>HG992017.1:14470221-15967268 GCA_905220435.1 Amphipyra tragopoginis | reverse complement strand
TTCTTTGGAACACCCTATGTTAATAGCTGATTCCAATTTCTACAGGGTGTCCTTGGAAGTATGGATCAAATCGAATAGGGGCGTGGGCAAGGTCATTTCAAAAGCTGTAGTCGTAAAAACTTGAGTAAAATTTTTGCCAGACCAAAAAAGCCTTTGCAGTAAATGTTTTTTCTTATTGAACACATGTTTACTAGCTGGGTAAAAGTATTACCACAAGAAAGGCCTACTATTCACCAAAGTCCTGAAAAAAAATGATAGCTCTGATAGTTTTTTTTGTATTTCCTATGCGAAGTTATTGAAAAAAAAAACAATAATTGGTCTTTGAACCTTAAAAAATGTTCAGGGTTAAAAACTTTGGAAATGACATTGCCCACGCCCCTATTCGATTTGATCCATACTTCCAGGGACACCCTGTATAACCAAATGAAGTTTTTAAAGGTCTGTTAATTAAATTCAGGGCAACCAGTGAAATAGATGTACTTACATTGTACGAAAAGCCTTTAACTACAGTGCGAAATCAATTTACAAATGCAAATGCACCTATAGCTTGCTGTAGCCTATACTATATATAGCCTTGCTGTAGTATATAGGTACTCCTTGAGTTCGAAATATTAAAAAAGGCGTTAAAGTTCACAGTTTAACCACTCGCACCTCACAGTATTCATAGGTAAAATCAATTTGTCAAACACATAATACTGCTTGCATTAGCCGACGTTGCTAAGAGCTTGTATCAATTAATTAATACTAGCTTCTATGGTTCCCGGCAAAGAGTGGGCCACCCCTTCCCCACCCGTGGGCATCGTAAAAGGCGACTGAAGGACGTCAAGAGGATACTAAGGTACGGTCTTAATGCACAGACATGGACCTCTTCTCAGAATGAAATATTTACATTAACAACGCGGTTAATACAGCACTAAAATTATGAGAACTTGGAAGTGATCAGCAGTGATCGGAAAAAGGTGAGTTAATTTACCTAAACTTCAAAGAACAGAGACAAAAACTGCAGACTTCCTTACGACAACATTTTTTTTCGTGAAAATTATTCCGGGTTTCGGGACATCACTACACAGTACATTTAATATTAATGTTAATAGTACAGAAAACAATTAAATTCGTTTCCTATTTTTGTTTCCCAAAATTGTCACAAAATTTGATAACACGTTTTTCATTGTTTTTAAAAAAGAGATTGTTTATTGTTTTCAAAAAAGGAGATTGTCTTTTATTTTTTGAAAACAATTGAAAGACAACTCCGAGAAAATTCTCCCGAAAAAAAATGTTGTCGTAAGGAAGTCTCCAGTTTTTGTCTCTGTTCTTTGAAGTTTAGTTAAATTAGCTGACGTCAGAATGGCTGACCACTTTATTTCTGTGATATATTTCTATACGCAAAGGTAGCAAATATTTCACTATAGATAGCAAATAGGTATTAAACAGTGCACATAGTCTCATGTACATATCTCGTTTGGTCCAGCCATCCTGACGGTCACTACCAATTTCCATACACGTTTCCCCATCGCTGTTCAGCCTGTAATAACTACGAATAAGGTATAATGTTATTAAAATGATATGCCTATCCTTATCACTTCAACGTATAGATAACTGAGAGAGGGAGAGGAGAGGGGCACGCGGGGAGGAGTGACGTCACGAGGTCGCGTTCCGAAATTTTGTGCCGTGTTCTCGCGAATTTTTATTTAGATTTTTTGCCGATTTTTGGCGTTTATTTTTTTAAGTATTTTACTTTAATAAAATGAAGACAGCTTGAACGATCTCAACATTTTGTAATATTTGGAAATACTTATGTGGGTGTTTTTTTTTTGCTGTTGTTTTTTTCTTCAATCTTCAGAAGTTTTTGCAGTGTAAAGTTCTCTGACATCCTTAAATTATCCTGTTAGTGTCTTCCTCTATTTTGTTTAAATGTTCCATGTTTTTCGCAGCATAATGCTTCCAAATACTTAATCTCTTGAAAACTACCATTCTCGCATTAGTAGTTAACACTAGTTACTTATTATATTAGTAGAACTAAAGAGATGGCGAGACTTCTGCCAGACACAAGCAGGCGTCGCATGACCGCTGTAAACAAGGGTTTTGTCGACAGAAGAATAGACAAAATGACATATACACAACGGTAATATGTAATCCATCGACAAAATCCTTGTACTGGTCATGCTACGCCTGCAGATGGTTTTTGAGTAAGGTTTCAGGATAGGAATTTTAAACATTTCAGCATAGTTACATGATTAAAAACTCTGTCTGTTTTATTTGTTACGTAAGTCTCCTTTTGTTTCGTTTCTATTGTGATGTAATTGTAAACAAACGAATGACTTTCACATTTATGATATAGAAAACACTTTTCCTATTGCATTCTTTTTGAATTTATATTTAATACTTTGTATATAAGATGGATATTTTCATCATCAGCTAAACTACATGACTTCCGTAGCTATTATGCTCATAGTTAAATGTTCATTACTGAGCATGACTTCTAGAACTGAGAATAATAGAAGGATAAAATATTATTATTACCAGAATCATTACACTTAACAAGTTGATTAGTATTAGTAAGTCGTAGCTGGTGTCAATTGACTGCAGTTAGAAAATAATGTTTGAAAGCGATTTATTTCGAAAATATGATTCTTAGTTGATTTTCTTTTAAAACAATAATTACAAAGTTATGGGAATTCAAAACTTTCAAAGGCGTTTTCTGGAAAATCAGGTTTTCGGACTTAACACGTTCTTGTCGCATAAGAGCGTTATATTTCCGATTGTAAAAGAGCTGATTTGAAAGCAGAGATTACAAGGCGTGGCATCCGTTTGATTTAGGTAATTTAAAGAACTCTGAGCTATATCTAAAGTTCAATACAGTCGACTAAAGTATTGTAGTTGTCTATTGAATCCATGCAATCATTCAATTTAGGTATCACAATAATGAATATCTAGTAATTGAAACTAGGATTTTTTGCATGTCTACTCGATGAGCTAAGTTTATAGTTAGAAGATATTTGTGTTTTTATAGATTAGCAACGATATTTTTAAAGAAGTTTTACGAATTTATTAGACTTCTTGCAAATGTCTGTAAAAAATCCGAAACCCAATGACTGGACGAAGTCATTCGCTAATTAAACCCGTTTATAGTGTTTCTATAAATGTCATTTTATGGTTACGATGTGAATTAACACGTTCTTCGTCTCGTTAGGAATTAATTCTTCATTAAGTATTTATTTGAAGATAACCTGAAGTAATTCATTAAAATAGTTTTGAACCTACCTAGGTGGAAATGAAATGTTACAGGTACTGAGTTTTTTTTTAATAATCCTTCTTTGCTCTGTGAAATGTTATTTATTTATTTAAAATGTTACTAATAAATCAATCGATCGATGTGTCAGTTACCTAGTTTCCTTTTTTTATATTGCCAAAATCACTGTTGATCTAATTCTAATCAATTATCAAAAACAAATACCCCACAATATTTTTGCGTCGCCAAAATCCAAAGATGGCGGCCAAAATCTCACCCCACAGGGTAGAATAATTCGGATCATCTCGCCACGTGCCGGCAGTGTACCCGCGGACGCCGCGCGGTCCGTTGTCGCTCTGTTTGTGACGCGACCCCGCGACCTGCGACAACGCAACGCGCGATTTTTTATACTCAAGAATCGCGGGTGTAACCAGTGTTGAATTCAAAATGATTCGAATTTTAAGTTGAATGTGATTTTCGAAAACTGACATGTATTGTGGAATTTATAATTGGTGGATTTGAATTTGGAATAAGTGATCAGTGAAGTGAAATAAAAATCTTTTAGGTTTGGAAATCATTCTAATCTTGATTGTGTTTATATAGGCTGGCTATTTTTTTGATAAACGAAGTGAGACATAAAGATAATATTTTTTTGCATTACGTAAATTTTGCTTAGGCAAATACCTACTGTGCTAATTTACTTAAAAAAATTGAACAGACCCAAAATAAACAAAAAAATAAATAACAAAAGCCAAATAATGGCAACTGACGCTATAAATAAACCAACAAACAAAGCTTATCACAGGTATCTACATAACACTATACTAAAACCGTCATATAAAGCCAACACATAACATACGAGTTATGTAAAACAATACTCCATGTAATACCGACACCGTATAACCGGAGCTAGTGGATCGAATGACCGTACACGCCCCGTGTGAATGTTACTCTGTTACGAGGTAGATGCAGCTTTGAGATCTGATGAGAGGTCTTTTGAAGATAGATTTGACTTTAAAGCAAAAGAAATTGATAAAAAAGCATTAGTATTGAATACATTATTTTGGCTGACAGAAACTAAGATGGAGCACACGAATCCAAGTAACAGATATATAGAGGAATTACTCTATACTCCTCTGGCTCTTACATACACACAACGGAACACAGTAAACTGCTTGTCGCCGGACTTTAATGTGAGGGTGGTAGCTAGCCAGGTATACCGTACAGATCATACCATCAAGCGTGCTGGGTTCTGTTGAATCTTATCACCTGTCTATTCTTAGAATGTGGTGAGGAGGTTTTATATTCTAGATCATCCCCACACGGGGAAACTACTATCTACTAGATTCTTGCAGCATCATTTTGACTCTATTTTGTATTCGTTTTATTTAGAAGATGTGTCTGTACATCATCAAGACTAAGCGCCAATGCCTCTTAATTTATTTTTACGCTAATTAAACTCAATGATGGACGGTGCGCTGCATAAAGATCTTTTGCAAAATATATTGCTACACTCGCGACAATCTAAGAAGTTCGATTTGACACCTGTCAAAATATTAGGAGTAATATCAACTCTAATAATAATTACTTCAATGCGTGGCGTTTTGTTTAATTTTATCATGGGTGCGCTTTGTTCAGATAAATAAAAAAGCGACTTCCTTCAAGATCGAAGGCGTGCAACTTCTGTACACATTTATTTTGTGCTTTAATGCAAACATCAAATCGGGCCTATTACGTTGTCCGAACTGTAGTTGACTTCAAACTAGGTCAATTAATAGAATGAGATAATATTACCATAGTTTTGCATATTATTATGTATTTCACATTCGATAATGAGAGCTCTAGTCTGTTCACTTATTTGCGTATCATGATGCAATTAATAAAAAAGAAACTAAACAATCCCACGGACTAACATAACAAGAAAACCGATCCCTTGTCACAATCGATCGATTATGTCCGTCAACCGTAAAATATACCTCAAAATCGAGACTAAGTTATCTGTGCTCGATTGTCCGGCGATCGATTGAGACGTGTCTTTAATCGAAGAATAAACGATTTTGTTTATTTAAAAAAAAGTTTTTAGTGAAAAGTTGAAAGTGTTAAGTAGGTACTTATCTACTTAGTGATTGTGATGTTTGCGAAATGTTTGATTTGCCTAAGTGTAATCAGATATCAAGAGATTAAATCAGGACGTAATTACTAACGTGAATCTTTTCTTGATAATGCGAAATGTAAAAGACGTGCTAATTTCTTTAAAAAAACATGATTTTAGTGAATACGACTAATTGCATTCATTGGTTTAAGAAAAAGTATATACAAAAAAACGTAAGTCCGTGGGACTTCAATCATATTATTGTTACAAATATATAAGTCATTGACACCTTCTCATTAAAATAAAGCAGTTTACTGTATTCCATCATGTAGGTATATGTGAGAGCTAGAGGGGTATAGAGGAAACCCTCTATATCTCTTTTATTGGATTCGTGTGCTTCATCTTAGACCCTGTCCCCGCTTGCCATCAGCACGAGTAGCATGACTTCCGTAGACAAGGATTTTATCGACGAAACAATAGACAAAATGACATTATACTCAATGACAATGTCATTTTGTCTATTCTTATGTCGACAAAACCCTTGTCTACGGTGATCATGCTTCGCCTGCTGATGCGACTAGGATGAAAGCTACAAAGCAAAAAAAAGAAACGGTCACCAATAGACCCTATAAATAAACAAAAACAAAACAAACTCAAGTACCGCAAAATCACCACCCAAGACATCGACTTTCGCCAATGCACACGAACAATAATAAAACTAAACGCGTTAATTACAACTTCCTCATTAAAACTGGTTGCTTATTAAAAATCTACCTTCTCGTGAGAAAACCGTCTCATAGTACCCCACCTGCCTCAATTCAACCGGAAAACTAATGATCAAACACCGGAAAATCGTACAAATCGTCGAAAAACCGGCGAAATTGCTCCAAACGAATCGTTATTACTGACCAATCATGATCCCGATTACCATGCCGCTTTCACGGTGACCATTATTTTTTTTAAAAACCATTAGTGCATTGAAATTAACCAAGTAGTTTCGGCGAATAAGTATTTTTTACGTTTTCCGGTATTTTATTATGTTTTTTGTTTTTTTTAAATCTGCGAAGAGCAATCAGTCGTTACGATCTCTGTTTTAAGTCAGTCGATTAGAAATAGCTTTGGCGATGGTCCAATTACAAACACAATCAAGATTTTTCTAATTGAAATCATTTATTTCAGTTTCTAATTTAAAAAAAAAAAACATTGTTAAAATAAATACTGTTTATTGGTGAAGTGAAAACATGTAAAAAGTGCATTTAAATATAAAAAGACAATGTAAAAAAAAAGCGTGATGAAAAATCCGAACAAACTCAAACGATGACGTAGAATCAAAAATTCAAATTTGGAACTTCAAACATGGCGTCTTCATAAGGTTCTTTATAGTGTAAATTAGACTTTATAAGTGATTTTTTTATAATTAAATTAAAAATAGTGTTGTGCTAAAGTGTTCAAACTGGAGGGCCAGAGTAAGGCCACTTTTGCGGCCCTTTTCGGGCTGAGGGCCGGCGGCGGAGTGGATCTGTCCGCCGCTTACCGATACAACCAGAATATGATGGAATATTATACATGTAAGTTGGATTTTATGGAAAATCGGGATTTAATTGTAACGACAGTGCTTCTATGATTAGAAATCTGTTTTATATAATATTTCCTGAGATGACACTGACTGAAAAATCATCAGATTTACCTACTACCTACAACGGATAAAGTAAATGCAGTTTTTTTGATATTTTTATTTTGAATCTATAAATTCTACTTAGTTTATTATTTAGTGACGTTTAAAATACGTCTGCTTATATTTTTAATATTTTCTTTTATTACAAAATGAATTTCGAAAATCTCTACCTTTTAACTTCTAATATTTTATTGGACAGTATTTATGTAGAGCATGTCTATATGAAGTATAAAATATAACCATATTAAAAAAACCCTTTTAACCGAATCATACTCCTCTAAAAACATCCCTAAAACAAACGAACCACCGCGCCACCCGAATCCCTCAAACGACGTTATCCAGTCATTATGCAAAAACTCTTGTACCATCCATAACAATATTATCATAAATACAACACATAAAAACTCAATCCCTCCATAAAATACCTAAAACCATCTGCAAAGCCCCGAGATTTCATAAAACACCCGAAAATTTTCCCTCCGAAAAAGATCGTTACAAAACCCGCCAATGAGAAGACTTGAAACGCGTTGGAGGGCGAGGGAACGCTTCTGATTGGTCGTTTTGGAGAATGGCGCGCCGTGATTGGTCGGTCTGGTAGTGGGTGGGGCGTTGTGTTGGTGTGAGTAGGTGCGTTCGGTTCACGTTAATTGTGAGGCGTTTGGGCGCGTTCACTACATGTGTTGGATGCGTCTAGCAAATTGAACGTCGAGCCTTTTATTAGATTGGCGTATGGTTTTATATGAATACATTGCTTTGGTGTATTAATCTGTGATATAGAATATGAATGTATGATTGTAACACAAACAAAAATACATATTTCTGAGTATATTTTGCGACTGCCTCGTTGGTCTAGTTGCGTAATCGCGACTGCTGAGCGTGAGGTCTTGGGTTTGATCCCCAGGTCGGACAAAGTGTTACCTATTGAATTGACGTTGACCTCTGAGTTTGTTTCGGCTTTTCTTCTCAGAGCTAGTCAGATAGGAAATGCCGGCTCCATCTAGTCTTAAAAAAAAACATATAAAATTGACTTGTAAAAGTGTCTGTAACAGATTTATTTACAGAAATAAATATCATTTATCAGAATTTTTCTGTGTGGAATTTCTCTGTAGCAGCCCGGAGTCAGGATTTGTGCCCGGTTGATGGCAATAGGCTCACCCCCTATTACATGGGACTTAAACATAACGACGAAACGTGGCTGTACAATACACCCCTGCCCAACCCTCCGGGGAATATAAGCGTGATGTTATATTTATGCTCTATTCAATGAAGGTCATCCGTAGAGGCTTGTTGGTTATTACCTAATCATACGATTTGGAAGGTTAAGCTGCACTTGCCGTGGTCAGTGGATGGATGACCGGTCGTTAGGTACACATCGAGACTCCTCTGTGCCTTGGAGAGTAACTTGCTCTCCGTCGCCGTCGGTCACTGGTGTCATACACCTATGACAGTCGTTACGGGGTAGTCAGAAGCCTGAAAGTCTGACAACTGGTTTAACCTTAATATATCGGCTAGTTTTAACAGAATTCAGGTCGTAGATACAGTCGCACGATATTATGGTACCTAATTCTAAGTAAAACCTGGACAAGACCAACGCGAAAAGTCTGTTTGAAACATTTCCTCTCCATATTTAAGAAAAAGAAAAAAAAAAAGTGTTTTTACTTCTTTCTTCGTCTAGTGAAAAGGTTGATTAGTTTTTACTTAAACCAAAAAAGGGGCATGTAAAAAAAAATTGCAAACACCGTTTTTGACCAATTTGCTTAAATTCTCTCAAGCTACACTTCTCATCAAAAAAATCGAAACACTTCCGAAATTATCTTTGTGGCGACAATTAAACAAAAAAAAGCATTAATTCATTATAGAAAAAACATAATTTAGTAGCTGGAAGTTTGGCCTTTACAATGGTGTACGAAACTTCCAAAATTTTGTTTTTTTTCAATTTTTATCCTATAAATGAATGGAACATTGTTTTGAGATAAACGTGTGTTTAGAGTTGGAGTACATTTGTCGTGCAAAAAACGCAAAATAACGCATTACTTTAAAATTTTCTGTTTGTAATTTGTTGATTAGGCTCTGTGACGTCTGTTAAAAAGTTTTTTTTCTAACACACATGCATACTTCACCCGCAGCAGCCGCCCAAGAAGTGGCATTGCTGGATTATGGGACTAGTCAGCGTGTTGTGGCTGCAATCTTGCATCTAAGCCTCTTGTCTGTTCATAGAGTGTACCAACGCTATCGGGAGACTGGTTTATTTAAGCGCCATCCAGGATCTGGTAGGAATCGGGTCACTTCTGCGTGAGACGGCCGGTTTATTGCAACCGTTTGTTTGCGAAATCGACGCCTTCGCGCTTTTCAACTGCAGCAGCAGTTCCGAGTAGTTCGAAGGGTGACTGTAAGTGGCTCTACGATTTGAAGAAGATTGAAGGAACGTAGACTGGTACCACACAAGCCAGGTAATGGGCCGAAATTAACAACAGACCATCGAAGAGCGCGCCTTAACTTTGCACTTGTGCACTTAAATTGTTCAAACCTACAAATGAGCAAGGATCTCTTTTCTGACGAGAGTAAAATTATGGAACATCAACATAAGGAATTCTAAACCATATGCTACCTACTATTAAATGGCATTTAGTATTTATTTAAAAAAAAAAAACATGTTTTTCTAATAATCCATTCAAAACAAAAACTTGCGAGGTGTTTCGATTTTTTTTGGTGAGCTCTTCGATGGTCTGTTGTTAATTTCGGCCCATTAGCTGGCTTGTGTGGTACCAGTCTACGTTCCTTCAATCTTTTTCAAATCGTAGAGCCACTTACAGTCACCCTTCGAACTACTCGGAACTGCTGCTGCAGTTGAAAAGCGCGAAGGCGTCGATTTCGCAAACAAACGGTTGCAATAAACCGGCCGTCTCACGCAGAAGTGACCCGATTCCTACCAGATCCTGGATGGCGCTTAAATAAACCAGTCTCCCGATAGCGTTGGTACACTCTATGAACAGACAAGAGGCTTAGATGCAAGATTGCAGCCACAACACGCTGACTAGTCCCAGAATCCAGCAATGCCACTTCTTGGGCGGCTGCTGCGGGTGAAGTATGCATGTGTGTTAGAAAAAAAACTTTTTAACAGACGTCACAGACCCTAATCAACAAATTACAAACAGAAAATTTTAAAGTAATGCGTTATTTTGCGTTTTTTGCACGACAAATGTACTCCAACTCTAAACACACGTTTATCTCAAAACAATGTTCCATTCATATAAAAGATAAAAATTGAAAAAAAAAAACAAAATTTTGGAAGTTTCGTACACCATTGTAAAGGCCAAACTTCCAGCTACTAAATTATGTTTTTTCTATAATGAATTAATGCTTGTTTTTTGTTTAATTGTCGCCACAAAGATAATTTCGGAAGTGTTTTGATTTTTTTGATGAGAAGTGTATTTTTAATGCGATTTCATAGATTATTTTCTCAAAAGATAGGTTTTATTATGCTCTAGTGAATTGGTTAATAATAATTGTACCTATTACATAATATATAAAAAATGACAGCAGGAACTAAGATCGTTCGCAGCACTCAGACCGTTCTGATGATCCATTATTCATATTAAATAATTTGTTACTTGTCTTGTTCTAAACAAAAATGAAAAAGTACCAAAAGATCATTATCATTTCTTTATCAAAAGGTACTAGTGATTCTGTTTACACCATATATCTACAAAGCGTGACGATACACGAGTAACTTATCTACTGACATTATATTGTATAGTGAAAGTCATATACTTAGTACCGTGTAGATAAGATTTACTAATTTATCTCTTCTTAATTAGAGGCGAAAGTTAGAGAGACTTTCAAAAAAGGTTCAAACAAAAACGTAAAAGAAAACAAAACAAGAAGCAGATGTCTACAGTTAAAATAAATGTTCTGCCTATCTTTTTGCCTATGTTCAGCTTCTAATCTACCCATATCTTCGCCCGAGAGTGAACACCTCTGGAATGCAAATTGATCATTTTTATTTTATCACGACGTATTGGTACTATATCTTATGTGACAGCTGCTCTATGTGAAATTAGTTTGTAGGCACTGAAATAGCCTTTATTGAGTACATAACATTCGTAATAAATATAATTGACTAGCTTTTGCCCGCGACTTTGTCCACGTGAAAGGCCACAGGAACTGTGCAATGGCCACTAGAATTCCCGAGGTTTTCTCTCGGGCGACGATACGCGGCTAAATACCAGTATTTAACCCGAGTAGCAGTTATTAATTTCAGTTGATAATTATAGGTTGTATTTATCTATTCAAAATCAAAAGTTTTTATTTCACATAAACCATTACAGGCCCTTATGAAAAGTCGAATTTAGGTTTAATCCCATATAATAATAGTTAAATAAGTACAAATAGATGTATACAATATGTGTATGTAATATGTGTATGTATATATATAGATGTGATAGATAGTGTCGTTCGAGTGATTGAATTAGGGGAGAGTTGGCTATATCGTACTGCCATTTAAATCGTACCACTTCTAGATTTCCCACTAAATGATCTAATTTTTCTACACTGGCCACAGTAATCAATGTCCTAGTGGCACCCCCAACTGTCCACCATTTTGTAATGGCGTCTGTTGGAAATTGTACGTGTGAGTGTAAAAAATAGTTTTTAGTGGAATTCGATCAAAATTTTTGTGTTGTGTTGTAAGGGCATAACTCGTGAACAAGGTAAGTTAAAATTACGTAATCTATGGTATTTCACTACGAAACTATACTAGTTTATTGATCATTTTTGTAACGTGGCTAAGTTTTAAGGGTATTTTTATTTCTTGATTTTAAGAAAAATCTATGTGCTTTTTTAAATCGTACCAGCTGCAGTTGGGTTTATTGTACCGGTACGATTTAAGCATCCGAAAAGTTCACGATTTGATTAATGTATTTTTTTACAGTTTTTTTTTTATTTCAGCCATCCGACATGGACGGTTAAAATAAATACTATCAGTGGAGTAAGGAAGACTTGGAAAGAGCGATTTTGGCTTACGAAAAAAACAGAATTAAGTTTAAACAAAATCTCAGAGACCTATAATTCGATCAACAATTCTGCGGCATGTTAGGAAAAGACACAAGATTGCGTTCGATGGCACTATTCATAAAGGAAGACCGTAGCTGTATTTTCTAAAGTTATAGAAGATAAATTAGCTTCACACATCCTTGAATGTTGGTTGCATGAGACATGCTGTCTCAATTAATGCTATAATCTTTAATACTGAATTTATTATTATTTTTCTTATCTCATATTATTATTAATGTTTGATATAGGTATATTGATTATATTGTTACTATTTGTACTTGTGCAATCAGGCCAAAAATAAATAATTTAATTAAAAGTTTGCTTGTTTTTAGTCACTGGTACGATTAAAATACTTGTGGTACAATTTAAATACCTATGGTACAATTTAAGCAACTTGACGGCTAAATCGTACCAATGGCAGACCTTCGGGAAAAGTATAATTTGGGTATGTAAATTAAATCCTATCAAACTGATTTCTCTGTTTAAGACAGCCAAGATACTAAACTTTGATTTGCATATGTACTTATATTCAGAAGTCTCTTTACTAACTAAATATCCGAATCTAACTCAAAACTGGTACGATATAACCGACTCTCCCCTATATTATTATAGAAACTTTAGTAGTGTGTTGAGAGTTTTTTGAGCTTAGAGAGCCCGTTAAGCCGTCGATCCCGAACGTCTGACAACCGATCTAACCTTAGGATTATCATTGCCCAGTAGGTAACTGGGTTGCGAAGGTTTGATGGCAGTCGCTCCGTGTAAAATACTGGTATTCAGTCGCATCTGGTCAGACTGGCAGCTGAACCCAACATAGTTGAGAAAGGGCTAGGCAGAACTCTATTTCATATAAGGGATGGCCTCTTATTATAATTATGTCGAGACAAAATGCTGACATACTCTTTAGGAACACACACAAAGGAAAATGCAGAACACAATAAACTTAATGATAAATGTAAAATAAGTTTAGTTTTTTCCATATTGCACCATAATGATGAGCGAATAAACCATTAAAATCTGACTGCCCAAAAGAACAATAACATGCCTACATACTTAAAACATCGTCATCATACATCAAAAATAGCAGGAAACATTCAAACCATATATACCACAGACCATTACAATGTCACATCTAAACAATAAAATTGGGGCACACATACAAAAAACTACCAAATTTCATACTTCCTGCAACTGACTCAACTGTCCATAGATCACGAAATTATACTTATATAGCACTAGAGTGAACGACATCCCATTACCAATATTTTATTTCACCCAACAAACATACATCACTACCTTATCACAATGAAATAAAGTTTAAATTTCAACAATACAATTCATAAAATAACTTTGCATGTAACACGAGACTCACGCACACATCTACACAATGACACACGCCTGTTGTACACGCGTACGTGATTGTAAACGCACACATTCAAGCTCCGCCTCCGATTGGTCGACAGCGATGCGCTCACGCATATATCGTGTAGATCTTTTGCGTTTTGAAACCCGTTTTGCTGGGGTAATTGTCGAGATTTTAGAAAGGCGGTCCGGTCCGGCTGGTTGCTGTAACCGACTGGTTGGGTTGCGTCGCCCTAGTATGTGTTATTAACATATATATTTTTTATTGCCGGTTATGTAAAACGATAATATTTATTGCAAATTATAGTGTTGCATAGTTACATTAAGTAGGCATTCGGTTTGCATAAATAATTTAGGTAAATAACACCATTGCGCGGCGTTATTGGACTCGGCTCCTAACTCCAGCAAACGTATCTTGTTGTTTCTGTTAGAACAGTAACTGCCTAGAAATCGGAATCCTGGCCGATTATTGACAAATAGCTCCTTGTGTCCGACTACCTATGGTTTAAAGTCAGTGAGTAGGGCTAATGCATTCGTTGGAACCGTAACTTCTGATTTTTATAACTATATTCATACCTCCTCACAATTATCCCGTGTGGGGACGGGCTAGAATATAAAACTTCTTCATCGCACGCTGCTAATACTTAGACGCGTGCTGTAAGATTCAAAAAAACCTAGCACGCTTGGTGGTAAGATCTATACGGTCCGCTTGGCTAGCTACCATCTGAACATTTAAAGCCCGGCGCCAATCACTTTACTATCTTCTGGCATGTGTATGTGAGAGACAGAGCTATAGGGGAATAATAATAAAGATTATTTTTGAAAATACAGGTGTTAACAAAAATATTGTAGAGGTCTTCTTTTAAGTATGGAGATACCTGTAGCAGAAGACCTCCCTCTTCCATAACTATAATATTCAAGCAAACTAAGCCTGTTAATACTAATAGGAATTCCTCTATATCTCCGTTACTTAAATTCGTGTGCTCTATTTTAGACCCTGTCTGCGTTTACCATTAGGTGCTACTAGGGTCAAACATGACAAAGTCAAAAAATTAAAAAGATCTTCTCTCATGTCGGTACGAGCGTTGTGAGAATAACTTGTGCCTTCACCAGAAGAAGAGAAAGATCATCACATCAGTCTGTAAAGTGCTGAAAATTCCCAATGACTGTTTTTCTTCTAACATATCTAATTAAAGATCTAAACCTGGTGTGAGCCAACTGTTTTTATTTCGGGCCAGAAAACTGCATAAAACTTTGCAAAGAGCCAGAAAAACACATGAAACTTTGCAGTGGGCCAGAATTCAAAAGTGCATTTTTTTCTGCCAAAACTAACCTTTTTGACTCAAATTATTACGGCTATTTGTTATGACTCTAAAAGGGGCGGGTTGGTGGGCCGGATTAAAACTCTTGGCGGGCCAGAGTTGGCCCGCGGGCCGTAATTTGCCCACCCCTGTATCTAAACAATGCAACAGTGTAGTAGAATTTGTGAAAGATTGCAAGCAAGGCTATCGCAGACGAGTATTTGATCTAAACTTAATTCTTATAGTTGCTCAAGACTTACAAATTGTGCAAAAATACAATGTAGGTATGTCTATATGCTCTGTATATTAGATACTGTGTATGTAGATGCCCTAGAAGGACATACATCGAGTTATTGGTGATGTTCTTCAAAAAGGATACGTGCGTAGTACTTTGAACCGTCGTGCGTGTATGACAAGATGTATGACCATGGACGAAGCGAAAGGAATAAGGATTGGAGTATGTGGCGTTCTACAGTTTCTGCCTACCCCCATGGAAAAAAGGCGTGAGTTTATGTATGTGTGTATGTATAATTATGGAGCTGCCAAATATAGTGTTAAATAGAGTATTATACAGCATGACTGATTAGTTGCTTTATAT
The DNA here is from genome assembly GCA_905220435.1 of Amphipyra tragopoginis. Classification (NCBI taxonomy): domain Eukaryota; kingdom Metazoa; phylum Arthropoda; class Insecta; order Lepidoptera; family Noctuidae; genus Amphipyra; species Amphipyra tragopoginis. The sequence goes on along the minus strand of HG992017.1, from coordinate 15,951,962 downwards.
TCAAAAACCCTAAACTCTGCCCATCATTCTATACAACTTTTACTATGGTACAAATTCTATTTGTGAAAAAAAAAGCAGTTGTCCCATACCTTTTGTAAAGCAGCATTGATTATTTTGTATGGTACAGTAGATTTTAAAGAACCCAAACATAAAAGTGCCGTCCAGAAAAAAAAAGTAAACGTCTTCTTATAGGAAATAATATTTTAATATTTTTTTATCAGTCCAACAAAACTCTACGATTAACCCGCAGGCTGCTACTTATTTGAGTTTGAATATTCGAAAAATCATGTTTTTGCCTATTATTTTTAGACCACTAAGTTTATAGCCATCAAAAAAGTATCTATGCTCAATCTTACTTCTAAGCCTTACATTATCGTAAGATAATTCGACGACAAAATTATCTCGCGCTGTGCATGTTAGACTAGCTCAGAGGATTCTAAAAAGATCTCAATGTTGTGTGTAGTCTACCAACCATCACCAGGCTTGCGTGGTGGACTTCAAACTTTCACTTCAAAACTATTCAAAAAGACAAGAATTACTTAGTTCTTTTTGAACGTCAGTTTTACAAAAACCAGCCCTCAAAAACGCTCACCCTTCACCGCTTCCTAGTGTTTGTGCTGTGAAGAAGAAACGACGCAACAAACTCCTCAGCAACATAGATCTGTCTACCAAAGGAATAAATTAGTTGAGTCTATATGTCGTGGCCATATCTTAGAATTGATCACTTCATGATGTGACCGGCTATAAATGGCCAATACCCGCTGCCCACATCATGATATAGCCTGGCCAGATCAATGAATAATCAGCGTTTGACGATATCAACAGCTAAACGCACGGCTACTTCATGATATGGTCAAACATTAGTAATCATATCATAAAATGAGTTACATTATCCACTGTTAGAGGCGCTGATATCGTTTTGTTTTTGTGAATATAAAACCTTTTATATATCAAAATAAACTTTGGTCTGAACGCTTCTTATTCTGAGAAGAGGAGCCTAGCATTGGGCCTGATCTAAGCTCAGGCTACAGGCCAGTGAGTCTATCACCTAAAAATACTACACCTAACACATACACATCACAATAGCAGTTATAAACGTTACAAATTATCAAAGCTTTTTACGTTTAATTCAAGATGGCGGACAATGGCGTCGGGCGCACATCCGGTCGTCGCATGGTAATCTCGCTTCCGGTCTGACCCTGCACGTCTACGGTTTATTATCTCGGAAACTTTATTATTGTATTTAAGTTTATATTTCCGTGTATTTTGTGTGAAAGAAAATATGACTTTTGTGGAATTTGAAAAGTTTACTAATATCTGACAGAAATGTGTAAGGGATTGTGTGAGTTGCAGTAGTTTAGAAGAAATAAAGAAAGAAACCGGCCAAGTGCGAGTCGGACTCCGGTTCCGTACCATTATCTAAAAAAACGGCAAAAAAAAAACACGTTTGTTGTAAGGGAGCCCCCTGAAATATTTATTTTATTTTGTTTTTTATTATTTGCTGTTATAGCGGCAATAGAAATACATCATCTGTGAAAATTTCAACTGTCTAACTATCACGATTCATGAGATACAGCCTGGTGACAGACGGATGGACGGGCAGCGGAGTCTTAGTAATAGGGTACCGTTTTACTCTTTAATTTCTAAGCCTACGCTGACGCACACTTAAAAAGAAAAAAAAAACCCTTAAAACTAGAGTATTACAAAACGTGTAATAAACTTAAATAAGAAAATAGAATTAATCATATCTCCTATTCAAGGAAATTGCTAAAAAAATTGGTCTACAGTTCATGTGACCAGAGGGCTGGCTTATTCTTTTGCCAAAGAATTAGCGTTGCCATCCAATGTGGCAACGCTGCCAGCCTTCTGGGCACGCTCCTAGAAGACTATTTCAACGCATATATGCATTTTTAAATTATTTAATTACTAGTTTTTGCCCACAATCAACTCTTAACACACTACTAAAGTTTCTATAATAATATAATTCAATCGTGATTCTAAAGACACATGGCGCCATCTAGTATCGTTATTGTTGTTTTCCTCGGGAACAGTACTTTTTTCGGGATGAAAGGTACCCTATGTCCGTTTCTGTACACCTGACAACGTATATGCAAAATTTCAGGATGATCGGTTCTCTGGTTTAGGCGTGAAAAGGTGACAAAAAAACAAACTTACTTTCGCATTTACGTATAATATTAGTTAGGACTAGGATAAGACGTATTTTGTACATTATAACAAATCGCGTGTTTATGCATTATTTAAGCCACTCAAAAAGAAAAAGAAAATAATTTAAAAGCTTAAAAGGGTGCGGTGCCTTTATTTTGTTTCAGCATGGATCAGCAATTTTGAAACTGTTAATTTTATAATATGGTAATTATATTACTCTTTTCAGTTTTTTTAAAATAGGTTTTGCTTTTTAAAGTAATCTTTTACGTGTTTCCTAAGTCAAAGCAAAAAAGACCTTCTGACAAAACGATTTTGATTTCATATGAGACTACAGAGACCCCACAAGTGTACATTATTACCATATTTTCCTTATTACACCCTAAAACCACCTTCTTTATAACATAATAAACACTAAAATATTTCAGCAGATGGGAGTTTTAAACATAAAAAGGCACATTCCCATAGAATTCCCATGAAACAAAGGACGAGCCCTACTCCGTCACGGTCCGTAGCCCATACATATTTAGTTTTATAGGATGCTATGGGATAATATTGTATGACGTCATAAGGATAATGCTGGGAATTATGGCAGTAAGATGGTATCGTTTTATTTTAGCTAGATTGTTGTTATGGGAATAAATATTAAAATAAAATAATTACATAAAAATAAAGGAAAGAGAATTATATTCAGCCAAGGACACAATAAAAACATAAAAATAATTAAACTATACACATTTTATGCTATCGAGCATGCCCATCCTGAAAGGATCACCAACTCAGCATATGCTGGACGTCAAACACCCAGCGCTGATTTTCAGTTGATACCTACCCTTGCAGTGCAGTGAGGAGCTCGTGGCTAAATAATTACAGCCGCATAGACCGATCTTCCGGGTTAAGCCACGCTTGCCGAGGTTGGTCTGTGGATGGGTGACCATTTACCATAGCGAGTTTCCTCCGTGCCTCGGAAAGCACGTAAAGCCGTTGGTCCCGGCTGTCATTTGTAGATCTTTGACAGTCGTTACTGTTGGTCAGAAGCCAGAAAGTCTGACAACCAGTCTTACCAAGAGTATCGTATTACCCAGTTACTGGGTTGTGGAGGTCTGATAGGCAGTCGCTCCATGTAAAATACTGATATTCAGCTGCATCCGGTTCGACTGAAAGCCGACCCCAACATAGTTGGGAAAAGGCTAGGCAGATGATGACCTACCCTTGCAGTGACACACAATTGTATTCTTCTAATTTATTAAAAACAGTTAAAACATTACTTACTCTTAACATAACATAATGTCACGCTTGTATTTCCCAAAGAGTTGGGCAGAGCTGTTTAGTAGGTACACCCACACTTCGCCGTTATGTTTAAATCCCATGTACCTAATAGGGGCGAGCCTATTGTCATCAACCAGGCACAAGTCTAGACTCCGGGCTGCTACTGAGAAATTCCACACGGAAAAACCCAATAACACTTTGTCCGACCCGGGGATCGAATCCAGGACCTCACGCTCAGCAGTCGCGCTCGCGACCACTAGATCAAAGAGGCAGTTTTTATAAGTCAGTTACTTACTCGTATAAAAATATAATAATGAGGAGCTCGTGGCTAAATAATTACAGCCGCATAGACCGATCTTCCGGGTTAAGCCACGCTTGCCGAAGTTGGTCTGTGGATGGGTGACCATTTACCATAGCGAGTTTCCTCCGTGCCTCGGAAAGCACGTAAAGCCGTTGGTCCCGGCTGTCATTTGTAGATCTTTGACAGTCGTTACTGTTGGTCAGAAGCCAGAAAGTCTGACAACCAGTCTTACCAAGAGTATCGTATTACCCAGTTACTGGGTTGTGGAGGTCTGATAGGCAGTCGCTCCATGTAAAATACTGATATTCAGCTGCATCCGGTTCGACTGGAAGCCGACCCCAACGTAGTTGGGAAAAGGCTAGCCAGATGATGACTTACTCGTATAAAAATAATACCAAATATTACACATACAAGAACGAATACTGCAAATTTCTTTGAAAAAGTTAAAAAAATACCTGCACAGAACTTGGAAAAAAGGTTTCTAATTATAAATGCTCACAAAAAGTGACAGGTTACTGCGAGGGGGTGCTTTGGAGCATGACGGGCGCGTCCTTGCACCTGTACCTACCCCCATGGGGTCACCAGAACGTTCGTAATATCATGAATGTCTGGTAAAAGTGACCATTAGTACCATCAATGTATTTGAGATAAAAAAATTGTCACAACTATTAACCCTAGACAGGTTTTGTTAAGATGAGGAGACTAACTACTGAGCCTCCGCTCCCTTTCCTGGTCGCCTCTAGAATGACTTGCAAAAGCCACATTGCTTCTTTTTCGAGTGTTTTTCGAACCTATACATATAAAAGGAGAAGCTGACTGACTGACTGACTGATCTATCAACGCACAGCCTAAACCGCTGGGGTTAGAAAGTTGAAATTTTGACAGTAGGTTCCTTTTGTAACGTAGGCATCCACTAAGAAGGCATTTTTCGAAATTCAACCCCTAAGAAAGTTAAATAGGGGATGAAAGTTTGTACGGAAACTCGTCACTTAACGGGTTTAAAATTTCAAGCAAGCGAAGCTGCGGGCGAAAGCTAGTTTTGAATACAGAGTGTGTTCCAAAAACTATGTGGCCTGTGATAAAAAAAGGTTTATAGTAAATAAAAAGAAGGTGAAATGTTGTAAGTGGATGGTGATGAAAAAGGTGATCCTACATTACTGTGTGTCCCTGCAATGATTTTGTCGAACTTATTGTAAAAACTCGACAAATCCGTGACACATGTCTTGTTACTGTAACAGCATGAGTTAGTCACTTTACATCCAATAACCATGAACTCTGCTTATCATTCTGTACAGATTTTACTATGGCACAAACTCCGAATTCGTCAAAAAGTAATTTTGTTCCATACACAATAATCAATATTGCTTAACAAAATGTATAGATCAGTTAATTTTTATTAACAAATTCCGATTTTCTCCCGTAGTAATAGTTGTACAGAATTATGAGTTCACGGTTTTCAGAAATAAAGTGACTCACCAGTCATGCTGTATTGTAGTTCCTGCAGCAGATCTGTGTCTCTCTACGGCTTAGATATAAAAATATCGTAGTTACCTAGTTATTGAACCGTTCCTAGCAAGACAATGATATAACTCGCTGTTTTCAAAATACCTCAGCCAGTGGCGAAGCACCTTTACCTGTGTAAGAGACTTCGAAAGACTGGAGATGGATCCAAGCAGCCCCCTGACTCGGAACGATTCGATTATTCAGCTGTCAAAAGATTCAGTAAACTTTCTCTTTTTCTATTATTTCGAGAATCGTAGACGGAACGAGAAAACAAGCCAAATTGGTCGACAACTGCTTATCGTCAAGGTTCTGAATCAGGGAGCTGGTTTCTTATATTCTGAGGACCCAAGATAGCTCCTTGCGAGAGCCTCTAGGTATATGTACGAGCTCACATACCTAGAATTAATGCATAAGCCATAGATCCAAAGGGCACTATATGAGTCTAGTTATATGACGTCAACGCTCGACATTTGGAGGGGGTGCGCTCGCGCATGACGAGCGCGTCCTTGCACTTGTGTAGCTATCGGTAATAATACTGTATTGGAATAACAACACTGTATGCCCTTTGAGATACTTTCTCTACTAAAGGTAATAATAATGAGTTCTTTTTATTTAACTTATCGAGTACTGTAGTTATAGACACAATAGATAAACAAAATGTCGGTCGGGCCGCTAGCGGTTAAATATCAAGACTTAGCGCACGAGGTTGTCGCCATGTGGGATGTTGATTCATCAGTTATTGTGACGATAGTCGTTACAGCGAATAGCTTGATAGCTAAGAGCCTCGATCAACACCTCATGAGGCTCTCGTTGGGCGGCTGGATCAAGGGCCTGATACAGAAAGCAGTACTCCGTGACAGGGCACGCATAGTGAGGAGGTTCCTTTTTCTGGAGCCCTGACTGCCGGCAGCTTGGACCTTGTTCCCGATGCCGGTGGGATACTGTTGTTTATATACCTATGTAAATGTTTTTTTTTTTGTTTTTAGAAAATTAGTTTAAAATGTAATTTGTAAGTTATATGATGAATAAAGGAAATAATCGTCCCATTAGAAGAATAATGTTCTATTTGCGAATTGTCAACTTTTCAGTAGAGCGATTATAAATTTCGTGCGCACATAGTTACTTATAAATCTTTTATGAATGACACTAGCTGCTTAATATTTTTACAGTATGCAAAGAAGTTAGTACCGTTTATGACGCTATAATTATTTTTTCTACAAACCTTGCCTTTCCACGTATAATGGGTCGCATGTGCATATACAAAGTTGTTCTGCCAAAAAAATAATTGAATGAGGTGTCTTAAGAATACATAAAACAATATTCGACGAAACTATTCACGAAACATCGGCATATCAAACATTATTTTACGGATTTTAGCGGTTGTATCCGTGTTTTATATGAAACTATTATACTTAGTAAGTATAATAGGTTTCAAATTCACCATTATTCATCACCATTATTGTAGGGTATTTTTTTATAAATGTAAAAACATTGGTATTTTCTTAATCAATTTATTAGTCAATAGTCAATATAATTATTAATCAATATACGAGAAAATTAAAAAAAAAATACGAACTGGTAACACTTCAAGGAATGCACTAATCAACATATTTACTATAAAAATATTAAAATAGGTGACAGAAAAACAGAATAATGCTCTTACAATTCTTACAAAATAACTGTATGGCAAATAATAACAAAAATTATATTATAGATCACGTAAATCTTACTATTGACTTATTTTTTTTATGATTTTATTTTTATTAATAAATCAGTTCTACATAATTATAATATAGAGTTAGTTTAATAATAAAAACATGATAAGTAATAATAAATACTCTAAAACGTTATTTCAAAAATTAGATGACTACTATTAGATGAAATAATATCACAAGTAAGACAACTGTCAATTAAATCTAAAATCAGTCTTTTTGCATATCTTGAGTAATTATTTTGCAAATAACCACCACATGGCATCATTGTGAATATAATTAAAAAAATATTAAAAATCAATAATCAGTCTCAAACACAATTTTTTTATATCAAATATTCCGCAAAACACTAAACTAAAGAACAAACAATATACTAACTTCTAAATCGAAAACCACTAATTTAAAATAAACAAAGGAAAACATTAAAATAAAGAACAATAGTGAATAATCAGTCACATTATTCACTATCAGTATTGTCATTATTGTTATGGGTTTCATTATCTATAGGAGGTAAAGAAATGAAATACTCGTTATATTGAACAGGAATGATACCCGAGTTACATAAACTTAAAATATCCTTGTACTTAAAAAGAATAGCCGTGGTAAAAAAAAATTGTGGAATCGTATCAAAGAGGTTTTAGTCCAGAAGGATGACCCACATAAACTGAAATACAAATACAACCTGACAGAAGAATACGAAACCTTAATTATAAAGTCTACAACAAGACAAACTCGAGGACTTCTTGTAATCGTTAAGGCTTATAATGCGCCCATTCCTCTAAACTCTGCGAAGTACAAGGATATTTTAAGTTTATGTAACTCGGGTATCATTCCTGTTCAGTATAACGAGTATTTCATTTCTTTACCTCATATAGATAATGAAACCCATAACAATAATGACAATACTGATAGTGAATAATGTGACTGATTATTCACTATTGTTCTTTATTTTAATGTTTTCCTTTGTTTATTTTAAATTAGTAGTTTTCGATTTAGAAGTTAGTATATTGTTTGTTCTTTAGTTTAGTGTTTTGCGGAATATTTGATATAAAAAAATTGTGTTTGAGACTGATTATTGATTTTTAATATTTTTTTAATTATATTCACAATGATTCCATGTGGTGGTTATTTGCAAAATAATTACTCAAGATATGCAAAAAGACGGGAAATATTTCATCACCACTAGTGTCAGATTCAATAGAACTGTTATATAGATGTATGGGGCAAAATTCACTACAACATTTTGTGTGATACTGAGGCGGTGATGGCATGGGCGTAGGTATACAGATATTTTTTACAATACTTGATAAAGATGTTATACTAATGGCAGGTGATGTTTCAAAACTTGATGCAGATTCCAGCTGAAATGGAGTTACGGGACGCAGTTCCACAAAGGTCGATCGTTCCACACAGCTCGTAGGTTGGGCCCCTGCTCCTGTTGCTTCCTCATCGTTTGAGAAATCTTCATTCCAAAATGATTGGACATATTTTTTCTTTGATCCTGTAAAAGTAACAAAGTAATGTACTGTAATGCATAACATAATAGTTAAAAAAAACAATACAATAAATGTAGATATGTGTAATTTAACACTAGAGTGAGTGCACGAGTGGTCTACTATTGGTAGTACACTACGCACTCACTTTTTCATGTGTCACTGTTTATTATTTTTACTCTAAACCGGAAGATTGCAAAAAAAAAACACTATTTTCGATTTTTCTAATATAGCGGAGCACGCGAGCAAACTTGTCTAGTGTTAAGCTCTGCTTAAGGTCCATCGGTATTTTTAATGTAAACTTATATACTTATACTTTTTTGCTATATCTACCTAGTCTAAACTGTACATTTAGGTGTTAATAAATTATTTAAAAAGCTGTTCATATTTTAAATTATATTTAACCATTTTATAGCAATTTTAAGATTTCGAATATTGTTTTATAATAAAACAGTTGGTAAAAAAAGTGTCATTTGCATATACGTCACTCAGTTTAAAAAAATGTTTCGTAGAATAATGTTTCACGAGTACGTGCGGACGAAAAAAATACAAAATTATGCGTTGTAAAATGTACTAAGTCTATAAGAAACTGAAAAAATAGGAAAACAAATAAGACAAGCTATATTAGATACTGTAATGTTATAATAAGCTATTATTAAAGTATTTATTTCGGATTAAACTTCTAATAAATAAGTTTTGGTACTTCGTAAAATAGTGTTTTATGTGATTGTAAATACTGTCTTTGTGAGAAATTAATAAAACTTAGTGTAATTGTATCAAAACAATTATATACAACAAATTTTATCCGCTTAAACCATCGTGTGTTTATTCTAGAGTTTGGGTTAGTAGAGTATTTAATGTAATCTAAAGCAATAACATACAAAAGACAAGTATTCTTACCATTTTCATCGCCAATTTCGGTATCCATCGTAACAAACACCACTCGCGGCCACTTCCTCGAACAACGTGACTTAGAATGAAGCGACGCGGCGCGCGCGGCTGATTGCGTGGGAGCAAGACGGAGAATAACGTTTTGTGATCATGCGTAGTTATTGTACGTAGCCAGCGCGGATAAAACTTTATTCGAGCGTTATATCTTTTGAATTGATGGATAAAAATATATAAAAATAGTATCAATCGAAAGCTTACGTTATAATGATGAAGAATTTACCATAATATGATTTTTGACACATATGATAATAAAACTTTATTCTTCCAATGGGACGTAATGAGTTCTTTAAGCGGTTCCTGTGAGTTCTAACAGGGGTCCTGCGGATTTTGAACACATGGACACAAAAATAGAAATATATGATTGCCAAGTCCCTTTTCACGTCACGATGATCAAAAATGTCATTAAAGTCATGGAATTTGGTTCAAACATGAAAAGAAATCATAAATCGAAAACTACAAAATATCGCGGAGCATACATGGGGGTGATTCGGATAAGGGTGCTCTGCTTCTGGAGTTCTGCTTGGTACTACTTTTTGGGACAACCTGTATAACAACGAAGAAAAGGACTACACACTGACACTAAAAAATGCAAAATAAAACATCTTTTATTTCTTTTTTTATCTCTAAATTGGAAATTGAGCTTCAAAAACAAACGCAAAATAGTCCGTAAGGTTATTTGAAATCAGAATTCCCTCTCAACGGAAGTTGCACCGGAAGTGCTTCCCCCACATCTAAATTGGATGCGCTGTCCAGTTTTATGGTATGGGTACATGTTTATGGACATTTTTATGGGTATATGAAACCATGGGACTTGTTTATACGATTTAATGTTGAGTGTGTGATTTCCATGGTGTGTGCGAAATTATAGGATTGTGATTTCAATCTAGACTGTGTGTTTTGATTTTATTTAGCTCATGTAGCCTTTAGGCAGTTGTCCCACCGCCGGCGAGGAAGCGACTAACTCTCGGCTATTTTCTCGCTCAAAAAACGTACAAATAGATATACATTCCGTGTAAACAAAAGAGATGCACATATTAATAGTTCATCGCTGGCTGTTCACACTGCCGGCGAGGACTCGCTCCACTAGTTTGTCGCTGAGCGACAAGAGCTATCAAAGATAATACTCGCTCAGCGATACTTGCTCAGCGATGTTCGCTTGGCGGTCAGAACTCACGCTGACAGACCAACCAGCGGTCATTTGCGAGTGGTGCGAGTAATCGCCCGTCGCACTCGCACACTCGCTTATAGCCCAGCGACAAAACTATCGGAACTACACACTCGCTTCTCGCTGCTCGCCAACTCGTTTCTAGCTTCTAGCTCTACTCGCTGCTCGCTCATCGTTCGCGGTGGGACAAGTGCCTTAGTTAAATTTTGTTGTACTAGTTCACTAGCTGTTGCCCGCGGTTCCAGTCGAATCCTAAGGGAACTACTGTACATGTACCCAGATAAAAGAATCCTATGTGTTAATCCAAGTCATGTCTACTTGTGTGCCAAATTTCTTCCAAATCCGTTCACCCGTTTAGGAGTGATGGAGTGACAAACAATCAAAGTTTCACGTTTATAATATTAGTAGGATAATTTATTAAATTGTAGAATTACATGTCATTGAAAGTAATAGTTAATTATTCTTTTTGTTGCTACGCCACAGACTACTCTCGTTTACCTATACGTTCAATATCTGTCCATCCTATGGTGGTCGTGGTGTCCATTGTACAATCCTAATCCTAACTGATATCCTAACTTTATTGTTATAAATGTGAAAGTAAGTTTGATTGTTTGTTACCTTTTCACGCCTAAACCACTGAACCGATCATCCTGAAATTTTACATATACGTTGTCAGGCGTACAGAAACGGACATAGGGTACCTTTCATCCCGAAACAAAGTACCTACTGTTTCCGAGGAAAACAACAATTATGATAATAGATGGCTCCACATGTCTCTGAATTATTAATGTAGAGGCTTTAGTAATGTCTTAAGAGTTTTTTTTTTAATTATTAACGCAAGCGAAGCCACAGGCATAAGCTAGTATTTTATAACATGTGTCCTTTAAAACTGGTGTGTACAATAATGAGTAATCCATCAACAATTTTGTTCTTCCTAGTATTTTTCCTAACCATGTTGGGTTAGTTTCCAGTCTAACTAGAAGCGGCTGAATACCAGTATTTTACACGGAGCGACTGCCATCAGACCTCTGTAACACAGCTATGCTGTAATGCCGATATCCTAAGGTTAGACCGGTTGTCAGACATCGGGCTTCTAACTACCAGTAATGACTGTCATGGGTATTCGTAAGACACCCGGAACCGACGGTTTAATGTGCTCTTCGAGGCAAGGCGGGGACTCGATATGTAACGAACGGTCACCCATCCACAGACTAACCGCGGCAAGCGCAGCTTAACCTTGCAAATCATATGAGCCACGAGCCCCTCTCTACATCTATATAAAATGAATCCATGTTTCCCTTGGTCACGACGTCATGCGTGAGCGGCTGGACCGATATAGCAAATTTTTTTTTTTGTTGTGTTCCTAATTGTCAGGAGAAGGTTCATATGAAAGAGAATTTTGATATTTAAAAAAAACGATATTATCTCAGTATGTCCATATTCTTCATTTGATTACCTACCACTAGCATAAAAATGGTTTTAACTTTTTGTTACTATTTTGATTTTGTTTCTGAAGGTAGGTAGTAAGTAGGAAAAAGTGCTTTGCAACGCATGCCAGGTACAGCTAGTTACTAAATAAAAACCTGTACATACACAAGCACAGTAATTCCTGAAACATCATGATCTTCATTGACCCAGATCCATATTTTGTGAGAACTGTGAGATGTTCACGAGAGGGCCGAGTAGTTGGACACCTGGCGAGAGGAAGTGTACAGCAGTCGTGCTACAGTACTGTTGGCAAAAAAAAATTATTTTGAGTTAAGGTTTTTGTAAAATTATGTGGTGGCCCAGAGGTTACAGACCCGCTTGTTAAGTACCGGGTTGCGGCTAGACAAAACATGTACCAATGAGAACGTCATCAAAGATTTCTTTAAAAAAAAATGTGTCACGTGTTATTTCTTGGTTAATCTAAGACGCCACTGACATATCGATGGCCCCACCGAATAAACGTGCAAGAGTTCTTACATGTTTTTTTTTTTTTTTCATTTTTCGCTTCTTTTGCCTATCCAGCACCTACTTAATTTTTTTTATGAATTTTAGACTCAAAATACGCCTATTATAATAGTGAATTTCTTTATTCTAGGGAAATAATTAATTTTAAAATTACACGAATAATAGTTTCTGCTATTAATACATGCTTTTTAAGTCGCCAAGTGCACAAGAATAAACATGTTAAAACCTACAGACGTTTGAGAAGATTTGTGATTGTTTCCGAATTTGGGTAATATCTTCTTACACGTTTATTCGTGTAGAAATGTATGCAAATTTTGTTACCAATGTTTCATTCCACAAAATGGAAGTTTGAATATAAATAGGTTATTAAAAATAAAGTATTGCATAACCTCTTACTATAATTTTTTTTTTCTAACAATTGTGTTAAAGATTCAAACATTAAGTGCATTAATTGCATATCAATTTAAGTTGATACCTAGTAACGGTAAATAAACAAATGTTTACGCGATAAATTCTATTGTAATCGTACGTAACGTTATAAAGGGGTACAGGGGGTGAGATGCGAGTAAAATAAGGTGACTAGCTCGGAGTCGGTGGTGACCTCTCGCTTCCGGCCGTGGTTCTGTTCATGGTCGGGAGCGAGAGTGCCTGGGAAGCCATCGCCTCCAACTGCGAGGAGGTGATGGCGACCAAAGAGGGAGCGGAGAGGGGGACAGAGACAGCTGCCACTCTCCCTTCCCGCGCCAGACGCACCGGGCGCTGGAGGGCGCGTGCCGATCTCCGGCCACCATAGTGTGTGGCCTGCGGGTAGTACTAGTACTGGCCTGCGGGTAGAACTAGTACTGGCCTGCGACCAGTAACAGGCCCGAGAAGGCGGCGCGCAGTGTTCCGTGCGCGCCTCTCAGGAGGACGTGGGGCCAGGCCCCACAGAAGGAGAGGTCCGCCAGGGGCTGGTGGACCGAGGCCGAGGCAGCTGCGAATCCCGCGACCCCGGCCAAGGGCCAGGAGAAGGAACACCGTGGGTTTTTATACCCTATACTAGTTTTTATACCATCCATAAGGATTTTCCCACGAAAAAATAAAAAATAAAAGGTGACTAGCTCGGAAGGACAGTCTTGTTGTGATTCTATGCGCGCTATTACATAATTTTGTTTCGCGCATTCATTTCGCACATTCGATTATAAATATTATAAATCTACTGCCATTGGAAAACTCCATCTCGGTCTCCAATGACAGTGAGGAGGAGGATTAGTGTTTCTAATATCGCAATTCGTATTTTTTTTTAATCAAGAAATTTACTTTCTTTATAACTGTCACTGTACTTTCTGTTCACGTGGACAAATACATAATTAAATTTTCTTCATTCTTTATAATACGATTATCTGTATTTTATTTCATCCTTTCGAAGTCAAAGTCAAAGTTTTTTATTTCAAATAGACTAGATTACAGGCACTTTTAAAACGTCAAAACTAGGTGCACGGTTCCAAAAGGTAGGTTGCATGGAGAAGAGCTCAACACTCCAAGAATAGTCTTTTCAAAATAGTAGTTCATGACAATTCCATTACAGTAGTGTGAGAAATAGAATGAGAATAATGCAGGTTAATGTAAGAAATAAACTCACATAAGAGTAACAAATAGAAAAATATGCCTTCTGGGATTGTCATAGCAGCTAAGGGCTAACCAGTCCCCACAGATAGCAACCGTTCACGAGCATAACGTGCACATCCACATCGCTTAGCTCAACCATATTGCAGGGAACTCAACGACAGGATATACAACGCCACCATAAGCAGGACATTTAAGTGAGCATGACAGACGCATACTACCATACAATAGGCAGTAATGTGATATGATTATAGGTGTATCATTAATTGCCGCATGATGCTCAAACTTTACAGATTGGAAAATGATATTATGAAAATTATAATTATAAAACAATATCAGACTATTTGGGCAGCAGAGTATTATACATTAAATAACAAAATTATAATGGGAATATAAAAATGACAGTATTTGAATTAAAAAAAATGTATGAAAATTGATCAAATAATGTACGGGTTATTTTAAATCAATAAAAAGAATAATACTAGAAGTAAACATTAAAAATAATGTTAGGTCATACAACCAACCAGTTAGACAGGGCCAGAGGATCGCAATGTGCAGGACGGTGTTGTACGCCAGGCATCTTTATCTTCGATATAATGATTTATGTTGTAATAAGCTTTAGATATCAAAATGCTCTTAAGAAATTATTTAAAATGCTCTTAATAAATGTTCATTGTAGAACCTAACACTGTTCCCCATAAAAGTCTTGCTGGTTTGTCTAAGTCTAAAACCAGGTACTGTTAGCTTGTGTTTATTGCGAGTATTTATGTAGTGGACGTCACTTTTCTTGTTACACTAATGCAATATTCTTATATTATATTCTTTCGAATATAATATAAGCAATATTCTTTCGAATGTACATAGTGTTACTAAGTATATACAAAGATGGTAGGGTAAGTATATTTATTTCCTTAAATAATTCACGAAGCGATTCACGGCAGTCTAGATTATAAATAGCTCGGACTGCTCTTTTTTGTAGTATGAAAATAGTACCAACATCAGCAGCAGAACCCCACAGTAATATGCTATAAGACATAATACTGTGAAAGTATGCAAAGTACACCAACCTAGCTGAAGCTACATCAGTCAACTGCCTAATTTTCCTAACGGCAAATGCAGCAGAACTCAGTTTGCCTGCAAGTGCCTCTATATGAGGTCCCCATTGCAATTTAGAGTCTACTGTGATGCGCAGGAAGACAATTGAGGGAACCGGGTCTAATGCTTTCCCGTCAAGTTTCACATTTGAATTAATGTACACTTGAGGTGGAGAATTTAATACTTTTGGTTTTACAAAATTATTTATATTATTATATCTTGCATTAACAAAGATGTATTACATAAATTAAAACTGATTTTATTAACACTAATATAAATGCATACGATCTTTCCAATCATATAGAAGCAGAACAATGTACTGTAAACAAGCGTGTAAATAGTTATAGCTGGGTTCAAAATAAACTTGAATTACGGAGAATAATAGTGTAACATTACAGTACATTTTATTCGTTGTGTACTATTACACAAATAAACGTGTAATGATATATTGCTGTGACCTAGTCATGCAAATTTCACAAGAGTATTAACATTAAACAGTTTTTCATGAATTCCCTGAAACTCGTTGATATTTAAAAAAAAGTAAATACACAAGTCTACAGTTTATTTTTTTACCTATAATTCGGTAATACATTATTTATACCTATTTACAATGGAATGAGCGTTATTGAAGTTTAAACGTTTTTATTTTTTCCTGAAAAGTTGTCATTTTTCTCTTACACGTTTATTCGGTGGGGCCATCGATATGGTGAAGGAAAACATCGTGAGAAAACCTTGACTTAATGGTCTGAAATCGCCAACACGCTGTGAGCAAGCGTGGCGATCAATGCTCGTTCCTTCTCTGTATGAGAAGAGGCATTTCCCCTGCAGTGGAACAGTTACAGGTTGATTTATTTATTTTTTTGAAGTTTTTGATACAACCCATCATAGATAGATCGTAACGTGCTTCACAATTAAGTTTATTGTTGTAAATATGACACTGCTAGCAGGGGATGCCTTTAATAATAATAAGATTGACACACGGACTACTCGATAGTGCAGACTAACTTTACCAAACATTTCGCAGGGAGTCGCGGCACACGCATTACTCGTTGAATGGCACATGGTATGCTAGATACTTATTGTTTCTTTAAAAAAAAAGAAAGATAAAAATTTCTGAGCTTGAGGTCCTGGGTTTGGGCAAAATGTTATTAGGTATTTATCAGTAACAGCCCGGAGTCTGGATTTGTGCCCGGTTGATGGCAATAGGCTCGTCCCCTATATGCTCCGAAATGAGGATGTAGGTACTACTATACACCTCTGCCCAACCCTTCGGGAGTACAGGCGTGATGTTATGTTATATTGTGAGTATCAAGTACTAGCCGTGCTCGCGACTTCATCCGCTTGGAAGTCTGAAAACAGCATTGTGTCGCAGCAACTAAACAATGTATTTGTAATAATTTTTTTAAATCTAATCACACTTTTTTCCAATAAGCTCATCACCCACTCTCAATAGCGTGATAGTTTGTACTCTATAACCCGCCCCTCTCTTTAATGGACATCTTTGCCAAATTTGAACTAAATCTGTTCAGTAGTATTGGCGTGAAGCTCCGACAGACAAACAGATAAATGGACAGAAATTCTAGAAATTGTATTTTAGGCATCTGCAGCGTTTTTAATACACGTAGCAATCACTATTGTCCAAAAATATGGAATGTACAGTTTTTGCTTCGTTACGATTTTATTACATGATTATTTCTTCGATCCTATCTAAAAAAATCTTTAATATACAATAAAATAATTCAACTTTTCAATCTGTCGGTACCGTAGCGTCCCCTGTTTCCGGGCGGCCATCTTGCTATTACGCTTAATTACTACCTAAAACAAAGCCTTATTTGTGCTTCATCTTATTATACTTGTTCCTTCAACAGCCTTAATATGAGTAGAGTCAGCTGGCTTTGTGAGAAAGTAAGTAGATTAGTTGGAATGGAAAATTGGTTTAAAAACATTTGATATCTACCTACAATAAATTGTGTCGCATTAACAAAAAAAATTCTTCTTGATAACATTAAATTCTAATGGAAACCTTTGGATCAAGCAAACGGATTACGATAAAACAAAAACTAAATTTTTATTCCAAGATACGCACAATATTTGTCTATAAAACTCAACCGCATTGAGTACTTTTTAAGTGATTCGTTTACAAACAAACCGACAAACATAAACAAAAAATCCAAAAATTATCTTAATTAACTCTATTGGTTATTTTTTCAAGCCTATACTTTTTTGTAATATTTACATGTACAGACACGCAAAATCTACAGATGTATTATGTATAAGTAGATAGATAGGCCGATGAAAATCAAGAATGCAAAATAAAGTCTGTAAAATCACTAAATCTGCCCAGACAGGTAACACTGGTAGGCACAAAATAAACAAATATAAATAACACAATCATTTACAACGGAAAATAATAAATAACAAGATTCTGGCAACGTTTGCGACTGAATGTTATTTATAGACAACAAAAACAATTCTGTTTTAACTCTGCGAGTTAAGCCTTTAGTATACGTATGATACATTTTAATGGTGGTTTTTAAATTGATTTATATTCATTATATCGTATTGTACTCTGGAGCCCAATTCTTCTAAAAGAAATCAAGTCCGAACCGTTCGTCTTCATTCAGCCGATAGATGTCCACTGCTGGACATAGGCCTTCCCCAGAAGGGGCGGTTTGCTGTAATCACCACGCTTGACAGGCGGGTTGGCGATCGCAGTATGGTTGTTAAAGTACTCAGAGAACGCTGCTGCCCATCCTCTAGAGAATCCCTTAGTCGCCTTTTACGACACAAGGAAGAGATGGGTTAGTGCTATTCTTTAAGTCGACTCGAGACGAACCGTTCATTCAGACAGTTTTCAATTTGAAAAGCTGTCGAATTGTTTGACACGAAAAACCAAACCAATAATTATGACAGTTTTTGTAAATAAAAACTGACTGACGATTGTGCTTCGTTTGCGTTTGGCAACAAGTTTTTTAGTCGAATTGGTCCCTTCAAAGAAAGGTATAAAGTCCAGGGGCCTAATTCTCCTAAAATAAATCTTGATAAATCACAACCGAACCAAGGCCGAACCGTTCATTCAGACAGTTCTCAATTTCAAAAGCTATCAAATTGTTTGACACAAAAAACAAAATCAATCATTTTAAAGGTTTTCGAAAACAAAAACTGACTGACGGTTGTGGTTCGATTGCGTTTGGCAACAATTTATTTTAAGAGAATTGGGCCCCTGACATCGCGGTTATTTCGTAAAATGTAGCTGCAAGGAGGCTGCTATCGAAAAAACTTAAACGACATGTTCAAAAACCGTGAAACAGCTACATTATCCATGTTTTGTTTTTTAACCCGATTACGGCGAAGCCAAGAGGACGGGTAATGATTTTGGCAGTCTTGTATGTATGTTTGTTTGTATGTTCCACCGTAGCGTCTAAACTACTGAACCGATTTTAATGAATGAGGTGTCAATAGATTTGTAATAATGCCCGGGTAACATAGGCTATATAAATTTAATCAACATTTTATATGACGGAATTTAAACGTAAGATTCTAACCTCGAAAAAAAATAACTGAGATAATCATCACGTGTTTGGTATGAAAAGAAAGGTCTTGGCGAGCACATTACAAATATGTATATATGTATCATATTGTTTAAGTCAAAATATATGTTTAAAATGCGGTCGTACAGTTCGCGCGGTCAGGTCCTCTTAAACTGCTCTGGAAATTTCCTCAAAAGGCCAATCCAGGCGTTGTTCTGCACTGTCCTCACACAATTTTTTTCTACAGAAAATATGTCTGGGCTTTAAAAGAGACTTTGACCCCTGAGTTTTATTCAACCTTTCTTCTCAGAGGTATTCAGACGACATCCAGCTTTAAAATAACAAACCGACATGTAAACGTGGTCTTTAAATATCCAATTTGCAGAATAAATAGTTTAATTTCTGAGTTTGTGTCAAGAGAACCCATCTTATCATCACTAATTCGCCATCACCATTTAAAACCTTATCACCTATTCACAAATACCGATAACAAGCAGCCGTTCAACCCGGGTAGTCCGTGTATCGACCGCGGGGCGTGTCGGATCGATCGTCACGCCTCGTGGCCACCCCACCCGGGTAGGGAGTGCCGTGAAAGTGTAACGTAAGATGAGAAGGGATGTTTAGGTTCTGTTTTGAAGAAGAGTATTGTACGAGTAGTTTGGTGTTTAGGAATACCTGGTCAAGATATTTGCCGGTTATTGCATCGGTTTAACACCGTCAGAGCGATTACGCACTGCATCCGATCCGAATCCGTGAAAATACGTTCCGAAGTAGCCATAGAACCATTTGTACGGTAGTTTACGCACTACATCCGGCATCCGTCATCCGATTTCTATCCGTCATGCGTGAGTCTCCAATTCGGAAGAAATATTGACGGACCGAAATAACCGTAGTAATGTTTGTATGAACGCTTTCGCACTACCTCGAATTCATATCGGACGCCAAATGGATATGGTAAAGATGGCCCCTGAATTGTTTGAATTTGGATCAGAGATCGGAATAGTGCGTAAGCAACATCCGAATTCGGTCCGAGATTTTTACTCTCGGTATTTTCACGGATTCGGATCGGATGCAGTGCGTAAAGCAATATCCGAATTCGGTCCGAATTTTTTATATCCGTATTTCACGGATTCGGATCGGATGCAGTGCGTAAAGCAATATCCGAATTCGGTCCGAGTTTTTTATATCCGTATTTTCACGGATTCGGATCGGATGCAGTGCGTAATCGCTCTCATTGGTGAAATTGTATGTAACTAGCTTTTGCCCGCAGCTTCGCTTGAGTGAAATTTTGAGCCCGTTAAATGACGATTTTCCATACAAACTTTCATCCCCTATTTAACTCCCTTAGGAGTTGAATTTCGAAAAATCCTTCCTTAGTCCTTGTCTACATTATAAAGGGAAGCTCTGTACAAAATTTCAGCTTTCTAGGTCCAAGGGTTTGGGCTGGGCGTTGATGAGTCAGTCAATCAGTCAGTCAGTCAGGACTTTTCTTTTTATTTATATAGATGTATCGTACAACCTAGAGGCCGCCCCTAATGGGGCTCGTGGCTAATTAACAACCGCGTGGATCATGCAATTTTAGAGGTTGCCGCAGTCAGTCCTTGGTTGGGTGACCGTTTGTCAAACAAACCCTCCGTGCCTCGTTTCCAAGCAAAACCATTTATACTTTTAAAAAATTCGACAGAAAATAGATATTGATTAAATAAATAAATACTTGACTTGACTGCCTCGTTGGTCTAGCGGTCGCAAGCGCGACTGCTGAGCGTGAGGTCCTGGGTTCGATCCCCAGGTCGGGCAAAGTGGCACTGGGTTTTTCCGTGAGGAATTTCTCAGTAGCAGCTCGGAGTCTGGATTTGTGCCCGGTCGATGGCAATAGGCTCGCCCCCTATAACATGAGACGTAAACATAAACGGTGAAATGTGGGTGTACTATACACCTTTGCCAACCCTTCAGGGAATCCAGGCGTGAGTTTATGTAAATAAATAAAAGGTTTATTGCAGAAACTTGTTTGCATTTTTACAGTAAATCTTACATGGGGCCTCCTCTTAAGTAAATTATATACCTGTGCTAGGAGACCTCACTGTTCAATGTTAGATCGGAAAACTGGTGTATGATGAATTTAAACAAGAAATTATAAGAAAAATATAAAATGAAACAAGTTAAGAAAAAATCTTAGAGATAATATCCTAAATTAGTGTGAGTGAGCGTGTGTGCATGTGTGTATGTGTGGGTGCGTATGTGAATGTTTTCAACTCATGTTGACGAATTATGTATTAAACCTTTGAACAGCTATTCTCTTAAACTATAGACTTCTGGGGAAAGTTGTAGAACACTTGAGTTACTTTAACATCCTTTTGAGCGAAAAGAAGAAAAGCCACTGGTCTAAAATAACCAGCAGAATATCAAATATCTAAAACTATTCTATCGACACACTATCAACACTCTATCGAAGCGTTCGTAAATTAGCAGATTTGGACCCCAGATCTGTCAAACCAAACCAAGTTTTCTATTCTCTATGACTAAGTCGGCTAAGCATGAAACTGTAACATCACGTCACCGAGGCGGGACGATCGATCGGCCGAGTACACGCCCGGATACGCCCGGCTAGCTCGTCGATACCCGGTTCACGGCCGGGAGGACTCCATCAATAATGTACTGCTTTGTATTGGAGATTTGACGGTATGCTATGGAAATATGGAAGCTATGGACAGTTGAGTTGCAAAGAGGTAGAAAATTTGACGAAGTGGGAATCTTGCAAAGCTGAGGCTATAAAGAACCTGATTTTGAGAAAAGAGTTTTATAAAGCAGTCTCTGGCAATCAAGGAGTCTTGGGAATTCTCTTCAATCATCACCATCTCTTCCGCCCAGCCTTTTTTTTGCCAACTATGTTGGGGTCACCTTCCAGTCTAACCAGATGCGGCCAAATACCAGTATTTTACACTGAGCTATTGCCATCAGACCTCCGCAACCCAGTTACTGGGCAATGTCAATATCGGCTGTCAGACTTTCGGGCTTCTGACCTGTAACGACTATCATAGGTATTCGTATGACACACGGGACCAAGACTGCTTAATGTGCTCCTCGAGGCACGGGGTTTAAACTTGCAAATTATATGATCCGCACGGTTGTTATGTAGCCACAAGCCCCTCCAATCTCTAACCAGTTAATCGTCATCATAATATACATACATATTATACTCAAGCCTGTAACTCCCGTGAGGACAAGCAGAGGTGTTCTACTATTACTAGAATCTGTGCACTCACGTTTCTCCTCTTGTATAATGTTCCATGTGTGGTAGCGAGCCTATTGTCATTTTCCGGGCATAATTATGATGCCAGATACGTCACCTCTTACATATTTTAAGGGTGTGGGTGCAGGTGAAATTACAGGCACATAAAATTTACCTACCAACTTTGTCTCTAAGACTGGCAACGCATCAGCCATCATCTTGGTGTTTTAGTGTTTATGGTGGTCACTACTTTCCATTAGGTGGGCCGTCCGCTTGTTTGCTAACCATAAAAAAACACCTTCAAATCAGTCAAAAGCTATCCTGAACTGTCTTTAAAAACTGTCGTGGAACCACTGTATGAGATTAACTATCTTGTAGTAATGTGCAGCCACGTCGTTTGACTGCAAAGCAACTCCATCGGACTTGGAAATAGACTAGGAAGAGAGACTAAACACTAATTTGCACTGGTTACGTCACCGTGTCGACTCGGTTACTGACGCGCAACCATCGACCGATGGTTGTGGTCTGTTAGCCTCGCTCGGGTTCGCCCGGGTGGATACCCAGCTCATTGCTAGATTGCCAGAAGAGATTAATTCGTAGAGACGTATTTTGTACTGTAGTGAAATTCTGGAAGAAATTCGCCTAGATTGAGGATCAACTCGATGTAAGCTCGACAGCATAACCCATAGCGTATAGTTTCGTTATCAACTGTGTTACCATAGGTATCGATTTGACAGGTTTTCAGCGTTAACCATGTCTTTATTTTAATCAATAGTAGTTATCAAAGAGCCTCCACGAGTGACGATACTTAAGTACGTCCGGCGCACCCTGGGCAGTCAGCCTCGCTATCAACCTTGCTTACTGACTAATCTTTTCACCACAGCATGAGCTATTTTCGTATAGCTCGTGCTGACACGAGAGAAGAAGAATAGTAGTTATGGTTGTTTTCGCATCAAAGGCTGAGGTTACAAATCAAATCAAATCTCTTTATTGTGGGCGTAGGTTAAACAGATGTTGATATAAATTACAGTACCATTACGTCCTGCCTAGCAGGCATACAATAATTATTAGTTTGAAAACATTTCAAATCTTTCTTAATAATTTCAAAACATTGAATATTACATATAAAATTTTAACATTAAACATCATTACTATTTATTTAGGAAATCTTGGATCGTGTAGTAAGCTTTTTCAATTAAAAAATTACGCAATTTATGTTTAAATAGTGGCAGTTCCTTAGTGTTTAAAATGTCTAGAGGTATCTTGTTATAAATTTTAGATGCCATACCAAAAAAACTTTTATCTAAAAGAGCAGTCTTATGTGGTATAGTAGCAATTTTTAATATATTTCTTTTCGATTTTAGTTCATCAAATAGATTTTTATTTACTTTGACAAATACTGTAACTTCATAGATGTAAATTGATGGAAAGGTTAAAATTTTGAACTTTTTAAAATACGGTTCGCATGATTCAGGAACATAGATACCGGCAATTGCGCGAACGCATCTTTTTTGCGCTTTAAAAACTAAATCTTTATGTGTGGCGTTACCCCAGAATATTATAGCGTATTTTAAGGTCGATGATACATAAGCGTGATAGGCGGTTAATACAGCTGGTTGATCGACAACTTTTGACAATTTAAAAAGAGCATATGAATACTGGCTTACTTACACTTAGCAAAGACGCGAATTACACTATTCACGACAGCGAATTTTGGTTTATACAGCATGACTTACAAGAGAATGTCTTACATGTCACTACAAGAGAAAACCATGAACTTTGCTCATCATTTTTTGCAACTTTTACTAGGGTATAACTTCTGAATTTGTCAATGATAAACAGCTGTTCAGTTCTCAAAGGGGCCTCTGCGCGTTGGACCTGTGTCCCCCGTATGCCTTCCAAAAGACCGGACATCTTCCGCACGGAAAATGAGCCGTGAGATTAAAGAGAACAGCTGTTCCATGCAAAATAATGCTTTATAATTTTTAAATTCTGTTAATCAATATTTATAATAAATATTGCTTACAGAATGTACACAACAGCAGATTTTTATTTTCGCGAATTCGTAGTTTTTAAACAGTCATGCTGAATTATAGTAGTCCATGAGACCATCCAGTTGAGATTTATATTCGCTTTGTCTAGAACTAAGATAACCAACTCTTCTACCTCGGTTTAATTTTTTGTGGAAATCGTCGAGTCTTCTATATTTTGTAGCTGATAATGATAGATAGATAGATAGTAGAATGATGTTGAATGATTGACGGCATTACAAAAATAATCTAATTATGTATTTCTTTCTACAGGTCACGGCGGAGTAAACCAACTAGGAGGAGTATTCGTAAACGGGCGACCGCTTCCAGACGTAGTGCGACAAAGAATAGTCGAGCTGGCTCACTCAGGAGTGCGTCCGTGCGACATCAGCCGCCAGCTGCGCGTGTCGCACGGCTGCGTCTCTAAGATACTATCGAGGTAAGTGCGAGTTAAAGTCTTAAATCTTTAGGTTCATTAATAAGTGCCGCAGTTCTTCAAGATATTGGTCCTTTTCCTCCTTCGTCAGCAATATCAAGGGTGTGCTGGCCTTTTTCGAGGAGTTAGGGTGGTTCGAGTGATTACACTTACCACCCGTCATGCAAAATATGTGCTCAGACGTGGAGTTACGGACACCAGCTCGTTATACCTTATACAGAGTGTTAACGAATTCGTGTAATTCCTTAAAACCACATGATCTACTACTGATGTAGACAGGCTCTGCACGGGATTTAGCTAGATTAAAACCACCTAATAACGATTCAGTAAAAAATAAGAATTTATTTTTTGCAAAAAAAATGTTTTATTTGCGTGAACATTTCGATGCCACGCATAAATTAATGAAAGCACAGCAACAACTGGCAGGCACGACTAACGCGATATCGCTCTTTGCAGTCAGATAACTCAAGGCTCTAAAATGACTCAGAAATAGAAAATCAAGATATTTTATAAAAAAAAAATTTCAGTTGATTTTCAAAAATTCCCATTTAGGGTCAATCTGTGTCACCAGTAGGTCACGTGGTTTAAAGGAATTACACGAATTCGTTAACACTCTGTATACCTTCCTCCTTTAATTGAATTTCGCTATCACTTGCACTAACGGTGAAGGAAAACATCATGAGGGAACCTGCACACTTGAGAGGGCTCCATAAAGGTCTCGATGATGTGTGAAGTCTGCCAACCCGCACCAGGCCAACGTGATGGACTAAGGTCTAAACCTTTCTCATTCTGAGAACAGGCCTGTGCCCAGCAGTGGGACTGTAATGGGCTGATTATTCTTTATTCTATTCTATATACCTACATAAAAGGAGAAGCTGACTGACTGACTGACTGATCTGTCAACGCACAGCTTAAACCGCTGAGGTTAGAAACTTGAAATTTTGACAGTAAGTTCCTTTTGTAACGTAGGCATCCACTAAGAAAGGATTTTTCGAAATTCAACCCCTAAGGTGGTGAAATAGGGTATTTACGTATGTATAAATTCTACCCGTAAGAGGTGAAATAGGGGATAAAAGATTTTTTTGATTTTATAACTACACCTAACAAGGGGCTTAACGAGGGCTCAAAATTTCACGCAAGCGGAGATGCGGGCAAAAGCTAGTGTATCATATATATGGTCGCTAAACGACAAACCCCTGTAAATAAAGTAAAAAAAAAAATATAATGGGTGACTGTTAATTAGTGACCGATACTTTAACACATGACTGTACTCATGATAACAAACAACTTTCCCAAAGAAACATTATTTTTACTTTATTTTTTTCATTTAAAATTTATTAGTAAACCGTTACGGAATGGACGCGGCTCGTAACATGGAAATATTATTTTTTTGTTTTATAAGTAATATTTCTTTGGGTAAGTTGTTTGTTATCATGAGTACAATCATGTGTTAAAGTATCGGTCACTAATTACCAGTCACCCTATATAATTTACTAGCGACCCGCCCCGGCTTCGCACGTGTACGTTTTATAGCTTAAAACCTTCCTCTTGAATCACTCTATCTATTAAAAAAAACCGCATCAAAATCCGTTGCGTAGTTTTAAAGATCTAAGCACACATAGGGACAGACAGACAGCGAGAACCAACTTTGTTTTATACTATGTAGTGATACCAAAAACTATTTTTCAAAAATTACTCGCGTACCTAATAGCTGATACACTGTTAAGACGTAATCACCAAAAAAAGGATTTCTCCTAAACCAAAGCTTCAGGAAAACTTAAAAGCAAAACGAACCATCAAAAGCTATATTATGTTCTCCTATCATCCTCCTTTAATTACAACTGTACGTGTATTAACCCCACCCACACTCACACACTCACTGCTACACATACGCGGTGTCTATGTATGCGTGCCCCCGTTCCGCGCAATAACCGCGGCGTGTGCGCAGGTTCTCCAGCCGCTAGACAATACGCTTATGTCATTTTCTTTTGTTTCGGTTTGTTGTAACTAGCTGTGGTAGGGTTCCGTTGGGTGATGGTAAAACCGTTGGAGATATTTTGGAGGTTTTTAATCTTTTAAGCATTTGTTGAGGGAAAAAATAAATCATGAGTTATCACCTTGTTGGTAATGACCAAAGAGGGGTCACTGTCAATGATTTGAGGGACTAGTAAAGAGATAGAAGCCTTGAGACAAAATCCCTTTTCCTTAAACATCAACGTCTGCGGAAAGATCAAATTGAATGAAAATGACATTTGGTCAAACGTAAGCAAAAGTCATTTCCATGCAATTTGACATTGAATTTTGTCTCAGGGGGCAGAGACGCTTGCTCAGCCAAAAGCTGCTGCTATTTTCTTTAGAAACTACATAAATGCATTTCACTTATATTAAAGAATTGTAATAAACTTGGCAAAGACGAAATAATTGTTGATGATGTACTCTGCGAATGCAGAATATGGTAGTCATTAACAGAGAGTATGTATGGCCTTTAAAAACCACAAGATTCTAGCTCAAAAGAACTCTTAGAGCACAGAGCACTTACAGAGATCTCGTGTGATGACTGGCTAGAATATAAAACTTCCTCACGCGGGGAATACAGGACGTTTGTTGGTAGGATCTATACGGTCCACCTGGCTAGCTACCATCCTCATATTAAAGTCCGGCGCCAAGCAGTTTACTGTATTCCGTCGTGTGTATGTGAGAGTCAGAGGGGTATAAGGGAATCCCTCTATATCTCTGTTACTTGGATTCGTGTGCTCCATCTTAGACCCTGTCTTCACATACCATCAGGTGCTGGCAAAACGATAAAAATTCCTAACTAATATTATAAATGCGAAAGTAAGTTTGTTTGTTTGTTACCTTTTCTCGTCTAAACCACTGAACCGATCATCCTGAAATTTTGCATATACATTGTCAGGTGTACAGAAACGGACATAGGGTACCTTTCATCCCGAAAAAAAGTACTGTTCCCGAGGAAAACAACAATAACGTTAATAGATGGCACCACGTGTCTTTCGAATCATGATTGAATTATATTATTTTAGAAACTTTAGTAGTGTGTTAAGAGTTGATTGTCAAATTCTAAATTACCGCGAGCGAATCCGCGGGCAAAAGCTAGTAAAAAATGAAAGCAAAAATTCTGTTATTTTTCTTACAATTATTCTTCGTACGGAACCATCTTATATTAATGGCATACCACTGCGTATCATCGAGCTACATCTAATTGGTATATTTATAACCAGCGTTAGTATCTTCACATCAAAATAATGATTGTGATTCTGTTGTTAAAAAACTATAATTTGTACGACGGAACTTACGTTATGATTTAGTATGAATTTAAAGTAATATGTGAATTTAAACTGAAAGGGAAGATATACAAAAGCATGATTAGACCTGCTGTCTTGTATGGATCAGAATGTTGGGCCACAAAAGGGATGAATGAAAGGCAATTGCATGCAGCAGAGATGAGAATGCTAAGAGGAATGTGTAGTGTTACACGAATGGATAAAATAAGAAATGAGTACATAAGAGGAAGTTTGAAAGTGGCATCGATAACTGAAAAGTTGTGTGGAAATCGGTTGTCATGGTATGGGCACGTGTTACGGAGAAATGAGGAAAATGTAGTGAGGAGAGTTTTGAGTATGAATGTCGATGGCTATAAGAGTAGGGGAAGACCAAAGAAACGATGGATGGAATATGTGAATGATGATATGGTTAGAAAGGGGGTGACTACCGAGATGACGACTAATAGAGAAGTATGGAAGAAAACGACATGTTGCGCCGACCCCAAATAAATTGGGATAAGGGCAGGAGAATGATGATGTGAAGGTAACTGACGATGATTTTTCAATGCTTAGGTGGTTTGGTCATGTTGAAAGAATGAGTGAACGGCGATTAACTAAAGGAATTTATAAGGCTTATGTCAGTGGTAACGTCAGTAGAGGACGCCCTAGAAGAACATACATCGCTATTATTGGTGATGTTCTTCAAAAAGGACAGTGCGTAGTACTTTCAATCGGCGTGAGTGTATGACAAGATGTATGACCGTGGAGGAAGCGAAAGGAGTATGTAAGGATCGTAGCATGTGGCGTTGTACAGTTTCTGCCTACCCCCATTAGAAAAGGATTGAGTTTATGTATGTATGTATTTTTTCAATTCAAAAAAATGTGTACAATGTATTCTATTTAACTGGGATAATAGGGAAATTTCTAAACCAAAGGAGCTACAGCAAAACTTTCTTTGGTGAAACATCTTATTGAAATTTCGTACGTATAACATTTTAGTCATGTGTTGTAGAAATTTTTCGACACCAAATATCAACACTAGAGCTTCTGGATTCGAAGTTTTAGCGATAGATACCAAAAACGGCCGTTTTTAGCATTAATTACTAAAACTTCTAACCTAGGATGTCAAGTGTTGTTTTGTGGTGTTCGAAAATTTCTACAACACTTGACTAAAATGTTGTACGTACTAAATTTCAATATGTTGTGTGTGGACAGAAATAATGCTTTTTTTCTGAAGTGGCGTCACTTTCAGTGGGGGAAACGCCTTAATATCAAAATCTTTCTTTTTATATTCTCTATAAAAACTTTTCTAATTCGAAAGTAGCAAACCTGTAATTATAACCATCAGAGTTCTTGTTAAAACTAATTATTTAAACTTAACTACGTAACAGTTGAGTTAAACGCTCATCATTTGTGGTAAACCGATGTTAAACAGCGCTGCTCCGCCAGTTAACTGTACCAGTTAATTTGTGCTTAGTTAAATATAATGAGTGTATTATTTAACTGGTGTTTATGCTCATTTTGTGCGGTACGGTTCTCGGGTAAGTATGGCCTAGTACCTATACTTTTCTCGGGACCGTCGCCGCGTCGTAAGTATGACTAAAATTACATTTTTCTATTTTGATTACACAAACTTGTGATTACAGCAATCACGAATGTTTTGCTGTTACCTATTGAAGAGTTCCATTGTTTATGTCTGAAAGTCTTCGTTAGATCTTCACCAAATAAATTGTGAATGTCCTCCACTTTTTGGAAGTTGGTTAAAGATGTCGTGACCTCTATGAGCGCCATATTTATTTCTATGAACGGATAACTTAAGGAACGACACGATACTCGTGTCATAATAAACGTCACATAGAAGTATATGGTCACCTTTTACGAGTACAATACTTGACGGACTATAGGTGTTAAAAAATCAACTCTAAGAATTTTATGGAGTTACTCTTGGTATCGGAAATTGAACAACTTTTGTTCTACAACTTTTCGAAATTCGCGTATTTTTTTATAACTTTCCATGCAAATAAAAAAAAAAAAATTGATTTGTATGGACAGGCATAAAAAAAAATTGGCGAATTTCGAAAATTTGTATCACGAAAGTTATCGATACCTACGAGTAACCCCACAAAATTCTAAGAGTTGATTGTTTAACACCTTACATTTTTATTAAATTTCATGTTCAACATCCTCCAAACATTAAAGTAGCTCCTTGTGAAAGATGAAAGAGTTCGTTCGGAAAAGTACTGCTACCATACCTACTTCTGCCACCAAGCAGCATTGCTATGTTCCGATTTGAAAGGTACGGTTGTCGGTGAATTTACAGACATATGAGACTTTTCCACTTTGTCTCTAAGTAAGCTGTCTCCCCCCCCCCTCCTAAGCCCCCGCCAGCAACGCCCTAAGCCGAGGTCCGAGTCCCACGAGGAGTCACCCTTAGTGCTGTTGTTGAAGGTAGTCATGATGTTAGTGTAGTACAAGATAATCCAAGCTAACTACTTAGTAGTTAGCTTGGATTAAGTATTTTACTTCCCCCCATTGTTGACTGTTCAGGTCTCGCCAATGACTGCCCGGTTACGTAGAAACAGTCCCCTAGGACCATCAATCTAAAGCAGACGAACAGCAAAAAAAAAAAACTGATGTTGTTGGTTAATACAGCATGAACTTTACATCCGAAAACCATAAACTCTACTGATGAGTAGAGTTTATGGTTCACAGTAAAAGTGGTACAGAATGATGATTCTGTACCACTTTTACTGTGGGACAAACTAGGAATTTACGACAAAAAAAAAAAACAGCTGGTCCATACATTTTGACAAGCAACATTAATTATTTAGTATGGAACACCAGTTTTTTTTACAGTTAGTAAAAGTTGTACAGAATGATGAGCAGAGTTCTTGGTTTTCGGATGTAAAGCGACTAACCAGTCATGCTGTTAATTACTCACATACTATCAGGTGGGCCGACGGCCTAAGTGCCAATATAATACCTTCATAAAAAAATCGCAAACAAAATCTCATGTCCAAACCTTCATTGAGTCTCATTAATCCATTTTTGTCTCACAATTAAATTCAAAATGAAAATTTCACCATTCCGTTTTAAATCCCGCAGTGATTGTCCAACACAATCCTCTCCATTGTACCTACAGATACGAGTACAGATGATTTGACGATATTATATCGATGTAAATGACAATAATGTGAATGGAGCGCCGGGACTCGAGCTGACCATTGTCCGTTTTAAATTGAAAATTGTGAGCAGTGGTGGGATGAGCGGGAATTTTTGCGGCACACGGGATTGAGTCCCGGAGTTTTGAGTCAAACATAAGAACATTTTTTAAATGTAGGAGTCATGACATTGATAATTATAACAGTAGACACATTTAATAAAGAGCATATGCTACGGGATGGTTACAAACAGTACGACTAAACTAAGAAGTCGCAAACATCGTAAAACCGATCAGTTCCGAACTGAATGCGACTTCAAGAACACACATATCCATACGTTGATGCTGTAAGTGTGAGTGGCGCGACAATCAATGAGCGACTGCCATTGGTTGTTCTATTTGACTTATTTCTGTCGTACAGTCAACAAGCAGTTAGATATATAGGCAAACAATGGATATCAATGCACTACGCAGGCAATTGTCATTGTTATTGTGTGCGTATTAACTTTTTAAACGCAAGACTCGCTAAAACAAGCGTTGGCAAAAACTTGGCTACTCAACACATGCATAACTCTGTTAAAATACGAATGTAATTAGTTGCCTGTATCTCTTTGGTTGACTTATACTATACCACTTTTTGTAGGTTTATATTCAAAATTCCTAAGGTTATGAAATGATTGTAAACTACCTTATTACCCTGTCATATTCCACCTTTCCAAACACTGACACATCAGCATATTTTTCCGCGACTAATCAATCGATAAATCCCGGGCTGCCCATCCCTAATCCCGGGGGACGTTCAATCGGCTCGCGCCGAACACTCGCTTTTCAATTTATCCCACTCGTAACATTTCAACCCTATGTTTTGTTTTCATCCCCCGAGCGGGTTCATTTTTGTCTTAATGACTATGTTTCTGTATTCGTGTTGCTGTTCGGGGATTTAAAGAATGAATGCTCTTTGGGGATGGATTGGGGATGAAAGGGCAGTGTACTAGTTGATTTTAAAATTGGAATATAGGTTAGTGTGATGTTGTTAAGTGATTATAATAATCAGTCCATCACTGTCATACTTCTGAGCACTGGGCTCTTCAATCTCAAAAAGGCTCAATTTTTCACGCTTACCTGGTGCAGTTTGGCAGCTTTAACATACTGTGGCGGCATCTATCATGCCACATGCGAACTATTCAAGCCTACATCGCGGTATCAAGATTTCAGACACGCAGATAGTATACAAGGTTAGTTGGAAAGGGGATACTAATCCGAAGCCCACTTATAGTATCGCTGATGACTGTTTGAAAACAAGTGTTAAAATTTAAAAATTCGATATATTTTTTTCCAAATAAAATAATTTTTATTTTTGTTTTTTCAAAAATTCTTCATCCGACCCCAAATATGACCTAAAATGTAAATACAGCTGATCATAACTGGGGATAGATAGATTTTAGAGTTTTTTTTTTGAGATTTTTGAACAACTGTTTCTCTTAAACTATTGAGTTTTGGGAAAAGTTGTAGAACAAAAGTTATTCATTATTATGTGTACTTTAACACCCTTTCGGGTTAGTACCCCCTTTCCGACTAACCTTGTATACAACCTCCCAACATCAACTGTTGGGCAGTAGCCCGCCAGGCACAAGACTCCACCTGGTTGGAGGATCCTCCTTTTGGTTGGAGGAACACCACACCTCGTTCCTCCACAACACCTTAAGAACGTTATGGAGCCCTCTCAGGTGTGCAGGTTACCTCACGATGTTTTCCTTCACCGTTAACGCAAGTGATAGTCAAATTCTGATCTGGACATGAATTTGAAGAGTTTGAAGTGCGAGACGGGGTCTATCTCAGACCCTGGTAATCAAGGGTCATTCCTCATTTGTACAGGCCCATGTCCAGCGCTGTACTGCTGCAGAAATATACATAGTCTTGTTTTATACCGCAGCCTCACTGGTAGAATTTCATCATCATCATTCAGCCGAAAAACGTCCACTGCTGGACATAGGCCTCTCCGAAAAGGGGGGGTTTGCTGTAATTGCCACGCTTGGCAGGCGGATTGGCGATCGCAGTATGGTTGTTAAAGTACTCAGAGAACGCTGCTGCCCATCCTCTAGTGAATCCCTTAGTCACCTTGTACGACACCCATGGAAACAGATGGGATAGTGCTATTCTTTACGTCCATACGGACCCCCAGTAGTTGGATTTAAAATTTCCCATTTAATCTTGGAGCCAATGTTGGACTCAAAGTTAAGTCCAATGTGTGGCCGCAGTATTATACATTATACTGGGTCGCCATTGCCACGGTCTGCGGCGCATGCGCACGAGTATCACACTAGTGCGTGTGAGTTGTAGCGCACCGGGGAAGTTCTTATACGGAAACAATATGACTGACGTTGTTCATTGCGTGATATATGTACCTACTTGTTTGATACTTGAAGACAGCTTGAAGAAATGACGGGTCGAGAATTTGTTTTAAAGAAAGAAAGAAAGACAAATTATGTTTAATCGGGGAGAAAGGAAAAAAAAACATCCACGTTTCGCCGTTATGATTTAAGTCCCATGTAGGTAATAGGGGGCTATTGCCATCAACTAAGCATAAATCCAGACTCCAGGCTGCTACTGAGAAATTCCACACGGAAGAACCCAATAACGTTTTACCTGACCTGGGTATCGAATCAAAAGACCTCACGCTCAGCTGTCGCGTTTGTGACTAGTAGATCAAAGAGGCAGTAAAAAAAAAAGTTGGGAAAATATGCTCCACATCCGCGCAAAACGGCTTTAAGTAGGAATACAAAACATACCCTGTTTCGTATTTCACTTTTAGACAATCAAACTGATTACAGTATGACTGGTAAGTCGCTTTACTACTCTGAATTCGTGCCTCCACGAGCCTCCACGAGTGACGATACTTAAGTACGTCCGGCGCACCCTGGGCAGTCAGCCCCGCTACCAACCTTGCTGACTGGCTAATCTTTTCACCACAGCATGAGCTATTTTCGTTTAGCTCGTGCTGACACGAGAGAAGAAGACTCTGAATTCGTGTAAAAATAATCTGTTCTACATTTTGTTACGCAACATTGGTTATTTAAAACCTATGAAAAAGCAGGTTTTTTTAAAGAATTCAGACTTTGTCCCATAGAAAAGAAACATAAAAAAAACATGAAAGAATTATCAGCTATTCCAAACAAAATATTCAATATTGCTTAGCAAAATGTATGGAACAGCTGATAATTTTTCCACGAATTCAGAATTTGTCCCATAAGTAGTAAAAATTGTACAGAATGATGACCAGAGTTCATGGTTTTCGGATGTAAACGACTAACCATAGTCATGCTGTGGAGTCGGTTTGACTATCTAAAAGTCATGTTAAACGTAACGGGAGTATGTTTTACACGTATAGCCGTTTTGCGCGAATGTGACGCATATTTTTAAGGAATGATGTTGTAGATACTTGTATTTGTATCAGTGGATGGTTCACACTATGTATCTGCTTAGAATATTCCTTTTCGTATCATAGGACCAATTTTGTGATAGTGATGCACTCTTACGCAATACTGTAGCCCAGAGAAATGTCCTATATCATCGTTTTAAATAGGCTTGCAATGTACCATTATATTTTTTTTTTGCTTTATTCTTGATAACAAGCTCTATTTTTTCATCGATTTTATTTGTTTTTTGACATACCGTGTTCTTTCTACACTTTCTTTGAAATAATACTTCATTGTTGTACATTTTTAATGGTAGTAAAATACCCATTTTCATGGATGAAGTTTCACTATCTTATGACCTAAAACTATAATTGGCAGATGTTCTTCAAAACACTGGAATCGCAAACAATGACAAAGTATTTAAAATAAGCCTTACATTTTAAACTGTTGTAGTCACAATTCTTCTGAATAAAAGGACCAATTTCAACAGACTGCTATTTGAACCGAGGACCAACTCCCCCCACCCCCAATGACCCAAAGTCCAAACAAACATAATTACAATTATTTCATAAAATAAATCAACGCACACGCTCACACAAACGGAAGCGGCGTCACGCTTTCTGCGCCGGCGCAGACCGACGTAAAAACTGACTAATTATTAAACAGATACAGGACTGTATAGCACTTTCATAATGCTCTTCTTGTGCATCACGCTGGTTTACGTGAGGACAGCAGAAATGTAAGGTGGTTAAGTGTTGACACCTAGCTAAGAATGGCTAAACAAGTCATGTGTTTGGGTGTTCGATTTGTAAACACACAAACAGCTCAAGAAAAAAAGTTTTTTTTTTAAATGAAGTATTCACTTGTCTAATGTGTGTCCGATCACTAGGATCGGATAGACCTAGACGGGGGGGGAGTTAAATTCAGTCTGCCTGTTTGTCATGCAATAATTGATGAATTTTATTGTGATCAGGTTTAATTTTTTCATTAATTATTGGAATATAATTTTAATCCGTTTGGTGGTAGGACCTATACGGTCTGCCTGGCTAGCCACCACCCTCACATTTAAGTCATCCAAGTGGTTTACTGTGGTCCGTCGAGTGTATGTGAGAGCCAGAGGGGTATAGGGGAATCTCTCAATATCTCTGTTACTTGGATTCGTGTGCTCCGTTTTAGACCCTGTCTGCGGTTACCTTCAGACACGAATAGGGTTAAAAAGTTAAACACTAGCCACAGCCAAAATTACTTCAAAATATTTAAAACTAATATCGCCAAAAGCAATAATCATTTACACATCAACCGATCAACAAATATAATACTTAAAACAACCGCTAAAAGGACTGTAAGCCGCTGTAAGTCGTATAAGCCGCGTAAGCCGCGTTAAGCCTATTAGCCTCCCGCCCTATGCTAGCCTGGTATCTTGATTGCCAATATGTTCGACATTGTACGAACGACAAATTGGCTATAGATGGTGTACGCAGAGATATTGATTTCAATTTAGATGGTTTCATGTATATTCTCATGGACTACAGGCAGACATGTTAGTTGCAATGAATTTCTATAAAATAAAAAGTTGTTTTTAATAATATTTTTTTTTACTCTTAATTTATTTTTTAGTTTTCGCTGCAAATATTACTATTTAATTTCACTTCGGGGTGCATGAAAAGAGCCTTCACGAGTGATGATACTTAAGTACGTCCGGCGCACCCTGGGCAGTCAGCCTCGCTACCAACCTTGCTGACTGGCTAATCTTTTCACCACAGCACTGAGCTATTTTCGTATAGCTCGTGCTGACACGAGAGAAGAAAAATTTGACTTCATTTCATTTTGCGTATTCTTCTCAGCAAATCATTTAATTTGATACCCTTAACATGACGGTAGATAAGAAAATTTTGTCAGCCATCTTGGGACGTCCGCCATATTGATTATAGTGTGACGTCAGTAAGTTAACCATGCATTGTCATCCAAACCAAACATGTATGCAAAATTTCAGCTCAATCGGTTGAGGATAACTGTTTTAAAATTCAGTTGCAAGATTTGGCCTAAACAAACTAACATACATACATACAAATATTGTAAAGTTAAATAAAAGCTTGTATAAAGTGTTGTCTTTTCGGATTAATTCAGATTGTCGTTCGTGGATTATTAAAAACCGCGCAGAGCTTAAGATTTGTAAGGACAAGATACGCTTACCGCGGTCACTGTGTGGATGGGTGACCGTTTATTACACATCGAGGTTTCCGTGCTTCAAAGAACGTTAAACCGTCGGTCCCGACTGTCATTCGAATACTTATGACTGGCAGTCGTTACGGGTAGTCAGAAGCTTGAAAGACTGACAACCGGTCTAACCTTAGGATATCGGTATTACTCAATAAGTGGGTTGCGGAATTTTAATGGCAGTAGCTTCGTGTAATCTGCTTAAACTGAAAGCGGGCCCCAATATAGTTGAGATTACATAATACCGACATATACTAAAATTTTACTTTTAATCCTATAATATTGTTTACTAGCGACCCGCCCCGGCTTCGCACGTGTACGTTTTATAGCTTAAAACCTTCCTCTTGAATCATTCTATCTATTAAAAAAAAACGCATCAAAATCCGTTGCGTAGTTTTAAAGATCTAAGCATACATAGGGACAGACATACAGCGGAGACTTTGTTTTATACTACGAGTATGTAGTGATTTAAGAAAATAATATAACTTTGTAATTACTGCATTTAAAATTCAGTCTTATGGGCTTGACAAAAGGTTCAATTTTATTTATTACAATCAAAAAGGTAAAAACACGTTTAAAAAAATACACTTATTAAAATGCCTGAAATCGGTTCAGTATCTAGCTGATTCTTAATAAACTACTTTCTCAGTTTGCGTTTATTATGTTACACGTTGTATGGAACCTCTTTTTTAATGTTTCACTGAATAAAAATGTAAACAGTAAGCAGACAGCAAAAGCACAATCTCTCTACGTACAGTAACAGTTTTTGTCAAATTTACCTACAACCCTGCAGACCCCTGCCCAGGGGTGGCGTTACGATAATGTTAGCGATCCCCTACGGATCACGAACACCCTTGTTTTTGGCAACCCTAGGACAGTCGCGTTGAAAAGTGTTACGTTAAAAAAATGCAGACACGTTATTGACAGTAATGTTTCGTTTACAATTAGTGAATTAATAGAGTTAGGGATTTTTTTGTATCATTGTCAACTTAAATACCGACATCTTGGACATGGGCAGTCAATAATCGCATTCAGAATTTTTCAGCTTTTTGCATAAGAATTTGTATTCTACTTTGTTACCATTATGTTATATTAATAATTATGATTTTTATTTACATAAAAATAATCTCTATCTAATTTAAGTAATTCAAATTAATCTCAATTAAAAAATCTAATACTATCTAAATTAAAAAAAGAAACGATAAATTAAGAGCCGATTTTTCAACCGTCCGATAACTTTTATCTGATGAATATTGAACATTTTTAAGATTATTTCTTTACAAAATCTGTCAAAGCGTCACACTATTCCTTAGATAGGAGTTATCTGACTACTGAAAAATCAGCCCTAAATTAAATAATATTAGTTGAATCTAAGGTCTTGCTATTAAATTAGATACTTCCTTGTTTTACCAGAGATAAAAACGCTATTGCATTAATTCTACGGACTAATAGAAATAATAATAAAAAAAAAACCATTGTCAAATTTTTTTCACTATATTACACTTTTTTCCCCAACTGTACTTCAAAGTACCACTCACTTAGGGTGTGATCGCACTCGTAATTGACTTATCACGACGATTGTAATGCTCCACAATGCTGTGTGTACGCACCCTTACAATAAATTGGTTAAGTGCGGTAGTAGTAGATAATCTCATTTTTGTAAGTCTCCACAGTAATGACAAGATGTCATTACCGTGGAGACTACAAAAAGAAACATGGAATTGACTTCCGGAATTATGCAAATTTTTCGAAATGTGATGCCCGACCAGGAATAAACCTGTTTTGCTATGAGGATTGTAAAATAATGTCAAAGAAGCTTCACTTAAAACAGTTTTTTTTGTGATTGTTTTTAAGGAAAATAACATAATATAACATCACACCTGTATTTCCCAAAGGGATGGGCAGAGGTGTATAATACACCCTCATTTTACCGTTATGTTTAAATCCCATCCAATCCCGCAATAGGGGGCGAGCCTATTGCCATCAACTGGGCACAAATCCAAACTGGTACTGAGAAATTATACACGGAAAAACGCAAGAATAATAATAATTGTTTATTTCAGGCATTAGCACCCATAGAATTACAAAAATTGTACTTACAGACTAATAAAATTTAAAAATTAAGAGAAAGAAAACAATTAAAATAAAATAATTACCCCGCCTATTTCATACTTAGGGATACAAAACAAATGCACCCCGATAGTAGATATGTAGGTACATGTATTGTTACTTGCACCCACTCGAGTATAGAACGATGCCCTGAGCTTCTTCATTAGCCCAAAGAAGTCGACTAATACTTTGCCCGACCTAGAAATCGAACCCAGAACCTCACGCTCAGTAGTCGCGCTTGCGACCATTAGACCAAAGAGCCAGTCATTCAGAAATAAACAAATAAAACTTCTACCATGTCCCCGATATCACTAAAAACTCAATCAAAAATCGCCAACGAAAGGGCACTACACCCTACATAGGGTCTAACTTAAATCGAATTGTCATAATACCCGGCTGTTATTTTGTTCAACGAATTTAATTATCTTCTGCTAATGCCAAGTCCCTAAGGACGGGGGCGTGATGATGCAGGGTAGGGACAATTGTCTATTATTGTTTTGGTACGAACAGCAATATGGTGTGATTTTTTGGTCTTTTAGTACGAAAATACGTCACACAAAGTACGTTTAATTAATTTGATTAATATTTTTGTGTATAATAATAGAATTCGTTTATTTATTTATTTATAGCTAGGACCAATTTGCTGACCAAAACCCCTCTGACTCGAGCAGTTTGCACCATCAATTACATTCATATCGAGAGAGTCGAAACTGATATATTTACATGTCACTGGGGTGAATTCGCAAAAGTACTATTGTTTACACTGTGTTACAAACAATGATCTCGACATTGTATTTGGTGCTTTAATTTTAATTTTGTGTGTATGCATTAAGTTACAGACCTGTAATGATAGTTAAAGGCATTTAAATAAATAAATACATTTATTCACACACAGACAGATGTGTTGCTGGGTAGTTTGTTGCGCCGTTTCTTCTTCACGGCATAAACACTAGGAAGCGGTGAAGGTCGGGCGTTTTTGGGGCTCTGTCTTTTGTAACATTGGCGTTCAAAAATATTATTCTAGTCTATTTTGAATAAACGAGTTTTGAAGTTTGGATTAACGTGGTTTTACAAACTTTAAACCCCCGTTACGCGTTTTTAGTGGAATTTCCAAAAATCATTCCCTGGTGAACAATTTTTACTATGGGACCATAAATAATCGCGAAAAAAAATCTGCTGTTCCCTACATTTTGACGAGTTATCTATACATATAAAAGTAGAAGCTGACTGACTGACTGATCTATCAACGCACAGCCTAAACTGCTGGGGTTAGAAAGTTGAAATTTTGACAGTAGGTTCCTTTTGTAACGTAGGCATCCACTAAGAAGAGATTTTTCGAAATTCAACCCCTAAGGGAGTTAAATAGGGGATGAAAGTTTGTATGGAAAATCGTCACTTAACGGGTTCAAAATTTCACGCAAGCGAAGCTGCGGGCGAAAGCTAGTCTATACATATAAAAGGAGAAGCTGACTGACTGACTGAATGATCTATCAACGCACAGCCTAAACCGCTGGGGTTAGAAAGTTTACATTTTGACAGTAGGTTCCTTTTGTAACGTAGGCATCCACTAAGAAGGGATTTTTCGAAATTCAACCCCTAAGGGAGTTAAATATGGGATGAAAGTTTGTATGGAAAATCGTCACTTAACGGGCTCAAAATTTCACGCAAGCAAAGCTGCGGGCGAAAGCTAGTGCGAACATAAATGTAGGGAACAGCTGATTTTTTTTTCACGATTTCAGTGTTGGTCCCATAGTAAAAGTTGTTTATAGTGATGAGTACACTGACCCCTTAAGAGGTTGTGCGTTGTTTATGTTACACCTTGTATCGAGAAAAATATATAAATAATTATACAATAAAAAATTTAATCTCTCTTCCCCAGGTACTACGAGACGGGCAGCTTCAAGGCCGGCGTGATCGGCGGCTCCAAGCCGAAGGTCGCGACCCCCCCAGTGGTGGACGCCATAGCGGCGTACAAGAGGGAGAACCCGACGATGTTCGCGTGGGAGATCAGGGACAGACTCCTGAGTGAAGGGATCTGCAGCCAAGATAATGTGCCTTCCGTGTCCAGTATAAACAGGTGAGAGATTTAGTTTTCTATAAATGCACTTTGGAGCAAAGAAATCGAGCCACTTTTTTCACGTGTCCTGGTTATTAGTTTTGGTGTCATTCATCTATACTAATATTATAAAGAGGTAGAATTTGTTTGTTTGTTTGTTTGTATGAGGTAATCTCCGAAATTACTCATCCGATTTCAAAAATTCTTTCACCAATAGGAAGCTACGTTATCCCTGAGTGCTATAGGCTATATTATAGATATGGCTTTATTATAAATTAACGCGAGCGAAGCCGCAGGCAAAAGCTAGTTAATCATAAATATGAATGTGTCTCACGAAAGTTATAATACAAAATAGAATTGGTCTGATTCATAATACCAAAAATAATAACAATTATACCTACGTGAAAAATAGAATGGCTCGATTTATTTGCTCTCAAGTATATTTGTAGGTTCAAGTTCGACTAACAAAATTGTTGCCAAACGCAAACGAACCGTCAGTCAGTTTTTGTTTGCGAAAACTGTCAAAATAATTGTTTTTTTTTGTGTCAAACAATTTGACAGCTTTTGAAATTGACAAATTGTTGGTCGAATTAAATCGTATGGAACGAATGGGTGCAGTTAGTAAAGCATCACACCCAATGCCGTGGGTTAATGCAATAATAGTGGAAACCAAGAAGGACGGCAATATTCGCGTGTGTCTTGATCTGCGGCCGTAAAACTCATTACCCGCTGCCGACGCTTACAGAAATAGCTACTAAGCTTCAGGGAGCAAAATATGTCAGCAGATTGGATGCTAGGTCAGGATT
This sequence comes from Amphipyra tragopoginis, assembly GCA_905220435.1. NCBI lineage: Eukaryota > Metazoa > Arthropoda > Insecta > Lepidoptera > Noctuidae > Amphipyra > Amphipyra tragopoginis. The sequence goes on along the minus strand of HG992017.1, from coordinate 15,910,482 downwards.
ATGGATGGTGCAGATTGATGGTATCATTCACAACAGAAAACTGCCTGAATTAACGCTTCGGCCTTGGTTCGGTTGCTATTTACCAAGATTCCTTTTAGGAGTATTGATAACCAGTAAGGCGTGCGAAGTGGTACGCCCGCCGTTCACGATCCACCGAGCTTTCTCGTCGTAGAGCCGGTCGTCTCTTCAGACTCCGCAGTCACACCGATAATTCAGCCCTCATCAAGCTGTCTCCCTTTCAATCTCTCGCCAGCAACAGCCTAAGTCGAGGTACGAGTCCCACTAAAGTCGCCGTTAGTGCTGTTGTTGCTAGTAGTCATGATGTTAGTGTAGTATAAGTAGGTAGTTAGCTTAGGTTAGGTAAGTATTTTACTTCCTCCCCATTGGCTGGAGACCCTTCAGGTCGCCCTAATAACCGGTTACGTAAAAACGGCTCGAAAAAACCATCGACGCAGAAAAAAAAGCAACGTGACACGCAGAGATGAAATGGCTAAAGCTCCAAGATACCCGATGGTTTCACAACCATACACACGCACACACACACAACGGCGGTCTCTTATTGTTTTCCGATAGTCGCGATGTTGATAGAGGTACTTTTTAGGACACTTTTGCTGGCAAGTTGAAAGTGTATCTCCAAAATTAAGGGTAAAAGGAATTTCGCATTTCAAAAAAAACTTGTAATGGCATCACGTTGCTTCTTTATTATAGTTATAGTTTCATTCATAAGTTTTCGCCAAAAAGCAGTAAAATTACAAAAAAATGCAATTTTTTGAAATACGTAACAGGAGGATCCAATTAAAGCGCAGACATGACAATTTAAGAAAGAGGTTTCCTCTAAAAAATTTTTGGACATTCCTGTAAGGGCAAATTCATGAGTCGTTATTCTCGAAACTATCAAATATTGTTATTTTTGGAAATAACCAACATACACTAATAACATCATCTTTCATAAAATTGTCAAGCTTGAAGCTCGACGGAAAGGTCTGAATATCATTATAAAAAATTCTGGCAGAAAAATTCTGACGCATGGCCGAAAACTCTCTGTGTATACATTTTATACTAGAGCTAGCAGGCTGCCGAATCTGGCAAATTCTAACAGTGTGCGGGGTTTAGTATAAAATCTATGAACATGGCATGGCATTTTTGACCCGGTACCTCAAAAGTACGCGTCCATTAATGAAATATGGTTTGTTTTGAAGGTTTAGGGTTAACATTTCACGGAATGTATTTTTTATTTTAATCCAAATGGGGGAAAAAATATGTGGTTCAAAAAACTGCGAGGAACAAGATAGAAAAGCTCCTAAATATTCTTGTACCTTTTTAGGAAGATCTTTGTGCATTTTTGTAAGCATTTTATATATTTCGAAGGATATAGATAAACGAAAATCCTTTTTTTCATATTTTCTTGTTTTCCTAAAAAAACTTTCCCATGCTTTTGAGGAATGCGACTCATCTCATTGGGTCTTTAACATACTCCGACTAGTTTCGTTAGTGGTCGATGGTGGGTCACAGCCGTAGTGTTGCCAGGTCCGATTTGTTGTAAATCGGTACATGGCGTCAAAAAAATCGGGATTTAGGGTTGCAGATCGGGACAGTAAACAAAAAAAAAAAACAAGGGGTTTTAAGTCTATTTAATCTTACATACTTAAACAAGTAATCAGTCTTGCTAGACTAGTAGAAATTATAAAATAAAATCGTACTCCAAAGCCAATAGATAGCGTTCCGTGTTAAAAAAATTACGTAGCGTAAATATACATTTTTTTACGACTTTTTTTTCATTTTTTGATTAATCGGGACATTTAGCGTCCCAATCAGGTACAAATCGGGACGCGTCCCCAAACCCCCGAAAATCGGGACGTCCCGCGCAAATCGGGACATCTGGCAACACTAGTCACAGGTCCGAACAAAATGCCCATTTACCTTTCTGACAATTTGCGGCCGGGCTAAAAGTTTGATTGAAATAAATAGAACACGAAAGAAAGCTCAAAAACATACTGAACCGACAAAACAATAGTTTTTTTTATAGATTCTACTTACTCTGAATGTAGTAAGAATAACAATGATGCTAAAATGTTACCACTAAGAACGGCGATCCCTTTCTAGGAAAGTTTTCCGAAAAACTTTTGGTTTGTATTGTAGTTTGAACTCTATTATGTAGTGGTTAAGGTATAGTTTTGTTTGAAAGGTTAAGTGAAGGAGCAAAAGAGTTTGTGGGGCCACTAAATAATATTAATATAGTTTAGGTACCTTTTGAAATGTGTGTATTGTTTATAAATAAGTAATAAACATGTTACCTTATTGCTTTTATTAGCTAGAAAGAAATGTATCAGTAAAAAATACAAATAACAAAAAAAAATTCGTATGGTCAATACTATCAGAGAAAAATAACAAAAAGATGCGCCCAACGTGGGGCTCAAACCCACGACCCTGAGATTAAGAGTCTCATGCTCTAACGACTGAGCTAGCCGGGCTTGAAATAAGCAGTCCAAAATAATCTCCATAGTAAATATTAACACAAAACAAAATAAAAAATATCCAATGGTGACAAAAATTTTGTTTGAACAAGATAAAAGTTATTTTCGGAATTGAACCCAAGGTTACAGATTCACATTCCGCCGCTACTACTTAAAGATTGATTTACTAAATAAAGACTACGAAAATGTAGTTTTTTTTAACTACAACGGTTTGTCCTACCTAGCCTTTTCAAAACTACGAGGGCGGTTCAAAAAGTACCTGTGTTAGGAATGAAGATCTAATTTTTTTCAAAATCTTTTTTTTATTTCTCTTCGTAGTCTCGTTTTAGAGATATAAACTTCTCCCAATGGCCCTGCCATATTTTTAACCCATAAAAAAATTGGATTTGTAAAATGCTCAAAAATGTGCCTCTGTCTCGACGATGACCTCCTCATTTCAGCTATTTCTTTTTCCCGTGAGCCATTTCTTTAGGTTTGTGACCAAGTAGAAATAGCAGGGAGCTAGGTAGGGCGAATACGGGATATGCGGTAGTAATTCATAACACAATTTATTCAGTTTGGCGGCGACAACTTCAGATAAATGTGCTTGTTGCGTTGTCGTGGTGAAACAACTCTTTCTTCTTCGCCAAAGGGTTGTGTCTCCTTTAATTTCATGTCAAAGCTGTCTAATAACTTACTGAAGTATTGTCTAGTGATCGTTTTTCCTGTTTCTTGGAAGTCCATGAAGTATGACGCTCTTCGCATCCCAAAGAATCGTCGCCATAACTTTTTCGGCCGATGGAACCGTCTTCGCTTTCTTTGGAGCAAATTGTTGGGGAGTAACCCATTGTTTTGGTTCTTGCTTGGTGTCCGGCATATAATGGTGAATTCAGGTCTCATCAGGTGATAACACTCAGCAAAAAAGTACTTCGGATCTCGCTTAAATTGGTCCATACACAATTTCGAAGTTGAGAGCCGCGCCCGCTTGTTGTCCGCCGTGGGCAATCGCGGCACGCATCGGGGTGATAACTTTTTCTTCGCCAACTTATCAGCTAAAATATTAATTAACGTTCCCGTCGAAACACCTACAATCTTTGCTACTGCGCAGCCTTTCGTTCGTCTATCAGTGAGAATCATGTCATGGACTTTTTCAATGATTTCCTCAGTAACCTCATCTATCGGGCATCTTAGGCGCTCCTCATCAAAAACGAATGTAAGACCGCTTTTAAATTCATTAAACCAATATTTGACTGTAGTCATAGATGGGAAGGGTCCCCATAAACAGCATCCCACTTCCGTTTTATCTCTTCACATGTTTTTCTATTCAAAACTAGAAAGCGAATCACTGAACGATACAGCACTTTTTCCATCTTGCCGAACACTACGTCACACGTCTTACTGAAATTGCTGTAAAATCAAAACTCACCTATGGATCAACATCAAAATTATGTTGGCGGCTTTTTATAAATGACAGCACACGATGGTAACACCAACTTGCCTTATTAACGTAAACTGTCTTCAAACACGGGTACTTATTGAACCGCCCAGGTATGTTGAGTAGCTATATAAAGTAAATTGTTATTTTTAATATAGTTTTTTTTATTTTTTCAACTCAACTCAAAAGTCATTTATTCAAAATAGACTAAAATTACTTAGTTCTTTTTGAACGTCCATGTTACAATAGACAACCCACAAAAAAGCCCTCCCTTCACCGCTTCCTAGCGTTTATGATGTGAAGAAGAAACTTACTGTGGTACTTCATTACTTACTGGTCTGTGCTCAAGACTACATTGAGATCTCGTAACTATCGTAAATCATAGTATCGTATTTACCGAAATTATTAAAGATATTTATTTTAAAAGAAGTAACCATGGAGTTATTTGCCGGCACTTCTCCATAGAAAAAGACAAATTGGAACCGTGCGTCTAAATTCGAGTTTTCTTAAGCGCCTTTAAAAATGGTTTATTTGAAATAAAAACTTTTGATTGATTTGTTCATTAACTCCGCAAAAAGCACTCATCATCTGCCTAGCCTTTTCCCAACTATGTTGGGGTCGGCTTCCAGTCGAACCGGATGCAGCTGAATATCAGTATTTTACATGGAGCGACTGCCTATCAGACCTCCACAACCCAGTAACTGGGTAATACGATACTCTTGGTAAGACTGGTTGTCAGACTTTCTGGCTTCTGACCAACAGTAACGACTGTCAAAGATCTACAAATGACAGCCGGGACCAACGGCTTTACGTGCTTTCCGAGGCACGGAGGAAACTCGCTACGGTAAATGGTCACCCATCCACAGACCAACCTCGGCAAGCGTGGCTTAACCCGGAAGATCGGTCAATGCGGCTGTAATTATTTAGCCACGAGCTCCTCCGCAAAAAGCACTAACATGAATAATAAAATCCAACTACCCTGCAAAACACAACACGCACTTTTCGTGGCCCATCAAGGGGTTGCGTGATCAGGACCGGAAGCGACTAGGATGGGGGCGCAAAGATGGCGCTACCGGATGTAGAGACACGTGCTCCGCGCGCACCGGATATCCATGCCGCCATTGAATTATTATTCACATATAATGTAGAGATGTATGGTACAGATGCTGTATAAATAAAGATGTATCTCTATATTTTTGGTAGAGTTTTCTTTTGGTTATTGATGCTGTGTCCGTTACAAGAGTTTTCGATTAGGATTATTGGTTGGCTTTAGAAAAGGCATCATTCAAAAAAATATGATTGGTGATCTAATTTGTCAGTTATGAGTTATTGAGATGTATCTAGTACTATTGTTAAACGGATATTGATATGGAAAATCAAGATGATATTTACCAGCTAAGGATGAGTTCGTGTTTATTTACGAGTTTCAATCGAACGCCTAGCCTATTCCCTATGTTGAGGTCAGCTTCCTGTCTAACCAGATGCAGCTGAATACCAGTATTTTACACGGAGCGACTGTCTACATTTTAACTCCACATTTTCCTTATTGCAACCGACATTTTGATATCAGCGTAGAAATAAATATTAAAAGATATATCCGGCTAGTACTCGAGCTCAAGTGTTGCCAGCTTAAATCCGCGGCTAATTGCGTGTTGCCAGATTAGATAACACTCCCTAGATGTGGGGAATTTTATCAATTCCCTGTTATTAGCATGTCAGCTTGTGTAATCTTTTTATTTAATCTGTAATGCTACCGTTTATTAATTTAGGGTTGGTTATCTTTATTCGTATGTGTGTTGAGTGGGGAAAATATGTGTTAGTAATGTGGTAATTTTATGGTTTGTTTAGTGGTAAGCGTTTTAGTGTTAATTCCTCTAAAGGGCTATGGTTGACGATTGTTGTGTATTAAAGAGTAGACACTCCCTAAGTCCGTCAACGGAGTTAGTCGCCCGTCCGAAAGTAGCCCGAAACGTAGGAGTGAACAAAACAAGTGTCAAGTTCAACTTTTCGGACGGGCAGAACCACATGGATAGTAGGGACAACTGTGAAGTCGTGTTGTCATTCATTCTTAGTTCGGGCCCCGAAATAATCGTATGTCCGTAGGTGATAGGGAGTAGAAAACGCTCGTAACTAAGGCCGAAACCACGGACGTCGTGCTTAGGGAGTAGACCCCCTGGTTGAACTCAAAGCAGACCTCAACATAGTTTGAAAAAAGCTAGACAGAAAAAGATAACCCTCTGTTGATTTCACGATTTTATAATCAATTCTAGGGGCTCATGACAAATATCAACCGCGTGTATTATGCATGTATTTGCAAGGTTAAGCTGCTTGCCGCGGTCAGTGCATGAATAGGTGACCGTGTAGCGGCATCTATCACTCCACATGCGAACTACGCGACACACCGGTAGTGTAGACGACTACAGCGACATTAACGACAACTCTCATAGATGACAGTTCCTACATCGCGCTATCATGATTTAACACGCAGATAGTATATGTACAACTGCCCAACATTAACTGTTGACCGGTCACGATCCATCGAGCTCTCCCGTCATAGACCCGGTCGTCTCTTCAGACTCCGCAGTCACACCAATAATTCAGCCCTCATCAAGCTGTCTCTCTCCCTAAGTCCCCGCCAGCAACGCCCCAAGCCGAGGTCCGAGTCCCACTAGGGGTCGCCCTTAGTGCTGTTGTTGCAGGCAGTCATGTTGTTAGTGTAGTACAAGTAGTTAGCTTAGATTAAGTAGATGTACTTCCCTCCCCCCCCCCCATTTGCTGGAGACCCTTCAGGTCTCGGCATTAGCTGCCCGGTTTCGTAGAAGGGGTCTCCAAGGACTGCTGTAGATGGTACAGTAGTCTAATAGAAAAATAAAACATCAACCGTTGGGCAGTAGTCCGCTAGGCATAAAACTCCGCCTGGTTGAAGGATCCTCCCTTTAGTTTGAGGAACACCTCACCTCGTTCCTCCACAATCATTCCTTACGCATTGAGACCCCTCCGAGCCTCGGAGAGCACATTAAACTCTCGGTCGTTGTTGTCATACGAATATCTATGACAGTCGTTAAGAGTAGTCAGAAGCCCGAAGGTCTGACAACTGGTCTAACCTTGGGATACGGCATTGCCCAGCGACTGAGTTGCGGAGATCTGATGGCAGTTGCTCTGTGTAAAGTGCTAGTGTTCAGCCGCTTCTGGTTAGACTAGAAGTTGACCCCAACATAGTCGGGAAAAGGCTAGGCAGATTATCAATTCTCATGTCTAAAATGATATCACTTACAGCATCATTTGTCGATAATCTTAACCCCTTACGCGCTAGTCTATCAAAATGTACTCTAAGTGCAGTACCCAGTGGGGTGCAATGGGGTCCATTATTGAACAATAAGCCAGGGTTATTGGGTATCAATGTACTCCAGAGGGGTGACTCAAATCGCATTACTTTTTTATGTGGAAAATTGTGTAGTTGCTGAATTTATTGTTGGAATGTATTTTTTATTCGAATGATATATATACTTACCGATTGATGATGTAGATTATTATTGAAATACTGGGTTTTTAATTTTGGGCTTATTTTTTTTGAGTATTCAATTATTTAACTATTATTCTCTGACAACATTTCTTAACCTTACGACCAAAATACATCCTCACTACTACCCGGGAATAGACGCGTATTGTAAGATTCTACAAAACCCAGCACGCTTGGTGGTAGGATCTATACGGTCTGCCACTATCTTCACATTAAAGTCCGGCGCCAAGCAGTTTACTGTGTTCCATCGTGTGTCTGTGGGAGCCAGAGGGGTATAAGGGAATTCTTCTATATCTCCATTACTTGGTTTCGTGTGCTCCATCTTATACCTAGTCTGCGCTTACCATCAGGTGCGATTGGGGTCAAACGCTGGTCACTCAAATAATAAACAAAGCTTTGGTGATGAAGGATGAAATTGAACTGAAACACAGATCAGAACTCGTTTCAGAATAATCAACTAAACATAACTGTGAAACGTAAACCAATACGGAATATACCATCAATACTAATAAACAACCACACATCACAATTAATCAAATTAAAATCCCAAAATTTCATAACACATCAGATAGAATCAAAAGTGAAAAATACCAAAACACAAGAGTCAATTTTAAAGCCATCCCTTCGCAATACGAGGGTGATTTCCACCCCTGGTACGCTCCGGCACGCGTCCGGCACGAGACCAGGACGCATACGGCACGTGACCGTAATGTAGCAGTGACGGAACTCGGAATAGACCGCATGCGACCCAATGGTGACCATTTGAGTGGAAGTGAGAATTTTTGGGAAATGTGTTTAGATGTAATTTAGGGTGATGATGTTTGAGGATCGGCGAGTGTTTTATTTATACTTATTTGTCTTGATAAGATTAAAATTAAAAAGGTTTAATGGTAAGAATCATTAGGTTCTGGAATATGATGCCATGAATAACTAACTGGTCATCTAGCTTATAATATAAAATCTTAGCTATTTAGACAGCCACGAGAAGAAATATAGCATAGTAATGTCTAACACAGATCTAAATGAACGTGGCGACATAGAGAACTAACATGAAATGTCCATTTTCGTTAATTTCGAACCATGTCGGACTGTATAGCCTAGTTTGACAAGAGTTTTTGTTATATCCGCTAATGATAGCTAGGCAAAGGTCTTAAAACTATGGAGCCTGGTCAATTTTAAATTTATTCAGTTTAGGATTTTAATGATGGCCAAAGCTAAGTCTTCTTTAATTATTCCTTAGTTAGTTTAAACTACTACAGTGACAGTTTTGTTAATCCATGCGGAGGTCACTGCCTTATCTTTTGCACTACTAATTGTCTACCCAAAGGTCAATGTTTTGCAGTCTCACCCCATTGAACTTAAAGCAACTCACTTAAACCTGAAAAACACACAATACCTCTATGAAAAGACTTCGTCATTATGAATTACTGGCTTTTGCCTGCGTTAAAAACTCTTAACACACTACTAAAGTTTCTATACTAATGTAATTCAATCGTGATTTGAAAGACACGTGGCGCCTATGAACGTTATTGTTGTTTTCCTCGGGAACAGTACTTTTTTCGGGATGAAAGGTACCCTATGTCCGTTTCTGTACACCTGACAACGTATATGCAAAATTGCAGGATGATCGGTTCGGTGGTTTAGGCGTGAAAAGGTAGCAAACTTACTATCACATTTATAATATTGGTTAGGATTAGGATAATACAAGTGGCACTCCTTACAGCAAAACTGCTGCAGTTGCAGAATCTCTCGACTCGATTACGGACTTGGACTGCATCATTGCTCTAGTTGTTACAAGCACGACTGCTGTTCGTGTAGTCCTATGTAGGTTCGATTTTCAGGTCGGGTAGTGTTTTTGAGTTTTTTGGTTTGGAATTTCTCAGTAGCAACCTAAAATCTGGATTTGTGCCCAGTTGATGACTCGCCCCCTTTTACGTAGGATTCAAATTAATACTACTATAGACCTGTGCTCAACCTTTCAGGGTATACAGGCGTGATGTTACGTTATGTCGCAGAGCCTGTCAAGAAAATAAAAATCAACCCCCCCAAAAAAGACAATAAATATAACCATTGCAATAACCTCGCAGCTATTTCACATTTCAAAACTCAGCAAAAAGCCATAACCATGAACCGCCCTTTAAAATAAAAAAATAAAATAAAAAAGCTTACTAGGCAACACTAAGACATTTTAATCGAGGGACGGGCGGGTAATTGAAGCCATAACTCTGGCAACCCCAGTTTGACATTTAGATTTTTTTGCCGCGCATCGGAATGAGTACGGGATAATTTGGGCTAGAGGGTGTCAACGCGTGAATGAAGGCAATTCTATTTAGATTACTTAGGTGTAAAATTAGATAAGTATTGTTTATGAATGCTAACGAAATAGATGCATTAATAACAATTGGTGTGATGCTTGTTGACGCAGTGCTATTTGGGGGTCGTGAATTCGATTTCCGTATTAGGGCAGTGACCAAGTAGGTATAGTAAATAAATGGATTTTAATTATTTTTTCTCTGTAGCCATTTCCCAAATATATTTTGGTCGGGCTCCAGACTAACCAGGGGGCCTACTCCCTAAGTCCGTCAACGAAGTTAGTCGCCCGTCCGAAAGTAGCCCGAAACGTAGAAGTGAACAAAACAAGTGTCAAGTTCAACTTTTCGGACGGGCAAAAACACATCGGTAGTAGGAACAACTGTCAAATCGTGTAGTCATTCATTCATAATTCGGGCCCCGAAATAATCGTATGTCCGTAGATGACAGGGAGTAGGAAACGCTCGTAACTAAGGCCGACTCCACGGACTTCGTGCTTAGGGAGTAGACCCTCAGATGCGGCTGAATACCAGTATTTTACACGGAGCGAATGCCATCAGACCTCCGCAACCCAGTTACTGGGCAATGCCGATATCCTAAGGTTAGACCGGTTGTCATACTTTCGGGCTTCTGACTACTCGTAACGGTTGTCATAGGTATTCGTATGTCATCCGGAATATACGGTTTATCGTGCTCTCCGTGGCTCAGGTCTCGATGTGTAACGAATGGTCACCGATCCACGGACTGATGTATTTCGCATACTTCAGTTAAAGATACTGTGTGGTAAACAAACAAATTATTGAGTATTCTACCATTTTAGCTTTTGTATTTTTTGATAGAATTTTTTTTAACGCATTTCCGCACTCCCTCATTGGGCCAGCACGTGTTAGAGTGAGGCCAAAACCCTTCTTGTTCTGAGAAGAGGCTCGTGCCCAGCAGTGGGACAGTAATGGGCAAATTTGTTATCATAGTAATCTCTTCAATCCATTATTACTCTTCAATGATTATTTGTACGCCATTGGCAGTTAGACATAGCGTTCATTTTATTTAATAATAGTATTCGAACACTACTTATATAATGTTCCACAAATAAAATATTTGTAGTCGATAACGACATTTGTTGTACAAAAAAGCATTTTTTTGTATTATAACTTTCTTGAGACACATTCATATTTATGATTATTTACGGTTTATTCACGTGCATTTTTCGGGATTGCCCAGTTCAACTCGTGACCTCGCCGCGTGTTCAGCTCATGATTAACGGCTCCGTTTGAGTCCGAAACTAGTCAGGCAATCCCGAAAAATACACGTGAGTAAACCGTAAACAATTATAAATACAAAAAAGCAATGTTACAAACACAAAAAACTTAAAAAAAAAAACGGAAACTCATCCACTTAATTCTCTAAATCAACATTATGTAAAGCAAATTACAGGAAAACGGACAAATAAATCAAAAATATTCGCCAACGAGTCACTCGTAATATGAAAAGAGAGGGTAATAAAATATTAAAGGGTAAAACATGGCCGGCACTGGTAACCCTTCCTACCGGAAACGGATATCATAACCTTGCTTTTTGCGACCACAATTGTTGGGATTTTGCATTTTTCGCGAATATATTCGCAGCGTGGTTTTTCGCGAAAAACTGTGTTTTTTTGTTGTTTTGGTTATAGCTCTTTTACCTTCCGGGTATGTTTTATGTGCGTTTTTAGAAAAATGCTTAATTCTAATGTATTCTGTGTTACGGAGCTTTATATAACACACATAATTATACTTATATACAAGGTGTAATATAAATAACGCACAACTGATCACTGTACTCATCATTATGAACAACTTTAACTATGGGACCAAACCTGAAAGCGCGGAAAAAAAAACAGCTGTTCCCTACATTTTGACGAATTATGCCACTACCGTCCCACTGTTGGGCACGGGCCTCTTCTCGTAATCAGAAGGGCATAGGTCCTCGCTGGCCTCGTGCGGGTTGAAGGACTATACACAACATCGATAACTTTCTGGTACGTAGTACTTTTTTTCTGGGTAGTGCGAAAATAGACAGAGATCTTCTAAAATACAGAAAATAATTATAACATTCGTTTTCATTATTTTGAAGCACGTATAGACTCTTACTTATCACACATACTGGTGAAGATATCGGGAATCCGCTGGATGCGAGAAGTGCAGAACCGGTCGATGTGGCGATGCCTGCTGGAGGCTTATGTCCACTAGTGGACGTCTTTTGGCTAAGTGACTCGTACGTAAACCACGGCCGTAAACCAATCGGCCGATTGTAGGTTTTTGACATTACAGTACGCGTAAAACTTTGCCGCTCAGAAACCAGGCTTTCAACGTTCTGTTCCTCACATCAGAGAGGCAAAGTTATTTGGCACTTATAAAATAACTATGCCGTTCTGAATTGATCGATTAGTTTCTAATATCTGTAATTGCTATTAACCTTGATTCTAGCTGTATTTGCTTAATAGAAAATATACGTTCACACAACTGCATAATATAAATAACACTATTATTTTTTATAATCACCAAACAAATCACCTTTTCAACCGCCAAAACACTACAAACACAGCATCCATCACGCAAATCCCCTCAAAACTGATGACTCAATTACAAGAAGCTAATAACACCTTTTTGATAACTTCACTAAACAATTTTTGCATATGTCAACCCCGAGGAGGCTGGCAATAATTCACGGGAGCGCGCCATCCATCATGGCGGAATGAACTGTCAGGCGCGGGAAAATGGCGGCTACATAAAATGGTAGTCATTCTGTTGTGGCTAATTTTAGCATGTTTTTGTTAGGTAATGTAAATAGATACTAAAAATACTATAGTTTTATGAATATCAGGTTTATTATTTATAATAGGAAAATAGACTTAAGATTATATTTTGAAAACAAATAATATTTCAAAGTCAGTTTTTTATTTCAAGTACCTAGACCAGATTACAGGTGCTTTTAAAACGTCAAAACTAGGTGCACGGTTCCAAAATGTAGGTCTTATGGAGAAGAACCGGCAAGAAACTCCATGGATACACTTTTTAAATAACTAGCTGTACCCGCATGCGTTGCAATGCACTTTTTCCTACTTACTACCTACCTACTACCTACCTACTACCTACCTACTACCTACCTACTACCTACCTACTACCTACCTACTACCTACCTACTACCTACCTACTACCTACCTACTACCTACCTACTACCTACCTACTACCTACCTACTACCTACCTACTACCTACCTACTACCTACCTACTACCTACCTACTACCTACCTACTACCTACCTACTACCTACCTACTACCTACCTACTACCTACCTACTACCTACCTACTACCTACCTACTACCTACCTACTACCTACCTACTACCTACCTACTACCTACCTACTACCTACCTACTACCTACCTACTACCTACCTACTACCTACCTACTACCTACCTACTACCTACCTACTACCTACCTACTACCTACCTACTACCTACCTACTACCTACCTACTACCTACCTACTACCTACCTACTACCTACCTACTACCTACCTACTACCTACCTACTACCTACCTACTACCTACCTACTACCTACCTACTACCTACCTACTACCTACCTACTACCTACCTACTACCTACCTACTACCTACCTACTACCTACCTACTACCTACCTACTACCTACCTACATGATGTCGAACGGGATAAAAAGTATCCTATGTCCTTCTCCTGGCTCTAAACTACCTCCCTGCCAATTTTCAGCTAAATCGGTTCAGCCGTTCTTGAGTTATAAGTGAAGTAACTAACACGACTTTCTTTTATATATATAGATATCATGACAATTCCACTACAGTAGTGTGAGAAAAATTGTATGAGAATAATGCAGGTTGTTGTAAGAAATAAACTCATATAAGAGTAAAAAATAGAAAAATACGCCTTTTAGGATTGCCATATCAGTTAAGAGCTGACCAATCCCGACAGACGGCACCCGTTTAAATAAAAATAATTTAAATCAATGGTGAAATCTTTTCCTAATGTGGTAAGCTGAGTACCTGAAGAAGTAGCTGTTTCCTCGGTCAAACCTTGGCTACACACGCGGCTACACCAGCCATGCCATGGCCGTCATCAACTATCTAAAAAACTCAACGAAGTCTACTTCTGAGAGAAGTCCATTTTCTATCTAGGAACTACTAAGTATTTTCATTAGCATTTTTGTAACTTAAACCACTCCCAATCCCCCATCCCGAACTTATAAGATCATCTCAACCATAATTAGAGCAAATGACATGAATAATCCATTATAAATCTCCCCTCAAAAAATACTTGCTGCGACTAAAAAGTCGCTGCGACATTTTCCCGCGAACCACAAGCCGCAATGAATTATGCGGCACGCGACTCGACATCCTTTCGCAATATAGCGAGCGGTCGCCGCGATTTGTCGCGCTTCCGATGCGCATTGTCGCAAAAAAGCGCCCGTTGGCAAATTGTTAGGTTATAAAATTTATTGAATTTGTAATTGTGTATCATGCATAGAGGTTTTTAATTGGATGGATTCTATAAATTTTTTGGAGGGGCCTGTAGTATGATATCATGCGCTTGCCGCGGTCAAATTGTAGATGGATGTCCACCACATCGAGATCCCTCCATGCCTCGGAGAGTACGCTAAACCGTCGCCGGGTGTCATACGAATACCTATGACAGTCGATACGGGTAGTCAGAAGCCCGAAAACCGGTCTAACCTTAGGATATCGGCATTGCCCTGTAACTGGGTTGTGGAGGTCTGATGGCAGTCTCTCCATGTAAAACACTGGTATTCTGCTGCATCTGATTAGACTAGGAGCTGACCCCAACATAATTGGGAAAAGGCTAGGCAGACCATTCTATATTTTTTTCTTTTTGCTTAGTATATAATGCACTGCGTTCCAATCGAATCCGAGATAAATGACAAAGTTTGTCAGTTTTCCATGTTTACTGATTAATGTAATGATGATTAACATATCGGTCTGTTTGTCCAAAGGATCGTCCGCAACAAAGCAGCGGAGAAGGCGAAACAAGCCCACAATCAACAGCAACAGCAGCAGGAACAGGAGATCAGCTCAGCGCAAGGAAGTGTTGTTTCTGTAAGTACTCGGCGTCGTCCTAACAGGCGGGCGATCGCGCGATCGTGCGATGCGATGGTGTGAATATTCAATCAAATATCTTAAAGTATGAGATAAAATGGTGTTTTTACAAACCCTACCAATTTTATAAATGCGAAAGTAACTCTGTCTGTTACGCTTTCACGCCTAAACCGTTAAACCGATTTTGATGAAACTTGGTAGAGAGATAGTCTGGAACCTGGAGAAGGACATGGGCTACTTTTACCCCGAAACACGTGGAATACGCGACCAACGGCATCCACGCCAGAGAAGCCGCAAGCGACCCCTAGTTTTGAATGAAACAATTTGGTCGTAATAAGCCATTGTAAAACTATAATTAAAAAGTATAACTCACATTAATATATTTGATTGCACGCTCTCCCGCCTAGATCCCGCCGCAAGATATTTTTCTAACTTCAAAGTTCCTCTTGGTCTATACATATAAAAGGAGAAGCTGACTGACTGACTGACTGACCGTCCCCTAGGACGACCTACAGCAGTCCAATTGAAAAAATAAATAAAAAAAACTGACTGACTGATCTATCAACGCACAGCCTAAACCGATGGGGTTAGAAAGTTGAAATTTTGACAGTAGGTTCCTTTTGTAACATAGGCATCCACTAAGAAGAGATTTTTCGAAATTCAACCCCCAAGTGAGCTAAATAGGGGATGAAAGTTTGTATGGAAAATCGTCACTTAACGGGTTCAAAATTTCACGCAAGCGAAGCTGCGGGCGAAAGCTAGTAAGAAATAAAATGACAAGAAACAGATAGCTGTAAGATAAGTTAGGTTATGTTAGAATTGTGACCACTCAACGCCCGAGCCGAGCGAGCGGAGCGAGTGGTGCCGTGGTAGCGGCCAGCTAGTGCCAGAAACGATTCGCTACGCCGATCACTTTTTACCATTTGTTTAATGGGTGCCTTAAACATTTTTTGTTTTTATTTTCGTTAATTAATACATTTACATTAATACATCCCAATATTTAAATAGTCCAAAATCTCTAACTATCCTTTCTCCCCCTTAGGTGATAACCCACGCAGGCAACGCGCCCGGCACGACAGCAGTGCTCTCCCCCACTACAGACCAGCACGTCACCAACACCGGGAGCTACAGCATCAACGGGATCCTAGGCATCGAGCAGGTGGAAGGCCTGCATAATGGAAACGCGACGGGGCTGAAGAGAAAGAGACATGAAGACCAGGGTAAGTTGGACAATCTTTTAATAACGCCTCATCTCGACAGAACTGCGTACTGCCGCCTGCTATTTCAATACGGTATTTGACTGAAAAAATTTAATTAGTCCGTCAGTTAGATTATCAAAAAATATCTGACCTGTTTTTTTTCTTTTGTTGCGTAAACCAAAATTGACGAAGATACGAGGGTGGGATACTCAACTTCAAAAACCAAAACATCAACAATCAAAATATCAACACCATATAATCAACAGTTTAATTTTTCAATGAATCAGAATAACATTAGCTTAAAACATAAACTGTTCAAAATGTCAACACTTCAGATGAGCAACGAATCTGAATGTCACTGATTTATAACGATAATGGTACGGAACCCTTCGTGCGCGAATCCGACTCGCACTTGGCCGCTTTTTTTGTTTGTTTTATGCAGTCATTGTATTGTGTCCTTGGCTGTATAAAATGCATAGTCTTTCTTTCTCTTTCTTTCAACGTCACTCGGGGAACCTTTAATGAACTTCGACAATACTGTTTGATAATTCATCTCAATTTAAACTCATCTAATATTAGAACATTCTCGGCGTTCAAACCATAAACCTACTCTTAGTGCGATTATAAATTAACTCTGCTAAAAGTGTTCTCTGCAAAGTCGGGTAACTCGAGTTGAATTTAATAGAAGTTATAATAATAAGGTCACAATTTGTGCAGTAAACTTAATAGCTCAGTAAATCTTGGCGGTCGCGGTTCGTGCCCACCACTACGGCTGAAAGGATGCTAGTGATGTGCTAGACCGGAAAAAGTTATCGATAATTTTTTGTTGAATATTTTGTTGCTGATGCTGATGTCGTGGTGGCCCGGAGGTTACAGACCCGCTTGTTAAGCACCGGGTTGCGGGTTCAAATCCAGGCATTTACCAATGTGATTTTTTCAATTTCATATGTACTTTCTTAGTTAATCTAAGACGCCACTGACATACGGCGAAGAAAAACATCGTGAGGAAACCTGGACATTAATGGTCTGAAATCGCCAACCCGCAATGAGCAAGCGTAGCGATCAATGCTCGTTCCTTCTCTGTACGAGACGAGGCCTTTGCCCAGCAGTCGGATGGTTACAGGCAATTTTTTTTTTTTTTTTTGTTGCTAACAAAATTTTGAGATGATTTTAGTTTTTTATTTCACTTGATAATAAAATGGATGCATAATTAATCTAACTTTGATTTTAATCTGTTTTGCACTGGTGTAAGATTTAAAAACCGTTCAATGATTTCTTCAGACAAAAACAAATTAAATCAGCAACTTAACTCAAATTGATTAATAAATTATTAGTTTTGATGTACTTTTTTTAATTACAAGTTAATTTTATGTAGTTTTGCTGAATCATGCTTAATTATTTTTCTTCGAAATCATAGCGCATTGAATTCATTTCATTACGAAAATAGTACAAAGTACTGTGTGTATAATAAGAAGCATTAATTTAAATTTAATAAACAATTTATTTAATGAAATAGCTTGATCTTTAAAACGCTTAGGTACCCAATGACAATAAAAAAAATATCTGTAAAAAATATTGATTTTCAAAACATCGACAAAAAATATCGATAACTTCACCTACCTAGGGCATAAAACGGGCCTCGCCAGGGGAGGCCGCGAGTATTTCACTGCCTATACTCTACTAACATCACTTACAACTTTTCCCTATGTACTCTACATAGAGTCGAATGGTAGAGCAGCAGTTTTGATAAAGGGGTTCAAAAAGAGATTAATTTTAAAGACTGTCTAACTTTGTCTCTGAGACTCTACATCACATTTTAATTGACTCTATATTTTTTGTTCGATTTTTATTCGCTAATTTTCGTTCTAAATTAGAATGTGCAAATATCTGAGAGACTAACATTAAATAGACTCAAGAAAAAACTTAATAAATTTTGTATCATAACTTAAGATGTATGCTATTATGAAATGCACTCGTGTATAGAAAAAATGCCGCGATTTCGGGGTCAGCTATTATGGAATTGACTTTTGAATCCATCGTAAAAACCTCGCGATTTCGGAATTGACAAATTTTGTATATTTTTCTGATTAGAATCGGATGCATTTACCTACCTAATGTTGTAAAGTAGGTAGTTATCAAATTGGCATAGAAATAAATTAATTTTGCAAAAAAAAAAAAATTGGGTTCCGCTTCCATAATTTCATAGCCAAAAATTTACTTTAGGTGAATATGCATCCAAATATTCTGTCTCTTAACTATGTCATCATACCTACAATAATAATTGTGACCCAACATTAAATTTCATGAACACCAACGAATACAAGACACAATTATTTAGACGGTGATAATATTGTTCAGTTCCAATTTCTTTTTTATGTTAAACTAGCTGACCCGGCGAACTTCGTACCGCCATATTTTTTTTCCGATTTTTTAAAAATCTTTAATACAAACCTTGTCCTGACAATAATACCTACCTACTACCTACCTACCTACTACCTACCTACTACCTACCTACTACCTACCTACTACCTACCTACTACCTACCTACTACCTACCTACTACCTACCTACTACCTACCTACTACCTACCTACTACCTACCTACTACCTACCTACTACCTACCTACTACCTACCTACTACCTACCTACTACCTACCTACTACCTACCTACTACCTACCTACTACCTACCTACTACCTACCTACTACCTACCTACTACCTACCTACTACCTACCTACTACCTACCTACTACCTACCTACTACCTACCTACTACCTACCTACTACCTACCTACTACCTACCTACTACCTACCTACTACCTACCTACTACCTACCTACTACCTACCTACTACCTACCTACTACCTACCTACTACCTACCTACCTACTACCTACCTACCTACTACCTACCTACTACCTACCTACCTACTACCTACCTACTACCTACTACCTACCTACCTACTACCTACCTACTACCTACCTACCTACTACCTACCTACTACCTACCTACCTACTACCTACCTACTACCTACCTACTACCTACCTACTACCTACCTACTACCTACCTACTACCTACCTACTACCTACCTACTACCTACCTACTACCTACCTACTACCTACCTACTACCTACCTACTACCTACCTACTACCTACCTACTACCTACCTACTACCTACCTACTACCTACCTACTACCTACCTACTACCTACCTACTACCTACCTACTACCTACCTACTACCTACCTACTACCTACCTACTACCTACCTACTACCTACCTACTACCTACCTACTACCTACCTACTACCTACCTACTACCTACCTACTACCTACCTACTACCTACCTACTACCTACCTACTACCTACCTACTACCTACCTACTACCTACCTACTACCTACCTACTACTACTACTACTACTCCTAGGCCCGTATTAATAAACGTTCCTCAACTACATACTCAAGTACGTTATCATTTGATACGTCATTATTACGATGTCAGCATCTCAAGATCATTGCTAATTAATAAACACACCTCAAGGCGCTGTACTTGATGGCTTGGATTGACCGAAGTTTAGTTAACATTCATCACATTTCGTTATTCCTATGTCGTAAGACTTATTGATAAACTTGTATTTTGTTAAAACTTTAAAGATAAATTATCTCACACGTTTCCCCTCCAGAGGGCGGGGGCGGTCAAAATCAAAATCCAAGATGGCGACTGTAAAATTTTACAAAATATGCGTCATGGGTGTCGTTTCCGTGGTTTTCGTGGATACTGATGACGAAAATTAGGTCAACGTCAAAATCCAAGATGGCGGCTGCGAAATTTTACAAAATATGCATCATGGGTGTCATGTCCGTGGTTTTAGGGGGCGCTGATGTCGAAAATGAGATCAAAGTCAAAATCCAAGATGGCGACTGCGAGATTTTACAAAATATGCGTCATGGGTATCTTTTCCATGGTTTTCGGGGGTGCTGATTTCGAAAATGAGATCAAAGTGAAAATCCAAGATGGCGGCTGCGAAATATTACAAAATATGCGTCATGGGTATCGCGCCCATGGTTTTCGGGGGTACTGATGCCGAAAATGAGGTCGAAATCAAAATCCAAGAGGGCGGCGGCGAAATTTTACAAAATATTCGTCATGGGTGTCAACGGTGTAATTTTACAACCATGGAAACGACACCAATGACGCATATTTAGTAAAATGTCACAGCCGCCATCTTGGATTTTGACTATGACCTCATTTTTGGCATCAGCACCCCCGAAAACCATGGACACGATACCCATGACGCATATTTTGTAATATTTCGCAGCCGCCATCTTGGATTTTCACTTAGACCCTAATTTCGAAATCAGCACCCCCGAAAACCATGGAAAAGATACCCATGACGCATATTTTGTAAAATCTCGCAGTCGCCATCTTGTATTTTGACTTTGATCTCATTTTCGACATCAGCGCCCCCTAAAACCACGGAAAAAATACCCATGACGCATATTTTGTAAAATCTCGCAGTCGCCATCTTGGATTTTGACTTTGATCTCATTTTCGGCATCAGCACCCCCGAAAACCGTAATAATTAATTTCACCCAAAATACAGGTTTCGCGCAACTAATCACTACCTCAAGTCACGGACTGCCTACACTCAGATTTAAGCATCTCGATTACCCACGTCTGTTGTATACTTGAGTGGTGAGTTTCGTTTATTAATCAGTCCATCACTCAGCTGATGACGTAAAACCAAGCCGTAACTTGAGTACGTAGATTATATGTTTATTAATACGATCGTGACCTCAACATTGTCATCAAGTGCGAGTTCTTGGGCTGAGTAACGTTTATTAATACGGGCCCTACATTGAAGGCAATTGTTCAACTACTAGGCTTTATAAGAATAACAATGATATTATTGTTTCAGACGAGAACCGGGACTTCAATAGCCACTCAGAGGACGACGTCAAGAGACAAAGAAGTCATTACAATGGCGACCAGATATACTCCAACGTAAGTATCATACACTCATTTATTCGTAGTACATACCTATAGTAGCCCACCGGCATCAGGATCAGGAGTGCGATTCACTAAGGCAAAACATCTTTACAACCAAGAAATCGTCGTTGAAACATCTGATGAAAACATTTCGGTATTCTTTAGTTAAAACTGCGCGACCGTATTGCCTCAACGATGTCGACGGCGCGACATAGAAATAAAATATGGTTCCGTTCTTGTTCGGCAGATCGTCGACGAGCATAGGTAGCTTAGCGAATACGGTTTTTATTAACGTTGTTTCTAAAAGCGATATTTACGATGAAACATCAGTGAACTCGTCGTTGTTTACATCTATGATGAGTCTGTTAGTGAATCGCATAGCAGGGTCCAAGCTGGGCCTCAGAGAGAGGAACTTCCTAACAATTTCTAGCCCTTAATCCAGCTGCCTAACGAGAGCTTCATCAGATGTTGGTCGAAGCTCTTGGCTATTAAGACATTGGCCGTAACGACTATTGGCACAACAATTGATGAGTCAGGCTGTTTGTTCACCGCAGCCGTCACCGAGAACGAGATGACGTTTCCGAAGGAGCGATACATACATAACTATGGCTGGGTGTGCACCGTACGTCCGTCATTCGAGCGCCGTCATCTCAGCCGTCGAGGTTGTGAGTAGTTTGGCGCTACCGCTAGAACGCGGCCGAGATCGTGTCGGAATGAAATGCCGGCAATACAAAACTCGTCTGCACTTGTCCACTACACCCAAGATTGCCGTCGCCGGTGCATGGATTTTTGTATTGTGTTGGGAACTACCAAGATCGGTCGCGGTGGAGACACGGTCGTCGTCACGCTGTTCCGAACTCAGTCCAAAATAATATCGTTTCTCGGTGACGGTGGCGGTGGACATACACAATTATTATGTATACTAAAAGATAGATAAATAATAAGTAATAGTTGTAGTAGAGCTCCTTGTTTAAAACCGGCAATACATGTTGACCATAGCTCGCTAGCGAAGGCAAGTACCAACGTATAGGCAGCCCATTTGTCTAGCCTCGCCATTGCTCGTCGTCGCTCGCCTAGCTGGCCGAGTGCAGGCGAGCGCCAACGTGTATACGGTTCGTTTGATGTGCCTTGCCACCACTCGGGATCGCTCGCCACGACTCGGATCACTTCGGAACAGTGTTGGTTTTTCTGCACAAATCTGGCAAGTCGTGTCCACATGTTTGTCTGCGTTATTGGCATTGGTTTCGTTCGAACCAGAAACAAAAAAAAACCTTTATCGAGATGTCTAGATACATAATATTTCTAGAATACCTATTTTTAAGTACCTAATTGGAACAAAAAAGGCAAACTCCATTCCAAAACCAGTCCAGTACATTCCACAGCGTCCAAAAATCACACACGATTTAATCGCACTTTTATACGCACGTAATGGCGGGCGGAAGTGACGTCATTAGCGCTCGACCGCCACCATTCGTCACTGAGCAAGATGGCCGACGAAATTTACGCGCCAATTCGCGCCAACCTACGATCGCACCGCATTTAATGTGATGTTAGCCGGATTGTTAATTTGAATTGTAATCTATGGCTGTCTTTGTAATTATCTTAACGGTTATACTCGTAAATGGTGGGCAGAATAGGTGGTAGCAACGAAAATAGCTAATAGTCAAGCGAACAAAGGCATAAATATGAGAATAAACTTAGTCGAGTGACAAAACTGTCGTAATAAAACACGTCTTTATTCTCCGGAGAGTTGGGCAGAGGTGTACCTATAGTATATACCCTCATTTCGCCGTCATGTTTAAGTCTCATGTAAGAGCATATGCATACATAAAGGAAGCAAGTAACCAGCGCTGACCTACCAGCGCTTATCAGTACTGGTCCGTGCAGGTAACCGCTATATAAAGGAAGCGGGTAGAAGCAGGGGCTGACATTTTTTAACAAAAATACGCCTTGTTCCAAATACAAATTCGCGCAAATACAGCCCACAAATGACGGCTTACCAGCGCTTATCGGAGTAGGTCGGAACTTGCCGGCGAAGTTCGGAGCTTGTCGGCGCTGGTTCGCCACACAGTATAGAGACTAACTGCGCGGACCAGCACCATAGAAGTAATAAGTACTACGTACCAGCACCGACAAGCGTTGGCAGATCGGCGCCGGCAACCCGCTTTCTACGTGTAACGCACTAATACGGGGCGAGCTTGTTGCGAGCGGGTTGAGCCATCAACCGGGCGCAAATCTAGACTCCGGGCTGCTACTGAGAAAGCCCACACGGAAAAACCCTATAACACTGCTCAACCTGGGGATCGAACACAAGACCTCACGCTCAGCAGTCGCGCTTGCGATCACTAGATCAACGTGGCAATCTGTAATGTCGTATAAATGATGATCATTGTACATTGGATGAGAACCAGCTGTGTTGTTACCAGATGACTTGTCAGTGGAACACGAACTAGACGGACTAATTCCTGACACATTGCTTTAGATTCGCTTGTTAGAATACAAAAATAATCTCGAGAATGGAACACTTTTTTATCATTATTAAACCTAGTCGCGTTTGACCCTAGTCGCATCTAATGGTAAGCGCAGACAGGGTCTAAGAGCACACGAATCAAAGTACCAAAGATATAGAGGAATTGCCCTATACCCCTCTGGCTCTCACGTACACACGACGGAACACAGTAAACTGCTTGGCGCCGGACTTTAATGTGAGGGTGGTAGCTAGCCAGGCAGACCGTATAGATCTTACCACCAAGCGTGCTGGGTTTCAATCTGACAACACGCGTCTATTCCCAGCGTGCGGTGAGGAAGTTTTATATTCTAGCCCGTCCCCCCATGGGATAATTGTGAGGAAGTATGAACATAGTTATAAAATCAGATGTTACGGTTCCAACGAATGCATTGGCCTTACTCACTGTCTTTAAACCATAGCTTGCCGAAGGCAGCATTCAGTCGCATGTTACACAAGGAGCTATTTGCTATTAATCAGCCAAGATTCCAAATTCCAGGCAGGCCGTCCCCACGCGGGGGTCCGACAGCTTCTCTTCAACTGTCGGCGTCCAGACTAGGTATCTGTCAAAAAACCCCGGCGTCTATCGCGACACCCAGACTGGGTGTCCAGTCATTAGGACGTCTAGGTAGTTAGGGCGTCGACATACGAGAGTTTTTTTGACAGACACCCAGTCAGGGCGTCGCGACAGTGGACATATATATCAGTCACAATGAAACCTGTGACGGAGTATTGCTAAAGTCACCACGCTTGGATGCTTCTTTTCATCTAGCGAAGACAAAACAGTGAAGGGCTAGACAGTACTTAGATATTACAATCATTCGACAGAGTTTCCCTGCAGACCGCTGATTCAGAACGATTCGGTAGACCATCTCTCTTTCCCTCGTTACGAGAATCGTAGAACGAGATAACAAAACGAATCAGCCGACAACTACTTATCGGAAAGGTTCTGAAGCCGAAGGCAGATGTTTCATTCGCTTTCGAAAAAATCAATGCCTAACCATGTCTTCTTCTTTCAGCTTTGGTCATCATCAAAATGGAGTCTAAAAGACGAGTACAAGCTGTTATCAGAGCTTGGTGGAGCGGCTGGTGGAGCTACGGGGTACTATGGAGAACTGTTCGACACACCTTACGAGCATGCCGCTCATCCACACTATACACCACATTCAGGTAAGTACTACTAACTTGTCCATTGAGGATGAAAGGTTTTTTCTGTTTTTTAGTATTTGTAGTTTTAGCGGCAACAGAAAATTTCAACTGTCTAACTATCACGGTTCATGAGATACAGCCTGGTGACAGACGGACATCGGAGTCTTAGCAATAAGGTCCCGTTTTACCCTTTGGATACGGAACCCTAACAAGTGGAAATGCCCTCGCAGCTATGGCGCATGTATCAAAATTATCAAAAACACTGGCTCACGCTATTAGTTACTTGCTGTATGAGACTTCTCAAACTCATACGTAAAATATCAGAATCATGCCTTATGCCGCAATTTTAACGTGTAAAAATGATAGCAGGACGAAAAATGTATCTCACAGAGATGTATAAAGTATAAAACTTTGATATCTTTCAATGTAATTATTTGTCAGCAGTGCAATTCTTTAAGAATCTCACCTCGATCGCGACTGTCAATCAGACACTTGTCGTGACACAGCGTGGATAACAAAACTACCCATTATTCATTATACTGTCGATTATCTGTGTGTTATTTGCTTCTATTATCCATACTGTGACATTATAGATATCGAGCTAACCTTTTGCTATTGAGGTAGGTATTGAGGTGGGTTTCTTACAGGATGACACTTCAGTTTGGCGACACTGGTTTCCGTACTAAGTAAGTACCTATAAGAACACTTCCGCTTGTTTTTCTATTTCGTGGAAGCATCCCATCCTAGTACTTCTGACGCTCACTCACATAAATGCAAAGCCCTGGTTTTGTGCATGTGTGTGATTACCATTTTTAGGCATATAGCTTGCAATCATCAGTAATATAGTCGTTTCATCTGGCAGTTGACGCAGAAGTCTACCTACCTAATTATAGAACCTGCATCCTAATTGTGCAACACATTTGTTATCGCTATGGCTTTGATTTTGACAGTACCTACAACAATATCCATTGCGTGATACATAGTTGTGGAAAAATCGGATTGTTAATAAATACGTTGCTATGAAAATTGTTGATCTGTCAAAATCAAAGCCATAGCGATTAGGAGTGTTTTGCGCAATTTGAATGCTGATGTGAAAACGTTATCTTTTGTCTTATTTACTGTGTGATTCCAAAATCTTTAAAGGTGTTAAAAAAAGCAGTAGGTACCTAATTTAGTTTCCGGCTTCAAGTTAGTTAACCAAACGGTGTCAAAAGATAGATGATATATAGTTCAGAACAGGGGCGGGCAAAATATTTAGATCAGGGACCAGAAAAACGCCAGAAATTCCGCAAGAAGCCAGAATAAAAAAGAAGCATTTCGTTCCAAAAATGTTGGCTCAAATTATAACGGTTATTTTTTATGTTCTAAAAGGGAGAGCTGGCAGGCCGAATAACCCTTCACAGGCTTGCCCATGGGCTATACTGCTGTCCGATTTCTTAAATAACGTGTAAAATGGTTGTCTCTAGAAATTCTGAAGACATACAGAATGATGAATGTTTTTGTTATACCAAATTATTGGGCAACATTTAAGCTCTCATTGTAATTTTTAATAAGTTGTAAGACTAATATTGTTTTTCCACGTTTTTGCTCATAACCCTGCTCAAAATTTGGTTTATTCACTGAACGATATTTTACAAATCTGACGGCAGCATAGTTTGCCCTCCCGTGGTTTAGAACCAAAATGGCAGACTTTCAAAAGACAACAAGACTTGCTGACTGATTTTCATAAGTAATCAAAGCTAACACGTTCGTTACAATAAAATACCACAATAAGCAGTAAAACCAAGACAAATAAAACCAGTAAGTACAAAATATCCATGAATGAACGAATGTATGAATGAACGAAGCGACCGGTTCCCATCGCATCGCCTCCGTCTAACCGCAACCCATTATGCGGTAACCCATCTCACAATCATGGTATTGATTTATTCTACACAATCATTATCACATGGGAATATTTGTATCGCGAAATTGTAGTAATAACACAGGTACTTAAAGAAACCAGAGAGCCAATGTATAAAAATAAAAGTCCTGACTGACTAACTGACTCATCAACGCCCAGCCCAAACCCTTGGACCTAGAACGCTGAAATTTAGCACAGAGGTTCCCCTTATAATTTAAACAAGGAATAAAGAAGGATTTTTCGAAATTCAAACTCTAAAGAAGTTAAATAGGGTATGAAAGTTTGTATGGAAAATCGTCACTTAACGGGTTCAAAATTTTACGCAAGCGAAGCTGCGGGCAAAAGCTAGTTCGACTAATAAAATTGTTGCCAGACGCTAACAAAACAAAAAGTTATTGTTTACGAAAACAGTCAAAATGTTATTATTATAACTTTCGTGAGACACATTCATATTTATGATTAGTTACGGTTAACTCACGTGCATTTTTCGGGATTGCCCGACTAGTTTCGGACCCAATCGGAGTCCTTAATCATGAGCTGATCACGCGGCGAGGTCGCGAGTCGAACTAGCGCTGCACCGCGCCGCGTAGTGTTGCGCCCGCGACGAGAGGGGCGCGCAGTCGGGCAATTCCGAAAAATGCACGTGAGTAAACCGTAACTAAACATAAACTGTCAAAATGCTTGATTTTGTTTTTTGTGTCAAACAATTTGACAGCTTTTGAAAACTAAAACTGTCTCAATAAACGGACTACCAAACTAAATTTCGACATGTCGTTCTACGACAAGATTTTACTTTGACACTATGGAACTCCGACAATTATGGAACTGTACCCCAAGTGTGAGTTTTTAACGTTACTACTGTATTTGCGTCACGTCGAAAATGTCAAACAAAATTTTAGTTAGTCACGCTATTCGCCGCTAGAGGCGCTGCCTAAATTTTCATACATTGTTAGAGTAACTCAACTACAGTAGTAACGTAAAAAAACTCACACTTGGGGTACTGGTGACCGTTCGTTATACATCGAGAACCCTCCTTGCCTCGGAGAGCACGTTAAGCCGTCACTCCCGGGTATCATACGAATACCTAAGACAGTCGTTACGGGTAGTTAGAAGCCCGAAACACTGACAGCCGCTCTAACCTTAAGATATCGACATTGCCCAGTAAATTGGGTTGCGGAGGTCTGATGGCAGTCGCTCCATGTAAAATACTGGTATTCAGCCAATGATATTATATGTATATAAAAAGAAGTAGATATGTCATTGACGCACCAAAAATGACCATTCAAAATTACACCAATTGTTGTAATTGGAAATAGCTATCTCTTTCACTCTCGTATTTATTTAGTATCTTCGTCTTACTCATTAGAGATACTAGTGAAAATAATGCAGGTTCGAATTTTAAACGCCATTTTCTATGAACGTAACATATCTACTTCTTTTTGTTATAATATCATTGTATTCAGCAGCATCTAGTTAGACTGGAAGCTGATACCAACATAGTTGGAAAAAGACTAGGCAGATAGATAGTACTGCCTGAACGGAAAATAAAGCTATCAATCCAATTTGACCCTCCAATATCGTCACTGCAGACTTTCATTGACCCCATACAAAAAATATTATAAAGAAATACTTTCTTTCTCCCACAAAAATAGACCTAACCAAACCACATCCTCGTGTGTGAATGGCTCGCGTAGATCCCTCTCAGTAACATAAGATGCGCTTGCGCATATCATGACGTATGTAATACGATGCGCAAGAGTTCTATTGTAGGTGCACGGCCGATTTCCTTGGTTAAAAGCTCTGTGGTTTTTATTGTTGGATGTTGAATTACTGTTTTTGCAAAGTATCTATATTAGACATCTGTGTGGTACCTGGTGCTTGTATAATAGGTGTATCTTGTGTTATATTCGGTTATTGTTAATTCATGGCCCGGATTTTTGATTTGGCTCAAATAAACTCCGTCATGTACAGTCAAAAAGAAGTAGACAAAAAAACAAAAAACCCGTCTGCTTAAAAAGCGAACTAAAAAGATGGCAACAAGATATTGTAGAAAAAAAAATAGAAACTGTTAAGATGTAAACAAGACGTAAAGGTTTTCAAAAAATCATGCTATCAAATCACAACATGCAGTCGGAGGCTACGTATGAATTATGTAATTCGCAAACTAACTGACCAAAAACATACGTAGCCTCCGATTGCATGTTTTTTTTTTGTTTATATCGCTATTTTGTATTCCACGGCCGCCATTTTGATTTTATCGAAAGAAAACCTAGCCTATAACCATCGCACGGCTTAGACGAGTCGATAGACATCTCATGCATTAAAATCCATTCAGCCGTTGGGATGCTTCGAGGGTATATACAACGTTATTTTTAGTATATACAAAAACCGAGACACTCCAACAAGATTTTCATCAGAACTGCCTGAATATGTGTTTTTTTTTAATAAATCTCCAAGTTACACCGTAGTTTATGTCGCGTTAAGTTCCCTGGTAAAGTGTGAAATGCCTGAGATGTGCTATGCAGGGGTTGTCTAATACACGGAAACAGACCGAGCTGACAATCTCATGCCTCAAGGTGTCTATTCCCGTCAACTGTTATGGGTAGAAACCTATTGAAACAAAATTTTAATTAAAAAAAAATGGTGTAAAAATATGTCAATCGATTCTCCTAGTGATTCTGAACAAACTAGTTTCAGGTTAAGTAGATACTAAAACTAAGCTTGTATAATCCCACATATAACTATGGACGTGGGATTCTTTATACCCTCGAAACATCTTTATACGGTCGCTCGTGGCCTCGTCCGCGTGGATGTCGTTTATCGCGTGTTCCGTATTTTTCCGGATAACAGTAGCCTATTAGGTCCTTCTCCAGATTCCAGACTATCTCTGTACCAAGTTTAATCAAAATCGGTTCAGCGGTTTAGGCGCGCAAGCGCAACAGATAGACAGATATCGCGTTTATAATATTAGTAGTGATTAAGCTTATTTTGCGTCCCGTATCTTGTGCAGTAAGCGATGTAAGATACGCTAAGTGTATTTTGGCCCGTATTGTAATTTTATTTCATTTTAGCAAAATAATATCATACTACAAGTGTCAACCTTAGCTACATGAACAAGAACAATCAAACCAAGAAATTCCACAAGTACCAACTTAACACTCAACCATTCAATCAGGAACAGTTACAAACAATCAAGTTGACAAAATAACGGACGAACAGACTTGCCATTTCGTTCCACGACTCCATAATTTTCCATAGAAGAGCTGTCATTACACCATTATTTGTCACGCCCTGAAAATTGCCTGCGGTGGCAACCCTGCATGCCACCATAACTGTTAGTTTGACATGGATTTTTGTGGGCAATGTCTGGGTTAATGGGACTTTGGGCTATGGTGACATTGTTGGTTGGTAAAGGTAGAAAGAGTTCTGTAAAATCTTATAAGTTAAAATTCCTTTGGCGGTTTAAAATCTCGGAGGAAATAATCAACTGAATTGTTCTCTTGTAGTCGCGGACTTGAAATGTTTAGCACCCTAAGGTCTATAATCGCTTGCACATAAATTTTTCATAAGATAGTTCGGTCGCTCCCAAAGAAATGACAGGGAAAAGACATTTTTTTCTTAATTGACATAAAAAGGTTGATTTAAAGAGGATATACTAGGTAGCACTGAAAAAGATAAATTCAATCAAATCCTATACAACTTTTGCTTAGACACATCCAAAAAGGAGTTCACTGCATCAAAAAGTGGTGTTGCCTTTTTCTATAATTGACGCTTGACAATTTTAAAAAGTAATACTTATGTTAGTTGATATGACATCTTAAACCTTATTGCGCATTCATTCGAAATCTGATAAACATTTCAAGTACGCGACTCTACTTATGAATTTAGCATTTGCCTAGCCCTTTCCCAACTATGTTGGGGTCAGCTTCCAGTCTAACCAGATGCAGCTGAATACCAGTATTTTACACGGAGCGACTGCCATCAGACATCCACAACCCAGTTGTTGGGTAATGCCGATATCCTTAGGTTGGACCGATTATTCGAGTTTCGGGCTTCTTGCTACCCGTAACTGCTGTCATAGGTATTCGTATGGTATATCGTTTATTCGCAAGGTATACCTTGCAAATCGTATGATCCCCTCAATGGAACTTACATAATAAAATACCTCATAATAATTCATCCATACACAAAAAAAAACATCAACTTACATAAATCCCGAAAAATCTTTTAAAACCTCAATAAATTTGACCACACATAAATTGTTGCCGGTAACAAAACGCTGCGATGCCAACGTAAATCACTAGCAGTCAGCTTTTTTCGGGATTCAGTTGAAAACTATTCGTTTTCAGCCCAACAGTATTTCAGACCCGGTTTAAAATATTGACCGTTTTATTGGAGATCCGAAGCTTGCCCTTTTGTTAACAGATTTGTATAGATTAAATGTTCTACGGTATCAATGCCTTTGTATTTTATACACAACTAGCTGTTGCCGCGGTTTCACTGGCATTCTAGAGAAACTACTTCATGTATCCATTTAAAAAGTATCCTATATCCTAATCCAGATCATGATCTACCTGTGTGCCAAATTTCTTCCAAATCCGTTCAGTCGTTAAGGCGTGATTGATTGACAAACATCCAAATTCACAAACTCTCAAACATCAAAATGTTCTTGTTTAAAATATTAGTAGGATAGGATTATTTGCTCTAATGGTTGATGCATAAGATATACCAGATGAAATTGGTTAAAATGAAGACTCAAAAACATGCTAACATCTTCTCATTCTTCAACATGATCATCTTTAGAACCCAAGGCTCCTAAAAGAAATCTTGATAAATCGCAACTGACCCAAAGCCGAACCGTTCATTCAGACAGTTTTCAATTTCAAAAGCTGTCAAATTGTGTGACACAAATAACAAGACCAATCATTTTGACAGTTTTCGTAAACAAAAACTCACTGACGGTTGTGGTTCGTTTGCGTTTGGCAACAATTTTGTTAATCGAATTGGTCCCCAGCAGCCTAATAACGATACACTCAATAATGTCCATTACACCGTATGTTTAAACATCGATCTCCTTATCATCTATGTACGACGCAATGAATATTGTTGTGTTACGCAATTAGAGTACTATTTTTTCAGTCATTGGTTTTATTTTTATTATTTGACTTATTCGCGTTTGGTCCTAGTCGCAACTGATGGTAAGCGCAGACAGGATCTGGGTAAATAGTCAAAAAATATTACCAAAAATTAAGAACGTCATTAACATTATCCCAGAGTTAAGAATGCAGATGTTTAAAACTCCAAGAATGATAACGAAAACTCAAACTATGCCACTGCCGTTTAACAATAAGACAAGAATAAAAACAATCTGAAACTACTGTAATATTAACAAACAAGAAGAACAATGATTTGTGATTATTTTTTTAAGATAATTCAAATAATCACCCTTCTAAGATAGAGCACGAATCCAAGTAACGAAGATGTAGAGGAACTCCCCTATACCCCTCTAGCTCTTACATACACACGACAGAACACAATAAACTGCTTGGCACCGAAATTTAATGAGAAAGTGGTAGCTAGCCATGTGGACCGTATAGATCCTACCACCAAGCGTGCTGGGTTTTGTTGAATCCTACAACATTATTCCCAGCGTGCGCTGAGGAAGTTTTATATTTTACCTTGTCCCTACAGGAGGAACATATCGGTATACTGGTTTCAGGTCTATAAAGATGGCCTTTGAGATCTTCACAGTGATATCAATAACCCAATTTTTGCTGTGAAATGAGATCATCATAAAAAAAAATATACTTATCTACACGTGGATAAAGCGTTGTTGATGTAATTATTGTTGATCACATCTGTCAGGCTCTAATTGACTAATTACTATGCGTTAATTGTAACTGTGATGCTTTAATTATCACTCACATGCCACTAATTGCGGTCTTCAAACTGGTCTGCATGACTTTAATCAACATTACTACAGTTACGTTCACTTCATTCAAAATTGGATCTGTTTGTAATTTAAAAGGAATGGGGAATATGAATGTAATCTCAAATGTATTGGAGTATAGCTTTTTTTTATTTTTTACTAATCTACTGACTGTTCCACTGCTGAGCAAAAGCCTCCCCTTTTGCCTTCCAAACATCTCTATTTCGTGCTATGTCTGACCATGCCAGCCTCAGAAACACGTCAAGATCGTCACGCCACCTACGTCGCGGTCGACCTTAACGGCGATGTCGTATTTTCTTTCAATATGTTGATTCTAAATCATTGAGAAAAGGCTCGTTTATTGTTTAATCCTTTAGAAGTCACTTTATATACCTATCAAAAACGAAAAATATTCAACGAAAATCCAAAATGATATGACAACGGTAAATACGTAGAGATTGGTGGAAATGAGTTTTGTGACGTCACAAGATATGATAAAAGCCCACCAAGATGGCGGCTGTTTGACTATTGTACGTCGCCTTAAAATTTGCTAAAAAAATTTTTAAATTAACTCCTTTCTTTGAGAATCAATTTATTTACGTACCTAATTTAATAATGTGAACGATAGACTAAGAAGTAAAAAAGTACATGCATTTATTTGTATTTTAATTTAAGTCTGTTTATCTCATGAGAAGATATCAACTGCATTGAAGAACCTCAGATTGACTGAGTGACTTTATCCATTAGGATATAATGATTAATTAATAACATGTAGTTTCCTCTTTGGCAGCGCACAATCGCCTGCCTACGTTAGGGCAAACATCTCTACAACCACTCTGTAAGCTACTTCATATTAGTTATTGTTGTTAATATTATTAGAACAGTATCCTGAACTTCTTGTCTTGTTGCAGCAACGAACGACTCCACGGGTTCGAATGGTGGAGCTGGTGGGGAGCCTCCGTCGGCAGCAGCGAGTCCTGATGCTGCAGCGCTTGTTGTCCTACAGCCACCTGCACCACCGTACCCGCCGTATGCTCATTATGATGGTAAGTTATATTTATGTGTATTTAGAAATCCTTGTTTTGTGGTCGGACACGTTGTTGCTGCCGCAGCGTCTACTGTGTGTGACGTGGCGTTGTATAGAAGATGTGCGAATAGGTTCATCTCGTTTTATGCAGAGCCACGCTGCAAGTAGACTGAATGTGGTCGCGACTACGCTGCCGCAGACGCTACGACTTTGTACATGTAGGACACTACTCTTTGTATAGGTTTATGTGATTGGTGTTAAACGATACAAAGAAATATGAACCACCGTTCAAACTCATAAATACCTAATTATAGTACATAACCAGCCCATTACTGGTCCACTGCTGGGCACGGGCCTCTTCTCTGAATAAGTAGGGTTTAAACCTTAGTCCACCACGCTGGCCTGGTGAGGGTTGGCGGACTACACACACCATCGAGAACTTTATGGAGCCCTCTCAAGTTCGCAGGTTTCATTACAATGTTTTCCTTCACCGTTAACGCAAGTGATAATCAAATTCTGATCCGCACATGTATTCGAAAAGTCAGAGGTGCGGGCCGGTTTCCAACTCGGAAGCACGTAAGGCAACCACAAATAATTATATAAGGACAAAATCAAACTATACCTTATGGTGAGGTGTCAGACGTGTACCTTTATGACACCACCATTGATCAAAGTGAACTCATGCTAATACCGCAAGCTAGCTCATTCATCTCGAAAATTCCGTGAAGACTACAGTTTTACATGATCCTCATGCTAAGGACATAAAATGAGTATAAAGACTAAATTAGGTACTTACTTTAATAGCCATATTCATAAAACTCTTACATAAAACATGTAAGTAAAGGGATGTCTGAAACATAAAACATACATGTATGTACATGTTTATGCTACACTACTTTTATTATAATATAAAATAAATTACTATCATAAATATACTTTGTAACTGACTTCGATGTTTTGAAACCATTCATTACAAAAATAAAGCTTTTGTCAATTCAACAATTTTTATATCCAAAATATTAAGGCAACCATAGCCAAAAACGTGAATGACGATAATTTACACAAAAATATGTTAGAATCCTCTTACCGCTTAGGTAAAAGTAAAAAAAAGATCAAATTAAATTGCGTCTCCCCCTCAATAAAGATCCACGCACAGAAATAAAACAATAAAAGCTAAAACAAAAGTGGCCGAACAGATAAACAGCAAGAATCACTGTTGAGAAAACAAAAGCGAAAAAAGTCAGGAAAGCTTTCGACAAAGTCGAGTGAGCCACTCCGAGCCACTCCGTCGGAAATCTAATTTTCTCCTTGGACCCCGCAATGCTCTCTGTGTTATAACATCATAAAATTTCATACAGCGCCCACAGTTTTAGCACTTATGCATATTAAAGAGAGATTCTAAAATGGAGTGCCACAGGGAACGGTGTGGGGGCCGCTCTTTACGCTTCTGGTCTTTAATCTGCCGCAATCTGCTTATCTTGGTAGAGGGTGGCGAGGGTGGCGCGCAGACATCTTTAATAGCTCATTCGGGGCTCTATGCAAATAATTTTAGAGGGGGGACGGTGGGGGATCATACGGGCTTTGTCTGGGCTAACGAACCGGCACAAGAGTCTGCGGAACAGAAGTGCTGCTAGCTCAAACGGGTTTAGGCCCACGTTTATAAATATTAAACCGAGGGTGGGAGGGGGTTGCAAGTGGTTACGCGTAAGTGTGCAGGGGGCGTGTTAGTGTTAAATTTGTTTGAGGCGTGCCGCTTTGGGCACAGCCTATTAATGTCGAGTGGCGGTTTTGAGTGATCAAATTGGATGATCTTAATAAATAATGCAGCATTTAATGATAACACTGATTTTGGTTACTCTGCATGAGTACGAATGGAGCAACGGTAAAGAGGGTTGCCTTCTGTTCCTTAAGTTATACGTACGATTCTACGCGTGGAGATAAATATAGATTTAAAATCTCTTTTATTTTTCCAAATAAACACATTATCCGACATACTACTTATACAAGGTTAGTTAGAAAGGGGGTACTAAACCGAAAGGGTGTTAAAGCACCCGTAACAATGAGTAACTTTTGTTCTACCACTTTCCCCAAAAGTCAATAGTTTAAGAAAAATTGCTGTTCAAAAATTATATAAAAATGCTAAAATCTATCTATCCTCAGCTATGATCAGCTGTGTTTACATTTTAATTCACGAATTAGAAGCTCCATTTTCTTAATTCGTAACTAAAGCAGGGACCAAGAATTTTTGGAAAAATAAAAATAAAAATTATTTGACATGGAAATAAGAATTAACGAATTTTGAAATTTTAGCACTTGCTTTAAAACCGTCATCAGTAATACTTTAAGTGGCCTGCTGATTAATACCCCCTTTACGACTAACCTTGTATATTTGCGTAAAGCTTAGGTTACACTTAGATACTCTTAAAACACTTACGACACTAATTTATACATGTCTAAAGTTACCACTTCTATAAATGTTAATACTTTCAAGAACCCTACTGTATTGCTTTCACGGTAACTTGATTAATTTGGCAGATGTCAGTTCATGACATGAAAATAAATTGTAATGGCGCTTGTGTATGACAATTTAATTCAACAAGTATTAAATCAATTTAAAATATTAGTAAAGCGTTACCCAAAAGGTTGTTTTAAAATCAGAAACATAAAAACAATATAGTTATATGTGTTTAACGCCATAATTATATATTACATAAATGATTTTGAAAAAACCCCGACGCGTTTTCAAACTTGCGTCAGATGGTACCAGTTGCCAAGGACGTGCGTTCGATAAAATAATTTCGATAAAGGAGAATGGGCAAATTTCATAAAACTGAAACCCAGATCCAACAAAACCGACTCATGTTGGTATTTGTCACACTTAATGTCCTAAACTATTCTACATATTTTTTTTTCTTTAGGCTCCGTCTGAACCTGGTAAAATGAGGTCAAAGTTTGAAAAATGTCTGTTCGTGTAGTCGGTGTAGTATAATACAGAATAAATGAATATTTATACTAGTAATTCTACTGTAGATCGCTGTTGGGTATAGTCATCCCCCATAAATTGTCACCACACCAAATGCTTGTTCAAAAAATGCATTGAAAAATTATCAAAGTTCTAAAGGTGGTCCAACTAAAAGTGATCATTATGTACATATTTCTAATTACTCCATATAATGATAATAGTCAGGGAATAGTGGAAGCTTGCCCAGAGGACTATCAGCGACTGCAGAGTCAATTGGGCTGTGGTCTCATAAAGGTAGACCTTTATGACACCACAGCCCATGACGGGTTTAGGTTGACTAGTTCCATGGTTACGTTACCAACTGCTGACTGTTGAAATCTGCACGAATAGTAGAAGGATGCCCCCCCCTATAGGTTCCCATTTGGGGAAGCTGGGAATTGTGCGTTTCTCCTGTGATACCTTTATACTAAACAACCATTGCCCAGCAGTGGGATAATACAGGTTAATAAAAGATACAGAGATGGAATATGTTGAATAATTATATTTCAACTTTAATTGGATCACCTTTAGGACTTTGATAATGTTTTACCCATTTTCTGAACAAACACCCGGGGTGGTGACAATTTATGGGCGGTGCCTATACGCAACAGTGATCTACAGCAGAATTATTAGTATAAATATGCATTTACTTCTGTACTACACCGACTACACGAACAGACATTTTTCAAACTTTGACCTCATTTTACCGGGTTCAGACGGAGCCTAAAGAAAAAAAAATATGCAGAATTGTTTAGGACATTAAGTGTGACAAATAGCAATATGAGTCGTTTCTGTTGGATCTGGGTTTTTTATGCCCATTCTCCTTTATATTAACAGAATGAATATTTTGACAATCGTAATAATTATAGACGCTATGCTCAGTTGATTGAATAATTAAAATAAGGCTCATTATAGCCCAGTTGCCTTGCAAAAGGTTGGTCAGTCCTAAATTTTGGATACGTGTTATGGATATGTGTTCTTATAAAAATTACAAATTTTGTACCTTGAGTGACCTCGGCGCGCTCTGCCATCTTGGGTTAAAGAACCCAAATTCACATTAATTTTGTAGAAAATTAAATTCTTATTTTTCATTCCCGACTCAAAATCAGAGGTATTTTATATGTTTGAAGCCCATGTCTGTCTTTCTGTTTGGCTGTCTATTTCTCTCTCTGTCTGTGTGTCTGTTTGTGGGCTTTTCATAAAAACACCTAACATAACACATCCAAAATTCAGGACCGACGAACCTTTCGCAAGATAAACCTCTTTTTCGCGACCCGGCTACTGGGCTTATTATTGGTGATAAATAAACATTTATTTTCACTCATCCCATACCTGCTGGATTCATTATCACATCAGCACGTAATCGTCTGTTGTTGAAGATATGCATGCTAAATGACTTAATCCTAATTACTTAAATCACAAGTATTTGAAATCTACATAAAATCACATTACAATAATTTGTCAAATTCTCGCTGAAATTTTACAAATTTTATCGATAGTTGAATCGACTACAGTCACATGTCTAGCAACTCCTATTGACATGTGTCATTTTAATCTTCTTATCGTGAAAACAATATACCAAAGTGATTATCTCCTAAAATGAAATTTGACAGAACAATAGACTACATACCATAAATCATTAGATGACGTATCTCCTTAAGTTGATGAAGGAAGGAGGAAGCGAGTGTTCGAAGGGCAAGCTAAAGTAAAAACGACTGTTTGTCTAGTAAACATTGTTAATATTTTTTCTATTAAGTTGTATGACAGGATGTATTTCGGTAAAGAAAATCACGTAGGTGAATTAATTCAATGTTTTCTTGTTAAAAAATGAGCGTATCAAAATGATATTACTGAACCAGAGCAAATAAAGTTTAGTAGTTTGTTTAGCTGCTGTTTCGATAGCGAATGGAATTACTTTTCAAATTCTTCGTCTCTTCTTATCTTGTGTCGGCACGAGCAAAATGAGGATAGTTCATGCCGTGGTGAAAAAATTAGCCCGTCGGCAAGATTGGTAGTGGAGCTGATTGCCCCGGGTGCGTCGGACGTACTTAAGTATCTTCACTTGTGGAGGCTAATTTTAATGCACCCCAAAACCAAATTTTCTCATTCATGATGGTATACCAGTCTAATGCTTACTGCAGTTATGAATGTAATAATAGTATCAAGAGGGCAACCGTAGTTATTGTTGAGACAATAAAACAGGTTAGCTGCCTCAATAATTCTATTTCTAGAGATAATTGGCGTTCAACTACTAAAAAAGACAATGTGTATAACTTTATTAGAATATGCCACCTCTTTATCTGTTCTGTGATGCCACTATTCACTGAAGCCTGTATTAATAAAGCAAGCAGTGATAGCCTAGCGGTTGAAAGGTTGCCTTCCATCCAGGAGGGTCCGAGTTCAAATCCGGCCTGCATCTCTGACTTTTCGAATTCATGTTCATTTCATTCATCCGGATCAGAATTTGATTATCACTTGGGTTAACTGAGAAGGAAAACATCGTGAGGAAATCTGCACACCTGAAAGAGCTCCATAAAGTTCACGATGGTGTGCTGGTGTGTGTAGTCCGCCAATCCGCACTGGGCCAGTGGGGAGGACTAAGCCCTAAATCCTTCTCATTCTGAGAAGAGGTCCGTGCCCAGCAGTGGGACAATAATGTGCTGATGATGTATTAATAAACAGATTTCATCTGAGAAATCCCTCTTATGAGTCGTTTTGATAATATTATGAAAAAGGAGAAATTTAAAAAAGAAGTTGTCAATTATATGTTATTCTACTTTATGGTACCTAACTCCTCTTGGGAGATCTTACTTATTTCTGCTTATTTATTAATGTGTTTAAACTATTATATTGCAGGTACGACAACGTTAGCCAGTGAATACGCGTATGCGGCCCCGTACTCACAATACTCGCCGTATGGAGGACCCTACTCGCATTCCGCTGCCACCGGCCTGCTGTCCAAGTGGTGAGTGTTCCTTTTAGAGTCACCTATATCCCAACCACGGAATAGAAGAAACAAGTGGAAGTGCCACAATCGCGCGTGTGTCATAATTATGCGGAGATCCGCGTTGTGACACAACGTTTCAGTCATACGTAAATATAAGAATCATGCCTTATTGTGCAATTTTTACGTGTAAATGTAATAGCAAGACGAAAAATATATCTCACGGAGGTTTATAAAGTATTAAACTTTGATATCATTCAATATGATTGTGAGTGTGAGTGAGTTTGGCGATACTGGTTCCCGTACTAAGGAAGTGTAAGCGCACTTTCATTTGTTTTTTTTTCTATTTCGTGATCCTAGCTATAGTACATAAGTAATAACTTGGTTGATAAATGATATGTCACTGTATATTGCAAGATATCGAAAGTGTATGACCTAATGGATGGGCGTAAACGAATTGTGATTAGTTCTAATGAAAGTACTAAATAAAATTAACACATATTGAAACAAGTAGATAAATGTCGGACAACACTACAAAAAATAATCCTGAAAATACTTTTAAAAGTTTACAATTGTTTTTTTTGTAACTCTTATAATAAACGAACCAATGTACAATTCCAATTAATTAAACCAAGCACAGGTGCTAAAACGCTTCCCTGAGGTACGCTCTCTAAAAACTGACCAAACGAGCCTCTCTAAGTGATAAACGGTTCAGATTTATTCACAACACATCGCCATTTGTTATCCAGAGTCTGCTAAACGACCAACGGTTTAAAGGCTGTAAAATTTGCGGACCAGTTAATGTAGGTGGTGTAGTCGAAAGCTCTTGTTAATCCCATGCGGCTAGAGTGTGGATATTTTAAATTTTATTGGGTGTAAAAATCTTGTGAAAGTTATCTGTATTTAATTCTTAAAAATATTTCAAATAAAGGAAATTAAATCAATGTTGTCAAGCTTCTCATCGAATTACTATCTGTAGTTACTACTAATACAGTTATTTATTAGGTGGGTGACTTTAAGATCCGCTTGCACAATGATTCGCTAAGGGTATTTAGTGCTAAACATATTTAAAATATCATTGTATTTACTCAACTGTTTGCAGTTGTTGTTGACAGATGATAGATTGATGTTTTAATATCTTAACCGCTAGCGGCCCGACCGACGATCCGGATCGTCCGTGCCATTGTTTATCTATTGTGTCTATAATTACAGTACTCGATAAGTTAAGCACTTTTATTTAAGAAGACGTTATGCAATCAGGCCCTAATCTTGGCTCGTAGGAATCACAGGTGTCAGTTTAGAGTAGGTGCAAATGAGTTTGGTAAATTCTGATCCTGTTTTATCCTTCTTCAGTTACACCATAATTTAAAGTTCACAATTATATTTACTATCAACATTTTTAATAAAAAAAACGAGAACAGCAAACTACTGTAATGTCAAAAAAAAACAAATTTCAGTTTCAATACCAAAAGCTACAAACAAAATATTATTGCTTTTCAAATCCCTTAGAAAATTCACTGACAATCCATCCTATGATTCCAGAATAAAGAATCACTCGCACAATATACTGTTTTGATTCCACCATCAAATTAGATACAAATTCCCAATCCCATAGGTACTACATCAAAGCTACTGCTTTATTCAAACTTACTTCTGCATCCATAAACCAAAATATCATACGAAAATGAGCCCTCAATTCTAGACCATAAAGATGATTATTAGTTTTGATAAAAGCAATAGCGTTTTGGTTTTGCGATTCATATGGGGTCGGATTTGTCGCAAATTCCGCGAGGATTCTCATGTTATCAAAAGAAGAATTGCTTTGTTTGAATGTGATGATAGTATGAAAGATTGGGATATGAATGTGTATTATAATTTGATTTTGAGGTTCGGTGATATCGTGAAATCATATTTTTGTACCATTTTGTAGTTCTACTCATATTGTTGTAGAATTGAAGCGCATTTTAATTATTTTCACCTGTAGTTCCTAATACTGTTAGTCAAATTAACGAAAGGTTGTCTACACTAGATTTGACTAAAGACTTCATTAGGAAAAGGCTTGGCTTACGTCGGGTTTCAGTAATCATATCAAGCAGTGTAATATCAATATTTGAATCCAACTATAAAATAGTTTAAGTATAAGAAAGTTTGGATTGAGTTTAGATGTTTGTTAATCAATCACACCTTTACGGATTAAGATGAAATATGGCACACTAACAGGTCATAGTCTGGATCAGAATCTGGAGTAGTTTTTATTTGGGTATATGAAGTAGTTCCCTTAGAATTCGAGGTGAAGGCACGGGCAACAGCTAGTTAGAAATAGATAACAGTAATTATATTCTTTCATTTTAGAATCTTCAAAACAATTTACATTAAATTAGTCTTCATTTTTTAATAACAAAAAAAAAAACAAATGCTTTCCTTGTAAATCACACCCATAAACTACCATAGACCATAAAAAATCAACCCTGTCAGCACTAAAATATCAAAAGTATCATTACCAGCTAAATTAATCGACAAAAAATAAATCAGGGACAACAATGTAGGGCTACACTCTAGCGCATTTGTTGTCCTGTCCCTGTATTTGTCCCTGTGGGCCTTCACAAAGGGCACGGTAGGGTCCCTAAGGGCTGGGATAACTTACAGCGCATTAAATTTAAGTGATTCTACTGCGAACACTTTTAAACTTTCGGATAGGGGAAACGATTTCAATATGGCGAATGTGTAGAACGAATTGATTGTAAGGATTGAATCGATTGTGACTGAGAAGTTGGTTGGGGCTTAATCAAGCTTCTTGTGGATTTGGAGAACCAACTTTAACTACTGTAGCTAGTTCTTGATTTGCTAATTTATCACAGGGGGTTGTAATAATAGGTGAATGTTATCGAGCATATTTTTTAAAGTAATTGTGCTATTAAGGACATCGAACATTTATTTTAGTACGCATCTCTCTGTAAATTCACGGCTCATCTTCCGTGTGGAAGATATCCGGTTCTTTGGAAGGCATACGGGGGACACAGGTCCATTGCGCAGAGGCCCTTTAAGAATTTTAATCTAAAATGGGGTGGGGCACCAACCGGGGACTATCCACGGCTGCACTATTGGAGTACAGTCATGGACCGTCCTAGATACCCATCTATGCAAGACTATTGTAAAATGTGGTGAAAAATATCTGGTCTATGGGAAGGGGTGTTAAGGGGACTGGATAACTTCTGTTGCCCGAAGAAAACGGCGTCTGCCTTTCAAGATTAAATTTGAAATTTAGTACGCATTATTTTAACATTATGTAAATTAACACATTGAGTTCACTTCCATCCGTTATATTGTACACACATGATTTGTTACAATTATTAAACAATTTTTATCAAGAACCTATCAAGAGATTTATTTCTTCATCTAAACAAATAAATGAATTAGCAGTCAAGTACTCCTACTTGATTACTAATTCATTTATTAAATTATAAATGTTTGAAGATTAT
The DNA here is from genome assembly GCA_905220435.1 of Amphipyra tragopoginis. NCBI lineage: Eukaryota > Metazoa > Arthropoda > Insecta > Lepidoptera > Noctuidae > Amphipyra > Amphipyra tragopoginis. Next base: position 15,867,531 of record HG992017.1, on the reverse strand, counting down.
AATCAATAGTTCAATCTCAAACTTTTTCTTTTGGGCGAAATTCGTTTGTCTTCTTTTCTTTTTCGGATATTGTCATCATTAAATTCTTTAAGCAAATTATTATCTTCATAACATAGTATCATATCATCACGCCTGTATGATCACCTCTGCCCAAGCCTGCAGGCTTGGGCAGAGGTGTATAGTACACCCTTATTTCGCTTTAGTTTATGTCTCATGTAATAGGTGGCGAGCCTATTGCCATCAACCTGGGCACTACTGAGAAATTCCACTTTGCCCGACCTGGGGATCAAACACTCACGCTCAGCAGTCGCGCTTGCCACCACTAGACCAACGAGGCCGTCATTAGACAGACAGACATGATTATTTTCGTTACTGATTATTACTTATGCTTGCTCGACATAAACTTACTAATTTTTGTTTCTTTTGCAGATATCAACGTACGCCGTGCGAGTAGAAGCTGTCGGCGGATAACAACGAACAAACATAAGTGATAATACGGACACTAAAACATATGTATATCGATTGATCATGTGAGAAAATTAGTTTTTAATACCTATAGACAATCTCCTTTTGTAGATAAACTAATATATTTGTACAATCCCTTAAAATACTTTATTTCTTAACTTTTAATTTTAAACAGGTCAGTACCGCATTAGACTTTTGCTTTCTGGAACATTTAAAAAATAAAATTCATTTATACTCATTATCTTTAATTAAATGAAAGTTCAGAGAGCCAAAGTTACTTCACTACGTTAAGATGTAAATAATGTATTTTAATGAAAACTATATGTAATTCATTTAATGTCATTATTAGGATTAAGGTTTATTCTCTTTTTTTACCTCAACATAGTTACAAAGTAGTGAGTAATTTTGTGTATCATTTAATTTTTAAACTTCCATTTATTTTTTATTTAAGCTGTCCTGTGTGCACAATGGAATGAAGATTTTACATTTATTATACATTTAAAATCGTTATCATTTATATAAGTTATCTAATTTATTTCTTTTGTATTGTTATTAAATGTAACCGCTTCAAATGAAGCTTTATATGAAACTATACAAGTCAACTGCTTGGTATATTATTATTTAGATTATTTTTTGAAATTACTATGAGATTATTCGTGTTTTTTTTGTACTTTTTATATTAAAATGGTTAGTTTTAATTATATGTATATAGCATGTTCAAATTAGCACGCTGTATGCCATAATTATATAAAAAAATAATAAGTTCAAAATAATTGTTTTATTGTGAAGAAATATAAGTTGCAAATCTTATCGTTTCCGTCCATTTATTATTATTATTGATTATTATTTTCTCAAAGTTATTATTGAGATTTTTTAAATGTAAATATATTTTCTGAAATCCGATGAGCATGATTTTAATATTGTTTTAAAACATACGTCATACAGTTTAGAGAAACGCCAAAGACTTAAAAAAATATTGTAACGTCTTTAGTATACAGCGCAGTATAATAATAGTTTATATTTTATATAAAAAAAGCAATAACTTTTCACCAAAGATACAAATAGCGGGCCTTTTTCTGATAAAGACTCAAAAAAATAAACCTTGAAGTTATTTCATAATGCATAGTTTTCATTGATATGTTTGGTAACATTATTTGAACTTTATAAAATTTAAATAAACATAAAACCTTCTTGATTTTTTTTTGTTTACACTATTATATTTTTTATTTCTTTCATTTATTGTAGATCTTTTTAATAATAATTTATTAGATAAAGGTCTCAGCTGTATAAAGTATTCTACTCATTTTTGTATAATAATTATTATTATTGCATTATAAAATCTTCCTATTTATTAAATGATTTGGTGTTGCTTTTAATTTCTGGAAGCATGTCGTTAAGTGATCGTCATAATAATAGATAAATGATAAAAAAACATGGAATTTTTCTGTTTAATTTTTTAATAAGTATATTTGTAAGGCAAACGCACCAGTACGAAATAAAGCATATTATGAGTTTATAAAATGGTTATTTATAATTTTCCCTTCACTGAGCAATTATTAAAGACAGTTGTTTGTTCTCTGTCACAGAAATTATTCCCCTGTATCGTTTTTAGTGTCGTGGTGATCCGGAGTTTACAAACCCGCTTCTTAAGCAATATGACTTCAATACCATACGTACTTTCTTAGTTAATCTAAAATGCCACTGACATACGGTGAAGGAGAACGTCGTGAGGAAACCTGGACTTAATGGTTTCAAATTGCCAACATGCAGTGAGCAGGCGTGGTGATCAATGCTCGTTCCTTCTCAGTATGAGAAGAGGCCTTTTCCCTGCATTTGGACAGTTACAGACTAATATTTATTTATTTTGATTTTATTTTAACTTTTCAATTACGTATGTATTTTTAATATCTGAAAAAAATACCTTTCATAAAAGACCTAAAGAATAACGGGCTGGTGTCCGCAACTCCACGTCTGAGCGCGTATTTTGCGTGACGGGTGGTAAGTGTAATCACTCGATCCACTCTAACTCCTCGAAAAAGGCTAGCACACCCTTGATGTTGCTGACGGTCTCTCTGAGAGTACCTGGGCTTCCGAAGTACTTGGCCCTGTATGTGGCGACCTCAGGGCAGTGTAGTAAGCACGTGGGCTGCCGTCTCATCCTCCTCCATGCATGCTCTGTACAGTGGGCTGTCTGTAACTTCAATGACAAAGAGGTGTTTGTTAAAGGAACTATGGTCAGTGATGGCTGCTGTGACTGTGCGTAGATTTTGTTTTGACAGTCGGAGTGCTCGTTTAGTGAGTCGACCGTCAATGACAGGAAGCGTCTCCTTGGCTTGCCTGCACTCGCCATGGTTTAACCACCTGTTGCACACGATTTGTTGTGTTGGTTTCTGGTGCGTTTTCTTACCAGAGTGCGTAGGTATCCGAAGGGGAGTGGTACTATGGGTTCGGGACCCACCGCACCCATGCTCGATCCTTTTCTGGCGCGCTCATCTGCTACATCGTTGCCTCGAGAACCGCTGTGTCTTTTAATAAAAGACCTAATGGGTATAAGAAAAATTTGATTAAAACTTCCTTACATTAATTAGTCGGATATATTTCTAGATAATGGTGAATCATGAGGGGCTTCTGGCTCATTAACAACCGAGCAGATCAAATGATTTACAAGGTTAAGCTGAGGTTGCTGCATTCAGTCCGTGCATGGGTGACTGTTCGTCGGTCGTACATCGAGACCCCTCCGTGCCTCGGAGAGTATGTTCCCAGTTGTCATACGAATACCTATGACAGTTGTTACGGGTAGACAGAAACCCGGTGTAGTCCCTTAGGATAACGGCATTGTTGTGGAGGTCTGATTGCCGCTCCATGTAAAATTCTGGTATTCAGCCGCATCTGGTTAGACTGGAAGCTGACCACAACATAATTGGGAAAAAGCTAGACAGAGCAAATAATGGTGAACTGTTTTTTTATTAACTTTGCCCCACTCTTAGAATACTCCTGTATCGTGGGTGCGTTTACAGACACAAATCTTCACGTGCACAAACACCCAGGCCCGGAACCAGTGACGTAGCTATTTAACTTAAACTAAACTAAAAACTTTCTGCTGTTCTTAATTATGTGTATTCCTTCTGGTTTATTTATTTTAGTGTACAATAAAGTATATCTATCTATCTACAAACTTTGAAGGTGCAAAACTACTTCATCATCAGCTCCTTATCGCACACTGCGTGGCATAATAAAGCAAAGCTATTTATTACCTACTAGTTAGCATTATGTATAACGCAGCAGAAAATTATTTAATCGTAATTACTAATAATATTATAAATGTGAAAGTTTGTTTGTTTGTCACGCTTTCACGTAAAAGTCGTTGGTTAGGGGCTAAAAAGTTACAGTCAAAAATTTCTTTATTCAACTACGATATTAAATAACTTTTTCGATCGTCGTTCATGGAGGCCGAGGGGCCCTCGAGCTCCATGAACACACAGTAGCTACGCCACTGCCCGGAACAATTATCCATAGGCCATACAAATATTTGTTCAGTGCGGGAATTGAACCCGCGAGAGTTAGCGCAGCAACCACACGTTTACGAGTCTGTGCTATTATAGTGAGCTGTTTTTTTTGTACATTTTTCGATCAATCCGTGAAACTTAGCTAGCTGTTATGGTAAGCTTACGTATAGGTAGACTAATCCTTTGTCTGAAAAAGGCGGAGAAAACATTCGTAAAGTTGTCATTTATAACATAACATCACGATTATATTCCCGGACGGGTTGGGCAGAGGTGTATAGCACACCCTCATTTCGCTTTTATGCTTAAGTCCCATGTAATAGAGGACGAGCCTATTGCCATCAACCGGGCACGCATCCATACTCCGGGCTGCTACTGAGAAATTCCACACGGAAAAACCCAATAACATTTTGCCCGACCTGGGGATCGAACCCAGGACCGTAGCTCAGCAGTCGCGCATGTGACCAGTAGATCAACGAAACAGTCTAGTTGTCAATTTATTATTTAATATTATACATTTTCCGTAGCCTCCTATCACGAAAATACTGAAAACGGGGTAAGTTTAAGTTCCTGAAGAATTCAAGGGTGAATAAATACTATACTATTAGTTAGCAGACTTATGAATAAAAATAAATATTAGCCTGTAACTGCGTCGTACGTACAACATTTTAGTCAAGTGTTGTAGAAATTTTCGAACACCAATTATCAATCAATCCTCTGTAAGTTTTAGCGATAAGTACCAAAAACGGCCGTTTTTAGCATTAATTACTAAAACTTCTGACCTAGGATGTCAAGTTTGCTTATTAGTGTTCGAAAAATTCTACAACACTTTATTAAAATGTTGTACGTACCTACGACGCAATGACGCAATAGGGGAAGCGCCTTAATGTTAGCCAACTCACTGTCACAGACTTAGAGCATAGGTATATGCTCTAAGGTTTCCCCATATATTCTTGTAATTTATGAAAATAAAGTCCATTAGTATAGTGTATATTGTATGCTCTACGATAGGAGGATGAAGTATTCTAGTTTTAAATTGCTGTATCATGAGTGGATACGCGGTGGCTCTATCAAGAGCAGGGTGGGCAACTACGGCTCGCGGGCCAGCTCAGCCCGCCAAGCCTCCGTTTTAGAGCAAAAGTGCATGGTCATAACAAATAGCTATTATTATTTTGAGCCAAAGATATTAGATTTGGCAGAAAAAAAAACTTTTAAAATTCTGACCCCTTCCAAAATTTCTTGTGTTTTTCTGACCTCTGGTGAATAAAGTTTGCCCGTCTTTGATCTAGAGGTAAATCTAAGTTGTCAGGTATACCGGAGTGTGTACGGCCCATAGAAGTAATAAGTACTAGTACGGCCACCTCAATTTTGTATTCATAGAGGTTAGTTTTCTAAAGTTTTATTTTATTTCAAAGAGTAGGTTACAATCAGTTACAATCATAGAAGTAATAAATACTACGTAAAGAACAAGAACTACGTAAGATTGTGCTGTCTTTGGTATAAACGTCATACGGAAAAAAATTACAAAAAACTAAAATTCGAACTGTGAAAATCACAGATTAAGTTAGTGACAAAAAAAACAGTCATCAAAAATGTAAAATTACCTATTCAACGTTTTTAAATTCTACATGCAACCGTAATCATATCTCACATTTAATCCTTTTTTCTAGATTTCTATCTAGCTTCGTTTTTGAGGGGAGATAATGCAATAATGCCTCCCAGAAAGAAAAAGAAGGTAAGGAAATCTATAACTCAACCACAAGCAACAAGTCCTCCACCACCTGATATCGGACAAGACAGTAATATATCTCCTCCTGACAATTCTTTGAATACTACTAAGAAGAAACTTGCTACAAAAGTTGACCAACCAATGAAGAAGTTTTGTCTTAAAAAGCCCAACCAACCTGCAAAAGATGGTCGGCCCCCCGGCAAATAAGGCAATGCCATCAAACAAGAATTAGAAGCCTCGAAAATTCAGCTAAACATTAACATTGATAACAATTTTTAAATGTCTTTAATAGATAATATAAAAAAAAGATATTTCACACTGCTAAAGAGCTAAAGCAAACATGTATTGAGATATATCAAAAAGCTAGCAGAAAGATGTTACAAACAGCAAGAGAGTTATCTGCTTTTGTTAATTTAAGATGTAATAGCAAAATTATGAGAAGGAAAAAGATTCTAATAGAAGTCATTTACGAAAATAAGAAGACGAAAAAGCTGAAGAAGACGAACCAAATGGATGGTAGATGAAGAAAAACTATAGTATTCTACCAATTCTTCTTTTTATTTTGTACGTAGCAAACTCTCAAAATCAAATATCATGTTTTTAACTAGACACTTAGTCCTGTACTTTATTTTATCTTGCATTGAAGTGTACGGGGCTGCAAGATCAGATTCTTCTGCAACTGTTCCGATATTTGATAATCAAAGTGAAGAAGAAAGATTTGATGTATCAAACTCAACTATATTTTACCAGCTCATTATTATTACGGTTTTATCATTCTCTAAATTAGGAATATATTTGGGCGACAAATTATATTTACAACGTTTTATAGCTTTCTGTTAACGTTGTTACTTTAACACCAATTAAATACAATTTTATTATTAAAACGTTTTTTCTTTACATCCTTCTTCTGCATCCCCTTATTCCTAGTTACTTGTGGTCGGTGCAAAATGTTTTCTTCTTCCAATCTTCCCTATTATCCGTCCCGCTATCATTTACTCCCTTTTCATTCATATCATCTCTCACACAATCCATCCATCTTCTCTTTTGTCTCCCTCTTCCCCTCCATCCATCAACATTTATATTCATCAATCTCTTAGCCACCTGCTTTTCGTCCCTCCTCATCACATGCCCATACCAAGACAATCGGTTCCCTCTCAACTTTTCTTTAGGTACATCTTGTGGGTAATATTTGGTGATTCAAATTTCGTTTTATATTCATTATCATAACTGTAACTAGACTATTATAATACATCCAGTTGCAAATGCAAATTTAGCAACTGCAGCTTGAAGGCAGTTAAAGGTGGATCCTCAGAATACAGAAAGATCCAGACTTTGCGAGGCATGCGTCACGAACGGCGCACAACGAATGTCTCAAAGTGAGGCGTGCGTGTCGAAAAAATATACCAACGCATGCTCGAGTCGAGCCATCGCGTGCGAAGCAAATGCTTCGTTTGTCTGTCTCCATGTTTGTGGCGAGGCATGTGCTACGCTCATGCACGTGCGTAGCACATGCCTCGCCACGAATATGAAGGTACACACCATGGACGTACAAGTACACACATTGCGAGGCATGTGTTGTGGTTGTGCGCCGTTCGCGACGCATGAATCGCAATGTCTGGATTCACCTTAAGATGCAGTCAGTGCAACTGCGTGACAACTGCTGACTGGATGTGCAGTATACTTGTTTTTTTTTCTATTTGACTTCTTGTAAATGGTGCAGTCCATTTCTACGTCCGGGCAGTTACTGACGTGGCCTGAACTTAGAGCATATACCTATGGAGGTAGCAATGCGCAAATTCCCAAACATTTTATTCTGCCAAATTTTGGGGGGGACGCGGTAAACACGTACAGCACACATTTACAGCTTAACACATATAAATATCGTGTAGCTATGAACTCACACTAAAATAAAAGCCGGAATACAAACAAAAAACACGCACACTAACAATAACTTCGTCGTATTTATTTATGTTGACGTTTAACACAAACGCAAAATATAGTAATGTGGTATGATAAAAGACCGATAAACTGAATGATAAAGGAATGAACAAATAAAATATATAATTTCATCTCGTGGAAAACAATTTGTATGTAATTATTGTTCTTAAAATTAAAATAAAACAATTATTGTAATAAGAATAACAATAATTTATTTTAAAAAAGGGCTATGGAGCGCAGTATACTTGGTGTTAAATTAACTGATCGAGTTCGAAACACAATACTGCGCTCCAAAACTCAAATTGTCGACGTGGCTGAAAAGGCCGCCCAGCTGAAGTGGGACTGGGCAGGGCATGTCTGCCATATGCCAAATGAGCTGTGGGCCCGTATAGCACAAGAATGGAGCCCTGAGACAGCGAGACGGGGTCGCGGCAGACCGCGGAGAAGATAGCGGGACGAGTTGGATGCCTTTCTTGAGGTTTGGCATGAAGCTGCATAGAATTGCGACAAGTGGAAGGAACGGAGGGAGGCCTTTGCCCAGCAGTGGGACAGTACAGGATTTTATATGTATTTTAATGAATAAAGGGAATAATAATAAACCCCCTCTGGGAAAGGCGTAACCTCACCGTGAGATTAACGTAAAACCGGAGGGAACATTAGACTAGCTTTCTACAACCCCATAATAAATATAATAAAAAATGTGTCATGAGGTCTACTGAAAAGCTTACAAACCGCAGGGCAGCTTGTGGCGAGCTGTTGGTGAGTGGCGACACTGCGTACCTTATTGCCTCTGACAATCGGTCAGGGCCTCGTCTTCAGTTTGCCTTTATTGGCTGGCTGGAGTGGAACCCCAAGAGTGCCCACAGGACTCTCAACTCTGGCTTGCCTTTATTGGCCGTCCAGAGGGGGGCCGCCAGAGCTATAGTGTGTGTCTAATGGCGTAATAGCGGGGAAACCCACTCCGGGTCTTTTAGACCCGCGACGGCGAAACCGGGGCCACACTTCTCTACACATCTAGCCACTCACACGTTTGTTGCCCCCTTCGCCTATACACATACTGGCGGCATTTCAGGGGGCCCAGCTAGTGAGCTGGCGAATCACCGTCTGCCAACGCATTTCAAATGTAAACTTGAAAGGCAGACGCCGTTTCTTCCGGCAATAGAAGTTATCTAGTCCACCTAACACCCCTTCCCATAGACCAGATATTTTTCACCATATTTTACAATAGTCTTGCACCCACTTGGGACGGTCCATGACTGTACTCCAATAGTGCAGCCGTGGATAGTCCCCGGTTGGTGCCCCACCCCATTTTAGATTAAAGTTCTCAAAGGGGCCTCTGCGCGTTGGACCTGTGTCCCCGTGTATACCTTCCAAAGGACCGGACATCTTCCGCACGGAAGATGAGCCGTGACTACAGAGGGATATAATAATAAAAATGAGTCTCATATTATTTTCGCTAAAGTTAGGTACCATTAACAAATATTAAAAAAAACAACACTTTACTAAAATAATAACTAAATAATAAATATTTTAAAATCACGGCAATCAACTTCCGCAATTTAACTTACAAGTGGATAAGAACTACAGTGTTTTCAGGTTTTTTTTAATAAAATAAAGAATAGTCATAGAGACTACGGCAGAAACAAAAAGTTAAATAGGTACCGGGTGAAAATAAATATTAAGTACTATCGCGGTATCGCTACGCGTGGTCTGTCAATTCGGGGAGCTTAAATGCCTCACGTTAAGAACACCCGTGCGTGACTGCCTCGTTAACATGGTCATCACACCTGTATTCCCTGAAGGGTAGGGCAGAGGTGTATAGTATACCCTCATTTTGCCGTTATGTTTAGTTCCTTTCCCTTGTAATATAGGGGGCGAGTCTATTGCCATCAACCAGGCACAAATCCAGACTCTGGGCTGCTACTAAGAAATTCCACGCGGAATAATCCAATATATTTATTTTTAGTTATAAGTTCACTAATTATTCATAGCTATTTCCTTGAGATAGCCTGGAACAAATTGTATTACTCTGTCCTGTTGTCGGGCGTTGATAGCTGCGCCACAGTTTATACTTTTGTAGCTATCATCGTTTCTATTGTAAAGATTGTAAATCCCTAAATGGTTCCAAATAAACGTTTATTATTATTATTAATAATAACACTTTGCCCGACCTGGGGCAAAGTGTTATTGAGAAAAATTTCAAAATTCGATCAGTTTTATTTCCATGCAAAACGATTAATATTTTGGTTTTTTTTTTAATTCTTCATTTCTGCTTTAGATATGAGTTCAGAAAATGGAGCTTTTAAACAGTGACCCCAAAATATGACCTAAAAGATAAACAGCTGATCATAGCTGGTGATACATAGATTTTAGCGTATTTTTCATGAAATCTTTGAACAGCTAAGTATTTATTTCTATATAAAATATTGACTTTTCGGGAAAGTTGTAGAACAAAAGTTATTCACTATTATGGGTTCTTTAACAATAACACCCCTTCAGATTAATACCCCCTTTCCGACTAATCTTGTATAGATGTATTTAAGAACATTTTAACCACGATTCAGTCGATTGTGTTCGCTGCACATGTAACAGGGTTTAAATATTAATTTAAGTAAAATTTCTTGATTGAAACTTAGTTCTATCATTGTTGTTGGAGGCAAAAAAACCTTTTATTTTTTGTTAAATAGGCAAATATCAACAAGGCAAAATGAAATAAAATCAATAACAGAGAACATTATGAGAAGCGGTAAACCTCCTTGTAATTTTCGTTCATTCAATTATATTCACATTGTCCCGTCACTACCTCTCGTTTTAAAATATTTCTGTCAATTTCTGTCACAAAAGATGACAGCTAAGACGTGAATTATATTTTTGAAAATAATGCAAAATGTATATACATGTTTGCTGAAATAATGCTTATTAGTGATAGAAAACTCCATGTTTGAGGAAGCAGACCGCTTTTTGCACGAAAATACCGAACAATTAACCATTTTTAAGAGGTGTGTGTCGTGACACGGTACGATATGAAATGGCTAGATATCGCGAGAGAACTAGTTTTTATAATCGTCTATGGGCATACGTCATGGGGGTACGTCAGAGGGGTAAGTGTATTCTTGCTCCCTCCATAGGTATATGCTCTAAGTATTGACGTGACCTGAAGGGTCTTCAGCCAATGGGTGGGGGGGCGTTCAACATGCATTTATGAGCACAAGTCACGAAACGAAAAATATGATTCAGCAAATGTGACGATATTAGCCAGATTATTAACCAGGCCAGCGGGGTGGACCCGCGTAAACCCTTCTTATTCTGAGAAGTGACCCGTGCTAAGCAATGGGACAATAATGGGCTGATTAATTATCATGTAATACTATATATTTTAAGTTCCAAGATGTTCTCAAGTAAGTGAAATCCTTGTAATTTCTTATTGAGAAATAAATTTCTTTAACCATTATGCTTTCTTACTTCCAAAAATGTTTCCTATTTCCATTCTAGAAAATAGTATGAGTCCATAATTAGGGTCTAAATAAACGTGGATGGCGGGGTCGCTCCCGTTTGGTAACGCTCCCGTTTGGTAACGCTACACATACTTACATATAGACGTATACCAGGTACAGTCAGTATGTTAAGTCTAATTTTTAAGGAATGTAAATTAGTTTGAAATGAAATAAGTGTGGAGAAACTTGGTGTGGTGTTCCTCCAACCAAAGGGAGGATCCTCCAACCAGGCGGAGTCTTGTGCCTGGCGGGCTACTGCCCGCCAGTTGATGTTGGGAGGTTGTATATATGCTATCTGCGTGTTAAATCTTGATTGCGCGATGTAGGATAAGTTCGCATGTGGCGAGATAGATGCCGCCACATCACTCCCCCCCTGAGACCGGAGGTCGATCGTCTTGATGAGACAGCGGTCGTTGCGTCTTGAGAACTTGCCAGGGCCAGTGAGGGGTTCCTTTGAGCCGAAACCGGATACCGCGTCATTCCAGTGAGTCGGAACTGTGAGAGCGATGAGTGGTGGCTGTGGACTGCGTCGACCAGGAGAGAAGTGCCTCTGCTAGTTGACCGGCCGAAGTGCAGTATATATGCGCCGAGGATGCTAGCTGGCTGTGTGACTCGCTGCTTGCTGCTCGATTGAATGTTGAGCTGCTGAGGGAGTGATGATGTGGCTGCCCAGGCTGCGAAGGTTGTGTGTGACGTCACCAGTGTGGAAAACACTGTCTGTGACGATCACGTCGGGGTCACCAATGTGGAGAAACTTGGTGTGGTGTTCCTCCAACCAAAGGGAGGATCCTCCAACCAGGCGGAGTCTTGTGCCTGGCGGGCTACTGCCCGCCAGTTGATGTAGGGAGGTTGTATATATGCTATCTACGTGTTAAATCTTGATTGCGCGATGTAGGATAAGTTCGCATGTGGCGAGATAGATGCCGCCACATAAGTAATTTAAGATTTTTGTAGTGTATATTTATATATTATAAGTATTTAATTATACAAACGAAGCAAAGAAAAATCAATAACATATGTTAGTACAATGTACAACATACAATAGGTAAACTTTGTTTATTCATTCCAAATGTGTCTAATTGCGACTAGATATACCTACAAAAATGAAAATCAAGTAAATAAAGTCATCATCTGCCTAGCCTTTTCCCAACTATGTTGGGGTCGGCTTCCAGTCGAACCGGATGCAGCTGAATATCAGTATTTTACATGGAGCGACTGCCTATCAGACCTCCACAACCCAGTAACTGGGTAATACGATACTCTTGGTAAGACTGGTTGTCAGACTTTCTGGCTTCTGACCAACAGTAACGACTGTCAAAGATCTACAAATGACAGCCGGGACCAACGGCTTTACGTGCTTTCCGAGGCACGGAGGAAACTCGCTATGGTAAATGGTCACCCATCCACAGACCCACCTCGGCAAGCGTGGCTTAACCCGGAAGATCGGTCTATGCGGCTGTAATTATTTAGCCATGAGCTCGCTCAAAATCAAGTAAATAAAGTATTAAGTCGAATATACAGGGTTACTGGTAATAAACTACTGAGTAGTAGAGTAGTAGTAGTAGTACTGAGTAGAGTTTCTTACGATCAACCCAGACAATTCAAGACAGACTACCCAAAGAGAGAAGCAGATTGTGGGAAGAAAGACATCCACCACCTCACGACTTCTTGAAGCTCCAGGAACACCTGCCTCCCGGCAGTAAACTGCAGTGGAATCTGGAAGGCATTGAATCAAGTAGGCCGCTGCAAACATGATTTGGCGAAATTACCATCTTAATGGGGCATCTTAGACCCATCTGACACCCAGTGCGATTGTGGAGCTCCTGATCAGACTATGTCCTACATGCTGAAGTGTCCCAAATGTCCGTTCACCTGCACCCTTGACGATCTGATTAGCGCCTTGAAAAATTAGACTTAACATACTGACTGTACCTGATACATGCGATACACCGTTATAGGTAAGTGTGTGTAGCGTTACCAAACGGGAGCGTTACCAAACGGGCGCGACCCGGATGGCGGTGCTGCTTGTGAAGGAAGATGTCAAAATAGGTATATGCTCTAAGCAAGGACTTTATATAGAACTGGACTGAAGTCTTGGCAATTTATTTTATCTAAAATAGACTTTATGTGCAGAACATAAGACATAATATGGCTTGGCAAACATAACGGTACACTTGAGATAGCAATAATTGTACCTTGTGTCCCTGTCTAATACACACTGTGTGTTGTCACGTAAATAGAAAATGCATATTCCTAAATTAGTAGAATTTTTGAACTAAATGTACAAATTCATAAACCAACTTATTTCATCTTAATTTATCCCAAGAGACGCGATACATCTATCGGAACTTTTGTTCGTCAACGATTCGTTGTAAGAGGACTTTTTTTCGTCAACGTAAGGCCAGGAGGCGATTTTCATAATTATAATGTGCTTTTATCTATAGTTTTTTGACAGCTTGATATTATGTCAACGCATTTATTTCAATTAGACCATATAAAGACACTTTTGATTTATTAGGTATTTTTATAGGAAAAAAAAAGTTACTGCCGCGTTCCAAAGTGTAGATTCCTATGGATTAAAACGGGCAGTAAACTACATGGTTACTCTTTTGCATCAAAAAAAAAATATTGGCATGACACATTGTCCATAGAAAAGCTGTCAAAACGTCAAACTCATTCCTTATATAAAAGTTATCTGACGATTGAAAAATCAGCCCGAAATATTATAAATTAAACGATTTGATTGGTACCTATAATAAATATTTTATTACTAATTTAACAAAAAAAATCTAGGTATTCTCTCTATCTGACTCGTAATGAAGATAAGAGAACTCGGTTTGGGCTTTTCTATTTAGCTTCTTTTCAATGGTAGTAAAAAAAATACAAATGCTGATAACCCCATTTGCATTGACGTAAACCGACAATTTGAATTAAAAAAAAAAAAAATTGGATTTATTACACAATTAATTTGGAATTTGCGTTGTAAATGCTTGCAAAAGCGAATATTACCCGGACTGTGGAATATCTTTTCACAGAAAGGGTTTTTCATTACTTGAATTTTCTTACCGTTAGGGTGACCATGATACTTCTAGTAGCAGTACATACAAAATCTAAATGTCTATTATGGGATTATTTTTCAAAGATTTTTATTATTGTAACTCTAAGACCGCAATGATACTCATTTTCAAATTTAAATCAAGGCATTCATCAGCTACCGCTGCCATGTACACTGCAAAGTATCTGTGAGTATGGGGCTAGTCGAAATCGGCGTTGTTATATTATGTGAACTGGAGGCTTACCATGACGTCATAAGAAAACGTTCAAATGCCAGCCAGTCAATATCCGTTCAAAAGCAGGCCTGCTTCTGAATCGCTAAAAATCGTACCATGACAGTACTAAAGGTGAACGACTATTGAACAATTGAACGGTAATGCTTGTCTGTGGCCTGCTGAGATGTCTATGTCTTTGTAATAGAAAACGTTCAAAAATCTAAATAAAATTGATTATCAATTTACCGGTTTTTTTTAAATAATAAAAACATGTTTTTTTGGGTAAGTACACGTTGTATCTAAGATTATGTATAACCACTGACTATGATACATTATTTAATAGCTCTAAAAAGCAAAAGTTTCACGTTCAAAAGACCTTTGTGACTCTAAATAAAAGAAACAACGTGGTTATGAACGTACCAATACCAACGTGGATTAGTTTTGTCAACTTTTTTTAGCGCGTAAATTTAAAAAACATCTCGAGTTGTTTTGTTCCCCACTACATCGATGTAGTTATTAAATACTTTAGTTAATGCAGTTTTAAGTGTTTTTTTAGGTAAATTTGTTTCCGCAGCGTGATATTCTGTCATCATTCAGATATCTGTATCACAGTTAGTCGATCGAAGTTGTCAATGAAATTGTAAACTAGCATTTCGTTGTGATTTCATACTTTATTGTGAATCCTGTTTCAACAATGTCGTACGTTCGTTTACTTACCTTTATCAAAATATCGAATTAAATCTAGGCACATAGTCTCAGTTTTTTTTATTAAAATGTATATAAAATGTGATGCTTTTATTTTTAGTGAAACACAAACAAGACGTCGCCGTCGTGTTAGTATGACCAAACTGCTTCACCTGTGGGAATTTTTAAATAACTTTAAATAAATTGCATATAATATTGCAATAGGTACCTATATTGGTTTATAAATTTCCTTTCATCAATTTCGAATGGGTTATTTATTTCCCTAATGCGACGCCGTCGCTTTTTCTCCATACGATATTTACTCTCTAAATATTCAAATATCTCGTACTCGTCACACATTTACAAAAACAGTAAAAAGTGTGATCTAATAAACACTTGTAATTTTTATACAAAGTATCGAGTTTAGAAAGTCTTATCGACCAAATTTTAAGTGGGTCCTCACAACAGTTTACCTGTAATAACAAAAACAATGTTGAATAAGCTCGTAAATATTAACTTTTTCAAGATCGCTTATTTTGACATTACAGCCGCTCAATATACGCTCTGCTGCTATCAAATAACACATCATGGTATGAAAACTATACAAAAAAAAAGGTGAACGGATTTCGTAAACGTCAACTTAGCAGGCCTGCTACAGGCCTGCTTTAACGATGTCATAGTACAGCAACGCAGGGCAGTTCAACTTCCAGTCAACTTCTGCCCTGCTTTAAGAGGTCATAGTAAGCCCCCTGACCCAAATAGGAGCGGCGGCGCGGCTACCTATAGTCCCAGCCTAACATCTGAATATAATTACAAAATGTACCTAAACAAAAAAGGAGTAGTATGTACCAGGGATGTTACGGAGGTGGTTTTATCGGAACCGAAGTCGGAGTCGGAGTTTTTAAATTTGGTTTGTCGGATTCGGAACCGGAATCGGAGTCGGAGGCGGATTCGGAGGTGTTAGCAGAAGAGAGATGTGTTAAGGACAGGCCTAATAAAATAAAATAGTATTTACATAATTTCAGTCAGCCTCTTTAATTTCAATTAAAAATAATAAATAAATAAATAATAAATAAATAAATGCTTCGACCTCCTATTCAAACCTACGATTTAAAAGTATCGGAGCCGAAGTCGGAACCGGAGATGTAATATCAATCGGAAGTTCCGACTTATCGGAGTCGGAGTCGAAGCTCCGTAACATCCCTAGTATGTACAATAATCGTGTAAATGTTAGAAGACATTGCTAATTATGGTTATATCTTTTTCCGATTGGTTTAGTTAACTTGCGGTATAAAGATATTGTAATGCTTTAAAGGACATACAATATTTAGTAATACTAGGCAGGACTTATTACACCATAAGTTTGCCATATGGTTACCCTTGTGTTAGAAAGTGACAAGGCGTACACTTATACCTATCTCACGTGATTCGCAGAAATCGACAAGTACTCATTCCAGTTGTACGTAGTACTTAATACTTCTATGGCTCTAAGTCAAAAACCTATCAAATCCAGTACATTTCATGTTAGTTCTATA
Organism: Amphipyra tragopoginis; assembly: GCA_905220435.1. NCBI lineage: Eukaryota > Metazoa > Arthropoda > Insecta > Lepidoptera > Noctuidae > Amphipyra > Amphipyra tragopoginis. Next base: position 15,850,914 of record HG992017.1, on the reverse strand, counting down.
TTTTGCCACGTTCATTTAGATCCATGTCAGACTGTATGTGTAAGGTTTACTTACTTCTATGGGTTTACTCTTTAGAATAATAACAAGTTTACACTCGGAACAATAGCTTTAGTTATTGTTCCGAAGATATTGTGATTAGAAAGAGGGCGGCTGCTGAGATGACGGCTAATGGAGATGAGTGAGATAGATTTAAGGAAGAAAAACACATGCTGCGTCGACCACGAATAAGGCCTCATTTACACAGGTTAAGTAACTGACTCCAAACTCGAGACAAGTCAGTGCTGACTAGAAAGGGTATTAATACCTACATATTACGACCATAGAAGTAATAAGTACTAATTACGACAAGATATTTAAGCTAATTTTAAATATTCGGTAGATCGTTGTACGTGGTAAAGTATTAATTTAACTAAAGTACTGCTAGGTTCTAAGCTCCGATACAATGTATATTTAAATAATGAAAGAGTTTTGAATTACATGCATATTCTCTATTGTATTGAAGATGTTAAAAAATGGCAACACTAATCGGGACATTCGTGACGTAATCTTGGGTCTTCATCGCCATGTTCATCGAAAAAGAATTTATAATACGTCATTGAGAATACCTACAAAGACACAGAGTACATATAAAAAATTACTCGGTGGAGTACATTATTACTTGTGAGTAGTAATCATAAGCCTGATTACTTAACTCCTCTTTACTCTTTGCACCAAAGTAACACACCAGCTCACTTCAACATGTTAAGAAACTACTAAATCTACTTAATCTAACCTCAAGACCTCAAGAGATCATCAACCAAAGTACAGTGTTATGTTTTACCAAAAACATTTTCAGTATGGACGGAAAGAAAGCTCAGGATTCCGAATGTCCTCCAAAAGATCAAGCTTCATCTAAGAATAAGGCTCAAGTAGAGAGAGGACTTCCAGTCAAAAAACGGTCGTGTCGAACTCTTGAAAAAGATGCAGCTAAACATTTGGAAGAACTTAAAACGGCTTCTGAAGAAGCTTGTAAGGCAGCCGAAGGTCTATGTCGGACTACTTCAAATACATCAAAAGACTCGTGTTAAAAAAGTTATCAAGACTGAATGAACATTTTGGAAGTCAAATTCTCCAGTGCACCCAAAAATCTATGATCAAAGGTATAGCATATTCAGCCCACTGTCACTGCTGGTCTTCTTCTAAGAATGAGAAGACCTAGCCCTTAGTTCACCACGCTAGTGTGGTTGTCGGAATACACATACCATCTAAAAAAAATTGGAGTGCTTTCGTGCGAAGGTTTCCTCGCGTTTTTCATCACCGAAAAGGTGGATCCAGATTTTGAGAGGCATGCGCCGCGAACGGCGAACAACGAATGCCTCTAAACGAGGCATGCGTCGAAAAAATCTACCAACATATGCTCGGGTCGAGCCATCGCGTGCGAAGCAAATGACTCGTTTGTCCATCTTCATGTTTGTGGCGAGGCATGTGCGGCGCTTTGATCTTGAAGCGTTTGCCGACATACGTTGGCTCGCCCTCGCACGTGCGTAGCACATGCCTCGCCACGAATATGAAGATACACACCTTGCGAGGCATTCGTTATGCGCCGTTCGCGGCGCATGCCTCGCAAAGTCTGTATCCGCCTACAGTGCAAGTGATAATGAAAAGATCAGCACATGAATTTGAAAAGTCAGTGGGACAGGGTCAAACTCAAACTCTTCTTATGACTTTCAATCTTTATTTTGATATTAGCATTTTATGAATTGTTTACATTTTTGTTTGTAGTGCTTGTTTCTTTAAAATTGATATTGTAAACAAAAATGTTTGCTTGAAGTAAAATAATGGAAAACTAAAAACAATTGTTTATGTTCATACATGTCTTGTATGTAAACTCACTTACGTTATTTGCAAAAAATAATAATAAGCTTTAATAGCTTTGTGCAGTTTGTGAGATTTGAGGCTTATTAGCCTCAAATCTCACAAACTGCTCAAAGCTATCATGACTGGTTAGTCGCTTTACCTCCAAAAACCATGACCTCTGCTTATCATTCTATATAATAATAATAATAATTATTTATTTATTTCAGATAACTTTAGATCCATTATTTGTTAGTAAACTTAACATAGATTAGTACTTAATAACTAACCCCCAGTTTCTGAAAGCCTAATCAATTTAAACTGCTGTCAAATCTCACGTCAATCGATCTGATTGGTCTACCAAAATACTAACAACCAATCATAGCACTTGACATGGGATTTGACAGCTGATTAGTTAATTATTGTGTTAAATAGCCTTTCAGAAACTGGGGGTAAGAGTGACATAGTCCTCTGGGTGAGATTCCACACCAGTGGACTGTCGAACTTACAGGCTATCATGTTCAGGATGCCGTTGCTGCTTCCACGCACTCTGCTGAGCAGTGAGGCTGTCTTTTTGCGCCAGGTGGCATCAAAGCCGTCTGTGCGCGATTGCGCGAACATAGTCGACGCACTGCAGAAGCGTGGCAGCCGCAACAACGCCCTGAACGCATTGTTAAACTGGACCCGCAAAGCATTGTAAGCTCTTTGGGTATATCTGAACCACAGACTCGCTGAGTACAGAGATGTACAGTACGCTTTGAATAAAGTAATTTTTACTGCATCTGTACATTGAGCGAATCTGCGGGCCAGCATGTTCGCCCGGACTGACAATGCTCTGCGTTCCCGCTCCATATCTGCATCATCTCCCAGGTCGTCGGTTACCAAATGGCCAAGATATTTAAATTGATGCACTCTCTTAAGCGGAACACCATTGAGTACCACAGGTGGAATATATAACCTTTACTATATGACAAACAACAAATTCGTGAAAAAAAAAAACGGCTATTCCATACAAAATGATCAATGTTGCTTAACTACATTTAAGATGTACAGAACTTTATGAACATAGAATGTAGGAATGGCTGTTTTTTTTCACGAATTTCTAATTTCTTAGACAGCCCGCTAAAGGTACAATTCCGAGCATCGCGGCCGATCGCAGCCGCGCGCGATCTATCGCATGCGACAGACGCGCGCGGCTGATGCGTCAATAGTCAGTGTTTGAAAATGTATGGCACCGCTTCCGAAGTCTGTGACAGACGCGTGCGGCTAACGACAGATTACTCAGTATATTATAGACACGACTATTGACGTATGGCACCGCTTCCGAAGTCTGTGACAGACGCGTGCGGCTAACGACAGATTACTCAGTATATTATAGACACGACTATTGACGCATTAGTCGCGCGCGTCAGCCGCACGCGATAGATCGCACGCGGCTGCGATCGGCCGCGATGCACGGAATTGTACCTTAACCAGACGCTTCATTAAATCGTCATTATATCAAAAACTGTTGAGGTACAACTGGCGAGGCGTAAGCTGAGCTTTGCATTTGTGTGAGTGCACATAGAATTGATTGCCAAAAAGCAGTATAAACCGGTTTAAACCAAGCAAAGGACGCGTCTGCATTCATTCTCACGCAAACGCAAAGCTCAGCTTAAGCCTCGCCGACGGTACAAAATATTTGTAATGAATTATATAGGTACAAAATAAGGTCTTAATACTCTTAATAAGCAATCACCAGTCGAAAAACATGGTTGAGGCCTGCCAGATAGACATAGTCCGTGTAGTTGGCCACTCCGCACCAGGTCATCGTGGTGGACTAAGGCCAAACCCCTTCTCATTCTCAGAAGAGGCCGATGCCCAGCAGTGGGACAGTAATGGACTGATTATGTATGTGTGTACTCATGTAGCTATTGCTTTAGAAATGTCAAAGTTTCTGTGTTTATTATTAAAGATATGTAGGTAAGTATAGAGCCTCACCACGACGAGAATACGTGACGCAATTTCGCACAGCACTGCTTTTTAACCTTTTGACCGCTACAGTCATGTATACAGAATGACTGGTGAGACACTAACGATCTCTTAAGGGGTCATTGTACTCATCATTATGAACAACTTTTACTATGGGACCAAACCAGAAATCGCGAAAAAAAAATCAGCTTTACTCGTCAAAACATAGGGAACAGCTGATTTTTTTAGAGTTTGTACCCAAAGGGTAAAACGGGACCCTATTACTAAGGCTCCGCTGTCTGTCTGCCACCAGGCTGTATCTCATGAACCGTGAAAGTTAGACACTTGAAATTTTCACAGATGATGTATTTCTGTTGCCGCTATAACAACAAATACTAAAAAAACAGAATAAAATATATATTTAAGGGGGCTCCGATACAACAAACGTGATTTTTTCGCTCGTTTTTGCTCGATATTGATAACGGCAACAGGTAGACGCTTGATATATTCACAGAATATTTAGTTATATATTCACTTTAAAAATAAATAATGAAATTAAAATAAAACAAATATTTAAGGGGGCTCCCATACAACAGACATTATTTTTTTTGCCGTTTTTATAGATAATGGCACGGAACCCTTCGTGCGCGAGTCCGACTAGGCCGGTTTTTTTTCTCGATTTTAGTTTTCATCCCATTGTAAAAGTTGTTCATAATGATGAGTAAAATTACCCCTTGAGATATCACTAGTGTCTCACCAGTCATTCTGTATATGACAATGCAAAACGTGTCCAGCATGCCACGGCATGCTGGACACGTTTTGACAGACTTAAAGGATGAAATCGTAGCTTGGCGCCGAGAGCACGCCTTTGCTTTTTTGACGTGGTGGCGACTTACCAGGGCTAAGGGTGACTAATCCACTTTGAGTTATGCTCCACTGTGCTGTGCTATGCTCTACTTAGTCAATTCGCGCCTCTTAGACTATAATGACGAAACAAACAAAACGTGTTGTGCTGCGCTTTGTGTGGCAGCGTTTTGTTTAATACATAGCAGGGATCACGCGATACGTCCTGACTCGCTTCTCATCGCACAGCCCACCCGCTCGGTCTTCCATCCATCAGGTACTCAGGTACTCGCGCAGCTCAAAGTTGTTTGTAGATAAAACATAGCACTAGAAAGTTAGTTTGGCATAGCACAGCGCAGCATAACTCAATGTTGATTACCCTAAGAGCGCTTTCACATTAGGCGACTTAACTGCGCGGCAGTAGCGCTGTACCATCAGATGCATTCACATTACTGCAGCTACAGCGCTGCTTAGTCGGGAAACGACTACTGTGGTCCCGCGCTGCTGTCGACAGGAGCGGGTTTTTTTGTTTTGTACTGCTGGTGCTTGCCTATCGTTTCTTCGTAACCAAGCAGTTATTGGCGAGACCTGAACCCCCTTATTATAAAAGATAGTCTAAGAAAAACCTAGGTTTTAAAATAGCCCCGTCTCTTTTTGTTATATGAAATAAGAATGTGATGGGTATATTTTAAACCTGGGTTTACCTTAGTCTTGGTTTAAACCATCTTTTGTAATAAGGGGGGAAGAGTTTCCAGCCAATGGTGGTAAAGTCAATATATAACCTAAGCTTACTACTTATACTATACTAACATCGTGACTACTAGCAACAATAGCACTAAGAACAAACCTTAGTGGGACTCGTACCTCGGCTTAGAGCATTGCGGGTGGGGGGTAGGGGGGTAGACATTTTGATGAGGGCTGAATTATCGGTGTGAACCGCAGCGGGACAGCGCACTGCTAATTGTTATAATATGGTCCCGAATCGCGCGACTAAACAATGCGAGTGCTGCGCTGTTTAGCCGCGCCGCTAAGTCGGTAATGTTTAAGCGCTCTAAAAATATGTAGCGGAGGAAATTCGACGGCAACGCTTCCTATGAATTTTGAATACATAGGAAGCAACACACAATTACGCGACCGAAAGTTTGGTGTCTTAAGATCGGCAATAGAGACGCTAGCTGTGACTGTGTGACTCTAATATCGATTAAATAGTCGATAAACAATAATAGGAGGAACTTAAATAAAAATTATAATTTGTCGTTGCTCGTTCGATTAGATAAATCGATGTAACTTCTTAGTTGTGTCGTGTATGTTAGCAACTGTTAGCAAACAAGCCGACATCAAACTTGCATGTGTGCAACGTGCGTGTGTGTGCATTAAAAGTTTTTTTGAAATCATCCAGGTACGGATTAAAGAATGATTATTATTGCAAAAAGTTACTATGACACTAAGCGTAAAAAATATGAGAAAAAACATCCTCATTTCATCAGCCATACAACGAATTAAGGATGTTAAAAAATATTTTCAAATTCTTGTAAAATGTTTGCAAATACTGACAAAGGTAGAATACAAACATTTTTTGTTAGGAATTGACAAAACATCAAGGAAAATTGAATTAAATAGGTACATGTTTGCATAATAAAACTTTTCTATTCGAGATTTTATGGAAGAACGAGGTGCGGTGTTCCTCCAACCAAAGGGAGAATCCTCCAACCAGGCGGAGTCTTACGCCTGGATTTTTATTAAAAAAACTATATTATTTCAAAATTAAAAATATGTTTTGCTTCTCTTCACAGCAAATTCGGACCGCGCGTTCTATTAGTGAAAAAATACTGTCTCCTCCCCCCCTCGGGTTGGCGATCGCAGTATGGTCGTTAAAATACTCAGAGAACGTTTCTGCCCATCCTCTAGTGAATCCCTTAGTCGCCTTTCACGACACCCATGGTACGTAAGACATGGGGCAGTGCTATTCTTTACTTCTGGCACCACACGGAACTGTGGCTGTGTTTAAGTATTTGACACTAATTACCAGTCACCCTATGCATTTTTTATTTTTTTTTATTTCTCAACAATTTGTTTTCAAATCATTTTTACCTGAACGAGACAGAGAGCAGAGAGCAAGTGACGCCAACTTAGTGTTGCCAATTTGTTAAAGTAAAAATTACTTAAATACATGAAGACAAAGTGCGATGCGATATATTTTGTTAATTTTTAAACAAATCTGGGTCACGGTTGGCAAGTTGTCTATATCCTTATGCTGAGTAATTGCCAAGTCCGAAAACTGTTTAAATTAAATGCTAGACTTGGCTCTCAGAACTTTTTGCGGCAAAAGGGAGAGACTTGGCTTTTTACAGGAATGATTTTGATGACATCATAATTATCAAAATTTTGGATGAGGGATGAAGGTTAAAAGTGAAAATAAAAATATTTAATTTGATAGGACATTTCGATGAATAAATTAATGGAAGCGTGATGACCAGTGATCGGAGTAGGTAGATTGATTTTTGGTACTTGTATCATAAATGCACACAGAAAGAATAACATGGATAAGCCATTTTTCCGGAAAGTAATTCCGGTATTTCCGGATTCAATTAAATAATGTTAATGTTTTTAGTGAAATTATTACTACTCAATTCAGAATTTAAAGGAAGGTATCAAAACTAAATTAATTTAGTAATTATCTGTTGAATAATAAAAACAATCGAATTCCGATCGAAGCATTAATACATTTTTATGCACTCTACGAACCGAAGTAAACGAGTCAGCTACCTGGCATGTCGTCGGCGAGCGTACGCATTGTTTTGATAACCGGTTAGTGCACCACCCATGATACTTTGTTCTAATTGGTCGTTGGGTTGTGTCAAATAGGGAAAGTGTGCCGTTAAAAAAAAAACATGAAGAATATAATATTGCTCATTTTAATACAATTCCTACCTAAGTTCCGTATTTTTTTTAATAATCATCCAATTCCGAAATTTTCCGAAAATTACGAAATTCCGGAGGAATGTCCATATTAATATATACGTTTCGGATCAATGACCCCAATTCAATCTACCTACTCCGATCACTGGTGATGACACAGCTGGCAGGCACGAATAGCGCGATATCGCTCCGGCGCAATCAGTTAACTGGGAGCGCTAAAATGACTCTCGTTGAGAACACCATGTTTACTTAATTGTTTTTTTTTTCATTAATTCTACTAAACACTCTTCACAGTAAGTTGATTCCTGACGTTTCTCTACAATATTACCATAAAAATAATATCAAATAATTAAAAAAAAACAAAACGTGTGTAATATAGCTATGTTACGGTTTTAGATGATGTCGTTTACGTTTTTTCAATAGCAATCTCCTTACGGTTACAATTTACAAAATGACCGAGCTATCAGAATTCATCTTAGTGTGAAAATAGTATAGAATCTCATGCAGGATCAATCTGTCAACAATTTTGAAAGAATTATACGACTTCGGATTCACCTCTGTGGTTATGCTATAATGCCAATTTATTTTTTAATTCTAGACCAGTCACAAAACAAAACAGACGCACTATCTCTTTGGTCATTATTTTTAAGAATAATAAATACACATTTTTTTCCGTCTGTCATTAGAACCAATATGAGCAGTGGCCAAGAAAAATGGCATGAAAATCACAAGTGTCAGAAATGCAATACATTACATTTGTTTGCAAAACTCCGTCAAGATGTAAAGCATTCCTCAAAAAACTAGAGATCCCTCAATTCGATTAATTCGAACTTAAAAATATTATGTGTCCTGAAAAATTCGAATTACAAGATTGTGACCTGAATGCGATCAAAAAAATTATAAACAAAGATACGCAAACCAACGATTCAACAAACACAGTCGGAAACTCTGACAGTACATCGAAAAATTATAAATTACCTTTGCCGAGAGACTTAGAAAAAAAACACGAAGGTACAATAAGCGTATCATCTTCTTGCCGTACTATACAGGATCCTTGTAGACCAAAATCAATCACCATCATCAGAGAATCTGTCACTGAAGAGATTCACCCACACTCTGACTCACCGAATGATGAAGCTTTCTCAAACAGGTACAGATATTGCAAGGAAGTTATAAAGCCATTTTTAAAAGACTACCCTCCTGATTGCCCCAATTCTGCAGAGTTACTCCTCAAGGATGCAATAATAGCAGCCAATGAAGAGTTCCCTGAGTTTCCTCCCTGCGACCAAGTACCTAATCCCAACGATACTGATAAAGATAAACCTTCTGAAGAACCTGATGTTACGATCGTACCTCCCTGTAAATCTAAAACGGCGGAAGACAGCGATAAAAATGAAAAACCACTCCTAAAACTTTGTCCAGACACACCAGAACCGAAAATCTGCGTAGAGATAAAAGATCCAAGGGTCTGTGCAGAAATCTGTGGAGCAGAATTTGCAGAAGGTTTATGTCCATGCGAAGTACCTAAGAAGCCTTGTAAAGAAAAACCACAGCCTTGTAAAAAAAAAACACCCCCAGAAGGAACTTGTCCATCAGACAAACCGTCAACGCCACCACTGGGCTGTTGGCCATCGAAAAAAGAGTGTCCACCGCCGCCTAAAAAAAAAGACAGGTGTAGTACAGAAGAAACTTGTTCATCAGACAAACCGTCAACGCCACCATTAGGCTGTTGGGCACGCGAAAATAAAGAGTGCCCACCAAAGCCTAGAATGACAGGTTGCCCAGAGAAGCCTAAAACAAACCAATGCCCAGAGAAACCTAAAGAAAAGGAATGCCCAGAGAAACCTAAAGAAAAGGAATGCCCAGAGAAGCCTCAACCAAAATCAAAAGCCTGCCCAGCGCCATCTAATCAATATTTAGATTATCTATCAAATATATTAGCCGGGTTCAAGATGAAAATGAGTGACGCAAACACTTGCACATGTCCGAATTCACAAAAGAGCTGTACTGTGAAATCTGACAGCGACATAGGGAAAAGCCACTCTAGGAATGACAAAGCGCAAGCCTGCCAAGGCTGCCACTCATCTGAAACTTTGAAAGCATTTATAGAGGCTCACAATGGAACCATGGCAACCCTTAAATGTGCTATGGAAGACTTTATGTGCAAAGTGTTTAGATCAACGCAAGATGCTATAACATTGATCTCCACCGAAAGTGCCAGGCATCTAGAAAATTTCAAAAAATCTGGATCTAGTACGGATTGTAAACCACCAAAGAAATGTAACGCTAGCAGTGAAGAAGTGAGGAGATTCAGTGTCACAAATACTGAAAACGTACCTAAAGATAAAAACTCTCCTTGCAAACCCGGATGCGACAAAAGTCCTGATAGCCCCTTACAATATTTAGAACAGTTGGTTAATACAGTAGATTCTGCAGTAACAATGATTAGCGAGACCCTGACCATAAATTTACCAAAACCCGCGTTACCTTCAACCTTTAATGACACTAGTTCTAAATACGACGTTCCAAATCCACCGACACCACCACCAAAGGACGTAGAAAACGTAATGAACACTGCAGGTGCTTCCAGTATGTTCACAACGATAAAAGACAAGTTATGGTCTATGTTTACGGAAGATGATAATCCAGAAAATGTGTCCACTGCCTCTTCAGCCTCAAGCAATGAAGATCTTATAAATAAGTTGATTAAATAAATCTTTTGGTTATAAAATTTATTTATTTATTGATTCCTAAGCATTGTGATGGGGAGGCCACATTTCCTAAACATCATGCATTCGCGATGTATCCTGTCACTGATCCCCTTATTACAAACGATGGTCTAAGAAAAACCCTGGTTTTAGGGTAGCCCCGTCTCTTTTTGTTCTATGACATAAGAAAATAATGGGTATATTTTAAACCTGGGTTTACCTTAGTCTTGGTTTAAACCATGTTTTGTAATAAGGGGGTAGTTATGAGACTCGGACCATACAACATGATTGTCGGTAACAACAATCATAGATTCACGTAGATCCTAGAGAATGAGGGCCAATTTGTGACTGAAAATCCGCTAGGTGGCTCCACTGTAGGCCGAGGTGAAAATTACAGAACCGATATTAAAACAGATACAAATTAAAATATCTTGATCTAGCACCCGAGGTTGTTGGCATGTGGGATGTGGACTCAGCAGTCATTGTCCCGATAGTCGTTGCGGCGAATGGCCTAATAGCCAAGAGCCTCGATCAACACCTCATGAGGCTCTCGTTGAGCGGGTGGATCAAGGACTTGATTCAAAAAGCATTACTCCTTGACACGGCACGCATAGTGAGGAGGTTCCTTTCTCTAGAGCCCTGACTGCCGGCAGCTTGAACCCTGTTCCCGATGCCGATGAGATAGATACCTACTATTTTTTATATGTTTAAATGTTTTTTTTTTATACAGAAGTGTTTAATAATGTAATTTGTATGTAGAGATGGTGAAAAACGATAATTAAAGTATTATTGGACTGTAGAGTTGGTCTGAAATAAAATTGTTATTATTATCACGCCAAATCGCAAGACATTTATCAATTTTGTAATTTTTTACTTCGGTTCTCAGTGGCTCCGCCCTAGTGGCAGAAAAAAAAAACTAGATGCCTAATGCGAAAATATTGGCACTGTTGTCACCACAGACGTCTTTTATATTATGTATGTCTGTATGTATATGGTTGACATAACCATGGGAGTAATAAAAAAGTCAAAACCGACTTAAAAAATTGGCAGTTTAAGAAGTCGGTGCAATTCTATGCTGAAACAATTCAATTTGTCTGGGCTGTACTTTTAATTTTATTTTAAGGTAAATTTTTACTCCTTTCAGTTTTTTAACACTCTCACCGCCATACGGTCCGCCGGCGGGGCGTATCTTTTCGAGTAAGGCACGCCACCTACATGTTGCACTGAGCGATATCAGTTCATTTTTCTGTAGCAGCAGGCCACGCACTACAAATTGAATATGAAATTGCGAGGTCGTGGCGGACCGCATGGCTAGCTATCAAAAACAAACAGTGAGCCCGCCAGCGGCCCGTACGGCCTGCTTCACTCGTTATAGATTTTCACCGCGGCCTGCACGGGTAGGCAAAGTTGCGGCCGCCGGCAGACCGCACGGCCTGCTGCACTGAAAAATTCTATATATGGGTGGCAGTGAGAGTGTTAAGTCAATTTTTACTTTTTTAAGTCGTTTTGTTTAATACTTTTTAGTGCCACAATTTAAAAGTACAGTAGAGTACAAATTCGTCGACCACTACTAAAATTAGAACGTCGTCTACATAGGTAAATCATTTTCAAACTACTAATAATATTGTATAAAATAAACCACTTAACTAAATTTAATGAAATTTATATAGGACTAACTCTAGAGTATTCCAAACCAAATTATTAAAGAATTACTCAAATCGGTCTACAAATCCCGGAGCATATCATGCATTCAATTGATAATCTCCCATTTTCTGGAAGTGAGTTAAGAGGTACTACTGTCCACCTCTCTTACCTTGCATAGTGACTAGCCTAACATGTGTATCAGCATCAACATGCTCATGTTCAGCAATGCCCTTCTACAGACTGCCATATACAGGCTGTAAGGATAAACACCGTTATCCTTGAAACCAGTGGTTTGGTTTCATTTATAGAACGTAAATCAAAGAAAACTAACAAACTCGCCGCGTGGCCCGACACACGGCCCCGCACAGTTCGCTACCCCGGTCAGTCAGCTGTCTCGCTAGCGATTGCGTGTACGCCGCGTCGTAGCGCCGCCGCGCCGCTCATTTTTCGCGCGTATATTTTTTTTTACTCTTTCCTATATTTTTATGTTTAAGGGCTGATTTTTCAATCGTCAGATAACTTTTAACTGGGGAATAAGTTTGACGTTTTGACAGCTTTTGTATGGAAAATATGTCAAACCAAGGTATTTATTCCTTAGATAAAATTTATCTGACGATTGAAAAATCGGCCCTAAGTCAACTACCTATGATTTGAGTGACAACGGTGTTTACCCTTATGCTGTATAAGGCTTCTAACATAGGCCTCCCCTGTAATATTTAATGGTCTTGAGGGAATATACGCACACTGGGAATAGATTCAACAACACTCAGCACGCTTAGTGGTAGGATCTATACGGTCCGCCTGGCTAGCTAAAGTTCGTCGCCAAGCAGTTTATTGTGTTCCGTCGTGTTTATGTGAGAGCCAGATGGTTATTAGGGGAATCCTTCTATATCTCTGTTACTTGGATCCGTGTGTGGAGCACACTTGACTCTTTGACCCTGTTTGCACTTACCATCAGGTGCGACAGTGACAAATGAGAGAGAGAAAAAAAAACACAGTGTTTGGTAAATAGGTTCTTAGAGTGAGTTGTTATGGGGTCAATGCTACTGGCCCTTCTTGGGTCCAAGCCATTCAGGCAGGTGCTTCGCTTGGTGCTTAGAGCTACGTTGCATGCTATGTGACATTTCAAGAAAGAGAGAGAAAAGGGGAGAGAGAAAGAAGAGAGAGGGTGGTAAGAGTAGTTGAGTTCCTTGTGGACGAGTTCGTCCTAGGAAGTACAACCTTTATACCTATTTCTGCTGCTATAGCATTACTGCGTTCCGTAAACAAGCATTGAATTAGATTTTCCCTGATGTCACCTTTGTCAGTGTTTTCAAACATTTTACAAGAATTTGAAAAAAAAAATCGATTGTCGTTAGCTGGTTGGATAGCTGATTAAATGAGCATATCTTTCTCTTATTTTTTACGCTTAGTTTAATAGTATTTTTTTGAGATAATCATCATTTTTTTGACGTGTACCTGGATGATTATATATAGTACACTTTTAACGATAACTTTCAACTGATTGGTATTTTTAACCATTCTTGTGCATAGAAAGCTTTGTTAAAGTGTAAGCTACAAGTGAATATTGAAATCAAAGCCATTAAATGTGATACTTTAAAGATAAATAATATTTAACAACGAATTCAGGGATTTAAAAAAAAATATATAAAAATTGAAGTTTCTCGAAATCTACTGACTTTCGCCTAGGGTACATGGTTTTATATAAATCAAGTTTTTTTACACTGCAAAAGAGAAAGATAGAGAGTGGGTTTTGCGGAAATCGGTACTCATTCTGCAAGAAATGGAACTACCTACAAAAATAAATAATATTCCATCAAAAATATTCATGTAAGTAAGCTAAGTCTCGCAACTCTTTCCGTAAAATGTTCTAAGATATAACGTAGAGCCAAGGCTGGCATTTCATGTTTAAAGGTATTTTTCAGACTTGGCAATCACACAACATGAAGATGTGCTGTGAAGCAAGATACCAATTTTAAAAACAACTCAGTACCATGGTAAGCCAAGAGTCTTGTATATTTTTATGCTGCGTGATTGCCAAGTCCAAAAATATCTTTATAAATGAATTGCCAGACTTGGCTCTAGATTAGATCTCAGAAATTTTGACGGCACAGAATTTGAGACACGTCTTTTTTACAGGAATGTTTTTGATGGGATCCTATCTAAATTCTAAACCAACTGATACGGTTCACATAAAAAAAATGAAATAAAAATATTTTGTTCGATACACGTTTTGATGCCACACTTATATGAATGGACGCATGGCGACCCAGCTATCGGACACGAATAGCTCAATATCGCTCCGGTGCAGTCAGTTAACTGGGGGCGTTAAAATGACTCACGTTAAGAGCACCATTGTTCTATTGTTTGTTTTTTTCTTTTGTAATCCCGTGCAGCGTCAATCTGTGTCACCAATTATGATTATGAAGTTTGAAGGAATTATTACACGACTTTGGATACACCCCTGTGGTTATGCTATAATGCCAATTTATTTTTTAATTCTAGACCAGTCACAAAACGAAATAGACACACTATCTCTTTGGTCAATGTTTTTAAGAATAATAAATACACATTTTTTACAGTCTGTCATGAGAACCAATATGAGCAGTGGCCAAGAAAAATGGTATGAAATTCCTAAATAGCAAAATAAAAAGTGTCAGAAATGCACATACATTACATAAATACATTACATTTGTTTTCAAAACTCCGTCAAGATGTAAAGCATTCATCAAAAGACTAGTGATCCGGACCTCTCAATTCGATTAACTCGAATTTAAATATATTATGTGTCCTGAAAAATTGGGATTACAAGTTTGTGACCTGAATGGGATCAAAAAAATTATAAACAAAGATACGCAAACCAACGATTCAACAAACAAAGTCGAAAAATGTGACAATATATCGAATAATTCTAAATTACCTTTGCCGAGAGACTTAGAAAAACAACACGAAGGTGCAACAAAGGTATTATCTTTTGGTCGTATTATACAGGATCCTTGCTGTCCAAAATCAATCACCATCATCAGAGAATCTGTCACTGAAGAGGTTCACCCACACTCTGACCCACCGAATGATGAAACTTTCTCAAACAGGTACAGATATTGCAAGGAAGTTATAAAGCCATTTTTAAAAGACTACCCTCCTGATTGCCCCAATTCTGCAGAGTTACTTATCAAGGATGCAATATTAGCAGCCAATGAAGAGTTCCCTGAGTTTCCTCCCTGCTACGAAGTACCTGATCCCTGCGATACTGATAAAGATAAACCTCCTGATGAACCTGATGTTACGATCGTACCTTCCAGTGAACCTGAAAAGCCAGAAGTCTGCGATAAAGAAGAAAAACCACTCCTAAAACTTTGTCCAGGCACAACAGAACCGAAAATCTGCATAGAAGTAAAAGATAAATGTCCTTGCGGTGTAATACCTAAGAGGAAGCCTCCAGATGACTGTTTAAAACCAGAACCATGTAAAAAAAAACCATCTCCTTGCAAAGAAACACCACCACCTTGCAAAGAAAAACCACCACCTTGTGAAGAAAAACCACCATCTTGTGAAGAAAAACCGCCTTGCAAAAAAAAACCAGAGTACAAAATGAAAGATTCAGAGAAGCCTTGCCCAGATGCTACTAACAAAGATTTAAATTGTCTATCAAAGATATTCGATGCATTCAAGACCAAAACGAAGGAGGCAAATACTTGCACATGTATTAATTCTAAGCCTATTGTCACCAGCCCTCCTGTGGAACCTAGCCCTTCTGTGAAATCTAACAATGACATAGGGAATCGCCACTCTGGAAGAGACAGAGCGCAAGCCTGTCAAGCCTGCGAGTCATCTGAAACTATGAAAGCATTTATGAAGGCTCATGATGAAACCATGGCAATCCTTAAAGTTGCTATGGAAGACTTTATGTGCAAAGCGTTTAGGTCAACGGAAGATGCTATAACATTGATCTCGACCGAAAGTGCCAGGAAGTTCGAAAATTTAAAAAAATCTTTGTCTGATACGGATTGTAAACCACCAAAGAAATGTAACGCTAGCAGTGAAGAAGTGAGGAGATCCGGTCTCACAAATACAGAAAACGTATCTAAGGATAAAACTCCTCCTTGGTTACCCGGATGCAACAAAAGTTCTGATAGCTCCTTACAATATTTAGAAAAGTTGGTTAACAAAAAAGATTCTACATTATCAATGATTAGCACCCTGACCATAAATTTACCAAGGCCCCCAAAACCACCTTTATCTTTTAATGACACTAGTTCTAAACACGACATTCCGAATACGCCGATAACACCACCAAAGGACATAGAAAACGTAATGAACGCTGCAGGTACTTTCAGTATGTTTACAACGATAAAAGAAAAATTATGGGCAATTTTTGTGGAAGATGATAATTCAGAAAAAGTTTCCAAATGTTCATCCTCTGCCTCTTCGGACTCAAGCGATGAAAATCTTATAAATAAGATGATTGATTAAATCTTTTCATTAAACAATTTATTTTTTTATTGATTCCTAAGCGTTGTAATGTGGCCAGATTTCCTAAACTTGGAGTACTCGCGGCGTATATATTGCCACTAAGGGATGAGATCCAAGTCTCATCCCTTGTGACAGGAATGCAGGATCCATCCAACATGATTGTCGGTACCGACAGCTATCTGTCGGTAATGGTACGGTACTGGCAATCATAGATTCACAGAAATCCGATGAACTGATCCTAGCGAAAGAGAGCCAATTTCAGGTGAAAATTACAGAACCGATATTAAAACAGAAAGGTCATTTGGCATTTTTGACCCGGAACCCCGAAGTACGCGTCCATTATTGAAATGTGATTAATCACTATTGTTTAGGTTTAGGGTTATTTCACGGAATGTATTTATTTTAATCCATATTATAATATATTAACAAGATTACTATTATATTTTATATTTCTATCTTGTTAATATATTATATATATATTAACAAGATAGAAAAACTTCTACACATTCTTGTACCTTTTTAGGAAGATTTTTCTGCAATTTATAATAATCATATTTAGAAGAAATTAAAATGTACGAACTATTCGTTTTTTATATTAATTCTTGTTTTGCTAAAAAAAACTTTCCCATAGTTTTGAGGAATGCGACTCATCTTATTGGGTAGTATAATAGTATTCATGGTCTTTAACATACTCCAACTAGTTTCGTTAGTGGTTGCTGGTAGGTCACAGGTCCGAACAAAATGCCCATTTACCTTTAGACTGTAGTAGAATTATTGTGAAATAAAATTGTCGGAAGTACGAAAGTACCGTACTAAAGCTATGTGCCCGACCCAGTTCTCGAAAATGGTCATGCCACATTGTACTGGGATCGATCTAATTTTATCACTGACAAAACTATTGTTGCCAATAAGTCTGATAGTGGTAACAGATTGAGCAGAGCGCCACACAATGATTGTTGATATCACGGCCCCTCATGACGAGAATCTTGTGAAAGCTGAGAAAGACAAATAAATAAAATATCTTGATTTAGCACACGAGGATGTGGGATTTGGACTCAGTAGTAATTGTCCTGATAGTCGTTACGGCGAATAGTCTTTATAGCCAAGAGCCTCAATCAACACCTAATGAGGCTCTCGTTATGCGGCTGGGTCAAGGGCTTGATACAAAAAGCAGTACTCCTTGACACAGCACGCATAGTAAGGAGGCTCCTTTCTCTGCAGCCCTGACTGCCAGCAGTTTGGACTCTGTTCCCGGTGGGCAACATTTTTTTATTTTTTTAAATATTTTTATAGAATTATTTAAAATGTACTGAATACGTACGATAAATGAAAAAAAAAAAATTTCACGCCAAATCGCGAGAATTTTTTAAAGTTTTGTAATTTTTTTACCTCGTTTCTCAGTGGCGCCGCCCTGGTGGCAGAAAAAAAAAGCTGGACGCCCACTTTGCAGATATCATCATAATCACCGATGCAAAAGAATTGGCACCATATAATAATAACTAAAGCATAGAAACCGTCACAATACCTGTAAACACGGGCATCTATCAAAGCTAGCCTTTGTAGCTTTTTGACGCTGCCAAATTATATAACCCATCAATCGTATCGCCCATGGGTATCGCCTGCCGAGCGACGACATCTTAAATTTTGTCGTATAGTGTTTGTGTCAATAACGCGGAGTTTTTAAAAATATTGTGTCAAGAAAATATATTCAGTTAAGTTAATATTGTTTTATCTTTGTTTATATTGCATTTGTAAATTAGAAGGAGAGAAACGGCCTGTCCATTAAAAAAAAAAAAAAACTCGCATGGGATGTAATGAAAATCGAAGTGAAAACATATTTCACAAGTAAGTAGTACCTTTTAGAAGAAGTAAAATAAATAAGTTTGTATAATCATTACGATACCCATGGGCGATACGATTGATGGGTTGTATAATCATTATCTATCTACTTCTTAGAGCATTAACCTCCGGTTTCTGAATTGAGAATTTGACGTTGAGAACGTCTCAAACTCTACTTAAGTATTACTTAAACATTTTTTTGTTTCTGAATTAAGTTTTCTTAAACTGTAATCAAAGTTTGAGTATTTTACTCAATTTTGACAAATAGCGTGCTTATCGCATACTTAGGATCGTTATTTGCGTTTCACAACTAAAAAAATCGCGTTTGACAATGCTCAAAGCATTCTCAACGTAAAGTAAGCAGTTGAAAGTTGAGCGACCGTATTCGGCTACTCAAACTGTAATCATTTAGGTATTTACGTGAAAAGAGTGGTATTGTATTTTAATGATTGTTGATATCACGGTTGTTCCCGATGCCGGTGGACTACCTACTACTTTTTATATTTTTAAATGTTTTTTTGGCTTTAGATAGAAATATTTTGTTGAATGAATAAACGGAATGTAAATATTATTATTTTTTATTTAAACTGTGGTACATTTTCATAACATTAAATAGGAAACAATCTTATAACAGCTAGTGCAAAGGCGCTTAATGACATTACTCCTAATTTACACTTATATTTTAGTAGAAATCACAGAAATTCATAATAATTATTGTAACTTAAAATAAACAGGTACAGTTTTATTTAGCAATCGGTTACATTTAAAAAACACGCCTATTCGTAATAATTGAGGTAATATAAAATAAATTACACTTTTATCGTGAATTTTGTACTAGACTCTGGACTATTCTACGTTTGGACAAGAATTCGAACAGAAGAAGCATGGAAAAGGCTGGCATAAAAAAGTAGTTGGACAAGGCTGAAAAGGAATTGATGTCGTAGGCAATGTACCTTCTACATCAAATCCTTTTGATGTAGAAGGTGTCTACATCAAATCCTTTTATGCCACTTCCAACTGCTTTTTTAAAATTCGTATCTCCAATTCATCCTTCTTCTGTTCGAATCAAAATTTTTGCATCTCATTTTTTTCTGGTAGTATGATAATTCAATTGTTTTCTTAAAATAAATTTTCTTTAAAGCTTCTGCTGAATACATAATGAGTGATATGTTATCTATTTATTTTTTTCGTTGAGGCACTCGTATTGGTTTTATTTTAGGTTCTGGGTTAGACTCTGGTACTGACTTTTCGGGAATTTCTTCATTTTTTTCTCCTGGAAAATAAAAGTTGTAGTAAATATTATTCACATTGTTTGTTTGTTGTTTGATGTTATTATAAAAATGTTTCAACATAGTTTCGTCTCTAGGGCTTGACGTGCAGAGGCTGTTATATTCTATAGAGAAAGCCTTCCAGGCTTCTTGTTTTTTTTAATGTAGTATGCCTCTGTCCGTTTCCATTCTATAATACTTTGATATCTGGAGCAAACATAATAACACGCATCTAGATAAGTACATAACTACATTCGTGAAAAATAATTATGATCATCATCATCATTCAGCCGAAAGACGTCCACTGCTGGACATAGGCCTCCCCCAAGCATCGCCACATCGACCGGTCCTGTGCTTCTCGCATCCAGCGGATTCCCACGACCTTCACCAGGTCATCGGTCCATCTTGTGGGAGGCCTTGACCAGGGCTAGCAGAGCCGCCGGGGACTGAGGCCTTTGTGCTGTTGATTAATAGCGGAACATAATAGATTAATTGTACTTACTTTGCTATTATTGAAAGAACATTTTCTTTCTCCTCGAGAGTATAGTTAGGCGATCTCTTTTTTTATCCATTATTTAAATATGTACTTTATCTACACTCAAATATATATATAATAATAATAATAATAATAATAACCCCCTCTGGGAAAGGCGTTACCTCACCATGAGATTAACGTAAAACCGGAGGGAACATTAGACTAGCTTTCTACAACCCCCATCATATAATAAAAAATGTATCATGAGGTCTACTGAAAAGCTTACAAACCGCAGGGCAGCTTGTGGCGAGCTGTTGGTGAGTGGCGACACTGCGTACCTTATTGCCTCAGAGAGTCGGTCAGGGCCTCGTCTCCAGTTTGCCTTTATTGGCTGGCTGGAGTGGAACCCCAAGAGTGCCCGCAGGACTCTCAACTCTGTCTTGCCTTTATCGGCCGGCCAGAGGGGGGCCGCCAGAGCTATATGCTCGGGGGTGGAAGTGTCTAAAGGCGTAATAGCGGGGAAACCCACTCCGGGTCTTTTAGACCCGCGACGGCGAAACCGGGGCCACACCTCTCTACACCTCTAGCCGCTCACACGTCTGTTGCCCCCTTCGCCTATGTACTGGCGGCTTTTCAGGGGGCCCAGCTAGTGAGCTGGCGAGTCACCGTCTGCCAACATATTTCAAATTTAAGCTTGAAAGGCAGACGCCGTTTTCTTCCGGCAATAGAAGTTATCCAGTCCACCTAACACCCCTTCCCATAGTCCAGATATTTTTCACCACATTTTACAATAGTCTTGCACCCACCTGGGATGGTCCATGACTGTACTCCAATAGTGCAGCCGTGGATGGTCCCCGGTTGGTGCCCCACCCCATTTTAGATTAAAGTTCTCAAAGGGGCCTCTGCGCGTTGGACCTGTGTCCCCGTGTATGCCTTCCAAAGGACCGGACATCTTCCGCACGGAAGATGAGCCGTGATGTCCAAAGAGATACAAATAATAATAATAATATTCCGGCAATAGAAGTTATCTAGTCCACCTAACACCCCATCCCATAGACCAGATATTTTTCACCATATTTTACAATAGTTTTGCACCCACCCGGGACGGTCCATGACTGTACTCCAATAGTGCAGCCGTGGATAGTCCCGGGTTGGTGCCCCACCCCATTTTAGATTAAAGCTCTCAAAGGGGCCTCTGCGCGTTGGACCTGTGTCCCCGTGTATGCCTTCCAAAGGACCGGACATCTTTCGCACGGAAGATGAGCCGTGATGTCCAAAGAGATACAAATAATAATAATAACTGGCAACACTTAATCTTGTCAACATACAATTTTCGCCTGAGATTATATTTTATACATTTTTTCCGCTTTATACAATAAATTGTCCTACAGATCATTTTATTCAATAACTTTTTGCGACGGAAAATAATAGAAATAGTTTAAAATCAAAATTTATGGCTGAAACAGTATAAATAACATTAAGAAACAAATTGACAACTACAGAATGACAGAAGAAAACTACTTATATAAAATCATTGCAAGAAAATATGAAAATACAAAATACCACCACTGTAATAATGGAAAATTAACGTAATGTTAACAAGAGCTCGCGCCAGACAAAAAGATGCACGCCCAAGATCTCCGGACTCGTCGCTCTGCTCCGCCTCGCAGCCGCCGGAATCCAGCCCCCCCGTGAGTGCTGTGACACCGGCCGCTGCAGTAGCGTCGAGCTCCAGCGACGAGTATTTCTCCCCGCCGTCGTCGCCTCCACCTGTACGTCGTCGGGGAGGAGCCCGGCCGCCAGCCTGCTTGGGGCCTCGAAGCCAACCGGCCTCGAACAGGGTCCCCGCTGCCGGTGGAAATGTGTCGCGCATGCGATGGACTCAGTCCATCAATGAAAATGTCATGCGCGCATATTATGGGGCTACAGACGGGGGAATTAACCTCACTGCGTACCGAGATAGGATGCTCTCTTTGTTTCAGGTGCTTGAGCCAGCCATCAACGTTTCGACTCAGCGACTGTCGGATCAGGTGCGTGTCATCCAGCGAAATCGTAGGTTGGACGACACCGTACTTGAGCGGCTTCGCTCTGAAACACAGAATAACCGTACCGTCACGTCCCCAGCCCAGGCCGCGGTGCAGCCACAACTTCCTGCTGTACCTCCGCGGCCCAGTCACGCTGATGGGGAAGGTGACGGTGAGGTTATTGAAGTAAGTAACCAGTGCAGTGACGAATTGAGGAGCGCTCTGGAGGGTGCGATTTTGGAATATCGGACCACACCGCCAGAGTTAAGACCACGCCTGCCTCGTTTGCCCATGCATAAAAAGAACAGGGCGCTGGTGTGTGCTCTGGACTCGCTGCTGTCAAATTATTTTGATGGCAGCGAAGACCTCGCTGATACCCACTCGATCCTGTACTGTGCGGCGATTGCGGCATGTCGTGTAGCTCACGTCAAATTCACAGAAAGTGACCGAGCTACACGACCGAAACCTGTCGTACCGGCTTGGCAGTGCAGGATTGAACGGCGTATCGGCGGGGCTAGAGCACTCATTGGCAAGCTGATCTGCTTCAGGGAGGGCAACACTCGCCCAAGAGTGATGCGCTTTGTGAGGCGGGCGTTCTCGGGGACTGAGATCAGCCCTCGAGACTATATGTCCCGTATCACAGAGCGCATCGACTTCCTGAAGCAGAAGGTTTATGCATGGGCAAACCGCATTAGGAGGTATAAGCGTCGTGTGGAACGATATACCCAGAACCGCACTTTCCAGAGTGACCAAAGGCGGGTGTTTCGAACTTGGGAGCGACCTGACCCAAGTGGGAGTGATGTGCGCCTACCGGATGACGAAGCCATGGGTTCATTCTGGCGCAGCATCTGGTCCGTGCCCATCGCTCACACCGAGGGTGATTGGATGCGGGATATCGAACGAGCGTGCGAACCAATACCGGAAATGGGGGCTATTATAATCAGCCCCCAAGACGTAGCCGGTGCAGCCCGTCCATTGCCCAATTGGAAGTCTCCGGGGCCGGACGGGCTGCACAATTTTTGGCTTAAATGGCTACGCAGTTCGCACGCTTGCTTGGCATCCCAATTCCAATCGTCCTTGGAGTCAGGATCGCTACCCCAATTCCTTACAACAGGAGCCACCCACCTGCTCTATAAATCTGGTAGTACCGCGGAACCCAAAAATTATAGGCCGATCACATGTTTACCGACGGTCTATAAACTCCTTACGTCCATTTTGAGAGTCAAAATTTCAAATCATATTGATAATAATTCTTTTCTGTCTCCTTCTCAAAATGGATGTAGGAGTGGATCCCGCGGTACTAAAGAGCTGCTCCTCATTGACATGACCATTAGCCAGCAAGTTCGTCGCTCCCGAAAGGATCTGTCGACATGTTGGATAGACTATAAGAAGGCCTACGACTCGGTGCCACATACATGGCTCATGAGGGTGCTGGAGTTGTATAAAATAAATACAACTCTTCGCACCTTCCTGATGTCATGTATGAGGCAATGGAGGACGGTCCTTCGCTATCCAGGATGTCGAGAGATTCGGGGGAGAGGGGAACCGATAAGGATCGAGCGTGGTATATTCCAGGGTGACAGTCTGAGTCCCCTGTGGTTCTGCTTAGCCTTGAACCCCCTGAGTACATTGCTGGAGGGAACAAGGCTAGGCTATCGGTTGAGGAGAGAAGGTCAAGTTATATCCCACCTCCTATACATGGATGACCTAAAACTATTTGCCCCCACTGATTTGCGACTGATGGAGCTACTGAAGGTAACTGAAAACTTCAGTAGCTCTATCAGGATGGAATTTGGTGTGGATAAATGTGCGGTCATGCATGTAAAGCGAGGGGGGATTGTGGAATCCGAGGGAATCCAAATCTCGAATTCCATTCAGCTTAGATCCCTCTCCCCAACTGAGACCTACACATACTTGGGTATGTCGGAGGCTTTAGGTATCAGTGAGGCCGACATGAGACAATCGTTACGGGAGCGCTTCTTTGGCCGCCTGAATAAAGTATTAAGAAGTCTTTTATCAGGCGGAAACAAGGTGCGCGCCTTTAACGGTTGGGTCATGCCGGTCTTGATGTACTCCTTTGGCATACTCAAGTGGACTCAGACTGATCTTGAAGCCCTGGATAGAAGGGTCCGTGCACTGCTGACTGTATATCGGATGCATCACCCACGCTCTTCAGTGATGAGACTGTACATTCCGCGAAAGTGTGGGGGTCGAGGCTTTTTAAACGCTAAGACCCTACACAACCGCGAAGTGTGCAGTCTCAGGGAGTATTTCCTCCAAGCTGAAGGGGAGATGCATCGAGATGTGGTCGCAGTGGACAAGGGACTCACCCCGCTCGCCTTGGCTAAAGAGAACTGGCGCAAGCCTGCAGTACTTAGCACCAATGATCGCGAGGAAGTATGGCAAAGCAAGGAGCTACACGGACGTTTCTATCGGGCCCTTCATGGGCCCGACGTTGACTTTCCAGCGTCCGTATCCTGGCTACGTTTTGGTGATCTCTTCGGAGAAACCGAAGGTTTTGTATGTGCAATTATGGACGAAGTCATGATGACGAACAATTATAGGAAATATATTGTGAAGGATGGCACGGTTGACATTTGTCGGGCATGCCACCGTCCGGGAGAATCTATCCGACACATTATCTCCGGTTGTTCTCGTCTTGCCAACGGAGAATACTTGCACAGACATAACCTGGTGGCCAGGATTATTCATCAGCAACTTGCTCTGAAATATAACCTTGTGGAATCGGAAGTACCGTACTACAGGTATGTGCCCGACCCATTTCTCGAGAATGGTCATGCCACACTGTACTGGGATCGATCTATTATCACTGACAGGACTATTGTTGCCAATAAGCCTGATATAGTGGTAATAGATCGATCAGAGCGCCGCACAATGATTGTTGATATCACCGTCCCTCATGACGAGAATCTCGTGAAAGCTGAGAAAGATAAACAAATAAAATATCTTGATCTAGCACACGAGGTTGTCGGCATGTGGGATGTGGACTCAGCAGTCGTTGTTCCGATAGTCGTTACGGCGAATGGCCTAATAGCCAAGAGCCTCGATCAACATCTCAAGAGGCTCTCGTTGGGCGGCTGGATCAAGGGCTTGTTACAGAAAGCAGTACTCCTTGACACGGCACGCATAGTGAGGAGGTTCCTTTCTCTGGAGCCCTGACTGCCGGCAGCTTGGACCCTGTTCCCGATGCCGGTGGGATACTATTTTTTATATTTTTAAATGTATATTGTTTTTTTATTTATGATATGTATTTAAAAATATAATTTATATGTGTTTACAATGAATAAAGAAGATAATAATAATAATAATCGACCAACACCTCAAGAGGCTCTCGTTAGGTGGCTGGATCAAGGGCCTGATACAGAAAGCAGTCCTCCTCGATACGGCGCGTATTGTGAGGAGGTTCCTGTCTCTGGAGCCCTAACCACCGGTAGCTTGGACCCTGCTCCCGATGCCGGTGGACCTCTATTTTTATATTTTTAAATGTATTTCTTTCTTTTTTTCGTTTTTATAGAATTATATTTAAAAATGTAAACGTAAGAATGAAAATGAATAAAGGCGATAATAATAATAATAAAGATTTATTTGTCTAAACATGTGTATGCATACAGAAATATTATAAAATGCATGCAAGATGGTACAATGGTTTTTATGTTCAAACATGTTTGCCACATTTTATGGCGTACAAATATTTAATGAATTTATGTCAAATTATATCAATGGCATGTAATACTATAAAATTGTGGAAATTGAGACATCACTAAAGTTTATAAGGAATTAATAATATAAATTCATACAATTAGGCAAATATAAAATACTGTAAGTTTATGAAACAGTGTACATTGATTAAAAAAATTATAGAAAATAACAAGTTATGTAATAATATCCATTAAGAACTCGTTGACATTATAGTAAGCCTTTAGTACAAGATATGATTTTAGCTTTTTTTTAAAGTCTAAATCATTCAGTCCTTTCCATTGCTTAGGTAATTTATTAAAAATGACAGGTGCCATGCAGAAAACACTCTTGCGCATAAGTGCAGTTGTAGCTGTATGCAGACATAATTTGGTGTGGTCACGTCTAAAGTATAAAAAGTTGTCGTACGGTAAGTATTTTTACGCGTTGATATAATTCAAATGTCGGGTAACGAATGGGAAGAAATAGGCTAACTTTAAGTATAGCCCTCTGAGCGCGTTCAATATAGAATAGAAAAGAATAGAAATGTAATTTATGTAAATGAAAGGTTATGTTTATTTTCACAGTTTGACAGTTTGACTTTCACGATCCGTTTCATACTTCAAAATATAAGATAAATCTTTTTTAAAAATGGCATAATATGCATTAGAAACTTTAACCACTGGAATATGTTAAACTTTAATGACGTACTGTAACAATAACTAACTGTTTAAATCTGTATCAAATTTATAATAATAATATTATGCAATATTATGAATTTTCGAAAAGTACCGGTTTTTGTATGTATATCGGAACGTGACAGCTTTGGCTGGAAATACTTAAATGGTACTTAGGTAAATGATCAGTTGATGGCGGTTTGACGAAATTTGATTCTGACTAGTGAAACGTAAAAAACTTAAGGGCATACTTAAATATTTGAGAATAATCAGTTGAGATTTGCTACTTTTCTCAATTCAGAAACTGGGTGATAATCTACTTACCACTTACCAATTTTTAATTTTCGCCAAAGAGGTTATTGTACTGTTGCGAAAATTTTATCGAATAATCTATCGACAACATTAGTATTGTGTTGTTTAGTTAATTTTAAAAGTATTTTTTAAATGTTCATGTAAACATTTTTTTTCATTTAGGTTTCCCCGTTACAAAGTTTTACGAAAAACATGGATTGCTGCGATACGAGTATCTCGAGAAGTCGGTTGGGCTCCAAAAATGCACCAACTTATTTATTTATTTACTTTAATTATAAAGGTCTTAGACCAATTATAATAATTAAAGATATACAAGGACAAGAAAATAAAAATTAAAAAAAATATTCTAATAAACTCTTTCATAAATCCCTTACAGTGCTTCTGATAGTATATTCTTTCACTCGTTCATGATGCATTCCTGTCGCAGTACTCCAGACATTCCGACAAAATCACCCTCCATTCATCCGCAAACATGTCAAAATTCGGTCTGGTGTCCAGGAGGGCATTGAGCGCGGTGAGACTTCGCGGTATGGGTGATCGTGAACGAGCCACAGTACGACTTGTCGGAACAGCAAACAGTTTATGTTTATCTGCTGTTATCACCGCATACCACGGGTACGTAGAGTCAGTGTTACGGTATTGCGTAATCTTCTGGGGAAACTCAGTTGACAAAGAAATTGCTTTTAAGGCTCAGAAGAGATGTGTGAGAGCTATTTGTAAACTTAAACCTACAGAGAGTTGTAAACCTTTTTTCATTAGTCTGAAACTCTTGACGTTACCGTGTATTTACATTTATGAAACTGCTGTGTTTGTAAACTCGCATATGTCCTTATTTAAGCAGCTTAAAAGCAAACGACACAACCAGAAAGTTTGCTTTCCCCCAAATAAAACTGCACAATTTAATAACAGTGTCTATTGTATGGCGCCTCGAATTTACAACCATCTACCTAAAAAGCTTATTACATTTGGCTGAAATAAGACGTCTTATTTCAGAAGGGCAAATTAGAAGCTTCTGATCACACTGTCCTAAATTTAGTCAGTGTGACCATTTGTGGCAGATTTCTGCCATTTTGGCAGATTTCGCTCCAAAATTTTATCTGTGGCAGATCCTGCTGACGATTCACAAAAGTGGCAGATTTCGGCAGATTTAAATGATTTCATGACAATTCACATTACATAATATGAATTATCTTTTTTAAAAGTATACAGTACATCAGGTTTTATATATGTATAATGAGATTACAAATGATTTTTTCGAACTGGCAACTTCTGTTTCATGGCCAAATTATACGGGGATTTCCCGCTTATTTAAACAAGTGCTTCAGATGATTATGTACTGTATCAAACTGGAATACTTCTTTATTGATTTAGTTTCCAAGAGACTTGTTAGAATCAGGTGGAAGTAGCGCCACCAGCACAATTTTGAGTGTAGACAAATTTTGGGGAGCGATTGGAAAAATCCTGGACGCGAATGGGGCTACAAAATATCCAAAACCAAATATTACAAATTTCGCGAAAGCATTATTATGTTTGCCGATGTCCAACGCTTTGTGCGAAAGAATCTTGTCTGGTGAATTTAAACAAAACAAAAATAAAGAATAGGTTCCTAAATCAACATGTGTCAGCTTTAATTACAACAAAAGACACGGCGACTGTGTCTCCTACATAACCAACTAAAAACATGATCAAAAAGATGTCGTCAAAATCTATGTTTACCGAAAATTTGAAGGCAAATGCGGATGATACGTAGAGTAAGTAGTGTTTAAGTATAATAACGCATAAGAAAACTTAAATATTTTTATTGATTAAAGAAATTTCATTGAATTCATTGTGTATTTTTTTCAGTTTCCTTAAAGACATATTTTTGGCATTTTTGGCGCAAAGTGTGGCAGATTTTGGCAGATTTTTTGCCACACTTTAGTTACTGAATCAGTTGCCAGTTAAAGCGCGACGGAGTCGGACTTGTCGTGTGCGAGGATGGCTCCAGTATTATCCAGACCAAAAAAGTTGCCTTTGCCCAGCCCTGGCCTTTATTGTAGCCGATTCGTCTATATTTTATATAAACTCAGTAGCACTTGGAAGCCCTCATTTCGTACATTTTTGTTCAGGAATTTTTTGTCCCAAAGATAGGGCATATCTTTATACAGCTTTAAAATATTGAGCATAACTTCTATTTCTTTCGTCATTTCGTAGGTACCCACGCTGCGCACCGCACTCGCACTACACTTTTTTATTTGGGAATACAAAATAAAACTATACGTCCTCACGCATCGACAGAAACTCAAAGGGGGGGGGGGGGGTGACGTACTTGACGTAGGCGATCATTTTTCGCAAATACAAAAATCACATATTAATACCACAGTGTACCTACTTACTACATACAGTGGGTCAACGCCCATACATTTGGCAGGTCCTATGAAATGTCAAAATTGGCAACACTTGTCATAGGGTTGTCACATAAAACAAATTACACAAACTTTGTCAAACAAACGTCCAAATTAATTAACGTTTTATAGAAACAGTGACACGCAAAAAGAAAACCACGCATGCGTAATTTTGACGATTGACAAAATAATGCAAAGGTATGTAGCAGCAATTTCGCCATCTTATCCTGGAATTTTCTAACAATATTTAAAACTACAAATTTTGTCGAGGTTACAGTCGCAGTGACTAACGCTTGCGGGGGTAGGTAAGAGTCATAAAATATTCCCAAATCCAAGAAGGAGCCATAGAAAATTACTTATTATTCATGGTTATTACTTCTATGGTTTTCGTGGATGCTGATGCTGGAAATAAAGTCTAAGTATTCCTCGATCATATACGGCGGTCAAAAAAAATTATCTGTTAAATGTAATTTGCCAGGTAAAACGTGGTCCCTATCTTGGTGTTTGAGAATGGATCTTGTTTTCGTCATCAGCATCCACGAAAACCATGGAAATGACACCCATGGTGGTTAAATTGAAATTTTAAAAGCCGCCATCTTGGAAATGGATTTTGACCTCATTTTCAACATCAGTACCCCCGAAAACCATGGAAATGACACCCATGACGACTAATTTGACATTTTTACTGCCACCATCTTGGATTTCGATTTTGACTTCATTTTCGGCATCCGCACCCCAGGAAACAATGGATTTGACACCCATGACCACTAATTTACTAATTTTCATGGCTGCCATCTTGGATTTGGATTTTGACGTTGTTTTGGCATCAGTGACCCCGAAAACCATGAAATTAACACCCATGATGATTAGATGAAAATTGTTATGGCCGCCATCTTGGATTTGGATTTTGACGTTATTTTCGGCATCAGTGACCCCGAAAACCGTGGAAATGACTTCCCACGAACAATCATTTGAAAATGTATGTATGCCGCCATCTTGGATTAGTAAACAGACTTTATAATAAAATTATCGTAATAAGTACAACATACATACAATTAATATAATTTCTATGAACGATGTCAATCAAATTCGAAATCAAAAAGTGCGAGCCCTGGAATTTATGTCCCGAGTAGGTATGCAGTATGGCTACTCGGGAGTCCCGAGTCGGGACATAACCTTCGCTCCTTCACCCCGCAACCCCCCGCACGATTGCTCTGCGACAATGTTCTACGTTGACCGACTGTAAGGAGTTAGATTTAAGTAGACTGTGTTAATACCATGCAAAAATCTACAAAGAATCTCGCGAGAGGGCTCTCTATTCCCATATATTACTATACTCTTTGGTCAAAATAAAACTATACAACCTCAACCAGCGACGGAAGTTAGTTACTAAATGCGTTTACACCTTCCTAAATCCGTTTCTAAATAAGCTTCTAAATGATTTAGTCAGTCAGAAACCATCCTTGCTACTGAATTTAGGATCCTAGGTTGCTAATTGCGATTACACTTGACTTAATTCAGTAACGACTGAATTAAGACGTCTTAATTCAGCCAAATGTAATAAGCACTTAAGGCTATATTAGACTGTCATTCGATATTTTGAACACTCGATGTATTGAGTGTTCGATTTATTGAATGTTCGATTTATTAACCACTAGCTGTTCCCGGCATGCGTTGCAATGCCCTTTTTCCTACTTATTACCTACCTACTACCTACCTACTGCCTACCTACTACCTACCTACTACCTACCTACTACCTACCTACTACCTACCTACTACCTACCTACTACCTACCTACTACCTACCTACTACCTACCTACTACCTACCTACTACCTACCTACTACCTACCTACTACCTACCTACCTACTACCTACCTACTACCTACCTACCTACTACCTACCTACTACCTACCTACTACCTACCTACTACCTACCTACTACCTACCTACTACCTACCTACTACCTACCTACTACCTACCTACTACCTACCTACTACCTACCTACTACCTACCTACTACCTACCTACTACCTACCTACTACCTACCACCTACCTACCACCTACCTACCACCTACCTACCACCTACCTACTACCTACCTACTACCTACCTACTACCTACCTACTACCTACCTACTACTTACCTACCTACTACCTACCTACTACCTACCTACTACCTACCTACTACCTACCTACTACCTACCTACTACCTACCTACTACTTACCTACTACCTACCTACTACCTACCTACTACCTACCTACTACCTACCTACTACCTACCTACTACCTACCTACTACCTACCTACTACCTACCTACTACCTACCTACTACCTACCTACTACCTACCTACTACCTACCGATATTTTTTTTTTTTTTTTTTTATCAAAATTTTTTTTCATAAGAACCTTCTCCTGACAATTACGAACAAAACAAAAAAAAAATAGGGAAATTGGTCCAGGCGTTGTTGAGTTATGCGCTTACCAACACATTTTGCGATTCATTTTTATATATAAGATTCGATGAAATGAACGTTCGACAATTTGAATATTCGATTTATAGTGTTCGATCAATTGATATTCGATGTTTTGGCATTCGATATGGCGTAGTACACCCGTCCTAATTTAGTTGCATTCAAATTTAAATTAAAACAGTTTCTTTTTAATAAGGCCTACTATAATGTTAAAGAATATCTTAATGACAAAATAATACCCTAAGCTAAATTCATAATAATAATAACAACATTTGACATTGTACTGATTTATAGACATTACTATAATGATAATATTAATAGCATAATAATATAGTAATATAATAATAATATAATTAAGCTTGAAAGGCAGACGCCGTTTTCTTCCGGCAATAGAAGTTATCCAGTCCATTTAACACCCCCTCCCATAGACCAGTTTTATTTTTACCATATTTCACAATAGTTTTGCGCCCACCTGGGACGGTCCATGACTGTACTCCAACAGTGCAGCCGTGGATAGTCCCGGGTTGGTGCCCTACCCCATTTTAGATTAAAGCTCTCAAAGGGGCCTCTGCGCGTTGGACCTGTGTCCCCGTGTATGCCTTCCAAAGGACCGGACATCTTCCGCACGGAATATGAGCCGTGATGTCCAAAGAGATACACATAATATAATAATAATATAACTAACCTATACACAATTATATTTGTATGTCTATATGGCAAAACATACAGCACTAAGTATGTATTACTAATTAAGATCAATATTGTATCACCTATGTTTCACAAATAAATAAATGATTGATTGATTGATTGATGTTTTCTGCTCCGGCGGTAATTATTTGGAACAAATAATCGCCACAACTCGCAATTAAGATCCGGGGCATCTACTTTCCCTCGGAGGATCTTGCACATCATTATTAGTTGGTCACTAGATCTTCTGACCTCTAATGAGTTATACCCCAGGCAACCTAACAGAAATTTGGTTGGATACATAAAAGGGTAGTAACCATATATGCGCTTGTATAGGTACCTTATGAAAACCTTTAAAAACCTTTAGAACTATAGCGAACCGATACGGACATACGCGGCATTAAGGTCACAGCTCATTAGAGCCACCCGGCACCCGACACGCATCGCCTCGTCGCTCGGCGTCCACTCGTTGTCAGCAGATGGTTCACGGGTGGACTCCGCGTTATCACAAGTAAACGTCGCGTGGTCAACCAGACGAGTCGTCCGAGGAGTCCACTCGATGGCAGCGCGCGGTTTACTCGGGACTTGTGTGTTGGCAATGCGCAGCAACGCAAGATAAGCATGCGAGCAGCGAGTTGTCACCGAATGGTCAACTCGTCGGCCGCGCGTGGATGGCATCCGCCCAAGGCGATCCGGTGACGCTACGAAATTGATGTAGTGAGCGTACATTCATAAAAGTTCATATAAAGATTACTAACCGCATGAGGCGAGGTGGTGCGGGTCGGATGCCGGATGCTCTAATGAGCTGTGACCTTTATACTCTTTTTGCATTTAAGTAACTTCACATTAATGTTCTTTGTTGCTTAACAAAGACCTTTTTTTCGTGAATCTACCAAAAAGAACCAAATCTCATAATGATACTGGCTGTCAAAAACTACACCAAACTTCTACTGTCACCAATTCACCATTCCGCGACACACAACACAAAATCATGCAAAATTTTGACACCCAATCATCACCAACTATAATTCCGAAATAATGTTTCCCAAAAACTAATCCACGATGACAGATAACGAACCTTGTACGAAGAACTGCAAAAAGAGGAAGAGCAAATGTCTTCCGTGTGTCTTACCGTACTCCCAAGAGCTACTGAGTGAGGAGAAACACCAGGTCGTTAACGAAGTCTCAGCTGGACTCCCCTGCCAGTGCACTGCTGAGAACCCATGCTGCACAAAAATAGAAGCTCAACACACACATAAAAGCCAGAACAAACACAACCACAACCAAAATAAATTTGAGAATTAATCTTGGGTCTTTAAAAATATTGAACTTCTTTGACACAGGTAAGTGAAGAACCTTAAGGCTTCATTGTTCTGCCTAGCCTTTCCCCAACTATCCTGGGGTCAGCTTCAGATAACCAGATGTGGCTGAATACCAGTACACAGTACAGTACACGGAGCGATTGCCATCCGACCTCCGCAACCTAGTTTCTGGGCAAAGCCAATACCCTAAGATTAGACCGGTTGAAATACTTCTGACTAGAAGAAAGAAAGTTTTGCCTAGCCTTTTTCCAACTATCTTAGGATCAGCTTTCAATCTAACCAGATGTGGCTGAGTACCAATATTTAACACAAAGCGATTGCCAGGTGACCTCCGCAACCTAGTTACTGGGCAATGCTGATACCCTAAGGTTAGACCAGCTGTCAGACTTTCAGGCTTCTACTAGAAGAAAAAAAAACTGCCTAGCCTTTTCCCAACTATGTTGGGGTCAGATTTCAGTCTAACCAGATGTAGCTGAATACCAGTATTTTACACGAAGAGATTTCCAGATGACCTCCGCAATCTAGTTACTGGACAATGCCGATACCACTAATGTTAGATCGGTTTTCAGACTTTCGGGCTTTCTGACTATCCGTAACGACTGTTAGGTATCCTTATGACACCCGGGATCGACGGTTTAATGCGCTCTCCAAGACAGAGGGGATCCACGGACCGACTGCGGCAAGCACAGCTCAACCTTACTCTTTTACTCCTGTGTGGGGACGGGCTAGAATATAAAACTTCCTCACCGTACGTTGGGAACAGACGCGTGTTGTAAGATTCAACAAAACCCAGCACGCGACGTGGTAGGATCTATACGGTCCGCCTGGCTAGCTACCACCCTCACATTAAAGTCCGGCGCCAAGCAGTTTACTGTGTTCCATCGTGTGTATGTGAGAGCCAGAGGGGTATAGGGGATTCCCTTTATATCTCTGTTACTTGGATTCGTGTGTTCCATCTTAGACCCTGTCTGCGCTTACCATCAGGTGCGACGAGGGTCAAAGGCGGCCAACAGAAGAAAAAAAAAACCTTGCAATAATTTAATCCGCATAGTTGCTAATTAGCCGCGTGCCCCTCTTGTATCGTCTCGATTTTAAGGCCCCATTATTATTTTTAATTTTATTTTATGAGGCTGTTGTGTCCCACTGCAGGGCAAAGGCAACTTTTCCTTTATTCATTTTTCCCGGTCTTTTGCAAATTCTGCAATTTAAGTGATGTGTCCAGCTCGTCTCACCATCTCCTTCTGGACGTACCGCATTGTCGTTTTCGGCTTTTTGAGATTATTATTTTAGCCTCCAGAAATCCACCGCTGAATATGGAATAGTATAATATTATCGCACACACACACAACTACACAAACAAATGCACACACGCGCACGTACACAACCACACACGCACATAAGTTTGTCCTGTGCCCTGCTTTGGAGGGAATAGCGCTATTAGCGCTTATCCCAAAACACAGAGTCTCACCGCTTAGGTATGAGTGACAGACACGACGCTCTATGAAGCCGAAACTAGCCGATATTTCTTTCTAAAGCTCGATGTGTAACTGCCGGGTACTGTATTTGTTTATTTCTTTATATTTTATTCTAGCTACGAAATAAAAACCTATTCAAAAATGTCCTGGTTCAGAACGAAGAAAGTACCACCACATCCTTTTGCTTGCAGTCAATTAAACGACCACGAAGACGAACATTCCAAGAAACCGAAAATCTGTCTGGACAGAATAAAGAATCCACCAGTCGAACTTAGTAAGCTCTATAAATGTGACTCGCTTGCGTGCGGCATGCAATCACTTGACTACGGCGACCGAATGCATGATGCGCAGTGACACGTCGCACAGTGGGCTGAAAATCGGCTTTTTAAGACTTAGGGATTTCAATTTTCAAGTTCCAGATTTTTTGCCGGATATTGCTTCTATTAGTTATACAGGGTGTAAAAAGACCCACCACATAGCCGAAATCTACGCACTCTGTACATCAAACTAAACTACATTGACCAAAAATAATTGCTGGGAAACGACTTTTATTTTTTGGCATAAAAAAACGCTTTTTTTGTAGAGCGCAATGTGTGGTTGTGGCGTTGCCGCGCGTTTGCATGCGTGCAGCGGCCACACAGCTGAGCCAAAGCGGTCGTGTGCGTTTGATATTCGTTGCGTTTTTGTAACTTCAAATGCACAATTTGTGAGGAAAAATTTAAAATTTTGATAAGGTTGTTTGGAAGAAAGTTTAGTATTATCACTTATACCCGAAATTCTTATCTCAGATAATTTATGTAAACAAAGGGGATAACAGATCAAAAAAATATTTTATTAATGGTAATTCACTGAAAATGCCGGAAAAAGGGTTAGATTCTCTTTTATGTACTGATTTTAGATATAATAATTTAAATAATATCATACCGTAATTACTTTTATACATTTTCAGTTTTCAACAAAGTTATTAAAAAAAGGAGATTTTCTGGTATAAAGTATTTTATGATACTGGTAACACTGTAGGAGTACAAAACATTTTCAAATTTCGTTTAACAAAATGTCAAAGTTGTTTATTGTTTGTCTTAGCGACTTAACAATACATTCGTTTTCTTTTCCCGTTTTCGCTGCGTGTTTGTTAATTTTGTTATTGTGCTATCATCGTGTTAAGTTTTTCATCTTGTTGGTGTTTGTTATATTTCCTTGTTTTTGTTGAGTTCGTTTGTTAAGTTTTATTTGTTATTTGACAAATGGAGCCTCAGCCGGGGCCCTCGAAGGCAGCCGCCCCCGACTTTTTGTCGCCTGTTAAAAAGCGGCCTCGAACATCTATGAGTGCCACAGAAAAACTTATGGTGATGAATGCGTCTATGGACTGATTAAAGTGATTATATGGCGCGTCTCCGACACACTACACAAGACATTGTTTGGCTACGGTATTTTGTTTGCATTGTTCTTAAAATTAACTTGATTTTAAATGATTACTTAGTAAACATTTAATGATAAAATGTTTTGTACCACTAACCTGTCACTTTGACAATGACATTTCTTTGTTTACATAAATTATCTGAATTCTGGAACTAAGGTATAGAATATCTTTCTGGAAAAAACTAAAAAAAAAAATGCATACTTTGACCTTCAATATCTCCAAAACCAATGGTTTCCCAGGTACGGTCTGGTAGAAAAAAATTATCCCAATGATGGGTAGAATATGTGGTTTTCGTTATCGTTAAGGGTCTTTTTACACCCGATATACAAAAATGACACCCGAGTTAATTCTGCGCAGAAACAAAGGAATTATATTTTTTTTACGAATTTGTATGAAGCTAGTTTGAAAAATCTAACTATCTCTTAAACAGCAAGGAAAACCGTAATATCCTTACAGGTGGTTATAGTACTAATTATTTATGATTTTTTGTCATACTCCACTTATGAGTTATAGCTGCCGTTTTTTTTAAAAAATCATCGAAATATTTTTATTTATTTTTACACTTTATTTATTAAAAATCCGGCAAAAAATCCGGTACTTGCAAATTAAAATCCCTCCGTCTTAGAAAGCCGATTTTCAGCCCACTGTGCGTCGGTGCGTGGCATTTGTTCGGATGTATGGATAGCGCACGGCGCCGGCGCAGCAGCCGCACACGGATACTGCGCGTAGTCGTGTCACGCTTTTATAGGAGTATAAATTTTAAAATATTAGTATCCACTTTGAAAGGCTTAGCTTTGAAATAGTTTGCACTTTTAATTAAATCTTGGTATAGGCATGTTATGAAGAGGAATGAAAAGCATGTGATTAAGAGAGTGATGAAGGATGGAGGAAAGAAAAAGACCAATTAAAGATGGATGGATTGTGTTATAGATTATATGAATGAAAAGGGAGTAAATGATTGCGGGAAGGATAATAGGGAAGATTGGAAGAAGAAAACATTTTGCGCTGACCACAAGTAACTTGGGATAAGGACAGATTGAACAAGACTTTAATTTTAATAGTACTAACTTTAAAAACAATAGTTTGCACTATAATTTTAATACACTTCAAAGTCCCCCGCAATAAAAAGTAAAATGATAAACAGATAACTGAAAGGTAGGTTATGTAAGAACTATGACCACTTAACGCACGAGCCGAGCGAGCGAAGCGTGTGGTACCGCGGCAGCGTGTATTGCACACCCCAATCAGATTTTTCGACGGACGATAGCATATCATTAAAATCTTATTTTGTACCCAAGTAATATTAATTACAGAATGTTTATTTCAATAATAATTTATTTTCCCATTGCAGGGCAAAGGTTCCCCTACTTTTCTTTCATTTACCCCGGTCATTTCCTATTTCTGCAATTTACGTTATGAATCTAGTGAGTATCGCCATCTTCTTCTGGACATATCGCGTTGTCGCTTTCGGCTTTTTGGATCATTATTTTAGCCCCTAGAAATCCACCGCTGAATATGGAATAATAAAATATTATCACACACACATACACTCTCAGGCACATACACACACACACGCACCCACACACACACACACGCACCCATACACACACACACACGCATCTATGTTGATGCGTTCTCATACAGATCTATCATAATCATTGTCCTGTATCCCTGCTTTGGAGGGAACAGCACTGCTAATCCCAAAACACAGTGTCTCATTGCTTTATTTTGAGAAGCAAAGTTCTTACCCTATTTTTTTGTGAATCAGAATTCAGAACACAAGAATGGCGAGAACCCCACTTTGTTTGCAAGGTATGTCCTGACGTCATCGCAGTGGGCGTGGCCTTTGTCAGTCTGCTGCCGGCTCTCGTCCTGCGCACACTACGTTTGCGCTCCCATCCCTTTTATTGTTTTATTTGTTGATTAAAAGAAAAAGATGAAGTGTCGTGTGTTATGTTCTTATCTTGCAAAAGCGGATGAACGTTCTGATCCTATAGATGGCATCACATTTCACTTATAAGTAATTTTATACGTAATTTATCACGTTTGTGACACTAGGGACATCTAGCGATATAGGGCTAAACCACGTGTTAGTTAAATTTAATATCCGAAGCTTTTAGTTTTTCCTATTCACCGCTAGATGGAAAATATAGAAGTAGGCGGGGTGTAACGTTCTCCTCGCCCCGTGAAATTTCACGCATCGTATCTCAGAAAATCACATTACAACATCTCCTCTTTATATTTGTCCCATGTTCACATAGATATGAGTGACAGAAACGACGCACTACGAAGCCAAAGCTAGCCGATATCTGTTTCTAATGGCTCGATGACACTGGGCTAGTTTACAAGCTACAAGCCACCGAGTTCGCGAGCAGCTTGTTAACTCGCTCCGTGTCATTGAGCTTTTTTACAATCTGCTTTTGAGTATCCGATTGTAAAAAAGCTGCTTGAAAAATAGAAAGCCGGGCTAATTTACTCGCCTTCGCTGGCGTGTTGGCCTGTAAGCTAGTTAACCAGCTGTGTGTCATCATTGCTGCTAGTGAACTAGTTGCGAGCATCTTTGCGTTCTACTCGCTAGCTAGTTCGCTACTGAGCGAGTGGAAAGTTTTTGTGTCATCGACACTCGCTTACTCGCTAGCTTTTAAACTCACCGACTAGTAGCTCGTAAACTAGCCCAGTGTCATCGAGCCTTAAGGCACTTCTCCCACCACCAACGATGAGCGAGAAGCGAGTAGAGCTAGAAACTAGAAACATGTTGGCGAGCAGCGAGAAGCGAGTGTGTAGTTCCGATAGTTTTATCGCTGGGCTATAAGCGAGTGTGCGAGTGCGACGGGCGATTATTCGCCCCACTCGCAAATGATCGCTGGTTGGTCTCTCGGCGTGAGTTCTGACCGCCAAGCGAGCATCGCTGAGCAAGTATCGCTGAGCGAGGATTATCTTTGACAGCTCTTGTCGCTCAGCAACAAACTAGTAGAGCGAGTCCTCTCCGGCAGTGTAAACAGTCAGCGATCAACGATCAATATATGCATCTTCTTTGTTTACACGTATGTATATCTATTGTACGTTTCTTGAGCGAGAAAATAGCCAATAGTTAGTCGCTTCCTCGCCGGCAGTGGGAAAACTGCCGAAAGCTCGATATTAACTGCCGGGTACTGTATTTGCTTATTTATTTTTATTTTATTCTAGCTACGAAATAAAAACCTTCAAAATGTCATGGTTTAGGACGAAGAAAGTACCACCAGTACTTTCGTGCGCTCTATTTGCTTGCAGTCAATTTAAGGACGACGAAGATGAACATTGCAAGAAACCGAAAATCTACCTGGACAGAATAAAGAATCCATCAGACGAACTTAGTAAGCTCTTTAGGTGTGACTCGCTTGCGCGCCGCATGCAATCACAGGGTACAAACTGCCACGAGAAGTGTGGGCGACCGAATGCATGATGCGCAGTGACACGTAGCACAATGGGGCCAAAATCGACACTAGTTGTCATTTGATTTTTGAAAAATCAACTTCAGTTTATTTCATATTTATGTATCAGTTATTTTTCTACCTTCCGATAGTATTCATAGTTCGATAGTATTCATAGTTCCACAGTATTCATAGAAATATGCAAAAAAGAAAACAATTTGGTTTAAAATAAAATGAGAATATTAGCCGATAACAATACTAATTTTAATAAAATTTCTGTACAGATGGAATACTGCTGGGGTTTAAAAATGCTTCCTAGACAAAAATAGGCATAAATACTCCTGAAAAGTGCAATTATTTGCATTATAATGTAAAGAAACTAAACTACCTATCTGTAAAGCCAATTTTGTTTATTTGGAAGACTTTTTTTTGTTTTTTTAAAGTCCATATCTCTTAAATGGGGTAGTCTAGGAACATAATACTGGTATCTATATGTTGGTGGTAGGCCCAGTAATAATACCTATTAGGATTCAGCTCTATAATTCTAAATGGTTTTGAGAAAAACAACCCGAAAGGTCCGTTTCCATACATTGCAAATGGAAACTATTTTTTTGTTCTCAGTTCCTATCGAGACGGTCAATTTAAAACTGCTATATTAATGAATATTATAGAAGGTAGAAAAATATCTGATACATAAATATGAAATAAATTAAAGTTGATTTTTCAAAAATCAAAAGACTACTAGCGTCAATTTTGTCCCCATTGTGCGTCAGTGCGTGGCATTTGTTGGAATGTATGGATAGCGCACATCACCGGCGCGGCAGCCGCACACGCATACTGCGCGCAGTCGTGTCACGCTTATACTTTTATGGAGTATAAATTAACTTTAAAAATAATAGTTCCAACTTTAAAAAGACTTAGCTTTGTAATTAATAGTTTGCACTTTAATTTTAAATCTTGGTATGGCCATGTGGTGAGGAGAGACGAAAAGCATGTGACTAAGAGAGTGATGAATATAATTGATGATGGATGGAGGGGAAGAGAGAGACCAAAGAAAAGATGGATGGATTGTGTGAGAGATGATATGAATGAAAAGGAAGTAAATGATAGCGGGACAGATAATAGGGAAAAATAGAAGATGAAAACATATTGCGCCAACCACAAGTAACTTGGTATGAGGGCAGACTGAGACTTTAATTTTAATAGTACTAACTTTAAAAGTTTTCTATAAAAACAATAGTTTGCATTATAATTTTAATAAACTTCAGAGTCACAAGCTCTGGCCAATGTCATTTAAATCCTCAATTTATTTCAGCAACATGTTTGGATGGCCAAGTTTCGAACGAGTCGTCGTGCGCTGATCGAAAACTACAGCATCCGAGCGATTCTGGGGGCTCATGCAGTACTAAGAAGAACAAGGAAGAGGGGTCTCTCTGCTACCACAGGATCAAGAACCCTGAAGATGTAATAAAATCGAACACTGATTCTGATTGTGATCCGCCTCCAAACACTGATTCTTCTGATTGCGATCCGACTGAAACGTAATAAATGTTTGGGTGACAATCTTGTTTCTGTGTAGCTGGTAGTTTTGATAGGGATATATATGTTACGGCTAATAGCCGAAGTGTAGCTACACCTAGTTTTGGCCGGGTACAACTAGGTGCAGCCGGCCACATGCGGTTAAACTTAGATGTATCCTACTTATCCTCGGGTAGAACTAGGTTTACCCTTCATCATAGCGGGTAGAACTAGGTGCAGCCGCACACCGGTGGTTAAGGGGAACCCCGACACGGATAGGTTAGGTTCGAAGGGGATGACGGGGGCTAGAGTGAGCGAGCGAAGCGTGCGAACGAAGCCCCCGTCATCCCCTTCGTGTTAGGTTACTTTAAACCCTGCAGACAGAAATAGGAGCCCCGCTCTGCGGGGCTCCGTCGACTTAAGCTACATCTAGTTCTAACCAACTGCTACTGGTTGCACCTAGTTGTACCCGGCTAAACCTAGGTGTAACCGCCATTCGGCTTTTACCCGTAACATATACAAGGTTAGTCAGAAAGGGGGTACTAATCCAACGCTCCAATCCAGGAGAACATGGGGTAAGGTAAGGCCCCACAGAAGGAGAGGTCCCAGGCCTGCCAGAGTTGCGGTGCATGCAGCTGCGAATCAGGCGACCCCAGCCATAGGTCAGGAGAAGGAACACCGTGGGTGGGTTTTTAATAGTCACATGTGCATTGCACTCGGGCGAAGCCGGGGCGGGTCGCTATATAGTAACTTATTATTCTAAGAGCGATTACGCACTGCATCCGATCCGAACTTCCTCTTGAATCACTATCTATAAAAAAACTGCATCAAACTACGTTGCGTAGTTTTAAAGATCTAAGTAGGGACAAACAGCGGGAAGCGACTTTGTTTTATACTATGTTGTTATTCTAAAGGTGGCTGACGAACATGCACAGCCATGCACCACAACGAGGTTCTTTTAACGGGGCGTGTCCGTCTGTGTAGGTGCGTGGTTTGAAGCTATTTTGTCATTCCAAAATTCCTAGTGAAAGAGAACGTATCGTTGCAGCTGCAGATCTCAACATTAGCTCGCATCGTACCTTTGAAGTTACCGAGTCGCAGCGGATACGACGCACCGCTACGAACGCATCTGCGTTACCATGGACGAGTCTCTTCCCAGGGTGCGCTGCTGCGAGCTGGTGTGTTGTGGTGCGCAATATCCTGCACCGTGTGAAGCTACCTTAAGACTGGATTTAAATCTGGCAGGCATGTTATTTTCTATACCCATAGCTATAAAAAAAAAAACTATCTATGAACTCGCCACATTTTCATTTTGTTTCATTTGTCACCGTGTCATCTTCACACCACTCCATCAGCCATGGCACCATAATACAAACCATAAAATTTATAACGTACGTATTTAAACATACGTTTCAAACCAAGCCAAAAATGTTCATGAAAAAATGTTACGTGCCGCCACCCGTGCCGCCACCACCTCTCACTCCATGCGACGTACAGAAAATGAGACTGAAAAGAGCTAGAGCTTTGAAGTTAGGTTTGAAACCATGTGAAAAGCCGCCACCACCACCTCCACCGCCACCAGAAATCTGCGACCCCAAAAAAATACCCTGCCTCTGCTATGAAAGAGTCAAAAATCCACCTCTCCCATCGTGTGACGAACTAAATAACCGAAGAATAATCTGCATTGTTGAAAGGCAGTTACCAGGACACCCCCGATGTGGAAATACGGCAGAGAAGCTGGCCGCTGCTGTCCTCGAACCAGACATTGGAGCCATGGAAAAAACTCAAGATGATATATGCAGAGAAAGAGCACTGGGATGAAATGTGACATTATGCCTGATGAATCAAAAGAACATATCTACTGTGGCTGCAGACCTGATCCCAGAAGAACAAACTCATGTCTGTCGTTCACTACTAAGCATATATTTGTCGACAGCATTGTCACACAATACTGGAAACGAATCAAAACTGCAGTAGCAAGCAGCAACAATGACAAAAACTACTAGCTAACCCATAAATGAAGATCACTCAAGGCTCCGACAAAGATATCGCAAGAAGAAGTAATTGCAGGAGATAAAACGTGAACAAGAACCCTGAAATTACTAAGAAACTTCTCATTGCGATCCGATTAAATATTTAAGTGGCAGTCTTGATTTTTTTTGCTGGTAGTTTCAAATCTAGTATCATCATTTCAGCTGAAAGATGTCCACTGCTGTACATAGGACAAGCATCGCCACATGGAGCGATATACAGTC
Organism: Amphipyra tragopoginis; assembly: GCA_905220435.1. Taxonomy (NCBI): domain Eukaryota; kingdom Metazoa; phylum Arthropoda; class Insecta; order Lepidoptera; family Noctuidae; genus Amphipyra; species Amphipyra tragopoginis. The sequence goes on along the minus strand of HG992017.1, from coordinate 15,807,317 downwards.
AGCGTCAACGTAAGTAGCAATCAAGATGGCCAAATTTAGATACATCCAAAGTCATCACTAATATTCACTCGACCAAAGTCGTCTAATTATTCAGACCATTTATCTAATGCAAATATATCGAAACACGAAAAAGGTCAATGTTGTTAAATGAGCGCGCCGTAACCATTATAAATTAAACCATATGATTAACATAGGTGTGCGGGGCTCCTATTTCTGTCTGCAGGGTTTAAACTCTAGCCCACGTCATCCCCTTCGAACCTAACCTATCCGTGTCGGGGTGCCCCAAATGAATGACCAAATCTATTTACTTCACACATTGCCGGTGGACCAGCAGGTATTCTATACAATCCCTAGGAAATGTATACATTACCTAGGCAAAGTATGTAATGGACAATAATATTCTAATATTCATAATATTTCATACATTGCCTGGAGGCCCCAGGCATTCTATACATTGCCTAGACATTGTATAGAGTACCTGCATTATACACATTGCCGGTAACATATACCTACAACAAAGTTAAAAGGAAAACTATCACAGCTTAGTAGGCTTTACAAGTTCACGAGTCTTATAACTTATAAAATGTACTTGCAAAAGTAAAAATTTCGTACAAATTCCATTGAAAAATTACTAAGCCCTCTTCTTAGTACACATTATTGTGCAACTACGGAACCCTATTACAGCGCGTGACCCGACACGCACTTGGCCTGTTTTTTATTGTCTTATAAGGGTGCGTACACATTTGACGAATGCGCCTATTGAAATGCTCGCGAGCTGCACGCGTGGGTTACGTATTGCGATCTGTTCGCGGGCTAGCTACGTGCCGCGTGTGAACTAAGGTTGCTCTGCCTGCATGCAGCACGCATGCTTGCTTCTTTCCGCTGTCACTCGCATCTCAGGGCTCAACCGCTCAGATGATTTATAACTATAAATAAGGGATATTAAAGGAAGCGAACTGAACTGCATGTGCGCGATCTGCAAGCGCAAGGCTCGCACGCGCGCATTGTAACGAGCCTTGTGTAAGTTGTATAAAAGAGGCGCAACAAACAGTTGCAATAACTCAAACCGATTATTCAGCCCTCATCAAGCTCCCCAATCCCCCGCCAGCAACGCCCTAAGTCTAGGGGTCGCCCTTAGTCTGCCGGGGTTGCGGTGCATGCAGCTGCGAATCCCGTGACCCTGGCCAAAGGTCAGGAGTAGGAACACCGTGGGTTTTTAGCCGGTAAGAGTCCGGCACAACCCTTCACCTTCCCCGAGCGAAGGGTATCCATGAGGTTTTTACCAAGAAAAAAAAAGGGTTCGCCTTTAGTGCTGCTTTTGCTAGTAGTCATGATATTAGTGTACGAGTAGTATAAGTAGTTAGATTAAGTATTTTACTTCCCCACCATCAGCTGGAGACCATTCAGGTCTCGCCAATAACTGCCCAGCTAAGTAGAAACCGTCCGAAGGACAATGTACAGAAAAAAAAAACAGTCGTAATAACAGCACTCGTTCCAAGCGCGTGCAGCGCATTCGTGACGCGTTCGCCAGATCTGTAAAGACCCTAAAGCTAGCTACGTCAATATTTGCAGCATTTTGGCGTATCGTATCTCCGTCGCGTGTCACCGACGTGTATCATGATCGCTGGTTAGGACAAACACACGTACAAATGTGGACGTACCTTAAAGCCTCGTCCCCACTAGGAACATTTGTCGCGCGACATGTGTCCCCGGAGACATCGGGCAATGTCGCCCTACATCGCCCCACGTCGCCGGATGTCTTGTCTCCGTCCACATCAGTTCAGTCGAACCTATCATGTCTTCGGAAGAGGTAGTGTTGTACAGTGCGGCTTATATAATGATGAATGCACCAGGAACAAAAAAGAAGAGAAGATGGTGGATGGAATGGAACAGTTTCAACAATGTCGCGGCGATGTCGTCCGACGTCGCCCGACATCGCCCGATGTCGACAAATGTGGACGTAGCTTTAGACGCCCCGCGCAACAAGACCTCTTTAGGTTAAATTCTTAACATAAATCTGGCAGGCACGTTCATGGCACGTTCTTATTCTCATAGATTGCAACTTCACACTTTCAAAATGTCACCAAACCACTAACACACCCAACATCAAAATGGAATAAAACTAAAATTTACAGTGAATAATGTTTATGAAAAAATGCAGCACAGACTCAGTAACAAAGGAAGGTAACTAACTCAAATTCCAATTCAAATTGATATCGCACGAATTATTTTGCATCTACGTTACGTCAAAAGTGAATTTCAGACAAAGCATATAAGTTGTAAAAGAAAATACCGCATTTGCATTTAGCGATTGTAAGTCATCACAATCGTAGATTTAGAAAGCGTGTTTTACTATCCCTCCTATATCCAACATTCCACTAGACAAGCTAAATCTAGTATGAAAGCCACAGTAAATATTTTCCTAATAAACAATTATATAAAACATCAACGCCTAGATTTAAGAATAAATAAATAATAATAAATAAATAAATATTTTTGGGACATTTTTTACACAGCACCATCTAGTCCCAAACTAAGCAGAGCTTGTACTATGGGTACTAGACAGTGGATATAATACTTAAATACTTTTTTTTTTGTAAATACATACTTAATATACATAAGAAACACCCAGACCAACACAAACACTTATGTTCATCACATAAATATTTGTGTTGTGTGGGAATCGAACCCACGACCTCGTGATCAGCAGTCCGACACTCGAACCACTAGACCACAGACGTCGTCGAATTCACTGTAGTTTTTTTTTATTCTTATCTTTTTAGACCCACATGACCGGGGATGTGAGGGAAAGAAGAGAAAGCAGAAGGAGGAAGCAGCTAGTAAGACAAAGGCACCACCCAAAAAAGACTGCAACCAACCTTCCTGTCTCTGTATAGAAAGAGTAAAAAATCCACCACTGAGTTTAAATTCACCGAAACTAGAAGACAGCGCAAGGCCTAAATGCAAGGTTAAAAAGCAGTTGCCAGGTCACGACGGCTGCGGCAAGTAGCTGCGCATAAAATCAGCAAGGAGTTGACACCCAGCTGTGACAAGGCTCAACCTGAATCTCCATCTGCGCAGCCAAAGCTTAACCCTTACGAACTAAAAGCATTAAGAGAGAAATTATCCGAATGTAAAGAAAGGATGAAAAGATACCTACAATGATGGACGACGATAACTACGCAGACAATAGTCCGCGTAGTTCTAATGTTGATTCGCTAATTGAGAAGTTAAGGTTAGAGCTGATAAAAGAAACTGAAAATGATTATATCAATAGCAGGAGGCTTGCAATGACTAACAAAAATGAAGTCAGTAACCAATCTGCCCATGAAATTGACAAAGAAATAACCGAATTAGAGAATATTATTAAAAAGCTTCAAGCTGAATTAGTTGTGATGACAGAAAGTGTTAACAAACCATTAGAAAAATATTGCCCTGAAACTTCCGATGAGGATAGTAGCGACAGCAATAAGGAAGAAAATCACGTATCTACTGTAATTAAAATTGACGGAAAAGAAGCTAAAAGTGATGCTAAACTTAGAGAAGTAGGTCATAAACACGTCAATCCAGAAATATTAAAAGTTGACAGCTTGTTGGAAGAACATATGATAAAGTTCACGGAACGTATGTCGAATTCGTTTAATGCTCATGACAACACAGACACTGAAAAGGATAATTTCGATGAAGTAAGGCGAAATTTTGTGGTGCTATGGGACGATGCACCACTGTCAGGTGACAGTAATCTGACCAACAAATCCAAACCAGTAATCAGTGACACGCAGCTAAAATTACTGAATGATCCTACTTTGGAGAAATCACTGCAAACACCTATCCATAACTGTGTCAGCAATATTTCTAAAGAGTCAGATAGTAAAAGTAATTCCACAAGTATTAACCTCAGTGATAACATTTCCAAAGATTGTGGTTACAACGTTACTTTACATAAAAGCGGTGAAATTTCTCAATATTCTAATGACGAACCTGAAAACATCTTTGAAAAAACTTGTGATGAAATACCTGAAGATTCCACTAACATTATTAGTTCAAAAATCCTGAATGGTGATGTTCCTGAAAATGTTAATAGTTGTGTTTCTGAAAATATCAACAGTGACATTCCAAATAATTTACCTGGCAAAGATAATGCAAGCAATCCAGAAGGACTCACTGGTAGTATCGTTAGAGATTCTAGCAGCAACACTGTCATAATCAATCAAAATATTCCTAATGTTTCCCCTACAAATTTAACTACTAGTAATGCCAATATCAAAAAAGTTAAGAAAATGACTGAAATTGTTAAAAATGACGTTTGCAAAACTGCAAATCAGGAAGTTGTTAGAAATAAAAGTCCTAAAATTGTAAAGCAGGATATTCCTAAGCCTACCAAAACGGTCACTTCTAGAATAATTTCGAAATCAACCAAAAATAACTCCCCTGAAATAATTCCTAAAACTACCAAAAATAATAATCCTGCAATTATAAGAAAAGTGGCCACTAAAACTGATGTTACTAGCATTGCCGAACCTGAAAAGGTGATTTTCGTAACAACAAATAATGCTACTATTAAGACGGACATTCCTCTATCTTCCAACAAACATGCCTCATGTGAGAGTGATACCATTTCCAAGACTGATACTAAGGACAATAATATAATACAATCTGTTAATAAAAGAATTTGTAAAGTAATTTGTAAGGACAGTGCAAAATCTATAAATAAGGATATGGCTAGAACTAGTCGTAGAGACATTTCAAATATAGATCTTACAAAACCAAAAAGTAAACAGACTTTTCCATTAAACAATGAAATTTCAAACAAAAATAGTATTCAAACTATTTTGGACACTAAATGTAAAGATATTGGCACAATTGATGATAATTTTAAAACTGTCACTAACGAAAGTTCCAATATTGATCAAAACAACACAGTTGTAGTTCAAAATGATCACGCCCCCATAACCATCAATGAAAGTGTTCCTGAAATAATTAAGGAGAGTGATAAAACATCAATTTCAGAAACTAGCAGTATCGATACTCAGAAGTCTAATGAAATTACTAAACTTTTATCTAAAAATTTTCAAATGGAAAACGCCACTGAAACTGCTGGTATAGACGTTACTTTTGTGGTTAATAACAATACATGTAGTCCATTTATGAAAGAAGAGATTAGCAAAATATTTAATAAAATGTCCATGAAATGTAATTGTAGCCCACAAGCTACAAGCAGTGAGCATATAATAAATGAACTATCGAAAAACATAGAATGTCAATATTCAGAACCCGTTGCAAAGATATTTGGTATAAGTACTACAAACTCAAAAGCTTTCAGTACAGATCTTCTTACGGTAGACTTAAAAAGTGAAATTATGAAAGATGCTGGAGTCGACAATAACATAGTTACAGAAGATTTTGCTATCGAAGTGTTGGAGGATGATTTAAGATGTGAAATAGCAGATTTGCTAGATGAAGTAGAAGATATGGAAAATGATGATGAAGAATATGTAACATGTGAAAATGAACGAGATTCCTTAGCTGACGATGAATATTATGAAGTTAATCCTTATGATGTAGACTAAATAAGAAACTGAAATATAATACTCGATTACTTTTAAAAATAAAATAAAGTTCTAGCAAAACTACCAATTTTTAAAGTACTTCCCTTCCTTGACCGCTTTATTTAGGACACCTAACCCGGTATTATATACAGGGTGGAAACGTTAACTGCCATCAGGCGATTACTTTTATTTTTACATAGACCGGTAGTCAGAAGCCCGAAAGTATGACAATCGGTCTAACCTTAGGATATGGGCATTGCGCAGTAATTGAGTTGCGGAGGTCTGATGTCAGTCGCTCCTTGTACTAGTTGGGAAAAGGCTAGGCAGAAAAAGCTAGGAGACTATTCAGAAATGAAGAAAATGAGAACACAACAATTAAAATCCATTTCAACAATTTATTCACAATAACAGGTATAATTCCATACAAAATACATCATTTAAAATATTTTTCCATACTAAATAAACATTCACGATAAAAATTAAGCAAGCATTTATGACTAGAATTTACTCAAAGTAATACCCATACAACTTTACATACATATAATTTCATTTAAACAAGTATATATTATTAAATTAATTCATTTCATAGCAGAAAAAATAGCAATACCTATTCATTTAAGGCGATAAAAATGTTTTTTGGCACGATTTTTTTATATATTTCGAATAAATAAGGCACATAGCCACATGATTACATACTGTATAATATTAAAATTTTCCATTTAAAAACCCACTCCATACCACAAAATTCGAACCCCATAGGGGAAATTTCTAGAAAAAAAAAACAGGAACCATAAGCCAAAAGCTATCTATATTTACAAAATATTCTTCAAAAAATCAGTTTTTTTATGTCCTCCTTTGCCCGAGGCTCGTGGGATTGGCCCAGACGTCTGGGCAACAAACCCTTAAGGTTGTCAACCGTAAGGGTAAAAACTAATCCAACTATATCTCGTGTAGTTTATTTTATCCTTGGCGGGGGCTGCATTGCGGGTTGGTGGAACGGATGATATTGCCTTGACAATATGCTTTCCTGAAAAGAAATATTTTGTTTTATTATTTAATCATGATGACCACATGCGTGGAAGAACGATTCCTAAAACGGTCATAAACATCGTCATCGTCCGTGTGGTGCCGCACGTAAAGAATAGCACTACCCAATCTCTTCCAATGGGTGTCGCAAAAGGCGACTAAGGGATTCACTAGAGGATGGGCAGCAGCGTTCTCTGAGTACTTTAACAGCCGTACTGCGATCGCCAACCCGCCTGCCAAGCGTGGCGATTATGGAAATTCCTCCAACATGGCTTGGGGAAGGCGTATGTCCAGCAGCGGACGTCATTCAGCTGAATGATGATGATATGGTGAGGAGCTTGTTAACTACAACTGCGCGGATCATATGATTTACAAGGTTAAACTGCGCTTGCCACGATCAGTCCGGAGTGACAGACCATTCGTTACACATCGAGACCCCTCCGTGCCTCGGAGAGCACGTTAAACCGTCGATCCCGGGTGTCGAACAAATACCTATGACAGTCTTTACGGGTAGCCAGAAGCCCGAAAGTCTGACGACCGGTCTAGCTTTAGAATATCGGCATTGCCCAGTAACTGGATTGCGGAGGTCTGATGGCAGTATGTGCGTTACCGCAGCAAAATAATGTCGAAAATAGTCATTTAAACCTTATAGATCGTTAGTTGCCCAGCTTCTGTAATTGTTGCGCACATTTTTAAATTTGTTGCACTTAAAGTTTTTTAGTTATTTCACAAAATCATTTTTTGCTGGGGTAACGTTACCGCAGCAAAACATTTTTCTTTTTAATGGGAATATTGAAATAAAGACTAGCTATACAGTTACTTGTCTAGACGACGTAAATGTTGCACCTTATTTTGTATTTGTGATGTCTTCGGCTGCGAAGTTATTCAAGATTTTGCTGGAGTAACGTTTGTGGTTTTGCTGGATCTCTGAAACGGATAAGTGGATTCTGATCATCTTTTGTACACAACTTCTTAGGAATTAGTTTTAATTAGTTGTGCAATAAAACAACCAAAATATTGCACCGTTTAAAGGTTATTCAATTAAATATAAAAACACTTCAATAGGTCCTAACACTCTGAATAAGAGCTCTAAAGACTTGCTTTAAACGTTATTTTGTAGCTTGTAACTGCCTTCAAATGTTTGTGAAATTTCATTAGTATCATGCAAGTCATTAAAAAATTATGATGATTTTCAGTTCTCCATTTTCACGGTCACAATGCGCGCCGAGTTATTTGGCCACTGATAAACCTGTATGTGGATATACAAACTGAATGTTATATCAATTTTCAGTTGCTTAGTTCAGCTTTATACCTGTAAAATTTCAGCGTAGTACATACAATAATTAACGAGATAATAAAATAAAAGTCATTAGGAAGTGCAAGACCGTGGTAACCCGACCAAGTTTAGGTGGTTACAAAAAAGCGACCTCGTAGTACATTATGCTATCTTCTAAAATTTTTAGTATAATACACCTTACAAGTTCGGTACAGACGCGTACAATGTTAAATACACTATCTTTAAAATAAACCTACTATGAAAACGTTATTATTATTATCTTTCGGCTACTTATTAAATAGGTAGGTATCTATTATGTGCACAATTGCACATACTGTGTTTCAACCTTTCAACTTAGAACAGGATGACTTTCGCCATATTGTAAAGATAATAGGGAATATGCATGTAATTCAAAACTCTTTCATTATCTTTCATTATTTAGATATACATTGTACAGGAGTCAAGAAACAAATTTTTTTTTTTTACATTTTTAATTACACTTCTTTATAATTACATGCACATTCCCTATTAAGTTTAACAAAAAAATACTTTGTGCAAATTAATTATCAAAAATGTTTATTATCGTTAATATCTTGTTAATGTTATTTTCATATGATTATTGTTTATTTACGAGCGTATAAGTATTAGAAAAGCGTGCATGAAATCACAATTTGGCGCCAAGATATAATTAGGTGAATCGCATAGTAATTTTGTGCAAGAATAAATAAATTTCTTTTTTTCTATTCTTACTTCTAATAGAATTAGGGCTGATTTTTCAATCGTCAGATAACTTTTATCTGGGGAATAAGTTTTACGTTTTTACAGCTTTTGTATAGAAAATATGTCAAACCGTCATATTTATTCCTTGGATAAAATTTATCTGACGATTGAAAAATCGGCCCTTAAACTAATAAATAAAAGTCAAATCATATAACATTGTCTTGGTTGACTGATGGAGAATGCCTAATGGCATTAAGTCCGCATTATGTACCATAATTGAGCATTGAAGTATAAAATAAATAATAATAATATCAATTCGGATGTTTATATTTTTTTTAACCGACTTCAAAAAGGAGGAGGTTTTCAATTCGGCTGTTTATATACAAGGTTAGTCGGAAAGGGGGTACTAATCCGCACGCCACTTAAAGTATCACTGATGACGGTAAAATAGAAACATAAAAGGGGTTGAATTTCGAAAAATCCCTTCTTAGTAGATGCCTACGTTACAAAAGGAACCTACAAAATGTCAAGTTTCTAGCCCCAGCGGTTTAGGCTCTGCGATGATAGATCAGTCAGTCAGTCAGCTTCACCTTTTATATACAACGTGTTACATAATTGACCTTAAAAAAGAAAATGTCATAGAATAAAATCAACACTGAAAAGCAATCCTGAAAACATAAAACTAAAGAGTAGACTACCCGGAAAGTTATTTACATTCTTATCTAACCAATATTTTCTTTTTTTAAGGGGAATTATGTAACACGTTGTTTATAGATAGATTATCTGATTAATTCGTCATGCAATGGATACCAGAAGATGGACATCGTGGCCAAGGACGGCCTAGAAAAAGCCGGCAGCGTGATGACGCGTTTATGCGGGATTGGCCGGAGAAAGCTGCAGAGGAAAGAGTGGAAGCTTGGGAAAGATCTTTGCCCAGGACTGGGACAATATAGGTTAAAAAACGAACTGATTATATCTAAAGTACAAAAATACTTTATAGATATACAGACGATAGCACATCAAGCATAAAGCGAATGCTCCAGGTAGCGCGCAAGACTCAAATTCTCAAGAGTTTTTTGTAATTTGCAGCACAGTATCGGATAGTAGTATCGGATCTACTTTTTGATGGTTTTGATGATTTAGGTTGATGGTTTTAAGGAGCATTCACCTTATCCTTGAGATCACCTTTATTCTATCCGGGGCTATCACTATGCAACTGTCACTTGATGTACTTTTGATAGTAATTTGTTAAAAGTAAAACTTAATGCTTAATATTATTATTTTTATCTGTGATTTTTAAATGATACAAATAGGTATTAGTAGGCATAAGTAGGTAGGTATAGTGTGAACTGAAAACATTCATTCTATATCTGTTATTATCTGTGATTGTTATTTAATTTATATTTTAAACCTCTGCCTCATTGGTCTAGTGGTCGCAAGCGCGACTGCTGAGCGTGAGGTCTTGGGTTCGATCCCCAGATCGAGCAAAGTGTTATTGGGTTTTTACGTGTGGAATTTCTTAGTAGCAGCTCGGAGTCTGGATTTGTGCCCGGTTGATGGCAATAGGCTCGCCCCCTATTATATGGGAATTAAACATAACGGCGAAACGTGGGTGTGTTATTATAATACACCTTTGCCCAACCCTTCGGGGAATACAAGGCGTGAAGTTATGTTATAGTTTTATATTTTAAAAGTTAACATTTTTTTTAAAGTGTAAACTGTGTTATTCATTCATTTAAAAATAATGGAAAATGCCATAAAAGCAAAATTGCTATCTGTTTTTAATTAATTGTTTGTAAGTCCCGGGTGTCGTCCCAGGACGACCCCGCCATTGTTTATCTATTGTGACTATAATTACGGTGCTTGAGTAATTAGTCCTTGAGTAATTAGTATTTTAAAAGTTCAATTAAAATAATTGTTTTACCTGTAAATAAAAATTCTTTAATAAACATGAAGTTTTTTTAACACTTGTGTACACATCGGTACCAAACTTGTGACACTATCCTACATATTTTAGAAGATAGCATAATGTACTACGAGGTCGCTTTTTTGTAACCACCTAAACTTGGTCGGGTTACCACGGTCTTGCACTTCCTAATGACTTTTATTTTATTATCTCGTTAATTATTGTATGTACTACGCTGAAATTTTACAGGTATAAAGCTGAACTAAGCAACTGAAAATTGATATAACATTCAGTTTGTATATCCACATACAGGTTTATCAGTGGCCAAATAACTCGGCGCGCATTGTGACCGTGAAAATGGAGAACTGAAAATCATCATAATTTTTTAATGACTTGCATGATACTAATGAAATTTCACAAACATTTGAAGGCAGTTACAAGCTACAAAATAACGTTTAAAGCAAGTCTTTAGAGCTCTTATTCAGAGTGTTAGGACCTATTGAAGTGTTTTTATATTTAATTGAATAACCTTTAAACGGTGCAATATTTTGGTTGTTTTATTGCACAACTAATTAAAACTAATTCCTAAGAAGTTGTGTACAAAAGATGATCAGAATCCGCTTATCCGTTTCAGAGATCCAGCAAAACCACAAACGTTACTCCAGCAAAATCTTGAATAACTTCGCAGCCGAAGACATCACAAATACAAAATAAGGTGCAACATTTACGTCGTCTAGACAAGTAACTGTATAGCTAGTCTTTATTTCAATATTCCCATTAAAAAGAAAAATGTTTTGCTGCGGTAACGTTACCCCAGCAAAAAATGATTTTGTGAAATAACTAAAAAACTTTAAGTGCAACAAATTTAAAAATGTGCGCAACAATTACAGAAGCTGGGCAACTAACGATCTATAAGGTTTAAATGACTATTTTCGACATTATTTTGCTGCGGTAACGCACACGATGGCAGTCGCGCCGTCTAAAATACTGGTATTCAGCTGCATCTGGTTAGACTGATCCAAACGTAGTTGGGAAAAGACTAGGCTGAACATTGTTTAGTTATGATGACCACATGTATGGTAAAACGAATCTCCAAAAACCGTCTAATGCATCGCCATATAAATTTGAATTAGGCCCAGTAACATCAAAGCGGAGATGGTCGAAGAAGAGCGGAAATATCTCACAACCAACCAATAGGATTTCGTTATTTACACACCGCTCCTCTCCGCTTCTCTTCAGTGGACATGGTTCAAGTGGAGAGGCGAGGAGATTTCTCAAATTGTTAAGCATGATCAAAGCTGAGATGTGAGCAAGCAGGCGGCGCCACGTCGCTAGTCCCGCCTGCCCTGACGTCGTGACATCTGATCTACCTTTCCTGCTCGATCGCGCTAAGCTGTTCGACTAGCGAGTGAGCCCGCCACCCCACTCAGCTCTGTTCTAGCCAGGACACATCTCCGCTCTTCTCCGCCTATCTCCGCTTTGGTGAATACCGGGCCTTAGGGAGAATTTATATGTACCACAACCACACCACATCGCAGCGACAAAAAGTGGTCAAACAGTGACTACGTGTGAATAGTGTATAGCTGCAGCTTCTTGCAGTTGCGTTGTGGTAACTACAAAATGTCGATGTGATTGCAGTATCGCTAGTAGTTGCGATGTCGTTACGTTATGGCTATTGTTTGCAGACACAGATCGACTCCGGCTTCAGGCGTGCGTCGTCGCAACGTTGTGTTTGCGAGGTGGCCGGCCGCTAATGTGTGGTGTCGCTGGTGGTTGCGATATGGTCGGTATCACCCACACGGTTGAATTTGGCGGCAAAATGTGGTCCGTGTGAAATAAACTATTCCTTTTCATACAAATTAGTGCCCGCCCACGTATTATTGTTGTGGTGTAGTTCTGGTACGTGTGAAATAAGCCTTATCCACTTTACGCTCCGCGTCACGCTTCGCGCTAAGTGTCCAAACATACTATGCCGAATTTACGTGACCGAAATTCGGCGGCTGATTTTACGTTCCGATGTATTCGGCTGATATGACACACCATAAGTGCCGAACTTACGCGGCAGAAATTCAGTTGCGCAAAGTTGTGGGCGGACACGCGGGTCGCGGGCATGCCTGCCTCCCGCTGCTCCCCGGATCTTCGTCGGCAATCGAACCGAACTTCGGTCGCGTTTAATGTGTGCTCTACAAAATACGTTGCCGCCGAATTACCGCTGAACTTACGCTCGACCGAAGTTCGGCTGTACGATATAACGCAACGTAATTTCGGCATCATGTGTCGTCAGTAATTCAAATAGCATTGCAGGCGTAATCATGCCGAACTTCGGTCGCGTATCTTCGGCATAGTGTGTTTAGACACTAAGACCCACGCCTCTATCAACAAGTCTTGATACTTTATGTGGGCGATTAGTTAAGTATAACAAGAAACTTACCACATCGTTGGGCCTGCTCTGGACAGCTTCCATAGTTCTCTCTTGTAATATTATTTGATTGGCAGCGCTGTAAACGACGAAACGTATTAGTTCACTATTCATTTAGGGGTGCATTTAAACGCACTTTCAAATTAATTAATTAACAACAAAAAACAAATAATGACTTTTACATAGTTTGAAAAGAGGTGCAAAAGTATACAGGGTTGTAAACGGATTCGGGTGATTCCTTAAAACCACATGATCTAGTATCTACTGGTATATTAACCACGCACGGGATTTAGCTTGATTAAAATAAAAAAATTAATATCTTCTTCGGAGCGGTAAGTGATTGTACCTTAGCCGGCAACCAAGATTTAAGGGCCATCGCAAACTGGGCGACTTGTCGCCGCGACCGGCGTTGTCGTTTGCAACTGGCATCTTGTCGCCGCGACTAAACGTGGGGCCGTCGCTTGCGTCGGCGACTAGTCGTTACGACAGACGTCGTGCAGGAAGCGATCATTAGTAGTAGATTATTCGAGAGAGATGGCCGTGTTGTTTCACAGCGAGACTGACGCTGCTCAGTCGCGCGTTTGTCGTCGTGTGTGTGCGTGCATAGCGCGACTAGACGCGGCGACAAGTAGCGAGTGCGCGCGACTCCCCTAGCTTGTCGTCGCGACTCCGCGACTCTGACGCCAAGTGTGCGGAGCTTTGAACAAAATATATGAAAATTGTCGGCCGCAGCCTGTCGTCGCGTCTAGTCGCCGAGCTGTCACTGTCGCGTGTCGCCTAGTGTGCGCCTAGGCTAAATAAAAAATGAGAAAAAAAATTGCAACTTTCTTTTTTGGAATATGTCTTTTTTTGTCACGGCTACACAGCTGGCTATATCGCTCCGCGCAGTCGGTCAGCTCGGTGCGCTAAAATGACTCGAGTACAGAACACAGCGATTTCATTTAGTTTTTTTTTTTTTTTTTCACTTCCTAAAATCCCATTCTATTTAAAGTCTCACGCGGTTTAAAGGAATTATACGAATTCAGTTACACCCTGTAAAGGTATCTCACGTATCCATCTCCTCCTGTGTGAGGTCGAGCGCCTCCTGCATCTCGCGCGAGGTGCTCTGGATGAAGTCCTTGTCACAGTACTTGCCGAGCCCCTGTTCTGTCAGTACCTGGACAATTCATATAGTTAGTAGCCAGTAGGTTACGAATATGATCTCTAAACTAGAGTTCATTGGAAACAAATCAAGGTAGGGATTCAGCTGTGGGCCGGAAATTACCGGAAATTAAGAAAACATAAGCTGAGGCCAGACGAGCGTAATTTACGCCGCGTAAATTTAGTCGCTCAATTTCAGTTATGTTTGGTTTCATATATCACGATTTGTGCCACACGATAAGGCTGCCCGCCCACGTCAGACTTTTTGTAGGACAGATAATCGGGCCGAATTTTTTTCTGATTTTATTTCTGACCTAGTTTTTGTAGGACGTGTGCGTTGCACTATTGCTATCAGTGTGTTTTATTTTTCTCCTACAAAAAATCAGTCACCGATTATCGGACGTGGGCAGCTTTAAGCAAAATGAGTCTGTAAAATCCTTCCAAAAAATTACGCTGACTCATTTTGCGTGGCGTGGCATAAATTACGCTCGTCTGGCTTCAGCCTTATAAAACTTGTACCCCAATCTTCATATATTTTCTACAAATTAATATCGATTTTCGGAAAAAATAAAAGGTCTTGTCACTCAAGATCTTTTATTTCTGAGAAATTGAGAATATTGGGGCGACATTTGTTTCTAAATTGACTGCTTGTTTACCAGCATTTAGAAAAGTACCTATCAAATGAGTGACAAAAAGGATAAGTTTTTTTTAAAGTATTTTTTTCGTTAAGGAATATGAACAATTGCAAAAAAAACCCTGGTATCTCGGAAACCGCTCATTTCCGATCCACAATTCATAGAGGTTAATTTGTTACCAATAATCTCTAATATATCATCTTTCAAGGTAGGTCGAATTTTCAGTCACACTGTATAATCACTTTCTACCAGGTAGGCCGTTGGCACGTCTACCACGCAAATACATGCAAAAATAAATTGTAAGTACCTACTAAGTACTACTTACAACTTCTAGCGATATTACTTTCAGTGCGCAAAAAATTTAAGCATTTGAAAAAATATACCCTTCGTTCGAAAATGATAATTTTCTCAAAATAGAATACTTTTCTCAAAATATGATCATTTCCAAATATTCTTTTGGCAAAAGCTGATATTTTTTTCAAAATATGATTTTCTTAAAATATGAGAAAAGCCAGTTTTTTTTTTTAATTAATCTAATAAATACAAAAGTACTAGGCCGTCATGAAATCAAGAGGGTTCTTATACCTAGTCTAACTAAAAGCAGCTATCTAGGCCTACTTAATTTTAATACCTAGGTACTAAAGCAATTAATAACTCGCCTACTTATATTTAAAAAGCTACTAATTAATGTGCAATAATAGAACTAATAATGCCCTGAGAAGACGATGGACTTTTTCCAGCGGACTACCACGGACCAGAATGAACATGGTTGGTAGTTGTTGCCAGGGAAGACACTAAAGATCTTACGATAACTACGGACAAAATGACAGTCATGTTCGATGAATCTGTGCCGAATGTCGCGTAGTATTGCCGATCGATAGTCGAATATCGATAGCAGTACGATAGTTTAACAATAGATATGACTATCGATAATATCGATACCATCGATAGCTCGGAAGGTGATAATAGTATTGACAGAGTGCAATACTATCGATAGTATCAACGTTCAGAAAAGCAATATTATCGATAGTATCGATACTATCGAAATACAAGCCACTATATCGATAGCATTGATGTAATATGTCAATAGTATTGACATGAGTCACGCTTTAAATAACCTTATCGATGGAGTAGCTAGTTTTCGATTTAAACTATCGATAGTGAAACTACCGATTGTTCGGCAGCACTAATGTTGCTATGGGCCACCACTACAACCACGTTCATTCTTGTCCGTTCAAGTTCAAAGTCCGTTGTCTGCTCAGGACCTAAAGCTAGATATTCAAAAATTACTCATACACTAGATACTTGAAATCAATTCCAATAAATAAATGAATTAAAAGTTGTGCTATCTAATTATAATAATATCTACTGTTTAAGAAATGAATGAACCTACGTAAGTACTAACTACATTTAGGTACATTTGACCTAAGTAAATACCTAGGTAATGCCCCATGAGGTAGCTTGAAAGGATAAAATCGTTGTAACAATGTGTAAGGATCATTAGTGGAACATATTAAAATGCCCGAAACAATGACGAAAAATGCCCGAAACAATGACGAAAATGCCCGACACAATGACGACAAATGCCCGACACAATGACAAAAAATGCCCTTGAAAACAACTGGTGTACTGTAAACTTTGTCAGGCTTTGAACATATCGTGCAAACTAGGTAATACTTTAGATATACAAGTATACCAATAATATTATCTGTTCCAAGATGAGTAAATCTAAAGCTCATCGTCCATCTAACGCCGCAGCACCACCTTGCCTCAAACTAGAGCATTGAAAAATGGACTTTAAGTTGTGTCCCTATACAGTATATTTTGCGAAGCTGATCCGTCGACGATTAAGTTGACGGCGCAAAGATATAGAGGGACTCTCCTATACCCCTCTAGCTCTTACATACCACGACGGAACACAGTAAACTTCTTGATGCCGTATTATAACGTGAAGTAGGTAGCTAGCAAGGCGGACCGTATAGATGCTATCGCCAAGCGTGCTGGGTTTTGTTGAATCTTACAAAACTCGCCTATTCCCAGCGCAAACTCTAGCCTGAACCTTTAAAATGGACTGTATTTATATGGGGCTGCATTAAAACAGCCTCTACGAGTGACGATACAATAAGTAGGTCCGGCGCACCCTGAGCAGTCAACCTCGCTACCAACCTTGCTGACTGGCTAATCTTTTCACCGCGGCATGAGCTATATAGCTCGCTATATAGAAGAAAAAAAAATGCCTTCCATGGCATAATATCTAGCACCTAATTATTTTTAACACCATTGCATGTTTGTAATCTACTCATGTTAATGCAAATAAATTGATCTTTATCTTTAAATACAGACAGAAATATATATACGAGCGGTGTAGCTCGTGCCGACATGAAGCACTACTTAAAACTATTTTTATATGCTTTTTGAGACGAGGCGGTGCTGCGATGTTAGATTAGTGATGAGCTTTATATTTAGAGGACACAATTTTTAGTAGGTACACAATTATTATGAAAAATTAATACATATTTATTATTTAAAAGTGTAAGTAATAAGACTTACTCGAGTAATAAGATTCTCCGCTGGATTCTCTATGCAATAAGGCACGTGGTTCTGTGGTCTCGTCTTTTTGTCACGATCTGGAAAATATTAAAATATGGTAAGGTGAAATACACATTGAAATGAAATTATTTATTCTATTTATTAAAAATCCTTTTTACAAGTCGGTTTGTTTTGTAACAAGCATGCTAACCAATCGCCATTCGCAATATGTAATTATGACGAATAGCCACTCTTAGGGTGTATACACGTCCGATAGTTGCTTCCGGGAGCCGGATCTGACTATCTCATCGGATTCATGAAATACACGTACGATTCTCGTGTCCGATTTTTTCCGGACGACGACGACGCCCGGACGATGCTTACGATTCAGACATCCGATCCGATTATCTGGTCGTACGTGTAATTCATGTTCAAACAAATGTATGACGCGGAGGCCTTCAGATAGTCCGATCAGACTATCGGAACCGACTATCGGAGGCAACTATCGGACGTGTATTTTGACCTTTATCCCGGCTGCAAATTACCAGAAATTTCTGTCAAAAAATTTCTGACGCGTGCGTGGTGTCCCTCTGAGTATACATTTTGTACTAGAGCTAGTAGATTGCCGGATCTAGCAAATTCTGACAGTGTGACGGGATATCTAGTGCAAAATGTATGAAGAGAGTCAAGCGTCAGTTTTCTGATAGAAATTTCTGATAATGTGCAGCCAGGCTTTAACGTCCTATCTAGATAACTGATCACGTATTTTAGAGGACTTCGACTAGTTGAAAGGTTAGTCCTAAAGACAAGGGGGTACTAATCCGCAGGCCACTTAAAGTACCTATCACTGATGACGGTTTTCAAGTAAGTGTTAAAATTTCAAAGTACAATAATTTTATTTCCATGTAAAATTATTATTATTTTAGTTTTTTCAACAATTCTTCGTCCCTACTTTAGTTACGAATTCAGAAAATGGAGCTTCTAATTCGCGACTCCAAATATGACCTAAAATGTAAACACAGCTGATCATAGCTGGGGATAGATAGATTTTAGCATATTTTTTATGTAATTTTTGAACAGCTATTTCTCTTAAACTGTTGACTTTTGGGGAAAGTGGTAGAACAAAAGTTACTCATTATTACGGGTACTTTAATACCCTTTCGGATTAGTACCCCCTTTCTGACTAACCTTGCATTGGGGTGTATAACCTCCATAAGTGATTAGGTACGTCCAGAGCACCCTGGGACGTATGCTTCAACATTGCTGACTGACTATTATTTTTACCACGGCATAAGCCAACACTAGCAAGATTTCTTTAATGCATAAAGTGGCATGCAAAACAACATCCAGACGCCCCGCGCCGTTAATAATAATCATTCTCAAGTGCATTAATAATAAGATTGATTTCTGTCTGTTGCCCCCTTCGCCTATGTACTGGCGGCTTTTCAGGGGGCCCAACTAGTGAGCTGGCGAGTCACCGTCTGCCAATATATTTCAAATTTAAGCTTGAAAGGCAGACGCCGTTTTCTTCCGGCAATAGAAGTTATCCAGTCCATTTAACACCCCCTCCCATAGACCAGTTTTAATTTTACCATACTTCACAATAGTTTTGCGCCTACCTGGGACGGTCCACGACTGTACTTCAATAGTGCAGCCGTGGATAGTCCCGGATTGGTGCCCCACCCCATTTTCGATTAAAGTTCTCAAAGGGGCCTCTGCGCGTTGGACCTGTGTCCCCGTGTATGCCTTCCAAAGGACCGGACATCTTCCGCACGGAAGATGAGCCGTGATGTCCAAAGATTGATTTAATAATATTCTTGGAGAAGTAAGTACAGTCAACAAAAGAGTTAGATATACAAGTAAACATCAGATCAATACACTATGCAGGCAATTGTCATTGTAATTGTGTGCGTAATAACTTTTATATGCAAGACTCGCTCAGACAAGCAATGGCAAAAACTTGGCCACTCACAACACAACTCACTCAACACAAGCACTCTGTTAAACTGATTCGTGTAATTTCATCAAACCTACTCGTGACACAAGTTAAAGATATTTGGGTCTTTAAAAAAAATACAAATATAATTCTGAATAGTAACTTTGTTTTCTCTTTCTGAGTCATTTTAGCACATCAACTTGCCTGACTGCAAAGAGCGATATCACGCTAGACGTGCTCGCCAGATGTTAAGCCTTGTTTTCAATTATTTATGCTAATAGGTTGATCACATAAAACAACTCAATGCAACTTGTGCTGTTTTTTTATTGAACCCTTATTACGTGGTTTAGTCACGATCATTTACACAAGCCGCAAGAAAAAAAAAATTGTATTTTTTTTTATTTTTAATCAATCTAATTCCTGTTCGGTGTCAATCGACACCAGTTGTAGACCATGGTGGTTTCAAAAAATTATACGAATTCGTTTACACTCTGTATAGTTAGTTGCCTGTGTAGGTACTTATCTCTTTGGTTGACTGTACCTATTTATCAAGCTCATTTTTTTATTCCTGTTATAATGGTGCAAGCACGCAGAACAACATAAATAATAAACAAAATAGAAATAACTGACGGTAATCAAAAACACATGCAAAATTGTTTTACATAGCAGAAATAAATAAATAAATTGCACAATCACAACACACTAAAACGGACTTACAGTTCTTTCTCATAGTCTGGATTAAATCGTTGGACGTTTTTCTGCGAATATTATTTTTAATTATTTCTTTCAATAAAAAAATCACAAGATGAATTCCATTTTAAAGGTGCGCTAGCGCCATCTGTTAGACATTTTCAGAACAGAACAGAACTCTTGCAACGATTAGTTACATGTGTGCAAACTAGATGGCGTTGATAGTTTTGCTGCAGAAATAATAGATGGCGCTCAACTAAATTTTGTATTCGTTTCTATTTTTAGATTTTAGTGATTTTTAACATTTCCTACATTATTTTAATGTGCCATGATTTAAAAAGAAAATTAAAACATTGATCACGACACAGAATAAACTTAAAATTATAAGAAGCAATTGCGTTTGGTACAACAGATAAAAAATAAATTAAAATAATAAAACTATTCTTACTCGATAGCTTTGAATATCTTTTCGGAGTCCTTGCCGTGAAGAAGAGGCTGCATCGCGATTTCCTCGTCGCTTTGGTTGCCATCCTCATTTTTCCTGGAAAATATTTTGAAAAATATACATTGTAGGTTGAAGGTTAATTATTCCTAAACATTGTCTACTATGCTGAACAAACTATGCGGACTGATGGTCATTTTATATATAAGAACTTTATCAAAGTTGCTGGAAACCCAATATATAAAACATGGTATATAATACCAGGCATTCTCTTCTCGCGATGGCCCATAATTCAAAATGAATGTAAAACAAATTGCTAACTAGCCAAATTATTTGCTATTTTGTGTTAATCATCTATTTAGTTAAAAAAGTAAACTGTATAAAATGACTTGTTGAACTTTGCTTCTGTAGAAAAGCAAGTAAGTAAGCAAGTAAGTGAAAAAATACATTTTGTTCAAGTAATTTATTTAGACATAGTGGCAACACTCCCAGCCGATGACGTAGGCTTGGGCCAATTGTGACCTAGCTGTCACAGGAACAGAATACCTGGTGAAACATATTATTGTACAGACGCCAACACATCAAGCTGCCCGAAACTGTCACATTTTCTCAATCAACCTTGAACCTAATGCCTTTGCGATAAAGTTGAAAAACTATTACAGAAATTTGACAAAGAAAGTAAGCTTTGTGTGTTGGCGTCTCTGTACCATGACCAAGAATCGGTTGAAATCAGTCTTCTTTATGACTTCTTGTGGCAGCATCAGGTAACATCTGCCTATAATAACCGCGAGCTGTCAGTCAAGCATGGTGAATTTCCTAAGATGAAGGTCCAATTTTAATATCATACATAGCCCTTAATTTTTATTTGTTCTTCAAAATTGGATGTGCTTAATACTATCTATGATATAGTAACAATATTTGTAAGAGACTGGTGCCTGAGATAGGTTTAGCAATACCTGCATTACAGGTCATCGGGCCGCCCACTCCACTGATGGACAAAGCTGCGCTGTGCCATTTATATTTTTGACAAAGGAAAAGTTGTAGGTAGGTAGTAATTAATAATAATAAAAAATGCATGCTAAAATGAGTGGATTTGTGTGAGTGCGTGTGCGAGTGGGGTTGCGTGTGTCTTCGTGTGTATTAATAGATGGGTACTTACATCTCCTCCTCGGGTATTTGGCCATCCATGCCAAGTTCTCGCCGCATCATCGTACTCAGCGATTGACCTTCTTTCTCACCTAAAAGAGGGATATGTAAAAAAACTGTTTGTGAAATTGCTTTAAAATGACACGATTTTCGGTTTGAAACAGATTATTCTAAGCTTTCTATGGCTACCTAAAATAAGCTGGGTAACTGCAGCATACACCTAGATAAACGTGAATTGAAACCACAACACATTTTGTGTCAGAAACGGATCCTCACGAACCTCGCAATCAAAAAAATCGTTTACTTATTAGCCAACACACTGCCAAAAAACATCTATAAATAATGTTATGTCTATGTATAACTTCTAACTGATCTATTACCCGCTCAGTTCCATAACAGCTTTAAAGATTTCTGTAAACACAACGGTAAAACTCGTTTACTTACCGTTTTTATTAGGAGGAGACGCCATATTTTGCATGGCAGTTCTTCTGTCCCTTCCATAGAAACTCTCGCGTCCATGCTTCTTTAGGCTAGTCCATACTGCGCCAAACAATGTGTGGTTACGCTGGAACATGAAAGAAAATATTATTAAATAGCGTATGACATCTATTCTCACTGTTGGGCAGAGACGTGTTCTCGTGTTGATTTTTTTACCATTTGTTTCGCGAATTTTCTGCTTAGGTGCCTGTAGATTCCACTTGCCCATAAAATGACAAATCCTATTTTGTTCAAAACAAATAAAGCTAGTACTGCTTTCTCAAAAATGGACACCGTAATGTATACAATGTTCCATCTGTTATGCAATAAATAAACTCTCCAGAAAATGTAACCTTAGAGCAGCCGAAGGTATGCTTACCCTATGCATAGGCTCCACGACCTCTCCAACGCACTCGTCGAGGTTTCCAGAGATGGCTCTCTTCAGCTCCGGTCCTGCTTCATGCAGTGTCCTCAATCCAGCTTGTAATGTCATCTGGTTGTTCTGAAGAGAAGCTGCTGCAGCTTGCTCCTTGCGCTTCCTGAATCTGTTCGTTTGTCGAGGTGGAAGCGATGAGATCTTTTGTTTTGTGATTAATGTTAGTAGCATTTGTTCGTTTTTTTCGTTGTGTGTGTTTGTAATTGAAAAAGGTGTGTTTTTTAAGACAATTTGACTTCAAGTTCAATAAACTCTTGTAGATGTTTAAAGTTAAATTGTGACAATTGTTTTATTGTGTTTTTGTCATTTTCTATACACGACTATACACACACACAACACAGCATATATCTTCTCTACACGTGAGTATGTACATCTAAATTATTTTTCATAAAGAACTATTGCTTCATGATATCTAGCAAGCTATAACTAAATTGAATTTTATTTGTAAGTGTGAGGGAATCAAACGCAAAAATGGTGGTTGCTAACGGTTAAAACCCCAAACTTTTCCAAACATGTCTTCTCTGTGTCTCGAACTTACAACCATTTGCCTAAAATTGTACCACTTCATGTTAAAAAGCCAATTTATTGAGTTCTCGCCTTCTCCATGCAAAAACATCTGACAAAACACAAAAATTATATCAACCAACTCCACTCAAAAAAGATCAGAAAAAGGTAATAAAGACTGTGCGTTTTAAGCAAGTGATTGTAAATACACAAGTTAAACACGGAGGAAACATGCTTTGGATGACTTGAAAAAGTTGTCGCAAAAACTTGTCATGCTGTCAAAAAATAAATTTGGAAAATGCATTGGACTCGTTGGTAAGGAACACCTTATAAAAGGCGGTGAAGCTGAAATAAATAAAAACGTCTTGTGAATCATACAATCATCGAAGAACGCTTTGAACCCCAAAATAGAAATATTTTTATTACAACCAAATAGTTTCTTATTAGTCTTATCAAGATAATGTGTCTAGTGATGATCGTATGACTCTAAAATCTTAAAATAAAATAGAGAACATCATTCACAACCAAAATTCAGAAAAAATCTCTCAAGCGGCCCTCTTGGCATTAAAACTAGTAATTTTACCAAGAGAGCAAGCGTAAATACAGCATTTGTAAAAAAAAAACTTCGAATGTTGCTTAGTACTCGTGAATCGACTTACGCATGGTTCCTATAAAAATAGAAATGTTGATGTTAATGATTGTGCTTACAGAGAAAATAATATAAATGAATCAGAAATGAGGGATGAGGTGAACCCTGTTAAGTGAACGATTTTGAAGACAAAACTGAAAAGACACCAATTGACTACTCTCTACGGGTTCTTGGAACTCTCAGTATGGAATGCAAAATATTTCTAAAAGTAAAAGTAGTTATAACTAAATTGCTTGTATGGGTAAACTCAAGCTTATAAAAGTAGACCTCGCAAAGAGATATCGTCAAATAACTTTACTTCGACAATTCGATCTTCTCCGAGCTTTATAAGGAAGATGGTCAAACAAATGTAGTATTGTTATTCCATTCACATTACGTAATATCATTGAATACACTTTCAAAGTAAAACTTTGAGCCAAGTGCTTAAGAACGAACATTAAAGTTTTTGTTTATTTAGATGACTTTATACTACTATCTACTCTCTCGGTTAATACTACTCACTAACCTTCTAAAATAGTCCTGTATGAGGAATGTAGCATAGAACTTTCCAACGGTAATTTCGTTGGGGTCACCAGGTGGAGGTACCACCTGGTCTAGCAACTTAGGAGACGTCCGCTTCCATACTTTCTTGATTATCGCACGAAGCTCCGTGTTACATTCGTCAATTACACCTGGATTGAAAAAAATATTACACAAAAGCTTTAAAAATAACCTGACTTAGATCGTCAGGAAGAGCATGTAAATTATTTTCTTTTTTAACCGACTTCTAAAAAAAGGAAGAAATTCTCAATTCAACGCCTTCAAAAACTGTTTATTTTAGAAATGATAATTATTTTAATTTTTTTTTGAGTCTTTTTTTTTATTTTGTACTATGGCGATTCTCTTTATTTATTGCATAATCTTTAATGTATTAGTTCAATTGTTTTTGTACAAACCTGTTGTTTTGATCTGCAACTGCGTCCGAACCACGGCGAATAACGTAGCGTTGAAGTTGACAGTACCATCAGAATTTAGCGGCATATTCATTGACACAAGACGTTTACATGCGGTCCGATGAGGACAGAGCTTGCCGAAGCCTAAGAGAGACAAAAGAATGTGTAAATTGCTTGAAATATTCAAGAGGCGCCCAGGAAAACAACGATGCCATCTGTCAAGTTTTAGATGGGTCAAAGTTTCAACATTGAAATCATTGTAAAACATGATCGCCATCGCTTTTGGCCGTCGTGTAAAATTTAAGTATTAGGGCCGATTTTTCAATCATCAGATAGCTTTATCTGAGGGATAAATATCATGACAGCTTTTGTATACAAAATCTGTCCTTGTGAAATTAAAAATCAGCCCTTAGTTGACAAAGTTAGTCAGATAGCACCAAAAATGTCTGGTTTAATTTTTAGGCAATTATTATTAATACTCCTTGCCAGGTAGATCGTTAAAATAGGCAAAGCATAGATGAAATTCTTACCTAGTGGTGGACTGATTTTTCTAAGCAGCGTCACAACGTCTAGATGTTTGATTCTTCCCTTTGCGTCTGGATCGTATTCGCTCCACAGCCTGTTTTACATTTTTAAATGTTTCATAAACACACACCGAAAGTACTGCGAGAGACCATAATGTTTTTGAGAAGGATTTTAAAAATGGTCCAATTCGCATCTACGTTTTCAATAGGAAAGGACTTTAACACTAGAACCGTACCCTGGGGTACAAACAACTTTTTTTGTTTTAAATCGTCATAACTTTTTAACTTCGTGGGGATCCTTACTTGGGCCCGGGTATTCTAAGAGGTGCGGGGTGCACGTCACTATATTTATCAACCGCGAGCTTAGCGTGTGGACCTCGTGGCAAGCTTGTGTTTGTTGTCTGTTGTACACTGTACCCCACGATACAAAATATGATAAAGCGCTATAACCAATATAGTGGCGGTATTCTGGGAAAAAGGGGATGTGATGGGCCGGCCTCATAACAGGAAGATGTTTTATGTTTTTGAGGAGTAGGGATCACAAATCGCAAATTCGATTCATCAAGTGCAAATGACTACCTATTTGTAACGAACACAAAAGCAAAGTTGGCCAGGAATGTGTTCAAAGTTAATGAATAAAAACAGTTGTTATTGACAGATGAATATATCTAAAAATAAGCATAAAATGCATTCGTTAGTAATAAAGTTATACATTAAACAAACACGGTTGTATTTCATGGGGTACAACTGCATCCCAGGGTACGGTTAGTGACCATGCCAGATGGGTACGGTTCTAGGGTTAAACGGTATACAAAGGCAAATAAATGGAAGAGAAACTTTCTTACCTTACGAACTCGTCAAGATGATGAGGACCTAAAATAGACCAGTCCCTCGTCAGGTAATCGAAGTTGTCCATGATGACAGCAACGAATAAGTTGATGATCTGAAAATTTATTATAAAATATAGCTAAGTTTCACGGATAGATCGGAAAATGTACCGAGTAACAGTTTATTTATAGTTGACTTCTAGTGGATCTATCACACTGACTGTAATATTTATGTATCTTACCAAGAAAGTACAAAGCAGCGAGAACGAGATGAAGTAAGGGAAAGCCATCCAGGTGCCACAATTCTCATTGTCGGGTTCCGCCTCACTGTCAAACATGTCTGGCTTGATGCAGTGGATGGGTTTGCCAGGCCGCTCATCAATGTTCGGGGATAACGCCATCATGATGTCTTGCCAGGCTTCTCCTAAAATTACAAGTTACAAATTATCAAAAAAGTATCCATACAGTTTTTTGTCGGGTCCTCTACAAAGGAAACGACAAATTAAACCTTCCAGTTAAGTTTGAGCTTATATAAACACTTGTAACTGTTTATATAGAACGGTTGAATAAAAAAAAAATAAAGAATAAATAAAAGATTAGCTAGTGCCAAGTTGGATTGGTAGCGAGGCTGAGTGCCCAGATTGCGTCGAACTTACTTAACTAGCGCCACTCGTGTTGGCTTAGAAACATCTTATTTAATTAGATCTTACCTGTAGCAGATCTGAATAGCACCATTAGAGCTCCTCCAAACGTCTTAAAGTTATTATTGGAACTAATCACGTCATCATCAGGGTAGACTCTACCAAAGAGCTGCAAACACAATAGGCATGTTGACAGAATCAATAAATTGCAAATCTAATTAGTCCGCCAGTTAGAGGTTTGAAAAATAATGGACACGTATTTTTTCTTTTGTTAAATCTATGAATATTTGGAAAGATAAAACGCATCAAAACTTGACAGTGGGGGCTTTTGAAAAAGCAAGTAAAAATTGTACTTGCTTGTGACGTTTTGGCAATTTTAAAAGTGTCGTATCTTCGGCAATTTTGGTTTGCGTAAGAAAAGAAAAAATACGGGTCAAATATTTTTTGATAATAATCTAACCGACGGACTAATTAGATTTTTTCAGTCAAGTACCCTATTATTATTTCAATTGAATTAAACACGGGGCTAATTGCCATGGCATGGGAGATTTTTCATGTCAAGGCCGCGTCTATATTCAAACCATTTAATTACAATAAGATATTCGAGCAAAAAAAAGTCTTCGTCTTCCTAGCCTTTTCCCAACTACAGGTCAGCTTCCAGTCTAAGCAGATGCGGCTGAATACCAATTTTACAACATTACCATCAGACCTCCGCAACCCAGTTACTGGGCAATGTTAATATCCTAAGGTTAGATCAGTTATCAAACTGTCAGGCTTCTGACTACATACAGTGGTGGACATCTAATTAGAAACACCAAGTGTGACTTTTATTTTTGGCACAATTTAACTTGATAATTAATGTTTTACGTATCATAGAGGGCTTATACCTATTTATCTATAATGTATCCACATCATGAAGTATTATTATATCAGTTTTGGAAATATCATACAACCGTTTATTTAAAAACTGGTATAGGTACTTTATAAAATAAAATGAAGCAGCACAACGTACTAAGGTGTACAACTAATTAGAAACAGAAAAAAAACATTAGCATAAATATGAACAAAGGTAACGAAACAATAAATAATGAAGTTAAATGGTACAAACGCTTTATAATAAACAATTAGTGTTTGGTTGGGAAGCCTCTGCTGTCGTTTACAGCTCTGCAACGACGTGGCATTGATTCTATCAATGTTTCATACATTTCCAGGGAATATTTCTCCAAGCTTCTACAAATGCGTCTTTAAGTTGTTGTAGTATGATACTAGTAGTAGTACGATATTAGTGATATGTTTATTGGACAATGTTTTCCTTAAAATGTACCACAAATTTAGATTTGATTCAAATCCGGACTATTTGCAGACCACTCTAACACCGACACTAATTAGTCTCTTAGAAATGCTCTAACGCTGTTTCTTTGGTTTGGATTATTGTAGTGTCAGTGTAAGAGTGGTCTGCAAATAGTGCGGATTTGAATCAAATCTAAGTTTGTGGTACATTGTAAAGAAAACGTTGTCCAATAAACATATCACTAATATCGTACTACTACTAGTATCATACTACAACAACTTTAAGACGCATTTGTAGAAGCTTGGAGAAATATTCCCTGGAAATGTATGAAACATTGATAGAATCAATGCCACGTCGTTGCAGAGCTGTAATCGACAGCAGAGGCTTCCCAACCAATTATTAATTGTTTACTATAAAACGTTTGTACCATTTAACTTCATTATTTATTGTTTCGTTACCTTTGTTCATATTTATGCTAATGTTTTTTTTCTGTTTCTAATTAGTTGTCCACCTTAGTACGTTGTGCTGCTTCATTTTATTTTATAAAGTATACCAATTTTTACATAAACGGTTGTATGATATTTCTAAAACTGACATAATTATACTTCATGATGTGGATACATTATAGATAAATAGGTATAAGCCCTCTATGATACGTAAAACATTAATTATCAAGTTAAAATGTACCAAAAATAAAAGTCACACTTGGTGTTTCTAATTATATGTCACCACTGTATATACTGATATGGATGACTACATTATATCGGGTGTAAAAAGACCCTTAACGATAACGAAAACCACGTATTCTATATCATTGGGATCATTTTTTTTTTCTAGACTATACCTCGGAAATCATTGGTTCTGGAGATATGGAAGGTCAAAGAATACGTTTTTTTTTTCGTTTTTCCAAAAACGAATCCTACGTGATAATACTAAACTTTCATTCAAAAAACATTATCAAAATTTTCAACTTTTCCTAACAAATTACGCATTTGAAGTTGCAAAAACGCAATGAATATCAAACGTACACGACCGCCTTGGCTCAGCTATGTAGCCGCTGCACAAAACACATAGGCACAATCGGTTACGTGCATTACATTACGCGCTACAATAAAACAGCGTTTTTTATGCCTAAAAATAAAAGTCGTTTCCCAGCAATTATTTTTGATCAATGTAGTTTAGTTTGATGTACAGAGTGCGTAGATTTCGGCTATGTGATGGGTCTTTTTACACCCTGTATAGTTTTAAGGTTTTAATTACACGAATTCGTTTACCCTTCATGAAAATTCTACAAACATCTTACCTGCATCCCAACAACAGCATAGATGAAGAACAACAACACAATCAACAGCGCAACATACGGCAAAGCTTGAAAAGACTTGATAAAGGTCCACAGAAGAGTCCTGATCCTCTCTCCTCTAGAGAGGAGTTTGATCAAACGCATGGCTCGGAAGAGACGGAAGAATGTTATGTACTTGAGGAGGTAGGCGCCCTGGAAGAGAAGGAGATTGGAAGAGGTTGTAAATTTCAGAAGAAAAATAACAAATTTTATGTAGGTAGTGCTTTACGATTTTTACCGAGCAAAGGTTTATTCGATGGTTAGAAATTTTCTAGTTATTATACTTACGATTGATTTTAGCAAAATACGTATATTTTTACCTTCAAGGTACTAGACAGAGACAAAGAGTAAGGCCGGCTATACACGGGCAGCTTGAAGCAGTCAGGTCGACTGCTTTAAGCTGCAACTGCATAGCAAACTACAGCCTTCTACGTACGTACATACACGAAACAGCTCGAGCAGTTGCAACTGCTTCGGGCGGTTGGCGGCACGGCGTGCGGTCAAGCAGTCGCCAGGCATACACTGACTGCTCAAGCTGTCCGTGTATGTTTATCACTGGCTAACTGCTTGAGCTGCCCGTGTATGGCCAGCCTAAGCTAAGCTTTGCATTTGTGTGAGTGATCACACAAAAATGTGCCAAAAAGTATTATAGACCGGTTTAAACCAAGCAAAGGACGCGTCGCGGTCTATGCCGACGTCACACCTAGACTATCTATGTGCACTCACAAAAACACAAAGCTCAGCTTAGGCCTCGCGGACTGTACCCTGATTGTCAGTTGGGCTAAATCTGAGAACTCTAAGAACCTGCTGGGGAGTTTGTTGCGCCGTTTCTTCTTCACAGCATAAACACTAGGAAGGGTGGACGCTTTTGGGGGCTATCTTGCGTAAAATTGACGTTCAAAAAGAACTAAGTAATTCTAGTCTATTTTGAATAAACGAGTTTTGAGTTTAACCATCCATCGACAGTGGAATTGTTTTTTTTCTTCGTAATGTAAGAATTTTTGTTCTTATATTGTCACGTTTCTTACCTCTTTATTTGATGCTGCTTTGTTAAGCATGCCGTACTGTAAAATAAGAACATTCATGAGTATTTCTTTAACGATTAACAAATTCATATTGATATCAAACGGTTATGTGCGTGTGCTTACATCAACTGGTGGTTTATTTTCGTTAACCTGGGTAACCACGATATCTATAATACTACCAACTACTAAGATGAAATCTGTGGTGTTCCATGCGTCTCCGAAGTAGTTCTGAAAAGATACAAAAGCATATATAATATCCCAGCAGTTTTTGGAAGGAGGTTAACAACCTAGACTCATTGATACGAGAAATAAAATACTATGTAAGTATTGTAAATCCATCATTCATCAATGAGAAAAAAAGGCAGAAAGAAGGTAAATAAATATTTGGACACAGTACAAAGAGACAATATTACATATGAAACATAAGAAAAAAAAAGAACTAAAATAAAAAGATAGACATAACATAAACATAACGTATTCAAAAATAACAGTCATTTCACAAAAGTAAAAGAAACACACAAAGTAAACACGCGTCACAAAGATAGATTATATTTACCACCCTCCAGAATAAAAATGCTTTACCATAGTCCCTATTATATGGCAGTAAAAATTTATAATAAATTACCAAACGATTTAAAGAAAGAAACAAAACTAGCAATATTTAATAGAAAACTAAAAACATTTCTTACACAAAATTGCTTTTACTCAATGGAAGAATATTTTGAATTTAAAACAAAAAAATAATAGACTCCACTAAATGTTATATAATTATAATTTGTTTGTTTTTGCTTCGGGTTAATAAATGACCTACTCAAAGTTATTATGGCGATCTACTGTTAATTAATTTATTTTATTAAGAATTCTTTTGCAACGCCTGAAAAAGGTAACTAAGTTATGAGAGCTATTTTATATTGTAACACCTTATGTATACTTAGTTGGCAAAATAAATATCTTTGAATCATAATCACAATTTTTAGTTGTGTCTCTCAGCTGGACAAAATAGGTATCCAGTATCCCAAGTGTGAGTTTTTTTGATTAACTACTATAATTGTGTTACGTTAAATATGTATCAAAATTTAGGAAGCGCCTCTAGGCGCGGCGTTAAGTACTAAAACTCGTGCTAGAATTGAACGCCGCGCCTTGGACGCTGCCTAAATTTTCATACATTTTAGCGTGACACAAGTATAGTAGTTAATCAAAAAAACTCACACTTGGGGTACAGCTTATAAAACAATTAGTCATACAACAACTGAAATGAGTTAATTGACTATTTCTTACCTTAAATCTAAATGCAGCCAATTTGAACACAAACTCTAGCATGAACACCGTAGTCAGCAGCATGTTGATATAATCCAGGACCTGGAAAACAAATTGACCATCATCATCTGCCTAGCCTTTTCCCAACTATGTTGGGGTCGGCTTCCAGTCGAACCGGATGCAGCTGAATATCAGTATTTTACATGGAGCGACTGCCTATCAGACCTCCACAACCCAGTAACTGGGTAATACGATACTCTTGGTAAGCCTGGTTGTCAGACTTTCTGGCTTCTGACCAACAGTAACGACTGTCAAAGATCTACAAATGACAGCCGGGACCAACGGCTTTACGTGCTTTCCGAGGCACGGAGGAAACTCGCTATGGTAAATGGTCACCCATCCACAGACCAACCTCGGCAAGCGTGGCTTAACCCGGAAGATCGGTCTATGCGGCTGTAATTATTTAGCCACGAGCTCCTCGGAAAACAAATTGACCATTGATAGATAAAATAATTGATTATTAACATCAATACAGCACGACTGGTTAGTCGCTGCCGAAAAACATGAACTCTGCTCATCATTCTGAACAACTTTTACTGTGGGACAAACTCTGAATTTGTGAAAAAAAACAAGCTGTTCTATACAAAATAATCTGAGTTTCAGTACCAACAGCACTAAGGGCGACCCCTAGTGGGACTCTGATCTCGGCTTAAGGCGTTGCTGGCAGGGAGTTGGGAGGAAACAGCTTGATGTGGGCTGAATTATCGTTGTGAGAACTTATTATAATGTTAACGAACCTTCTTATACTCCGGCGAAGCTCCATGGAACTTCATCATGAGCGCCACGGTATTGAGCACAATGAAGAAGAAGATGATGTATTCAAACCGCTGTGACGTCACGAACCACCACGTCTTGTACTGAATCCGATGCTTTGGGATGTACCTGAAAACATTATTGTAAAGAATTTGAACTGGAGAACAGAATTGAACAAATATCTCATGTCCTCCTTAAAAGCGTTTTGTCATGATGCAACAGCAGATGTTCTGCTTAGCCTGTTCCCAAATATTTTGGGCTCAGCTTCCAGTATAACCATGTGCGGCTGAATACCAGTATTTTACATGGAGTGACTGCCTTCAGACCTCCGCAACCCAGTTACTGGGCAATGCCGATATCCTAAGGTTGGACCGGTTGTCAGATATCGAGCTTCTGACTACCCTTAACGACTATCTATTCAACTCTATAAGTGTTACAAGTCTTTTCTGTATTTGCCATAGAATTATATTCATATGCTGTTTTGCCTTATGGTAGCGTCTAAACATCCAATGACGGCCTCGTTCGTCTAGTGGTCGCAAGAGCGACTGCTGAGCCGGAAGTCCTAGGTTTGATCTCCAGGTCGGGCATAATATTATTGGGTTTTTCCATCTGGAATTTCTCAGTAGCCCGGAGTCTGAATTTGTGCCCGGTTGGTGGCAACAGGCCACATGAGACTAACATCAAGGCGAAATGAGGGTGTACTGTACACCTCTACCCAAACCTTCGGGAAGACATGATGTTATGTTATGTTAAATATCCATGCATGCATGGAGTACAGTTGCTTTTGAGCTGTTCTGTATCACTAACCTTCGTACTGGCTTAGCTTTCAAAGCAAACTCTATGCAGTTCCTCTGATTCTTGTCCAGCTCACAATCCTTGAATTCCTGTTCTCCTTCCTTCTGGAATGTTACTATGACAAAACCTACGAAGATGTTCACCTGTAAATAAATTAATAGTAAGTATACCATCTCAATGGGAACTATATCATCTCATTTACCAGCTCAGCTGTAGTAACTCATAGCTCTGACAAGAGCGATGCGAATAAGAAGTTATCATCAAAAAGACTTTCTGAAATGTCCATATTTTTTATTTTGAGAATTTCGTGGATTTCCATGATGGAGGGACCAGCATTCTAAATGCGCAAAACACTCGTAATCGCTATGGCTTTGATTTTGACAAGTCAAAAATTTCCATAGCAACGTACAGTCCGCGAGGCCTGAGCTGAGCTTTGCATTTGTGTGAGTGCACATAGAATCGATTGCCAAAAAGCAGTATAAACCGGTTTAAACCAAGCAAAGGACGCGTCTGCATTCATTCTCACACAAAAGCAAAGCTCACTGAGGCCTCGCGGACTGTATGTATTAGCAATCCGACTTCTCCACAACTATTTACCACGCAATGAATATTGTTTTATGGTCAAAATGAAAGCTATTGAAATTATGAAAGTGATACGCAATTCGGATGCGAGTCTGACCTAGTCTGAGTTCGATCCAGCACCTCTGACTTTTCGAAATCATCTACGCATCAGAATTTAAGTATTACTTGCGTTAACGGTGAAGTAAAATATCGTGAGGAAATCTGCTTGTTCTAGTTCTTGAAGGTTTTTGTAGTACCCCAACCGGCACCAGGCCAAAACTGGACTAAGACCTAACCCCTATTCATTCTCAGAAGAGGCTAATGCCCAATAGTGACTAATAGGCCAATCATGCTATAGTAACTGCACTCCGAGGTGTTACCCGCTTTTTTCAGGATAAATAGCCGATGTGTTAATCCAGGATGTCAGCTACCTCCATAGCAAATTTTATCAAAATTCGTCCATCCGTTTGAGCGTGAAGAAGTAACAAACATACAAACACACACACTCACAAACTTCCGCCTTTATAATATTAGTGTGATAGGTACCTGGGTGACTTAGGGATGTACAGGACATGCATGGTGACTGAGATAATATCCCCTAATGACTACAGTTGTTTTATTACCACACAGTTGGTAATAAACCATTTTCCTACGTCGTCGGATCTGGACCAATCCCTATATAAGACTTTACCATATACCCACACAAAAATATAAATTTTGCAACCAACTGAACCGTTTTACTTTTATTGTTGGCCCAGATTATAATCCCCAAACGCACTTTTTTTATTATTACACTTGGTCGCGTGGTCCCTCGTCACACCTGATGGTAAACGCAGACAGTCTAAGATGGAGCACACGAATCCAAGTAAAAAAGATATAGAGAGATTCCCCTATACCTCTCTGGCTCTCACATACACACGATGGAACACAGTAAACTGCTTGGCGCCGGACTTTAATGTGAGGGTGGTAGCTAGCCAGGCGGACCGTATAGATCCTACCACCAAGCGTGCTGGCTACTTACCATGAAGAAGGCTATGACGATGATGTAGCTGATGTAGAAGAAAGCTACCAGTGGTCTAGAATTCTCTATAGGACCGTGACGTTCTTCGTTCGAATCCATGGACGTGGACAACAATCTGGAAATTAATTCAATATTTGTTAGAATATTATTCAGTATGAATGGGGTGCATGAAAAGAGCCTCCACGAGTGAGGATACTTAAGTACGTCCGACGCACCCTGGGCAGTCAGCCCCGCTACCAACCTTGCTGACTGGCTAATCTTTTCACCACTGCATGAGCTATTCTTGTATAGCTCGTGCTTGGGGGTCTAAGGAGTAGACCCGACTGTCACAACAACAACGACTGTCATAGGTATTCCTTATGACGCTCGGGATCGACAGTTTAACGTGCTCTCCGAAGCAAATATTGTCATATCTGGTGATCTACTCCCTAAGCACGAAGTCCGTGGTTTCGGCCTTAGTTACGAGCGTTTCCTACTCCCTATCACCTACGGACAAACGATTACTTTGGGGCCCGAACAAAAACTGAATGACAACACGATTTGACAGCTGTCCCTACTTCCGATGTGTTTTTGCCCGTCCGAAAAGTTGAACTTGACACTTGTTTTGTTCACTCCTACGTTTCGGGCTACTTTCGGACGGGCGACTAACTTCGTTGATGGACTTAGGGAGTAGGCCCCCTGACACGATAGAAGAAGATTCAGGAGTATAAACAGAAGCCAGTTTGACTGCCTCGTTGGTCTAGTGGGCACAAGCGCGACTACTGAGCGTGAGGTTCTGGGTCGATCCCAAGGTCGGGCAAAGTGAGTCTTGGGTTTTTCCGTGTGGAATTTCTCAGTACTAGCTTGGACTCTGGATTTGTGCCCGGTTGATGACAATAGGCTCACCCCCTATTACATGGGACTTAAACATAAAGACGAAATAAGGGTGTACTGTACACCACAGCCCAACCCTTAGGGGAATACAGGCGTGATGACCAGAAGCTTGGTATCTTGAAGCCATAGTGCAGACACGACACTTTTAGCATCAACGATAGGTGCTGCATCGCATTCCGGTGGCCCTCTGCGTTTGATCGCAGTCTCAAAATAGTGCATTTCAACAATTGCATCGAGCACTTTGGCATATTCCGAAGATGCCAGAGCCTCACTTAATTATTATCGCTGCGACTGGAGTTTCAGTCACTGCATATAGCGATAGAAGTTATTAAATCACCTCCATCTCCTCGAGAAAGTCCAGCAAACGCTTGATGATATTATGTCTCGGAAAGTTCCGGGTTACTGAAGTATGTGGCGACCTCACGGGGCCTACTCTGAATATCGAACTACAAAGTTTCGGCTGACGGATCGCACGTTTTTCAACCACGAACACGTTTCGGATCCGGCGATTGATCCGGTTTTCGCAAATTTGTCATTTTTCTTTCGTTCACCTAACTCCCAAATGTCAATTGACATCTAGTAGTTCGTTGTTTGACAATACTTTAGTCATATACTTATTAGTTCGATTTTCGTCGTTGTTTCGTTTCAATCCGAATCTCATCATCATCATTCAGCCGAAAGACGTCCACTGCTGGACATAGGCCTCCCACAAAAGGGGAGGGGGGAGGGTTGCCGTAATCTCGCCACGCTTGGCAGGTGGGTTGGCGATCGCAGTATGGTTGTTAAAGTGCTCAGAGAACGCTGCTGCTCATCCTCTACAGAATCCCTTAGTCGCCTTTTACGACACCCACGAGATGGGGTACTGCTATTCTTTAAGACCGGCACTACACAAGACCAATATCCAAGATATACACGGTGTAAAAAGACCTATCACATAGCCGAAATCTACGCACACTGTACATCAAACTAAAGTACATTGACCAAAAATAATTGCTAGGAAACGACTTTTATTTTTAGGCATAAAAAAAACGCTGTTTTTTGTAGCGCGCAATGTAATGCACGTAACGGATTGTGCCTGTGTGTGTTGTGCAGCGGCTACACAGCTGAGTCAAGGCGGTGTCGTGTGCGTTTGATATTCATTGCGTTTTTGTAATTTCAAATGCATACTTTGTTAGGAAAAATTGAAAATTTTGATAATTTTTGTTAGGAAGAAAGTTGAGTATTATCACTTAGAATTCGTTTTTGGAAAAAACTAAAAAAAAATTGTATACTTTGATCTTCAATATCTCCAGAACCAATGATTTCCCAGGTATGGTCTAGAAGAAAAAATGATCCCAATGATGGGTAGAATACGTGGTTTTCGTTATCGTTAAGGGTCTTTTTACACCCGATATACAAGAGATCCGAATTTATGACTTTCGTTCTTCGGAGTAAGCTCCCAGGCCAGTTTAGTAGCATGTGGGCCACAGTTTCGACTTCCTTCATGCAGACTCTGCTTAAAAGGTTATTTAAGTAACCAAGCTAACTTACCCTGGCCATCCCTCAAAAGTAGATACAGTGAAGAGCGTCAGCATTCCATTGAGCACATCATCAAAGTTGAATTTGTTTCGGATCCACAAACGGTGCCCTATTTCAAGCTTACCGTTCGTGTTAATTAGGTATGTACCCCTGGAAGAATAACATAAAATGAATCTTTAACACCTGATTTGGTAAATTGAAATTTTATCCGGTACCCACGACATTCGGCAAATTCGTCTTTCGTCAAAATTCGTATTTCGTCAAATACTACATTCGTCAAGTCCTTGTTTCGTCAAATTTGCTTTTCGTCAAATCTAAAGTTATTTAGAAAAGGTTGTTCTATTTAGTTGCAAGCTCGTTGATTAAGAATGAAACCTCTTTCTTTCAAATGATTGCCATTTAAGTAATAATAATTTGGATGCGTACTTGATTGGATTGCTTATACAATCTAGCCTACAAAACTTTTTGCTATTTTGTTTAATTCCTTTTTTGACAGGTCTCACTGTCATATTTTAATAATCTGAAAATATAAAATGTTTTCAATCATTTATAGTTATTTTTTTCCTTTTTGTCGTTGATTGTCCATAAGCTTAACTCAAGCGTAAGTGACGAAAAGCGAATTTGACAAAACAAGGACTTGACGAATGTAGTATTTGACGAAATAAGAATTTGACGAAAGACGAATTTGACGAATGTCGTGGCTACCATTTTATCATTGTACTATCACGTCATTACCAATTACCCGTCCAAGATCGCTAGATTCAAAAACTATACACGGTTACTTCAATTAATAACTGGCGAAATTTCTAAGTGTACTCAAATTAAAATGTACCCAAACTTTAGTTAATTAGATACCTAACAACATAACTTAAGATACAGTTAAACGGCGCGTGAATTTCCGACCAACTATTTTGGAACATGTCGAAAAAACCTACTTGTTATATTCAGTGTTGTTTTCGACGTGCCATGCCGTCGAAGGCATCGTGAGCACGTTTTAATTTGACGTCTATAGACGTCCGTGGCGGTCAAAAGGGTAATAGAAAAAAAAATAGAAAAAAAAATTCTGTAGCGAAAAGAAGACATAGAAGGTATCTTATTTGTGTCTAATAAACTAAAGTTTAAGTTTTTTTATTTATACTTGTTCTATTAATGATATCTAGTAACCCTGTGAAGTTTCCAGTTAATATGAAGTGAGATAATTATTTAAAACATCATTGTAGTGTAATTTTGGTTGAACATTTTTGTTTCATAGCGCATACAGGGTGGAAAATATAAACGCCCCTTGGGGGGGAATGTACTTTCAATATTTAAGATACCTAATTTTATTTTTACAAGTAACAAAATTGCATTCACGGATTTTTATAAGTTGCTTTTATTTTATACAGAGTGGAAAAAGTTAATGCCACCTGCAGGGAGTATATTAAATACTGAAGATAGCTTATTTAACTAAAAGGAAACTTTTTTTTTAAAGCTGCAGAAGTTTCATAAATCTTTTAAGAAATTCAAACAAAAATTTTTTTTCTGTTTTTTTCTTTTAATTCATTAATCAAGGTGCTTTCCCTCCAGGTAGCGTTAGCTTTTTTCTACCTTATATACTTGAAAATATACTACTTACTGGCACTGATCTTGTGTCACTTTGGTAATATCCGTACATCTATAGAATTTACCCTGAAACCATAATATTAATATTAGAGCAAAATTCTTAATCTAAATAAAATTACAACTGACTCCTAGACCAAAATTTTCTTAGTTCAGGAGTCAGGAAACACTATTTTTTTAGATAATTTATTAATTATTTTTTTTGTGAATATTTTTTTTTATATATTTTGCTTGTGTTTTTTTAATACTCAGGTTTTTTAGAACATAAAAAATATTCAAACTTAAGTATCAAGAAGTTTTTTTTAATTAATTTCAAATACCTATTGAATCACCTGACCTCGCTTTCTACAAACCGCTGAAGCTAAGCACATAAAACAAATAATTAGTAGATACATTTCAGGTTATGACAATGCCGGGACTATGTTACTTTGCTAACACTGTTTTACTGACAACCATATTTTATTCAGGAGATTCATAAATATATTCAAAAGAGCCATTCTAGAAAAAAAAAAAAAGCTGTAAAAACCTATGTTTTTTTTTTAATTAAAATTGGGAACAGACTAACAAACAATAATTATAATCTTCCAAAACGTTACTTTTCGTAAATTACATAAAGTAAAAAATATGGTTGACAAATTATGAGTACTACTGATAAACCGGATAACTTTTAGAAAAAATGGGTATAATACGTGAACGGAGTAGAACCCCAGGGCATCGTTTTTTTTTTAATTGCCTCTCTTAAGTTTTATCCAATCTATAAATACTACTATTTTGAAGTAAATTTTCATACTGAATCAATAAAAATAGAAATTTTGAAGTAAATAAATCGATTCAATAATATTTAAATTCAAATCATACCTACACAGCTACGTATGATTTCATTTCTATGGTAGATATCGATGGGTCCTATGTATAAGGGCCAAAGTGGCATTATATTAATTTCCAATTTGTACCTTTAACTGTAGATATATGTAGGTTCACATTGGAAATGACAAAAATGCCACTTTAGCCCTTATACGGACCAATCGAATCTAGTATCTATAGATATCGATTTCATAATAAAAAAATTAAAAACTCTGCTAAAGCCTTCTGTTCCATTTACCCATTATACCCCTTTTTTCCAGACGGTAACAAAGTCAACCAGTATAAATAGCTATACACAATCATATTACCAGTGGCCAAACCAGTTTTTATGAAAATTACACTCCAACTTACATCTGGTTCGGCTTTAAAGAGATGTGTATTAAAAAAACTTAGTTTATTACCTACGGTAGTCCCAACTAATCCGAATTTCGGCAGCGGGTGCGCTCAAAAAGGGTATTAATAAATGATCTAATAATGTATGTAATAATAATGATCTAACCTTAAACAACTGAATACCAACAACAGCAAACATAAATTGCAACATATGATTTATTATAAAAATGTTTCCAATCGACTTTATAGAAGCAAACACACACTTGACCACATACTGAAGCACAAACAATGCAAAAAATGTTAAAGCGGCGCCAACAATAACGTTACCCAATCGCAGTGTTTTTTTATTATTTTTTGTAATTTTAGTTTTCACCCATTTGTCCCAATGTGCGTTTGTGTAGGTGTATGCAAACCACGATGTATAAGGTTGTGAAAAAAAAACAGAATGCAAAAATAAATAAATGTTAGAAAAAAAAACCACAAAAATCTGGGGGAAAAGGTCGCCTACTTACATCGCGTTAGTCCTTGGTTTTACAGAAACAAAAAAAAAACTTTATTCAACTTTTTACAGACACGCCAGTGTCCTGTTCTGACTGTGACATTTCGAACAATAAAAAACGTAAACACAGTAACAAACCAAGTACCTCACTCCTAGTTTTCGAGTGAAATGTCAAGGTAGGGCATTGTGCAACAGAAACACACCGAAGCACTTAATTTTGAGTCCAAAAAATCACAAAATTCGAAAAAAAAAACTTGATAAAACATGACACAACACCTTTGGGCTAATTTTAATTTAAAATAAAAACATAAAGAAGCATGCAAGCTCCTAGAGCGGAAAAAAAAGAAAAGAATTTTTTGGACCCACGGGCAGAAGCAAAAAAAAATGTTAGTAAACTAATTTTTTGATATTGCACGTAAATAAGCCTCACACATAAATAAACGAAATCAGATGATTTTTATTTCTTTTTTTTTAGAAAAAAATAGTGCAAGAATATTTTCCGAGTGCATAAAAATACTTACTTCCAGAAACGTATGTAAATTGTAAATAAATTGACCCAAAGGTGTCGTCAGTGAGTAAAAAAAATTGCGAAATATTTTTTCAATTTTTTTCTCCTCCCTACCTTGAACATTTGCACTCCCATGACAGCAAACATGAACTGTAGAAGGTTTGTCACCAACAAAATGTTTCCGATCGTCTTAATAGCGACGATCACGCACTGTACTACGTGCTAAAAATTGATAAAAATACTTTTTTACATTTTTATTTACTAAAATTGATAAAAATACTTTTACATATTTTTTTTACCTAATATTAATGAAAATACTTTTTTACATTTTTTTCTTGACTAAAATTGGCAAATGTTTTGAAACAAAAATTTTAAAATAAACTGACCTTTAATCCTTTTGCTCTGTTGATTGCCCTCAAGGGTCTCAACACTCGGAAAACTCTTAAAATCTTTATAAAAGATACAGTATTCTTTGACCTGTATAAAGACCAAATAATTAAGAAACAATTAATTTATTTAAGATTATTTACAGTTACTCACTTGCATGTTTCGGGATTGCCTGACTAGTTTCGGACCCAAACTAGCTCTTTGCTTTTCCAGTCATGCGCACACGCACTACTGACACCGAGCTCGCCAATGCCGAGCGTTGCTTTGAGCCTTCGCCACATGATCAACTCATGATTCAAGGTTCCGTTTGGGTGCAAAATTAGTCGAGCAATCGAGAATGCACGTGCGTAAAACCGTAATTAATGACAAAATTAAATATGAATGTGTCTCAAAAAAGTCCACCCGGAAGCAATGAATTCGGCTCACCAACATGAACCTTCATCGTCATCATTCAGCCGAAAGACGTCCACTGCTGGACATAGTCCTCCCCCAAAAGGGGGGTTTGCCGCAATCACCACGCTTGGTAGGCGGGTTGTCGATCGCAGTATGGTTGTTAAAGTACCCAGAGAACGCTGCTGCCCATCCTGTAGAGAATCCCTTAGTCGCCTTTTACGACACCCAGGGGAAGAGATGGGGTAGTGCTATTCTTTAAGTCCGGCACCACACGGGACATGAACCTTAATATCTCGAAAACTAAGAATGCTAGTTTATTCAAATATAAAGCATTTTATAGACAATAAAATTTCAAAAATTCTCAAATAATACTTCTTAAATTCTCTTTCTTCTTCCTTGCTCCCGAGTGTACAAAAACTAACGTAGTTTACAGAAAAAAAACCTGGTCTTTAACCAATGAAATTGTTTTGGTACTAGCGATGGTAGCGCCATTATGGTATGTCTACACCAATGCGCTTTCATGTTCCTCTTGCGCTTTCAACTTTCAATTCCTCTTGCGTTAAGCGCATGCAATATTGATTGCCATAAGACGCATGCAGCTTATCGTCTACACCGGTGCGTCTCGGTCAGTCGTCAGTCGACATACAATAGACGGATTAGGCTAGGATAGGGCATGACGTCGAACTAGTATTATGGCATGCGCTATGGCGCTTCACGTATGCTTCAGATGAAGACGCAAGATGAACATGAAAGCGCACAGGGGCCCAATTCTCCTAAAATAAATTGTTGCCAAACGCAATCTAACAACAACCGTCAGTCAGCTTTTGTTTTGGAAAATTTTCAAAATGATTGATTTTGTTTTTTGTGTCAAACAATTTGATAGCTTTTGAAATTGAGAGCTGTCTGAATGAACGGTTCGGCGTTGGTTCGGTTGTGATTTATCAAGATTTATTTTAGGAGAATTAGGCCCGTAGTGTAGACATACTATTAGTTCCCCTGTGTGCTACCCCATTGAATACACTGTATCATTAATTTGACTTACCCATCCAAAGATATCAAGGACACTATGACGACGAGTAAATCCAGCAGATTGAATGCTGATCTACAGAAGGCGTCTTTATGTAAGATAAATCCGTATGTGATCACTTTCAACAGCAGCTCTACGGTGAACACTGTGGTGAAGAAGTAGTCGATTTTGTGGAGGATCTGGAAAATAGAAGTAAATACTTCATTAACTTGTTTAATTCATTTGTGGCTAAACTCTTCGAGGATGTCTAAAGTTGCTCCCACACTGGTGTTGACAAACGTTGGAAACAGTTTCAAACAGTTTTGTTTTGTAGCAAAACGTTACTAAATGTTTTGTTGAGATGTTCACAATCATTCATCAGTCTGAAATCGCCAACCCTCAGTGAGCAAGCGTGGTGAGCAATGCTCGTTCCTTCTCTGCCCCTGTGGCAGGTGTGTGAGTAGCCCATTTTACAGGCATTTATACATTTATTTATTTTGTTTATTAATAATAATCTTACATTTGAATATTGCTGTATTGTCAAAATGAAAGCTATTGAACTTACGAATATGATACGCAATTCCGATGATGCTTTAAGTTCAAGTTTTGAAAAAAAACACACTTTACACATCGAGACGTCCTCAAAGTTTGAGCAGATCGTTGTAGGCAGTTAAAAAAACATAGAAGGATGATGATTGCTCGGAACCTTCTGGAAGAACAGAGCTGATGACGTCAACTGCGATCAGTGGGACGCGGAGAAGGAGGCACCCGCGCCACCCGGGTGACACGCATGGAACGATCATCATCAGCGAGCAACACACGCTACCGTAATATTATTGTATGGCGACGTAAATTCTTATCACACAGGATGTGTTCTGCGTCCTACGGTCCGGTCAAATTGAACGCAGCCCGCATCCTATTTGAACATCATTTGCGTTTTATATATATTTTATGTAATTAAGATCTGACTATGCTCACACAAGCAAAGAACGTATGGAACGCACCGGTCAGGCGGTCGGGG
This sequence comes from Amphipyra tragopoginis, assembly GCA_905220435.1. Lineage (NCBI taxonomy): Eukaryota > Metazoa > Arthropoda > Insecta > Lepidoptera > Noctuidae > Amphipyra > Amphipyra tragopoginis. The sequence continues at coordinate 15,763,810 of HG992017.1, read as the reverse complement.
TGGGAAGGTAGCGGGAAGGGCTGCCCGGTTGCGGGCAGGCGGGCTAAGGGTACAGGGCGACACGCAATCAAATATAAAATGGCCGCTGTTTGCCCTGCCCGTCAGATCGCTGACCGTGCCTGTATCGCTGACTGGATGCCTTGACCAGATGCCATGCCCAGATCGCTAACCGGTTGCCCTGACCATGAAGTTCACATAGGATGCGGGCTGCGTTCTGAACCAGTCTAAGCCTTTTATTAAAGACTACAGACACTACAGTCCTCTACAGAAGATGAAGAAGAACATTATAAATATAATTAAGATTTACCTCAGTCTGTGATTCGCTGTCTTTATTTCCCACTGGGTCTTCCATAGCCAACATGAGTGATGACGCCAAGATGCACAGCAAAATCAAATTCTTGAACCACGAGTTTTTCTGAATTTTATAACAGGTTACTCGAAACCTGAAATAGGAACATGGTCAGGTAATTGAAAATGAGGGTCTTAGATCGATCTAGTGTATAGATTCAATTTATTTATTCTCTTGACAGACTGATGACGAAGTCGATGACGAAGAAAAATAAAATGTGTTTATTATTTATGCTGTGAAGAAGAAACGGCGCAACAAAGGATTATTCCGATCTGTCCCCCTGATCTGTCCCCTCGTCGGTAACAGGGGAACAGATCGAAACTTTTTATTTCTATTTGTCCCCCTGACCCTAAAGAACAGCAGGGGACAGACCAGAAATAATTCGTTCGATCTTTCCGTTCGTCTTGGTGACAGGGGAATGCTAACCAATTGGTATTGGAGAAGACGAAAAAGCTGCTGCCTTCAGGTATAGGTTTGTCCTCATTCTTCATCTCGACGTCTGACAACCGCCTCGGACGCGCCGACGTCGCTAACTGGCGCTTGGGCGATTCTTCCTTCTTTATATCTCCTGGAGAAGAAGAACATGTAAAAATTATGATCACATCATTTCAAGAATCAAATCGACGATAAGCTTTTAACAATCTGCAAATGTACAAATTGATAAACCAATGCATAACTGCTATTTTGACATAAATTTGACAGTTCAACGACTTATGAAACGGTTTGGCTTCGACTCAACCGTGTGTTTTTTTTTTGTGAATTATGATACGGATCACGGTTTGATTCAAGTACAGTCGAGTTAACACAATGGCATCTATCAAAAATTGGTTGAACGGTTGAACCCACAGACGTTACAACTGCAGTTGAACCGAAGCGGTGGATCGTTGTTCATTATTCATCATTCAGCCGAAAGACGTCCACTGCTGGGCATAGGCCTCCCCAAGCATCGCCACATCAACTGGTCCTGTGCTTCTCGCATCCAGCAGATTCTCGCGACCTTCACCAGATCATCGCTCCACCTTGTGCGAGGCCTACCCACGCTGCGCCTTCCGTTCATTATTAGATTACCAAAACTGTCAAAGTTGTCAGTTTGGCTTCGGTTCAGGTAGTCTACTCCCTAAGCACGAAGTCCGTGGTTTCGGCCTTAGTGTGACGATGGCAGTGGTGGCGACTAGCGGGGTGCACCTATAAAAATGCCGGCGCGCTGCACTTCGCTCTCTCTCGCGCCTCAGCAGCCGCTAGTTAAGTACTACACCTACACCTGAAGACCCTGGACTCCTCGTATCGTATTGTCTAAAGAACCACGCCCTGTAAACTAGTCTAATTTTGTAACTATTATTAAAATATATTATTGTATGGTTAAAAGTGTTTCCCTTAATATTCTTATTTATGTGTATACACTCCTGCTAAACTGCTTCTGCTTCTTGCTAGATTCTGATTTAATGTGCACATGCTCGTTAAGGGTTGACTCCTCAAGCCACCCTTAACCCGCTAAGCGTGACATTAGTTACGAGCGTTTCCTACTCCCTATCACCTACGGACACACGATTATTTCGGGGTCCGAACTAAGAATGAATGACAACACGACAGTTGTCCCGACTACTGATGCGTTTTTGCCCGTCCGAAAAGTTGAACTTGACACTTGTTTTGTTCACTCGTACGTTTCGGGCTACTACGTACGGACTTAGGGAATAGGCCCCCAGTTCCGGTTTCTGTTAGTAGAATCAAGCTCTGAACTGCATTTATTTTCGAGTTTGCAGTGGACATATATGCTCCAATAAGGAAACATGAAAATATTCATCCAAACAGATAAAATGTCTTTTAAAGATCGCAGCAGCCACAAGCACAATACATTGCCTTTGGAGATCAGCTCAGGATTAGCCCCATGCATATAAATAAAGGTAAATACAACACTCACCATTTTGTTTCTTCTCGATAGCAACGAGCGTGTCATTGGCTTCATCTCTTACTTCCTGCTCCTGTTCCTCCACGTCTTCTTCTGAACCAGTCTCCTCATATTCATGGTCTGATCTGCAATGTTTTAATAACTCTATAAATAATCCTTTTATGTATACAGGCTAGTTATAAGCATATTCAATCCATTACCACAGAAGCAGTACTTCTACTCGTCCGTGTGGTGCTGGACGTTAAGAATAGCACTACTCCATTTCTTCTCGTGGGTGTCGTAAAGGTGACTAAGGGATTCACTAGAGGATGGGCAGCAGCGTTCTCTGAGTACTTTAACAACCATACTGCGATCGCCAACCCGCCTGCGAAGCGTGGCGATTATGGCAAACCCCCTCAATATTATTTGGGGGAGGGCTATGTCCAGTAGTGGACGTTATACGGCTGAATGATGATGATGATGAGTACTTCAACTATACTCTTTTCACCCAAAGATGATTCCTGACAGCTCGGTCATTCCGTAAATTGTAGCTGTAAGGAGACTGCTATTGAAAAAACGTAAACGACATCATCAAAAGCCGTAGAATAGCTATATTATACATGTTTTGTTTTTTAAAAATATTTGATATTCTTTGTATGGTAACGATTTGTAGAGAAACGTCAGGAATCAACTTATAGTGAAAAGGGTATACCTACAATCGTCCGAATTGACACGAACAAAACTTCTAAGTTGTCATCGGAATACAATCAGTCACGGTTGTCATAGAGTACAAGACAAAGAGTGCATTATGCTCAGTATACAGTACGTGTCTGTGTGAGTGTGTCAATTCAGGTGATTATAGTAAATTGAGGTACAGTCGACTCTCGATAATTTGACACTCGTTAATTTGAATCTTTCGATGAATTGAATTTTTTTCCCGGTCCCTTGAAAAATACTCGATAAATTGAATAAAATCATTGTTAATTGGTCCCCTCGGTAATTTGAAGTTGAAGGAATAGTATCTTGCCCGCAAACATGCATCATTTGAAGTCCGGGCTTCCCTACTCTCTATAATTTGAAGCTCTCACCACTATAGAAAATTCATTGGACAATGATAAATTGAAGTCGCTCACTCAACAGAAAATTACAGATTTCTTTTTAAGATGAACATTTGTGAAAGTTGTACAAATCGCCGGGTTAATTCAAAAACCAACTATCTGCACAACTCGTGGTTTCGAGTTTATTGCGTTTTGAAAGTTTGTGCCCTAAAATTTCATATACTATCGTATCTAAGTTTGTGTCCTAAAGTTTTGTATACAATCTTATCTAAGATAGTGTATATTTTAGGGCACAAACTTTTAAAACGCCATAACTCGAAGTCATGATTTGGGCAGTTAGTTGGTTTTTGAATTAACCCGGCGAAATGTTTAAAATAAAAAATTACGAATTTTGATTTAAACTCTTGTTTACTTGATTTTTTTTTCTCCCTCCGTCTTGGTTATTTAAACTACTGTTATTTTGAACTCTTGGTAATTTGAAATTTTTGTCTGGTTCCTTGAGTGTCAAACTATTGAGAGTTGACTGTACTGCTTTAGCGTATACAAGGTGTAACTTAAATAATGCACAACTTCTTAAGGAGTCACTGTACCCATCATTATGAACAACTTTTCTCATCATCTGCCTAACCTTTTCCCAACTATGTTGGGGTCGGCTTCCAGTTGAACCGGATGCAGCTGAATATCAGTATTTTACATGGAGCGACTGCCTATCAGACCTCCACAACCCAGTAACTGGGTAATACGATACTCTTGGTAAGACTGGTTGTCAGACTTTCTGGCTTCTGACCAACAGTAACGACTGTCAAAGATCTACAAATGACAGCCGGGACCAACGGCTTTACGTGCTTTCCGAGGCACGGAGGAAACTCGCTATGGTAAATGGTCACCCATCCACAGACCAACCTCGGCAAGCGTGGCTTAACCCGGAACATCGGTCTATGCGGCTGTAATTATTTAGCCACGAGCTCCTCCTTCTATGAACAACTTTTACAATGGGACCAAAAAATAAAATCGCGAAAAAAAAAACAGCTGTTCCCTACATTTTGACGAGTTATCAGAACATTATTGTAGGGAACAGCTGATTTTTATTTCGTGATTTGAGGTTTGGTGGAATAGTAAAAGTTGTTCATAATGATGAGTACAGTGACCCCATACTTCTACTGTGCCATTACTGTTCCACTGTACTCTAGCCTCGTCTCAGGATGAGAAAGGTTTGGGTTGTAGTCCACCACGCAGGCCTGGTGCGGGTTGGCCGACTTCACACACCATCGAGAACTTTATGGAGCACTCTCAGGTGTACAGGTTTCTTTACGACGTTTTCCTTCACCGTTAACGAAGTGATACCTTATCAAATTCTGCTCCCTGATTCAGAACCTTTCCAATAAGCAGTTGTCAACCGATTCGGTAAGTTATCTCTTTCTCTCTCATTACGAGATTCGTAGACGGAACGAGATAACAAATCAAATCCGTCGACAACTGCTTATCGAAAAGATGGAGTCGGGGAGCTGATCCGCAAATGAATTTGGAAAGTCTGAGATGCGTGCTGGGATTAAACTCAGACTCTCCATTATGAAAGGCAAGGTTTCAATCTAGGCTATCACTGCTTTAGATAATTGTTTTTTCTTACCTGGGTACCCTCTTATATTTCTTGTAAGGCCGGCTGTTAGTAAACAATTAATGACTATGAATAAAGGTGCTATTTCCCCAGCGACTGCAAACTGCAGACTGCAACCGCAAGCCGCTGTCGGAATAGCATCTTTAAGACGCAAACCTTAAAGGTGCTATTTCGATGGCGTTTGCAAACTGCAACAGCAGATCGCAGCAGCAGATCGCACCGTAAGCGATACTAATGATTCATACAAACCAATGTGATTTGAAATTATGAAAGAAATCAAGGTAACCGACATAGCACGAAAAATTGCCAAACTTAGGTTATACTGGGCGGGGCACATTGCTCACAGAACGGATAGCCGATGGAGCCGAAAGGATCTGGAGTGGCGACCGCTTACCGAAAGGCGCACCATAGGTAGGCCTCCCACAAGGTGGACCGATGACCTGGTGAAGGTCGCGGGAATCCGCTGGATGCGAGAAACATAAGATCGGTCGATGTGGCGATGCTTGGGGAAGGCCTATGTCCAGCAGTGGACGTCTTTTAGCTAAATGAATGAATTAATGTGACTTGCAGTCTGCAATTGCAGTGTGCAGTTTGTAGTTGCTTGCGAAATAGCACCTTAAGCAGTTACATAAAATAGTTAAATTGTTAAAATACAAAAAGTAGCTTTTTCTTCATTACTATATAGATATTTTCTGATCTCCGATCATCAAAAAACATCGTGATAGTTTGATAGCAGCAATCTTTAAAATCGTTTCTATTAGTAGCCATCAAAGATTATCATCTTCAAGAGCCTGGCACTCACCCTTCACTAGAGTAACCTTCCTCTTCGTTTACATATTCATCATCAGTCTCGCCTCTCTCTTCTTCCAGTTGAGGATTACCTGCTTCTGGATTCTCAGCTTCCTGAAAGACAGTAAGAGATATCAAAAACGTGTCATTACGTTTTTTTGTACGATAGTTTTTACGTCTGGCACTTTGGGCTCATACCGATAATTCAGCCCTAATCAAGTTGTCTCCCTGCCAATCATCCACCAGCAACGCCCTAAGCCGAGATCCGAGTCCCAATAGGGGTAGCCCTTAGTGCTGTTGTAGCTTGTAGTCATGATGTTAGTGTGGTATAAGTAGTTAGCTTAGGTTAAGTATTATACATCCCCCCCATTGGCTGAAGACCCTACAGGTCTCGCCAATAAGTGCCCGGTCACGTAGAATCGTAAACATCATAAATATTTGCACGACCGAAAAGTTCAATGTATTGAAACTTAATTGTAATCTTAACCAACCTATATTCTAGCAAATAAAGTTTATAATAAAAGAAAACAAGAGTAAACCTTACCTCCTTTTCCTTTTGAATTTCATCCATCTCTTCAGCGTCTCCTAAATTGTCAACAGCGATAGCCAAGAACACGTTTAGCAAGATATCTGTACGCTTTATTAAGAAAATTAATAAAAAAATTACGTTATTTATTAATATTCTGGGTAAACTTAAAAAGAGGAGGGAATCCGTTTTGCCAGGCTAACATACGCAGCGCGAGATAATTTTTTATTGCTCGCAGAACGGATGGCAGATGGGGCCGAAAGATTCTGGAGTGACGACCGCGTACCAGAAGGCGCAGCATGGGTAGGGGTAGGCCTCCCACAAGGTGAACCGATGACCTGGTGGAGGTCGCGGGAATCCGCTGAATACGAGAAGCACAGGACCTGTCGATGTGGCGATGCTTGGGAGAGGCCTATGTCCAACAGTGGACGTCTTTCGGCTGAATGATGTTTTATTCTATCAATTACTGGGATTGTTCTGCCATACATTGAGAGTAAATTTTGACCAGGTGATAAATACATCACCTTGGAACTATCTGTTAACCTTTTGCTCACACGAATTAAGAATTCAAAATAAAATGTATAAAATAAAAAGGTATATATCCTTTCTTGGTGAATACTGAGATGACAGCTGATGGAAGAGAATGGAAGAAGAGTATTTGTTGCGCCGACCCCACCTACAGTAGGATAACGGCACGGAGATGATGATGATGATCCTTTTCTTAGCATTTAAATTCTTATGAAACTGAAAAAAATCGCCGTAATAGTTTCGTTTTGACCTTGCAAAGATAGTAAAATCATGTTCTTTTGAAAAAGGATACAGTTACCGCAGATAAAGATGACGATGAAATAGAAGGAGGCTAACATGCCAGCCGTACCGACACCGCCGTAGGCGTTGATACCGTGGTACATCACGACGTTCCAATCCTCACCAGTTAAGATCTGGAATAACAAGATGATTTTCAGTGGTCCGTTTCCATTATTCTTAGCTTCGATATCGAGGTGTTTGCAAGAGTAATGCAATATAGTATAAGGGATCCAAGCCTTCTAATTTACGCTTCGATAGTGTGTCGATAGAATAGTTATAGACATTTGGTATTATTCTGCTGGTTATTTTAGACCAGTGGCTTTCCAGTGTTTGTCTATTAAACTGTTTTGAAATGGTATATTTATAGACGTTTTTCATCATAAGTCAAAAACTATGCGGCTCAAATGAAAATATGTTTTATCATGTGCAAATGAAGCCCTTTCGATACTTGCATGTATGACTTGACCTAGAAACCCCATTTTAAAATTTCAACCCCCACTTTGGTCCCCATTGCAATGAAAATAAAAAACTTTTTCAATTCTTTCACTTGCCACATACAGGGTGTAAATGAATTCGTGTAATTCCTTCAAACAGCGTGATCTACCGGTGACACTGATTGACCCTGCATAGGATTTTATCACAATTAACAAAAAAAGTTTTCAAAAAATGAACCCATGGTATTCTGTATCGGAGTAATTTTAGCGTCTCAAGTTAACTGACTGCGTGGAGCGATATCGCGCTAGCCATGCCCGTCAGCTGTGTTGCCATCCCTTCATTAATTTATGCATAGCATCGAAATTTTCTTTCACTTAAAAAAATATTTGGGAAAAAATAACTTATTTTTTTATTTTTAATCAATCTAAATCCCATGCATGGTTAATCTATACCTAATACATCATGTGGTTTGAAGGAATTACACGAATTCGTTTACATACTGTAGATGGACAAACATTATTTAAAACTATTCCAAATATCAAGTCGACAGCATTAGTAGTTCCAGGAATAAGCAGCTATGACAGAAAGCCGGACGGACGAACAAAGTTGCACCATAAGGATAATTTTTACCAATTTGGTATGAAATCCTAAAAAGAGAGTGAAGAAAATAATATCTACCTGAAACATCGTCAGCACAGCTTGCCAGAAAGAGTCAAAGTTATGCCTCTCTTTCTCTTCCTCAGGCTCGTAATCAAATCTCCCTCCAAACACTTGCATGCCGAGCAACGCGAAGATCATGATGAACAAGAAGAGAAGCAGAAGTAAAGAGAAGATGGACTGGATGGAGTTGAGGAGAGATGCCACCAAGTTGGAGAGAGAACGCCAGTATCTGAAAAGTATAAAACCATTGTAAGAACAGAGTTTCATTTGATGATGATGATGAATAACAACAAGGAATAAACGGAGATGTAGGGTATTGTATTTTGATATACTAATATTATGCCAATGATGGTACTTAGTGCGATACATTGAAGATATCCTAACTAATATTAAAAATGCGAAAGTAAGTTTGTTTGTTATGTACCTCTTCACGCCTAAACCAATGAACAAATCATCCTGAAATTTTGCATATACATTGTCAGGTGGACAGAAACGGAACTAGGGTACCTTTCATCCGCCACGTGTCTTTGGAATCATGACTGAATTATATAATTATAGAAACTTTAGTAGTGTGTTAAGATTTGACTGTCAAATTATAAATAACCACGAGCGAAGCCGCGGACATAAGCTAGTAAGCCCATATTTAGACCAAATTACCGTGACTACTGAATTATAATAAAGATAGATCATCAGGTCTAGATTTTGGGTACCACTAGGAAACATCGGATCCATCATTATTGATTGTATCGGATCGAAAAAGAATCAGAGAGGTAACGGTTACTGAATATGACATACCTACGATATCAAGTTCAAGGCGACAACACTATAAAGGTTGGGTTGTATAAAATTTATTTATTCTTTCGCACAAAATTAGTACAGAGGCGGACTTAATGCCATAGGCATTTTCTACCAGTCGACCTTAGGGTGGTGCAGAGAAAACATGGTAGGTGCACTTAATAGTATTATGTGTGTGATGCGATGGGATTTTTGCTAATAATATTTACACTTATAAATATAAAAATACAAATTAAATAGTCCAATAAATACTAGATAACATATACACATGCATACATAAATATATATTAATAATCATAACCTACATATATATTATAATAATATACAATATGTCACAAAAAATTAACAAACTTACTTCGTAACTTTGAACACTCGAAGCAGACGAACACATCGCAACACAGATATACCCAGTTGTGGAATAGTTTCAGTGATTGTAAGAGCCAGCTCCACGATAGAACAGAACATGACGAAGCAGTCGAAACGGTTGAACAAGGAGACGAAGTAACCCTGGAAAAAACAGAAATACGTGATTGATACAAACTAATAAGAAGCAAGAAAGAAATAGTAGATTGTTGCATCGAGCGCAAAGTGAGTTATTAATGCACGAGTGTTATGTTGGTACTAAATTAACACCAGTGCATTAATTACTCACTTTAGCAAGATGCGTAATCTACTTTTCTTTCAACTACCAATCTACCTAACGTGATAAAATATACCTACTCAAAATAAAAACTAATCGTAATAATCGAAAGGGATGCGCACTTTTCTTCGGTACAAAAATCGCGCCATTTTTTTTTTTTTTTTTTTTAATTCAGCCGATTTTTGTTTTCAGTCAGTATCTTTTTGATCTAATGCATACATTTTTTATGAAACCTAATGGGAGACATTAAACCTCTGTGGTAAATTTATATCTAAATAAAAAACAGTGCATGAATGAAAAACTGTGCAACCTTAAGATCACAAATAAAGGATTTGATTTGAAGATTTCATAAAACATTTCTGCACTGTTTTGGTTCTAAGTAAAAAAATACGTTCTTTGTAATCGGTTTTGTAGTGATTAATGATAACATTACTATACGTAGTTGAAAGAAAAATTGTTTATTCAACATTTCATCATTCAGCCAAAAGACGTCCACTGCTGGATATAGGCCTCCCCCAAGCATCGCCACTTTGTGCTATCCATGTTGGGGGGGTCTGTCATTATCGCCACGCTTGGTAGGCAAGTTGGCGATGGCAGTATGGTTGTTAAAATACTCAGAGAACGCTGCTGCCCATCCTCTAGTGAATCCCTTAGGCGTTATCTCCACGAGCGAGTGAATCGCGGCGATATTCTCGCCGTGCCATCAAATTCAATACTAACTATCGCCGCGATAACATCACCGTGTGGAGACACGTTCTAAGAGAGTGTAGAGAAATACGTGGCACGACGATAATATCGCCGCGATTCTCTCGCTCGTGGAGACGGCCCCTTAGTCACCTTTTATTTAACAATCTCCTGGAAGCTAACACGCTATTCATTTCTATACATTTCCTTGCTGAAATGGGTCATATTTGGTTAATGGTTTATGAAATACCGTATTGCGTTCTACTTCACACCTTCATTTATCATCTTCATTCATCTTAAGGATATACGTTTAATATTAATTACTTACTTGGAAGCCCAGTGCATACATCTTCACCAACATTTCCATAGTAAATAGCGCCACGAAAAAATAGTTTGCGTAGTTTTGGAAATGGTCTAGCCAGTGAGGTTGACTGGAAAAATAACAATTTATGGATATCTCAAAATCATTTCTTTGCACAAATTTTTGGAATTCGATTTTTTTGTAATGTACTATTTTGGTAGACAAGTCGACGGCCTAGCTGATGGTAAGTGATTACCGCCGCCTATACAGGGTGTGAACGAATTCGTGTAATTCCTTCAAACCGCATGATCTACTACTGTCACACATTAACCATAAATGGATATTTCACAAAATCAACTAAAAAATAAACATAACATAACATAACTTCACGCCTTGTTCCCCGAAGGGTTGGCAGAGGTGTATAGTACACCCACGTTTCTCCATTATGTTTAAGTCCCATCCCTTGTAATAGGGGGCGAGCCTATTGCCATCAAACTAAAAAATAAATTCAAAAATAAATCTTGCTTTTCTATTTCTGAGTCATTTTAGAGCCCCGAGTTAACTGACTGCAAAGAGCAATATCGCGTTAGTCGTACCCGGTAGCCACTGTGCTTTTATTAATTTTTGCGTGGCATCGAAAGAAAACAATATTTTTTTTGCTTATTTTTTCTGATTTCTTATAATGTTGTTTAGATACGATCTACTACCGCCATCGCATGAAAAAAATGATGTTATGTTTTTATTTTGAATCAATCTAAATCCCGTGCGGGGCCAATCTACACCAGTAGTAGATCATGTGGTTTTATACATAGAATTACACGAAGTCTTTTAGACCCTGTATACACCTACAACACCAAGAGGATTGTTGATGCATTGGCAACTCTAGAGACAAAGTTGGACAGTCTCGTGTGCCTGTAATTTCACCGGCACAAATACTCTTCAAAAAGGAACACAGCATTGCTACTTAGCGGTAGAAATAACTCTTCCACAAGGAGCTTCTTTCACTACTACTCTTAACTTGAATGAAGACGTAATTAAACCCGTTAATAGTAATTTGTAAAAAAATGTGTCGGACAAGATTGTTTTAGCTTACGTTTAAAAACATACTATAGTAATAGGCATGTTGACAGCATCAATAAATTGCAAATCTAATTAGTCCGCCAGTTAAGAGTTTTGAAAAATTGTGTGTTAAATCTATGAATATTTGGAAAGATAAAACGGCTCAAAACTCGAGAGTGGGGGATTGTGACGTCAGAAGCAAGTAAAAATTGTACTTGCTTGTGACGTTTTGCCAATTTTAAAAGTGTCGTATCTTCTTCAATTTTGGTTTACGTAACAAAAGAAAAAATACGGGTGAAATATTTTTTGATAATCTAACTGACGGACTAATTAGATTTTTTCAGCCAAGTACCCTATTGTATGCACCCCTTTTCAGTGCAGTAAATAAGAAAGGTATACATACTCGTGATGTTCGGTGGCCAGCACCAAAGTATTCAAGAACACAAGCACTATGATCGCCCAGTAGAAGGTCTGCGATTTAACTGCTTTCCTACATGACCTGCGCAACCGTCGATTGACCTGCAAGAAATATAAAAAATAAGCATTAAGGTTACTCATTCATCATATCAGCTGATAATAGAATGTTGAACATGGCCATCCCAATACCCGCTACAATTAACGGTCAGAGAGGAAAGTTCCACATAACCACGCTTGTCAGTGGGATTGGTGATCGCAATTTTTTGTAATTTTTTAATAATTATTTTATTCAAATCAAATCAAATATTTTTATTTCACTTAAAGGCGCTTATGAAAAGTCGAATTTAGGTGCACGATTCCAATTAATCGTTTCCTATGAAGAAGAGCCGGTAAGAAACTCCATGGTTACTCATTTAAAAAAAGGATATCTTTAACAATTAAAGTGAATACAGTACTATGATTAAGGATAGTTAAAAGAGAACAATGTAGTCTTGACCACAGACAAACAAAAAGGAACCAAAAAGGAAAAAAAAAACAATATTATTTGACTTGGTCTAGTTTGACCCTAGTCACACCAGGGCAGGGGCCCAATTCTCCTAAAATAAATCTTGATAAATCACAACGGCCGAACCGTTCATTCAGACAGTTCTCAATTTCAAAAGCTGTCGAATTGGTTGACACAAAAAACAAAATCAATCATTTTGAAAGTTTTCGAAAACAAAAACTGACTGACAGTTGTGGTTCGATTGCGTTTGGCAACAATTTTATTTTAGGAGAATTAGGCCCCTGATATCGCGCAGACACGTTCTAAGATGAAGAGCACACGAGTCCAAGTAACAGAGACAAGGGATTCTAATATAACCCTCTGGCTCTCACAAAAACACCAAGGAACACAGTAAACTGCTTGACGCCGACTTTAATGTGATGGTGGTAGCTAACCAGGCAGACCGTATAGATCCTACCACTAAGCGTGCTGGGCTTTATGGAATCTTATAACAAACGTCTATTCCCAGCATGAGGTGAGGAAGTTATATATTCTAGCCCGTCCCCTTACAGGATAAAACACATCATCAGAAGACAGGAAGGCGCTGCTGACCATTCTTTTAACGAAACATTATTCAGTACTAAAGCCTAATGAAAAATTAATCACAATTACTTCAATTAATGTGGAAGTTTATAATACAACGCAGTTTTTTTAATTACACCTTTAATTGAAGCTGTCTACATGAGAAAGTTAACTACTACCCCTTTATTTATAAAAGAACAAATTAATGATGATTCTATTGTGCGCCTGTAACATGCTGAGAATGTGTGCGAACGAGAGGCATATAATGACAACCAATAGAGAGTAGTACATCTAGTTATATACAACACTACACAGTGCTTAAACAGCATGACTGGTTAGTCGTTGTAAATCCAAAAACCATAAACTCTGCTTGTCTTTCTTGGGGCTTACTATGACCTCTTATGAAAACGTTCAAATGTCAACTTCCGTTCAAAAGCAGGCCTGCTTCTGAATCGTTAAAAATCGTACCGTGACAGTACTAAAGGTGAACGACTATTGAACCAAGTTGAACGGTAATGCTTGTTCATGGTAAGAAAATTCTATACAAAAAAAGGTGAACGGATTTTGTAAACGTCAACGTAGCATGCCTGCCGCAGGCCTGCTCTAACGATATCATAGTACAAAAAAGCAGGGCAGTTCAACTTCCAGGCAACTTCTGTCCTGCTTTAAGAGGTCATAGTAAGCCCCCTGTACAACTTTTAGTATGGAGAAAACTATCAAAAATATCTGCTGTTCCACACATTTTGTTAAGCAACATTGATTATTTTATTATGGAACAGCAGTTTTTTTTTCATGAATTTGAGTTTTATTCTATAGTAAAAGTTGTACAAAATGATGAGCAGACTTCTTGGTTTTCGGAACAGCGACTAACTATTTATGCCGTATTTCTTATAAGTAATAATAAAGGTCCTAAAATAGTACCTTGTCGAACCTCCTGCAATAAATTTTGCAAGTTGATTGGCCTTGGTCTGTATTTGCGTTAACATTGCTCTGAGATCCTTCTTTGCTTTTTCTGTCTTTTTTGCCTGAAACCAAGATAAAAATATAAATGAATCTCATCTCAATGTCATGTAACTAACTCTGAAACCGTATCGAACGCTTTTTGGTTTGTTTTTTCTGATATTATCCACTCTTGATTAAAGCCTTCAGTCGTCAATTACGTCACCGCTATGAGGAGGGGAAGATGAAGCGGGAAATCTACTTTAAACTACACTTCATAGTTGTTGTTAGATGTATACTGTATTGTAACACAGGAAGGAACTAACGTCTAAGATACAGGCTCAGCCATGTCAAGACGTTATTGTTCGCTGAGCAATGTGATAATTATGTTGTTTTAGGTCGGTTAATATTTTCGGATGTAATATTTTCTTTTTTCCAACAAACAATTATAGTACAATAACTTTTATATTATCATTATCCTCCTGCCTTCCCTCAATTTATTTGGGATCGGCGCAGCATGTTTTTTTCATCCATACATCTTTATCAGCCGTCATCTCAGTGTTAACTTTCTTCTTAGCCATATCATCTCTCATACAATCCATTCATCTCATCTTTGGTCTGCCTCCTCTCTTAAAGCCACCCACATTCATACGTAAACCTTTTTTCGTAACATAGTTCTCATTCCTCTGCACCACAAGTCCATACCATACAATAAATTGCTCGAAATATACCTTGAGAATCATTGTCATCATCTTTTTGTCCCTGATCGTTTTCAAGGTCCAGCTCTTCGGCTACTGTTATCCAATTTAAATATCCTTTCAAATCTTCTTCAAACTGCTGTCTTTCTCGTGACTTTTGGAAATCACCGCGATTCTTCGCTTTTTCTCTTTCTTTGGAGAATTCTCTGAAAGGTTGATAAAATGATACGTAACGTTACATATTTACTAGAAACAAACATTCATATTACATTTTTTTATTCACTTGTGTGTAAAATTTTACATATAAGACGCGAGAAGTACATGACCGATTTATGTGGCGATGCTTAGGAGAGGCCTTTGTCCAGCAGAGGACGTTTTTTGGCTGAATGATGATGATGCTGAAGTTTTTAATACTCACCCAGACAACACACCAAGAATAAGGTTCATGACGAAGAAGTTACCGAAGATCACCAGGGTCACGAAGTAGATCCACGGCCACGTGTTGCCTTTCACGTTGGAAACCTGAAAAAGAGATCGAGATTTCTTTACATACGAAGTTTATTTGTACATTCACAATTACAGTCGCTAGTATAAGCAGTTTATGACTTAATGGCTGCTGAACAAATTAATCGATCTACCTGGATAAGCCATTGTGAACAATTTGGTGATTTATTTCAAAGAAATTTGTCGAAAGTAGCCGGTCGGTTGAAAGCCGCGCACCTATCAGGAGGACGTGTGGTAAAGCCCCATAGATGGAAGGAGTACACCAAAGTTAGTGTCGGATCAAGACCTGCCGGGGTCGTGGTGAATGCAATAGCGAATCTCACGACACCGGCCATAGGTCTTTGGTGGTGGTTGCATTCCGTACGGGTCCGACATAATCCTCCACATTCTCCAAGGCGAAGGGCATCCATGAGGAAATCTTCACGTCAAAAATTCTGATAAACATCATAGGTGTTATTTTCGATGGATGTTTGAAATATTGGTATTATATATTATGCTGTGGGGGGACGAATTAAAAATACAATTCCCCTCCGTCGACGGGCCAGCGAGTCGTCAGAACCCATGAACACTTTTCTTATTTATAATAGGGTCCACTCTTGACTTTGATCTCGCCTGATGGAAAGCGATGGATGAGTCTACAATGGAACTATCGCACCCAGAAGATGCCTACGAGTATTCACTTTTGCTTTAAAGGTTGACGGATTATAGGTAGTCGAAAACATTGACGGTAGCAAGGTGTAACCTAACACCATAATTGTGTCCGTAAAATAGCATTAGGTACATGGGACATAATGCAAGAGGCACAACGTGGGTATACAAACTCCTGTTATATGGAAACACGTCTGCTTACTCCTTAAGGGATTACAGGCGTGATTGAGACGCAGTTGTCAACATCTAACCTTAAATAAATAAAAATGTTCTCTTTTATACTCACAGCATACATAATATCGGTCCACCCTTCAAGGGTGATACATTGGAAGACAGTCAGCATAGCGTAGCCAATATTGTCAAAATTGGTGATGCCGTAATTGATGCCATCCCATTCTCCCCTACAAACGAAACCTGTTGGACATTTGAAGCCCACATCCCCAGACTCACTGTTACAGGGACTTGGATCATCTATCATTTCATCTGAAACAGACAAACATTCAAAATCAACCAATTACTAACTCTTTGAGCTCTTTAAATTTTTAGCAATAGGGTTTTAGTAGCTCCGCCTCAGGCAGAAATACAGTAGCTGAGTTGTGACTGCGCAAGTGCAAGGTAAACCGTTTTTATTAATTCCCTGTTAGCAAAAAGTCGTAAATTTTTAAATATACAGGCTGTAAGGGTAAACACCGTTATCCTTGAAACTATGGGTAGTTGACTTAAACATAAAAATATAGGACCGAGTAAAAAAAAAAATATACGGGCGAGAAATGACGCTACGACGCGGCGTAATCACACTCGCTAACGAGACAGCTGACTGACTAGGGTAGCAAACTGTGCGGGGCCGTGCGTCGGGCCACGCGGCGAGTTCCCCGCGCCCCCTCCCGTAGCTTGTTGCCCCCGCGCATAGGGTGAAATGCTTTTGAGGAAAGATGAAAATTTTATAAAAAAAAAAGTTTGTTATTTTTCATTGATTTTACGTTCTATAAATGAAACCAAACCACTGGTTTCAAGGATAACGGTGTTTACCCTTACAGCCTGTATAAATTAGTTTTCGTGTTCTTGCTGCTAACATGTCAATGTGTTCTTGGAAGCTTAATCTACTGTCAATCAGGATGCCCAAATATTTGATTGTTGTGTACCATTGAGCACTGGCCTCTTCTCAGAATGAGAAGGGTTTAGACCTTAGTCACCCACACTAGCATGGTACAGCTTGGTGGACTACGCACACCATCAAGAACCTTATGGAGCCCTCACAGGTGTGCAGTTTTCCTCACGATGTTTACCTTCACCCTTACAGCGATTACGCACTGCATCCGATCCAGATCCGTGAAAATAAGAATATAAAAAACTCGGACCGAATTTGGATATTGCTTTGCACACTGCATCCGATCCGAATACGTGAAAATACGAATCTAGAGTCTAAAAAACTCGGACCGAATTCGGATATCGCTTACGCACTTATCCGATCTCTGATCCAAATTCAAACAATTCAGGGGCCATCTTTGGCATATACATTTGGCGTCTGATTTGAATCCGAGGTAATGCGAAAGCGCTCTGAATACAAACAGTACTATGGCTACTTCGGTTTGTTAATATTTCTTCCGAATCGGAAACTCACCGATCACGGAGAGAAATCGGTTGACGGAAGTCGGATCTAGAGCGTAAACTACCATACAAATAGTTCTAAGACTACTTCGGAACGTATTTTCTCGGATTCGGATCGGATGCAGTGCGTAACCGCTCTTAACGCATGTGATAATGAAATTCTGATCCGCACATGAATACGAGAAGTCAGAGGTGCGGGCCATGTTTCAACTTTATTTTATTTTTTTATTTGAGTTGGGTTTGCTTTTGAATCTGGTCAAGGTCAGAGGTAACAGAGACAAAGTCCACGATGGAGCGAGCTTACCCAGAAGAAGTCTATTCATTCGGGTTGTAAGCGTTTGGGAACACAGACGCAGGTAGTGAGTTCCACTCTTGTGCCGTTATGAAGGATGTTTGGAAGCGCTTAGTGCGAATTACTAACTTAGACTTAACTTACTGCATGGAACGGACGCGTCCAATCGTTAGACTATCACTGCTAACTAGGTCATGCAAAAAGAAGATTTCGAATTCAACACGTAAGATAAAGATGTTGAAGACATTTTAGAAGACGTAAAGGCCATCTATCCAAAAAGTACTGAGCACTTGTCGGTGTAGCAATCTCCTCTTTCTCTATCCAGAGCCAATTCCTTCACTTCTCTGTATGTTATCACTTCCGTGTTTTCCTTCAATTAGTCTGTGTACTTTATTCTTGGTCTACCTCGTTTTATCTTTGTCTCTAATTTACCTTTTATGATGCTGGTTATAAAGCTGCCGTGTCGCAATAAGTGACCAATCATTTTCTACCTTCTTCTTTCGGAAGGGTCAATAATAAGTAAAATTAGTCTAATCTTCAAACTAAAATGGGATGGGGCACCAACAGGGGACTATCCACGGCTGCACTATTGGAGTATAGTCATGGACCGTCCCAGGTAGGTGCAAGACTATTGCATCATTGCATTGCACTATTGCATTTAAAATAGTCTTGCTATTGTAAAATATGGTGAATAATATCTGGTCTATGGGAAGGTGTGTTAAGTGGACTGGATAACTTCCATTGCCGGAAGAAAACGGTGTCTGCCTTTCAAGTTTAAAATTGAAAAGTTTTGGCAGACGGTGACTCGCCAGCTCACTAGCTGGGCCCCCTGAAAAGCCGCCAGTATAAAAGGCGAAGGGGGCAACAGACGTTTGAGCGGCAAGATAGTAAAATTAGCAGTCATTGTACCGACAGTCGTTACGGTCAATGTTTTATTAGCCAAGAGCTTCGACCAAAATCTAAAGAGGCTCTCGTTGAGCGGCTGGATCAAGAGCTTGATACAGAAAGCAGTACTTCTCGACACGGCGCGTTTTGTTATGAAGTTCCTCTCTCTGAGACCCTGACCATAGATAGCTTGGACCCTGTTCCCGATGCCGGTGATCTACTATATTTTTATGTTTTTTCTTTGTTTAGAAATACATATTTAAAAATGTAATTTTATATGTCTTGTGAATAAACAAAGTAAAATTAAGTATCGTACCTTTAGTAGTCCCATTTTTGAAACAGGTCTCATGTAAGGCTCCGGAGAACAGCTCCAAGCCAATGATGGCGTAGATGATGATCACAAATAGTACCAAGAAGGCTATGTGGAATAATGGTACCATTGCTTTCAATATGGAATTTAACACAATTTGAAGACCTGAAAAGGAAAACAATCTTTATGATCTGCTACTCTAGCAGTATGTTGACCCAACCGTTGTTACAATACAAGCTTAGTTTTAGTATAAATACTAAACCTGAAACTAGTTTGTTCAGAATCACTAGGAGAATCGATTGACATATTTTTTAAACAACTTTTGGTTTTTCATAAATTTCAATTTTGTTTCAGTAGTTTTCTACCCATAACAGTTGACGGGAATAGACACCTTAAGGCTTGAGACGGTCCTCTCGGTCAGTTTCCGTGTATTAGACAACCCCTGCATAGTACATCTCAGACATTTCACACTTTTTTAGGGAACTTAACGCGACATAAACTAAGGTGTAACTTGGAGATTTACAAAAAAAAAACACAGATTCAGGCAGTTCTGATGGAAATCTTGTTGGGGTGTCTCGGTTTTCGTATAAAGTAAAAATAAGGTTGTATATCAGGCAATATAATGTTACTCTTGTACTTAGTCAATGGCCTGTCTAAAGCCATTTATTTGTCCCGTGACTTCATTTACAACCGGTAAAGACATAGTCCCATTTGAGGCCTAGCCATTTTGGAACTATGTTGGGGTCAGCTTCCAGTCTAACCAGATGCGGCTGAATACCAGTATTTTACACGCAGCGACTGCCATCAGACCTCCGCAACCCAATTACTGGACAATGCCGATATCCTAAGGTTAGGGGACGTCTCCACAAGCGAGAGAATCGCGGTGATATTATCGTCGTGCCACGTATTTCTATACACTCTCTTAGAACGTGTCTCCACACGGTGATGTTATCGCAGCAATAGTTAGTATTGAATTTGATGGCACGGCGAGAATATCGCCGCGATTCACTCGCTCATGGAAATGGCGCCTCAGATCGGTAGTCAGACTTTCGGGCTTCGGACTACTCGTAACGACTATCATAGGTATTGTTAAGACACCCGGGACAGACGGTTTACCGTGCTCTCCGAGGCACGGAGGGGTTTCGATGTGTAATGAACAGTCACCCCTCCATAACCCCATATGAAGCAAAGTCAACAACATTTAAGTACTTGAATATAAAACGGAGTGGCGACCGCGTGCAAATAATAAATAATAATAATAATTTTTATTACACAAGAAAGTCGTTACAGAATACAGGCTGTAAGGGTAAACACCGTTATCCTTGAAACCAGTGGTTTGGTTTCATTTATAGAAAGTAAAATCAATGAAAAATAACAAACTTTTTTTTTTGTAAAATTTTCATTTTTCCTCAAAAGCATTTCACCCTATGCACGGGGGCAACAAGCTACGGGAGGGGGCGCAGGGAACTCGCCGCGTGGCCCGACGCACGGCCCCGCACAGTTTGCTACCCCAGTCAGTCAGCTGTCTCGTTAGCGAGTGTGTGTACGCCGCGTCGTAGCGCCGCCGCGTCGCTCATTTCTCGCGCGTTTATTTTTTTATTTATTTTTTACTCGGTCCTATATTTTTATGTTTAAGTCAACTACCCATGGTTTGAGTGATAACGGTGTTTACCCTTACATGCTGTAGTGTGAAGTCCCTGACACCTGTGCTAGGTGATAGACCTGTGTTACAGGACCCAGTGTCCTCTCCCAAGAGGAGATATTACAGAATCATATGCAATAAGATTAACAAAAAAAAAGAATTAAAACTATAGTAACAACAAAAGATAAATTAATAGCGTTTAAAGGAAGCATGTATTGTGAGTTTGAGAATGTTCGCGAGTGTGTGTGTGTGTGTGTGTGTGTGTGTGTGTGAGTGTGTGTGTGTGTGTGAGTGTGTGTGTGTGTGTGTGTGTGTGTGTGAGTGTGTGAGTGTGTGTGTGTGTGTGTGTGTGTGTGTGTGTGTGTGTGTGTGTGTGTGTGTGTGTGTGTGTGTGTGAGTGTGTGTGTGTGTGTGTGTGTGTGTGTGTGTGTGTGTGTGTGTGTGTGTGTGTGTGAGTGAGAATTGAATGATCAGGAAGGGGTACCGGAAGACGCAGCGTGGGTAGGCCTCCCACAAGGTGGACCGATGATCTGGTGAAGATCGCGGGAATCCTCTGGATGCGAGAAGCAGAGGACCGGTCGATGTGGTGATGCTTGTGAGAGGCCTATGTCCAGCAGTGGACGTTTTACGGTTCAATGATGATGATGGTGAATAAAAAATGGTGTATACTTACTTGGCACTCCCGAGACCAACCGAAGAGGTCTCAACACCCTGAAAGCTCTCAAGGCTTTTACGTCGAAGGAGTCTTTTGAAATATACTGGAGGGTCATACTCGCTATACTGAAAACAAAATGATATTGGGTCAAACGTGCTGTCAATTCGCAACGCCGCTTCATAGGGCTTGTTACGCTAGAAAATTTTTGACTTGTGAATTTCCATAAATAATGAAAATATCTCGAAAATTAAGCTGTATTCGACAAAGCATATCCTAGCTTTTCTTCTCCAATTAGGCATCGAAATCGATGGTTAAAATCACAGAACAGATAAAGAGGTTAGAAAGGAAATAGTTCCTGATTTGTATTAGAACGCGTGTCGCCGCTTTTCTCCCACTCTTTACTTTTTCACTTCACTCTTTACTACAAGCAAGAGCCCAATACGTACGCGCATTACGCACACAAATAAACCACACGCACATAGATTTCGAGTTTGCTATTAGTTGACACACTAACGCAAATACTGCGTTCGACGTACACTCACACACGCGCAAATTCAAATTTATTTCTCATACATGTTACGGCGACCAAAAGGTCGATTACTTATATCGATAAAATTACTGTAATTTTGTTACATTAAGGGCCGATTTTTCAATCCTCAGATAAAATGCCTGATAACTACCTGACGAATAAAGTTATTTGGCTGTTTAACTGCCTGATAATTGTTTGTCAATTTTTCAATTGCCATTTATCTCACGAATTACTATCTGACCGATTACATTGACTTTAGCAACGCTAACTTCAGGGAGGTGAGATAAATAATGGCTTAAACGAACGTTAGAGCAGGCCAGACTATTTCAATTACCTGCAGAGTCTAGAGTACATTAATTACCTGTATGCCTGTATGGCAAAAATGACACTGTCAGACTATCTTCCTGTCATGTCGTGTTATATATTTTGATTGTAAATCAATATTATAATATAATTATATGTTTATTAACAATGGAATCAAAAAAATAGAGAGCGTTCGGCGAATTTTAATAGTGCTGTAATTCAATTCCTCATAAGTTTAATCGAAAAATACAAGCACGTTATAGAAATAAGAAGAACGATGCCTCAGATTATAAAACAGAAGGCAGATAGACTGTACTGAACCATAATGTGAGGCACGTCTGTAGACATGTGTGCGTGACAGCACTATAAGAACACGTTGCCTCTTTGTGCGTGTACGGTTGCCATGATAATGACAAAATTCCCATAATATTTCATTATATTAAATAAACAATTTACTGTCTCCGAAAAATGCAGATACATACAGAGTTATACATATGTATATAAAGTGAATCTCTGCCATTGATAGATAGATAGATAGATAGAATATACTTTATTGTACACCAAAATTATAATACAACTCTTATACAATAACATACATTGAAGGGTACAATGGCGGTCTTATCGCTGAGAGCGATATCTACCAGACAACCTTTGGATGAACAGGAAGACAATGAATAAGATAGGGGGGGTAGTCCGTGGTATACTACTGCAAAATATATACTACACACAATACATAGACATAATACTTACATTAAAAATTATATATATATAGATATTGTATATATGTTTTATAATAATATGTGACAGGGAAAAACAAGGTAGATTGATGATGAGGTACAGGTATCATGAGGAATTAGAAACGTGTTGAGAGAAGAAATGGTCTTTAAATAATTTTTTAAAAGAATCCAATGACTGAGCTTGTCTTACTGGCATCGGCAACGCATTCCACAAACGTACAGCCTGGACTGTGAAGGATTTGTCATAGAATTTGGTAGAATGCGAGGGCATCGAAAGTCTCAAATTTTCCGATGATCTTAAGTCTCTAGTATGAGTGTCATGTAGGAACTTAAAACGTTCTTTGAGATAAGAGGGGGTTGCGGGATTGAACAAAACACTATAAAGCAATGATAAGATATGAGCATTCCGGCGAAGGCGGATTGGCAGCCACTTGAGCTTAATGCGAAATTCTGAAACATGATCATATTTGCGTAAACCAAATATGAATCTGATGCAAACATTTTGGAGTCGCTCAAGCTTATCTAGCTGCACTTCAGTAAGATTAGGATAGCTAGCATCGGCATAATCAAGGATTGGGAGAAGAAGGGATTGGGCTAGCGCAGTTTTAGTGGCAGTAGGCATAAAATTGCGCAATCTCCGTAAAGACCCCGCTGACGCAAACAATTTGCGTCTTACTTCTTGCAACTGAGGACCCCAAGAAAACTCTTTGTCTATATAAATACCCAGGTCTTTCACTGAATCGCTGTAAGGAACTGTCGAACCATCAAAAACAATCTGGGGAAGCTGTAACCAGTCAGTTTTCGAGCGTAGCCTAGGGCTGCCGACAACAATGACTTGAGTCTTCGTAGTCCCTTAAGCCATGAGCCACACTCCAGTCGGAAATACGTGCTAAATCCTTATTCACCATATTAACAGCCTCAGCCAACTCGTCTATGGGTGCTTGTGAATAAATTTGCAGATCATCAGCATAAAGGTGGTAGGATGAGAGAAGTTCATTGGAAATAGAATTTATAAATATTGCGAAAAGAAGAGGAGAGAGAACACGCCCCCTGTGGTACGCCGGCGGAAGTATCACACCATGAAGAGAAAGTATCTTCAATGCAAATACGTTGACGGCAGCCACACAGGTAACTACGAAACCAATCAATCACCGTTGGAGATATGTTAAGAGAGCAGAGCATGCCGAGCAGGATATCAAAATCGACGGTGTTGAAAGCATTACTGAAATCTAATAAGGAAAGAACCGTCAAATTTCCATTTTCCATACCCAATCTAATATCGTCAGTAATGTTAACAAGAGCTGTGGAAGTACTATGTCCTGAACGAAACCCGGATTGGAAGGAATTAAGGAGACTGTTTTTGCATAGAAAGGCACTAAGCTGATTATGGATGAGGCGTTCTAGGACTTTGGATAGGAATGGTAGGATGGAGATTGTTCGGTACTCAGAGAAGGAAATAGGATTACACTTTTTTGGTAAAGGGGTAATTTGGGCTTCTTTCCATAAAGTAGGAAAAACACCACAGGATGTGGAATAATTGAGGATATGACAAATAACTGGAAGAATTTCGTCAAGGACAGGGAGTATCATTTTGCGGCTGACACAGTCGCTTCCAACAGCATTGGACGTGATAGATGCTATGCTCTTTTTAACATCACAAGCAGAGAATTGATTAAAGACGAATGGTGAGTAATCGGGAGTGGGAAGAGATGAAAGAATATTTAAAGTTTTGGCTTTAATAGCACTATTGAAATTATGTGACGTTGAGAAATGTTGATTAAGTAATTCAAGATCTATGTCTTTAGGAATAGAATCTTGGCGTTTGAGTCAGATTGTATTTAAATGCAAGCACCTACTTTAGAAATTTATTAATCTCAGATTACAGAATAGAAGATGATAAATAGAAATATTTTGTGGATTTATGGCAGTCATTTAGTATAGTCGTGAATGGTTGTAATTATGTTTTTGATAGCTATATTTACTTTATGTTGGCAAATCGACTGACGTACATGATTATTATTAGAGACAAACAATACATTAAGTAGTTTTAGTTACAAAGACACATACAAACGGACACACATACCTACAAACATACCAACCAAAAAACGCGATAAATAAAACACTATAATCGAAATAAATATTTTTGTAAATCGTTATTCCTGTATTCTTTACTTATTTCCTAACTTAGGGGGTAAATGTTTCAATATAAACAAGCAACACCGAATGATTTTTGTTAAGGTTTTGTGTTCCAAGATGTCACTAATAATAATCACGTAAAATAATATCCAAATAGATAAATAATCAATAAAACCTATGAAAAGATACTCCATCTTCTTTGTTTTGTTTTTAGGAATAGTTTTTGCAATGTTTAAAAACGCAAGACGGCATTATTATCATAAATATTAAAATTATCGATGACGTCCTAACAATGCGGCGCTTCGTGTCATACTGACTCGAGATTGTATTCGCTTTTGAATTTGTATTTGCTTTTTTGGCCGCACTCACGTTGTTCCTGTCAGTCTATCTGCCTTCTGTTTTATAATCTGAGACCGATGCGGTGACAAATAAAAGACAAAGAAAAGGATCTACATGGAGAAAAACTGAGAGCTCATTAAATTCAGGTGGAATTGCAACCAGTGTCCTTTCATGGAATACATTAAAACTTAAGTATGAGGGAATTAAAAAAAGTACCAAAAAAAGTCCTCTATGCAGACAGGAAATGTACAGAACCGAAGCCCGAAAGTCTGACTACCAGTTCCACCAAGAGCTTAGTGTTATCTACTAACTGGGTGATGGAGGTCAGATAGGCAGTCGCTTCATATAAAATACTGGTATTCGACTGCATCCGGTCAGACTGGCAGACGATCCCAAATTCCCAACATAGTTCGCTAGGAAGATTTACACTATCAATTACTACAGCTCTGTTATGTAGCCATGAACCCATTTCGCAGTAATTTTTTGTATAATAAACGATTGAAAACTTAACCTTTGTTTGATGCTTGATTTTATCCTCTACCATTATTTATAAGTAAATATTGCACAGACTCTAAAAGTCTGAATTGGCGATGGAATTCTTTTGAATCCCACACTGTAAAATGATTGGGCATGTTTTCTTTTATCATGCCTTTATCCTCATTGATTCCCTCCGCCCGGGAAAGGCGAAGGGTTATGTATGCCGAACTCTCACTAGCTAAAAACCCACGGTGTGCCTTCTCCTCACCTATGGCCGGGGTCGTGGGATTCGCAGCTGCATGCACTGCATCCCCGGCAGGCCTCGGTCCGCCAGCCCCTGTCGGACCTCTCCTTCTGTGGGGCTTCGTTCCACGTCCTTCTGAGAAGCGCGCACGGAATACTGCGCGCCGCCTTCTCGGGCCTGTTACTGGTCGGGCGTCAGGTCAAATAACCCGCCACCCGCAGGCCACACACTAGGGTGGCCGGAGAACGTCGCGCGCCTTCCGGCGGAAAATGATTGGGCCTGGAAGTGACAATTCTTACTTTCCTTCCTGGATTTATGAATTCATTTATCAAAGCGCGCGCGATGAAAACGCAAACCCAAGAATTGTCTAGTAAAATTATATTTTTTGTTTACATCATCAGTCATCGAATAAAACTATTTACTGAATAAGCGGTTATCTGGCCGTCAAAGGGAAAGATAAACTTATTCCTCAGGTAGTCAAATTATTCGTCGAATGAAGCCTATCTGACGATTGCAAAAATCATTTTTTTGCTATCTGTTGAATAAATGCTATTTGTCTGTTTATCTGAGGATTGAAAAATCGGCCCTAAATTTTGCAATTTTTCGCTCTAATTTTGAGACCCTCGAACGGGGTACGAATAGTGTGAACTTCCTCAACACATATAAATAATAATGTCAAATTAAGCGGAACGTCCGATATAGCCGTGAAATTCAAATTTTCTTTAGTTTTTTGCTAATTGCAGGTGTTTTACGTCATAATTATGTTGTTTGCACCCGTAACGATACTAAGTTTGCTAAAAATAATCAATAAAATCATGTCAATTATTATGAATCATCATCATAATGCACTACATAACATGTTTTTTTCGGAAACAATTCTATTTTCGAGCATCGTAAACCTAGAAAAGTAGGTATACTTACGACTTTCATATTGAATATATTATTGAGTAACCGTTACCGGCGCAAATCGCATTTTGAATAGTATAAACGTAAATAAAAGCTACAATTTGCAAAAAACTAAAGAAATTTCGATTTTTGTTTTCCCGTAGGCGTATTAACATAACATGTATAATTTGATTAATTTAATTTGAATAACCCTGTGAATTGTAATTGCATAATTTTCTGCAAAATGTTAAGAACAAATTGTGCCACATTTAATAGGTATCCATTCAATTCTACCAGTTGTCTCAATCCAGTTTTCTTTTGTCTGGACCTGTTGGAAACCTAAAAATATATGGCATATAATTCGTGACAATAAACAAAGTTATTTTAATTATAATATTACTGATAATAATCATTTGTAGATATACACATATTTAATACCGATATTGTTTACAACTTGGTACAACACTATCGATACGTATGGATTTCGCTGAATTAAAACAATTGCTCGCTGCACTCGACTTTCGCATTGAACGCAATACATTGCGCTGTCGCTCACGTAGTACAAAATGGTACCCATGTATTGCAAGCAATGTATAATTTTGCATCTGTGTGCGATTGTATCGTTTTTTTCTACAAATTACATAATACTATTGCAATAATTACAAATATCACTGATATTATAAGGTTTTTGGACATGCCGGTGAAAAGAAATCCCTTCTCTGGCTACACTACTCAACTAGCTTCTTTTCCGTCACGTTATAATAATGCAAGACGGCATAATTCTTTTTTTTCGCGGATCTCCGTACGCTGTCACAATAAGAGCGCGACTGTTGACCGGTAAAACAAATTTCGGTTGACATATGAGCGTCTGCTCATATGTGCGGCGCGCCTGCCCCGCCCACAAGGCCCTTCTAACGTCTTTTATCTGTTCTGTGGTTAAAATAGTGTGACGAGTTCAGATGGATAATCTTTGTCCTTTTGAAATCATAGGACAGCTGATGTTGCATGTTGCCACAATGCAGTGCTGATTGATGACCCATTCATGCATTTCTGTATTTTAAGTCTAGTAATAGTTGAACATATTATACACGGTGCTTGTTAAGTATTTTTATTTAAGTAACTGTTACACTCTTTGGTATTATACAGGGTGTTAACGAAATCGTGTAATTCCTTCAAACCGCGTGATCTACTGGTGACACAGATTAACCCTAAATGGGAATTTTGGAAAAAAAAAAAAACTTTAAATTTCTGAGTCTTTTTAGAGCCTTGAGTTATCTGACTGCAAAGAGCGATGTCGCGTTAGTCGTTCCTGTCAGCCGTGTCACCGTACTTTTATTAATTTATTCGTGGCATCGAAATGTTCACACAAATAAAATACTTTTTTTGCAAAAAAAAAAATCTTATTTTTTTACTGAATCCTTATTAGGTGGTTTAGATATGATCGGTAACAAAGCCGCATGAAAAAAAAAGAATTTTATTTTTTTATTTTAGGTAAATCAAGCTAAATCCCGTGCGGGGTCAGTCTACAGCAGTAGTAGATCATGTGGTTTTAAGGAATTACACTAATTTGTTAACACCCGGTATAGTATGTATTGTGTCAATTTGCATTCTGAATAATTGATTTTCTTTTTTAAGAAAGAAAGAAGAAGCATTTATTTTCACGCCCAAGCGGATGCACACGCGTACGTACGAATAAGACATAACATTTCTTAAAAGTAATGTAAACTATATTCTGAACATAAATAAACAAAAATTGAAATTAAAAAACATAAAATAACCAGGCAAGTTAAATATCGAAAAACTAAACAAAACAAGAATTGGTTCAAATAGTGCGTGGTGTACTTTTTTATGCGCGGGTTTCCTAGTCATCTTCATAGATATCTACTAAAAATAAACTGAATTATGTTGATTTGCGCGTCGCATGTGCGTAAAAAATGTAAAATGTCCTTATTTATTTTCTTCTTAAAACTCACCCTATAGTAACTATGGTGAAATCGAGACTGTTCCATGTATTTCTGAGATACGCTCCAGGGTGGAACAAAAACCCGTACGCGATGATCTTCATCACGCACTCTCCCGTGAATATCACCATGAATATCCATTCTACTTTTTCCTGGAAATAGAGGAAATTCAACATGGGATTAATTAATTTCTTTTTTTGAAGTAGAATAGACAGTTAAGCCCGAGAAAGCGGCGCGCCGTATCCCGCGCGCGCCTCTCTGGAGGACGTGGGGCAAGGCCCCATAGAAGGAGGGGTCCGGCAGGGGCTGGCGGACCGAGGCCTACTGGGGTCGCGGTGCATGAAGCTGCGAATCCTGCGACCCCGGCCAAAGGTCAGGGGAAGAAATACCGTCGATTTTTAGCCAGTAGGAGTCCGGTTAACCCTTTGCCTTCCCCGGGCGAAAGGTATGCATGAGGATTTCCAGAAGATAAAAAATAAATAAAAAATGCAGTCAACAAAAGAGTTATGTATACATTAGGGCTTTCAGTCTCGTTACATTTACGAGTCCCGGGAAAAAAAAATCGAGACTTGGTGCGATCTCGAAATTCCCGGGAAAAACGAGACTTTCGAGATTATCTCAAAAATAGGCTAGGCATTTAGGCAGCCCCGGATCTGGGGGGGGGGGGGGGGCAAGCCGAAGCCCATGCCCCGGGCGGCAAATTCAGAGGGCGGCCATTCCATTTAGATATGTATAGTTGGAAAAAATATGCTTAACAGAGAAAGAGCAGCGCTAGACCGGTCGTTATGGCGTTCTTTGAGGGAGGCCTACATCCATCAGTAGGCGTCTGATGGCTTAAATGATGATCATGATAAAGGTAAAAATATTGGCGGGCCCGAGGCATTTTTTAGTTTTTGCCCCACCTCGAAAAAATTCAAGATCCGGGGCTGCATTTAGGCAGTCAATATTTCAATAAAGCACTTCATTAATCATACTGAACTTTTACAGACTCAAGTACAAATAAAACTAATAAATATTTCTGAGTTTTTTTTAAATCTTTATAACGTAAAAAGCGAGGAGCATTTAATGTACTTTCAGAAAGCGAGCGAAAGCCCAGAATAAGTTATAAGATGCACTGGATAGTCTAGCAGGCCAAAAGACCTGTACCGGCTGGCTAGAGCTAGAGAAAGAAAGGCGAGGGATGTTTGTCATATAAGATGTATCAGAGATGAAGCGGGAATGGTTCTTTCGGATGATGAGAAAATTAGGAATAGGTGGAAGGGTTATTTTGAAAGACTGATGAATGAGGAGAATGACTGAAGTGGTGTGCTTGAGAATAAACCAATGAATGAGGGGTTAGTGAGAATGGTAAGTATGGATGAAGTGAAAATAGCAGTAAGTGGAATGAAGAATGGTAAGGCAATAGGTCCAGATGGAATACCAGTTGAAGTGTGGAAGGTATTACGGGTTGATGGATAGACGTGGTTGGCTTTATTCTTCAATAAGTTGTTGCTGGAAGAAGCCATACCTGATGAATGGTGCAACAGTTCGCTGGTGCCCATCTTTAAAAACAAAGGTGATGTGCTGGAGTGCAACAACTATAGAGGAATAAAGCTAATGTCACATAGTATGAAAGCTTGGGAGAAAGTTATTGAAAGGCGGCTGAGAGAAGAGAGTGAAATTTCACAAAACCAATTCGGTTTTATGCCAGGTCGGGGTACAACAGACGCTATTTTCGCTATACGCCAGCTATGCGAAAAATACAAAAGTGCGCATAAAAACCTGCACATGGTGTTTGTTGACCTCGAAAAGGCATACGACCGGGTGCCTCGTGAGGTTTTGTGGTGGGCCCTTAAGGAGAAAGGTGTGCCTGGGAAGTATGTGCAGTTGATTCGGGCAATGTACAGTCGATCCAGTACCCAAGTCCGGTCTACAGTGGGTACTACTGACAGCTTCAATGTGGCTGTCGGCTGTGGCGGTCGGCACTCAGCCCTTACCTCTTCTTGGTAATAATGGACGCTTTGACGTCGGACATCCAAGAAGAGGCTCCCTGGTGCATGCTGTTTGCCGATGACATTGTGCTGGTTGCCGAGAGTGGCCTAGAGGTCCAGAGCAGATTGGAGGTGTGGTGGCAAAGACTGGAGAGTGTTGGCCTCAAATTGAGCAGACCCAAAACAGAATACTTGTTTTGCAATTTTGGCGGTCTTTCTAGTCCTATGCCAATTTCTCTCGCCGGAACGCCCATACCGACCTGCTCCGACTTTCGGTACCTCGGGTCGCTTGTCCAAGGGGATGGCGGAGTAGACCGAGACGTAACGCACCGGATCAACTCAGGATGGATGAAATGGCGACAGGTCACTGGAATAACTGGCGACCCACGGATGCCTCTGAAGTTAAAGGGGAAAATCTACAAGTCCGTGATAAGACCTGTCGTACTGTATGGATCGGAATGTTGGGACGTGAAAAAGACGGATGAAAAAAGATTGCATGTAGCGGAGATGAGAATGTTGAGATGGATGTGTGGAGTGACCAGAATGGATAAGGTCAGGAATGAGTATATTAGAGGAAGTTTGAAAGTAGCGCCAGTGACAGAAAAGTTGAAAGGGAACCGTTTGTCTTGGTATGGGCATGTGATTAAGAGGAGGGATGAAACGCATGTGACCAAAAGAGTTATGAGTATAAATGTGGATGGATGGAGAGGAAGAGGGAGGCCAAAGAAAAGATGGATGGATTGCGTGAAGAATGATATGAAAGAGAAGGGAGTCAGTGATACCATGACGGGTGACAGGACGGAATGGAAGAAGAAAACGTGTTGCGCCGACCCCAAGTAACATGGGATAAGGGCAGGAAGAAGAAGATTTAATGTACTTTCAGAGGATCTGATTTTATTACAAATGTAGCCTGCGTTAGAAAAAGCCCTCTCTGCTGGATGGATATTAGAAACTTATAGCAATGGTATGGTATGTATTTCCGTCTGTCGCCACCATGTTGAAAGAGAGCTTTTTCCACATGGTTGTTTGAGTAATTTACTTCCATTTTTAAATTCTCCATGTTCTGAGAAAAATCTCCGTCGAAAAGAATATTGCTGAATATTCTCGGTCGGAGAACATTCTCCGTGAGAGAATAATCTCGACCCATCACCTCACGTAACCGGAATAAAAAAATATTGGTGGTTTAGTAGATTTTTTAATAATGGTAATTATTTAACTTATGTTTCAAAAGTCTCGTTACTCCCGAGACTGGAGGTAGCAGTCTCGAATCTCGAAAATACGAAAAAATCGTCGAGACTCTCGAAATTTTCGAGACCGAGACTCCCGGGATGAAAGCCCTAGTATACATGTGAAGTGGTTACGCGGTAATGAACATCGGATATTAATGCACTACGCAGGCAATTGTCATTGTAAGACACGGTCAGACAAGCGATGGCAAAGACTTGGCCACTCAATATACACATAACTCTTTTAAAATACGAATGTAATTAGTTGCCTGCTTACTTATCTGGTTAGTTGACTGTACAGACGCCAGCACATCAAGCTAACCGAAACTGTCAAATTCTTCCAATCAACCTTGAACCTAATGCTTTTGCGATAAAGATGAAAATTTATTAAAGAAAGACAGATTGTAGTAGCTTTATGTGCTGGTGTCTGTACATAAAATATGTAGGTGACGTGGCTCTGACGTATCACCCCACTAAACACGTGCTCGAAGCAGCGTGTCATCAGGGGGACTTATGACGTCACATTTGGTCAATCATATTTCGTTTCATATCCGTAATCATAACTGCAAATAGACTACTCATCTAGGCGGCAGTTGTCACGCAGTTGCATTAACTGCATAATACAGTTCGAACAACGTAAGAGCGGTTACGCACTGCATCCGGTCCGAATCCGTGAAAATACGTTCCGAAGTAGTCATAGAACTATTTGTATGCTAGTTTACGTACTTCATCCGACTTCCGTCATCCGATTTCTCTCCGTCATCCGTGAGTCTCCAATTCAGAAGAAATATTGACGGACCGAAGTAACCGTAGTACTGTGTATGAACGCTTTCGCATTACCTCGGATTCAAATCGGACATATGCCAAAGACGGAACCTGAATTGCTTGGATTTGGATCAGAGATTGGATTAGTGCGTAAGCAATATCAGAATTCGGTCCGAGATTTTTAGACTGTAGATCCGTATTTTCACGAATTCATATCGGATGTAGTGCGAAAATCAATATCCGAATTCGGTCAGAGTTTTTTATATCCTTATTTTCACGGATCCGGATCGAATGCAGTGCGTAACCGCTGTAATAGGTAGGTACGATTTGACGTTTGCATAAAAGGACAAAATATTGTGTACAGAAGTTGCACGCCTTCGATATTAAAGAAAGTCGCCTTTTTATTTATCTGAACATAGCATACCATTGATAAAATGAAACTTAACGCCACGCATTGTAGTAATTATTATTAGTGTTGACATTACTCCTAGTATTTTGACAGATGTCAAATCGGACCTATTATGCTTGTTTCCCACGGTGCGTGATATAACGCACCGCGACGCACGAGCTCGCACCGACGCACCATGGGAAGGGACTCGTCCGTAGTGACGCGGACGCGTGCAGAACGGTGCGTCGTATCCGCCGCGAGTCGGTAACTTTAAAGGTGCGGTGCGAGTTCTCTTTCGCTTGGTGTTTTGGAATGAAAAAATGCTTCGAATCACGCACCCTCATAATGTGGCTTCCCACGGTGCGTGATTTTACGGATGATACCACGCACAGCCGGTGCGTGCTACCACGCACCGTGGGAAGCCAGCTTTAGAGTGTCACAACTATAACTACCTTCAAGCTGCATTACGGTTTGGCACTTGCAAAGTTTGCAGTTGCGACTGAATGTGCAGTCTACTTGAAGTTATAAAACCAAATATGATTCGAAAAATGTGGCGATATTAGCCTCAGTGCTCATTCACACGAAGACGATCCGTTTTTTTTTGACGTATCGTATTTTTTCACGATTCGTTTTTTTTTGACGGCGGTCATTCTTTTTAAATGCCCGTGTTCACACGTATCACGAAAAGTGAAAAATGACGGACACGTCTTAAATCATGTATCGTCTTTTAAAAACACGTTCATCAAAAAACACGAATCGTGATTTTATTGTGACGGATCCATCGTGTTCGATGATTCATCCAAGACTAAGAATCACGAAACGAATGTGAACATCAATTCGGATATTTTGCCAAATCGTGATAAAACACGATTCCGTATGCAATGTGAACGTCTATCCATCATGACATATCGTGTTTTATGACGAATCGTCAATGACGGAACCCGTGTGAATGAGCCGTCAGTGCATCCCTATCAAATGCCACATACACTGCAGGTGGAAATACTATTGTAATAAGAGTTAGGAGAAGTACTTACCAATATTTGATTAGTATTATTTGTGTCACTGGACGGATACGGTGTGAAAACAGCTAAAGCTATACAATTTGCAAAAATCGTAGTCAATATCATATATTCGAATGGCCTGAAGTTGTTTGGTTAAGGAAATAGTTTTCGGAATAGAATTAACATTTATTAAAAAATTATGTGAAATATAAATGGCTAGATGTAAATAAAAAAGTAAAGGAAGAAAAGAAAAGATATAAAAAATTTAATAAAAAACAGAAAATAAAAAAAGGAAAAATATTTATCTTTGACTCGTAAAGCAGTTATAGAAATTGAACAATATACAATTGTAGATTGGTGCATCGAGCGCAAAGTGGGTTATTAATGCACGAGTGTTATGTTGGTGCCCGAGCGCATGCGAGGGCACTAAATTAACACGAGTGCATTAATTACTCACTTTAGCAAGGTGCGTAATCTTTAAACTATCAATCTACCTACCGTGATAAAATATACCTACTCAAAATAAAAACTCAAGTTATTGAAAACAAAGTTATCCCGCGATTTTTGCGGCAAAATGTTATTAACAATTTCATTTGCACCTGTTTTTATACTTTCTGGAGTTGAATTCATATCGCTATCGCTGTCTATTTGATCTATCTCCATTTTTTTAAACTTTTCTTGCTAAACAAGAAGTAACGTAAACCTACCCAAATTGGTCCGCCCACCATAATCCGACCACTAATTGTTACTGCATTTTTTTAATAATACAGTGTATTATTAAGCTAGGTCTTAGTGGGATTTGAAACTACACTTTTAACTTTGTTTACCACTAAAAGAGATTTTATAGATATTTGTTTTGTTTCGCGATAATATTACAATTCATAACGAAACGGTGCATTATGCGTGTTTTTAATAGTCAAAACGTCAAAACCAGACATGAGACAATTAGAGAGTTCTGTAAAGATTTAAACTGAATTTAGTAAGTATAAAGTTTTTGTGGTATAGTATAATTGATAGACTTGAGTTTTATGTAGGTAATAGGTGATTTAGTTTATAATTAGTATGCAAAACTTATCAAAATAAAGTGGACGGTATTATAGCTCCACACACTACAGTACTGATCGAATACCGACCGGAGGTCGGTATAGGAGCAATTACCGTGTTCACTTTAACTGATAAAATTATATTTGAGTTATAATAAATCAAACCTAGAAATAATTTTTATTATTTACCTAATTGATAAAGAATCTTGTGACCGAAATACGACCTACTATAAAGTGTTTATTTATTTCGATAACTGTATTTTAATTTCATGAAAATTCATTATTAGCACCGTCGTTTATGGAGAAAAGCAGTATAATACTGACATGATTTTCAATTAACTGTACTTGTTATTGGTTTTATTCTAATGTAATTTATTTCTAAAACATGTTTACCGTTTATCGACATTGTTTATTTCTCTAAAAATATTAAACTTTTCAATAATTGAAGTAGTTGAAAAGCGGTCGGTTGTTAGGTAACCGTTTTACATCATTTCATAATACCGTCCACCCTCAAAGCTTATCGTGATTTGTACTCATTTCGAAGAGCTTAAACTTTTTAGCTGAAACTTAAAGTTTATATGACTACATTGTAGACTTTATGTTAGCACCTTTCGGCTCCTTTATCTGACCTTGGATATCAATCAACTAGGAAAAGAGTGCCCATCGAGACAAATCAAACGAGCCGAAAAGATTGATAAAACAAAACTACTCGAAGGGCTTACATTAATACATTGTGGAGTAGACGGATTTTTTCTGTGACAGTGATGTTGTATTTGGATTCCGACTTCATTTCCAGAATTGTCATACCCAAAAACCATAAAAAAACTATACTCAAGAAAATAACTTTTTGAATTTTGACTCATCCACGGCATCAGCACCGCCGAAAATTATGGAATTGTCATCCATGACGAATCATGTCCAAATTTTTATGGCGACCATCTTGGATTTTGAAGTTGCCCTCGTTTTGTTCATCAGCACACCCGAATGCCATGGAATTAACACCATGACGACTAACTTTTAAATTTTCATGGCTGCCATCTTGGACTCTGGGTTTTTCCACATTTTTGGCATCAGCAGCCCCTAAAACCATGGATTTGACACCCATGATGAATAATTTTCAATTTTTGTAGCCGCCATTTTGCATTTTGGTTTTGCCCACATTTTTGGCATCAGCAGCCCCGAAAACCATGGATTTGACACCCATGATGAATAATTTACAATTTTTGTGGCCGCCATTTTGGATTTTGGTTTTGCCCACATTTTTGGCATCAGCAGCCCCGAAAACCATGGATTTGACACCCATGATGAATAATTTACAATTTTTGTGGCCGCCATTTTGGATTTTGGTTTTGCCCACATTTTTGGCATCAGCAGCCCCGAAAACCATGGATTTGACACCCATGATGAATAATTTTCAATTTTTATAGCCGCCATTTTGGATTTTGGTTTTGCCCACATTTTTGGCATCAGCAGCCTCGAAAACCATGGAATTGACACCTATGATGAATAATCAGTATTTTGTATAACCGTCATCTTGTATTCCGAACTCGACCAATTTTTTAGCATGTGCACCCGAATAACCCATGTAAATAAGAGTTTTGTTATAATAAACGCATTTGTTACAACTAGATTAAACTCTCAATCACCGTAATTATAGACACAATAGATAAGACACAATTAAGTGTCGTCCTGGGACGACGGGCAGTACGCAACCGCAAGCTCTAAGGGAGCAGCGCGCGCACACCGTCACGAAAAAGGTTTAAACGTTGATTCTTATTTATATTCAGTTCTTACAGACAAACCGTGGAAATGGTGGGGCTTTGATCTTAATTAATGTAACGTTTCTGTACTATATAAAAAAAAACCTCTTTTCTATATGACACCATGAAGTTAGTTGTTTACATAGACCTACAAGGTGTCTAAAGCTCTGCAAAAAAGAGTACGAAAAATGGGGGTGCCACTAACAATAAGCGCTCTGGTAGAAAGTCGAAGTGAACTTCTACCGCGCATACATAAGTACCCACACCGTTTTTTTACTTTAATCTAAAATGGAATGGGGCATTAACCGGGGACTGCCCACTGGTGCTCTATGAGAGTGCAGTCAAGGACTGTCCCCGGGGGATGTAAGACAAGCACAATAATGCGTATTGCAAAATATAGAACCTTATAAATTATTGGTCTATTGATACGGGTGTTTAATGGACAAGTCCAACTTCTTTTTCTGGTAGAAAATTGGTTTGGCAGACGGTGGCCCACTAACTCGCTAGCTGGGCAAACAGGCAAAAGGGGGCAATACCACTGTGAGCTGTTAAGGGCATCGAGATCGAGAAGTGAGACCCTGGTTTCAGCAAGTTTGCAAAGGCCAAATTTGGTGGACGGTATTCGGTATGTCAGTGGTCGGATTACGGCTGACAGTTATTTCCCGGACGGAATTAAGGCGGGCAGCAGATTTGAAACTACTTGTCACTTTTTACTTCATATCAAAACGAATTAAATGTGAATTTTATATTCCTTGCTAGATTTAATAAATATATGAATTTTACTTTAATATGAGACCTACAGCACCAGAGTTTCCCTTATCAGTCGCTATGTCTGAATAAAACAAAAATGATGGTCCTTAGGAGGTCGGTATTCGGTGGGTTTACGTTATCAAAGTTTTACAATGATACAAAATGCGCGCCATTTGTTTTTTTTTTGTACCAAGTCGGTTTTATTCATAGAAGTAATAAGTACTACGTACAACTGGAATGAGTACTTGTCGATTTCTGCGAATCACGTGAGATAGGTATAAGTGTACGCCTTGTCACTTTCTAACACAAGGGTAACCATATGGCAGACTTATGGTGTAATAAGTCCTGCCTAGTATTACTAAATATTGTATGTCCTTTAAAGCATTACAATATCTTTATACCGCAAGTTAACTAAACCAATCGGAAAAAGATATAACCATAATTAGCAATGTCTTCTAACATTTACACGATTATTGTACATACTAGGGATGTTACGGAGCTTCGACTCCGACTCCGATAAGTCGGAACTTCCGATTGATATTACATCTCCGGTTCCGACTTCGGCTCCGATACTTTTAAATCGTAGGTTTGAATAGGAGGTCGAAGCATTTTTTTTATCGCCTGCGCCTTTACTAAGTATGTAGGTTTACTATTTTTAATTGAAATTAAAGAGGCTGACTGAAATTATGTAAATACTATTTCATTTTATTAGGCCTGTCCTTAACACATCTCTCTTCTGCTAACACCTCCGAATCCGCCTCGGACTCCGATTCCGGTTCCGAATCCGACAAACCAAATTTAAAAACTCCGACTCCGACTTCGGTTCCAATAAAACCACCTCCGTAACATCCCTGGTACATACTACTCCTTTTTTGTTTAGGTACATTTTGTAATTATATTCAGATGTTAGGCTGGGACTATAGGTCGCCGCGCCGCCGCTCCTATTTGGGTCAGGGGGCTTACTATGACCTCTTAAAGCAGGGCAGAAGTTGCCTGGAAGTTGAACTGCCCTGCGTTTTTGTACTATGACATCGTTAAAGCAGGCCTGTAGCAGGCCTGCTAAGTTGACGTTTACGAAATCCGTTCACCTTTTCTTTTGTATAGTTTTCATACCATGATGTGTTATTTGATAGCAGCAGAGTGTATATTGAGCGGCTGTAATGTCAAAATAAGCGATCTTGAAAAAGTTAATATTTACGAGCTTATTCAACATTGTTTTTGTTATTAGAGGTAAACTGTTGTGAGGACCCACTTAAAATTTGGTCGATAAGACTTTCTAAACTCGATACTTTGTATAAAAATTACAAGTGTTTATTAGATCACACTTTTTACTGTTTTTGTAAATGTGTTACGAGTACGAGATATTTGAATATTTAGAGAGTAAATATCGTATGGAGAAAAAGCGACAGCGTCGCATTAGGGAAATAAATAACCCATTCCAAATTGATGAAAGGAAATTAATAAACCAATATAGGTACCTATTGCAATATTATATGCAATTTATTTAAAGTTATTTAAAAATTCCCACAGGTGAAGCAGTTTGGTCATACTAACACGACGGCGACGTCTTGTTTGTGTTTCACTAAAAATAAAAGCATCACATTTTTTATACATTTTAATAAAAAAAACTGAGACTATGTGCCTAGATTTAATTCGATATTTTGATAAAGGTAAGTAAACGAACGTACGACATTGTTGAAACAGGATTCACAATAAAGTATGAAATCACAACGAAATGCTAGTTTACAATTTCATTGACAACTTCGATCGACTGACTGTGATACAGATATCTGAATGATGACAGAATATCACGCTGCGGAAACAAATTTACCTAAAAAAACACTTAAAACTGCATTAACTAAAGTATTTAATAACTACATCGATGTAGTGGGGAACAAAACAACTCGAGATGTTTTTTAAATTTACGCGCTAAAAAAAGTTGACAAAACTAATCCACGTTGGTACGTTCATAACCACGTTGTTTCTTTTATTTAGAGTCACAAAGGTCTTTTGAACGTGAAACTTTTGCTTTTTAGAGCTATTAAATAATGTATCAATGCCTTGATTTAAATTTGAAAATGAGTATCATTGCGGTCTTAGAGTTACAATAATAAAAATCTTTGAAAAATAATCCCATATTAGACATTTAGATTTTGTATACTGCTACTAGAAGTATCATGGTCACCCTAACGGTAAGAAAATTCAAGTAATGAAAAACCCTTTCTGTGAAAAGATATTCCACAGTCCGGGTAATATTCGCTTTTGCAAGCATTTACAACGCAAATTCCAAATTAATTGTGTAATAAATCCAATTATTAATTTTTTTTAATTCAAATTATCGGTTTACGTCAATGCAAATGGGGTTATAGGCATTTGTATTTTTTTTACTACCATTGAGAAGAAGCTAAATAGAAAAGCCCAAACCGAGTTCTCTTATCTTCATTACGAGTCAGATAGAGAGAATACCTAGATTTTTTTTGTTAAATTAGTAATAAAATATTTATTATAGGTACCAATCAAATCGTTTAATTTATAATATTTAGGGCTGATTTTTCAATCGTCAGATAACTTTTATATAAGGAATGAGTTTGACGTTTTGACAGCTTTTCTATGGACAATGTGTCGAAATGCCAATTTTTTTTTTTGATGTAAAAGAGTAACCATGTAGTTTACTGCCCGTTTTAATCCATAGGAATCTACACTTTGGAACGCGGCAGTAACTTCTTTTTTGTCCTATTATAAATACCTAATAAATCAAAAGTGTCTTTATATGGTCTAATTGAAATAAATGCGTTGACTTAATATCAAGCTGTCAAAAAACTATAGATAAAAGCACATTATATGAAAATCGCCTCCTGGCCTTACGTTGACGAAAAAAAGTCCTCTTAAAACGAATCGTTGACGAACAAAAGTTCCGATAGTTGTATCGCGTCTCTTGGGATAAATTAAGATGAAAAAAGTTGGTTTATGAATTTGTACATTTAGTTCAAAAATTCTACTAATTTAGGAATATGCATTTTCTATTTACGTGACAACACACAGTGTGTATTAGACAGGGACACAAGGTACAATTATTGCTATCTCAAGTGTACCGTAATGTTTGCCAAGCCATATTATGTCTTATGTTTTGCAAATAAAGTCTATTTTAGATAATATAAATTGCCAAGATCTCGGTCCAGTTCTATATAAAGTCCTTGGTTTTATTCAGCCGATTTTTAGTTTCAGCCAGTATCTTTTTGATATAATGCATACATTTAATATTAAACTTAATGGGAGACATTAAACCTCAGTGGTAAATTTATATCTAAATAAAAAATAAAAAACAATGCATTAATGAAAAACTGTGCAATAATGAGATTTCATACAATATTTCTGCACTGTTTTGGTTCTAAGCAAAAAATACGTCCTTTGTGATCGGTTTTGTAGTGATTAATGATAACATTAAACTAAAACAACCTGCACGAGGTCTAAAAAGACTCCTGTCTCAGCATAATGCTGCGACATTTAAAGAAAAACAAAATGCCGCACCGCTGTTTTTCAGATAGGACCGTTGTAATGCCATAGGCAATAACGACACAATAATTAAATAAATAAATGGATTATGTACAATGTTAAAATACAACTAAATAAAACCAATAAATAGTTGATTATGAGTACTTATTCACGTATGTTGCTCCGGTTTACCTCTAGTTTCGGACTCTACCAGAGCTCTTAATGGTATTACAAGAGCCTATGACCAACAATTTTGCCATAATACCTAAGCTATTTCTTTTTACATTATCTGAAATGCCCCTCCATAAATCTCTGACGTTTCTACCCGGTACTGCCCACATAGTCGGGTTCAGATTAATTTAGTCTAACGATTATAGACAGTTTTGACCGTAAAACGATGGGACGTCTTTTTGGTCGTGGACTCTCGTACTATGAGCTCCTTACGCGGCGATACCGAGAGCCGAACTGCATATCCGAACAACATACGTGAGTGAAACTGTCTACGATAAGTTACGGTTTACTCACGTGCGATTTTCGGGATTGCCCGACTAGTTTCTGACCCAAACGGAGCCCTTAATCATGAGCGAAACACGCAGCGAGGTCTTGAGTCGAACAGTCGAGCGCTAGTCGGGCAATCCCGTAAAGTACACATGAGTAAACCGTAACTAGTGATAAATATGAATGTCCTAGCTTTCGCTTGCGTGAAATTTTTAACCCGTTAAGTGACGATTTTTCATACAAACTTTCATCCCCTATTTAACTCCCTTAGGGGTTGAATTTCGAAAAATCCCTTCTTAGTGGATGCCTACGTTACAAAAGGAACCTACTGTCAAAATTTCAACTTTCTAACTTCAGCGGTTTAGGCTGTGCGTTGATAAATCAGTCAGTCAGTCAGTCAGCTTCTCTTTTTATATGTATAGATAAATATCACGAAAGCGATAATATAAAAATTTTACCTTCAAATAAAATTTGTATTATGTTTCCTAAGACGTCCGAAGTCCATTTATGAGAGTACATCGTCTTTTCCTACGCTTTCTCGTTAGAAGATGCTACTTCCGCCACGTGATCAGCGCCATCCATGGCCAAACCTGGAACTAACTTTAACAGCACAGAGCAAGCCACCGTCTTATACCATTGTTCGGCTCATAATGTTAATGATGATGAGGGTATGCACCAGGAAGAAATTATTTGGACTTCGGACGTCTTAGGAAACATAATACAAATTTTATTTGAAGGTAAAATTTTTATATTATGTGTTCCGTTTGACGTCCGAAGTCCATTTATGAGAGACCTGTTTGTTATCTCCTGGTGGCTTGCTGAATAAAACGCAATAATGTGATCAATAAATATATTGTTCTATGGAATATAATGATGTAGGGAAAACTAGTAATATTCATTAAATGATCCACTTACTGAATTAACAATGAAACGCATAAGAATATTATATTATCATGTAATAAGCACAATTTTCTGAAATGTTAAATTTTAAGATTCAGATCAGAATAAATTTAAATTATTAAATGAGTTGCAAACAAAACTATTAAGATTCTTAATTTGAAGCTGTAAAGAATTGAGATAGCGACTTCTCAGACTCAATACTATTGTTGTGGCCTATATTTTCTATCTCTCTGTAATAATATTTTCTAAAAGTATCTTCATGGCGCCAGTTTGCCTTAGCTAGAATATCGTTAACTGGGTACTTTTCTAAACAATTAAGAGATGAAACTGCTGACCTAAAACTACCAGGCGTAGCCTGTATTCCGGCTTCAGAAAGAATTCGTCTTACCCATCCACCTATGATTACAGTACTAGCCGGTTTGCGAGGTTCCCTCGTGGTGATAAATAAATTTGTCAGGCAACCTCTGATATTTTTTGAAATTTCTATCAAAGTTCTTAACCAAAATAAAGGATTTGTATTTCTATCTGGTGAAGCTAGCAACGTCCAACTCGACTGTTGATATGACGCTGAATCAGTTTTGGAGCCAAACATAGGATGCAAGGTTATTGAATCCCCATTGTCAACAAAATG
Organism: Amphipyra tragopoginis; assembly: GCA_905220435.1. Taxonomy (NCBI): domain Eukaryota; kingdom Metazoa; phylum Arthropoda; class Insecta; order Lepidoptera; family Noctuidae; genus Amphipyra; species Amphipyra tragopoginis. The sequence continues at coordinate 15,720,508 of HG992017.1, read as the reverse complement.
TTTTGGATCACAATGTAAGAGAGTCAAATCGTGTACTCTGCGTCCCGAAGCCAACAACAGAATAGTGGCAGTACGCCTAGAAACATCATACAAGCTTTGCATAAAGGGATCTGTATTTTTTAAGAACTGAATTACTATTCTTGCATCCCATATTGGCAATTTTGGTGGAATTTCTCTAGCTAACGATACAGCTTTTAAAATATGCTTAACTAAATGATTTGAAGAAATCTTTATATCGGACAAAGTTTCACACACTGATGCTATAACTGATTTATGTACCTACAAGAATAGTACGGTATGCTAATCGATCTGTAAGAAAAAGTTTCGCTAAATACCGGGCTACATCGGCAGGTGCCGGACGACGACAGTTTAAGTGATTTTGACTACACCACAATAACCATTTGTTCCATATGGGAGTATAGGTTTTGAGTGTAGAAGCTCTCCAACACGTTGACAAAAGTTGCTTTTCCTCAGTTGACCAATTTTGTGTTAAAGAGTCCCAGCCGAAATGAGCCAAGCTTCCAGCTGTAGGTTGTGAACTTGAGCTGGGGGTCGCCCCGTCACTGTGTCCACCAATGATGTTTTCAGGTCCCGAATTTTCATAGGACGTGCTAGGGCGCGACTCTTCAGGTCTGGACGCCAAAAGGGTTTCTTCCACTTGGGTGCTACTATTATAAACCTTCCTTTCGCCGAGTTGAGATGGCGTAACACACGTGGGAGCAGAGCTGGTGGAGGAAAGATCCACGCGAGGTCGTATCTCCAACACCTGCTGAAGGCGTCGTGAAAGCAAGCGCTCGAGTCTGACAAATCTAGCGTAACACAGTCCGACACGACGTGAGCGTCTTGCGAGGCGAACAGGTCGATATCTGGAGTTCCCCACAGGGTGAATATTTTGTTGGTCGCCTCGCTCAGCAGATGCCATTCGGAATCGACTCGATTTCGTGAGAGAAGATCGGCTTCCGTGTTGTACAGTCCCGGTAGGTGGTGAGGGAGTAGTACAACATTTAGGCTGTCCGTCAGTGCCAGGAGCTGTTTTGTTAATTTCAAGAGATTTTGAGACTTTGTTCCGCCCTCGTTTTTTATGTACGACACTACCGTTCTGTTGTCGCTTTGTAAGACTATAGTTGAATTTCTCAGAACCTTTGCTTCTAAAGATATGGCAGCTATCACTGCGTACATTTCCTTCAGGTTGCAGTGCCACTTCAGTTGAAGTCGACTCCAAAGGCCTGTTAGTCTTTTGTTGTTCACTATAGCTCCCCATTGAACATCTGAAGCGTCTGTGACAAGGTAATTGACTGGTGACCTCCTGGGGTGAATATGAGATTTCTGGCTGATCTTTTCTAACCACCATTCTAGGTCTCTTTGTACCTCGTCTGTGAATCGGATTGGGCGTCGCGATCCTCTCTGAAGACGATTGCTGTGGCGCTGCAGCGTACGGCAATGCAACCTTCCCCGGAGGGTGATGAAGGTTGCAAAGTTGAGATACCCTAAGAGGCGTTGCGCCTGCTTGAGGGTCCAACTGCCAGCTGCTAAGCGAGTCAATAGGCACTGACGGATCTTGCAAATTTTGTCCAGGGGCAAACTCTTTGTGTTGGATTGTGTGTCCCAGACTATTCCCAGGAATTCTATACGCCTTGTTGGGATTACTATAGATTTTTCCATATTGATATTCCAACCTAGGGAGGTGAGGAACTCTATAGCTATCTGGACATGGGATTTTAGCGTCTCTCTGTTTTGGTGGATTATTAAATAATCGTCGAGATATAGCACCAGGCGAAGACCTTTGCTGCGTAACACTTCGGCAGTCCAGTTTGTGACTGACGCAAACATTTTCGGTGCTGCGGCGAGACCAAAGGGTAGGCAGGTCATCTGCAGCAACCGACCCTCGTAACTTATGCGTAGAAAACAACGGTGTCGTTGAGAAATCCGCAGATGATAGTAAGCTTGGCTTAAGTCGAGTTTTACCATCCAGTCGCCCCGTTGTAAAAAATTTGGCATTTGGAAATGATGAAAAAGATGGAAACGTCTTGGTTTCATAAATCGATTTAATGCCTTCAGATTGAATATCACTCGGTTCTTTCCGCTGCTTTTTGTTACAATAAAAAGTGGGGAAATGAAAGATGGAGTAAGAGGCGCGGGCTCGAGAATTCGACTTTGAATCATGGTTTGAATTTCTGAAGACATTATTAAAGAACTCGGTGTTTGAAATTTTTTCATGATGTCCGATGTCGGGTAGTTTAGCGGTGGTGTCTGATTGAATGGAATGCGAGCAGCAGAAATTAATCTGAGAATCGTCTTGGGGGCCCCGAATTTGGCCCACACCTCTTGATAAAGCATCAGACAGCCCCCCATAAACCTCGAGTCACTTGCGCCTACTCCTGTTAACTTCACCTTTTGGCCCCCCACTTTTCTTTTTATTTCGCTCGTCGAAATTTCGCTTTTTGTTCTTTTCTTGCTTTGATTTATTTTGAAAACGAAAGGATTTTTCACGGGAAGTAGAAGCAACAGGTGATTTTGGAGGCACCGGCGATTTAGAACGTATAAAAGACTTCGAACGAGACACAGTATCTTTGACTAATTTGTCAATTCCGCCTATTTTTTGTATATAAGCAGATAAACTTTGAGGGTTGAACATATATTCAGTTGAGGGGGGTATCTTTTCAATATCTTCGCGTATATATCTTCCTTTTAAACTTTTAAGAAGAGCTTTACGCCGCAGTTCTAAAACCTCTGCACGTTTCCCGCAAATAATTTGTAAAATGTCATGAGAAACAGCTTTATATTCAGATTCATTTCCAAATAACTCTTTTAACTTATCGTAAATAGTAGTTGAATTTAACTGTGCATCCGATTTAGCAGACCAGTCAATTAAATTACGTAATGCCAAATTTACGGACTCATTTTGGGCTAAAAAGGCATTTGACAAGGCAGCAAAGCTACGTTCCATCTGAAACCATCTAAGTGGGGCAAAAGGATCCTCTAAACGTCTCAATTCCTCGTTTACTTTCAACTCAGTGAACGCCGGAAAAGCCGCATATTTCTTTTGCACCTCAGTATACCGTACAGAGTTCCAATCTAAAGAGTCGAACCTTTGCATTGAAGCTAACTTTGCTACTCTTTCGGGATTTGCAATAGGTACGGACGGTTCCTTGACGGAAACATTTAGCTCGGCAATATCATTTATTACAACCGACGGCCGTAAAAACGGATCATCTAAAGGATTATTTACTGATCCTGAGGCAGGCACGGCGGTAGAACAAGAAGCACTTGGATGAACCGCAGCATAATTTGCACAAAAAATGTTATTAACGTGACTCACCAACTGTTGTGATAATAAATCAAACCTTCGGTCTATTTCTCGCAAAGAATCGTTTGAACGACTCCGGCGCTGTTTTTTCGGCGGCGGTTCGTCCTCTTCGCTCGAACTTGAAGTCGATGCTGATGATCTTGACGCACTTGACGGAGTGTGTGCACTATTTCGTAATCGAGTGGAATCGTGACCACTAAAAACGTCCGCGAGATTGTTAGTCACTGACTCGGTAATTTTATCACTGTTGTCCATTTTAACAAAGAACGCACACAATTTTCACGTAACGGAAATAAAAACACTAACTTTCTACTTTATTCTCGAAAGTTAAAACAATTTTTTGAAAACTAATAAAAAATGAAGGTATATTTGTTTTCTAATTGGAAAATCTAACGGAGATGCGCGCGGTTTGAAAAACGACGCAACAATGTTATAAGACGGTGGCTTGCTCTGTGCTGTTAAAGTTAGTTCCAGGTTTGGCCATGGATGGCGCTGATCACGTGGCGGAAGTAGCATCTTCTAACGAGAAAGCGTAGGAAAAGACGATGTACTCTCATAAATGGACTTCGGACGTCAAACGGAACACATAATACAAAACCGTCTAAATCCATAAACATGAATATTATTATCGCTCAGAAAAGAACGTAAAATTTTTATGAGATGTAGATGACAGTGTCGTTTTTAAATCATTATGTCATTCTTATATCTCTTAATGCTGAAGTAATTTTTACGATCAGTAGGTCGACGAAATTTTTTTTTTAGTTTGTTTACCTTTTATAACGACATGTTTTACAGTAATGGCGTCAAACATGATATAAATAACTTTTCTTTTGTTCGGCCTAGTGCAAAATTTCTCAGTAGCAGCCCGGGATTTGTGCCCGGTTGATGGCAATAGACTCTCCCTCTATTACTTGGGACTTAAACGTAACCGCGAAATGGGGGTGTACTATACAATGTCCCAAAAGTAATGTCAAGTGGAAATCCAGAGACCCTTAGAGGTACCAAAATCACCCCATGTATGTTCCGCGATTTTTTGTAGTTTTCGAGTTATGATTTCTTTTCAAATTTAACCAAACTCTGACTTTAATATCATTTTTGATCATAGTACCGTGAATAGTTTTTTTTTCTAAATTAGATGAATAGGGAATCTAATTTTAAAACAAACATGCATGTGTTTCAACTATGGGAGTGCCTCAGCTGCCGGCGCCGGCACCCAAAAATTATGCCATTGGGAACCGGCGGTACATTACTGCCGGCAGCCGAGATTAAAAGCATCGGCTGCCGGCACCCAAAATGGACACTAGCGGCGGTAATAAGTTGTTTGGTAAGTATGTTAGTTGAAAGGTAGGTTAGATTTTAGGCCAAACACTGTAACTTGTCTTCCAACCGACTAATTTCAAGAGCGAGCGATGCGAGCTCTTTATTTTGGGGCACCCCGACGAAACCCAAACAACCGTACAAACATCCCCTTAAGTTTTTCATATGTTTTCATTGTCAAAATGAAAGTGGGTGACGAATAATCGTCTCATGAAGAGTTTGAAGAGGCCATGATGGTGTATAAAAACAGAGTATGTAGTCGGCGCAGTGCCGGCAGCCAGTTTGGCGACCGGCACCGGCAGCGGAGGCACTCGATTCAACTATTCATTACACTATATTCAAAAATCAGTGTTTGGTTAAAATACATGAAAAAATATATAACTCGAAAACTACAAAAAATCGCGGATTAGGTATATTATGTACATGGTGGTAATTCGGGTACCTCTAAGCATGCTCTAACTCTGGACTTCCGCTTGACACTATTTTTTGGGACACCTTGTATACACCTCTGCCCAACCCTTCGGGGAACACAAGCATGATGTTATATTATAATTAAATCATTGAAAAGGATACTTCCACTCCACTATATCATAGCACAACTTCCTCAACGGATTCTTAAGTCCTAAACAGAATAAACTTCGTTTCGGCTTCTCCGGCTGCGGCTTGCCCCTCGGCCTGGCTTGCTTGCGTGGGGCTGGGGTCGTGGTTTGTGTGGGGTCCACCACGCTGTCCGCCCCGGGGGTCGTGGCGCCCGTGGCCTGAGGCTGTTCTGCTGACATTTTGACCTGGAACCAATAAAAAAAACATGTTCACTTTTTGTTGGATGCGCGAGGAACGGTTCTGCGTAACGCGTCAATATAGTTGTCCCAATTATGTTGGGGTCAGCTGCCAGTCTAACCAGGGCCTGTAGAAAAATGGCAAACGATGATCGCAAGAGAATAGAAATGCCAATCAAATGTATGGAAATAACATAACAGATCGCTTGATGGGTCGAAAGCTTTTGTCAATCCAATACATATTTATGATTAGTTACGGTTTACTCACGTGCATTTAAGTTGAGTGCACCGGCACTCAGTATCACAACAACACGGACACGACAAGAGACGAAGATGCACGAGCAATACCGACACAGAGCGCGCCCCTCTCGTCGCGGGCGCAACGCTACGCGGCGCGGTGCAGCGCTAGTTCGACTCGCGACCTCGCCGCGTGATCAGCTCATGATTAAGGACAATCCCGAAAAATGCACGTGAGTAAACCGTAACTAATCATAAATATGAATGTGTCTCACGAAAGTTATAATAATAAAATCCAATACATCTTTCCATTCTCTAGCGATCATCGATTGCCATTTATCTGCAGGCACAGATGTGACTGAATGCCACTATGTTACACGGAGTGACTGCCATCAGACTTCTACAACCCAGATACTGGCCAATACCGACATCCTACGGTTAGATCCGTTGTCAGAATTTCTTGTTTAAATTGTCAGAATTTCTTGTTTAAATTGTCAGAATTTCTTGTTTAAATTGTCATAGGTATTCGTAGACACCCTGGACCGACAGTTTAACGTGCTTTCCGAGGCACGGATTGGTCTCTAGTATGTAACGAACGGTCACCCATCCATAGATTTACTGCGGCAAGCGCAGCTTAACCTTGCCATTTGCCAGCAGCAACTGCTGGCGTGGCTATATTGAGATGACAAACTTTAACTAAGTACTAGGCATCCAAAAAATTACAACTAAGCATAGCAATTTCCGAGAATATCTTGAAGCTTTGTACGGACTAAGCGTTTCATGTAGCGTAATCAGTTACGCGTACACAGGAACGCTTACGCGTCATCCTACGTGAGCGATCTACAAGCGACGCGAACCGGCGCGGTGCGACGCGAAAACAACAAACAGTCGATACCTATTGAAGTGGCCTACGTGACCAAACGCACGTGGAGTGCGGTGCGGCGCGGCGCGAAGCGAACGCTGTCAGTTGGCTTGATATTTTCACGCGAACTGGATGCGGTGCCGTACAGTGCTGCTGAATGACGGCGGCGCGCGGCGAGCGGTCCGCGAGCTCGTAGGACAAAGCCGCCGCTTTGCACCGCATCGCGTGTCATCGCATCGCATCGCTTCACAATTCGCGTCGCTTTAAACCGCCTACGTAAGACGTCGCGTTAGAGTTGATTTTTTAACACCTTGTATACTATTATTATACCCAGTTGATTTTGAAGCTAAAACTGGTTGCTAGTCTTTTCATAGATCCTTACAAAACTACTGACACATAAATACAATCATTTCGAAGAGGGGGAAAGGTCTCATACAATTTTGATCATCATCCTTTACAGAGGAATTTTCGAGAAAATCTTATGAATTTCACACGCACAAAACATCCCAAAAACAGAAAAATGTTATCCAAACTCGTTCAAACATTGATTCGCGAAATCTTAATGTAGAGTTTACGACATCAAGCATCGTAAACGCGATGTACTCAGTTCATAAAGTTGTGACGTTTCCACAATATTATTGGCACTAGCCGTTAGAGTGGGTGGACAGAATAGGATGTTCGATGTATTGAGAGAAGTCAATACTGGCATTTACATTATAAATGAATTTATGGATGAATGTCGGGCCGCAGCGGAGCGAAGCGGGCCGCAGCGCATCGCAAAATGCTTACTTAGCACATTAGTGACGGGTCGGGTCGGAGCGCACTGACGGATGTTTAGTACAGTGTACTGCCCTGCCAGACTTGCAAATGATATAGCTCTTTGTATCCATGAACTAAATTAATCAAAAGCTCTTCATTCTTTTCAGCACCTCTGAAATTGACCAGAGCCAAGAGCAAACACAAATCAAATTTAAAAAAAAACTGTAATTAAACAGTCCAAAAAAGACGAAAATCCAATTTCGTGGCGGCTATTTTCGAGGACCACAACGAAAAGCACTCCACCAAGCTCTTAAGCGCTTTACGAGCATAATGTCGCTATAACACGGCACATTTAACTGTAGCCTGTTGCCGACGGTTCAATCCGTGTCAATTATTATACGTAACGTACATAAAAATGTATCAAAATTGCTGGGTTTTTTTGGTCGTAAATCGTTTCTACTTTATTACGAGCTATAGACTTGATAAACATTAGATGATGATTCAGCCGATAGGCGTCCACTGCTGGACATATGCCTCCCCCAATAGGGGGGGTTTGCCATAATCGCCACGCTTGGCAGGCGGGTTGGCGATCGCAGTATGATTGTTAAAATACTCAGAGAACGCTGCTGCCTATCCTCTAGTGAATCCCTTAGTCGCCTTTTACGACACCCATGGGAAGACATGGGGTTGTGCTATTCTTCGCGTCCGGCACCACACGGAATCGGTCATTTAGATGTTCATCATATCAGTCTATTGCCGTCCACTGCTGAACGTAGGCCTCCTCCAAAGATCGCCAACCATCCCGGTCTTGGGTAGCCCGCATCCATCCGCTGCCAGCCACCTTTTTCAAATCGTCGGTCCATCGTGTCGCAGGGCGTCCCACACTACGTTTGCCCAAACGCGGTCTCCACTCTAACATGTGTCTGCTCCATCTACCATCTGTTCATCTGCAGACATGGCCGGCCCACTTCCACTTCAGCGTGCTAATTCTACACGCAATGTCGGTGACTATAGTTCTTTGGCGAATGACTTCATTGCGAATTCTATCCACCAGAGAAACCCCGAGCATCGCTCTCTCCATAGCACGCTGAGCAACCTTAAATTTGTGGACCAGGCCCACGGTGAGTGTCCACGTTTCGGCTCCGTAAGTCATTACGGAGCATTACATTTAGATGTACTTAACCCGAAAGGAAGGGTAAATCATAACAAAGTATAAAGCGCTATCCACACATTTCCGGGAAATCGTCCCTGCCGTGTTCCGTCAGGTACGGGGAAAAAATCGGTTACGTACAAATTGTATGAACTGGTTCACACAGCTCCGTGTCAGGCGTCAGTGTCCCGGAGCACGCTCGGTCGCACGGACTCTCTGACAGTGCTATCCGATTTTTGTTAAAGTTAATGATTTATCTGCAAGTGCAACATGAATACAGAGGGGTTGATAGAACTTGTACGGCAGAATGCTATACTTTACGATCTTCGTAATCCACATTATTTAAAATTCTAAGAAGAAAAATACCCAAATACGTTTTATTTCCTGCTGATAGTGTTCTTGGTCATCTGCTTCTTCTTCATCTAGCGCTATTGCAATCATTGCCAACTCTTCTTGGTTAAACAAAGACATCGTGTTGTGTGCGTATCAGCTAACGAAACAGAACTGATACCGATTTCCCTGATATGTGTGAACACGGGTGACGGATGGCACGTCCCTGACGGGAACACTGAAACGATCTACTCGGAACACGGATAGCCCTGACCCGGAAATGTGTGGATAGCGCTTAATGCGGTAACGCGTAGTACAAGGCGGTTAAAGCGCTATCCACACATTTCCGGGTCAGGGCTATCCGTGTTTCGAGTAGATCGTTTCAGTGTTCCCGTCAGGGACGTGCCATCCGTCACCCGTGTTCACACATATCAGGGAAATCGGTATCAGTTCTGTTTCGTTAGCTGATACGCACACAACACGATGTCTTTGTTTAACCAAGAAGAGTTGGCAATGATTGCAATAGCGCTAGATGAAGAAGAAGCAGATGACCAAGAACACTATCAGCAGGAAATAAAACGTATTTGGGTATTTTTCTTCTTAGAATTCAAATAATGTGGATTACGAAGATCGTAAAGTATAGCATTCTGCCGTACAAGTTCTATCAACCCCTCTGTATTCATGTTGCACTTGCAGATAAATCACTAACTTTAACAAAAATCGGATAGCACTGTCAGAGCGTCCGTGCGACCGAGCGTGCTCCGGGACACTGACGCCTGACACGGAGCTGTGTGAACCAGTTCATACAATTTGTACGTAACCGATTTTTTCCCCGTCCCTGACGGAACACGGCAGGGACGATTTCCCGGAAATGTGTGGATAGCGCTTAAAAGTTGTCATTATTTGTGAAGGACCCGGTAACATTAGATGATTTTCAATGAATTTCTAAGAGGATGAAATAGACAGAAAAATACATTCCTTTTTTTGTTTATTTTTGTCGCAATTGACCCTAAACGCACCAGAGGCCCAATTTTCCTAAAATAAATTGTTGCCAAACGCAATCGAACCATAACCGTCAGTCAGTTTTTGTTTTCGAAAACTTTCCAAATGATTGATTTTGTTTTTGGTGTCAAACAATTCGACAGCTTTTGAAATTGAGAACTGTCTGAATGGACGGTTCGGCCTTGGTTCGGTTGTGATTTATCAAAATTTATTTTAGGATAATTAGGCCCCTGATGGTAAGCGCAGACAGGGTCTAAGATAGAGCACACGAATACAAGTAACAGTGATACAGAGATATAGGAGCAGGGGTATAGGAGCCCTCTGGGTCTCGTATACACACGACGGAACACAGTAAACTGCTTGGCGCCGGACTTTAATGTGAGAGCGGTAGCTAGCCACTGTGATCCTACCACGTCGCGTGCTGGGTTTTGTTGAATCTTACAACACGAGTCTATTCCTAGCGTGCGGTGAAGAAGTTTTATATTCTAGCTGGTTCCCACATGGGGTATAAGAGGTTTCAGTTAATTGAAGAACATTTGTTTGAATATAGCATCTATTTGTTCAGCGAACATTGCCTCAGCGTTCGATCTCCATGTCGGGCAGAGTGTTATTGAGTTTTTAACCGACTTCAAAAAGGAGGAGGTTCTCAATTCGTCTGAATGTTTTTTTTTTTTTTTTTGTAGTTTTGTTACGCGATATCTCCTCCAGTTATGAATGGATTTTGATGATTCTTTTTTTGTTTGGTAGATCATACTTCAGAGGTGGTCCCATATAAATTTTTATCGAAATAGATTCGGCGCTTTTTGAAATAATCAACAAAAACAAAAAAAAAATACTTAGATGACGTTTTCGTTTGTGGTTCCCTTATGCAAAAGTTTTGATAAGGACTTTCAATCTCTGTTTTAACTGTGATCACAGAAACATTAGCCAAGAACAAAGAAGTTTGTATGTGTTTGTAAGGAGCCGTCATGATAATTACACATTAATTCTTAAAGAAAACTACTTAATTGTAGGAAAGATTACGCAATCGTGTCATTTAAATTTGTAGTCTTAAACCGTGTAATTTATGGCACTAAAACGTATATAATAAATAACTTTAAATAAAAGTAAAAACCGACTTCAAAACAAAAACTAAAAAGACTAAAATAATTACCAAAATATAAAATTAACAGTTTCAGAAGTCGGTGCAATTCTACACTGAAACAAATAAAAGCCACCGACTTCTGAAACTGTTAATTTTATATTTTGGTAATTATTTTAGTCTTTTTAGTTTTTGTTTTGAAGTCGGTTTTTACTTTTATTTAAAGTTATTTATTCCGTATGTTCTCTAGCAGTCCAGTGTCTGGATTTGTGCCCGGTTGATGGCAATAGGCTCGTTCCCTATTACATCTGGGACTTATCACATTCGAGTCCACCATACTTTTCAAAGAGCTCATACGCCATGCCGCCATACATATTGCTAGTGGACCTTCCAGGAGGGTCCTCGGCATTACGTTTGCGCTAAGAGTGAACCCTCGAGGAGGATTCTTAGCATTAGGTTAAAAAACGTGAAAAATACGCTACTACGTCGTAAAATAGGTGTCTGCTTGTTTCATAACGGTGTGTTTTCCAAAAACCTGCATTTAAAATGAGCCCTCCACGAGGGCACCCGGCACTGAACGTGTTAAACATAATGGTGAAATGAGGGTGTACTCTGCCAACCCTTCGGGGAATACAGGTGTGATGTATATGTTATGTAGTTCAGCGAAACAATAAGCGATTGCCAATAAACTATCCTTACAACAATCTAACGTTACGAATCAAGTCAAAAGTCGATCTAGTTGGAAGAAATGAGTTATTATTCTCGTCTAGTAACCAGTAGCAACCACTCTCTCACGCCTAATCTCAACAGCTATTGGCAAGACGCCATTAAAGATTTAAATTTAATTGCTGAGTATCCATTCGTCATATTTATTCGCGATCATCTAAAATGATGTGTGGAGTGCGGACGTTTGTTTAGATTATATGCTTATGCAATAAAGTGTACATAGTGATTTCCGTAAAAGTTTTGGAGGTCAAAGACAGAGAGTGGCAACAGAACAAAGGAATTTCCCTATAAATGAATATGGTCATCATCATCAAAGACGTCCACTGCTGGACATAGGCCTCCCCCAAGCATCGCCACATCGACCGGTCCTGTGCTTCTCGCATCCAGCGGATTCCCGCAACCTTCAGCAGATCATCGGTCCATTCTGTGGGAGGTCTACCCACGCTGCGCCTTCCGGTACGCGGTCGCCTCTCCAGAACCTTTCGGCCCCATCGGCCATCCGTTCTACGAGCAATATCTCGTCTTGACACGAGATAATGCATCGACAACATTATCTCGCGCTGCGTATGTAGCCCGGTAGAACGGATTCCTTCCTGTTTGTAAGTTTACCCAGAATATTTTAAAAAACTACAGATTAATATTAATTTCCTTAGTAAAGCGTACAGATATCTTGCTTAACGTGTTCTTGGCTATCGCTGTTGACAATTTAGGAGACGCTGAAGAGATGGATGAAATTCAAAAGGAAAAGGAGGTAAGGTTTACTCTAGTTTTCTTTTATAAAACTTGTTTGGTCTAAGATTACAATTAAGTTTCAGTACATCCATTCTGCGAGCAATGTGGCCTGCCCACTGCCACTTAAGTTTGGCAATTCTTCGAGCTATGTCGGTTATCTTGGTTATGAATATGAATAGGGTATGTATTTGACTATTATTAAAAATGTATAACAATTTAGTACTATTTTGTAGAAAGTACAGAACACGGTATGTGAAAATAATAATAAAATCAATACTTAGTAAAGTAGAAAACAGAGGATTTCGAAGATAGGTGAGGAGAAAAAAAAAAGTTTAATCGTCTTCGAGTTTACTATGAATGAAACTTTACCTCATAAATCTATTATGTGTCTTTTTAAAAAGAGAACGTATTTTTTTTCTTAACTGTTGTAAAATTTAAAATGATAGCAACATAAAATGAAGTTATGAGACCAAACCATGTAGATAAATCGAAAGTTCCTAATTGCTAATGTTAAGCGAAATTATGGCACCAATTAGCACCTAGTAACTAGTTTGGAATTCTATACTATAATGGAAACGTCTAGACGAAAATATCCTAGATATAAATTACCATATCGAGTATTAACTCGGAACACAACATTACGTTCAAACCGTAGCAGGCGACACGGGGCGATCTGAAAGTTTTGCGAGATACGATAGCTTACGGCTCCCTTGTCAAACTTTTAAAATATACATCTTAAAAAAAAAACAATATACAGGGTGGTAATTTGAGATGAGGCATGAAGGGCAGCTACCTTAACCATTTTAGCTACAGGAAAACGTTCTTCGAAGACCGCCCTCAACTTTTAAAATAATTTCTATCTGTGATCACCAGACATCGGGATAGGTAGAGTATATTTACCTAAACTTCAAGGAAGGAAGTAACATAGAGTGGATAATACCTCCTCTAATATCCCGGAATAATTATAATGACGTTTTATACCCGGGATTTAAAAATCACGAATTTTGTTGGACTTTATTTATAGTAGCATAATTATTCTAATATCTAATGAAGTATAGAGTCATTTTGAAGCCTTGAGTTATCTGATTGCAAAGAGCGATATAGCGTTAGTTGTGCCCGCCAGCCGTGTTGTCATGCTTTCATTAATTTATGCGTGGCATCGAAATGTTCAAAGAAAAAAATTTTTTTTTTTACTTAATCCTTATTAGGTGGTTTAGATACGATGGACAAAAAAGCCAAATGAAAAACAATACCTAGTTTTTTTTTTTATTCTGTCTAAATCCCATGCAGGGCCCAATCTATACCAGAAGTAGATCATGTGGTTTTCAGGAATTACACGAATTCATTTACACCCTGTTTACTTATGCTGCGCGATTGTTAAGTCCAAAAAATTTCTTGATACAACCTTATTTTTGCTTTATACGAAAACCGAGACACCCCAACAAGATTTTCATCAGAACTGCCTGAATATGTGTTTTTTTTTAGTGAATCTCCAAGTTACACGTTAGTTTATGTCGCGTTAAGTTCCCTAAAAAAGTGTGAAGTGCCTGAGATATGCTATGCAGGGGTTGTCTAACACACGGAAACTGACCGAGAGGACCGTCTCAAGCCTCAAGGTGTCTATTCCCGTCAACTGTTATGTGTAGAAACCTACTGAAACAAAATTGTTAATAGAAAAAAGTGGTGTATAAAATATGTCAATCGATTCTCCTAGTGATTCTGAACAAACTAGTATCAGGTTTAGTATATACTAAAACTAAGCTTGTATATGAAATATCAGACTTGGCTTTACATCTTAGAACTTTTCACGGCAAAAGAGTCGCGAGACATGGCTTTTTTACATAAATGTTTTTGATGGGATTATATTGTCTAGACGAGGATTAATGTCTTTGATACGATAACGACGCACTGAGTACTCAACATTGCTTGTACGCCGCAGGGAGCGCCACGGGGCGCTAAGATTATGGGGAGATGGATTTTTATAATGAAAAAATCGTGGTTTGATAGAAAACATCGTGAGAAAACCTGCATAAATGAGAGGATTTAAAAAAAAAAAAATCGATAGTGTACATTGTTCGCCAACCCGCACCAGAGGAGCTAATGAAGCCGAGTTTAGTGACACGTTCGTTTCATATTCGTGACGCATATTTCGTTTCATAGTCGGAAATTTTGTCACGTTGTTAGGCCGTTTTTCACCACCACCGTAACCATAAGGTTCTAACCATAAGGTTTTCTCACCTCAGGTAACAGAAAGCCCGTCCCAGGCTGAGTGTAAATCTCTAGATTGTAGCACTTTTATAGAAAAACCTGATACCGTTCTGGATTCGTCACAGGTTGTGGAGATGATTACTAGTTCCACTTCATGCAGTAGTACTACTCCTTGTTATGACTCCTTAATGTTTTCAGACAGCATAGGGAAAGGTTTTGGGGAACTAATAAGTAACAGTTTGAGTCATTCTACACAAAACTATTGCATGCCTGGGGCCACTTATAAACAAATAATAGCATCTGTAATGAAGAATAAATATAATACCCATACGGATATTACAATATTTCTAGGTAATAGTTTAAATGTTAAAAAAAAGGGACATCACAGACAGTGTTGCTCAAATGTTAAACTTAAACTGTCGCAAAATTATATTGTGTGCTTTTCCATACTTAGACCATTTGTCATACACACAGAATAATTATATACATATGCTAAACAAGCATATACATTTCTTAGTGAGTCACTACTCTGACATGTTTACATATTTTGACACCAACAGTTTTGTTGATAAGTTGAAATTGACTAGGAATACTGTGTACCTGCCTATTAGATCTAGACGTCAGATAGCTACTCTGTTAGCTTACAATATTAACTCAGTCATAAGTAGTATGACGAAGTCTTCCTTTATTGCCACTGTATTTAGTAATAGTACTAATGATAAGGTGGTCAGCCAGAACCATTTAAACTAAGTAGTTCGACAACAGAGGAGCGTAGTCATTGTTTAATATTGTCACACCAAAACATTAATCGCTTCTCTGGCAAAATCTTAGATGTTGAATTATTTACTGAGAAATTTAATGTAGATATTCTATGCCTCACAGAAACATGGCTGAAGGCAGATAAAATGTTATTTAATGTAAATAATTTCAAAGTAGCCAGTTCGTTCCAGAGAGAGTCAGCAGCAGGTGGGGGAACTTTAATCATGTTCAAAAACCACCTGAAGTGTAAAGAGCGACCAGATGTTCGTGACCTCTCTGTTGAACGAGTATGTGAGCTCGCGTGTGCAGAAACGGAGGAGTATGTGATTTTATGTGTTTATAGACCCCCTTCCTCTAATACTTCCCAATTCCTCCTTACGATGGAGGATGCAATTAGGAAAATTAAAATAAACAAAAAGATATTGGTATGTGGGGATTTTAATATTGACATCTTGATAGATAGCACAGATAGGCAAAATCTTTTATCCTTATTTAAATCATTTAATCTAAAACATATGTTCACTGAGCCGACTAGAGTCACACCTACATCGGCTACTTGTATAGATAATATTATGACCAATTTTAAAATATTACAGAAGAGTCTTATTAGTGGCATTCGTTCAGATCACAAGTGTCAGATAGTTAAAATAAATTGCAAAAAAGTAGAAAGTCCAAAAATTATACAATGTAGAACACTAAACAAAAATAGTCTAGAAAAATTCAATAAAAATCTAGAATCGCAATTAATTACTCTGAAGCCTCAAAATGACACTCCTAATGAAATGTATCGCACCCTATTTGATGCTGTATGTACTGAATTTAATAAAACTTGTCAAGTAAAAAAAGTTACTTTAAAACGTAAAATCCTGTTTAGTGCCTGGGCTACCGAGGGTATAAGACGCAGCAGGGATGTCTTATACGAGTTATATGACAAAAAGTCTTATACATCCAATAATGATTTTCATAATTACGTTAGAACTTACTCAAAAATATTTAAAAAAGTCTGCATGCAAGCAAAGGCTGCCTATATTAGTAATCAAATAAAAAAGGCAAATAATAAAATTAAAACAACGTGGAAAATAATAAATACAGAAACGGGTAATAGTAGATCAACGGACAACACAATTAACTTAAAAATAGACGATAAACTAGTTTCAGATAAAACTGTAGTCGCTAATTACTTTGAAAAATTCTTTACAAACATACCTATAGAGACTACTACATGTCTCCCATCGTCTCCTTTAGCAGCTGAAGCTCTTTTGAAACAAAATGTTAATTTACATGTACCTAATGTACCTACTTTTGAATTCAGTTCTGTTACTCCCACCGATATAATTAAAGCGTTTAAAACTATAGCAGTAAAAAAAACGGAGGACTTATGGGGATTGTCAATAAAGGCCGTCGAATCAATTATCGTTAATATCGCGCCCATCTTGGCAGTGATCTTTAATACCTGTATCACGGATGGCATTTTCCCCGATCTCATGAAGTCAAGCAAAATTGTACCCGTCTTTAAATCAGGCTGCTTAAATAACGCATCTAATTATAGGCCAATATCTGTACTACCAGCCTTGAGTAAAATCTTTGAAAAATTAATATTAAATCAAATGTTAGTACATTTCAACAAAAACGCGATATTACACGTCAAACAGTTTGGATTTACGAAGGGACGATCTACGGAAGACGCTGGTTCCACTCTAATCAAAACAGTACTGGGAGCTTGGGAAGAGGCACACGATGCTGTCGGGGTATTCTGTGATCTCTCTAAAGCATTTGATTGCGTGGACCACCGCACGCTAATTCTGAAATTAAAGTACTATGGAATTCGGGATAGATCTATTGATCTTGTAAATTCATACTTGTCAAATCGGAAACAAAGAGTGGCTATTGATAAAGCCACTTCTGCAGGCTCACTAGTTAAAATGGGAGTACCTCAGGGATCGATTCTAGGCCCATTTCTGTTTCTTGTCTATATAAATGACCTTCCACACATCATAAATGATACAATGTGTAACATAGTCTTATTTGCTGACGATACATCACTTATATTTAAAGTCAATAGGAAGGATAGGGATCTTGTAGAACCCAATCATACTCTTAATTTAATATCTAATTGGTTTTCTACTAATAATCTTCTTTTAAATGCAAAAAAAAACCAAATGTATTAGGTTTTCTACACTAAAGGTATCGCATATAGGTGCAAATGTAAAACTTGATGGGAAAGTTTTAGATCTGGTTCCCTCAACGACCTTTTTGGGTGTAACAGTAGACTCTAAACTGCAATGGGGGCCCCATATACAGGCACTTGCAGGTAAATTGAGCTCTGCTGCTTATGCCGTTAGGAAAATAAGACAGATGACAGATGTGCCTACGGCTAGGTTAGTGTATTTTGCTTACTTTCACAGCATTATGTCCTATGGCATTTTACTGTGGGGATCGGCTGCTGATATTGAAACTATTTTTATATTACAGAAAAGAGCAGTCCGAGCTATTTATAATCTAGGCTGCCGTGAGTCGCTCCGTGAAGTATTCAAAGAGATAAATATACTAACCTTACCATCCTTATATGTGTTTAGTAACATTATGTACATTCGGAAAAACATTGCCCAGTATAATAAGAAGAGTGACAACCACAACCTTAATACTCGCAATAAGGACAAGCTAGCAGTACCTGGTTTTAGACTTAGGAAAACCAGTAAGTCGTTTATGGGAAACAGTGTTAGATGCTACAATAAAATTCCATCTAGTGTCACTGATTTACCAGATACAAAGTTTAAATTATATGTCAAGCGCGTACTAATGTCTAAAGCATATTATAGCCTAAATCAGTACATCGTAGATAAAGATGTCTGGCATACGATTCCCTCCTGCACACTGCGACCCTCTGGCACCGTCTAACAGAACAAACGGACATTATTCAAATGCCTACTTATTGTAATTTTTTTTTATTTTTTGACTCAATAGTATGTTATTTTATCTTATTTTTTAATCCAATGTTTCCAATTTTGATTGTTTTTTTTTCTTTGACATTTCATTTAATTTATTTATTGCTCATATTTGCTTATATTAGTTTGACATGGAATTGCAATTATTAATATTATTCTGTTAATACCTACGCAAGGCTGTAAAATGTGAGGACCATGCAGCATCTAGTGTTACACTTTCATTCTTAATATTTGACTGCCTATTGTCTATCGGTATGAGTCTGTCATGCTCACTGAAATGTCTTGCTGATGGTGGCGTTGTGCATCGGGTCGTTGAGTTCCCTGCAACATGGTTGAGCTGAGCGACGCCGATGTATGCGTCATGCTCGTGAACGGGTGCTGTCTGTTGGGACTGGTCAGCTCGTAACTGCTATGGCAATCGTTTTAAAAGGCTAATTTTCTCATTACTTTTCATGTTGTTAACCACATGTACATTAATCTGCGTTGTTCTTACATTACTACAATGAAGATTGTCAAAACATTTACCTTTTTAAAAGAGTGTCTATGGAGTTTCTTGCCGGTTCTTCTCCAAAGGACCTACTACTTGGAACCGAGCCCCTAGTGTTGACCTTTTGAAAGCACCAGGGATCTGGTCTACTTGAAATAAAAACTATTTGACTTTGACTTTGACTTTGACTTTGACCGTCACCAAGAACGAGATGACGTTGCCGAAGTAGCGATACATACATTACTATGACTGCGCGTCCACCGTATGTCTTACCCCCGCCATCCGATCCCCCTAGTCGCCGCAGCGGCCGACTACAGTCCCTCTCTCTTAAGTAAAGTTCGCCGTCCCAGGCACACACTTTTAGAACCCGATGACGAAATTACCCTCCTCCAGGAGGCGAGTCAATCGACCAGCACACTACACAACGTCCGCCGCCGTCCGGCATACCGTCCTCGCCGACGAGGCCCGTCGCGACGTCCCACCGTCGCCGGTCACGATCCACCGAACTCTCCCGACGTAGAGCCGGTCGTCTCTTCAGACTCCGCAGTCACACCGATAATTCAGCCCTCATCAAGCTGTCTCCCCCCCCCAATGTCCACGCCAGCAACGCCCTAAGCCGAGGTTCGAGTCCCACTAGGGGTCGCCCTTAGTGCTGTTGTTGCAGGTAGTCATGATGTTAGTGTAGTACAAGTAGTTAGCTTAGGTTAAGTATTTTACTTCCCCCCCATTGGCTGGAGACCCTTCAGGTCACGCCAATAACTGCCCGGTTACGTAGAAACCGTCCCCTAGGACGACCTACAGCAGTCCAATAGAAAAAAAAAAAAACACCGCATGTCCGTCATCCGAGCGCCGTCATCTCTAATTTCCACGCGGACGGAGTCGCGGATACAGCTAGTAATAGGTCGATCAAGTTAAAAGCTTTCACGTAGAGTGGATTGCTCTTATACGAGGGAGCGAGGTACTGAAGCTTTTTTTATAATAGGTTAGCAAACACGCCGAAGGCCCTTCGGCGGAAAGTCTACACAAAGTTAGTCGGAAAATGAGGTACTAATCAGCGAGCCACTTAATGTATCACTGATGACTGTTTTAAAGTAAGTGTAAAAATATAAATACTCGAAAAAAAAAACTTTTCGAAAATTCTTCACCCCTGCTTTGGTTACGAATTCAGAAAATGGAGCTTCTAACCCGTGTCCCCAAACCTTAAAATGTTTTTCACAGCTGATCATAACTGATAATAGATAGATTTTTGCGTATTTTTATAAAAATCTTTCAACAGCTGTTTCTCTTAAACTATTGACATTTGGGGAAAGTTGTGGAGCAAAATTCATCTATTATTATGGGTTCTTAAACACCTTTTCGTATTACGTACCCCCTTTCCTAATAACCTTGTTATTAGGAAAGGGGGCACTTGGTATTTTTACCATAAATTATTGAGCTAAGTAGTAAATCACTTAAGCACCTATTTCCAGTTCATTTCTGCTTTCTTGGTAGTTTTAATAAATAAACAATAAGGACAGTTGAATTTTTAAACGTTTCGATATCATTTATAATCCTTCATGCTCTTCTCTATGTTTCATCGTTGGTGCGTTTTGAGGAATACTTTTGGTGCGGTTCAAAGTGGTTGCGCTTCGAGGAATACCCCGGTTTTTCTTTTTAAAGTAATTTTATTTTTTTACTTTGAGTGGTATAAACAATACATAAACATGCGATTACAGCAATCGCGACTGATTTGCTGTTATCCATTGAAGACTTCAATTGCTATTTATTTATTTTACTTTAATAACAACGGTCTTGGACCAATTACAGTAATTAAAGATAGAGAAATGAAACGTAAAAACATAGTAAAATCTTTCATGAATCTCTCTCGCAATGCTTTAGACATACCAATAAAATCTTATTCCAATCATCCGCAAACAGATCACAGTTCGTATTACAATCCAAGAGTTCGTTGAGTGCGGTGAGAGTACGAGGTATTGGCGATTTAGCTCGCGCTACAGTGCGACATGAAGGCACAGCAAAAAGTTTGTGCTTCCTGTTGCGGTTGTAATTGTCCGGTACAAAGAATTGTATATCTCCGAAGATCTTCATCAAATCTTCACCAAATTTAAATGGGACCGCTTCGAAAGATTACTCTCTCAAACAAAAAAAGAATCATTAAAATCAGATTACAATTGGCGACGAAATCCCTGAACAAAGATACAAAAGAAATACACGTCGAATTGATTTATTTTTGAAGATTTCGTAAAAAATTAAGAATAATTATGGAGAGTTGCGTAATAGAGAACAACTAGAAAGAAAGAAAGAAAGAAAACTACGATAACTTGCCACGCCCATCCGACATCTGTCTTCAATGTGTGTGTGCATATGTCAACGAGTCACTATGTTTGTGTTGACATGTTTGATATTTAGTAGATTTATTGCTCGACTACTGCATAATTAAAGTGACCGCTCGACAAGGCGCACGTGTGTCATTCATACAAACCACCAAACGGTACCATAGTTACCGTACTGTTAACTAGCGACGTCAAATCTGTCGAGCGACTGATCCATGTTTTTGTTTAAGTTTGGCCTACAGTTGCAAAATTCACGCCTCTGCGTTGAACGAATGACGCGTTATAAATATTCTTTTTCACACATTTTTACGTGCAGAGTGTTGTTATCTGATCTCTACCTGAGGCCCAATTCTCCTAAACCAAATCTTGATAAATCACAACCGAACCAAGGCCGAACCGTTCATTCAGACAGTTCTCAATTTCAAAAGCTGTCGAATTGTTTGACACAAAAAACAAAATCAATCATTTTGAAAGTTTTCGAAAACAAAAACTGACTGACGGTTGTGATTCGATTGCGTTTGACAACAATTTATTTTAGGAGAATTGGGCCCCCGTTTTCATAATTCTTGCATTGACTGTACATGTGTAGGTACACGTTCAAAAGCAAGGGAGTCCAAATGGTACATGTGGCTTCGATTGCTGGAGGAATGCATTATTAATAATTCTATTAATACAACACTTCATCTACATGCGCAGGTATTGTACATGATGGCATAAATCTTTGGAATCGAATCCCGAATCGAAATCGTATCATTTGTTTACAAATTTTTAGAAGATTAATTTAAAAATAATAAAGTTACTTTTAAAATCTTACTATCTGTACTGTACATATATATATCTTAATCATATGTATACATTAATTATAATTAAATCGCAACGATACTGAATACTGAACATTAAATATTTAAAAAAAAAGTAAGTGCAACGCATCCTAAGAACGATAGGTAGGTACAGATGCCAAAAATATCGTTTTTAATTGTATGATTTTGTGTATTTTTTTTTTTTTAAAACTTTACAGGCTGTAAAAAGACCCATCACATAGCTGAAATCTACGCACTCTGTACATCAAACTAAACTACATTGACCAAAAATAATTGCTGGGAAACGACTTTTATTTTTTGGCATAAAAAATGCTTTTTTTTGTAGCGCGCAATGTGTGGTTGTGGCGATGCCGCGCGTTTGCATGCGTGCAGCGGCCACACAGCTGAGGCAAGGCGGTCGTGTGCGTTTGATATTCGTTGCGTTTTTGTAACTTCAAATGCGTAATTTGTGAGGAAAAATTGAAAATTTTGATAAGGTCGTTTGGAAGAAAGTTTAGTAGGTATTATCACTTAGAATACTTTTTTGGAAAAAACAAAAAAAAATGTTAACTTTGACCTTCAATATCTCCAAAACCAATGGTTTCCCAGGTATGGTCTAGTAGAAAAAAATGATCCCAATGATGGGTAGAATATGTGGTTTTCGTTATCGTTAAGGGTCTTTTTACACCCGATATTAAAAATAATTTTGCACGGAAATAAAAATTACCGAATTTAGAAATTTTAACACTTGCTTTAACATAGTCATCAGTGATAATTTAAGTAGCTAAGTAGCTTGCGGATTAGTACCCCCTTTCCGACTAACCTTGTATACTAACGAAGCAGTTTGCTGTAACAGTGATTACTCAATACTCAATAAGCTTATTGCATTCCACAATGTAGACTTAGGTGGTAACTTAAAAAAAAAAAATGAGATCATTATCGACCCTTATTCTACTTACACTAGAAATCATAAAAGCGTGTGTAAAATTTATTTTGCAGATCATTCATGAATAATGCCACAGACACCCAAAACTCCTGACAAACTCATTCTCAATGTTAATGAATTCCTCCAACCGATCATAAAATGGATATCATATGGAAACCCATAATATTATTCTGATTCAACGTCGACACCCTCATTTGTATGGAACCCATGGATAACATACAAATAGTATTTTAAGGAATTTTTATATTAACTTTTGGAATGATTTGACCATTCCTAAGCAAGATTAGGGTAGCGTCAGATGATAAGCACTCGACGCGCGTTTTTAGACGCTCGTTTAGAACCATACAGACGGGTCCAACGGCCCATGCATAGAAACGCGCGTTTTTGTTGGGAAATTTTATTCTGGACTAAACCTAACATTGAATTTTATGAAGTTTATGTCGTGAACAGAGTCTGAAGTTAATTGACATTATTCTCACAGTATCATAATTGTATTGAATTAAATATATTGAATGTATAAAATTATGTGTCTCCTCTATATTATGTTGAATTATCTATACTATTTAAAAAATTATAGGTAGGTTTGTTTTCAATTCATTCAGAATTGTCCTATACTCAAACTTTGTTTGTCATCCACATTTTGCATAATTTTATTATTGTAATTAATATTACCTCTTGCTGTGTATAGACTCAATTTATTCACTTGAAAGACAGATATGTGTTGCTGGGGAGTTTGTTGCGCCGTTTCTTCTTCACAGCATAAACACTAGGAAGCGGTGAAGGGCGGGCGCTGTTAGTGGCTGTCTTAAATGTAATAATGACGTTCAAAAAGAACCATAATTCTAGTCTATTATTTTGAATAAGAAATGAGTTTTGGAGTTTCAATAATTGTTTCTACGTAAGTAAACATGCCGCTGCATTAATTTTGGGTACCGCTATGCGGGGCTCCGTCGACTCTGCTTTGGAAACCCAAACAACCTTACAAAAATTTTTCATTTCTCTAACACCCCCTCTAAGTTTGATGAAATGCTTTCTATAAGCATCTTCTGATATATGATCATATCACTAGGAATATGATCATATAACGGCTGTAACCATGTTACTGCGACATAATATCGGTGGCGGTAACCACTTACCATCGGGTGGATCGTCGATTTGTTTGACAACCTATTACATACTCTACATTATTAGTAAAAATAAAAATATAAAATTACAAAAACAAGCAAAAAATTCTAAAAAAATACAAATGGATCAATTCGGAACGGCCTGTTTAAAACCAAAATAGTTGCGTAGATAACCTATATGCTATATTGCCGTGTTTTCCACATTGATAGATGTACAGTAAGCGTTGCTTTCAAGAAACTACTATTATTCATATTGTGTTATTTTTTTCTTTTTGGTAAATTTTTGTACTCAAGACTTGGTATTACATTACTCACAGGTCTGTACCTGTAGTCAAGACTACATTGTTCTCTCATAACTATCCTAAATCATAGTACTGTATTTACTGAAGTTGTTAAAGATATACTTTTTTTAAAAGAGTAACCATGGAGTTTCTTGCCGGCTCTTCTCCATAGGAAACGACTAATAGGAACCGTACACCTAAATTCGACTTTTCATTAGCGCCTGTATTGGTTTATATGTTTTTTTTTAATTTGATTTTTATCATTTTTTTTGTTTTTTTTTAGTTAGTACTTACGCTATAATATTGCTGGTTAACAGGACCGCCTTTCGTTGGTTAACATACTGTATGTTACAAGTTTATAACCCTGACCAAAGCTGCCGAAACCTATTGATTTAACTGTGCAAACTGATCAGTTATAGTTTCATTGAATGTGTGGAGGAGAGAAGTCGATAACGACCTCGTAAAAAATGCTGTTGGCCGTGATTCCAGACGACAAACAAACACTCCCTCTCTTCTGCTGGTGCCGTAAAGAAAGAAAAGCGTGAAGGGATCAGAGGCAACAAACATCACTTTAAAAAAAGAAAAACTGACAAAAAAAACTGAAAAGAATAAAATATTATAAAATATACGGTTTCAGAAGTCGATGCTAACACACGTTGAACCAAATCGAAGGCACAATCATCGGTTTTTGCCGCGAATCAAAACGCGCGCAATGCGTTCGTGGACGTCAAAAGTGACGGCCGTTGCATGCTACGAACCTACGAACTCATGATTTGTTGATTTTTTACAACATGTAGTAAGTACCTAGATTACTTCTTTCTCGATACCTACATTTATGATGAATCGTTTCTAATCATCGAGTAATTAGTCTATTAATATGTACGCAGGCTGCAGCGATATATAAGGTATTCATACACGAAATATTTTAAGGCATACATCTATAAGTGGTCAAGAAGCCAACGAAAAGTGTTTTTTTTATTTATTTATTTATTATTTTACGTAATTATTATAGGTAATTGTAATTATGCTTGAGACATTTTGCATAAATTTGAAAAAAAAATTGCCCGCTTCATTGACAATAAATACTACGTAGAAACTAACGTAATGGATGTAGAAAATAGTAATGAGCCAGTATTTGATACGTGTATCAAGTAAATTTAAATTATTTAATTTAAAAAATATATACTTAGTTTTTCATTTTTTAATTGCTTCTTATTGGCTTCTTTTTACCACCTATAGATGTATCCCTTAAAACATTTCGTGTATGACTATTCATCTGTATAGACCTTATTATACAAGGTTAGTCGGAAAGGGGGTACTAATCCGAAGCCCACTTGTAGTATCGCTGATGACTGTTTGAAAGCAAGTGTTAAAATTTCAAAATTCGATATTTTTTTTTCCAAATAAAATGATTTTTATTTTAGTTTTTTCAAAAATTCTTCATCCCTGCTTTAGTTACAAATTCAGAAAATGGTGCTTCTAATTCATGACCCCAAATATGATCTAAAATGTAAACACAGCTGATCATAACTGGTGATAGATAGATTTTAGAGATTTTTTTTTGAGATTTTTGCACAACTGTTTCTCTTAAACTATTGAGTTTTGGGAAAAGTTGTAGAACAAAAGTTATTCATTATTATGTGTACTTTAACACCCTTTCGGATTAGTACCCCCTTTCTGACTAACCTTGTATACACTTGGGGGCAAATAAATCGAGCCACTTATTTTTTTTACATGTCCTGGTTATTAGTTTTAGTTTCATGGATTATAATTATACTAAGGGCTAATTTTTCAATCGTCAGATAATTTTTATCTGAGGAATAATTTTGACGGTTTGACAGATTTTCAATACAAAAGCTGTCAAAGCGTAATATTTATTCCTCAGATAAAAGTTATCTGACGATTGAAAAATCGGCCCTTAGTTGACAAAAAACTACCCTCATTGTAAAGGTTATCAAATAACCTTTTAGGCGATATATGTTTCGAATTGATCTGTTCCATAATAGGTACCAAAAATAATAACAATTATACGTGAAAAATAGAAATGGCTCGATTTATTTGCGCCCAAGTATAGTTCGTCAGACATCGTGAAGTACCAAACACTGCGCTTAGGCCGGTTCGCTGTTACGATTACAGTCAATGTGGACATCATGAACACACTAGAACCTCGTTACCGTAACTGCATGGTTACGGTTACAGGGGCCTCATTCTCCTAAAATAAATCTTGATAAATCACAACCGAACCAAGGCCGAACCGTTCATTCAGACAGTTCTCAATTTCAAAAGCTATCAAATTGTTTGACACAAAAAACAAAATCAATAATTTTGAATGTTTTCGATAACAAAAACTGACTGACGGTTGTGGTTCGATTGCGTTTGGCAACAATTTATTTTAAGAGAATTGGGCCCCAGCTCGCTAGTGAATACCCGGCTTTAGATCACGTTGCTTCTAAAGCTATAAATGGTTTAACAGACTCAGTGATACAAAATTTTATTTCGGTACTATAGTAATGTTTTCCCGTGATTCTGCTTGCGTAAATTCGAATATATTTATGAACTGTATCGTTCGGGTATGATTCATCGACGCGGGGTAAACAGAACTCTTGGTGACGCCAATGATTTTAAGTAGAGCAAATGTTTCTGGGGATTAAATGGCCAACAGTTTACCTATAAAATTAGATGTAACGAAACCATATCGCGAACTGTTTCGATTTCAACACTATCAAGTTATCATGGACAATGAGTAATGGTGGGCCCACCTCTCAATAGAAATAAGATACTCATTAGTGAATAGGTATTTTTATGCAGAATAAAACTTAGTATTACAACTAAGGTCAAAAGTTAGTACTTTTGGAGTTATACTGCCATAGAAGTGATCCCAATCTAAGCAATTAATGATCGTAGTTTACTTCATTATAAGATAAACATTACCCAGACTCAAACCGGATAGCACGGTTGGCGCAGTGGTGGCGGTGGCGCACGATTGACTGCTGCGCTGCGTGTCGCGGGTTCTATTCCCGCACGGAACAAATATTTGTGTGACCTACAAGTAGTTGTTCCGGGTCTGGCTATTTGTGTTTGTGAGTTGAAATGTTTGTAAACGCACCCACAATACAGGAGAAATTAGAAGAGAGGGGCAAACTTTAAAAAAAAACGTCTCGTTTATAGTGATTTCATAACTCATCACATAACTTTAAGACGTCGTATCTCCGAAAGTACTAACTTTTGACCATAGTTTCGTCAGAAACTAATGTTCCGCTTAAAAAGCCCTATCCAACGGTATATCAAATGTTACTATTGAAGGGTGGGCCCAGACCCCATACATTTGTCTCCCACTCTCCTTTGAACTAATTAAATTAAATACTAAACACCTGTATTACTCCTCCTATTTTACAATCACAGTCGAGCAAACCAATCCATCCATTGACGCCTGTCGTAATACTTTATTTATAATCACATTGGTAACAAAATGGGGTCGGACGCTATCGTAGAGTAGGTACAAGAATTTTCACCATAAATAGTCGAGCGCAACCGGGTCACTAGCTTGTATTTATAGCTTATAAAGCGTGTTCAATTGAGAAACAAAATTTTGTACGGATTTGTACTAAATATAGGCGTGCGTGTTTGTCTATCACTACTTGAAATCACACTAATATTATTATATGTATAGGCGAAAGTTTGTGTGTAGTGTGTGTGTTTCTATGTTTGTTACTTCTTCACTCTCAAACGGATGGACCAATTTTGATAAGATTTGGTATAGAGGTAGCTGACATCCTGGATTAACACATAGGCTACTTTTAATCCCGAATAAACTGCGGGTAATACCGCAGGGCGCAGCTAGTTATATTATAAATGCGAAAGTAACTCTGTCTGTTACGCTTTCACGCCTAAACCGCTGAACCGATTTTGATGAAATTTAATACAGAGATAAAGTAGTCTTTGGAGAAGGACATAGGATACTTTTTATCGAGATACCACGCGAATGAAGCCGCGGGCATAAGCTAGTTTGTTTATAAGATTATACAGGGTGTAAACGAATTCATGTAATTCGTTAAAACCACATGATCTACTATTGGTGTAGATTGGCCCCGCACGGGAACTAGCATATTTTTTTTCATGCGGTTTTTGTAAGTTACAGTGTCTAAACAACCTAATAAGGATTCAGTAAAAAAATAAAAATGTTTGTTTTTGCAAAAAAATAACTTTATGAGATTGAACATTTCGATGCCACGTATAAATGAATGAAGAACGGCGACGCGGCTGGCGGGCACGACTAACGCGATATCGTTCTTTGCAATAAGTTAAGTCGGGGCTCTAAAATGATTCAGAAATAGAAAACTAAGATTTTATTTTAATAATTTTTTTCAGTTGATTTTCAAAAATTCCCTTTTAGGGTTAATCTGTTATCACTAGTAGATCACGCGGTTTGAAGGAATTACACGAATTCGTTTACACCCTGTATAGTTCCACGAGGGTATCGTGGCTAATTTATCAACGCGCTGATCATAATTATGATTTGCAAGGTTAAGCTGTGCTTGCCGTGGTCAATCCATGGATGGGTGACCGTTCTTTACACATCGAAACCTTTCTGAGCCTCGGAGAGTACGTTATGCCGTCGGTCCTGGGTGTTATACGAATACCTGGGGCCCAATTCTACTAAAAAAATCTTGATAAATCGCATCCGAACCAAGGCCGAACCATTCATTCCAATAGTTTTCAATTTCAAAAGCTGTCAAATTGTTTGACACAAAAAACAAGATCAATCATTTTGATATTTTTCGTAAACAAACACTGACTGACGGTTGTAATTTGTTAGCGTTTGGCAACAGTTTTGTTAGTCGAACTGGGGGCCAATTCTACTTACAGAAACTATTACCAATTGCAACTGAATCGTTCATTCAGACAGTTTTCGTTTACGAAAACTGTCTGAATGAACGATTCAAGTGCAATTGATAAAAGTTTCTACTACTAAAATTGGACTCCTGGCCCCCTGTGACAGTCGTTACGGGTAGTCAGACGCGCGAAAGTCTGACAACTGGTTTAACCGGTCTAGCATTGCCCAATAACTGGGTTGCGGAGACCTGATGACAATGGCTCCGTATAAAACACTGGTATTCAGCCGCATCTGGGGGCCTACTCCCTAAGTCCGTCAACGAAGTTAGTCGCCCGTCCGAAAGTAGCAGTAAACGAAACGTAGGAGTGAACAAAACAAGTGTCAAGTTCATCTTTTCGGACGGGCTAAAACATATCGGTATGGACAACTGTCAAATCGTGTTGTCATTTATTCTCAGTTAGGGCCCCGAAATAACCGTATGTCCGTAGGTTATAAGGAGTAGGAAACTTTCGTATCTAAGGCCGAAACCACGGATTTCGTGCTTAGAGAGTAGACCCCCTGGTTAGACTTACTGACCCCAACATAGTTGGGAAAAGGCTAGGTAGGTTAGTTTAAAGTCGGGATCTTTCAAAGTCTTTCATGATCATGAAAATGTTCAGGGAAAGCCATGACAACAAAGCACTCGTCTGTTATCAGCGAGATAAGTTGAACGAGTTATCGATTAGCTGCTGGGTACCCTGATAACGTATCTTTACGCTATAAAGCGGCTAGCTTTTAGATTAGACAGAATAATTAAAGGGTACAGTCGAGTTCATTAATATATTGGCCCTTCCAGGCTTCAAAAATATATGAACGTTAAAAAAGTTCGTAATATTGTGACAACTCTAAGCATCATTAAATTGTAGTCAAGATTTAGATTCATTAATATGTGACTGCTGCTAAGATGTATGTATATGATATACACGTTATGTTACAGAGAAAAAGCAGTCACATATTAATGAATCTAAATATTGACCACAATTTAATGATGCTTAGAGTTGTCACAATATTTATTATGAACTTTTTTAACGTTCATATATTTTTGAAGCCTGGAAGGGCCAATATATTAATGAACTCGACTGTACAATAACATAATGAATGCCTGTATTCCTTGAAAGGTTGAACAGGAGGTGTACAGTACGGGTGCCCGTATTTTTGCCGAAGTATTTTATATCGAATTTCATTACGCCGACAACGATTCGCCGACGTAATCTTTGCCGAAGCCATTTTTACCCTAATTTGATTTCGCCGAATGATTATTTATTAGCCAACATAATTATTTGGCTAACAAAACATTCGGAAATTTTGTTTTAGTCGAATACTTATTTGGCTATTGTTTAATTTGCCAAATAAGTATTCGCACAACGTCATTTTCACACACCGAATGTATTGTTAATCCGACTCAGCGCACCCCGACTACACGTGGTCAGACTCTGTCCTACCCCTAGAGTGTTATTTAAAAGCGTGGAGCCAGAAGCTCGCGAGGAGGTCTTGAGTAGAACGAGTGCACGCGGCCGAAGCGCAGCGAGTGGGGAGAGGTGGCGAGCGTAGCGCTAGTCGACTGTGCGAGCGAAGCGAAGGGGCGAAAAAGCGAGTCTTCTGGCGGAGCAAACCCAGAAACACTTGCATGCTTGCTTGCTTTCTTGCTTGCATGATGGAAAAATGAGCCATCTAACAAGTGTAAAGCGGCCAATAATACAGCTGACTAATGAAACAGTGGCCAGCAGACTAATCGGCGTAACAAAAAGTTACAAAACATAATTTAGGGACTTTAATCATTGGGCGTTTTAATTATTCGGCGAAATGAAAAGTGGCGAAAGGTTGTCGGCCAGATAAGAATCGGCTAATAATATTTAGATATTCCAAAAGAGAACCGTGCACTCCGTGCAGTACACCTACATTTCGCCGTTTTAATTAAATACCATGTAATAGTGGACGAGCCTAAAGCCATCAACCGGGCACAAATCCAGACTCCGGGCTACTACTGAGAAATTCCACACGGAGACAACCAATAACATTTTGCCTGACCTATGGATCGGACTCGTCTCGTCTCATGTAGTGCCGGACTTAAAGAATAGCACTACCCCATCTCTTCCCTTGGGTGTCGTAAAAGGCGACTAAGGGATTCTCTAGAGGATGGGTAACAGCGTTCTCTGAATACTTTAACAACCATACTGCGATCGCCGACCCGCCTGCCAAGCGTGGCGATTACGGCAAACCACCCCTTTTGTGGGAGGCCTATGTCCAGCATTGGACGTCTTTCGGCTGAATGATGATGGATTGAACACAAAATCTCACGCTCAGCACGCTTGTGACCATTAGACCAATGAATCAGCCAATAAGAAGGGAGGCAGGGTACAATACTAATAAGCATTCACATGATCAGCACACTGATGGTCACGAGCATCTTCTCGAAATGAGAAGAGCTTAGGCGTAAGTCCACCAACAGAGAGCAACCTCTATAAAATAAATTGCTAACTAGCTTAATTATTTGCCATCTCGTGTTATTCATCTATTTAGTAAAAAAATAAACTGTATAAATTACTAGTTCAAAATTGCTTGTTATATTACAGTAGCAAATGGTGAAAAAAATGCATTTTGCCCGGGTAATTTATTTACACATAGTGGCATCACACACAGCTGATGACGTTGTCTTGGACCAATCACATGACCTAGCTTTCATGGGAAGACACCTGGCGCAGTATAATATTATACTATGGTCGTGTGTACCTACAAAAGTGTTAAATAAAACTTTATATTCGCAACTCGACATCTACAAAAAACACCAACAACTAAAAAAAAGCAACATAACTATCCCACTATCACTCAAACTATTAAAAAAACACACATTTTCACGCCACAACGACGATTGTTAGACAATTATTTTACACGGAAACCGACGATTGGATTGTATTTGGCACAAAACGGCCACATTTTGCGCCAAACGATCGAAATTAACTCGTTATTGGAACCTGGCCTCTATTGTATAAATAACTTACGTTCTAATAATAAAATAACGCACTGATCCGGGAACGTCGGTTTATAAAAAGGTGACAAACTTCTGAAATGTTCACACTGATAATTGAGCTCTCGTCAAGCTGTCTCCCACCTAATCTCCCGCTAGCAACGCGCTAAGCCGAGGTCCGAGTCCCACTAGGGGTCGCTCTTAGTGCTGTTGTTGCTAGTAGTCATGATGTTAGGTTAAGTAGTTAGCTTAGGTTAAAGTATTTTTCATTACTCATACTCGGAAAGTAGGTCTGAAGTTGCCTGAGGAGCGGGTTGAAAGTAATACTTTTCAGCCCTAGGGAGAATCGTTTTCAACTGACAGGTGTCAAATTATAAAACAATAACTAGTTCTATTTTCTATTGAACCATGTTCCAACTTTATATACAGCCACTCAATTACAGCGCGATGTAAAATTGTAATAACATAAAGTTAAGTATTACCTAATAGAATATATTTTTTTAAATGACTTTATTATAATTTGGTTTCAACTATTTCTTTAAAATAACATTAATTTGGGCAAAATATTTATTATTTTTTTCAATGATGACAATGAAAATTAATGGCTGTTACTGGCCGGCCACAGAAAATAAAACAAAATAGGCGGGGAAGCGGCAATCAGATCACTCATTTTTTCTTTACCTAATTCATGTTTTATTTTTACTTTCCTTGTATTCGTAATGAAAAGCACGGTGTTTACCTCGGATTAAAGACTTATTTAGTCCCTCGAACTATTGGCGCCCTCGCTACGCTAGGGCGCCAAACTCCGTCTTGGGACTAAATAAGTTACTTTCACCCCTAGGGTAACAATGTACTATTACTTCCCCCCCCCCCCATTGGCTGGAGACTTTTAAGGTCCCGCCAATAACTGCCCAGTTACGTAAAACGGTCCGCAAGGGCCATCTACAAACAGTTCAATAGAAAAAAAAAGTATGTGAAATCGCAAACGAACCTAAAGCCTACTCCGAAAAACGAACGTCGAAGGTTCGGATCGAAACAAAACAACGACGAACATCAAACTTATAAAATATACGATCAATGTATTGACAAATAACTACTACTCAGACGTCAATAGCCGGATCCACACCAGACGATCCAACGCGCTCAGATCGCGCGCGGCTTAAGCGCGCTCCACAGGAGCGTTTGTGGTCAATCAGACTGCACTAGCGGGCGTTCGGGTCTTGGCGTCTGCGTGTTCACAGTAGTGCCGAACGAGCTATCGTACGCACTACACGTGCAGTCACCTAACAGACGCTATATCACTGTGAACATACGGGCGGACTGAACCATAAGAAACACCCGCGCCACCGCGCCCGCGCCCGCCTCATGCAGGCGCGCGACTCGCGGGCGCACTGTGAATGCAACTGGCGTCTACATACATTTGATTTACACGCGCCCGCGTTAGCAGTGTTAGCACCCGCGCCCGCCTCCACTCTGAAATACGGCTTTGGTGTGGACGTGCATCGCGCGATCCAAACTGCGCGGCAAGAGCGTTCGCTTCTTGCCGCGAGCGATCCGTTGGTTGTCGGTTTTTGGATTAAGCACAAAATGTGCCTCAGTCTCTTGGCGCGCGTGATGTGGACGGCCTAGTAACTACATAGGTTGCGGAGGTCTAATGGCAGTCACTCCGTGTAAAGTGATTCAGCCGCATCTAGTTAGACTGGAGTTGATACAACATTGTTGAAAAAAGCTATGCAGAACATCAATATTGCCTATGTTATAAATATCTTGTTATCTAATTAACTAAAGTTTAGTTTTTTTTTTTATTTGAACGTGTTCAAATTCGAATTATTTATTTTTGCAGAAAACACTGTTACAATGGTGTTGTTAGAATTATAAACATATTGTTTCAAGTGATTCTACCGTAAGGCATGCAAAATGTTTACAATCATGATTTATCAAAAATCAAGGTTGACATTGAAATGTAGGTATAAAACTAGATGAAAATATTTTAAAATATTAAATTAATGCAATGTCCTTCTTAAAGTTATAATAATAAAAAATAATTATTTATTTACTAATAACAATTAAATTATTTCAATGTCATTCCTATAATTATTACAATACAATAACAGATTAAATATTTAAAAATACACGCATAATTAGGGTATTACTTGATGTCTCTGTGCGGTCTTAAATTTGGAAAAATTATCGTTTAAGTAGTCGTTCAAGCTATAGTAACATTTATTAACTAAAAGGCTCTTTAGATTTTTCTTAAATAAGGTAGAATTCATTACCCTTATTTCTTCAGGTAATTTATTGAAAATTACAGGAGCCGTGCAAAACACACTTTTGTGCATTAAAGTGGGTATGGGTTCGGCGCACACAGAGGCGAAATGTGTTCTATTAATATACCTAGTAACACAATGAAGTCTCGCCACTTAATCTGAAGTAACACCATAGAATTCATAAAAAAGTAATTTGCATGTGTCATAAAATTTATAAGTACACCGCATAATAATTATAAAAATACAGATTCGGGTCTAATCGCGTAAAAACTTAAAAAGGCACTAAATACCTTTTTTATCCCGACGTTTCGGCCGAATTTCACCGGCCGTGGTCACGGGTAGACTGAAGTGGCGGAGCAGTTGTCATCTTCGTGAAGCAAGGGCATTTTCATCTACCCTCACTTGATCTTGATTTTTTATAAAGTTATCGTCGGTACTTCGACACACCACACTAACGACGTCTTTACACTCGCCTAAACCGTCCCGTTGACGATAACACTTGCTGATGACCGGATTCCATGATGTTGATAGTTTGTATCCATCTTCCCGATTGAAATTCTTGTATTTCTTAATTTCAATCGCTTCACGTACAATTCTGGGATAATAGTGACGATCGGTGGAGAGGATTTTTGGACTATGTAATTCTATCCAGTGATTGGAACCGGACTCCAGAAGATGCTCGGCTATTGCGGACTTATTTATCTGGCGGTTTTTGACTGCGGCGATATGTTCCTTAACCCGTTCTGCGATCGTTCTTTTGGTCTGCCCGATATAAGAACTACCGCAACTGCAGTCAATCTTGTAGACGCCAGGTGTCTGAAGAGGAATAACATCCTTTGGAGTACGCAGTTGCCTTGATACCTTGGAGAGAGGACTGTATACAGTCTTAATGGCGTATTTCTGTAGTACTGTACCAATTTTATCCGTCACTCCTTTTAAATACGGCATGAACGCTGGCACTCTGTTTACCCCCGGTTTTTTATCTTTCCTCTTCGGACGTCGTAGGTACCCACTGTATCCGTTTGTCTTCAATACCTCTTGAACATGAGCGAGCTCCCTATCTAAATGTTCAGCGTCGCACAGATCGTATGCTCTGTTCGTCAGTGAGGTAACAACTGATTGAAGGTGACGCGGATGGTGGTGCGAATGGGCATTAAGGTACCTATCTGTGTGTGTCGGTTTTCGGTATACAGTGTGTCCTAGGGTACCATCATGTCTCACCTTTACCTGTACATCGAGAAAAGCTAACGACCTGCCTGTTTCCATTTCAAAAGTAAAATCGATGTTTGGATGTATGGAATTCAAGCGGCTAGCTAATTGTTCTGCTTCCTGACAACTACCCTTCATGATACAAAAGACATCGTCGACATACCTTTTCCACAGCTTCACTCCTGCTGCCTCTAAGTCGAAGAGTGTCTCGAAATATTCCATCCAGATATTGGCTATCACCGGCGCCACTGGGCTGCCCATAGCCATAACCATTTTTAAGTTTTTACGCGATTAGACCCGAATCTGTATTTTTATAATGTGTACAAATCGCGAAAGTTTAAAAACATTTACCGCATAATAAGATGACATCAACTTTGGGCCAAGATCTCTAAGATTTCAAATATAGAGACATTCTGAGTCAGAGCCGTCTACAGCAGTACCAGTGTGCGGTAATTTTGGGCAACGATTCAAAAAGCATACGCCAGACGTAGCCAGTTACTGGACATAA
Organism: Amphipyra tragopoginis; assembly: GCA_905220435.1. NCBI lineage: Eukaryota > Metazoa > Arthropoda > Insecta > Lepidoptera > Noctuidae > Amphipyra > Amphipyra tragopoginis. The sequence continues at coordinate 15,684,524 of HG992017.1, read as the reverse complement.
CTTTTGATTTGATGGTCCTATTGTCCAATAAGACAATCTGGTATTGTCTGAACTTCGAATTCCTATAAGATTTTATACACGTTATATTTAACTTGCTCTCCGTGCCTCCTAGCACGTTAAGTTTTTTTTGTTTTTACTCTTGGACTGCTGTAGGTGATCCTAGGGGACCCTTCCTACGTAACCGGGCAGTTATTGGCGAGACCTGAAGGGTCTCCAGCCAATGGGGGGGGGGAGTAAAATACTTAACCTAAGCTAACTACTTGTACTACACTAACATCATGACTACCTGCAACAACAGCACTTAAGAGCGACCTCTAGTGGGACTCGGACCTCGGCTTAGGGCGTTGCTGGCGGGGACTTAGGGGGGGGGAGACAGCTTGATAGGAGCTGAATTATCGGTGTGACTGCGGAGTCTGAAGAGACGACCAGCTCTACGACGGGAGAGTACACGTTAAGCTGTCAGTCTCGGGTGTTATATCGGCTTCCCACGGTGCGTAATATCGCGCACCGCGACGCACGAGCTCGCACCGACGCACCATGGGAAGAGACTCGTCCGTGATAACGCTGACGCGTGCGGAGCGGTGCGCCGTATCCACATCACACACCCTCATAATGTGGCTTCCCACGGTGCGTGATTTTACGGATGATACCACGCACAGCCGGTGCGTGGTAGCACGCACGTGGGAAGCCAGCTTAAGATTTTACACACATCACCCGTGCCTCTTATCACGTTAAGCCGTCGGTCCCGTATGTTATACGAATACCTATGACAGTAGTAGTAACGGGTAGTCAGAAGCTCGAAACTCTGACAACCGGTCTAACCTTAGAATATCAGCATTACCCAGGGGTCGAATTTCATTATGCCGACAACGATTGGCCGACGTAATCTTTGCCGAAGCAATTTTTACCCTAATTTGATTTCGCCGAATGATATTAGCCACCATAATTATTTGGCCAAAAAATCATTCAGTTTGTTTTAGTCGAATATTTATTTGGCTATTGTTTAATTTGCCAAATAAGTATTCGCACAACTTTATTTTTACACAGCGGAACGGCTAATAATATTTCGATATTCCAACAGAGAACCATTACCCAGTACTTAACTGGGTTGCGGAGGTCTGCTGATAGCAGTCGCTCCGTGTAAAATACTGGGTAAACTAATCTAATACTGGGTAATCATGGTTATGAGGAGATCAGCGTCCTGTGATTAGCTACTTGATGTGACACGACGACTCGAACTCATACGTAAAGTATTAGAATCCTTATTGTGCTATTGTAACGTTTAAAAATGATAGCAGGAAGAAAAATGTATCTCACAGAGGTGTATAGTATGAAAGTTTGTCATTTTTAATGATAAATTATATTTATTTCTGTAAATAAATCTGTTACAGATACTTTTACAAGTCAACGTAATGTTTTTTTTTAAGACTAGATGGCGCCAGCCTTTCCTGGCTGACTAGCTCTGAGAAGAAAAGCCGAAACAAACTTAGAGGTCAAGGTCTTCTTTAAGTCCAGACATTGTGATATAAAACTATGCGAGTGTAACAATGTAGGGCAACGTGTGGCATGGCCTTTTGAGGAAAGAGTCATGGCAGATTAGAATTGACCTGTCCCAACTGACGGCACGCATGCATCAGGTGGTAATATAATTGTTATTTGAGTTTGATGACACTGGTTTCCGCACTAAGGAATTGGGTGTAAAAAAGATCCTTAACGATAACGAAAACCACATATTTTACCCATCATTAGGATAATTTTTTTCGACTGTATTACTGAACTTCGAAGTTTAAAATACCGATGTACTGTATTCATAAAGTTTAAAAGTACGAATTACGTGAGTTAGAATGTACGCTATTACGAATTACTTTATTCAGAATGTTCATCATTCCGATGTACGTTACTCCGAAAGTTCACTATTACGAATTACGTCATTGAGAATGTTCATCATTCCGATGTACGGGACTCCGAAAGTTTCCTATTACGAATTTCGTCATTAAGAATGTTCATCATCGCGATGTACGGAACTCCGAAAGCTTACTATTACAAATTACTAAATTTCGAATGATCAAAATCGAGATTCTGAGATAGTATTTCGCTTTTATTTATATAGATATATAAAGATAGATAGGTAAGGATAACTTAATTTAAATTTATGAAATGTTAAGTTCAGTTCATGTTAATTTTGTGTAACTAGCTAGGTACTAACTTGCCAGGGTTGCGGACTTTGTTCTAAAGTTACCGCGGCCTTGGAACGCAAAGGGCATTAGGAGGAACACGGATGGGTTTTAGTCAGTAAGAGTCTGACACTCCCTTCCGCTCCTACCGTAAGAAGTCAATTCATGATTTAACAACGTTAAAAAAAGTAAAGCTATATAAGTATACAATTTTATAATTACAAATGAACTATAACAGTGTATGACTACAGAAATTAAAAATCTTAATCTAAATAGGTAATAGTAGTTTAATAAATTTTAAATATGCCAAAGTACCTAAATACTTTCTCAGAATGTCCATGATGAACATTCGAAATTTAGTAATTTGTAATAGTAAGCTTTCGGAGTTCCGTACATCGCGATGATGAACATTCTTAATGACGTAATTCGTAATAGGAAACTTTCGGAGTCCCGTACATCGAAATGATGAACATTCTCAATGACGTAATTCGTAATAGTGAACTTTCGGAGTAACGTACATCGGAATGATGAACATTCTGAATAAAGTAATTCGTAATAGCGTACATTCTAACTCACGTAATTCGTACTTTTAAACTTTATGAATACAGTACATCGGTATTTTAAACTTCGAAGTTCAGTAATACAGTCATTTTTTTCTACTAGACCATACCTGGGAAATCATTGGTTTTGGAGATATTGAAAGGTCGAAATGTACATTATTTTTCGTTTTTTCCAAAAACGAATTCCATGTCATACATAATACTAAACTTTCTTCTAAACAAACATTATCAAAAATTTCAATTTTTCCTCACAAATTACGCATTTGGTTACAAAAGCGCAATGAATATCAAACGCACACGACCGCTTTGGCTCAGATATGTGACCGCTGCACGCATGCAAACGCGCGGCATCGCCACAACCACACATTGCGCGCTACAAAAAAAAAGCGTTTTTTATGCCAAAACATAAAAGTCGTTTCCCAGCAATTATTTTTGGTCAATGTTGTGTGCAGTTTGATGTACTATGTGTGTGTGTGTATTTTACGGCTATGTGATGGGTCTTTTTACACCCTGTATAAGGGCGCTTCCCAGTCAATCATACATTTCGAATACATGGGCGACGAACCTACTTACCACAGCCAAAAGTAGTCGGACACAAACTCGCATCGCTACGCACGTGTAGGTAACTCCTATCTGAACCATCGAAGCACAAAATTGGCTTTTGACAATAATCCAAAAAGCCCAAGGTTACCGGAATTCAATAGAGCATCTAATCTGACTACTAAATTAATTAACGGATCACTTTCGAAACACGAGAACAACCAATGAACGTCACTTCGGTAATCCCCGGATTATGTCGACGTGTATCGTAAGCTTACATATCGGTGATGACGGTATTTGGTATTGGGTATGGTCCACGGAGTAGAGAAAGAAGGTATGGTCTTATTGTGACAGAGGACGAGCCTAAAGCCGCAAATTCAGAGCGGCGGGGCGTCCAGCGGGGCGTTGAAGCGTTGTATTGAGCGTGCATACATTTAGCTGCATACTAGGAACGCTGCTGCGAAGACACTTCAAATACTAGTCTGTATGTTAAGTAACGCCTGCAAAAACGCCCCGCTGCACGCCACGCCACTCCGAATTTGCGGCCTAAGGCTGAGTATCCACCAGAGCTGTGCGAGGAAAGTGTGCGGTGCGAAAATGTGTAGCAAGGATATGAAACGGTGTGACCCTATCCACCAGAGCTGTGCGAGGAATGTGTAATGTGTTAATGTGTACAAATGAGCGGTGCGAGGATAGGTAGCGGACTCTTTTCGAATATGAGAGAGAATACTACACATTCCTAGCAACACATTCCTCGCAACACATTTTACGCAACACATTCCTCGCAACACATCCCTCGCTCGCATTTCTTGCTTATTTTGTATGAACAAAAACCTCGCACCGCTAAGCCCATATCCACCAGAGCTGCGCAGAGTGAAGCTAGGTAAATGAAGTGATTCTATTGGTGCTTACAAAACACATTCCTCGCTACGCAGCTTAGCACAGCTTTGGTGGATGCTCAGCTTAAAGCTATTTATCTATGTATTTGCCTAGCCTTGTCCCAACTATGTTGGGGTCAGCTTCTAGTCTAACCAGATGCAGCTGAATACCAGCATTTTATATAATAACTAGCTTTCGCCCGCAGCTTCGCTTGCGTGAAATTTTGAACCCGTTAAGTGACGATTTTCCATACAAACTTTCATCCCCTATTTAACTCCCTTAGGGATTGAATTTCGAAAAATCCCTTCTTATTAGGATGCCAACGTTACAAAAGGAACCTACTGTCAAAATTTCAAGTTTCTAACCCCAGCGGTTTAGGCTGTGCGTTGATAGATCAGTCAGTCAGTCAGCTTCTCCTTTTATATGTATAGATAATCTATACTTAATATTATAAAGAGATAAAATTTGTTTGTTTGTTTGTATGTAGGAGGTAATCTCCGAAACTACTCATCCGATTTCAAAAATTCTTTCACCAATAGGAAGCTACGTTATCCCTGAGTGCTATAGGCTATATTTTAATATCAAAAAATTAGGGATCCGTAAGAAAATTACGATAATGTAACCCAAGGTATCAAAAATTTGCCTATAAAAGTTATTATTTGGCGTGCGCTGCGAAACTATTGATGATACATAAAAATAATGTACTACATGTTTATAGTACTCTTCATTATCCACACAAAAAAGTCCGTGAGGGTATGTGTCTAACTATTATGGTTAAGTCACATCAACCCTTTTTCGTTTAAATTATTCGATCAAAACACGGGTAGAATCGAAAGATGAAGACATTCCTATCATGATATTAACCGACATTCACGCGGACGAAGTCGCAGGCAAAAGCTAGTATATAATAAATTCTTTATTATCAGGCTACTTAGGCCCATAGATACACAGCATGTAAGGGTAAACACCGTTGTCACTCAAACCATGGGTAGTTGACTTAAACATAAAAATAATGACAGAGTAAAAAAAAATAAAAAAAATATACGCGCGAGAAATGAGCGGCGCGGCGTCGCTACGACGTAGCGTACACGACGCACTCGCTAGCGAGACAGCTGACTTGATTGGGGTAGCAAACTGTGCGGGGCCGTGCGTCGGGCCACGCAGATAGAAAATGTTTGCATTGTCAGTTGCCCAGATGTCATAATGCATCGCAAGCGTTGCATACGAGTACGTGGGATCAGATTTTCTCTAGCTTTAAACTTTATAAATACAGTACATCGGTATTTTAAACTTCGATGTTCAGTATGACAGTTATTTTACCGGACTAATAGATCAAAGAGAGATTCTCTAGAGATTGTCTATCAAAATAGTGGACAACAAACGCCATGTCGTGACGACGCCGGGAATAGTCGATATTTTTAAACGTCTGCGTCCATCAAAAATATATTTAGAGTATTAATTTTTATTTTTGGGCGGTCCATGACTCACTTAATTATCTTGTTTGTCGGTATAACAAGTTCACTTTCATATAATAGGCAGATAAATATTATGAAGGTGTCATCTAAAAGTTCATTGACATTTTTGATCATATAATAATAATATCAGCCTGTAACTGTCCCACTGCAGGGCAAAGGCCTCTTCTCGTATAGTGTACCATTTCGCACCGGAGCGCATTTCACACTGTGCTAAAGGAAATTCAGGCTTCTATACAATAGTTAAGTTTCATGTTTGCGTGGAATTTACACTGCTCAGAACTCGGTTAGATCCGCGCGTATGCCGCGGCAGCCGAACGGCTGCGCTCGGACGCCGCGTAAGCCGATCGGCTCATCGCGTACGTGGACGGCGGCGCTCGGCTGTCGTCGCGTCCGGTCGGCTCCGCTCGGCCACACCGCATGTAGAAACTGAGTGCGATAACGGATACACGAGCACGCGCGCGCATGCGCCCGGGTTCCAGCAGATTGTAGCCGTCGAGCGGACGCGGTTGGCTACTGGCGCGTGCTCGAGCATCCGCTGCGCTGCGCTCCTGCGTGGCTTGGTTGGTGAAAATCAAATCGTACATAACAAAACAAAAACACGCGGGTGTCTCAACGATTCCTGACACTATATCAATAAAGTCAGAGTTTGGTTAAAACGTGAAAAGAAATCATAACTCGAAAACTACAAAAAATCGCGGAATATACATGGGAGTAATTCGGGTACCTCTAACCTCTAAGGATACTCTACTTTTGGACTTCAGCTTGACACTACTTTTTGGGACACCTTGTATCGACCAATCATGACCAGGAATCTGATAATCTATGCTTATAAATAAATCTTTGTACAGTCAGCGTCAAATATATCTGGACGAACAGACTTTTCAAAATAATCTGAACAACTAAGAAAATTAAACTATATCTCAATGATACAAGAGGTGTTTCTGAATGAACCATAATACACGACAACTGGAATTCTGACAAGAATTTTAACCTATTGAAATAAAGTTTAATTACTGTCATTCTAACAAGAATTTTACCCTATTGAGATAAAGTTTTATTTCTTTAGTTGTTCACGTAATAGGTATGTTGACAGTATCAATAAATTGAAAATCTAATTAGTCCACCAGTTTGAGTTTTGAAAAATAATGGACACGTATTTTTTCTTTTGTTAAATCTGTGAATATTTGGAAAGATAAAACGCATCAAAACTCGAGAGTGGGGGCTTGTGACGTCAGAAGCAAGTAAAAATTGTACTTGCTTGTGACGTTTTGCCAATTTTAAAAGTTTCGTATCTTCATTAATTTTGGTTTACGTAACAGAAGAAAAAATACAGGTCAAGTATTTTTTGAAAATCTAACTGACGGACTAATTAGATTTTTTCAGTCAAATACCCTATTATGAACTGTCTGTTCATCCCGATATACTTGATGCTGACTGTACCTACCCACAACACCCAAAGTCAAGTGGCCGATGTAGGACTAGGAGCATCGACCTTATAACGAGAAACAGAACTGATCCCCAAATAGTACGTCAGAGTGGACGTTAAAATAAACAGAAACATGTAAAAAATAACGCATACCACAGTTTTGTGGTATTTGAATCACTATTTACCTGTGATTAACGATCTAAACTGTTGCACACTTGCATATTTCGGAAATGCTCGAATAGTTTTCGATATCCTGTGGTTAGGATTGCTTCACACATACCAAAACTACACCACAACCATACCACAACAACAACACGAAAGCCGGCACTAATTTGTGTGAAAATTAATAGTTTAACTCACACGGACCGCATTTTGCCGCCAAATTCAACTGTGTATCGACCACATCGCAACCACCAGCGTCACCGCGCACTAGCGGCCAGCCATCTCGCAAACGCAACATTGCATCGACGCAACTAAACCACGCCTGCGCCCTCCCACTAGCCACTACGTAACCACATCGCAACCACTAGCAACAACGCAACCACATCGACATTTTGTAGTTACCACAACGCAACTGCAAGAAGCTGCAGCGACACTATTCACACGTAACCACTGCTTGACCACTTTTTGTCGCTGTGATGTGGTTTGGTTGTGGTACGTGAGAATTCTCCCTAAGGATCTAAACGGTTGAACTCACGTGCATATTTAGGAAATACTGGAATAGTTTTCGATATCCTAAGGTTATACCGGTTGTCAGACTTTCGGGCTTCTGATTACCCGTAAAGGTTCGCACATATTATGTCGGGCCGCAACGGGTCGGGTCGCAGCGCAAAAATCCGCTCAAATCGCTCGTATGTATTTTATATGAACTATCACACACTATGCCGGGGCGCTGCGGGCCGCATATCCCACCGCGGATTTTGGTTGTGGCCCGCCCCGCCCTGCTGCGCCCCGACACAGTGCGCCAAGCGGATTGGACTGCACGCGCGCACGTGTTAATTTTACGATATTTGCGTTTTTTTTTGTATTTGCGTGTTCTTGTGGTGTTCACAAGAATGGATGAAGAGCTTTTGATTAATTTAGTTCATGGATACAACTGTACACTGTACTTCAAATCCGTCAATGCGCTGCGACCCGGCCCGTCACTAATGTGCTAAGTAAGCATTTTGCGCTGCGGCCCGACATAATGTGCGCGAACCTTTACGACTGTCTTAGGTATTCTTGTGAAATACCGACGGATTAAAGTGTTCTTCGAGACAAATATTCTCATATCGTGTCTAGTAAAGGCCTAACTTGTCACAATAAGGGGAAGGCTGATAGTTGGTTCACTTTCTTGAGTGGAACTTATTATGAGACTTAGCATTGAGAGCTGCCAAAGCAATTAACATTGGTACCTCTTGGAGGCCTGCCCACCCTGTTAGAGAAACCGAGCGTGAAGCTTTAACAATAAAAGTTTCTTTATACAGGTTGGGTCCAAAATCGTGGATTAAACGAAACAGGGTGACAGTTGGGGTTATTTGCAGTAAAAAATATCTATGTGGCAGAGCCCTAACTTGATCTCCTTAAAAGTTATGACAATTTGAGTGCTTTTAAAAAAATATCATGTAATAAATAGGCAATTAGTGTAAAATGGGTACCTATTTTAAAAAATATATGGTGTTTAGTTGCTTGAAAGTGCTTATAAGACAGTGGATACCATGATTTATGAGTATTGGCACTTTTTTCAATATCTGTTAAGTCTCACGAATAAACTTTTAAAAAAAGTAAAAACCGACTTCAAAGAAATACTAAAAGGAGTAAAATAATTACCATAATATAAAATTAACAGTTTCAGAAGTCGGTGGCTTCTATTTGCTTCAGTGTAGAGTTGCACCGACTTCTGAAACTGTTAATTTTATATTATGGTAATTATTTTACTCCTTTTAGTATTTCTTTGAAGTCGGTTTTTACTTTTTTTAAAAGTTTATTTTTTATTAAATACGTTTTAGTGTCATAATTTTAACCCCCTCCTTCATAACCCTTCTTTTTGGCTTTGACGTAGTCGGGCATAAAAAGTCCTTTCAAATGATACCTTACACGATATAATGAAAACATTCAAAAGGGGGGGAGGGGGGACACGCACCCCCTCCTCTTTTCTAGTAGTCAGTTCCCAACAACAAATATAAACAAAGCAATATTAGTAATTTGAGAATTTTGCTTTGATCCGATGAGGAGTTCCGTTCCATATCTCTGAAGTTCATGGTCTAATCATAACAAAATTTAAATGGGACCAATCGGAAAGTATGCCCTTTCGAACAAAAAAAGATTTTTTCAAATCGGTTCATAAATGACGGAGATATGAGGTAACACACATAAAAAATAAAAAAAAAAAAAATAAAAAAAAAAATACAACCGAATTGAGAACCTCCTCCTTTTTGAAGTCGGTTAAAAATTATTTGTAACGTAAGAACCTTACTGTGAAAAAAATACTACCAAAAATGCTGCAAATAACCCCAACTATCGCCCTGTTTCGTTTGATCCACGATTTTTTATCCACCCTGTGTATAAGGTCCAATCAAAAATAGGTGGACAAACTTCTACAGATCACAGTACTCATGAATATGAACAACTTTTACTATGGGACCAACCCTGAAATATAAAAAAAAAATATCAGCTGTTCCATACATTTTGATCGTGTAAGTAGGTATTGCACTTTTGTATGGAACAGTTGATATTTTTTTTTATATTTCAGAGTCGGTCCCATATTAAAAGTTGTTCATGTTCAGCAGTACTTTGATCTGTAAAAGTTTGTCCACCTATTTTGATTAGGCCTTATAGGTAAGTATACATAATAATATATACTTGGATACAGATTTAAAAAAAATAGTTACTATTCCCTTTTCACCGTAAATTGTCTAGTGACTTTTCTTATCAAAACGTTACCATACAAAGAATGTCAAATATAAAAAAAAACATGCGAGCTGAACCCTGGCGCGGTAGGTTTTGCTTGTTTTAGAACTCATTTTTGATAGGCAAATTAAAAGATTTAGAACCCAAAATAAATTTATATTTTAGGATAAATTCCTTCTCTATACCATGTACCCGTTCAATACACGATGCAATATAGTTTTCTCGATAGAAAAAAATACTGAAGTTACTTCGATTTGCAGTTTTTTTACAAGCAAAATTTCATTTTAAACAAGTACTTACTATAATACTCTATGTTTATAATTAATATTAATTTATAGGTAATTAATTTTGGAATCGATTCTACCCGATCGTTTTTTTTTTATTACATTTATATATTTTTTATCGATTTTTTAAAGTGATTTTCGGCCCGCGCGTCGTCGCTTACCCGATTGCCGTCGCTTACCCGATTACCGCGCCAGGGTTCAGCTCGCCTTATGTAGCTATTTTACAGTTCTTGATGATATCGTTTACGTTTTTTCGATAGCAGTCTCCTTACAGCTACAATTTATGAAATGACCACTATGTCAGGAGTCATCTTTCGTTGAACAGAGTGAAAGTGAGTGTTAAAAATTATCTCTAAAAAATTTGTGGAGTTACTCAGTATCGAAAATTGAACAACTTTCGTAGAAATTCGCGTAATTTTTTAATATTTTCCATACTAATCTTTTTTTTTTTATAAGTGTGGAACGTAATAAAAAAATGTAAGATTCAACAAAACCTAGCACGCTTGGTGGTAGGATCTATGCAGTCCGACTGGCTACTCTGGCTAGCTACCACCCTCACATTAAAGTCCGGCGCCAAGCAGTTTACTGTGTTCCGTTACGTGTATGTGAGAGTCAGAGGTGTATAGGGAAATCCTTCTCATATCTCAGTTACTTGGATTCGTGTCCTCCATCAGAATCAGAGACCCTGTCTGCGATTATCATCAGGTGAAACTAGGATAAAACGCGACCAAGACAAGGAATTTAAAAAAATGCACTACCTGGAAATAGAACCAGTTCTACAAGATCCACTTGCTTCATCTGAACCAAAGAATCGATAATCCTAATATTTATTCAGAAACAATTCATTTAAAACAAACTCTCGTTCATAGTTTAAATTATTTTCTCAACGTTATCCAGAGCAAAACAATGAATTTTTATTTGTTTACTCAATTTCGGATTTCGGAAAATCGTTTTACTAATCAGATGAAAACTTTTCCGAATAAAAATACGAAGTCGTGAATTAAACTTTGCAAAGAAAAATTGGAATTTGTGAAGTTACGGAGATGTTATGTCCGGGATTCTGTAAAATCCCGGGATTATAAAGGTAATGTTGCAATCCCTAGATGTTTATCTCCTAGAGTATGCATGAGCAAGCCATAGAGCGCGCGATAGCGTTCAAACATTGGAAATATAAATTTAATTATAATAAATTTGTTCTTTTTATATTCTTTTTTGGTTTTGAAAAAAGTACCTCCAAATGAATCACCCATTATAAAGCAAAGTCGCTTCCCGCTGTCTGTCTCTATGTATGCTTAGATCTTTAAAACTATGCAACGGATTTTGATGCGGTTTTTTTTAATAGATAGAGTGATTCAAGAGGAAGGTTTATATGTATAATACATTAATACATACATATTATTGTAGAGAAAATGGTGAAATACGCGATAAACAACGGGCGAAGCCGCTGGCGACCTCTAGTATCACATATTATTCTTTCCTAAAAGATATTTTCTTCATATACCCAAGGTTTTTAATTTAGCGGAGTGGATTATGTCTCAGAAATATCAGTATTTAAGCATTGTTAAAATAGTTTATTGTATGCCAGAAAATAAAAGAATCTTGTCGCTGCTCCATTCTGGTGTATTTCTGGCGTATTGCCAGGGTCAATCTTGATTAAAAGGAGTAGCCATTATACTATCAGTTCCTTTTTAACCGACTTCTTCAAAAAGGAGGATGCTTTCAATTCGTAGATACTTTTTTTGCCTTTTTTTATTTTCGACATATACTCGTACAAATAACTTTTGTTCCACAACTTACTGCAAAAGTCAATCGTTTAAGAGAAATAGCTGTTCAAAGATTTCAGCTGTGATCAGCTGTATTTTCATTTTAGGTCATATTTGAGGTCACGGATTAGAAGCTTCATTTCCATTTTCAAAGTAACTAAAGCAAGAACGAAGAATATAAAAAAAACTCAAATAAAGTAATTATCCAGGAAATAAAAAGTTTCGAATTTTGAAATTTTAACACTTGCTTTAAAACAGTCATCAGTAATCATCAGTGATACTTTAAGTGGCACGCGGATTAGTAAGTACCCCCTTTCCGACTAACCTTATACAAGGTTAGTCAGAAAGGGGGTACTAATCCGAAAGGGTGTTAAAGTAACCATAATAATGAATAACTTTTGTTCTACAACTTTCCCCAAAAGTCAATAGTTTGAGAGAAAAACCTGTTCAAAAATTAAATAAAAAATTTGCTAAAATCTATCTATCCTCAACTATGATCAGCTGTGTTTACATTTTAAGTCATATTTGGGGACACGAATTAGAAGCTCTATTTTCTGAATTCGTAACTAAAGCAGGGATGAAGAATTTTTGAAAAAACTCATCATCTGCCTAGCCTTTTCCCAACTATGTTGGGGTCGGCTTCCAGTCGAACCGGATGCAGCTGAATATCAGTATTTTACATGGAGCGACTGCCTATCAGACCTCCACAACCCAGTAACTGGGTAATACGATACTCTTGGTAATTAAGACTGGTTGTCAGACTTTCTGGCTTCTGACCAACAGTAACGACTGTCAAAGATCTACAAATGACAGCCGGGACCGACGGCCTTACGTGCTTTCCGAGGCACGGAGGAAACTCGCTATGGTAAATGGTCACCCATCCACAGATCAACCTCGGCAAGCGTGGCTTAACCCGGAAGATCAGTCTATGCGGCTGTAATTATTTAGCCACGAGCTCCTCCGAATTTTTGAAAAAACTAATATAAAAATTATTTTATTTGGAAAAATAAAATATCGAATTTTGAAATTTTAACACTTGCTTTCAAACAGTCATCAGCGATACTTTAAGTGGCCTACGGATTAGTACCCCCTTTCCGACTAACCTTATATAATAGACAAGAGATCAATAATGTGCTTTCTACGGGACATCGGATGCCCGGACGAATTCTTTCAGAAGAAACTCTAATCTTATAAGTCACCCCATAATACCCCGTCGTCCCTCAATCCTACTTAACCAATTACTATCCCCTCTAACCCAATCGATTCGTCGAGACGTAACTAGAAAAAAAAACTTATCGGAAACTGATTAGCTAAAGGGGGTGAAGGGGGTGGTGGGGGTGTAAACAACCCCACCACCCACTAACATAAATATTCAGCAGAATTCAGAATGGCTGTGAAGCACGGTGCCAAGATTACGGGCTTTCAACCCTGAATTGTGCTAGCTGTCAAGGATGGGTTGATTATGATGGAGGGTTCCGTACGATAAAGTTACTAAGGTACAGAGCTAAAATGGTTCCTTCTGCCTAGCCTTTTCCCAACTATGTCAGGGTCATCTTCCAGTCTAACTCTAGTTCTTTTTCTGTCGTGTAGGCACGAGCTATAAAAGCTCGTGACGTAGTGAAAAGGTTCCGTGTGGTGTCAGACGTAAAGAATAGCACTACCGTCTTCCCATGGGTGTCGTAAAAGGCGACTAAGCGATTACACTAGCACTAGAGGATGGGCAGCAGCGTTCTCTGAGTACTTAAACAACCATACTGTGATCGCCAACCCGCCTGCCAAGCGTGGCGATGGCTTGTGTCCAGCAGCGGAAGTCTTTCGGCTGGGTAATGTGGTGAAAAGATTAGCCAGTCAGCAGAGTTGCTCGTAAGGCTGACTGGCCAGGGTGCGCCGGACGTACTTAAGTATCGTCTCTCGTGGAGACTGTTTTAAAAAAGGAAAGACCATTTTTTGGAAAGGCAAAAGTAGTTTTGCATCCATTGTTCTAGTTTTGATATCAATGACATCATTCTACATAGCCCTTTCCCAACTATGTTGGGGTCACCTTCCAGTGTAACCAGATGCGGCTGAATACCAGTATTTTACACGGAGCGACTGCCATCAGACCTCCGCAATCCAGTTACTGGGCAATGCCGATATCCTAAGGTTAGACCAGTTGTCAGACTTTACCCATAACGACTGTCATGACACCCGGGACCGACGGTTTCACGTGCTCTCCGAAGCACGGAGAGATCTTGATGTGTCCGAACTCGCGGAAAAGCGAACAAGCTGTGTCGGTGTGTGTGAACGGTCATCCATCCACGGATTGACCGCGGCAAGCGCATCCCAGCACATCATTTTTTTTTGTATGAATCTTTTTGAAGATAGATGAATGGATGTGTGGAAGAACAAGGTAAGGTGTTTCTTCAACGAAAAGGGAAGATCCTCCAATCAGGCGGGTCTTATGCGTGGGCTACTGCCCAACGGTTGATGTTGGGCGGTTAAATATACAGCATGATTGGTTAGCCACTTTAGATCCGAAAACCATGAATTGACGACACGTTTGGTGCAGTGGCTAAGCGACTGGCTTCTGCGCTACGGGTCGTGGGTTCGATTCCCACACGGAACAAAAATTTGTATGGCCTACAGATAGTTGTTCCGGGTCTGGGCGTTTGTTTGTGAGATTTGTGTCTGTAAACGCACCCACGATACTAGAGAAACCTAAGTGTGGGGCAATGTTTAAAAAAAAAAAAACTGCTCATCGTTATTTTAGCCTGTGTGGGGTGGGGACGGGCTAGAATATAAAAGTTCCTCACCGCACGCTGGGAGTAGACGCGTGTTCTAAGATTCAACAAAACCCAGCACGCTTGGTGATAGGACCTTTACAATAAGATATCCTATTGGTCGTTTACGAGACCTTTCCTCTCCTCTCCGCTTTGTTGGATACCGGGCCTTAAAGTCCGGCTCCAACCAGTTTACTGTGTTCCGTCGTGTGTATGTGAGAGTCAGAGGGGTATAGGGGAATCCCTCTATATCTCTGTTACTTGGATTCGTGTGCTCCATCTTAGAGCCTCTCTGCGCTTACCATTCAGGTGCGACGAGGGTCAAATGCGAACAAGTCAAATAATTAAAAAAACATTCTATACAACTTTTCCTATAGGACAAACTCTGGATTCGTCAAAATAAACTGCTTTTCTATACTAAAAAATCAAAGTTGCTTAACAAAATGAATAGAAAAGCAGTTTTTTTTTACGGATTTTCTCTTTTTCCCATAGTAAAAGTTGTACAGAATGTTCAGAGTTCATGGTTTTCGGATGTAAAGTGACAACCCAGTCATGTTGTATCTGCGTATAACATTTTAATACCGCGATGCAGGATTGGTGACGTCATCTTGTGATTTGTCCTTCGTGTCCGCTGTACGCAACGTGTCCGCTGTACGCAACCACGCTGCGTAGTTCGCATAAGAAGTGATGGATGTTTGTTACTCTATCACTCCTAAACGGCTGAACGGATTTGGAGGAAATTTAGCAAACAGATAGACCATGACCTGGATTAACACATAGGATACTTTTTATCCAAGTTTATGTAGCAGTTCCTCTAGGATACGACTGTAAACGCAAGCAACAGTTTGTTCTACATAACGCGTTAAAAAATGTTCTTCATGCTACGTAAAACTAAAGTGTAACACCCAAAACATGTTGTATACAGGTACTTGTTTATACATATTACGTCAGCAAAGATTTTCAGTTCCCGCGCTATTTCTGAAACGTCATTGACATAATTATGTCATCAAAATGGCGTTAAATACGCTGCATTATGTTGGATAGAATCGCGAAGTGTGTCACCGAGGCAGTTTGAGCTAATATTATACGAGGGTATGATATAGTTTTATTTTCATGTTATTGAATGAATGAAAACTATGAGGAGCTCCTGGCAAATTAACAATCGCACGAATAATACGATTTCCGAGGTTAAGCTGCGATTGCCGCGGTCAGTCCGGGGATGGGTGACCGTTCGAGTCTCGGAGAGCACATTAAAGGTCGCAGCTCAGTAGAGCCACCCGGCACCCGACCCGCATCGCCTCATCGTTCGACGTCGACGCCGCGTTATCACCAGTAAACGTCGCGTGGTCAACCAGAGGAGTTGTCGGAAGAGTCCACTCGATGGCAGCACGCGATTCACTCGGGACTTGTGCTTTGGCAATGCGCAGTAATACAAGGCAAGCATGCGAGCAGCGAGTTGTTACCGAGTGGTCAACTCGTCGTCTGCGCGTGGAGGACGGCATACGCCCGAAGCGATCCGGTGACGCTACGGAGTTGATGTAGTGAGCGCACATCCATACAAGTTCATAAAGAATACTAACCGCACGAGGCGAGGCGATGCGGGTTGGATGCCGGGTGGCTCTAGTGAGCTGTGACATATGACAGTCGTAACGGGTAGTTGAAGCTCGAAAGTTTGAAAAACGGACTGACCTTCAGATAGCTACATTGCCAAGTTACTGGGTTGCATTGCGTAGGTCTGATGGCAGTCGCTCCATGTAAAATACTGGTATTCAACCGCATCTGGTTTGACTGGAAGGTGACCCCAACATAGTTGGAAAAAAGCTAGACAGACCGATGTCATTGATATGAAAACTAGAACAATGATTGCAAAACTACTTTTGCCTTTCCAAAAAGTGGCCTTACCTTAAAAGAGCCTCCACGATTGACCGTACTTAAGTACGTCCGGCGCACCCTGGTCAGTCAGCCTTACAAGCAACTCTGCTGACTGGCTAATCTTTTCACCACATCACCCAGCCGAAAGACGTCCACTGCTGGACACAAGCCATCGTCACGCTTGGCAGGTGGGTTGACGATCACAGTATGGTTGTTAAAGTACTCAGAGAACGCTGCTGCCCATCCTCTAGTGAATCGCTTAGTCGCCTTTTACGACACCTATTCTTTACGTCTGACACCACACGGAACCTTTTCACCACGTCACAAGCTTTTATAGCTCGTGCCTACGCGACAGAAAAAGAATACCGGTTGTCAGACTTTCGGGCTTCTGACTACCCGTAACGACTGTCATAGGTATTCGTATGACACCCAAGACTAGGGTTGCCATCTCTAAAATTTGGCAACCAGGACAAGACGCGTGAAATCCCCGGATTTTAGAACTCAGAACCCGGACCATGTCAACAAGTTTTTTTAAACATGTGTAATAAGAAACAGTTGTTTAGCGAGTCGGTTCGTGGGTTGATCGCGGCGTGCTGGCAAAGTGCATGTGTCGCGGGCGGCCTAAAAGTTTAAATTTTTAAACCCGGACTACAATTATGAAACCCCGCGCGGACGCTCCCCGGATGCCGTCTAAACTAGGACAAATCCGGGGAAACCCAGACGGATGGCAACCCTACCCGAGACCGACGTTTTAACGTGCTCTCTATGACACGGAGCGATCTATACGTGTAACGAACGGTCACCCATCCACAGATTGACCGCGGCAAGCCCAGTTTAACCTCGCAAATAATATGATGTACAGACGCCAGCACATCAAGCTACTACCACAGTGTACCTACTTACTACATACAGTGGGTAAACGCCCATACATTTGACAGGTCCTATGAAATGTCAAAATTATGTAGGGGCGGAGGTTATGTCCCAAGTACGCAGTATGGCTACTCGGGACATAACCTCCGCCCCCTCACCCCGCAACCCCCCGCACGATTGCTCTGCGACAATGTTCTACGTTGACCGACTGTAAGGAGTTAAGGTTACAGCTCGTTAGACCCACCCGGCACCCGACCCGCATCGCCTCTCCTCGTGCGGTTCGTATTCTTTATATGAATTTGTATGGATGTGCGCTCACTACATCAACTCTGTAACGTCACCGGATCGCCTCGGGCGTACGCCGTCCACGCGCGGACGACGAGTTGACCGCTCGGTGACAACTCGCTGCTCGCATGCTTGCCTTGAGTGAACCGCGCGCTGCCATCGAGAAGACCGCGCGCGGCCCGCGAGTGGTTCACGCGAGGACAATGCGTCAGCGATGCGCCGCTCCCCACCCACCCGTCATTCCCAGCCCTTCTTTCTAACATGTCGGACGTATGGTTTTTGCTTTCAAAATGAATAAAGAAAGACTTATCGAGAAGTTCAAAAATATATATCAAATTTTGGTAAAATTTGACATAACCAAAAACACGTGTAGACCTGGTGCCAATTACTGACACACTACTCGGAAATTCGTGGGCCCCGCGATCTCCACTCGTTGAATACGTGAGGTCCACTGGTTGACTACGTGAGGTCCACTGGTTGACCACACGATGTCCACACGGTGACCGCGCGAGGTCCTCTGGTTGACCACGCGACGTTTACTAGTGATAACGCGGCGTCCACCCGTGGACCACCCGCTGACAACGAGTGGACGCCGAGCGTTGAGGCGGTGCGGGTCGGGTGCCGGGTGGTTCTAATGAGCTGTAACCTTAAGATATAGGTAGACTGTGCTACTACAATCTGTCAAATTTCTTTAATAGATTTTCATCTTCATCGCGAAAGCATTAGATTCAACATTGATTGGGAAAATTTGATAGTTTCGGGTAGCTTGACCTGCTGGCGTCTGTACACGAGTCTTTTTTTCTTTTTAATATTCAATAACAAAAAATATACAAAGGTTTTCTACAACAAGAAAACAAAGAGGAACCCTAAAAATGATGGCGTAACTTTATCTCAGTCAAGGACAAGAAACGTTGAGATGATTTATTAATAATGTTATAGTAAGTATTGTAAGGAAAATTTCCGAGGACAAAGGACATTTTTTCCGTAAAGAAAAACGGAAACTTACCATATAATACGCGTGAGACTGCGCAGGAGAATTTGTATGTAGAGCGATGCATACGCGTAATGGCCAAACGCTGCGTATCTTGCGCCGCGTAGGTACTACGCAAGTTACGTGACGCATAATACGCTTAATGCTGCATTCACACATGCGCTTCTCTTACGAGTCGCTCCTCCTTAGAAACTTTGGAATTTAATAGTTAGTCCCTTGTCTGTGTCGTCTGAACGCGCACTAACTGTGGCCGTAGCCGCTGAAAATACGCCGAATATAGTTAACATAACATCGATCGAACGCAAAATGCGCGCGAAACTTCTAGGCCCTACTACGCTTAGCGTAACGACGTATAATGCGGTGAGGCCACGCAGGAGAATTTGATTAGCGCGATGCATGCGCGTAACGCAGCGAAACATAAGCCGCGCAAGATACGCTCAGTGTGTCTGAAGCCTAATTCCTTGTTACTAACGGGGTCATTGGCGCAAAATTAATGAATCACCTGTCAAATCTTTGGTCAATTGATGTGTGTGTTTAAAGTCCCCGTCGCGAGAAGCTATAAATTTTGTAAACACACATTCAGGGGTTCGCAACCTTTGGAACAAATAAAAAAAACTGTTTTGTAATGATTTTTATTTTTATATAATGGTTTTTATTTTATTTATATAATAATAATCTACGAAAACAACACAAACAAACTGAAACGCATTCAAAACTCAAATGACAGCATTGACAGCGTCAGTGTGAACTTACTTCAAAATGGCGGGCCAAATGTTGACGTTCCATGAGTCAGACACGTTCCGGTACCACAAAACATTAGACGATAGCGCTTTATATCGCTAAAATATAACCCGACTAAGTGAAATTGCTCGTTAGTTTCGTATTACACGTATGTAACTTTGAGTTGATTGAATTTGGGATTATTTGTTGTTGATTGAATTGTCGCTACGTAACTTTGTAGAAGTTCTTTATTTACAAAATTTATAGCTTCTCGTGACGGGGACTTTAGCGTGTTTATATTTTTAATCGATTTCGAAAAAGAGGAGGTTGTGAATAGCAAGTTTCTTTTTTTTATGTAATAATAAAATAATTTAACGTACTTAGTTTAAACTATTTTTCTAAAATAATATTAGTCGTTTTTAAAATGAGTTATCTATGTATATAGACGACGTTCTAATTATAGTAGTGGTCCACGAAATTGTACACTATTTGTACCTAACTGTAATTTGTGGCACTAAATAATATTTAAAAAAAAAACATTTAAAAAGGAAAGACCGATTTAAAAAGAACTGAAAAGAGTAAAACAATTACTTCATAATATTATAAAATTAACAGTTTCATAAGTCGGTGCCTTCAATTTGTTTCAGCGCACCGTCTTCTGAAACTGTTGATTTTATAAGATGGTAATGGATGGTAAGTCGGTTTTTACTTTTGGTCGACCAATGTCAATTTTTGACGTAGGATTTGACAGCTGATAAATTTTTGCGTAGAACAGAACATCAATTGAAATAAAAAAAAATTGAGTGGATACAAAACCTCCTTGAATAATTTCCAAACTTTGGTAATATTTTAAACTTGTTTTTCTGTTTACCACAGCTGACCTTACAAACGTCATCGGGTAAATGACTTTCAAAGAAAACCGTACAAACGATGGACAAGGAATTTCTGAGTTATAAACACAATGCTGGCGTCCGATTTCTAAAACGCCGCTAAGTGAGTAAACCGAATTTTGAGTTTATGAGCAAAAGCGTAGGAAATGTTACATATACAGGGTGTAGCAAAAACGAGAAATGTTACATATACAGGCTATCCCTGGAAGTATGGATCAAATCGAATAGCCCTTTGCGTGTGACGTCTATAAATGGCGAATTAAAGAGTGCGTTGCAAAACTATTGTTTTTGAAACAGTTTTTTTTTTTCATGCTTTTCTGTACTGAAATGTGACTATCTACAATAATAATGTCTGTAAAAGTCTCTGGATATCGTAACTGTCAAATTATAGAAAAATACGGACCAGAACGGTTGATAGAGAAAAGTTGCGCTTTTACGTAGTATAATTATGTCGGAGGAGTGAAGTAAACTGCTGGTTTACATACTAGTGGCGCTATCTATTTGTGTTTAAGATACTCTAGTCGATTAATCAAATCGATAACAGCTGTCATTTATGTTCGCATAACTCGTCACAATGTAGGAAACAGCTGTTTTTTTTTTTCGCGATTTCATGTTTGGTTCCATAGTAAAAGTTGTTCATAATGATGAGTACAGTGACGAGGTTGTGCGTTATTTATGTTACACCTTGTATATCTAAAACTCATATTTGACAAAATTTCACTTAACGGCCTTTTAGAAATCGGACGGTAAATGATGAGCATGCTATTTCTATACGTATTGTCATGAAAAAATATCTTCAGAGAGATATAAAAATACCGATTTTATACGATCAGTTTGTTTGTTGTCTGGGCTCGGCTTGAAATAACTATTACTATGAACTATAACGTTATTTGTCTATTAGGTTTTCCCGGTCTACGCGGTTTGATTTCGGAACGAAATTGGCCGTAGTGGCAATGACATTTAGGTCATAGATTGTGACCAATAGCGCCATAACTTCAAGTTGTCAAATGTGAAATTGTACACCGTGGGCCCGAAAGATTTTAACCACACCTTTCTGGTGGTATTATGAGTCAAACATTTTTATCAACGAAAGTCCAATTCAGTCATTTTTTTTTGTTTTTATTTTTTTGTTACTTTATAACTCAATTAACTTTAGTACTTCCTTGTAAACAATACCTTGGGTTGAACTAGCAATATTTATAAATTATCCTGTGAGTAGTTATGTAACTTCTCAGTTCACAACCCTCCCCGACAAATAAGACATACGGCGAGAGGGGTATGGTATGACAAAAGTTTTGTTACTTTATAACTCAATTAACTTTAGTACTTCCTTGTAAACAATACCTTGGGTTGAACTAGCAATATTTATAAATTATCCTGTGAGTAGTTATGTAACTTCTCAGTTCACAACCCTCCCCGACAAATAAGACATACGGCGAGAGGGGTAGGTATGACAAAAGTCGCAACGCCGCGTTCATAGGACTTGTTACCATAGAGATTTTTCGAGTTGTGAATTTCCGTAAATCTATTATGTATATATAAAAGGAGAAGCTGACTGACTGACTGACTGATCTATCAACGCACAGCCTAAACCGCTTGGGTTAGAGACTTGAAATTTTTACAGTAGGTTCCTTTTGTAACGTAGACATCCACTAAGAAAGGATTTTTGAAAATTCTACCCCTAAGGGGGTGAAATAGGCGATTGAAGTTTGTATGAAAAATCGTCACTTAACGGGTTCAAAATTTCACGCAAGCGAAGCTGCGGGCGAAAGCTAGTAATTAATATTTCGAAAATTAAGCTTTATTCAACAAACTATATCGTAGCTTTTCTTCTCCAATTAGGCATCGGAATCGAAGGTTAGATTTTGTACCTCGGGCCCACGGTGTATATGTCGTGGCCAGATCATAGAATTGATCACTTCATGATGTGGCCAGCCATTTCATGAAATGGTTGCATTTCATGAAATGGCCAATACCCGCTGGCCACATCATGAAATGGCCTGGCCAGATCAATGAATAATCAGCGTTCAACGATATGATCAGCTAAACGCACGGCTACTTCATGATATGGTCAAACATTATTGATCATATCGTAAAATAGTTACATTATTCACCGTTAGAGGCGCTGATATCGTTTTGTTTTTGTGATGCATCATGGCGGCGGACAATAATTCTGACAAAAAAGCTAATAATAATTAGTAAAGTAGGGTGACCACGCAACGAAAATTAATGGACTATTATTGGATTTCAAAATATGACTTCATGGTAACTGCGGGTGAACTTTTCATAGAATTTTATTTGTTCGATTTTATCTGGTTATCCTGTGAAACTACAGCACAAAATATCGATGCACGTTACTGCAAACATTTACTATTTAGTATATTGAATGATTTGGGTTAGGTTAGGTTAGAACAGTGACCAATAACGCGCGAAGGCGAGCGAGCGAAGCGAGCGTGCCGCGGTAGCGGCCGCCGAGCGCCAGATCCCCTTAATTGTTGGTGATTCGCGGTAACGTGCATCGATATTTTGTGGGTCGAAATTCCGTAGTCTACTCCTTTGCTTGCACGGTACGTGCTTCCTTTATTTGGATTTTTTATTAAACCTTTGATATCATGGAAACCCTACATTAATGATATGGCCAAACGTGGATGGCCATATCATTAAAAGTTGACGTTTCAACGATATGGCCAATTTTAGTTGGCCATTTCATGAAATACAACCAATTCATGAAATGGCGGGCCACATCATGAAGTGATCAATTCTACGATATGGCCACGACATATATACTCTTAGCCTTGTCTTAGTAGATTGACCCATGGTATAATAATAATTATGCTTCACCAGGTATTCTCTTCCCACGATGGCGCAAGACTACGTCACGAATGTCACGGTCAATGCTGCCATTAATTAACATCTTCAATACAATTAACGAGATTTTTAATTCACAAGTATGAGCAGCGTTGTTTACCCGTATACGGCGAAGCAAAAGAGAGGGTATGTGATTTTGACCAGTGTGTATGTATGTTCAAAAGTCCAAACTCAAGGTTTGCCAAAGAGCGATGGAGCGCAGCGTATTGGGTATTAAGCTCAGTGACCGCGAATACGTAATACCACAATACGCTCCAAAACAGGAATCGCCGATGTGGGCCATAAGTCTGCAAGACTGAAGTGGGATTGGGCGGGCCATGTATGCAGAATGCATAAAGACAGATGGGCTAGAGTTGTCACACAGTGGATGTCGGAAGACGGGCGTCGTCGCCGAGGGAGGCCTAGGAAACGCTGGCGTGATGACTTAGAGTCGTTTATGGGAGATTGGCCAGAGAAGGCAAGGCATAGAGATGAGTGGAAGGCTATGGGGGAGACCTTTGCCCAGCAGTGGGACAATACAGGTAGAAAAAAAAAGTATGTATTTTCATCTGTTCCCTACTAACTTCGAAAGTACTCATCATAATTTGACAAATGAGGTATCGTTGGAAGCTTCTTGATTGTCCGCTGGTTATAGGATATGTGACGTCACGTTAAATTGAATACGGCGCCCTCTAGAGCGCATAAAGTCGTGAAGTAAAAAAAAATGTTTTTTAATGAAGCCGTGTTTGGTATCAAATGAAAGAGCTTAATTAGCACATTTTAAATATAGGGTGTTTGGCAGAACGTTGAACATACGAAAATGGTGGATAGGTGGGGTCATCTGCTACTTACTCAGCCCTAATTTATGTGGCCCTGGACACCTTGATATTTAAAAAAATTTTTTTTTGCTTTCTTCTAGTTTCACCACTTGCTTTACTTTTTAATCTTTAATGTTGGCAGGATCTTATAAAATTATTGCTTTATTCAGATGTTAGCTAGAAAAAAAGTTATGAGTCCTCAAACTTACAGAAAGATGTAAAAAATACTTAAATCTTAATTTCAACTTGCATTAAAAAAAAAAGACCAGGGTGCCAGGGCCAAATAAATTAGGGCTGAGTAAGTAGCAGATGACCCCACCTATCCACCATTTTCGTATGTTCAACGTTCTGCCAAACACCCTGTATATATAATTATTATAACCCCAAAATAATTTAAATAAAAAGTAAGTTCAAAAACTAAAACCCAACTACTGAAAAATGAATGAAACAAGACAATAATATCATCTGAAATTGTTAGCCGTGGTCGTATGCCACTTTGCTCTAAAGCTTATGATCGCCTACTACTGTTAGAATGTCGTCGGCTAAAAGTGATAAACTGATAACTCCATTTCAATATGATTTCACAGACAATTCAAAAACTGCTTTTTTCAATTAATTATATATGTTACGGCTAATAGCCGAAGTGTGGCTACACCTAGTTTTAGCCGGGTACAACTAGGTGCAGCCAGTAGCAGTTGGTTAGAACTAGGTGGAGCTTAAGTCGACGGAGCCCCGCAGAGCGGGGCTCCTATTTCTGTCTGCAGGGTTTAAAGTAACCTAACACGAAGGGGATGACGGGGGCTTCGTTCGCTCGCTTCGCTCGCTTCGCTCGCTCACTCTAGCCCCCGTCATCCCCTTCGAACCTAACCTATCCGTGTCGGGGTTCCCCTTAACCACCGGTGTGCGGCTGCACCTAGTTCTACCCGCTATGATGAAGGGTAAGCCTAGTTCTACCCGAGGATAAGTAGGATACACCTAGTTCTAACCAACTGTTACTGGCTGCACCTAGTTGTACCCGGCTAAAACTAGGTAGGTGTAGCCACACTTCGGCTATTAGCCGTAACATATACATTGAATTTAAACAAAAATCACTTTAATTGATAGTAGTCTAATATTATACTCAGAAAACTCTTCTTTTGCAAAATAAATAATTAACGAACTACCTTGAAATTTTTGTATTATAACTTTCGTGAGACACATTCATATTTATGATTATTTACGGTTTACTCAACAGTTCGTCTCGCGACCTCGCCGCGTGTTCAGCTCATGATTAAGGGCTCCGTTTGGGTCCGAAACTAGTCGGGCAATCCCGAAAAATGCACGTGAGTTAACCGTAAATAATCATAAATACCTAGAAATTATTAAAATTTATTCATTACCTACCTGTAAAATCGTTCAAATGGAGTTATCAGTTTATCACTTTTAGCCGACGATGTATTGTTTTGTTAGGGTACCTAAGGGGCATACGACCACGGCTAACAATTTCAGATGATAATATTTTCTTGTTTCATTATTTTTTTAGTAAGTAATCGGGTTTTAGTTTTAGAACTTACTTTTTATTACTAACTAGCTTTTGCACGGGGCTTCGTTCGCGTTAATTAAGCTCAAAAAAACTCTTAACACGCTACTAAAGTTTGTATAATAATATAATTCAATCGTGATTCGAAAGACACGTGGTGCCATCTATAAACGTTATTGTAGTTTTCTTTGGGAACGGTACTTTTTTTCAGGATGAACGGTACCCTATGTCCATTTCTGTACAACTGACAACGTATATGCGAAATTTCAGAATGCTCGGTTCAGTGGTTTAGGCGTGAAAAGGTAACAAACAAACAAACTTACTTTCGCATTTATAATATTAGTTAGGATTGTGCCTCTACCATTGTCACTTCAACAATCTGTCGAACATTTATGACCTGTCCCGCTAATGACATTTCACGCACTTGTTGTGACGAAATAGGATATATTTAGTAACGCTTTATTTTAAAATGGTGCTACTAAATATACCCGAGTTGCTGTGTCATGTTAAGGTACATTTAGCGGTGGTCACTCGATAAATTTGATGTCCTAACTATACCCGAAGTCAACCAGGTACGTGACGTCACCGGCGTCCCCACAAGGTACAGACGCCAGCAGGGGCCCAATTCTCATAAAATAAATCTTGATAAATCACAACGGAACCAAGGCCGAACCGTTCATTCATACAGTTCTCAATTTCAAAAGCTATCAAATTGTTTGACACAAAAAACAAAACCAATCATTTTGAAAGTTTTCGAAAACAAAAACTGACTGACGGTTGTGGTTCAGTATGCTGACATAACTAAAATTTATAAATTAATGATTTATTTTTATCAGTTGGAGTTATCACAGATGTTTTAGAGATCGTTAATTCTTAAATGGTAGGAGAATTATTGGTAGCATATAGGTACGCATCTTAGACAATAATAAATTATTAATTGGATGTCTATTATGGCAAATGTTAATGTTTATTGATTGCGTTTGGCCACAATTTATTTTAGGAGAGTTAGGCCCCAGGTCAAGCTATTCGAAACTGTCAAATTTTCCCAATCAAACTTGAACCTAATGCTTTCGCAATAAAGATGAAAATCTGTTGAAGAAATTTGACAGATTGGAGTAGGTTGATGTGCTGCCGTCTGTACATGTACATTCGAGCTGCCTTTAACTGTCAATATGTAAATCGTTAAACCACTTTAGAGTAGATAATTACACTCCAGCATTATTAAGGATATCCGTGTGGTACCGGGCGTAAAGAATAGCACTACCCCATTTCTTACCATGGGTGTCATAAAAGGCGGCTAAGGGATTCACTAGAGGATGGGCAGCAACGTTCTCTGAGTACTTTAACAACCCTACTGCGATCGCCACCGCGCCTGCCAAGCGTGGCGATTATGGCAAACCTCCCCAACATGAATAGCACAAAGTAGAAACGGCCCCTATGCGATAAGCATAGGACCGGTCGATGTGGCGATGCTTGGGGGAGGCCTATGTACAGCAGTGGACGTTTTTCGGCTGAATGATGATGATGATGATTATTGAGAAAAAGGTCGAGCCAAAAAAATATCAATATGGAAAATGACACATCGGAACATCCCGAGCGCTGCGAGCGATCTTAGTTGTTGCTGCCAATTTTTTTATCTATTATTGTAATACAATATATTACTAACCAGTTCAATAGAGCATAATAAAATCTATCTTTTGAAAAAAGAATCGTTAAAATCGCATTTCAGATAATTTAAGTAAATAGGTTACAAACGGTACTTGCATATTTTTACAGCAGCATTTATTTATTTAAATTAAAACTAATCAACGTTAACACTAGCTACAGAATGAAGTAACAAAAGATACATATATTTTTTAAATTTTTACTCTCATATTTATGGAGAGGAAAAGTTTCAGAATAGAATTTTCGGTCTTGTCCGTAAGCGTCATTAGCCTTCCCTACAGACCAGTAATACGAAGATATTATCGGAAAAATTCCCAGTCCCATCCCCCCTACACTTTCAGAGGATAATATCAATGATCTTATGTACGATACTACCAACAAATAGGTAGATACTGGTGGCCTTACTCCATACTAAATTACTGACCTTGGTCAGCTTGTAATGTACCTACAGCCTTCCCTATATACTCTTCTTGCTACTACTATATACTACTTTGCCTATCACAACCCAGTACTAGATAACCCTGGTATCAATCAATGGTATGGCCAAGCAGAGTATATCTTAGCAGAAACATTTTTCACCAAAACCCGTCCACTGAGTTGAATCATACAATTTGCTAAAAACAGATGAAAATGAGCTGATACAAAAACAGAGCGTAAAATTAAAACAGATAACCATTGCCTTACCTATACGTATACAATATCCGCAAACAGAACAAATCCGGCAATGTATCACATCACTTTCTACGCTTCATCACAAACACGCCACCAAATCACTTACTATAACCATGAAACGTCCGATTTGTCACCTAAATAGAGTAAGCCAAACACTATCACTGTACACAGCACTATTTCTGAACATTATCCGTAAAAAAAACTCAAAAAAAAATATTTTTTGTAATTTTTTCCGATTTTTTGTGATTTTTTCTTGTTTTTCGCGTATGAAAACGGGGAATTTATTTATAAATGTTTTAGCAGCGGCCGGGTTCGCCCGCGGCCGCGTACCTCGGAATTCGGATTTAGGTTAGAATCGGCGGGTTATGGCGCCACGCACACATGCGCAGTGCTGTATGAATGCGAACAAAGATTATGAAAGTTTCAGACAAGATAATAATTTGAGTGGTTTTGTGTGTATACTTATCGAAGCTTGAAGTCGGGTGAAGGTTAGAGTTTGTTATAGGTATATTGTGTAGTTGTTATTCGTTAAATGGACTTTTGGTCGAGATCTATTTCAAGTCATGGTTATGATAATAATGATAAACTTGTATTGATAATTAATAATTATGATAAATATACAAGCTTAGTTTTAATATACACTAAACCTGAAACTAGTTTGCTCAGAATCACTAAGAGAATCGATTGGCATAGTTTTTACACCACATTTTTTTCATTTTTTTTTTTCTTAAATTTAATTTTTTTTCAATAGGTTTCTACCCATAACAGTTGACGGGAATAGACACATTGAGGCTTAAGACAGTCCGCTCGGTCAGTTTCCGTGTATTAGACAGCTCCTGCATGGCACATATCAAGCATTTCACACTTTACTAGGGAACATAACGCGACATAAACTACGGTGTAAGTTGGAGATTTATAAAAAAAAAACACATATTCAGGCAGTACTGATGAAAATCTTGTAGGGGTGTCTCGGTTTTCATGTACAGGGTTACAGGGAAAGTCGTACTGAATATTAAAGGACGTTATTTTACAGGTAATTTTTAAAATTCAATATCTTCAGAACGGTTAAGTTTCGGACACCATATGACAGAATCAAATCCATCAGAAATGACCTGAATAATAACGTCCTTTAATATTCAGTACGACTTTCCCTGTAACCCTGTATACTAAAAATAACGTTGTATAATTAAATTGATAATAAAAGTTCTGGTAATGAAATCAACTGACACTGCAAGAGGAAGACTTTGTGCTTGACTTGGCTGGGAAACTGACGTGCCCCCAGATATTAATACATTTATTTTAGTTTTTTTTACAAAATTCTTAAAATTTTCTCGCATTTTTTTTTACCTATTTTCACATCTATAATAATAAAATCATCTGTTCGTCCCAACGCACACTACAACGCATCTTCTGGCAGACTCAGCGGCGTTTACGTAGATCGCAGCACTCCGCTATTACTGAAAATACTCGCCATCACTCCGACACACTGTAGACTGAACACTACTACGATAACTCACTGATAACTCGCCGACATTAAAGTGAGGAGTGAGAATTTTGTGAGTACTCTACTAAGGTTTGGGAACTCACTGTGAGTGATGGCGCTCACACTTTTAAAATTAACGAAAGTGGAGTTAGTAAAAGCTATGTGTACCAAATTATTGGGATACTTTTAAGCTCATTGTAAAACTTTTGATGAGTTTGAGGACTAATATTGTTTTCAAAATTGAAGTTTTTTTTTTATTCATGCTTTTCTGTACTGAAATGTGACCATCTACGGTATTAAAGTCTCTCTAAAATTCTCTGGGTCTCGTAACTGACAAATGAAAGAAAAATACGGACCAGACTGGTCGATAGAGAAACAGTTGCTTTTTTACGTTGTATATAAAACTCAAATTTTACAAAATAACACGGTCTTTTAGAAATCGGAGGGCAGATTTAGTGTACTTTAGTTTTTAAAATAAATTGCATCAAAGTATTGCAGACTGGATATCAAAACAGCGTGTTGCAGAGTCGATGACAGCATATTGACATACTTTTGCTACTGCTACTTTTGCTACTAATCCGAAAGGGTACTAAAGTACCCATTATAATGAGTAACGTTTCTTCTTCAACTTTCCCCAAAAGTCAATAAATTAAGAGAAACAGAATGGTTAAAGATTTCGAAAATAAAAACTATCTTTCCTCAGTTATTTATGATCAGCTGTGTTCACATTTCAGGTCATATTTGGGGTCGCGGATTAGAAGCTCCATTTTCTAAATTCGTAACTAAAACAGGGATGAAGCATTTTTGAAAAAAGTGAAACAATAATCGTTTTGTATTGAAATAAAAATTCTCGAATTTTGAATTTTTAACACTTGTTATAAGACTATGATACTTTAATCGCATTAGTACCCCCTTTCCGACTAACATTGTATAGATAGATTCACTCTTGTGTACGCACGACGACTCTGTGTGTTAGAAAGATTGACAATATGCATTTTTCCTTTTTGCGACAGACGCTTCTTCATCTAAACTCAGTCACAATGTCTATTCAAACAAACACGCACACATCATGGCGGTATATTAATAAACATTATTACCAAGATAGATAGTATCAGACTACTTCGTTGGTCCATTAGTCGCAAGCACGACTGCTGTGCGTGGGATCCTTTGTTCTATCCACAGGTCAAGCAAACTGTTATTGGGTTATCCCGTGTGGAATTTCTCAGTAGCAGCCCGGAGCCTGGATTTTGCCCAGTTGATGGCAAATGGCAATAGGCTCGCCCCCTATTACATGGGACTTAAACATAACGGCGAAATGAGGGTGTACTAAACACCTCTGTCCAACGCTTCGGAGAATACAGGCATGGAAAGGAGACCAATGAGGCAATCAAACGAACAAGGCTATTTTATTAACCCCCGACGCAAAAAGAGAGGTGTTATAAGTTTGACCGCTATGTGTGTCTGTCTGTCTGTGTGTCTGTCTGTGGCACCATAGCTCTTAAACGAGTGAACCGATTTAGGTGCGGTTTTTTTATTTAAAAGCTGGTTTTCTAGCGGTGGTTTTTAGACATGTTTTATATAAATCGGTTCAGCCGTTTCAGGGTCATCAGCTGTTTTGTTATTTGCGTTGGGGTTTTTTTTAATTTATAATATGTTATTTAACTAGATCTTTAAGCTCAATTATTTTCATTGTACCTACAGTTTATCACAGCTTAACCAATCCATACATTCATGATATTATTTACGTAGATTGTATCAAGATAGATAATAAATAAGTAAAATAAATATAGCCAAACTCAGCCACGTACACAAAATTTCACTCCAATCTCGCTTGTATTAAAGTGACAATCTATCGAGTACCAACAGTTACTCTCAACAATGACGTATGACGGAATGATTCAGAGACCACGTGACACGCTGACGGACAAGATCGTGGCACACGTACATCACGATTTAAAACGACACTGTAGTAGGCAGAGCCTGAGCTACACGACATCATTTATTTATTTAAACATGTACATTGGTGATACACAAAGCGGACTTAACCTGTGTAGTACTGTAATTATAGACACAATAGATAAAAAATGGCACTGACGATCCGGGTCGTCGCGCGGGATGATACCGGTTAATACCATTGGCATTCAACCTTTGGGTCAAAAAAAGCTCTTCGAAAGTGGTACAAAAAAAGAATTTAAAACAATTAGTGGAAAGAAACATAAAAATTATTCAGAATAATATAATTATACTTACTAACAAAATTATGCTTTACATACAATATTTATTCTAAGGGGCCGTCCATTAATCACGTGAGACTCGAAAGAGGGGGGGGGGGAGGGAGTTTGGCAAAAATCACGAAATATCACAAGGGGGGAGGGGGGTGTAGTAAGATAACACGTGTATTTATTTTTTCGTCAAACGCGTGATTTCTAAACCGAAAAGCGAAAATTTTTATGCTAGTCATAAACAACCTTTCTGTCTAGACATTTTTATCATGGTCCTTAATTTCAGAATAAAAATTAGATTATACTTTATGCCTAAAAGATAATATTCTAAAAATTTTAAGATTCTTTTTAGGTACTAAAAATACACGTGATTTTGGGTGGGGGAGGGGGGTAGTCACGTATCACCAAGGGGGAGGGGGGGATTAAAAAATGCTACAAAAACATCACGTGATTAATGGACAGCCCCTAATATTATAAAGGCGAAAGTAACTCCGTCTGTCTTACGCTTTCACGCCAAAACCGCTGAACCGATTTTGATGAAACTTGGTACAGAGATAGTCTGGAACTTGGAGAAGGACATAGGCTACTTTTATCCCGAAAAATACGGTATAAGCGATAAACGACATCCACGCGGGCGAGACCGCGAGCGACCTCTAGTATTATAATAAAAAAAAAAAAAAAATTTACTCTAAACATACAAATATCCTTACAGGCTAGACCCAATGCGATACTGTAGCACACTTAAAAATTAAATTAAATAGTTCCACTTTTTGTACCATAACAAATTCTATAGGTAGCTATTTTTTCAAATTCACCCAAAGTGCAACAGAATATATCGACGTCATCAGCAATGAGGTTGAGAGTGCGGAGTGCGCTCGTCAGCGGCGCCTCACGCAGCAAGTTAGTTCGCGCTCGCGGTACCGCCAGCAACCGAGGCTGACGACGACGACCCACATACCCGTCTGGCACGACTAGTTCCACCACAAATATATCATCATCATCATCATTCAGCCGGATGACGTCCACTGCTGGACATAGGCCTCCCCCAAACAATTTTGGGGGAGTTTGCCATAATCGCCACACTTGGCAGGCGGGTTGGCGATCGCAGTATGGTTGTTAAAGTACTCGGAGAACGCTACTGCCCATCCTCTAGTGAATCCCTTAGTCGCCTTTTACGACACCCACTGGATGAGATGGGATAGTGCTATTCTTTACGTCCGGCACTACACGGATAAAAATACAAATTATACCTATATATTTATATTAATATACGTACATACTAGTAGTTCAAACTAGGGTTGCAGCGATTTTAGGTAGATAATATTCCCGAAGTTTACGTTTGAAAATGAATTTACTCGGAGCTTTTTTCATATCATCAACAAGATATTTTGAACAGTCCGAACAGTAAACAGTGTTATAGAGCGAAATAAAGTATTATACTGTTTTTAATGTGTATGGTTGGCAACTCTAGGCGTGTACAGTATCACGCTGAAACGCATACCTAATGATAATACCCATGATTACAACTTAAGTATGGATATAATGCAGCAAATTGCACTCACCCTTACTCGAGGGCAAAAAGAAAGATCATGACGCTTGTTGTCTGGTTGTAAATAGCACAACAGCAAGCGACAATATCGCCGGGTTAATTCAAAAACCAACTAACTGCTCAAATCAGGACTTCGAGTTGTGACGTTCTGCAAGTTAGTGCTTTAAAATTTCATATACTACCTTAGATAAGATTGTATACGAAATTTTAGGACACAAACTTAGTTAAGATAGTACATGAAATTTAAGGACACAAACTTTCAAAACGCAATAGGTAATTAGAAATCATGAGTTGGGTAGTTAGTTGGTTTTTGAATTAACCCGGCGATATTTTCAATACATTATTTTTCATGTAATGGTTTGGCAAACAAGCCGACGACAGCCCATTTGATGGTAAGTGGTTACCGACCGACCCTATACAGGGTGTCCTGAAACTCAACGTCAAGCGGATACCGGGTGAGAGGCCAGGCTATACCGGTTCCGGCAAAAATTAGAAAAAAAAAAACCATGTCGGTTAGTTAAGTGATAATAGCATATTTTTGAAAATGTTGAACCGCGCCAAACTTACAAATCATAATTATGTTCCGCGCGGTTTTCCACGAGCTCCTGATTTCCTGAAGCTGATTATGATGACTAATTGATTATCTAAAAATAGGACTCCAACAACAAAAAGATACTATACCCTATTAAAAGAATAAATAAACTATCAGGGTGCACGGCAGTGCCCCCGCCAAAGTCGAGCAGGCACGGCCGTACACCCTTTTATCGAAGCAACTCAAGGCACTTTTAAGCCCCCCATATCTTTGTAACAGATGAGAGCGAAAGCCTGAAAATTATGTTACAGAGAAGTACTAAATGTATACAACCTTATTTTTACTTTATACGAAAACCGAGACACCCCAACAAGATTTTCATCAGAACTGCCTGAATGTGTGTTTTTTTAGTAAATCTCCAAGTTACACCTTAGTTTATGTCGCGTTTAGTTCCCTAAAAAAGTGAGAATTGCCTGAGATGTGCTATGCAGGGGTTGTCTAATACACTGAAACTGACCGAGCGGACTATCTCAAGCCTCAAGGTATCTATTCCCGTCAACTGTTATGGGTAGAAAACTACTGAAACAAAATTGAAATTTATGAAAAAAAAAAGATTTTTTAGATATTCTTTGCCCTGTAGCGGGTGAAGCGGCAAGTCTCGGCAAAAGTTGCGTAGCCCGTGGTAAACACCTTGGATAGAACAACACACCATATCAATAACAGCTCTACAGCTCCACACCGTTCTGAAATATGACACTTAGAGGATTAACTCTTAAACAAAAATATGTCGTGGAAAACGATATCGATCAATAATAAGATCTTCATTTGATTATTATAGTACTAAGGAGGTGGTAAACACCGTGACGTCACTTGTTATTGTAATGACGTCACGTGGACAGAGTCGATTTGGAGAGTGGGGATCGTGCAGCGGGCACAGTTTGATTCGGGATGCCACCCAGGACACTTCTCCATAACGAAACTGTCTGTTTACCGAATTAATTAGTAATTTGTGATTAAAAATAATTAAGTGAAGTTATAACTCTAACGAACTGCATTTAAATTATTATCCTACGCTTTCTACGCTATGGACCCTGTACCACCCAATCAAGATGATGACGAAGCTATCGCTCAGCCGTCGCTCCCGCCGTCATCAGAAGTGGGATCTGAATCTCATTGGCGCACTTGGAACCAGTAAACGAGTGATTTGCGTTCGTTGTGGAGAGAACGGGCACATTGCATCAGATTGTCAGCGGCGTGGCAACGCGGGCGCAGGCGGCGCGCCTGCACTGGGCTACAGCAGCGGAGGCGGCGCAGTAGCGGAGTGACGCGTCGATAACTGCAAAGTAGCTCGTGTTTGTGGACAATTGCAACAATCTGGTGAGTCGTATTATTTTTATTCTGACTCTGATGCCGAATGCTTTCTTGTTAAACAATCTGTCAGTCGTAACTTCGTAGGTGAACGTACGTACATTCGCGATTATTCGTACACGGGGTATAGGTTTTGCTAATGTAGATTGTACTGAACAAATTCTTTGCGACGTGTTAATTGATGGCAATTGTTTACGCGTTTTACTTCATGTGTTGGCCGATAATTGTTTGAAGTATAATTACGATTACGATTGAGTATTAAATAAAGATTGGCCGTGAAATTTTAAAACAAGGATTTTAAGATTTTTGTTAATCACATAATCTTTCTTTGTCTTGTCAGGAAGCCTTAGAGGATGTACAACTTGCTCTAAATTGTTCTGTTCATCGTGTAACAGGAGTGAGTCCACTTGAGCTTTTAATAGGGCGCGTAGCTAGGCCAAAAAGTCTTAAGTTTTGATGATTCTGAACTGGAAATAGACATTAACAAGGCAAGAGAGCAAGCGGCAGCGAATATAGAAAATAGTGCTAGTTAAGAGAAATCTAAATTTGATAGGGATAAATCAAATTAGTGAAGTTTAATACTGGTGAATTAGTTTTGATTCATAATGAAGAAAGAAATCGGACGAAGCTAGACCCCAAATATAAGGGACCGTTCAAAATTGTAGAGTTGTTTGATGGTGATCGTTATATGATGAAATCTTTAACTGGTAATAGGACCTATAAGTACGCTCATGATCGCATACGAAAGATTCCTCTAAGTGATGTACCTGCCGAGTTAGATTTGTCTGACGTTGAAAATAGTGAGGAGGGTGCCTCCACTAGTAGAGAGAACACATACCATGGCTATTTTGGTCGCACTGCACGCACTAGTCTGTAGTCGTAACTGCAACTCACTTGTGAGTTGTTCAGGGAGCGATGGGCAGCTAGTGGTGTGGCGGGGACCCGGGTCTCAAAGGAGACTATTGTTGTGTGCCGGTCTTGTATTAACCGGGGAGTCGCAGACTCAAGATGAAGTGTTGGTCGTGTCACATGAGGTGATGACGATATGGGTGGCAAATGGTGAAGTTGTCACTAGCTGCTGAGGCAGCCGGGTCATGAACGGTGTATGTGATCTCATTACGTTTTTACAAACATTTGGTTATTTTTGAGGCTCGAAGGAATCTTTTGTTTGTGAATTGTTAGGATGATTTAGAAGTTTAGTAGTTAAGTAATGAGTAGGCAATCATTGTATTCTCATGTCACGGTCAGGTTGGCCGAGGTTGCAAGCATACTACCAAGTTGTTTATTTTTGTTACAGGTATACACGAGGGCGTGTAACTCGTCGGGATGGCCGTGTCGTGGAAAACGATATCGATCAATAATAAGATCTTCATTTGATTATTATAGTACTAAGGAGGTGGTAAACACCGTGACGTCACTTGTTATTGTAATGACGTCACGTGGACAGAGTCGATTTGGAGAGTGGGGATCGTGCAGCGGGCACAGTTTGATTCGGGACGCCACCCAGGACACTTCTCCATAACGAAACTGTCTGTTTACCGAATTAATTAGTAATTTGTGATTAAAAATAATTAAGTGAAGTTATAACTCTAACGAACTGCATTTAAATTATTATCCTACGCTTTCTACGCTATGGACCCTGTACCACCCAATCAAGATGATGACGAAGCTATCGCTCAGCCGTCGCTCCCGACGTCAAATAAAAAGAATAATTTTTTTCTCGTTGGTTTGGATTACTGTGTGTATCGTACATACCTATTTTCTAATGATTTACATCACTGAACAACATAGGATATATAAATCGAAGGAAAATCAAACTTGATTTTTCAAAAGTCCTATTTGTATGAAACTCGATTTTCGAACCACTGTGCGCCGTGCTTACGCCTTATGCCGTTTCTATGTAATTCAGGCCTTAGATTTCCAGAACGTTTTAAGCCAAAAAAGTCGCGAGACTTGGCGTTTTTTCACACGAATGTTTTTGATGAGATTTTGTTTACAAGTTAGCACACAATAATGTTTTAATTCAGTATTTACGAGTTTGCGGTTAGGCGTCAAGCTTACCAGACGTCACAGCTGATCCATTAAAATGTACGTCGTAAATATACATATGTTCCCATTTCAGAACGACTAGTGATTTGTTTTTAATAAAACGCTTAAGCTGTGCCAAAAAAGAAGGGGTATCAAGGTTAGGCGGGCCACTTAAATAATCACTGATGACTGTTTTAAAGCTAAGTTAAAATTAAAAAAGTTCGATAATTCTTGTTTCATATTATAGTATCACTTTGGAATCACGGTTCATCTTCCGTGCAGAAGATGTCCTGTCCTTTGGAAGACATACGGGGGACACAGGTCCAACGCGCAGAGGCCCCTTTATGCACTTTACTCTGAAATGGGGTGGGGCACCAACCGGGGACTATCCACGGCTGCACTATTGGAGTACAGTCATGGACCGTCTCAGGTGGGTACAAGACTATTGTAAAATATGGTGAAAAATATCTGGTCTATGGGATGGGGTATTAGGTGGACTGGATAATTTCTATTGCCAGAAGAAAACGGCGTCTGCCTTTCAAGATTAAAATTGAATTGGCAGACGATGACTCGCCAGCTCACTAGCTGGGCCCCCTGAAAGCCGCCAGTACATAGGCGAAGGGGGCAACAACGTAAGAGCGGCTAGAGGTGTAGAGAGGTGTGGCCCTGGTTTCACCGTCGCGGGTCTAAAAGACCCGGAGTGGGTTTTCCCGCTATTACGCCATTAGACACTTCGACCCCCGAGCATATAGCTCTGGCGGCTCCCCTCTTGCCGGCCGATAAAGACAAGCCAAAGTTGAGAGTCCTACTCTTGGAGTTTCGCTCCAGCCAGCCAATAAAGGCAACGAGACGAGAGAGACGAGGCCCTGACCGACTCTCTGAGGCAATAAGGTACGCAGTGTCGCCACTCACCAACAGCTCGCCACAAGCTGCCCTGCGGTTTGTAAGCTTTTCAGTAGATCTCATGATACATTTTTATATACAGGTTGAAATTGTAAACAGTCGACAAACCGAAATGGAAGATTGTACTCATCACTATGAAAAACTTTTACTATGAGAACAAACATGAAATCGCGAAAAAAACATCTGCCGTTCCCTACATTTTGACGAGTTATGCGAACATAAGTAGGGAACAGCTGTTTTTTTTCGCGATTTCAGTTTTGGTGCCATAGTAAAAGTTGTTCATAGTGATGAGTACAATCTCCCATTTCGGTTTGTCGACTGTTTACAATTTCACCCTGTATAATAAAATAATTAAAAAGTTTTTTTTTTTTAAATTCTTCATCCCTGCTTTAGTTACGAATTCAAAAAATAGATCTCGTAATTCGTGTACCCAAATATGACCCACATCTTTATTAAACACAGCTGATCATAGCTAAGGATAGATAGATTTTAGCGTATTGTTATGAAATCTTTGAATAGAATAGAATAGAATAGAATCATTTATTTGTTAAACATAGGTATTTACATTTAAGATCTTAAATAATTAGTATGGTAGTGCACTATGTTTTGCCATTAATGACATACAAATGTTGAGTAGGTACAGGAATAATATTAAAAATAGCAAAAAAAACTTAAAACTTAAAAAGAAAAAAAAAATAGGAAAAATAATGTAGGTACGTATAAATTATAGTGATTTGTCATTTATAAACTCATCTATTGTATAGTAGCATTTCTCGAGCAATAACCCATTAAGAGCCTTTTTGAATTTTTGTAGTGGCATACATTTTATTATTTCGGGTATTTTATTATAAATTTGGGGAGCAATACCAAAGAAGCTCTTTTTCATTAAGGATGTTTTACATTTTAAAAGACATAATTTGTTGACATATTGAGCACGTATTGGTTTCTTTTTAACTGCAGACAATTTTTGAAATAAATGAGAATTTCTTTTTACAAACAATGCGGTTTCCAGGATGTATAAAGCTGGTAGGGTTAGTATTTTAAACTTTTTGAAATATGGAATGCAGCTATCTGTTGTTTTTAAACCATACATTGACCGTATACATCGTTTTTGCATTCTGAATACAAGCTCCTTATTAGTTGACTGCCCCCAAAAAACAACACCATATCGCAGAACTGAGGCGACTAGCCCATGATATGCTGTTAATAGTGTCTCAGTATTTACTTTTTTCGATAGTTGAAAGAGTGCATATGCAGATTTACTTAATCGCTTGCAGATTTCTTCCAAATGAGGTTTCCAGTTTAATTTACTATCTATAGTTATACCCAAAAACTTTGCAGTACTAGCTTCTTCTATTTTAAAATCATTATAGGCGACATTAACTAGTGGATTCTCACGCCTTTGATGAAAGTGCATAAGTTTTGTTTTATTTAAATTAATTACAAGATTATTATTATTGAGCCAATTTACGATTCCAAGTAGAGAATTATTGATGTCATTTTGATAATTGTTAGGATTATTGCATTCTATAATAGCTGTGCTGTCATCAGCAAAGAGTACCATTTTCTGTCCTGTATGTTGTGGCAAATCATTAATATATATTAAGAAAAGGAGGGGGCCCAGCACGCTACCTTGAGGTACACCATATTTTATTAGCCTTGCTTTAGAGGTGTGTGTTGTTTCTATTTTGCTTATAGAACAAAGTCGAGAGATTTCTGTACATTGAAATCTACCACTTAGGTACGATTCTAGGAGTTTAAGGACGTTCCCTCTAACGCCATACCCATTTAATTTATTTAGCAAAATTTTATGGTCCACAAAATCGAATGCTTTTGTCATATCGGTATATATAGCACAAACATGATTTCTTTTATCTACAGATGTCATTATATTGGATAACAAGTCAAATAGTGCCATATTAATATTAGTATTTTTTCTGAAGCCTTTTTGTTCATTACAAAATAATTGGAACTTTTCGAAATAAGCGTATATAGAATTATAAATTATTTTCTCAATAATTTTGGAAAATATAGGAATTTTTGCAATTGGTCTATAATTTTTGACATCAGTTCTGTCATTTCTTTTAAAAAGGGGTTTAATAATTACTTTCTTCAAACTAGTAGGGAAAATACCATCAGCAATGCAAAGATTAATTACATGTGAAAGTGGTGGCGCTATAACTTCTTTGACGTATTTTATCACTTTCGTTGATATACCGTCGTGTCCGACAGTACTTGTATTTTTAAGGCCATTGATTATTTTGATAATATCGTCATCTGAGACGGGTAGCATAAATAATGATTGCGATGTTAAATTTTCAGTAATATGTTTAGTAGTTAACATACTGTCTGTTTGAATATTGTTTTCAATAACCTCGATAAAATATTTATTAAATTCATTTGCGATATCCATGGGGTGTGTAAAAGTTAAATTGTCCCTTTTTATAGATAATATTGGTTCTTGTGGCAAACATAATTTGGATTTGTTTATTACTTGCCAAGCAGCTTTAGATTTATTTTGAGAAGTATTTATATAATGGTTATTTTGGGCTTTCTGAGTTAACTTTATTATTTTTCGATATAGTGTTGAATATTTTTTTAAAACATGTTTATTTTTTGAATTTGAATTAAATCTATATGCCCAAAGTAATTGCCTCTGTTTTTGACTGCATATTTTTATTCCACGAGATATCCATTTAGTTTTTTTATTAGTATGTATAGTGACATTTTTTTCTGGGAAGCATAGTCTATATAATAACAAGAATTCGTCTATAAATTTATTATAAGATTCATTTGCATCTTTGGCTTCGTATACTTGCAAGAAAGATAAACACTTCAGATGATTTTTGAATATAGCCAAGTTATGTGCTGAAATTTCTTGTTTTTTAGTTTTCCAAAATTTTAGCCTGCAAGTTTTATTAATAGGTACTTTTAGTAATTGAGATGTATGATCTGAAAGAACTAAATCAATTATTTCTGCTTTACATTCTTTTCGGTAAGAGTGTGCAAAGTTATCGATACAGGTGTTACTATTCAATCTAGTCGGTTTATAAAGTGCTAATTTAAGATTATATTGTAATAGAAAGTATTCAAATTCTAATGGAATATTGTTCCTCTTTAGTACATCAATATTAAAGTCTCCAGTTAAGATGATATTTTTATTTGTAAGTAAACAAATTTTCCGCAATATATTGTCCAATTTTTCATAAAACACGTTATAGTTATATTTAGGTATTCTATATATACATATGATGATAATATTATAAGACATCAGTTCTATACCGCAGCATTCGAAAACACCTGTTTGAACAGTTAATTCTCTTTAAATATTGAGTTCTTGGAAAATTTAGTCGAACGAAAGTTATTCGTTATTATGGGTATTATAACACCCTTTCGGATTAGTACCTACTAGGGTTTTCGCGTTCCCGGCCTATTTGAGTTCCCGGGAATCGGGAATTATTTTTCTTAATTCCCGGGAATTCCCGGGTACCCGGGAATTTTCATGTTTTTTGTATAAGTATAGTTTTTCTCGTATATTTCAACATTAAACTTGTGTAAGTACTTTAAACATGATAAATTGTCTAACATACCAATTAACTTTTCATATTAAAATAAAAAAATCTTACACTTATTTCAAAAAATGAACTAGGTTACAGTAATTTAAGTGCGACGTCGCGAGTTTCTTTAAAAAAAGTCGTCTCTTCATATAATATGGCAAAATATTACGGAATAACAAACAACAGGGTGAATGACTATAAAGGGTGTTACCAAATTCGTGTAATACCTTAAAACCACATGATCTACTACTGGTGTAGAATGACCGAGCACGGGATATAGATTGAATAAAAAAAAAATTTTTTTTTTCTTTCTGTGTCGATATTTAAACGAAACATAACCTAACAAGGTACAAATAAAAATCGTCAAATAAAAAAGTTATTTGTTTCAACATTTTGACGCCACTCATCAATGAATGATAGCACGGTGACACAACTGGCTAGCACGAATAGCACGAAATCGCTCTTTGCAGTCGGTTAACTCGGGGCGCAAAAAGGGCTTGAAAACAGTTTTTTTTTTAAATAAACTCTTTTATATTTAAAATAAAAACCATTTAGGGTTAATCTGTGACCAGTAGATCACGCTGTTTGAAGGAATTACACGAATTCGTTTACACCCTGTATATTTTCATTATAAATCTCGAAATTACACAAAAGATAACCATTGTGAATAGTTTCTACAAATGAAACATTTATAAAAAAATTCAAGCGTTTAGAATTTGTTTACTAGACAGAGACCACAGTACTGTGTGCTGACATCACGATACATTTACCCCATTCTAAGTTCACACCACGCAGTACAAGGTCCGTTTCACGCGAGAGAGACAGAAATGCTCTAAAATCTTCGGAAGCGTGAAGACCCTTCATTTTTCATCATCATTTCTTTATTTCAAATAATTCCCGGGTACCCGGGATTCCCGCCAAATAATTCCCGGGTCCTAAAATCTCCAAATTCCCGGGAATTCCCGGTTCCGGGTACCCGGGGCGAAAACCCTAGTACCTACCCCCTTTCCACCATACAAAATATCTTGGACTATTTTGTATAACGTCTTACACATTGCATAGCGTGCGTGAGTGCAGCTCCGCCCCGTCATGGATTTCCCTAAAACGAAAGTTCACATCTTATTCTGCCGCCCTCCCTCCTCACATACCCAAGATTAGACTAGATACAATAGATATCTTGCCCATGTTGATAGGCTGTATCACAATCATGATATTGAACACCGTCATCAGCGAACTATTGTTTGAAATAACAACTCTACTTACCTACTCACTACTTATAAATGTTGTACACACGTCAATATTAAGTTAAGTTTGTGAAGTGGCGCCACTTAAGCTTCTCTAATATTCATCATAACTTGCGAAGCTCTGTATAAATAGGTAATTTATATACTTATTATAAAGTACATAATCCAAACAATATTTTCATCTTGCTCACCCTCTTGCAGAAAACAGTAGGTAACGCACTATAATTTCAATCTTTTAGGTAAGCGCCATCTAGTAAACATTTTAAGGACTACGACAGCAGCTGACAAACGAAAATTCTTCTAGAGAATGTTGTTCTCATTTGTACTAATAGATGGCGCTGTCGGGTTAAAATATAGAACAACAATATTCAGGATTTTGCATATTTTTAAAGAATATAATACAAATCTCATTAACAAATAAACCTAAATTCAAGAGAACGTGGAGACCATTCAGTAAGACATCGCAAGTATGTATTTAAACTGACAGTCCGTAACCACATCCGTAAGCGCATAAAAATATCTATAAAATATTATTTTAGTCTTTCGTTCGATTATGCGGAAGGTTTGAGTACCTACATAAACTAAAAACTGGAAGTTTCCCCCTTACTCCACCATTACTCACA
Source organism: Amphipyra tragopoginis (assembly GCA_905220435.1). Taxonomy (NCBI): domain Eukaryota; kingdom Metazoa; phylum Arthropoda; class Insecta; order Lepidoptera; family Noctuidae; genus Amphipyra; species Amphipyra tragopoginis. The sequence goes on along the minus strand of HG992017.1, from coordinate 15,641,117 downwards.
GCTTGGCAAAAAAGAGTATGAAAAATGGGGGCGCTACTAGTCATACATTTTACAATTTAAACTTTATAAAAGACTTATCTGGCAAAACGTTGCGTAGTGTTAGTAAATTTTTGGTATATTCAGACACATATTATTTTATAGATTAGGTAATAAAACACAGTCTAACAAAGATTAAAAATTATATAGTAACCTAGTTTTGTTTCTAGAAGTTTTAGGCTTACTGTAGGTCATTAAAATAAGTTAGTAGATTATAAAAGTCTAATAACTTTTACATTTTGTTAAGCAACATTGTTCGTTTTGATACAGGATTTACTAAAACGAATGTATGTAATTCCTTCAAACCACGTGACCGACTGGTGACATAGATCGACACAGCATGGGATTTTCAAAAATTCATCAAAAAAAAAAACAAGAGGAAACATGGTGTTCTGTTTTAGAGTAATTTTAGCGCCTCGAGTTAACTGACCGCGCGGAGCGATATCGTGCTAGTCGTGCCATTTTTTTTGCTTATTTTTTTATTGAAACCTAACGAGGTGATTTAGATACGATCACTTACTTCTATTCTAACGCAAGAAAAATGGTGTATTTTTTTATCAATCTAAATCCCATGCGAGGTTAATCTATACCAGTAATAGATCATGTAGTTTTAAGAAATTACACGAATTCTTTTACGCCCTGTAGAACAGAAGATTTTTATTTTTTTAAATTGTATTCACATTTTGTTCCATAGTAAAAGTTGTATAGAATGTGCAGTTCATGGTTTTCAGATGTTAACCCTTTAACGGTTAGAAGGTTTCAAGAAAAAATAAATAACATGTGTAGTATAATTACATATTTTCCAGCAGTACACCACGGACTATCCCCCCTATCTTATTCATTGTTTTCCTGTTCATCCAAAGGTTGTGTGGTAGATATCGCTATCAGCGATAAGACCGCCATTGTACCCTTCACTAAATTATATTGTATAAGAGCTATGTTACAATTTTGGTGTACAATAAAGTATATTCTATTCTAACAAAACATTCGGCAATTTTTTAAAACAAGCAATAAAGAAAAAAAAATGTTTGGTTTTTTTTCTATCAAAGTAAATAATAAAGAAAATGATACCTATTGTCAGGTTTAAAAATATAACAAGGAGGTTTTCGCGACATCTTCCAAAAAAGTTGGTGGGAAAAATATTCCCTCTAACTGTGAAAGGGTTAAATGATTAACCAGTCATGCTGTAACTTTTATTATCTATGACTGGCGTCCGCCATTTTTCTTTCTCTTTTGTGCAAAGTTGTACCTACTTTAACGTTTTACATTGTATCATGGAAATGTTACATTTTACATTGTAACATGGAAATCGATCGTTTTATTTCCCAGATAACGCTTCAGTGACTTGTTAATAAGACCTCAGTTTCTGTCCATGACACGGAAAATAAGGTCGAAAAAGTGTCAACGCCAGATATATCGAACTATTACCTATTTTTGTAAAACTAGGGACTGCGTGTTTTTCGAATCATCAATCAAATATTGTTCGTCTCGTTATAATATACACTTGGGAGCACTGAAAACTAAGAATGACAGCTTATTTAAATAAGAAGTGTTATCTACGTTAAAACATGTATGTACCTTTCTAATTTGTATTTAACACCTTTTTATACCATGTTTTATGCAAATAAATGATTTATTATTATTATGTATCTCTCTTTATATCACGGCTCATCTTCCGTGCGGAAGATGTCCGGTCCTTTGGAAGGCATACACGGGAACACAGGTCCAACGCGCAGAGGCCCCTTTGAGAACTTTGATCTAAAATGGGGTGGGGCACCAACCGGGGACTATCCACGGCTGCACTATTGAAGTACAGTCATGGACCGTCCCAGGTGGGTGCAAGACTATTGTAAAATGTGGTGAAAAATATCTGGTCTATGAGAAGGGGTGTTAGGTGGACTGGATAACTTCTATTGCCGGAAGAAAACGGCGTCTGCCTTTCAAGCTTAAATTTGAAATATATTGGCAGACGGTGACTCGCCAGCTCACTAGCTGGGCCCCCTGAAAAGCCGCCAGTACATAGGCGAAGGAGGCAACAGACGTGTGAGCGGCTAGAGGTGTAGAGAGGTGTGGCCCCGGTTTCGCCGTCGCGGGTCTAAGAGACCCGGAGTGGGTTTCCCCGCTATTACGCCTTTAGACACTTCCACCCCCGAGCATATAGCTCTGGCGGCCCCCCTCTGACCGGCCGGTAAAGGCAAGCCAGAGTTGAGAGTCCTGCGGGCACTCTTGGGGTTCCACTCCAGCCAGCCAATAAAGGCAAACTGGAGACGAGGCCCTGACCGACTCTCTGAGGCAATAAGGTACGCAGTGTCGCCACTCACCAACAGCTCGCCACAAGCTGCCCTGCGGTTTGTAAGCTTTTCAGTAGACCTCATGATACATTTTTTATTATATGATTATTATTATTACGCTATTTAATACTTTTAGATTAAAGGAGAATGGGCAAAAAAAAACCAGATCCAACAGAAACGGCTTGTATTGGTATTTGTCACACTTAATGTCCTAAACAATCCTGCATAATTATTTTTTTCCTCGGCTCCGTCTGGACCCATGAAAACGAGGTCAAACATTGAAAAAGTGTCTGTTCGTGTATTATTGAAATTATTAAATATTTACTGTAATCATTACATCGCAGTGCACTGCTGGCAGCTCCTATTAATCGTCTGTTATCGGTAGCGGGTAGCACTGGGCAATGTTGACAAGAGAGGGTAGTCGTCGATATGGATCGGCCCACCCGAGGTTATAAAGGCGGTGGTCATTGGACGAAGGGGGAGCATTCCGTGTTGAACAGCTGAAGAAGTCTGACCTTTTATATCTGATTAGCTTGTCCTTATTTTATGATCTTGTAATAATTGTGTAAAGTAATATACTGTGATCTAGTTAATGTTACTAATATTAACCCAAATACAAGTACTCTCAGTGGTGGAGAGTCTATGTTGGTTTTATTTACTGTGTTTACCTTGCTCGCAATCCTGACATACCGATATTAGCTAAAACTGTAATGATAGAATCACCCCTGAACGATTATATTGTTGTGTCATTTACATCAGAAGTGGAACAAGAAAAAACCAGTCCACATTATGATTGTATACCCACATGTAAAATTTTTGCTAAAAAAATCCCCTGTAGACGGACTGACAAAAACTTGATTATTCGATTACAATGGTGAGAAGTGTGAGAATGAGAAAATGCGATAAATCCGGTGAGTCACAACCATTTTATTATGTGTGAAGGAATTTTGATGAAGGAAATATAATATGAGAGGTTATTTATTCGTGTAAAATAAATATTAAATGATATCTTTGCTTATTCATGTAAAATAAAAGAGATGTTATCTGTATTTATCCGTGTAAAATAAATGAGATGATATCTGTGTTTATTAGTATAAAATAAATATGATGGTATCTGTATTTATTCGTGGAAAATAAATACGGCATCTGTATTTATTCGTGTAGGAAAATACATTGCAAGTCGTATTAGAGTTTGTGGTGAGATGCAACCAGGGTTGATCTTTGGCACCGCCCGGTTTGGCCAGCCGGGGTTGGCCAAAGGCTTCGCCTGGGGAAAACTGAAACTCTAACGTGGCGAAGCAATTGTTATAGGGCTGGAACCAAGGCGGGATATGCCATGATATGGCTAGATCCATGGCGGGTGATGCCATGTTGATAAAGCAGGATCCCAGGCGGGTGATGCCAAATGAGTTGGCTAAATCCAAGGCGGGTGATGCTATTAATTGATAAATGAAAATGCAGTGAAAATGAGATTCTGTTTTGAATTAATGTTTTGAAAAAGTTTTGAAAATATTGATATTTGTTTTTTATTCGTTTTGTTATAATTCTTGTTGTAGAATGGTACAAAATAGTTTATTGAAATTAAAAAGTAGTTTGTTATTATTACATGGTTTAAAATGTATTTTTGTAGACGAAAACAGGAAATTTGTGACGCGCGGTTCTGAACCGCCACCTCAAATTTCCCGCGCGGAAGCCGCGTGTGAGAGCCCCGCGGCGTCCACGAGCGACACCTGGCGGAACGAAAAGAGAAATACGCGGCTACCGGCACGCTACCGCGACTAAGCCGCCGGCCGCCGCCATATTCGTGCGCAATTATTATCATTTTCTACTTGTAACGTATACAGTGATTGTCAAATAATATAGTTTGTGTCGATTACACGTTTAAAATACGAAAGTACGTGTTTCATTGTTAGACTTGTTAAACTGGCTGCCCAAGCGCGGGCCTGTGACTGTGAACTTTGTTCAGTGATAATACACAGTGCATCCCACGAAAAACAATGACACGTACACGCCGGCAATCGCGTCAGCAATCCGATTTCGAAGATGCCGCCGATACCGAAGAAACAGCTTCCGCACAGCCGACGGCGAGAACAAGTTTTACCGCCGACGATATGGCGTCTATCATGGCGACGCTACAGCAGACTCAAACAGCAGCATTCGAACGCTTACTCGACCGTGTCCTCGAACATGAGACTCGTCGCGAGTCGTTGTCAACGACGTTGGCGGCGGCGCCCTCGCCGGCCGCGGCGTCCACGCCCGCTCCCCTTTCCGGAAACTTCGCTAAATGTACAGCGCGGTTCAGCGGAGCGCCTGGCGACTCGCTCGACGGTTTCATCGACGCCATGGAGTCGTACAAAGAATGTGCCCACGTAGGAGATGATAACGCCCTACGAGGATTATCGATGCTGTTAAATGGAGATGCAGCAGTCTGGTGGCAGGGGATTAAGTCCACCATCAGGTCCTGGAGCGAAGCCGTAACCTCAATAAGAAGCGCCTTCGGTGACACTCGTCCGCCGCATCGAATCTATTTAGAATTATTTAATATGTCCCAAGGACACCGTGAAAAAACGGAAATTTTCGTGGCCAAAGTGCGAGCCCTATTCGCACGACTTCCGCCCGGTGACGTCAGCACAAAGGTACAACTTGATATGCTGTACGGCCTCTTACACCATCGCGTCCGCGAGCGTCTACGTCGCGACGAAATAACGTCGTATGACGTTCTACTACAAAAAGCAAGACACGTGGAAGACGCGACCGACGAAGGCACCAACGAATACCAGCGTCGGCGCCTTAGGACGCCACAGTGGACATCAGCAACCCCGGGCGAAACGCCCTTCAAGAAAGCTACGCAACCGCCACGATGCGCGCCGACGACGCCGCGGGAGCTCCGCGGACAACATGCGTCGAGCGCCGGCGGCCCGCCTAGCAACAACAGCACCGGCGCGGGCGCCGCCGCACGTCCTGCTACGCGCGACTCCGCGACACGACCTGCGAGCGACGGCACTGCTTCACCATCAATCAAAAAGTTCTGCTCTTATTGCAAGCGGCACGGACACATTCGTGATGAGTGTTATAAATTAAAAACAACTGATAACGATAGTACGCAAGATAAAATACCTACGTGTTACGGGTGCAATGCTAAAGGTGTAACAAGGTCTCAGTGTACGAAATGTAACGCCGATTACTACGCTGTTGACGTCGCGAGGTTCTCTCCCGCGTCCGATCTTTCTACCGAACTCAAGGTAAAATCTAAAGTTAGTTCTTTACAATACACTAAATGTGATTCCCACAGCTCAATAGTTACATCTTCCCCCCCGAGTGTAAATTCGTTATCAGTTTGTAAACAACATAGTGATTTGTGTGATCATTATTTTCTACCTACACATTTTAAGGCTGTTGTGCCAATGTTGTTTTGTAACGAATATTATTCGGTAGATTATGCACCAACTGATTTTATAGCGATTCTCCCTATGTGCTTTTTCGGTACTGAAAATCACGTTAGTAATAATAATTCTAGGTCTCAGTCTCGAGTTAGGTCTGAACCTCATAATAACAGTAACAATGGGAGGTCTGTAACGTGCAATATTAGTAACGAAATACCTTTGCGTTATTTTGATCGTGTAGAATACGAAACACCACTATCACAGCCTACTGTGATAAGTAGGGTGACCACAACATTTGATGGTATGGTGTCCATGAAAAAACCGGGACATTTTCCTACAAATAATTTTCATGATAAAAATATTTCTTCCTCACCGAGTAGGGTGACCTCGAGGACCGAAAGTAGGGTGTCCATAGAAAGTTTGGGACAATTTTCCACAATTAATAATAATGATAAAAATGATTCCCTGAGTGACTCTATGGAGCACCAGGCTAGGTTAAGGCCTACTTTAAGTGTCCAGATTTTAGGAGTTCGAGGGAAAGCCTTATTGGATTCAGGCGCTAAGAGCAGTGTTGCCGGCGCTCTGCTTTACCAACTGCTGCTGAAGCACGAGCACCCGTGCGAGGAGACCACTCGACGAGTTCGGCTTGCAGACGGCTCCGCGCGTACTCGACAAGTTCTACTTACAACATTAGAAGTAAGGATAACCCCGGAAAGGTCAGTAACACTTGAGTTCACTATTTTTCCTGATGCTCAAAATAATGAGACCCTATTTGGAATGGATTTCTTGGTTGCAGCGGGTATTGTGCTTAATTTTGCTTCATCAACCTGGCACTTTTCGGGTGAGCATGTTTTATATGATATTGAGTATGAGAGTCCTAAGCCATGCACTAATATTTTTGCTGCTGACCTTTTGCGTGATGATGAAGGGCTTATGCTGAGTCCCGATGAAAGACAGCAGTTGTCTGACGTGGTGCAGCAGAACAGTGACGTTTTCGCAGAACAGGGAGAGCCAACTCCTTATGCGGAACACCACATCGACACTGGTGACCATCCTCCAATATCAGTCCCACCGTATAGGCTCACGCCCGCCAAAAAGGAACTTGTGAAGGCTGAGTTGGAGAAGATGCTCGCAGAGGGCGTGATCGAGGAGTGCGAGTCCGCGTGGACCTCCCCCGCTGTGCTCGTCCCCAAGAAAGATGGCAAGGTAAGATTTTGCGTGGATTATCGTAAATTAAACGCAGTAACTAAAACTGACGCTTACCCCATGCCGCACATCGACGATTTAGTCCAATCGACTAAACGCAACTGCTTTATGTCCACGATAGATTTGCGGAGTGGCTTCTGGCAGGTAGTCATGAAGGAGAGTGACAAGGATAAAACAGCTTTTCAAACACCTTTCGGCACTTACCGCTTTACACGCATGCCATTCGGCCTTAAAAATGCGCCTTCGACGTTTCAGCGGCTGATTGATAAGCTTCGCTCTTCTTTGAACCGCGATTTCTGTCAGATCAACGGCGACAATGTTACGCTATTGGCTTATCAAGACGACCTGCTGCTCATTACGGAAACGTATTCAGGTCATATAGCGGCTCTGCACGCCGTTTTTGATAAGCTGCGCGCCTTTAATTTGAGGGCAAATCGTGATAAGTGTGTCTTCTGTAGGAAAAAGGTAAAGTACCTAGGGCATGTTATCACCCAAGATGGCGTCTCTCCCGATTACGACAAGGTACAGGCTATAGTGGATATGAAGCCACCACAAAATCTCAAACAGTTAAGGACTTACCTGCAAACGTGTTCTTGGTTCCGGAAGTTTGTGCCTAACTTCTCTGCTATTGCTGAGCCACTAACGCGCCTGACTAAAAAGAATCAGCCTTGGGTTTGGGAGTCAGAGCAAGCAAGCGCTTTTGAAGAGCTGAAGACGCGCCTCACTTCCGCCCCTATTTTGATACAGGTAAACTATTCACAACCGTTTATACTTAGAACGGACGCTAGCAGCTACGCAATAGGTGCGGTTCTCCTACAGGGCGAGGGCGTTGAAGAACGCCCCATAGAGTATGCAAGTCGTCTGTTAACCTCTGCGGAGAAAAACTACAGCACCACAGAACGGGAGGCTTTGGCCGTTGTATGGGCCGTAGAGCGCTACCGAGGGTATATAGATGGGCACGAGGTGATAGTCAGGAGTGACCATCAGCCGTTGAAGTGGCTACTCACCGTAAAGTCACCCTCAGGTAGGTTGGTTCGCTGGGCACTTAAACTCCAGTCATTCAATATTACCTATCAGTATACACCAGGTAAGGCCAACGTAGTCGCGGACACGTTGAGCCGCCCACCATGTTCTAAGGAAGAGGACACGGAGGATTATGGTTTGTGTCCTGTTGTCATAAACTTACCTTCTGCCAGCCCAGCTGACCTGCGAGCCGCTCAACTGGCCGACCCGGATATATGTAAAATTATTCAGGATTTGGAAGATTCTGACGAACTTACCTTTAATCGATGGTTGGAGAGAGGGTACGTATTATCGCACGGCGTTCTCTACAGGTATGACCCTGATTCTGATGCTGAAGACGCACAGTTGGTGGTGCCGAGCTCCATGCGGGATGAGATTCTAAAGGAACTCCATGATTCGCCCACTGCTGGCCATCAGGGAGTAGAGCGGACTCTTCAACGACTAAGGGAAAGGTATTATTTTCCAGGCATGCGCAGATGTGTAACTGATTATTTGAAAAAGTGCGTCGAATGCCTTCGCTATAAACCATCCAACCAAAAGCCCTCTGGCTTATTACAAACTCCTGTACTCCAGCAGCGAGGCGAAGTCCTAGCTATCGACTTATTTGGTCCACTGCCACCTGGAGACCAGGGGGAGCGTTGGATATTTCTAATAGAGGATGTAGCAACAAGGTGGGTTGAACTTTTTCCGCTTGTTGATGCTACCGCAGAGGCTTGCTCTTGTGTCCTCCTGGAGGATTACTTCCTCCGATACGGATTGCCACGACGTGTCGTTTCAGACAACGGCACGCAATTCGTGTCTGCTGTCATGCAGCAGTGTATGCATCTGATGGGCGTCAAGCAGGAGCTTATACCGTTATACCATCCAGAGGCCAATCCCGCTGAGAGAAAAAATCGGGACCTTAAGGTACAGTTGTCCATGTTAGTCCAGACAACTCACACCGATTGGCCTAAGCACTTGGCGAATGTCAGATTTGCCATGAACAGCGCCGTATGCTCCACCACTGGTAAGACACCCGCATATTTAACTTTTGCACGGGAGTTACGAACCCCGTTCGATGTTCATCATGATTTACGTAGTATCTTAGATAAGGAAAACTTCGTTCCTCAGGTCACTCCTTACTTGCGAACTTTCATTTCATCTCTTTCTGATATTAGGGATCGTGTAGAGAAGTGTCAGGACATTCGTAAACAGATAGCCGATGGTTCCCGTCAGAAGGAATCCAAGATTAACGTGGGAGATTTAGTTCTGCTCAAGACGCACGATCTGAGTAACGCATCCAAAGGTATTACGCGGAAATTCATGCCTAGACGAGATGGTCCTTATCGCGTTAGGCAGATCACTAGTCCTACGACCTTTGTCCTTTCCGATCTCTCAAATAATGTGATAGGGAAGTACCATAGCTCAGATCTAACTCTCTTGACCTCTCCATTAGATTCAGCAGTCCCAATCATGCCGAGAAGGCGCAGAGGGAGACCGCGCGGTCGTGAATTAAGTCCCAAGTTGGACTCGGGGCGCGTTCCTAACTTGGAGGGGGAGTGTGTGACGCGCGGTTCTGAACCGCCACCTCAAATTTCCCGCGCGGAAGCCGCGTGTGAGAGCCCCGCGGCGTCCACGAGCGACACCTGGCGGAACGAAAAGAGAAATACGCGGCTACCGGCACGCTACCGCGACTAAGCCGCCGGCCGCCGCCATATTCGTGCGCAATTATTATCATTTTCTACTTGTAACGTATACAGTGATTGTCAAATAATATAGTTTGTGTCGATTACACGTTTAAAATACGAAAGTACGTGTTTCATTGTTAGACTTGTTAAAAATTGTATTTATTATTGACGATAATTATTATGACGGCTTCCGTTAAAGATTAATTTGTCAAATTCATTTTTAAATAAGAAATAATTTGACTTATTTTCGTTAAAGAAGTGTATATATGTATTGTATTGTTGTAAAAAGGTTGTATTATTAGCGCATTATAGAAATATTATGTTTACAACATCATGTCAGTTTTGTAATATGAGTTTGTGAATAATTGAGATATTATTTTGATCCTGAAAAGTTTTAAAGGTTGATACATAAGTATTATGATTTTGGGAATAATTGAGATAATATTTTAAGTGTTTATAATTATGTACTATGATACTGTGAATAATGATTAAAGATTTAAAGATATTTAACCATGAAACATTTAGGATGTTTGTTTTCTGATTTTGTGAAGAATTGAGATATTTAAGAATGTAGGATTTTGTGAATAATAATGAGATATTGAATCGTGAATTATTTTAAGGGTTGATATGTACTATGAGTTTGTGAATAATGAGATATTTAATCTTGAAATATTTTGAGTGTTTAACGTACTATGAGTTTGAAGTGTTTATATGCTGGTAAAATGAATTGTGAATAATTGAGATTTATAATCATGGAATATTTTAAGTGTTAAATGTACTATGAGTTTGTAAATTATTGAGATAATATGTTCTGATTTTGTGAATAATTATGAGATTTTTACGAATGAAATATTTTAAGTGTTTATGTATTATGGCTTTGTGAATCGTTGAAATATTTAACCAAGAAATATTTTAAGTGTGTATTATGAATTTGTGAAAAACTATAATGAGATATTTAGCCCTGAAAAATATTGTAAATGTATTTAAATGATTTTATGAATTTGTGTATGATGAGATTGTGTGTATATGTACCTATTATGATTTATTGAATAACTAAAATTTGATGTTTAACCAAAGTAGAACTGTCTAATAGGCATCTGAGATAGTATTTTATGAAAATGTTGGAAATCTAATGTGTGGATGTTTGTAAGATGTTGATACGAGAAGTTATGAACGAATATAGAACTAGGTTGTTATTGAATGAATATCAACTAGTTTAAGTCATGGGTGATGAGCTTGTTGGCCGTCGATGGGATAACAAGCTCTAATCGATTCAAACATTCTTTGAATGCTCTTCATTTTACTTTGGTCAAAGACATGAGTAACATGACGAGGTCAAAGATGAGTGATCAGGTGTGGCCGAGATGTGTACGGTATTATTTGTTTCTGTTTAAGGTCCAGAGGTGTCACTGAAGTCAGGCCTTGATGTACAATCTTGACGATGGGGTTGATGGTGCGTCAACCACCAACCACCAACACACGAGGACGTGTGTTTTGCAGGAGGGCCGTGTTATCGGTAGCGGGTAGCACTGGGCAATGTTGACAAGAGAGGGTAGTCGTCGATATGGATCGGCCCACCCGAGGTTATAAAGGCGGTGGTCATTGGACGAAGGGGGAGCATTCCGTGTTGAACAGCTGAAGAAGTCTGACCTTTTATATCTGATTAGCTTGTCCTTATTTTATGATCTTGTAATAATTGTGTAAAGTAATATACTGTGATCTAGTTAATGTTACTAATATTAACCCAAATACAAGTACTCTCAGTGGTGGAGAGTCTATGTTGGTTTTATTTACTGTGTTTACCTTGCTCGCAATCCTGACATACCGATATTAGCTAAAACTGTAATGATAGAATCACCCCTGAACGATTATATTGTTGTGTCATTTACACGTCCATAGGCAGCTCCTATTAATCGTCACCAAACCATGTGCTTGCTCAGATAATGGATTAAAACATTATCAAAGTGGCGAAAGTGGTTAGTACAATGAAATATGAAAATAACCATTGAACTAGTCAACCGAAGTCAATATGTCCTTCGGCCTATTAAAATCATCAAGGTAGAGGATTGACTATGCAGTCACTAGAAGCCCTCTGGACAACCATCCGGTGTTCTCTGACCATGTAAATATCTCACATTATTGAGATGGAATAATTAGGTAGTTAAGTCTAATAAATAGATGTAAAATATGTACATAATATCATTTTTCATTGTACCACTTTTACAACTTCGATAATGTTTTAATCCATTATCTGAGCAAGCACCTGGTGTGGTGACGATTAATAGGAGCTGCCTATACCCAGCAGTTCACTGCGATATAATGATTACAGTAAATATTTAATGATTTCAATAATATACGAACAGACACTTTTTCAATGTTTGACCTCGTTTTCATGGGTCCAGACGGAGCCGAGTAAAAAAATAATTCTGCAGGATTGTTTAGGACATTAAGTGTGACAAATACCAATACAAGCCGTTTCTGTTGGATCTGGGTTTCCGACATATGAAATTTGCCCATTCTCCTTTCTTTTACGAAAATTGGGGGGCTCGTGGCTAATTAACAACCGCGTGGTTATGGTGGATGGGTGACCGTTCTTTACACATCGAGACCCTTCCGTGCCTCAGAGAGCACGTTAAGCCCCCTTCGTCCACTTTGGTAACTAAACTTACCTAAACAGATAAAAGAGAAGATTTTTCTTTCGTTGTTTGGTAACTAAGTAGTTGTGATGGGCATTCATAAATAATACAAATTAGATTTTATTTATATTTATTTTTCGACGGAGCCTCGCTGCGCGGGGCTCCTGTTTCTATCTGCAGGGTTTAAAATAACCTAACACGAAGGGGATGACAGGGGCTTCGTTTGCTCGCTTCGCTCGCTCACTCTAGCCCCCATCATCCCCTTCGAACCTAACCTATCCGTGTCGGAGTTCCCCTTAACCACCCTGCTAACATTATTAGTCGCCACTGGTTGGTTACAAAAATGAAAATAATTTGATCTACGAATATGGAAAAATAATTCTTCTCTCACAACTAGTTACCAAACAGCGAAAGAAAAATCTTCTCTTCTAACTGGTTAGGTAAGTTTAGTTACCAAATTGGATGAAAGGGTTAAGCCGTCGGTCCCGGATGCTATAAGAATACCTATGACAGTTGTTACGGGAAGTCAGAAGCCCGAAAGTCTGACAACCGGTCTAACCTTAGGATATCGGCATTGCTAATAACTGGGCTGCGGAGGTCTGATGGCAGTCGCTCCGTGTAAAATACTAATATTCAGCCGCATCTGGGTGTCTACTCCCTAAGCACGAAGACCGTGGTTTCGGCCTTAGTTACGAGCGTTTCCTACTCCCTATCACCTACGGACATACGATTATTTCGGGGCCCGAACTAAGAATGATTGACAACACGATTTGACAGTTGTCCCTACTACCGATGTGTTTTTGCCCGTCCGAAAAGTTGAACTTGACTCTTGTTTTGTTCACTCCTACGTTTCGGGCTACTTTCGGACGGAAGACTAACTTCGTTGACGGACTTAGAGAGTAGGCTCCCTGGTTAGACAGAAAGCTGATCCCAACATAGTTGGGATAAGGCTAAGCAGAACGGAACTTTTCTTTTAATAAAATTACGATGAAATAGTGTCGGCTTTAATAATAAATTTTAAACGTTAACCAGGCTCTCCTACGGAGATAACAAGTTTTTATCTTTTTTAATTAGCTAGTGCTCTTTGTTCTAAAGTTAGTTACTTAATATCTTTACGGTCTGTTACTCTTTTGACATTGAAGACGTATATAAAAGAAAAACAAAAAACCAGCCAAGTGCGAGTCTTACTCGTGCAAGAAGAGTTCCGTACCATTATCTAAACAAACGCCAAAAAAATCAAGTTTGTTGCATGGGAGCCCCCTTAAATATTTATTTTATTTTGTTTTTTAGTATTTGTTGTTACCTATAGCGGCAACAGAAATACATAATCTGTGAAAATTTCAACTGTCTAACTATCACGGTTGATGAGATACAGCCTGGTGACAGACGGACAGATGGACGGACAGCGGAGTCTTAGTAATAGCACAGTGTATCTACTTACTACATACAGTGGGTCAACGCCCATACAATTGACAGGTCCTATGAAATTTCAAAATGATGTAGGGGCGGAGGTTATGTCCCAAGTATGCAGTATGGCTACTCGGGACATAACCTCCGCCCCTTCACCCCGCAACCCCCCGCACGATTGCTCTGCGACAAATGTTCTACGTTGACCGACTGTAAGGAATAAGATATAGGTAGACTGTGGTAATAGGGTCCCGTTTTAACCTTTGGGTACGGAACCCTAAAAACCGATTTAAAAAAAACTGAAAGGATAAAAATAATTACCATAGAAAATTAACAGTTTCAGAAGTCGGTGCTAATTCACGCTGAACCAAATTGAAGGCACCGACTTTTGAAACTGTTTATTTTATAATGTGGTTATTATTTTACTAAGTATTTTCATATTTGTATGAAGTCTGTTTTTCTTTCAAGTAATTTTTTGCTAAAAATATAGAATCGGGTCTTCTCGCGTAACAAACTTTAAGAGGCACAAAATACCTTTTATATCCCGACGTTTCGGCCGAATTGCACCGGCCGTGGTCACGGGTAGACTGAAGTGGCGGAGCAGTTGTCATCTTCGTGAAGCAAGGGCTCTTTTTGTGCCTATTAAAGTTTGTTACGCGAGAAGACCCGATTCTATATTTTTATAATGTGTACAAATCGCGAAAGTTTGAAAACATTTAAAGGAGATGTTTGATTTTGGGCCACCACTATGTACAGTATATAGAAAAATAGGAAAAAAATAGGGGATTACCATAAAAATACAAATAAATTAATTCGAAGAAGAGTACAATTGTACTGGAATTATTATTTGGGGACGTTTTTTAATATGTTAACCCTTTTTTTCTGGTAGCCATGACAGTTGTGTTTGACATTAACATGAATTTGACAACTTTGACAGTCCTAGGTTTCGTGATGTGTGTGTGACGCAATCGAGTACAACACCTGTAGTTCTATTTCATTATAATTATAACGAAATCCAAGTATTTTCGTCTATAAACAACGTAGATAGGTTATGTAAGTACACAAGAAATGAACACTATGAGGTCAATGACATGCAACAGTTGTCAAAATGACATTTCACATAATTTCGATCCACCATATTTTTATGTGTTGTGTTGCTCTCCTTGACGAAGTTAACTTGAATGTACAATTAAACAAAGTAAAATTATAGAAAATTAACATTAAAAAACGGTTACTTTATTGTATAGCTATATTTCCTTATAGTATACATGGTGCTGGCCCAGGCTCCATACATTTCAGAAACATCTCCTTTTTCTATTTTGAGTCGCATATACAATACATAAGCAAGTGATTGCAGATCACGAGTGATTTGAATCCATTGAAGAGTTCCATTATTTATCTCCGAAGGTCTTCATCAGATCTTCACCAAATTTAAAAGGGAGAATACAAAAAAAGAATCATCCAAATCGATGCATATTTAAGTCGGAGTAATGCCCGAAAAATCAAAAAAAATAAACACCGTGGGCGAGGTTCCCGAAAGATTTTAACCTTCGATTCCGATGCCTAATTGGAGAAGAAAAACAAGGATATAGTTTGTTGAATAAAGCTTAATTTTCGAAATACTGGAAATTCACAATTTGAAAAATCTCTATGGTAACAAGTCCTATGAACGCGGCGTTGCGACTTTTATCATACCATACCCCACTCGCCGTATGTCTTATTTGTCGGGGAGGGTTGTGAAGTGAGAAGTTTCTTATCCAGTCACACGAGTTTATAAATGTTGCCAGTTCAACCTAAGGTATTGTTTACAAGGAAGCACTAAAGTTAATTGATTTATTAAGTACCTACTGAAAAAGAAAAAAAAAATGACTGAATTGGACTTTCGTTGATATAACATTTGACTCATAATACCATCAGAAAGGCGTGTTTAAAATCTTTCGGCCTTCTCGGGCCCACGGTGTATATGTTACGGTTAAAGATAGGTATGAATATAAACTTAAGAGTAAAGCGGGGAATTCACTAGTAGGACATGCCCGCGGGCAGTCTGTCCGGGCAAGACTGTCGCCGCAATACACAGACACATTAGTTTGTTTTAGAACGGCTTCGCAATTAGTTGTGCACATTATGGTGCCCGCGCAGACAAAATGAGATCGCGCGGATATGAAACGGGCAGTCTGCCGGACTGCCCGCGACGGTAGTACACTGATAGACATTGCACAGACCTATAGTAGCGAAGTCCGTCGGGCATGCCTGCAAGGTTGCCCGCGGGCATGTCCGTCTAGTGAATTCCCCGCTTAACCAGTCAATGTTAAGTTTAGATTTAATGGTTGCCGAATGTTGTTTTATCTCATCTTTAACCAGCTACCGTAACATATACGCAGACGAATTGAGAACCACCTCCTTTTTTTAAGTTGGTTATAAAATGCATTCGAAAGTTATGCAAATAATCAGTAGCAAAGTTCATACAATATTGATTAGGGTAGGTCGAGCTCAGGCAAGGTGGTACCGCAGTACCAAGATGTTTATTGAAATAGCTTAGAACCACGTACAGCTAGCATGCTGGCTTTGAAGCTACTTTAAGCTGCTGTTTGTAAATATTTAAATAGCTTCTTAAGGGCCAGGACACATTGATCGACGGCGTTCGACGGTTTGTCCAGGGGGTCTACTCCCTAAGCACGAAGTCCGTGGTTCCAGCCTTAGTTACGAGCGTTTCCTACTCCCTATCACCTATGGAGATTCGATTATTTCGGGGCCCGACCTAAGAATGAATGACAACACGATTTGACAGTTGTCCCTACTACCGATGTGTTTTTACCCGTCCGAAAAGTTGTGATTAACACTTGTTTTGTTCACTTCTACGTTTCGGGATACTTTCGGAAGGGTGACTACCTTCGTTGACGGACTTAGGGAGTAGGTCCCCACAGCAAAGTATGGAACGACGTACGTATCCTTTCGCATCGACGCGACGAACGCGCTCCGGTGGCGGACTGACACAAAAACGCGATCGTTCGTCGGCGGGCACAGACGGCGATCGACGGCTGGAGTGCGATTCACTAAGGCAAAACATCTTTACAACCAAGAAGTCGTCGTTGAAACATCTGATGAAAACATTTCGGTATTCTTTAGTTAAAACTGCGCGATCGTAGATCGTCGACGGCGCGACATAGAACTAAAATATGGTTGCGTTCATGTTCGTCAGATCGTCGACGAGCATAGGTAGCTTAGCGAATACGGTTTTTATTAACGTTGTTTTTAAAAGCGATATTTACGATGAAACATCAGTGAACTCGTCGTTGTTTACATCCATGATGAGTCTGTTATTGAATCGCATTGCTGATGTTTTGGATTTAACCAGAAGAGGCTCTGGCGTATTTATTTATTTATCTACAAGGTGTAACCTAAATAACGCACAACCCCTTAAGGGGTCACTGTACTTCATCATTATGAACAACTTTTACTATGGGACCAAAGAAGAAATCGCGAAAAAAAAATCAGCTGTTCCCTACATTTATGTTCGCTTACCTCGTCAAAATGTGGAGGAGCTCGTGGCTAAATAATTACAGCCGCATAGACCGATCCTCCGGGTTAAGCCACGCTTGCCGAGGTTGGTCTGTGGATGGGTGACCATTTACCATAGCGAGTTTCCTCCGTGCCTCGGAAAGCACGTAAAGCCGTTGGTCCCGGCTGTCATTTATAGATCTTTGACAGTCGTTACTGTTGGTCAGAAGCCAGAAAGTCTGACAACCAGTCTTACCAAGAGTATCGTATTACCCAGTTACTGGGTTGTGGAGGTCTGATAGGCAGTCGCTCCATGTAAAATACTGATATTCAGCTGCATCCGGTTCGACTGGAAGCCGACCCCAACATAGTTGGGAAAAGGCTAGGCAGATGATGACCTCGTCAAAATGTAGGAAACAGCTGATTTTTTTTTTCGCGATTTCCTGTTTGGTCCCATAGTAAAAGTTGTTCATAATGATGAGTACCCCTTAAGAGGTTGTGCGTTATTTAAGTTACACCTTGTATAAAATCTAATTAATCATTTTATTTTATTATCAGCCCATTATTGTCCCACTGCTGGACCTGGACCTCTTCTCTGATTGAGAATGGATTAGGCCTAAGTCCACCCTATCGGCCTAGCGTGGATTGGCAGACTACACACACCTATTATTATTTTTGCAGATTTCCTCACAATTTTTTTTTTTCAAAATGTGAACCATTTCTTTCTGTATCTGAGTAATTTTAGCGTTCCAAGTTAACTAACTGCGTGGAGCGATATCGCGCTAGTTGAGCCGGTCAGCTGTGTCGCCGCGCCTTCATTAATTTATGCATGGCATCGAAATTTTCAATAAAATACATTTTTTTTTGGGAAAAACACTTTTATTTATTTTTAATCAATCTAAATCCCGTGCGGGGTTAATCTATACCATTAATAGATCATGTGGTTTGAAGGAATTATACGAATTCGTTAACACCCTGTATAAAAACGGCAAAAAAATCATGTCTGTTGTATGGGAGCCCCCCTTAAATATTTGTTTTATTTTAATTTAATTATTTATTTTAAAAGTGAATATAACTAAATATTCTGTGAATATTTAAAGCGTCTACCTTTTGAATTAATATCGAGCAAAAACGAGCAAAAAATCACGTTTGTTGTATGGGAGCCCCCTTAAATATTTATTTTATTCTGTTTTTTAATATTTTTTTTGTTATAGCGGCAATAGAAATGCATCATCTGTGAAAATTTCAACTGTCTAACTATCAGGGTTCGTGAGATACAGCCTGGTGACAGACGGACAGACGGACAGCGGAGCTTTAGTAATAGGGTCCCGTTTTATCCTTTGGGTACGGAACCCTAAAAACGTAACCAACATCATCAAAAAAAAAAACTAAAAAAAGAGTGAAATAATTAGCATGATATGAATTAACAGTTTCAGAAGTCGGTGGCTTTTATTTGTTTCAGTGTAGAATTGCACCGACTTCTGAAACTTAAATTTATATCATGCTAATTATTTCACTCTTTTTTTAGTTTTTTATTTGAAATCGGTTTTTACTTTTATTTAAAGATTTTTTATTAAATACCTACCTACGTTTTAGTGTCATAAATTACACGGTTTAAGGCCTACCCGCACACAACAGTGCCGGCACAGTACCGACACGTGCCGATCAGTGTCAGTGAAATATAATATTGTACCATACATTTTGTATGACGCTATCCGTACTCGTCAGTGACAGTGACGTACCGGCGAATGTCGGCGCAGCACTGACATCACTGAACGTCACTGTCACTGACGAGTACGGATAGCGTCATACAAAATGTATGGCACAATATCATATTTCACTGACTCTGATCGATACGTTACTGATCGGCACGTGTCGGCACTGTGCTGGCACTGTTGTGTGCGGATAGGCCTTAAGACTACAAAAAATGTCACGGTTGCGTAATCTTTCCAGCAACTAGGTAGGTAGTTTTCTTAAGAATAGGTATTATTGTATAATTTATCATAACGGCTCCTTACAAATACATACAATCTTCTTTGTTCTTGGCTAATGTTTCTGTGATGACAGTTAAAACAGATATTAAAAGTCCCCATCAAAACTTTTGCTGAAGGGAACAATCCAAAACGTCATCTAAAGTATATGTGTTTTTTTTGTTTTTTGTTGATTTTTTCAAAAAGCGCTTAAGTAATCAATTTCGATAAAATTTATACGAAACCACCTCTGAAGTATGGCCTACCAAACAAAAAAAGAATAATCAGAATCCATTCATAATTGGAGGAGAAATTGCGTAACAAACACACAAAAAAAACAGACTATTTGAGAACTTTCTTCTTTTTGAAGTCGGTTAAAAACCATAAATTAGCGAAATTATCAATGTTTTTTTTTGTTTTTTTTAAATAACCTAGATTTACTTAGTTCTTTTTGAACGTCAATTTTACAATATTAAAGACATCCCACAAAAAGCCCCCCCATCACCGCTTCCTAGTGTTTATGCTGTGAAGAAGAAAAGGCGCAACAAACTCCCCAGCAACACAGATATGTCTGTCAAGTGAATAAATTAATTGACTCTATACAAAGAAAATCATAATATTTTTTACAATAATAAAATTATGCAATTATAGGAAAAGTAAAAATTAAAAAAAGTAAGTAGGTAGGTATATAAATCAATTCTGTATGAATTGAGATAAATCAAAATCGTATCTAAATAATATACAAGGTTAGTTTTAGTTTAACTAAACCTGAAACTACACTTCTCATCAAAAAAATCGAAACACTTCCGAAATTATCTTTGTGGCGACAATTAAACAAAAAACAAGCATTAATTCATTATAGAAAAAACATAATTTAGTAGCTGGAAGTTTGGCCTTTACAATGGTGTACGAAACTTCCAAAAATTTGTTTTTTTTTTTTTCATTTTTTATCCTTTAAATGAATGGAACATTGTTTTGAGATAAACGTGTGTTTAGAGTTGGAGTACATTTGTCGTGCAAAAAACGCAAAATAACGCATTACTTTAAAATTTTCTGTTTGTCATTTGTTGATTAGGCTCTGTGACGTCTGTTAAAATGTTTTTTTTATAACACACATGCATACTTCACCCGCAGCAGCCGCCCAAGAAGTGGCATTGCTGGATTCTGGGACTAGTCAGCGTGTTGTGGCTGCAAGATTGCATCTAAGCCACTTGTCTGTTCAAGGAGTGTAGCAACGCTATCGGGAGTCTGGTTTATTTACGCGCCATCCAGGATCTGGTAGGAATCGGGTCACTTTTGAGTGAGACGGCCGATTTATTGTAACCGTTTGTTTGCAAAATCGACGCCTTTGCGCTTTTCAACTGTAGCAGCAGCTCGTTGTTGTTCGAAGGGTGACTGTAAGTGGCTCTATGATTTGAAGAAGGTTGAATGAACGTAAACTGGTACCACACAAGTCAGCTAATGGGCCGAAATTAACAACAGACCATCGAAGAGCTCACCAAAAAAAATCGAACCACCTCGCAAGTTTTTGTTTTGAATGGATTATTAGAAAAACATGTTTTTTTTTTAAAATAAATACTAAATGCCATTTAATAGTAGGTAGCATAAGGTTTAGAATTCCTTATGTTGATGTTCCATAATTTTACTCTCGTCAGAAAAGAGAACCTTGCTCATTTGTAGGTTTGAACAATTTAAGTGCACAAGTGCAAAGTTAAGGCGCGCTCTTCGATGGTCTGTCGTTAATTTCGGCCCATTAGCTGGCTTGTGTGGTACCAGTCTACGTTCCTTCAATCTTCTTCAAATCGTAGAGCTACTTACAGTCACCCTTCGAACAACAAGGAGCTGCTGCTGCAGTTGAAAAGCGCGAAGGCGTCGATTTTGCAAACAAACGGTTGCAATAAATCGGCCGTCTCACTCAAAAGTGACCCGATTCCTACCAGATCCTGGATGGCGCGTAAATAAACCAGACTCCCAATAGCGTTGCTACACTCCTTGAACAGACAAGTGGCTTAGATGCAATCTTGCAGCCACAACACGCTGACTAGTCCCAGAATCCAGCAATGCCACTTCTTGGGCGGCTGCTGCGGGTGAAGTATGCATGTGTGTTATAAAAAAAAACGTTTTAACAGACGTCACAGAGCCTAATCAACAAATTACAAACAGAAAATTTTAAAGTAATGCGTTATTTTGCGTTTTTTGCACGACAAATGTACTCCAACTCTAAACACACGTTTATCTCAAAACAATGTTCCATTCATTTAAAGGATAAAAAATGAAAAAAAAAAAACAAATTTTTGGAAGTTTCGTACACCATTGTAAAGGCCAAACTTCCAGCTACTAAATTATGTTTTTTCTATAATGAATTTATGCTTGTTTTTTGTTTAATTGTCGCCACAAAGATAATTTCGGAAGTGTTTCGATTTTTTTGATGAGAAGTGTAGTTTGTTCAGAATCACTAGGAGAATCGATTGATATATTTTTTACACCACTTTTTTTTGTTTTTTTTTTTCATAAATTTTCAATTTTGTTTCAGTAGGTTTCTACCCATAACAGTTGACGGGAATAGACACCTTGAGGCTTGAAATGGTCCGCTCGGTCAGTTTCCGTGTATTAGACAACCCCTGCATAGCACATCTCAGGCATTTCACACTTTTTTAGCGAACTTAACGCGACATAAACTAAGGTGTAACTTGGAGATTTACTAAAAAAAAACACATATTCAGGCAGTTCTGATGAAAATCTTGTTGGGGTGTCTCGGTTTTCGTATAAAGTAAAAATAACGTTGTAGATACTTATATAAACCTACACACCATACCTATATTAAAATATTTGTTATTCTTTGTATGATAACGTTTTGTAGAGAAACTTACGGTGAAAAAGGTATAGTCAATATAGACGATGGCCTGGCTACCTATCACTGTAGAGTGCAATTTTATTGAGTTTTAACCTCGATATGTGGGTATTAAATGCCAAACAGGGTTACCGGTAGGATCACAGCACAACTTTGACATTAATTGCATTAAAACTGTGCTTAACCCGTTAGGATATCCACAAGCGTAATAATACTATGTTGTGTAACTCAATTTTAACTATATACTTGGACGGAAAGACGAAATACACGTGGCTAGAATATTTCTTGCGTGATATAAAGGACTGAAAATAGATATTTTTAAAAGAAATCTTAAAAATAGTTCATAAGAGAAATACATAAGAATTTTTCGCGGAAATCACAAAAGAGGTACAAAAAGGAATAATTCATAATGACGAAGGAACGACACACTGGTTGTTTCCTTACTATGACCTAAAACATTCCCGGCAATGCAGCTTATGGCTGAAAATCAGCTGCAATGCGCAACACCCAACTAGCACAAGTACCAACCAAGGTAAATACTACAGAAGTCATTCACCTTCATTCTATACGCCTCACAGCTTACCTATAAAACAACTTTATTATCTGTCAAAATTATAATCGCCATTTTCATCTCAATACGATTTTGACATTGTACCAAAATTAATTAGAATTTTTAGTACACCATTACACGCTTCGGAACAAGGAATATTCACATCCTACGTCCGCCCTTAATCAACGATCATTATTTAGCAATTTTACGACTTAAATAAAGCAATAGAATCGATGAAAAGACAATTTAGAATCGAAATAACACGCAGAAATGTCACATTTGGCGCGTAAACGTCAAACGTCAGGCGGCCATCTTGCGCGAGCTTATTGGCGCGTTCGGTAGGGTTGTTTGAGAGGCGAATGGGCGGACGTATGCCTGTCTCTGTCGCGCTCCGTTACATAATACGGAAATGGGTGAGCAGTGTTAAGTTTTGTGGCGAGTTCCGCATGCGGCCGCTGTCGGGGGGTAGTTATTGATTTTTCAAGGAGTTTGCGGCAGTCGCCTAACACGCCGGTGCCCAGCGCGAAAAACACTACCGAACCGCGCTCGCGTTTTTTCAAAAAACACAATTATTTATCCTAAATTGTAATTTTGAAGTTAAATATTCCGTATTCTGTTACATTCGTTCTGTAATCTGTTAATTGTGTGGAGATTGTTGTGCTGGAAAATTCATTTCGTAAGTGTTGAAGGTTTAATTGTCACTTTTTTTTATTTCAAGGCACCATTTTAATCACGTTTTATGTGTCACTGAGGGCTTTTTATTGCCTTTTTCTGTGTTTTAGATTTGATTCACGATTTTGAGGTGGATCACATGTTGTGTTGTATTAATTGCCATCAGCTGTTGGACGCACCCGTGCAGCTAATTAGACGTCAAAAAATTAAAAATATATACAGTCTCGATCATTATTTTCACTGCTTAATAATAATAGTAAAAAATCTGACTCACCAATTTGTCTAGCGCGAAATTGGGCCTCAGCAATCTTGTCCGAACCATTGCGTGGTGCACGTTCATTTTGTTTTTTTTATTTTATTTATTTTATTTTTAAATCTAATGGCACATTCAAATCACTCGCACGTCAGTCGTCCACTGATTAAATCTCAATGATGCATATACATTGCCGGGAGTATACCAAGCTCGATATTGTCCTACGAATCGATAGTGTAATGTATAGTGAGGATAGAACAGATCTTAGTGAGGCGGAGATGTCTCCTATGACGTCATAGATCGTTAGTGACACCATGGTGACGTCATTCGTCCTTGTTCGCGTCCCCCGAGATGCCTTCGGGTCTAAAACTCATTACTTTTAATACGGTTGGATTAATTCGCAATATTGGAATATTAATGGCCGTGATCTACATGTGTTATGAGAATACGAGTGTGTGTTATCCCTTATTAGATTAGGGGAGATCCAATTGATGCTATCAAGAGATACGGTTTTTCTTGAAGCCACACACAGGCAAAGCATGAAATTTTTGAAGTGTGGGGAAAGGCTAGCATATAAAACTTCCTCACCGCACGCTAAGAATTATAGACGTGTGTGTGAGCCGTCAGGATCTTTGGGTGAAAAGAGTTTAACATGAAATGTACTAGATTTGACAGGTTTTTCACTTCTTCCTTCGCAAGTAGCTCTGTCATCCGCGTTTATTAAGAGCCATGTTGGACAATAGACCAGAATTTACAGCTACTTCGAAACGTCAAAATTAGGTACACGGTTCCAAACAATGGGTTCTATGGAGAAGAGCCGGCAAGAAACTCCATGGATAGGTACTCTGTTATAACTATTGTTACAATAAGGTTACAATAAGGCCCACACATGTTTCTTATATTATATTAATGTAACATCTATTTAACTTGTGGAGTGCAATAAATGTATTGAGTATTGAATAAGTTGTCAACATGTGGGATGTGGATTCGGCAACCATTGCAACGATAGTCGTAACGTCCAATGGCCTAATGGCCCACAGCCTCGACCAACACCTCATGAGGCTCTTGTTAGGTGGCTAGATTAAGGGTCCGATACAGAAAGCAGTCCTCCTGGACACGGTGCGTATTGTGAGGAGGTTCCTGTCTCTGGAGTATAAAGAGTACCCTATCCATGGAGTTTCTTGCCAGCTCTTCTCCATAGAACCTACTGTTTGGAACTGTGCACCTAATTTGGACGTTTCTAGGTAGTTGTAACCTCTAATCTTTAATGGGTACAACATAGCTTTAAATGTGCGTGAATGGCGGTTGTGAAGGAAGATTTTAAAAATCTGTCAAATCTAGTATACACTGTGGGCTTGAGATACCTGAAAGATTTTAACCACGCCTCTCTGGTGGTATAATGAGTCAAATATTAGATCAACGAAGGTCCAATACAGTTTTTTTTTTCTTTAATTAATGAATCAGTTAACTTAACTAAACAATACCTTAGGTTGAACTGGCAACATTTATAAATTATCGTGTGAGTGAATAAGAAACTTCTCACTTCACAACCCTCCCCGTCAAATAAGACATACGGCGAGACCTATGGTATGATAAAAGTCGCAACGCCACGTTTAAAGGACTTGTTACCATAGATATTTTTCGATTTGTGAATTTCCGTAAATAATAAATGTTTCTAAAATTAAGCTTTTTTCAACAAACTGTATCCTGGCTTTTCTTCTTCAATTAGGCATCGGAATCGAAGGTTAAAATCTTTCGGGTACCTCGGGCCCATGGTGTTTTTCATGTTAGTTCGTTCATTTAGATCCATGTTAGACTGTAAAGAAGCCATTTTAAACCGTGCGTGCATAGTTAGGCTAGGAATTTAGCATTGGGAAATATTCTGACCAACTTACAAAAACATGTACCTTAATTAGAGAAGGTTAAATGGAGGGGCTGAAATATTAGTAATACCTCACGATACAACATGCTTTCGATGTAATAACAAAGCCTCTCATTGGTCGTATTTGCACCAATCTTGGATCCAAATCCAAAATCCGTGGAGCACAAAGATTCCAGACGAAAACCAGCGTCAAATAATAGTGCTTGACATTAAGCTGATCTGGCCGGTCACGATCCACCGAGCTCTCCCGTCGTAGAGCTGGTCGTCTCTTCAGACTCCGCAATTACACCGATAATTCAGCTCTCATCAAGTTGTCCCCCCCCCCTAAGTCCCCGCCAACAACGCCCTAAGCCGAGGTCCGAGTCCCACTAGGAGTCGCCCTTAGTGCTGTTGTTGCAGGTAGTCATGATGTTAGTGTAGTACAAGTAGTTAGCTTAGGTTAAATACTATACTTCCCCCATTGGCTGGAGACCCTTCAGGTCTCGCCAATAACTGACCGGTTACGTAGAAAGGGTCCCCAAGGACGATCTACAGCAGCCCAATAGAAAAAAAAACCTGATCTGGACACCTTTTTGGTCCAGCCGTGAGACACATACCCAATTTTTTTTATTTACATTGCACTTTTTATCTATTATGTCTCTGTGCTGTGTTCAAATAAATGTTTCTTTATCTTTATCTAGCTTTTGCCCGCAGCTTCGCTTGCGTGAAATTTGGAACCCGTTAAGTGACGATTTTCCATACAAACTTTCATCCCCTATTTAACTCCTTTAGGAGTTGAATTTCGAATAATCCTTCCTTATTTATTCCTTGCCTACGTTATAAAGGGAACCTTTGTGCAAAATTTCAGCTTTCTAGGTCCAAGGGTTTTGGCTGGGCGTTGAGTCAGTCAATCAGGACTTTTCTTTTTATTTATATAGATGTGTGTGGATGGGTCTCCAACGACGATGCTGGTGGCTAGCCGTATCCTAAATTCGAGGCGACGCCGTGCTGCAGCTGTGCAGTTGCGGTGCCGTTATAATGTGCCATGACCTTAAGAGAGACCGTCAAAAATAGGGCTTTTTTTCTATAGATAAACTCTTCAGTCATATGACACTTCTAATGTGACAAAATAGGATAAACATACATATTACCGTCGATGCGCTTGCATAAACCCCATACATGCATTTTCTTGTTTTTTTTAATTCGATATATTTCTTTAATTGTGAACGCCACATCTATTACCAAAATTTCAAAATTCTCACTGTATCTTGATTTTCAAAAGTGTTGAAAAAACAAAGAAAAAACAGGTATTTAAACCTAAAATATTCAAATCCGAACGCGTAGATCTGACAAACAACAAAATTGAAACTACAACTCGAAACGATATCCTGAGGAATACTTTTGGTGCGGTTCATTTGGTGCGTTTCAAAGTTGTTGCGCTTCGAGGAATACCCCCGATTTTAACGTGCACATGTCTCAATTCTACTTGTTGTTTTTTACTTCTTGTTAACGTTGCACGATCATAAAATGTGACATGTGCACTAAAAATACAAAAAGGTTGAGCTTAACGAAGAAAGACAAACAAAACACTATAAAAACAAGATGTTTTAACGTTTTGAATTTTATAGGTTTTTTAAAACTTATTTGCTATCAGAAAAACTAGTTTTTTCCGCTTCATGAAATATTGATAAAATCCACACATATCGTCGCCCGGGAGTGAAAACCACGGGAATACATTTGGTCACTGCGCAGTTCCTGCGGGCTTTCACGCTGAATAAGTCAAAAGGTGCAAAAGCTAGTCAATTATATCTTTATATCTATACATATAAAAGGAGAAGCTGACTGACTGACTGACTGATCTATCAACGCACAGCCTAAACCGCTGGGGTTAGAAACTTGAAATTTTGACAGTAGGTTCCGTTTGTAACATAGGCATCCACTAAGAAGGGATTTTTCGAAATTCAACCCCTAAGAGAGTTAAATAGGGGATGAAAGTTTGTATGGAAAAGCGTCCCTTAACGGGTTCAAAATTTCAGGCAAGCAAAGCTGCGGGCGAAAGCTAGTTTATTATGAATTTTACGTACCCCATAAAGACTAGTTTCAGTGCCTACAAACTAATTTCACATAGAGCGGCTCTCTTATAAGATATAGTACCTATACGCAGTAATAAAATAAAAATTACCAAATTGCATTCCGAGGTTTTCAGTCCCGAGTGTGGATATGGGTTTTGGCAAGCGCATTGACGATATTTTGAGCTGAAAGAAGTAACACTAAAAAAATGTTTTTATCACAGTATTAAAAGAAGATGTTTTGCTAGCGTTTTGAATTTTTAGGTTTTTCTTAAACTTATTAGTTATCAGATAAAACTGTTCTTTGCGCCTCCTGAAAAGTTGATAAAATCCACATAATTCTGGGTTTTGGCAAGCGCTCTGACGTTATATAAGTAATTAGTTACTATGTACTACCACATTCACTGTCGCCATCGGTGTGCTTTTTACTTCGTTAAGCTCAAAACGACGGCTCCTACGTATACTAGAACAAGTGCAAAAACACAACTGCATAGGAGAGCGGATTAAAAAGGTGCTAAACCTTTTATCTTTGACATAAATCAATAAAAATATTTGAAATTTAGAAAAGGTAATATGGTATGGTCCATTTCAGAATTTCAAATATTTCTATTTATGCCAAAGTTAAAAGGTTTAGCACCTTTAATCCGCTCTCCTATGCAGTTGTGTTTTTGCACTTGTCCTAGTATACGTAGGAACCGTCGAAAATATAGTTTATTTTTAGGGTTCCGTACCCAAAGGGACCTTATTACTAAAACTCAGCTGTCCTTCCGTCTGTCACCTAAAGTTAAGGGTGGTTTCCTAAGAACGTTTTCCTGTAGCTAGGGTTAAAGTAGCTGCCCTTTATGCCCCATCTCAAATTACCACATTGTTTATCATACCTCGCGGATTATTTCAATTTGCGAGAACATCTATACATAGTTGTTGTCAAAGCTTACTATACAACTTTATTTTTAGTATACAAAAACCGAGACACCCCAACAAGATTTTCATCAGAACTGCCTGAATATATATTTTTTTAATAAATCTCCAAGTTACACCTTAGTTTACGTCGCGTTAAGTTCCCTAGTAAAGTGTGAAATGCCTGAGATGTGCTATGCAGGGGTTGTCTAATACACGGAAACTGACCGAGCGGACCGTCTCAAGCCTCAAGGTGTCTATTCCCGTTCACTGTTATGCGTAGAAACCTATTGAAAGAGAATTGAAATTTATGAAAAAAAAAAAGAAAACATATAACGTGGTGTAAAAACTATGTCAATCGATTCTCCTAGTGATTCTGAACAAACTAGTTTCACGTTTAGTGTATACCTACTAAAACTAAACTTGTATAAGCTTTAAAACTTTAAATTCGGCTTACTGAAAGTTTTTCTCGTTTATTATTCAGATTTACAGTTTAATATTCCACTTCAAGGTCAGAGTTAGAATTATATCGATGTTGTCTGGCCATGACCTTTCAAGGATTCTGAATTACAGGAAATAAAAGTTGTAACTGTTATAACAAGCTGTGGGCATTGTTGGGTCCTAATTACTTCCTCTCATAACTACCATTAACCCATGCTTGTTCAATCTGCCTAGCCTTTTACCAACTATGTTGGGATGAGCTTCCAGTCTACTACCGCCTACTCCCGAAGTCCGTCAACGAAGTTAGTCGTGTGTCGTGTGAACAAAACAAGTGTCAAGTTCAACTTTTCGGACGGACAAAAACACATCGGTATGGACAACTGTCAAATCGTGTTGTCATTCATTCTTAGTTCGGGCCCCGAAATAATCGTATGTCCGTAGGTGATAGGGAGTAGGAAACGCTCGTAACTAAGGCCGAAACCACGGACTTCATGCTTAGTGGTCAATCAGACTGCACTAGCGGGTGCGGGGGCGGGCGCGGGCGCTCGGGTCTTGGCGGCTGCGTGTTCACAGTAGTGCCGAACGAGCTATCGTACGACGCTTCGGCGGGTGCATCAAAATGGTTTAGAACCACACACGCAGTCACCTAACAGACGCTATATCACTGTGAACGATACGGGCGGACTGAGCCATTAGAAACACCCGCGCCACCGCGCCCGCGCCCGCCTCATGCAGGCGCGCGACTCGCGGGCGCACTGTGAATGCAACTGGCGTTTACATACTTACATTTGATTTACACGCGCCCGCCTCCACTCTGAAATACGGCTTAGGGAGTAGACTGTTACTAGTCGGGCGACGGATACTGGTTCGTAGCCTCTTATAACTCGATCGATATCGTGATGCGTCATTCATTTATCACCAAAATATTATTATCATGCACATTATACCTTAGAGCAACATTCACTACCTTAATTTTATTCGTCATGCAACTATAAGGCCGCCAGCAACTTACCCCAATGCGGCAATTTCATAGAATTACGGCAAACGACGTCATTAGTTGAGCCAACAAAATTCGACCAATAACAAACATTCGGCGCGTTTGACGTAAATACAGGTCACATAATAGGTCACAGGACACATAGGTATACATCTATAGTTGTTATATTGACAGATGAATTAAGTAACGCTGTATTTTGTGTTCATAGCCGTCAATGGATGTCGTTACAACGTTTACTTTTTTATTTACGAGTATGTTTAATCATACCTAGGGATCGGATATTTGGATGCGTAATAACCTAAAGTTAATTTTTAGTTATAAAAGTATGGAAGCGGTTTCTTAAAATATGTTTTTTGTAAAAAAAAAACGGAATGCCAGGAACACTGGGAATGCATAACTAGTAGGGTACCTATATAGTATGGAAGCGACTTCTTAAAATTATTTGTTAAAAAAAAACCCTGGGATTCTTGGATTACATAATTGTTTACAATTAATGTTTACCCCCCGATGCAAATATGTATGTATGTAAAATGTAAAGGTAGATCCAGACTTTGCGAGGCATGCGCCACGAACGGCGCACAACGAATGCCTGGGAGAGAGGCGTCCGTGTCGAAAAAATATACCAACGTATGCTCGGGTCGAGCCATCGTTTGCCGTCATACGTTGGCTCGCCCTCGCACATGCGTAGCACATGCCTCGCCACGAATATGAAGGTACACACATTGCGAGGCATGCGTTGAGCGCCGTTCGGCGCATGCCTCGCAATGTCCATATCCACCTTTAGAAGAGGAGTGGTGTGTGTTAGATAAACCAAAAAAAGAACATAAATTCAAATAATTATCCCGGAACCGCGGGGTTTTTTCGACACAAAAGTGCATTCCATATTAACCAACGTCTCAAGTTTACGTGAATATGCATCCGAATATCCGATCTCAAATAGCTTGATTACACCTACCGAGTAGAGAGGCGAGACAGTAAAATGTCACTCGACCTAGACAGTGCTGTGGCCGAGTGAGTGTTTTTACACGTATTTTTGAAATTGCGGCGAGGCAGTACGTTTTTAACTAAAACATTGAGAGCAACTTTCGCGGGAAAATCTGACGTGTACGCACCGAGTGGCGAGTGGTCGCCGAGTGCACGCCAAGTAGACATGTGTCAGATATATCAAAACGAATTCAAAAACCGATTTCAAACACAAATCGATTCGTATCGATTTCTCAAACTAGAAAATTCGATTTCAAATCAAATCACTGAACGAACGAATCCGAATCGACAAATAAAATCAATGGATATCACCAAACGAATCGTGTGTGTATCCAAAATCCAAACGCAAACTTATGCCTAGAAAATCGCTTTCTCTCTTTCTAACATAACGGAACTTAGCGGAATAAAAAGTATAGCATGAATTTTGCGATTTAGATTTCGGTTTATCGGTAACGGAAATGATGAAATGCGATCAATATCATCTTTACTGCTAAGTTTTTAAAGACTATAATTGCGAGATAATACGTTGATGTATTTTGGTTTATGGACTAGTGTTTATAATGTACCTACCTATTGTTTTCGTTTAGATGAAAATCGCACAAATCGTTAGTACTTACTCCTTAGCTAATAAAACGAAATCTAAGTACGCAACCGAATTGGCGAGGTTAGGCGCTACTGAAATCGGATTTCTAAAAACGGATTTTGAAATCGATTTTGATATCTGAAATCTGATAAATATCAGTTTGCATTCAAAACCAAAAACGCCCATGTCTAACGCCAAGTGCGTGTTCAGATCCACCGAGTGAGCGAGCAAGACAGTGCGGGGAAGCGGAGGGGTGGGTACTCGGCCTAGTAAATAGAACGGGATCCGAGTGACTCTCTCGGCCTGCTGTTAGGCCGAGCGCACGGCCGAGCACTTGGCCATGTGTTTACAAATACCGAGTGCTCGGACGAGGGCACTGTCTCGCCACTCTACTCGGTAGGTGTAATCAAGCTATAATCATAACGTATCATCACGCCTGTATTCCGCGAAAGATAGGGCAGAGGTGTATAGTACACCTTCATTACGCCGTTATTTTTGTAATAGGGCGAGTCAATTGCCATCAACCGGGCACAAATCCAGACTGCGTGCTAAAAACTATAATTTAGTTTTAAATGAGATGTAGAATTAGTATTAGCTGTTCTTTACTACTATTTTTTCTTTTATTATTCTTGTTAAGAAAGAAGAAAGAAAAAATATTTATTGACGCATAGAGACAAGAATAAACAAATTCTTTTAAAAATCTATACGTGTAAAAAGAGAAGCTGACTGACTGACTGATCTATCAACGCACAGCCTAAACCGCTGGGGTTACAAAGTTGAAATTTTGACAGTAGGTTCCTTTTGTAACGTAGGCATCCACAAAGAAGGAATTTTTCGAAATTCAACCCCTCAGGGAGTTAAATAGGGGATGAAAGTTTGTATGGAAAATCGTCACTTAATGGGTTCAAAATTTCACGCAAGCGAAGCTGCGGGCAAAAGCTAGTCTTATTATAACAACGTCCGGGTCGTCGTCCGAGTCAATATTTTAAGAGAAATAGCTGTTCAAAGATTTCATAAAAAATACGCTAAAATCAATCTATCCTTAGCTATGATCAGCTGTGTTTACATTTTAGGTCATATTTGGGGTCACGAATTAGAAGGTCCATTTTCTGAATTCGTAACTAAAGCAGGAATAGAAGAATGTTTGAAAAAACTAAAATAAAAATCTTTTTTTTTATCGAATTTTGAAATTTTAACTCTTGCTTTTAACAGTCATCATCATCAGTGATACTTTAAGTGGCCTGTGTATAAGGCCCGGACTCCACCAAAGCGGAGACGAGACAAGCGGAGCGGAGATGTGTTTTAAAAAACCAACAGAATTTCGTTATTCACACATCTCGTCTCTTCTCAGCTTAAGTGGATACCACTGAGCGGAGATGTATCATATTTGTATGGCGCGATGGAAGCGGAGATGTGAGCTGTTCCTCGCTGAGATTGAGCTGGGCCGCGGTACAAGGCGGAGATGTGAGCTTTGCCTCGCAAACTGACGAGACGGCGCGCAGCGGAGACGAGATGTGTGCGGCGTACAGTGAGCGGTGTCACACTTCTCATGTCAACTTGTATAGCGACATGACGGAGACGTCTGCCTTTCGTGTCAGATCGCACTAAACTGTGCGTTTACATCCAACGCTCGCCGCACGCAGCTCAGTTCCGCTCTAGTCAACGCACTTCTCCACCCTAGCCAGCACACATCTCCGCTACAGTCTAGCCAGTACGCATCTCCGCACAGTTTCGATTACGCTTCGGACATCTCCGCACATTTCCGCTTTGGTGGAGTCCGGGCCTTAGTACCCCCTTTCCGACTAACCTCATAATATGTCTTTTTTTTGTGTTTTGGCCTCCTCGTTTTCTTGGAAGTCGGTTAAATACCTCATCATTCCTCCCACCAAGTTTCGTTGTATACTCATTAAAATTAATTATAATTTGCTGACAACAAAAATTATGGTTAGCTAATTAGAACACGGAACAACACGCCAGCTAATTATTTCATATCACGACATTATCATGTTTTATCTGTATAAAAGAAAGTATCTTCACGACTAGACACCGTTGCATGAGCACAGATATAAGTCGGTGTAAAATAGTGAATCATTTATTTTGCCACACACTTTAAAAACCGCGCGGATTATAATGGTTTGCAAGCCAGTCCGTGGATGGGTGACCATTCGACCCTCCGTGACTCAGAGAGCACGTTATTTAAACCGTCGGTACCCGTTATCACACGAATACCCATGTCAGTCGTTACGGGTAGTCAGAAGCCCGAAAGTCTGACAACCGGCGTAATCTTAGGATAGCGGCATTGCCCAGCGGGTTGCGAAGGTCTGATGGCAGTCGCTCCGTGTAAAATACTGGCATTCAGAAGCATCTGGTGAGTCTGGAAGCTGACTCCAACATAGTTGGGAAAAGAGGAGGCTGAACATTTAATGGCAGGGGTGATACTGTTATACCTTTCTCCCTTTACACCCGACCTGAAAAGAGAGTGAGTTTCACTTATAAAAAAATCTGGCTCAAAACCGTTTATTTTCTGTAATGCAACCGCTATGCATCGATTAGAGGCTGGCGAGACATCCTCACGATCAATCGATGTCGTTTGTGTTCGCAGAAAGTAAACGGTTTGGCGCCAGAATTTTTTTAAAGTGAAACCCACTTATTTCAGTTCGGGTGTAAAGGGTTATAAGCATAAAGGTCACTAGAGCTCTCACACTCATTAGAGCCACCTGGCATCCGACCCGCATCGCCTCGCCTCGTGCGGTAAGTATTCTTTATGTGAACTTGTATGGATGTGCGCTCACTACATCAACTCCGTAGCGTCACCGGATCGCCTCGGGCGTATCGGCATCCACGCGTGGACGACGAGTTGACCACTCGGTGACAACTCGCTGCTCGCATGCTTGCCTTGCGTTGCTGCGCATTGCCAACGCACAAGTCTAGAGTGAACCGCGCGCTGCCATCGAGTGAACTCCTGCGACGACTCCTCTGGTTGACCACGCGAAGTTTACTGGTGATAACGCGGCGTCCTCCCGTGAACCACTTGCTGACAACGAGTGGACGCTGAGCGACGAGGCGATGCGGGTCGGGTGCCGAGTGGCTCTAATGAGCTGTGACCTTATTATTGACATCATGGCGTAAACAAGCATCAAAACTTTTCCTTCTCGAAATAAAAACACGCCACTCAGTGAGTTAAACTCATAACTCTACCTTCTTTGCCACAATTAGGTAATAAAGGCTCCATCTCTTTCATACAATCCTGTCGTTAAGCAAACTGTATATGTTTTATGGAACGTAGCCAAATTGCAATCGATTGCTGACTGTACGTCGTATGGACAGTCCAAATGACGCATTAAGATTCGATTTAGTGTAGCGTTAGCAAAAAAAGGTTAATGTTTTTTTTTGTCTCAGTTTTTGTTGTAACTAGTAAACTGTTCTGGTTTATCTGAAAGAGGTGTGAGTGAAGATTTAAGAAGATTTCTAGAGCCCTTTTCATTGCAAGCTAATAGTAATTAATCGCTAAGTAAGTAATCGCACGGGTAATTTATTTTCACATAGTGGCAACACCCACAACCGATGACGTAGTGTTGGGTCAATCACGTGACGTAGTTGTTGTTGAAGAGAATATTGGTGAAACATATTATTCCGTTTGTTCATTTTTAAACATAATTATTAGTTTACATTTTTAAATATTTCAATAAAACTGTGAAAAAAACATTAAAAATATGAAAAATAGTAGCCCACCGGCATGGGGAACAGGATCCAAGCTACCGGCGGCGGTCAGGGCTCCAGAGAGAGAAACTTCCTAACAATACGCGCCGTCTCCAGAAGTACCGCTTTCTGAATCAAACCCTTGATTCAACTGCCTAACGAGAGCCTCATCAGATGGTGGTCGAGGCTCTTAGCTATTAAGCCATTGGCTGTAACGACTATCGGCACAATGACTGCTGAGTCAACATCCCACATGTCGACAACCTCGTGTGCCAAATCAAGATATTTGTTTTTTTTTAATCATTTTCGGCTTTCACGAGATTCTCGTCATGCGGGACAGCGATATCAACAATCATTGTGCGGTGTTCTAATCGATCTATCACCACGATGTCAGGCTTATTGGGAACAATAGTCCTATCGGTGATGATAGATCGATCCCATTACAGTATGACATGACCATTCTCGAGAACCGGGTCGGGCACATACTTGTAGCACAGTGTACCTACTTACTACATACAGTGGGTCAACGCCCATACATTTGACAGGTCCTATGAAATGTCAAAATTGGTAACACTTGTCATAGGGTTGTCACATAAAACAAATTACACAAACTTTGTCAAACAAACGTCCAAATTAATTAACGTTTTATAGAAACAGTGACACGCAAAAAGAAAACCACGCATGCGTAATTTTGACGATTGACAAAATAATGCAAAGGTATGTAGCCGCAAGTTCGCCATCTTATGCTGGAATTTACTAACAATATTTAAAACTACAAATTTTGTCGAGGTTACAGTCGCAGTGGCTAACGCTTGCGGGGGTAGGTAAGAGTAATAAATGATTCCCAAATCCAGGAAGGAGCCATAGAAAATTACTTATTATTTATGGTTATTACTTCTATGGTTTTCGTGGGTGCTGATGCTGGAAATAAAGACTAAGTATTCCTCGACAATATACGGCGGTCAAAAAAATTTACCAGTTAAATTTAATTTGCCAGGTAAAACGTGGTCCCTATCTTGGTGTTTGAGAATGGATCTCGTTTTTGTAATCAGCGTCCCAGAAAATCATGGATTTGACACCCACCACGGCTAATTTGAAAATTTTCATGGCCGCCATCTTGAATATAGATTTTGACCTCATTTTCGTCATCAGCATCCCCGAAAACCATGGAAATGACACCCATGATGGTTAAATTGAAATTTTAATAGCTGCCATCTTGGAAATGGATTTTGACCTCATTTTCGGCATCAGTACCCCCGAAAACCATGGAAATGACACCCATGACCACTAATTTGTCATTTTTATTGCCGCCATCTTGGATTTCGATTTTGACCTCATTTTCGGCATCAGTACCCCCGAAAACCATGGAAATGACACCCATGACCACTAATTTGACATTTTTATTGCCGCCATCTTGAATTTCGATTTTGACCTCATTTTCGGCATCCGCACCTCAGAAAACCTTGGATTTGACATCCATGACGACTAAATTTACTCATTTTCATGGCCGCCATCTTGGATTTGGATTTTGACGTTATTTTCGGCATCAGTGACCCCGAAAACCATGAAATTAACACCCATGATGATTGAATGAAAATGTTGATGGCCGCCATCTTGGATTTGGATTTTGACGTCATTTTCGGCATCAGTGACCCCGAAAACTATGAAATTGACACCCAGGATGATTACATGAAAATTTTCATGGCCGCCATCTTGCATTTGGATTTTGACGTCATTTTCGGCATCAATGACCCCAAAAACCGTAGAAATGACTTCCCACGAACAATCATTTGAAAATGTATGTATGCCGCCATCTTGGATTAGTAAACAGACTTTATAAATTCTCATACATAATTATCAATAATAAATTAATATAATTTCTATGAACGATATCAATCAAATTTGAAATCAAAAAGTGCGAGCCCTGGAATTTATGTCCCGAGTAGCAGTATGGCTACTCGGGACATAACCTCCGCCCCTTCACCCCGCAACCCCCCGCACGATTGCTCTGTGACAATGTTCTACGTTGACCGACTGTAAGGAGTAAGATATAGGTAGACTGTGCTTGTAGTATGGTACTTCTGTGTCCACAAGGTTATACAAGGTTAGTCAGAAAGGGGGTACTAATCCGAAGGCCAGTTATAGTATCACTAATGACTGTTTTATAGGATGTGTTAAAATTTCAAAATTCGATAATTTTATTTCCATGGAAAATTAATTTAATTTTAGTTACATTTTAACTCTAGATCCCTGCTTTAGTTACAAATTCAGAAAATGGAGATTCTAATTCGTGGCCCGAAATATGATCTATTTAAACACAGCTGATCATATTTGAGAATTGATAGATTTTAGCGTATTTTTTTTTCATCTTGAACAGCTATCTCTTAAACTATTGACTTTTGAGGAAAGTTGTAGAACAAAAGTTGTTCATTATTATGGGTATTTTAACACCCTTTCGGCTTAGTACCCCCTTTCCGACTAACCTTGTATATCAGAGCAAGTTGCTGGTGGATAATCCTAGATATGAGGTTGTGCCTATGCAAATACTCACCGTTAGCAAGACGAGAACAACCAGAGACAATAAAACATACTATTATACCATGACTTCATGCTTATTAGTTCTCTATTTCGCCACGTTAATTTAGATCCATGTTAGACTGTAGCTCTGGGGGCTTACCATGACCTCTTATGAAAACGTTCAAATGCCAGCCAGTCAACTTCCGTTCAAAAGCAGGCTTGCTTCTGAATCGCTAAAAATTGTACCATGACAGTACTAAAGGTGAACGACTATTGAACCAAGTTGAACGGTAATGCTTGTTCATGGTACGAAAAGTCTATACAAAAAAAACAGGTGAACGGATTTCGTAAACGTCAACTTAGCAGGCCTACCGCAGGCCTGCTCTAACGATGTCTTAGTACAAAAAACCAGGGCAGTTCAACTTCTAGGTAACTTCTGTCCTGCTTTAAGAGGTCATAGTAAGCCCCCTGTTGAAGGTGGAGCGAACACAAATTTTCATAAATTCGTCATTTGCTTCGATAAATTTATCGATGAAGCTTGTTCAAAATTGAACTAAGTAGTTAGTTCTGCAGCTAAATTGAGTCGAAAGTTTGGATCTAGTTGCAAACTGTGATAGGTTAAATACACAAGTTAGCTTCGTTACAGAAATTGCTTCTCGTTACAAACTAAATATCGTTCTATTTTTACAGGGATGTGTTTAGAAAGACTTTAAAATTATCAGCCAGTCTCCAGGTCGCAAAACAGGGGTTTACCAGTAAAATGGGGCTAAATGGTAAAAGAAAACACCACCACCACAAAAAAATCAGTTGTTCCCTACATTTATGTTCGCATAACTCGTCAAAATGTAGGGAACAGCTGATTTTTTTTCACGATTTCAGTTTTGCTCCCATAGTAAAAGTTGTTCATAATGATGAGTACAGTGACCCCTTAAGAGGTTGTTCGTTATTTATGTTACACCTTGTATAGGAAATAACAGCAAAAAATGTTTATGGCACATTTCAAAAATAATGCTTTCCACTACAAAATTATTCGACCAAGTCAAATCATCATCTGCCTAGCCTTTTCCCAACTATGTTGGGGTCGGCATCCAGTCGAACCGGATGCAGCTGAATATCAGTATTTTACATGGAGCGACTGCCTATCAGACCTCCACAACCCAGTAACTGGGTAATACGATACTCTTGGTAAGACTGGTTGTCAGACTTTCTGGCTTCTGACCAACAGCAACGACTGTCAAAGATCTGTAAATGACAGCCGGGACCAACGGCTTTACGTGCTTTCCGAGGCACGGAGGAAACTCGCTATGGTAAATGGTCACCCATCCACAGACCAACCTCGGCAAGCGTGGCTTAACCCGGAAGATCGGTCTATGCGGCTGTAATTATTTAGCCACGAGCTCCTCGACTCCTCCTATTCGACCACGTCAAATAAATAATAAAATAAAAAAACCGGCCAAGTGCGAATCGGACTCGCGCACGAAGGGTTCCGTACCATTATCTATGAAAACGGCAAAAAAATCACGTTTGTTGTATGGGAGCCCCCTTAAATGTTTATCTTATTCTGTTTTTTAGTATTTGTTGTTATAGCGGCAACAGAAATACATCATCTGTGAAAATTTCAACTGTCTAACTATTACGGTTCATGAGATACAGCCTGGTGACAGACGGACAGACAGACGCACAGACGGACAGACGGACAGCGGAGCCTTAGTAATAGGGTCCCGTTTTACCCTTTGGGTACTCTAAAAAAGATTATGATAATAGATCTGATACAGAATTTTATTTGCATTAAGAATTCGTTCATGATTTAGTAATAAATCAATTTTAAACTATTATTTACAGTTTCTCATTAAACTTTTATTACAATGAACTAATTATAGCTTTTATTTGTACGCATATGTTTGGATAGTATTGCTTCTTTAAGGCTACGGACACACTGAGCGTATCTTGCGCGGCTGGTCTTGTAGCGTTACGCGTATGCAGCGCGCTACATGCAAATTCTCCTGTGCGGCCTTATCATGCGTTTTATACGTCGTTACGCCGAGCGTCTAGGGCCTTTTTTTTTTTTGGGAAAATCCTCATGGATGCCCTTCGCCCGGGGAAAGCGAAGGGGTATGCCGGACTCTTACCGGCTAAAAACCCACGCCCCCTTATTACAAAAGATGGTTTAAACCAAGACTAAGGTAAACCCAGGTTTAAAATATGCCCATCACTTTCTTATGTCATATAACAAAAAGAGACGGGGCTAATTTAAAACCTAGGTTTTTCTTGGACCATCTTTTGTAATAAGGGGGACGGTGTTCCTTCTCCTGACCCTTGGCCGGGGTCGCGGGATTCGCAACTGCATGCACCGCGACCCCCGCAGGCCTCGGTCCGCCAACCCCTGGCGGACCTCTGCTTCTGTGGGGCCTTGCCCCCACGTCCTCCTGAGAGGCGCGCACGGAACACTGCGCGCCGCCTTCTCGGGCCTGTTACTGGTCGGGCGACGGGTCCCCTAACCCGCCGCCCGCAGGCCACACACTACGGTGGCCGGAGATCGTCGCGCGCCCTCCGGCGCCCGGTGCGTCTGGCGCGGGAAGGGAGAGTGGCAGCTGCCTCTCTCTCCCTCTCCGTTCCCTTCTTGGTCGCCATAACCTCCTCGCAGAAGGAGGCGACGGCTTCCCACGCACTCTCGCTCCCGACCATGGACAGAACCACGGCCGGAAGCGAGAGGTCACCACCGACCGCTGCGACTAGTTCGCGGCATTGCGTCGCCCACGCAGGACACGCCTGCAGCGTGTGCAGCGACGTGTCCTCGGGGGAGCGTCTAGGGCCTAGATGTCTCACGCGTATCTTACGTTCGATTGATGCGGCCAGTCGCTCCGCCGCGCTAACGAAGAATACAATAACTCGATTTTGCCGCTTCCGAAAAAAACGCGTTCTAAGTTTTGAACTGTTTTAGTTATTGCATTCTTACTTACTGAAAATCCGAGTTTCTGAAGTATTCCAAAAAGTTACTTAGAGAGAGTTAATAGATCTCGATTGGCTGATTCCGAATACATGTATAACTCAAAGTCGTCCAAAATTGAGTTATTGTATTCTTCGTTAGCACGGCAGCGCTAGAGGAGCTCGTGGCTAAATAATTACAGCCGCATAGACCGATCTTCCGGGTTAAGCCACGCTTGCCGAGGTTGGTCTGTGGATGGGTGACCATTTACCATAGCGAGTTTCCTCCGTGCCTCGGAAAGCACGTAAAGCCGTTGGTCCCGGCTGTCATTTGTAGATCTTTGACAGTCGTTACTGTTGGTCAGAAGCCAGAAAGTCTGACAACCAGTCTTACCAAGAGTATCGTATTACCCAGTTACTGGGTTGTGGAGGTCTGATAGGCAGTCGCTCCATGTAAAATACTGCTATTCAGCTGCATCCGGTTCGACTGGAACCCGACCCCAACATAGTTGGGAAAAGGCTAGGCAGATGATGTTAGCACGGCAGCGCTAATCTCTGCATAACGCCGGTATCGTGGTACGCGACGTAATAATATTCGGCATATTTTCAGTGGCTACAGCTACACTTAGCCTGGCCGCACATTGTAAGAAAACCTTTTTAACCGACTTCAAAAAGGAGGAGGTTCTCAATTCGTCTGAATGTTTTTTTTTTGTATTTTTTTTTGTATGTTTGTTTCGCGATATCTCCGCCAATTATGAATGGATTTTGATGATTCTTTTTTTGTTTGGTAGACCATACTTCAGAGGTGGTCCCATATAAATTTTATTGAAATTGATTCAGAACTTTTTGCAAAAATCAACAAAAACAAAAAAAAACACAAATCGTATATAGACGACGTTCTAGTTGTAGTGCTGGTCCGAGAATTTGTACACTATTGCAATTGTAATTTGTGGCACTAAAAAGTATAAAATAAAATAACTTTAAAAAAGTAAAAACCGACTTCAAAAAAAACTAAACGGAGTAAAATAATTATCATTTAATAAAAGTACCAGTTTCAGAAGTCGGTGTTCTACGCTGAAACAAATTGAATGCACCGACTTCTGAAACTGGTACTTTTATTAAATGATAATTATTTTACTCCGTTTAGTTTTTTTTGAAGTCGGTTTTTACTTTTTTAATGTCAGAAAAATTCTAATGCGCACTTGTCTCATTAATTCATCAGAATTTTGCCAGATTCAGCTGCCAGCGGGTCTAGTACAAAATGTTTTCGTACAGTAATTTTACGACAAACATTTCTTAAAATGTGTGGTCGGTTAAGCGTATTTTGCGTCGCGTATCTGGCGCAGTACGCGGTGCAAGATACACATGGTGTGTGTTTTCCCTTAGTTGTAAAATCTTACGTGATTGCAATGGCTAGACGCATTGGACGAATGCCAACGTTACTAGAAGGAGGAACACTAATTTTGCAATTTAATCATTTGTGAGAAATACCCGTGATATTCCATCCATTCCTGTTTTGGAACGGCAGTGGATCTTTGTATTTCGTCTCAGCCATATACAGGGTGTTAACGAATCCGTGTAATTCCTTAAAACCACATGATCTACTATTGATGTAGACAGGCCCCGCACGGGATTTAGCTTGATAAAAAATAAAAAAATAAATTATTATTTTTTCATGCGGCTTTATTACCGATCTTATCTAAACCACCTAATAAGGATTCAGTAAAAAAATATTAATGAAAGCACGGCGACACGGCTGGCATGCACGACTAACGCGATATCGCTCTTAGCAGTCAGATAACTAAAGGCCCTAAAATGACTCAGAAATAGAAAACCAAGTTTTTTTTTTTCATTAATTCCAATTTAAGGTCAACCTGTGTTACCAGTAGATCACTGGTTTGAAGGAATTACACGAATTCGTTAACATCCTGTATAGAGCATAGCATAATCAGTTCTTTACTGCCCCACTGGTGGGGAACGAGAAGGGTTTAGTCCTTAATCCACCACGCTGGCTTTCTGCGAGTTGGCAGACTACACACACCATCGAGAACTGTTTGGAGTCCACTCAGGTGTGCAGGTTTCCTCACCATCTCTGATCCGCCCATGGATTCCACACGGAACACCTATGACAGTCGTTACGGGTAGTCGGCAACCCGGAAATCTAACCGGTCTAACCTTAGGATATCGGCATTGCGCAGTAACTGGGTTGCGAAGATCTGATGGTAGTCGCTCCGTGTAAAATACTGGTATTTAGCCACATCTGGTTATACTGGAAGCTGATCCAACATAGTTGGGAAAAGGCTAGGCATAACGGAGGTGCGGGCTGGGTCGAACTGCATGGAAGGTTAAAACCGCTAAGCTATCAAGCAATATTGAGCAGTCACACCGATAATTCAACCCTCATCAAGCTGTCTCCCCCCCAAGCCCCCGCCAACAACGCCTCAAGCCAAGGTCCGAATCCCACTAGGGGTCGCCCTTAGTGCTGTTGTTGCAGGTAGTCATGATGTTAGTGTAGTACAAGTAGTTAGTAACTGAAACCGCGAAAAAAAATCTGCTGTTCCTTACGTTTATGTTCGCATAACTCGTCAAAATGTAGGGAACAATAGTTTTTTTTTCGCGATTTCAGATTTGGTCCCACAACTCAACTCAAAACTCATTTATTCAAAATAGACTAGAATTACTTAGTTCTTTTTGAACGTTAGTTTTACAATATTATAGACATGTGGGACAAAAAGCCCTCCCTTCACCGCTTCCTAGTGAAAACACTAGGAAGCGGTGAAGGGAGGTTTCTTCACAGCAAAAATGCTGTGAAGAAGAAACGGCGCAACAAACTCCCCAGCAACACAGATATGTCTGTCAAGTGAATAAATTAATTGATGACTCTATACAACAAAAATCATCATATTTTTTACAATAATAAAATTATGCAAGTACAGGTAAAAACAAATTAAAAATAAAGTATATAAATCAATTCTGTATGAATTGTGTTAAATCATAATCGTATCTAACTAATATAGATACATCATAAACCTACATCTAAAAACTATTGGTTACCAGGGAAGCCACATGTGCAGAAAAGAACTAGCGCCACACGTCCCTATCGTCAACATAGTCGTTTATCTTATAGTATGCCTTTTTAATGAGAACTGATTTAACGTGAGATTTAAATTTGCCCTCAGTGAGATCCGTAATTGATTTGGGAAGCTTGTTATAAAATCGAACACAGTTTCCTAGGAATGACTTATTCGTTTTGGATAATCTAAATTTAGGGACTACTAATTTGTGTTTGTTCCTAGTATTTATATTATGAACGTCGCTTTTTACACTATACATTGGCAGATTTTTACGTACAAACATAATGT
This sequence comes from Amphipyra tragopoginis, assembly GCA_905220435.1. Classification (NCBI taxonomy): domain Eukaryota; kingdom Metazoa; phylum Arthropoda; class Insecta; order Lepidoptera; family Noctuidae; genus Amphipyra; species Amphipyra tragopoginis. The sequence continues at coordinate 15,597,339 of HG992017.1, read as the reverse complement.
TTTCAAAAATGTAAAGGGAAGGCATCGTCAGGGACTCCCGAGGGCCCATATTATAGATCGCGCGGATTGCCTTCTTCTGTAATATAAATATCGAGTCGCGATCGGCCGCTGCCCTCCACAGCAGAATACCATAAGACATAATGCTGTGGAAGTACGCAAAATAAACAAGTCGGGCAGTAGGTATGTCAGTTAGCTGTCTAATTCTTCTGACTGCAAAAGCAGCAGAACTTAACCTACTAGAAAGGGCAGTTATATGAGCTCCCCACTGTAATTTGGAATCTATTGTTATGCCTAGAAATACAGTTTGATCTACTATATCCAGTTTACTGCCGTCAAGCGTTATGTTTACTCCTACATGGGGAACGTTTGGCAATGAGAACTTCAGACATTTCGTTTTAGTCGCATTTAATAAAAGATTATTTGCCGCAAACCATTTCGATAGAGCGGATAAACTACTATTTACATTTAAAAGATCTATGTCTTTCCTATTGATTTTAAAAATGAGGGAAGTGTCGTCCGCGAACAAAATTATGTCAGATAGTGCCGACATCATGTAAGGAAGATCATTAATATAAGCAAGGAATAGAAAGGGGCCCAGAATCGAGCCCTGTGGCACGCCCATTTTTACTAGAGACCCTGAAGATGTTATGCCAGATATGCCTACTTTTTGTTGTCTTTTGGAAAGATAGGATAACACCAGTTCCAGAGGACGTCCACGACGGACGTCCACAGTAAAAGTTGTTCATAATGATGAGTACAGTTACCCCTTAAGAGGTTGTGCGTTATTTATGTTACACCTTGTATATTGTCAGGTGTACAAAAACTTACATAGGACCTTTCATCCCAAAAAAAATACTGTTCCTGAGGAAAACAACAATAACGTTCTTATGATAATAGATGGCGCCACGTGTCTTTCGAATCATGATTGAATTATATTATTATAAAAACTTTAGTAGTGTGGTAAGAGTTGATTTTCAAATTCTAAATTAACGCGAGCGAAGCCGCGGGCAAAAGTTAGTAGGCTATATATATCGAGAAAACTGTTATTTTTAAACCACAGGGCTAATTGGAATTTAGTTAAGGAACGTGCTTCTGAAACTATTATGGCAACAGCTGCTGTGTACATATTTACGATGGCAATGTGTATATTTAGATATTTGATATTGAAGATAGTTTAAAACAGTATTCGAAAAATCTTCTATGCCATGTTTGTGTCAATTCTTCTAAAATAAATTGTCGCCAAACGCAATAGAACCACAACCGTCAGTCAGTTTTTGTTTTCGAAAACTTTCAAAATGATTGATTTTGTTTTTTGTGTCAAACAATTCGACAGCTTTTGAAATTGAGAACTGTCTGAATGAACGGTTCGGCCTTGGTTCGGTTGTGATTTATCAAGATTTATTTTAGAAGAATTAGGCCCCAGGACACGTGAAAAAAGGAGTAGCTCGATTTCTTTGCTCCCAAGTGTAGTACCTTACATCTAACGAGCTATATGTACCGTAAATATGGTTGTCCTTATCGCCGTTTTCAGTACATTAAACACATTAAAGCAAAGAACGTCACGTTAAAATTTTCAAAGCGAAGGTTTCAAGGCCATATAGGTTTAGCCTAATAGGTCTGATCGTCTTTTTAGCTGCCTAGTGTACTGTAAGGAGTAGAAGAGCTCCTTGTGGGAGAATTCATCCATCCGTTTAGCACGTACTAAGTATAACTAAACTAACTATACCCTGTGTGGGGACGGGCTAGAATACAAAACTTCCTCACCACACGCTAGAAATAGACGCGTATTGTAAGATTCAACAAAACCCAGCACGCGACGTGGTAGGATCTATACGGTCCGCCTGGCTAGCTACCACCCTCACATTAAAGTCCGGCGCCAAGCAGTTTACTGTGTTCCGTCGTGTGTATGTGAGAGCCAGAGGGGTATAGGAGAATTCCCTCTATATCTCTGTTACTTGATTCATCTGCTTCATCTTGGACCTTGTCGTTAGTTTTATTGTATTAGGTGCGACGAGGGTCTAGCACTGATTGGCGCCGGAGCTTAAAGTTCAGATGGTAGCTAGCCAGGCTGACCGTCTAGATCCTACAACTAAGCGTGCTGGGTTTTGTTGAATCTTATAACATGCGTTTATTCCCAGCGTGCGATGAGGATGTTTTATATTCTAGCCCCACACGGGACTAATCACAAAAATTATGTTCTACTTTAAAAGCCTTGTCTAGTGGTATATCAAATAATACCAATCTATATCTATGTATATATGTAAAGGTAAAATATACAGCGTGTCCCAGAAAGTAGTGTCAAGCGGAAGTCCAGAGGTAGAACATCCTTTGAGGTACCCAAATCACCCCCATGTATGTTCCGCGATTTTTTGTAGTTTTCGAGTTATGAATGTTTTTCACGTTTTTTAATCAAACTCCGACTATAACGACATTTTTGATCATAGGACGTGAATAGTTGAGATACATGAGTAATTTTTTTTTCTAAATTAGCTGATTAGTGACCCTTTCGAATGCATAAACATTTGTAACCATAGATGTAACGAATGCGTTACAAAAAAATATTGAATTCTCATAAAGTTAAAATCCTGCATGTTTCCTACATCTTTGTGGGTGATTTAAAAATAAATCTCCCTAAACTTTTTTCGTCAGATGTATTTCAAAAACTTATCCATTTTACCAGCTATTTACCCTGTAAATTTCATCGAGCTATCTCTACGACATCATAATAAAAATTTCATTCAGAGCATTCAATGTCGAAAATTCCAGTTGTAAAAGGGTGAATGAAAAATTTATTAAAACTAACTAATAACTTCTTTTTTAGTAACGCTCGACGTAAAAAGAGAGGTGTTATAAGTTTAACGTGTGTGTCGGTGTGTTTGTCTGTGGCATCGTAGCTCCTAAACGGATTTTGATTTAATTTTTTCTTTTCTTTGAAAGGTGACTTTATCGAGAGTGTTCTTAGCTATGATTCAAGAAAATCTGTTTAGCCGTTTGAAGATCATCAGCTCTTTTCTGGTTGTTGAAGGGATATGAGCAACTTCTACTGGTCTGATCGTTTCGAAATTTACTATCCTGTGACTTCAATGATATTGATGACATGTGACAAGAAGGAGGTCATTACAACTTATCATAAACTTAAAGAATCAATAGGCACACAATACCTCTACTGTTAGTTGGGTATCATGCTGTTTCAGATGATGCTTGAGTATCAGGTCAAGGTTACCATGTTATTGTGATATCATTGAAATCACAGGATAGTAAATTTCGAATCGATCAGACCAGTAGAAGTTGCTCATATCCCTTCAACAACCAGAAAAGAGCTGATGATCTTCAAACGGCTGAACAAATTCTCTTGAATCATGGCTAAGAACACTCTCACTAAAGTCACCTTTCAAACAAAAGAAAAAACTGAATCAAAATCCGTTTAGGAGCTACGATGCCACAGACAGACACACAGACACACACGTTAAACTTATAACACCGCTTTTTTTACGTCGAGGGTTACTAAAAAAGACGTTATTAGTTAGTTTTAATCAATTTTTCAATCAACCCTCTTACAACTGGAATTTTCGATATTGTATGCTTTGAATGAAATTTTTATTGTGATGTCGTAGAGATAGCTCGATGAAATTTACAGGGTAAATAGCTGATAAAACGGATAAGTTTTTAAAATATATGTGATGAAAAAAGTTTAGGGAGATTTATTTTTAAATCACCCACAAAGATGTAGGAAACATGCAGGATTTTAACTTTATGAGAATTCAATATTTTTTTGTAACGCATTCGTTACATCTATGGTTACAAATGTTTATGCATTCGAAAGGGTCACTAATCAGCTAATTTAGAAAAAAAAATTACTCATGTATCTCAACTATTCACGTCACTATGATCAAAAATGTCGTTATAGTCAGAGTTTGATTAAAAAACGTGAAAAACATTCATAACTCGAAAACTACAAAAAATCGCGGAACATACATGGGGGTGATTTGGGTACCTCAAAGGATGTTCTACCTCTGGACTTCCGCTTGACACTACTTTCTGGGACACGCTGTATAATAGGAGAAGCTGACTGACTGACTGACTGATCTATCAACGCACAGCCTAAACCGCTGGGGTTATAAACTTGTTTGACAGTAGGTTACTTTTGTAACGTAGGCATCCACTAAGAAGGGATTTTTTGAAATTCAACCCCTAAGGGGATGAAATAGGGGATTTAAGTTTGTATATAACTTCATCATTTTTGAAGTAAGATGCATGAAATCAAATATTAAGGTTTTTGGTTAGATTTAAAGCTACATGTGTTTGAGCGTTTTTAAAAATTCAACCCCTAAGGGGGTGAAATAAGTGTTGAAAGTTAGTATGAGAAATCTGTTACTTTTGAAGTAAGAAGCATGGAATTAAAAAATGTAGGCTCTTGGTGAGAAATAAATGTACTCTTGTTTAAGGGTTTTTGGAAATTCTACCCGTAAGTGGCGAAATAGGGGATGAAAGTTTTTTTTTTATTTTTTAACGCACCTAACAAGGGGCTTAACGAGGGCTCAAAAATTTCACGCAAGCGGAGCTGCGGGCAAAAGCTAGTGAAAAATAAAATCTTAATCATTTCACCAAAATTATTTCACATAATAAACCATTACAGGCGCTTATGAAAACACGAATTTAGGTGCACGGTTCTAATTTTAGTCTTTTACTAAGGAGAAGAGCCGGCAAGAAACTACATGGTTACTCTTTTAAAATCAATATCTTTAACAATTTGAGTAAATACATAATTATGTTTTTAAACTTTCGCGATTTGTACACATTATAAAAATACAGATTCGGGTCTAGTCGCGTAGAAACTTAAAAGGCACTAAATACCTTTTTTATCCCGACGTTTCGGCCGAATTACACCGGCCGTGGTCACGGGTAGACTGAAGTTGCGGAGCAGTTGTCATCTTCGTGAAGCAAAAGTATTGTCATCTACCCTCACTCGATCTTGATTTTTATTTTATTTTATTGAGTTATCGTCGGTACTTCGACACACTACACTAACGACGTCTTTACACTCGCCTAAACCGTCCCGTCTACGATAACACTTGCTGATGACCGGATTCCACGATGTTGACAATTTATATCCATCTTCCCGATTGAAATTCTTGTACTTCTTAATTTCAATCGCTTCACGTACGATTCTGGGATAATAGTGACGATCGGTGGAGAGGATTTTTGGACAGTGTAGTTCTATCTAGTGATTGGAACCGGACTCCAGAAGGTGCTCGGCTATTGCGATTTAGTGCCTTTTAAGTTTCTACGCGACTAGACCCGAATCTGTATTTTTATAATGAGTAAATACAGTTATGATTTCCGCTCTCTATAATACCAATCTCGCACACAATCTAACACTGTAACCTTCTCTTCCAGCAGCGAATGCCCCATCAGCCCACACCGGTTAGGGCGTGAACAAGTGCCCCGCAGACTCCCGGCCTAGAGGCGTGCCCAGATGATCGGATCATTCTGGAACCTGTGCCGAGCGTGCCCTTCCATGCCCGTCGATAAGGTAAGATAGACTTAAGTACACAACATGTGACAAAAATACCCCTAAAGACGAAAGGGGGTTAAAAGTGTGGCAGACGGCCCCAGGATCTGTTGTAAGGAAGAGTTAATATAAGCGTTAACGTAAACATTATTTTTATTTTATTTTTTCATTTAAAAAACCGCACGGAATGGACGCGGCTCGTATGGAAATATATATTTTTTTTGTTTTATAAATAACTAGCTGTACCCGCATGCGTTGCAATGCACTTTTTCCTACTTACTACCTACCTACTACCTACCTACTACCTACCTACTACCTACCTACTACCTACCTACTACCTACCTACTACCTACCTACTACCTACCTACTACCTACCTACTACCTACCTACTACCTACCTACTACCTACCTACTACCTACCTACTACCTACCTACTACCTACCTACTACCTACCTACTACCTACCTACTACCTACCTACTACCTACCTACTACCTACCTACTACCTACCTACTACCTACCTACTACCTACCTACTACCTACCTACTACCTACCTACTACCTACCTACTACCTACCTACTACCTACCTACTACCTACCTACTACCTACCTACTACCTACCTACTACCTACCTACTACCTACCTACTACCTACCTACTACCTACCTACTACCTACCTACTACCTACCTACTACCTACCTACTACCTACCTACTACCTACCTACTACCTACCTACTACCTACCTACTACCTACCTACTACCTACCTACTACCTACCTACTACCTACCTACTACCTACCTACTACCTACCTACTACCTACCTACTACCTACCTACTACCTACCTACTACCTACCTACTACCTACCTACTACCTACCTACTACCTACCTACTACCTACCTACTACCTACCTACTACCTACCTACTACCTACCTACTACCTACCTACTACCTACCTACTACCTACCTACTACCTACCTACTACCTACCTACTACCTACCTACTACCTACCTACTACCTACCTACTACCTACCTACTACCTACCTACTACCTACCTACTACCTACCTACTACCTACCTACTACCTACCTACTACCTACCTACTACCTACCTACTACCTACCTACTACCTACCTACTACCTACCTACTACCTACCTACTACCTACCTACTACCTACCTACTACCTACCTACTACCTACCTACTACCTACCTACATGATGTCGAACGGGATAAAAAGTATCCTATGTCCTTCTCCTGGCTCTAAACTACCTCCCTGCCAATTTTCAGCTAAATCGGTTCAGCCGTTCTTGAGTTATAAGTGAAGTAACTAACACGACTTTCTTTTATATATATAGATGTTTCTTTGGGAAAGTTGTTTGTTATCATGAGTCCAAACATGTGTTAAAGTATCGGTCACTAATTACCAGTCACCCTATACAACGTTATTTTTACTTTATACGAAAACCGAGACACCCCAACAAGATTTTCATCAGAACTGCCTGAATATGTGTTTTTTTTTAGTAAATCTCCAAGTTACACCTTAGTTTATGTCGCGTTAAGTTCCCTAAAAAAGTGTGAAATGCCTGAGATGTGCTATGCAGGAGTTGTCTAATACACGGAAACTGACCGAGCGGACCATTTCAAGCCTCAAGGTGTCTATTCCCGTCAATTGTTATGGGTAGAAACCTATTGAAACAAAATTGAAATTTATGAAAAAAAAAAAAACAAAAAAAAATGTGATGTAAAAAATATGTCAATCGATTCTCCTAGTGATTCTGAACAAACTAGTTTCAGGTTTAGTATATACTAAAACTAACCTTGTATACAAGGTGTAACATAAATAACGCACAACCTCTTAAGGGGTCACTGTACTCATCATTATGAACAACTTTTACTATGGGACCAAAACTGAAATCGCGAAAAAAAACAGCTGTTCCCTACATGTTCGCATAACTCGTCAAAATTGCTATTTTTTCATCTAAATCTCCCATAGGTATCATCTCATAACAACCAACTAATTCATCAACACACAAAGGTTTCCGTAAAAAACGGCGCCATGATTTCTCATGAGACCTAAGCCGAGTATAATTTTACTAAGCCGATCGATCGCGCCGAAAGTAGGTCTATTTTTTTTATGTACTAACCTCGTAGGGTTTCTGGCGACCGTTACATAAACGTTTAATACCTAAGTGTTTAGTCTAGGTTTTGTTGTCCATTTAGGAAATCCCGTTTATAACCTCAAGCACGGTAGTTATTCTTTGACGTGTGACGTCTATAAATGGCGAATTGACATATATGTGGCTAGGGGTCAAAGGTCACAGCGCGTCTGATTAAAACGTCGATATCTCTTAAGTTACGATAGCTAGCTCTCTACAAGTTACGTCGTTGGAATTGTTATTAAATTACCTAACCGATGATATATGGATTAGTATAGTTAGCCTTGGAATGTATTAGTAATTGTAGTGTAGTTTTCCTGTTAGGGAAATTTTCCCATTTTCCGGTGAAAATTTATTTATAACTAGCTGTGCCCGCGACTCCGTCCGCGTGGAAGTCGGAAAACAACATTGTGTCGCAGCAACTAAATAATCCATTTATTATAATAATAGACAAAGGTGTCCCACTAAGACACTTATATCTTTTGAACCATTTCTTTATGTAGAGTTTCAGCTCCTCTTGATTGACCGTAAAGATTCATAAAACCGTAATACTAAAAACGTGTTGCTTATTTCTATACATTTCCTTGCTAAAATGGATTATAATTGAATATTGATACTTTTATTGAAGATGTAACAAAACCATATCGCTATACAAAAATAGCTACAACGCCGTCTTGTTACAATCTGCGAACTAAATTATGATTTCATTCGAGGTGTGGTAGGTATAGAAAAGAACTTTAAATATTTTAAAAAAAAACTTATAGAAGACTTCATTTAATTTTAATAAGTTATAAATCGGTAGGTACTGCTTTCAAAAAGTCTGATCTGGAAATCGAACCAACACAAACGCGAAAAAACATCATCTTTATTTTTATTTCACCAATCGATATGATCGCTCCAATAAACATAGTGCCTGAAATTGATGGAAGACCATAAAAACTAACATTAAGTACCTACCTAACTTAGGTACATTTCAATTCAAACACTTATTTGTTGTTACTTCTTATTTCTTGCACTTCCTTCAATTTAAGACAGTGTGTTTGTTGGAGAGATTTGATCCTTATTATTGACCTTATAGATATCTATCAACAGGTGCCATAATATAATACCGGATGGTACATAAAGCTTTGTCAGTTCGATTCCCGGTTCAGGCAAAAAAAGCAGTAAAAGGTAATTTCTTACTTTAAAAAAAAGTGAAATGAAGTTTCCTTTGAGTGAAATTTGCTATTTTTAATATTTAAAGTACTTTCCCTCCATGGCCATGTCTTTGAAACATTACCTAAAGCTTAAAAAACTCAATTAAATAAACTTAATAAAACGACGCGACGGCGACAGGCTTTGAATAAATCTGACAATAATGAACAAAATAAAATTAAATATAGAAAAAAATTCCAAAAAGTGCATTGAGTAGATAGAATGATTACGAAATACTAAATTTCAACGAAAGCACTGGGTGAGCGCTTTCCTTGCAAATAATCATGGCCACCGATTTCAATTTGAATTTGGACCTTATTTTCGGCATCAGCATTCCCAAAAAGTATGAACATTCAGTGAACAAAAATCCTACTATTAGTCCACATCATGAATTCATTTTATTGTGAACAACAATAAGAAATTGACCTAATAAATTCTAAATAACAATATCTTCGTTTTTTTTTTTGTAAAAGCTTAGTTCCTTCTTCTTAAGGATAGCATTTCATTAGACCTTTCGTAGACTGAGAATAGGTACCAATTCAACAATGATTATTAGGTAATTTGTGGATTTATTCGTAGTAATATATTTCCTCACAACATGATTTGATACACGTAACGCCATCTATTGAAAATAAACTAATACATGCCAAGTTCTTCTAGAAAACTTAAAATTCGCATAACTTTTGATTGCGTGAACCGATTGCGATGAAACAAAAAACATATGTTACTTGGAGATAAGCACAATATATGTTTATAAAAGTCAACAGCATTGGGTCAGTTGTTTTTACGTGATGCTTGAACAAACAAACAGATAAACAGACAAACAGACAAACCAACAAACAGAAGAAACAAAATACAAAAATGTTAAAAATGGGTTCTTTTGGTTATTTTTTAACACCCCAGCCATGTTATTTCAAAATATTTGCTATGTACAGATACGCAAAGTCTACAGATTTGTAAATGTATAGAAGATATTGATTATTTGCATATCTTTTGAATGCGTGAACCGATTGCGATGAAACAAAAAAAAAATATGTTACTTGGAGATAAGCACAATATATGTTTATACAAGTCAACAGCATTGGGTCAGCTCTTTTTACGTGATGCTTGCATAAACATGCAAACATATGTTTAATCTTTACTTCCCTAGATGGCGTTGGCGTCGAATTAGATCGCGCTATGGTTTCGTTACCGCGCGATTTATAAGTTCTAGACAAAAATTTCTAAGTTACTTCTAAACCACAATTTTATTATATGTATAGATAAAAAAATGAAAACATTATTTAACAAAGCTATTGTCTTATTTGCATAAATACACCTTATTCCACACAAATAAAACAAAAGAACAGAAGCCGTAATAATTTTTTTATGATCAACAAGCTTATAGACACAATAGGTAAGACAATTAAGTGTCGTCCTGGGACGACGGCGACGGCCGGTACGCAACCGGTTAAATTATACAGGGTGTTAACGAATTCGTGTATATATTTCATTAAAACCATATGATCTATTAGTGGTATAGATTAACATTGGGTTTATTATTATTATGATTGGGTTTATTATAATATTATATATCTCAAAATAATTGTATGCCTGGGTCATCTTACAGGCAAATAATAACATCACTCTCTTCAAATACATTCAACTCTGATACAAATGTAGCTTTACTTATAGGAAGTAGTTTAAATGTAAAAAAGAAAGACATCACCGATAGTGTTGCCTTAATGTTAAATTTACAATGTAACAAAATAATACTTTGTGCATTTCCATATCTTGAGCATTTGTCAGACAGACAAAATAAATACGTTCACGCGCTAAATATGCATATGCACTTTTTAGTAAGTCACCATAGTGACAAGTTTATGTTTTTTGACACCAATGCTTTTGTTGGTAAACTTAAACTGAACGGGGATTCTGTTTATCTCCCTAGGAAACTTAGGCAACATATTGCTATGTTGTTGGTATTTAATTTTAACACAGTCATAAATAGTATGACGAAGTTTGCCTCTATGTCCAGTATAGTTAGTATTAGTACTAACGATGATGTGGTCACTCAGCATAATAATTTAAACTAAGTTGTCCGACAACAGAGAGCGATAGTCATTATTTAATATTGACACATCAGAACATAAACCGCTTCTCCGGCAAAATTTTAGATGTTGAGTTATTTGCTGAAAATTATAATGTAGATATTTTATGCTTTACAGAGACGTGGCTGAAAGCTAATACAATGTCGTTTAGTGTAGCAAATTTTAAGATGGCCAGTTCGTTCAATAGAGTATCAGCTGTGGGTGGGGGGACTTTAATTTTAATAAGAAATCACTTAAAGTATAAACAGCGTTTAGATATCTGTAATCTCTCTGTTGAACGAGTATGTGAGCTTGCGTGTGCAGAAACGGAAGGATATGTTATTTTATGTGTTTATAGGCCTCCATCGTCAAGTACCTCCCAATTTTTACTAACAATGGAAGATGCTCTTCGTAAAATAAAAATAAACAAGAAATTATTAGTATGTGGAGATTTTAATGTCGACATTCTACTAGACACGACTGATAAACATAACTTCTTATCCTTATTTAAATCATTTAACTTGAAGTGTATGTTCGCTGAGCCGACTAGAGTGACACCTACTTCAGCCACCTGTATTGATAATGTTGTAACAAACTTTAAAATACTAGACAAGTGCCTCATTAGTGGAATCCGTTCTGACCATAAATGTCAGTTAGTGAAATTGAATGGCCATGCAATCAAAACTAAAAAAATAATTAAATGTAGGCCTCTAACAATTAAATGTCTAGAAGAGTTTAGTAAAAATTTAGAATATGAATTAAATACAATCAAATCATATCCGGACAACCCCAATGGAATGTATGTCACATTATTTAACGCCATAAATAATGAATTTCAAAAGGCGTGTAAAATAAAAAATGTTACTATAACAAATAAAATTAGATTTAGTACCTGGGCAACAAAGGGTATAAGACGAAGTAGGAATGTCTTATACGAATTATATGATAAAAAATCGTATACACCCAATGTAGACTTTCATGATTATGTTAGGAATTACTCTAAACTTTTCAAAAAAGTTTGTATACAGGCAAAAGCTACTTACATTAGTGATCAAATAAAGAAATCGGATAATAAAATAAAAGCCACGTGGAAAATAATAAATACTGAAACTGGCAATCGTGGGTTTAGTGACAACACTATTAGTTTAAAAATTAATGACGAACTGGTTTCAGACAGGACTGTAGTCGCTAATTTCTTAGATAATTTCTTTATTAATATTCCTTTAGAGACTACAAAATATCTTCCATCGTCACCAGTAGCAGCAGAACATTTTTTGAAAGAAAATGTAGATTTACGAGTACCTAACTTCAAGTTCGAATTTGTAACCCACACTGACATATTAAAAACTTTTAAAACTATTACAATAAAAAAAACAGAAGACCTTTGGGGTTTGTCAACGAAAGCCGTGGCGGCAATAATTACTAAGATCGCCCCAATGCTGGCAGAGATCTTTAACTCTTGTATTATTGACGGCATATTTCCCGATCTCATGAAAACCAGTAAAATCATACCCATTTTCAAAGCAGGTTGCTCAAATAACGCGTCTAACTATAGACCGATATCCATACTACCAGCCTTAAGCAAAATTTTTGAAAAGCTAATTTTAAATCAAATGCTTACACATTTTAACACACATAGAATATTACACGACAAACAGTTTGGCTTCACAAGAGGACGATCTACGGAGGATGCTGGATCCACTCTAATTAAAACCATATTAGGGGCCTGGGAGGGGGAACAGGATGCTCTGGGTGTGTTCTGTGACCTTTCTAAGGCATTTGACTGTGTGGATCACCGCACACTTACCCTGAAACTGCAGTACTACGGAATCCGAGGTAGATCCATCGATCTTGTGACTTCCTATTTGTCAAATCGGGAACAAAGGGTGGCTGTTGATAATGTCATCTCTACAGGCTCGCGAGTCAGAATTGGAGTACCCCAAGGATCAATTCTTGGCCCATTCTTGTTTCTAGTATATATTAATGACCTTCCATTTATGATGAAAGACAATAATCTGTCAAATATAGTTCTTTTCGCTGATGATACATCATTAATATTTAAAGTAAATAGAAAGGACAGGGATCTTATAGAACCTAATAACACACTAAATTCAATCTCGAATTGGTTTTCTGCCAACAATCTTCTTTTAAATGCTAAGAAAACCAAATGCATTAAATTTTCATTACCAAATGTAGCTCCTATTAACGCAAATGTAAGTCTGGGCGGGAAAAGGTTAGATCTTGTTCCCTCAACAGTCTTTTTAGGGATTACAATAGACCCTAAACTACAATGGGGGCCTCATATAGAGGCTACTGCGGGTAAACTCAGTTCTGCCGCTTTTGCTGTTAGGAGAATAAGACAGCTTACTGATGTGACTACGGCTAGGATGGTGTATTTTGCGTACTTTCACAGTATTATGTCTTACGGCATTTTACTGTGGGGGTCAGCTGCTGATGTCGAGACACTTTTCATATTGCAAAAAAGAGCAGTCCGAGCTATTTATAACTTAAGCTCTCGAGAGTCTCTTCGTGAACGATTTAAGGAGATCAATATACTTACTTTACCATCTTTGTACATTTACCAAAATATCCTGTACGTCCGTAAAAACATAGCGAGTTACAGTAAGAAAAGTGATACACACAGCTTGAATACTCGAAATAAGCATAAACTTTTTTTTTTTTAATCTTTATTTGATAATAGAAAAAAGGCTTTAATCGCTGAGCGATTATGCCAGCCTCATAAATCTACAAAATTAGCTTAAGTAACTAAATTAACTTGCCTAGATTTAATTAATTTTACAATCAAAATATATAACTTAATAGCTAATTTAGACGTAGGATCAGACAAGAGCGTATTACAAACACCAACATCCCTCAACCTAAGTCCAGCCTCTGCTTCTAAAGCTCTGCGCTCGGCCCCGATCCGGGCACACTCCACCAAAGCGTGGTAAGTGTCCTCCCTTATATTACAAAACTCACAGTTTGGAGTATCGACAACCTTCATGAGATGCCCGAACGCATTCAATGGAATGTGCCCGGATCGCAGTCGCATGCTTGTTACTATCAATTGTCGGTTCATCTGCACTACTGCAAACCAAGGAATCTTTAAAGGTTCTGATTGTATTGTCTTGTACCATATACCCTTCTCCACGGATCTTTTATCAAAATATTCTTTCCAAATCTTAAAGCATACCATTTTAACATCTCTTAATATATCCGTGAAGAAGGGCAAATGGCCTACAAATATTCCATCATAAATCCCTGATTTTGCTAACTTATCAGCTTGTTCATTTCCTATCAGATTTACATGTGATGGAATCCATTGAAATTTAACAATTTTACCACTCTTTCTTAATTTTAAATATAAATCCAAAATGCAATAAGCTACGGGCAGACCTCGTATACCCGAGGTGCACCGAGCTAGATGCTGCAGAGCACTTTTAGAGTCACAAAGTACCACATATTTTGTATATTTGCATGACATTATGTACGACAAAGCTTCTGAAATCGCATGTAACTCTGCCGCCATAATAGATATTTTGCAGTTCAACTTAAAACCGGCTGTCGTGTTAAATAGAGGATCAAAAAAAGCTGCTCCAGTTCCATTGTCATCCTTGGACCCATCACTGTAAATCTGACAGAATCCATTATACTTTTGTGTTATAGTTTGTACAGATTTCCTCAAAAGTGTTGAAGAAGTATAAGATCTTCTAGGTTCTATTATATCATTGATACTTAGATTAATGTGCGACTTAATATCAATATTTGTCATCCATGTTGACAAAGAGAACATCTCCAGTTTCTGGGAGCAATGTACAGCTTGATTCGATATCTTACCATGTACTATAGCTAGCAACGGTTTTTTCTTATTGCTCCAATATGAAGCCTGCTCGCATATTGATGCTAATTTCGATATAATGGAGATAGTCTCACCGTCAACAATAGACATAGCTTTTAAACAAAATTTTGTAGCCAAATATTGACGTCTAACAAACAATGGCGGCAGGGATAACTCCGATTCCATAGCGTGTATAGGACAACTCTTTATAAAACCCCCAACCACTCTCATGGCTTGGTTTTGTATTTTGTCCAATTTCGAAATGTTGGTCTTAGCGCTATTGTCAAACAAAAAACTTGCAAAATCCAACCTACTACGAATGATTGCAATGTATAGTCGTCGTAAATGCAGAGGATGGACTCCCCAAGACGATCCTGCTAGAACTTTAAATACATTTAAGAATTTCATACTTTTTTCACAAGTTTCATTAATCTGTTTTCTCCATCTCAAAGACAAATCCAGCCAAAGCCCCAAATATTTGACCACAGGAACATTTTCCAAACAGACATTGTTTATGCTTATATTGACCGGCTGTAATAACCTTCCCCTAGAAAATAAACACAGTTTGCTTTTATTAGGTGAGAGTTCAAGACCTAAGTCTCCTAGTAATCTTGACAAACTGTCTATGGCTTCCTGAAGAGTGATTGTCATAAATCTTATATTTATTCCAGAAATATAAAGAACGAAATCGTCAGCGTATTGGGATACATAAACATTCACAATCTCTTTACAAATATCACTAGTTACTATGTTAAACAAAATTGGAGACATAGGGTCGCCTTGAGCCAATCCCTTGCATGTCCATCTAACAATCGGAACACTACTACCTGCTTGTAGTATAGCTAAACGTCTTTCCTTCAGAAATTCCCATACATATCTACATATCGAAGCTCCCACACCCATCTCATCTAGCTTTGATACAACTTTTAAAATATTGACATTGTTATACGCATTATTTATATCAACGAAGCATCCTAATGTTTTTTGTTTAGTCGTAAACCCTATTTGTATTTGTGCTATCAGTCGCACCAGATTGTCTAGGCATGATTGAGATCTTCTAAATCCCATTGTATTGTTGGAAAAAAGACCTTTGCTTTCAAAGTACCACTCAAGACGTCTCGTTATAATGTTATGCAAGGTTTTGCAAAGACAAGATATGAGTGAGATAGGTCTGAATGAAGAAATACTGCTCGGATCACGCCCAGGTTTCGGTATAGGCACTACTTTAACATTCCTCCACTGTTTTGGTACCTCACCTTCAGACAAACATCTGTTAAACATATCCACCAATAATTGTTTGCCAGGGAAATGGTAAATCATCGAGTACGAAATATCATCCTCTCCTGGCGCGGTATCTTTCATCTTCAAGGTATTAATGAATTCTTGTTTCGAAATGTGGGCCTCTAGCTGTAAATTACTCGAACTAAAGACAGGAGGTAATGGAAGAGCATAATCAGGCGTCAACTGTTTTAAAAACTCACTAGCCCTCTCAGCATCCAAACTAATTTTACTAACTCGATATCCTTTGAGCCATCTCATTTTGCCCCATAGTTCACTACTGGAAACCGTCTCACCTATACTGTCACAGAATTGATGAAAAGATTCCGCCCTAGCTTTACGAATAAGTCGTTGTGTTGTGGCAACTTTATGCTTAAAATTATTCAAATTTGTGGGTATGGGATTCTTCCTAAGCTGAGCTAACGCCAATCTACGCTCCGCCACCGCCTTAGATAACTTCGGTGACCAGTATGATTTTGGAATAAACTTACTAGCGGGATCTTGACAAACCTTAACATATGGAATTGATGTATCGGCCCCAAAATTAATTACATCAATTAAAACATCATACATTTGCTGGGCATTACCTGTTAGATTTAAATTACTAATTTTATTTGTAAGTATTTCCTTATATTTTTGCCAATCTGCATTTTTAAAGTTACGTTTTGTATTTAATATGTTATTGCATTTAATTTCTGTCGATATAAGAACCATTAAATGATCACTAGCTAGGTTTTCATTTAAAACACTCCAACTGAAACGAAGTGCAATATCTGATGACGCAAACGTTACGTCAGGTGAACTTTTTTGTAACTGATTTAGTACTAACTTAATCCTGGTAGAATCTCCGGTATTTAGTGACACATAATGCCACTCAGCAGCTGCATCATGTATATGTAAACCCCTACAATCGTTTTTATATGACCAATTTGTATGAAACCCGTTAAAATCCCCCCCTATAAGTGTTTTACTTGACCATTTAGTAAATAACATTTTCCAATCTTCATCTATAGTATGAACATTTGGAGGACAATATATAGCAACAACATTTTCCAAAAAATTACAATTAAATATTTTGATATGTAAAACCTGAATGTTTCGATTACGTAAGCTAAAATTACTAATTTGCGCTTTTATTGATTTATGAACTACAATTGCAATCCCTCCGTATGAATCGTCCCTGTCTTGTCTAAAAATATCGTAACATCCAATTTTCAAGTAACTATCGGGCTCAAGCCACGTCTCGGAAATAATGCATATGTGAATTTTTTCTATTAATAACATATTTTCTAAAGCTACAGCTTTCGGCCTCAAACTTTGTGCATTCCACTGCAATAACTTTAGTTTAACAACTTTGTTTTTAGGATCCATTACTAAATCCAAACAGTTCTAAAATCTTATTCAAAATAGGCCACTCAGACATATTATCAACTACAAGTAGTACTAGCCACTCAATGCAACATTTGATTGAGTCATTAAACCTTTCCTGCATACTCATATTTCTCTTAAAAATAATATCTTTTAATCTTACTAATAACTCGTTAAAATGTATCTGCCGCCTATTGTTTTCGCGATCACCGTCATCGTTATCAGCTGGTCGCTCTGGAATGCGGTCCGGTGGCTCACAATGTCCCCACTCCGATTTGCCTATACTACTTTGTCGTTTGTTTTTATTGATTACTTGTTGCGGTGATATTGATCGCTTCGGCTTAAACAACGGCGGGAACTCTGATAATATCGGCGTATATTTATACCGCTTTTCTGATTCTTGCGATAATAAACCACTAAAACTGTTGCTGGTGTCAATCTTGGGCATTTCGTCTTCTTTTACTACACGTAAGCCTACTTTTGACTGAGGTGTAACATACATATTGCAGGCAATGCGATATGTGCAATTATATTCCGCCATAAGCTCCCTCAATCGTTTCTCTCTCGCATAAACTGGACACATTCTGTTTAAAGCCATATGATCTTCGTGGCAGTTGGCACAATTAAAATTAGTAACTTCACAGTTATCATGCGCTCCTGCACACTTGGGGCATACAATTTTCTTTGACGTACACCTGTTCTTGGAATGTCCATATTTCCAACATTTTGAGCACTGGGTTACTGGGAAAATAAAGGGCTCCACTTTAGTGCGTAAACAATCCACGTATACAAAGGCTGGCAAGTATGAGCCGCTGAAGGCAATACGAGCTACCTCACTAGGAACCCAGTTACCCTCCTCGCCTCGCCGTTTCAATCGTTTCATGGATAAGATCGTAATATCATTGGGACACTTAATCGCATTTAGTGCTTCTTCGTCAGAAAGCTCGAGATCTACATCCCGTATAATGCCATAGGACACGTTTACGTCCAATGCACTCTGAACACGCCACTCCCTCTCTTGAAACTCTTGACAGTTAAACAATTTGTTGGCACACTCCTCATTTGATACCTCTATCCTCAACTTGTAAGGATTAATGTACTTAACTTTGTAAATATCATTCAAACCCAGACTAGTAAACAATTTTGCTATAGCAAACTGTTTAGGTAGCTTTTCTTTGCTCAAAATAAAAACCTCTGTTTTGATTTGTTTCTGCTTCTTGCCTTTACTCTCAATTGTAGTCCATTCCAGTTCATCCTCTTCTCTTTCTCGTTTTCCCTGTCTTTCAACTATATTTCCTACCTCACTG
Source organism: Amphipyra tragopoginis (assembly GCA_905220435.1). Lineage (NCBI taxonomy): Eukaryota > Metazoa > Arthropoda > Insecta > Lepidoptera > Noctuidae > Amphipyra > Amphipyra tragopoginis. The sequence continues at coordinate 15,578,627 of HG992017.1, read as the reverse complement.
CAGCCCGGCTTATTTGTATTTTCTACCAATATACTCCTCGTCTCTTCACATTCCTCCATCGTTGACATCCATCCAACTAACTCACTCACTTCACTCGTATCGACCTGATCCATGTTCGTCTCATCCAGCTCACGCTCACCCGATGCCATTATGAGGTAAGATCCTGCATCACAGGTTTGCGCGCCGAGGTCAATAAATAGATAACTCTAAACACGGTAATCGATAGTCGCGTGCGATCTACACGAGTGCCGTGACAGAACTGAGCATAAACTTGTAGTTCCTGGTTTTAGACTTTGCAAGACTAGTAAGTCTTTTTTGGGGAATAGTATTAGGTTCTATAATAAAATTCCATCTTGTATTACTGAATTGCCTTATATGAAATTCAAGTCTTTGGTAAAGCGTGTCTTAATGTCAAGAGCATATTACAATATAAACCAGTACATTGAAGATAAAAATGTCTGGAATACGATTCCCAACTGCACACTGCGACCCACTGGCACTCCTTAATTGTCTGTTTAATCCTTCATGCGTAGGTCCTTAAATTTTTAATTTTTAACATCTAACTGTAGGTATCTTTTTTTTTTACCTACTCATTATATATTGTATTATAATTTTATATATCTTTTATTCTTTGATTCTGATATAGGTAGTATCAGTTTTCTTTTTAGTAAATGCCCATGGCATCAAGCTATTAACAATTGTAATAATTACAAAATGTAAAATGTGAGTATCATGTAGCCATTATTGTCATGCTTAGTATGTTTTTTTTTGTGTATTCCTACATAAACCTGACTGTTGTCTGGCAGTTGAGGCTGTCATGCTCACTAAAATGTCCTGCTGACGGTGGCGTTGTGTATTGGGTTGTTAAGTTCCCTACAATATGGTTGAGTTAAGCGATGCTGATGCGCTCGTCATGCTCGTGAACGGGTGCTGTCTGTCGGGACTGGTCAGCTCTTACATGCTATGACAACATTAAGGCAATTTCTCATTGTTATTCTTGTACTACTGACATTGACCTACATTATTCTCACATTAACTGTAGTAATAATAATGTATTGGAATATATAGAGTCTATATATATTGAGTGTAGGTATATAATTGTATGTTTATGTTATGTTGAATTATCTATATTTAGATACTTTTACTTTTGTTTTCAATTCATCCAGAATTGTTCTAGGTAAATATTTTGTTTACCATCATCAACTTGCATAATTTAATCAATGTAATTAATATTTTACTTTTTTGTGTATAGACTCATTTAATTATTCACTTGACAGACTGAACTGTGTTGCTGGGGAGTTTGTTGCGCCGTTTCTTCTTCACAGCATAAACACTAGGAAGCGGTGAAGGGTGGGAGCTTTGGGGGTGCAGTCAAATGTAACTACCAAAATGTGACGTTCAAAAAGAACTAAGTAATACTAGTCTACTTTGAATAAACGAGTTTTGAGTTTGAGTTTGAGTTTGAGTATGGTAGATTAACATTAACATTAGGTTAAAAATAGATACATGTAGAAGCACATTTCATAAAAAAACAGCCTAATGATGTCTATTAAAGTGTTCAACAATATCCCACGCTCAATAAGAGAACTCCCTTTAAATCAATTTAAAAAAAAGTTAAAACGATGGCTGATAGAAAAATGTTTTTATACATTAAGTGAGTTTTTTAACTATAAAATGTATTAATAACTATAAACTCACTAAGCACCTACTTACCTAGTAAGTAATCTAATTTCGCATACCTTGTACAGGTGAGATGTGTTAAGCTCTATAATTTTTTGTAACATCTACTATGTATTCCATATCTCCTGCGAATAAATATTTCTATTTCTATTGCACAGGATTTAGCTTGATTATAAATAAAAAACAAAATTCCTTTTTTTTTCTTGCGGTTGTGGCGGCATCTATCTCGCCACATGCGAACTAGCGAACTATCCTACATCGCGCAATCAAGATTTAACACGCAGATAGTACAACCTCCCAACATCAACCGTTGGGCAGTAGCCGGCCAGGCACAAGACTCCGCCTGGTTGGAGGATCCTCCCTTTGGTTGGAGGAACACCACACCAAGTTTCTCCACATTGGTGACCCCGACGTGATCGTCACAGACAGTGTTTCCACACTGGTGACGTCACACACAACCTTCGCAGCCTCGGCAGCCACATCATCACTCCCTCAGCAGCTCAGCATTCAATCGAGCAGCAAGCAGCGAGTCCCACAGCCAGCCAGCATCCTCGGCTTCAACGGGTGATGTGACCACTAGCCTGCAGCAAACGCGCAAGCCTGGTCACGACCCTCAGCCCACTCCAGCATCATGGCGCATCATACTGCACTTCGGCCGGTCAACTAGCAGAGGCACTTCTCTCCTGGTCGACGCAGTCCACAGCCACCACTCACCGCTCACAGTTCCGACCCACTGCGAACTACGCGGCATCCGGTTTCGACTTAAAGGAACCCCTCACTGGCCCTGGCAAGTTCTCAAGACGCAACGACCGCTGACTCATCAAGACTCAACGACCGCTGTGTCATCAAGACGATCGACCTCCGGTCTCAGGGGGGGAGTGATGTGGCGGCATCTATCTCGCCACATGCGAACTAGCGAACTATCCTACATCGCGCAATCAAGATTTAACACGCAGATAGTACAACCTCCCAACATCAACCGTTGGGCAGTAGCCCGCCAGGCACAAGACTCCGCCTGGTTGGAGGATCCTCCCTTTGGTTGGAGGAACACCACACCAAGTTTCTCCACACGGTAACGGTATCTTATTTATCGATTTTATCCCGTGTGGGGACGGGCTAGAATATAAAACTTCCTCACCGCACGCTGGGAATAGACGCGTGTTGTAAGAGTCAACAAAACCCAGCGCGCAACGTGGTAGGATCTACAAGTTGTAACTTAAATAACGCACAACGAAAATCTAGTTACAACCACGGTCGAGAGTAGACGTGTTCACAGTCATATTTATTACAATTACCTACCTTTAAAAGTAACAAAAGTAAATTCACCGACGAGTTTGAAACTGGGATCACCGTATTGCGGATCTAACATTTTACCGCCAAACTAACATACCGGAGCGGATTGAAACAAAAGAAGCTGCTACGTGCAGTGCAACATCGGCTCGAGATATCTAGCATCGCGGCCGTAGCGACGTCGCCCCACCTTCTGACCAGCCAGCGGTGACCAACCTTGCGGTATGAATTCCACTTGTAAAAAATGCAAAAAATGTGCAGATGTAGTGTCGGACGGCGCCCTCTGTTCGAGTTGTCGCCTGACGTTTCATTTCCATTGTGTAAGCCTTGCTGAGGTCGGTTGGAGGAGATTAGGATCGGATAGACAGGGAACCTGGATTTGCCCGGAGTGCAAAAACACCCCACAACTAAACTCCCCGAGAACCCAAATACCGGAGAAACCGAATATGCAAGAGGACCCAGCTATCAATGTTCCGTCTCTTCAGAAGATCGAGGCAATACTACAGTCTTTAATTAAATTACCCGAACAGGTTGAGCAGTTGCGTTCCGATCTAAACAACTTGGCGTCCGGCATAAAAACACAAATAATCGGCGAGCTCAATACAAGATTTGAGCAAATTGAAGCGAAATTGGAAATTGTCGAGACCTTTAAGAAGGAGCGTAATGCTTTGACAATAAAACTTAATAAACACGAAGATCGTTTGTCTAGTTTAGAAAAAACAATTAAGGACAGAGAGGAGATAATTAAAGAACTACAAATCAAAACCAGCGTCTTAGAAAGAGAGTACAACCGCAGTCAACAGCAGAATCGATTTCTTAACATCGAAATAGTAGGGATACCTGAAAAACCTGATGAAGATCTGCCGCAGTTGTTACTTAAAATAGCCACCTCCATCAACGCCAACATTACGAGGGAAGACATTGAATTTATAACGCGAGTACAGCCGCTGCATTCCCAAGCAGGTAAACCTAAGCGAATTATTGCCAAATTGAGGAACAGATACGCTAAAGATTGCATCATTGCCAGCTTCCGGAAAATTAACAAATCCAAAGGCATTACTTCAAACGATCTAGGTTTCGAAGGCAATTCCACAAAAGTCTTCATAAACGAGCACCTCACGATAGCTAATAAAATCTTGCTTAATAACTGCCGGAAACGTGCCAAGGAACTAGACATCAAATTTGTGTGGGTAAAAAACTGCTCAGTCTATATGCGCTGCCACGAAAAAGCACCATCTGCTGCAATCACCTCGGAAGAAGATTTAGAGAAGTTTCTAATTTTAAAGTAATTTGCATGTTTTTCTTTTATTCGCCAATTGTTTTTCCTATTGCTATTGTAATAATAACCACTTTCATAACGTTTAACACAGTACACTTACACACAACTCATATACACTCATCCATCAATAAACACAATCATACTCAGACACAAACCAAAACAAGTAAAACAATGGCACTCGTAGCGGCCCCCGCGTTGAGAACCACTGGCTCGCACTACTTATCGTTGGTCCACGGCAACTCGCGACACATACATTCTAGCAAATTATTTTCTGAGTACCCGCGCTCATCTGATTATTTCTCCTTTCTTCAAACATTCATAGTATTCCGATTAACTACTTGTCACACTTTAATCACAACATGAATAAGTTAAACATTTATTATCAGAATACGCGCGGACTTAGGACTAAACTACCTTTGTTTTATCGTAATATTGAATCGCAGGACTTTGATATTATAGTTATTACGGAAAGTTGGCTGTGCGACGGAATACTGGATACAGAAATATGTGACGATCGTTATGATGTATTTAGATACGATCGCCCTAGTGGTAAGAAGGGCGGCGGTGTCATGATCCTTATTAAACGTGGTTACTCTGCCACCGCGAGGTCAGACATTCACACTGAATGCGCGGAATGTATTTGGGTAACGATTAGGAACAATGTTTTTACTGAGTCATCACGGAAAAGCGACCTACATTTAGCCGCAGTCTATATACCCCCCAATAGCAATACCCCAATAATGCTGAAGGACTTTAAAGACTCACTTCTTCAATCTTATAACTTGAGCCCAAATGATATGTACTTAATAGTGGGCGATTTTAACTTACCCTTCATAACATGGTCGTCGGATGGATACGGTTGGAAATCTAAAAGCAATTCTGATTTATTAGAAGTCACAACTGAATTTCTTAACTGTTTAGATCTTATGAATATGACTCAATACAACCTTAAACCAAACTGCTGTGACAATATTCTCGACCTTGTCATCTGTAACATATCTTTAGAGTGCACCTTAAGCGAGATATCGCTGGTGGACATAGATAAGTATCACGCCCCAATGGAACTTTGTATTGACAATTGTTTTTATAAACCTATTCGCTCTCAGCCTAGAATTGTAAAAAAGTTTTTTAAGGCTGATTTTTGTAAAATTAATTCGGAGCTCGTTAACATAGACTGGAACCATCGTTTCGAACAGTGTAGTGTCGAGGAGTGCGTTAACATCCTTTACGCATCATTAAACTCAATTATAGAATCACACGTTCCAACAGTAAAAGTATCAGGGCGATTCCGATACCCGAAGTGGTACCCTCCATCATTAATAAATGCTATCAAAGAAAAATTTAAAGCACACAAAAGATGGAAAAAATTCAAATACCAAACAGACTATGATGAATTTGCCTTGTTAAGATCTCGGGTAAAACTCCTCCAAGAAGAGTCTTACGTTAAATATACTGCCAGATGTGAGGAACAATTAATAAAATCACCTAAAGAATTCTGGAAGTACGTGAATAATAAAAGGAAATCTTCTGGATACCCTCGCAAGATGGTATATCAAGGGGTAACGTATTCGAACGGTGAGGATATCTGCAACGCATTTAATAAATTTTTTCAAAGTGTTTTTAGTCCTACTAGCAGTAATAGTTTTATGTGTTGCGATGATACCCCATTGTCAGACGTTACTCACTCCATTTTCATCACTCCCGAATCACTAAAAACCGTTTTCGGATTATTAGATAGCAAGAAAGGAGCCGGTACTGATGGGCTTCCAACAATCTTTATAAAAAAATGCGAATTAGGTTTAAAATCTCCTCTTATGATCATCTTCCAGCGATCTCTCGACGAGGGCACGTTCCCGCGTCAATGGCGGGAGGCTCAAATTGTACCAATCCATAAAAAAGGTTCCAAGCGGGATGTAACTAATTACCGAGGCGTATCGCTATTGAACAACTTTGGGAAAATGCTGGAGAAAATTGTATACGATCATATCTACGCTGCAACTAAGCATTGCATACCCACTTCCCAACACGGCTTCGTGAAATCTCGTACAGTCAATACCAACCTTCTTGAGCTTACCAACTATGTTGTTACTGGTATGAACGACGGTGCTCAAGTGGACGTAATATACACAGATTTCGAGAAAGCGTTTGACCGGGTAGATTTCTGCATTCTGACCGAAAAATTAAAAGCCGTAGGTATTAAGGGGAACCTGTTAAGATGGATAGACTCTTACCTGAGAAATCGACGGCAAGCAGTAGTTATCGGAAGTTACCGATCTGATTATGTGGACGTCACTTCCGGGGTGCCCCAGGGCTCACTTATATCCCCCTTACTTTATAATATTTATTTATTTGACATAGCGCACTGTTTCCTTCACTCTGAACATCTTCTTTATGCCGACGACAAAAAAATATTCTTGAAAATAAATAACCCCAATAACTGTCAATTGATCCAATCTGACTTAGATAGACTTAGTGATTACTATGCGTTAAACAATATAAGGGTAAATACTAAGAAGTGCCAAATAATAACCTTCTCTAGAAAACGCAACAAGATTATTCACAGCTACAATATCAGTGGCGATATTATTCCGCGAGCATCTCAGGTTAGGGATTTGGGTGTGATTCTGGACGAAAAATTCACTTTCGAGGCACACATTGATCACATCACCAGTAAAGCATACAAGTCCCTTGGATTCGTTATACGTAACAGCCAGCAGTTTAATAGCCCACTATGCCTAAAAACGTTATACTACTGTTATGTGAGGAGCATATTAGAATCCGCAAGTGTTATATGGAGACCTTTTTTTAAAAAATATATTGATCTAATCGAATCCAATCAACGCAAATTTATTAAGCATCTAAATTATAAAACTAAATCTGACATCCTAAATTATCCGGACTCCTGTCGATTCCATAATTTAAATACTCTGGAGGAGAGAAGGCAGATAAATGACATGGTGTTATTGTACGACATACTTAATAATAAATTTGACTGTCCACAATTGCTCAGCAAAATATTCTTTAACGTGCCACTCAGACGTACCAGACATACCACTCTGCTAGCAGTTCCTTCGGCCTCCACTAATTACATGAAGATGTCGCCTTTCCTGCGTCTACCCGCATTATATAATGACAGGTTCCCAACGCTTGACCTCTTTAATACCACACGGAATCGTCTTAAGAAGGAGATCATCACAATCCTGGATCAAACGCGAGATATCCAGTTACCCCAGTAGTGCCAGTTACTAATAAGTATATAAACACACACACATCATCACATACACTTACAGACACTTACAGACACCCTCACCGTACAGACACCTGCACACAAACAAGCACACACTATAAATTTTAATGCCAATCAATTAGAGTCACTCTCTGCTTATCTTGTTATTTTTTCTGTGTACTTCGTAATTGGCGTAATGTTTTGTATAATAATTTTATGTTTATGTACTGTCAGCTGTGAAGCTACCTTTCATAAAATAAATAAATAAATAAATAAATAAACAACCTCTTGAGGTACAATTCCGTGCATTGCGGCCGATCGCAGCCGCACGCGTTCGATCGCGTGCGGCTGACGCGCGCGACTAATGCGTCAATAGTCGTGTCTATAATATACTGACTAATCTGTCGTTAGCCGCACGCGTCTGTCGCAGACTTCGGAAGCGGTGCCATACATTTTCATACTCTGAGTATTGACTCATTAGCCGCGTGTGTCAGCCACACGCGAACGACCGCGCGCGGCTGCGATCGGCCGCGATGCACGGAATTGTACCTTTAAGGGGTCACTGTACTCAACATTATGAACAACTTTTACTATGGGACCAAACATGAAATCGCGAAAAAAAAAACTGCTGTTCCCTACATTTCGACGAGTTAGGCGAACATAAATGTATAAAATCCTGCGAATAACCCCAACTATCGCCCTGTTCCGTTTGATCCACGATTTTTGACCCACCCTGTATATACAGTATACAGGGTGGAAAAAATCAATGGGCCCTTAAGGGAAACTACTTTGTGTTTTATTTTTTTTATTTTTAGCTGTTTCGATTCCCGGTTAAGGTAAGCTTGTCGAGAAATCTGTGAATGCAGTTTTGTTTCCTTTTAAAAATAAAGGAATGTTTCCTTTGAGTAAAATAATCTACCTTAAGGATTTAAAGTGGTTTCCCTTCAGGGCCTATTGATTATTTCCACCCTGTATAGTTGTCTGCAGTTTAAGTCGATATCAAAACCTCGTAAAACCATAACGATCGAACGATAAAGGTACATACTTCGAATTCTACAGCAAAACGTTGCCAACTCATCAACTAGCATCGTAGTACCTACCTCACTCTTAATCTTGAGTGAGATGATAACAGACTCCTTCACCCTTCCTCCTTAGTAATAATGCAACATGATTTAACATCAAAAATCCTGCTCGTTCAGAAACGCTGGCAAGCGTCCAACACGTCTAGCCTCTCCAATAATTTGAGTTTTTATGTAAAGGCTGCATTTCTGTGCATGGTGTAGTGAATGTAATATAATAGTAGGTAATGTTGTAAATTATGTAGGTAATGATTATAATATAATAAGCGAATGATGAGGATCAAAAGAGTTTTCTGGACCAACTGAGGTTGGAGTGTGTGACTAGAAAAGTCAGAAATCGCAAAAAACTTATTTGAGATGGGGTAGTAATAAGGGCAGCTACCTAAATCGTTGTGGCTACAGGAAAATGTTTTTAAGAAACTATCCATAATTTTTGAAAATATTTCGAACTGCATTCACAGATTTTGAAAATAAAAAAAACTTTTTTTTTTCTGCGTGAACGTAACTTTTAACGAAATGTTGTTTTTCGTGATTTCTGATGTTTCTAGTACTCTAACCTCAGTAGGTCCAGAAGAGTATTTTGATCCTTATGGGAAATAGGATCGATTGGCATCATAATAAAAAAATAACTTTAAAAAAAAGTAAAAACCGACTTCAAAGAAATACTAAAAGGAGTAAAATAATTACCATAATATAAAATTAACAGTTTCAGAAGTCGGTGGCTTCTATTTGCTTCAGTGTAGAGTTGCACCGACTTCTGAAACTGTTAATTTTATATTATGGTAATTATTTTACTCCTTTTAGTATTTCTTTGAAGTCGGTTTTTACTTTTTTTTAAAGTTATTTTTTTATTAAATACGTTTTAGTGTCATAATTTTAACCCCCTCCTTCATAACCCTTCTTTTTGGCTTTGACGTAGTCGGGCATACGAAGACCTTTCAAATGATACCTTACACGATATAATGAAAACATTCCAAAGGGGGGGAGGGGGGGACACGCACCCCCTCCTCTTTTCAAGTAGTCAGTTCCCAACAACAAATATAAACAAAGCAATATTAGTAATTTGAGAATTTTGCTTTGATCCGATGAGGAGTTCCGTTCCATATCTCTGAAGTTCATGGTCTGATCATAACAAAATTCAAATGGGACCAATCGGAAAGTATACCCTTTCAAACAAAAAAAGAATTTTTCAAATCGGTTTATAAATGACGGAGATATGAGGTAACAAACATAAAAAATAAAATTAAAATACAACCGAATTGAGAACCTCCTCCTTTTTGAAGTCGGTTAAAAAAATGCATAATTCGGTATCTTGAATCATCATCATCATTCAGCCGAAAGACGTCCACTGCTGGACATAGGTTTCGCCCAAAAAGGGGTGGGTTTGCCATAATCGCCACGCATGGCAGGCGGGTTGGCAATCGCAGTATGATTGTTAAAATACTCAGAGAACGCTGCTGCCCATCCTCTAGTGAATCCTTTAGTCGCCTTTTATGACACCCACGGGAAGAATTAATGAGGTAGTGCTATAATTTACGGAACCACCACACGGGTCTTGAATACAATTTTATCTATCAACTAGCTGTGCCCATAGCTTCATCCGCGCGGAAGTCGGAAAACAAAATTGTGTCGCAACATAACAATGGATATGTGCTCCATTTATTAAATGTAATCACATTTATTTCCAATATGGTTACTGCTCTTCACCCACACTCAATAGCGTGATAATTTGTACCCTATAACCAGACCCGCTCTATACCGGTCATTTTTGTCTTGAACAAAATCTGTTCAGTAGTATTGGCGTGAAGCTCCAGACAAGCAGACAAGCTCTACAAACAGATAAACAGACAGAAATTCTAAAAACTTCTGTTTTGACATCAGTGTAGTTTCTAATAAAAGTATCATTTTTTTTCAATAATATTCTATGTGTAGATTTTTGCCCGCAGCTTTGCTAGCGTGAAATTTTGAACCCGTTAAGTTACGATTTTTCATACAAACTTTCATCCCCTATTTAACTCGCTTAGGGGTTGAATTTAAAAAAATCCTTCCTTATCCTAGTCTACATTATAAAGGGAACTTCTGTGCAAAATTTCAGCTATCTAGGTCCAAGGGTTTGGGCTGGGCGTTGATGAGTCAGTCAATCAGTCAGTCAGGACCTTTCTTTTTATTTATATAGATATAGAAGATTACACTCATACATTTCCTTTATTCATCACAAAACTTATCAATTACATTTTTAAATATTTCTTTAAAAAAAAGGAAAAATATGAAAAATAGTAACCCACCGGCATGGCATCGGGAACAGGGTCCAAGCTACCGGTGGTCAGGGCCTCAGAGAGAGGAACCTCCTAACAATACGCGACGTGTCGAGAAGTACCGCTTTCTGTCATACATTTTATTATTATTAAATAAACTTTGCACATTTACACAAACATCCACAAACTACTTCACTATTGAAATACGTTTAGACATCAATAAACATGTACGTTTGTAGACTGGCGACAATCTGGCGTCTGTTGTTTGTCTGTGTTTCTCAAAATTAAATTGTCTCTCCGGGGCGAACAGGGCGAACTGCGATAGAGCTCACTATTTAAACATTAGAAGTACTTTAGTTTATTTACAGAACTTTTATTGTATTCTAGTGGCTTGGTATTCGATAATTTAATTATTGTAATTAATATTATCTTTTGTGTATATGTATGTTACTGCAAAAGCCCGAATATTGGTAAATCCTAGGTTTTACCGGTAAATCTTAGGATTTACCAACATCAGTTGGTAAATGTTTAATGTAAAATGACACAATTTTTCGGGCTTTTACTATTAGAGCTTGGCAAATGTTAGGTTTTACGAATAACGATTAGCAAATGTTGGTATTGGGAATAAAACAATATTGTGTAATTAGAAAGTACTTATTAAACATTAGAATTACGAGTCAATAGCTACAGGCAAGTTACCTACATAATTTTGAAATATTTCATAATGCTTTTTGCAAAGAAAAATAGACAAAAATAAATTTTCTTCTCCAAAACATAACACCTACGTTTTCTAAACTAATTATTCATTAATTGTTCTTATCATTTGGTATCATTAATTGTCATTTATTAATAGTAAAAATACTATTTTCGGAACAGTAAAATAAGCATAAAATAAAAAAAATCTATTGGCAAACGTAACACCTACGCTAGGTTAGCTAATTATTCATAAACTGTTCTTATCATTTGGTTTTATTAATTGTCTTAGCATGACTATTTTTCAACATTTGTATATATAGTCCTCCTTATCGATTTCGATAACGGCGACCCTTTCAAACTATTTCCTAGCGTGTGCCCATTTCAACATTTATCGTGTCTCTGGAGTAAAACCTAGGATTTACCGAGTGAATGTTAGTAAAAGTCCGAAATTAACGATTATCACAGAACAATTCGGACTTTTACCAATCGGACTTAGTAAATCTTAGGTTTTACTGGAAAATCTTAGGATTTACCGTAGTTCGAGCATTTACAGTAACATATAGACTAAATAAATGTATTCACTTGACAGACAGATCTGTTTCGCTGGGGAGTTTATATTATATATTATTATCTATATATATGTATGTCGGGGAACCAATAGGCTGGACGACAGTATTGTTTCCGTCATCTTCTCTTGGTACCGGTTCCATGTTATGGGCGTAAGGGGTACTCAGGCAAAACAACATAACGAACGCACTTGTAATTCACAACTGATTTTATTGTTTCGAATACTTAATTAACACACACTAAAATAACAATTGACAACCGACAGATTTGTTGTGCCGGTCCGAACTGTACGAGTGCACGAAACAGACTCTATAACGTTTTAATTCCCCCACACAACAACTCTGTCCACGTGACTCACGAGGACGTCACTGCGTTGCCAACTTAATAGCAAACTACTGACATACTATGAAATCAAATTAATTCCTTTTAATTGTAAAATTATCGCTTGCTACGACACGGCCATACTGACTCGTCACACGTCCTCGTGTGTATCTGTGAACAACGGAAATACAATAGGAATTAACTCGTCTATCCTGACTAACTTACATCATCTAAGATTGATTTAAAATATAGCAACAAATCGGATACACAACGATTGTTGACTGATTACAATAATCAGAAACCATGTGAAGTTCAACATAGTCGTAATCAATTTGAAGTTCAACGACATTGACGTTATGATTGCGCTTTTAATTTAGTGGCCCAGTTGCATCATGCAACTAACAGGTCTCTGCCTGTCCATCAAAATAGAGTCTTTTAACTCCCAGGTCTATCCAGACCAATAGCCTCTATAAGGCCCAAGTCACGTCCATGTGACTAATATAGTCTCTTACGAGACCCAGGTCGTCACTACACCACAAGCCGCTCATCACGCCCTGAACGACAACGTACGCAGTTGCGACTGCGTCTTGTGGATGCAGATTGACCAAATAGCCAACAAACGCTATCATATTATGTCTGTAGAGGTTCCTTCGCCCTCAGAAACATTGTCTAGTACGTCTAATTCTGTTGGAACTTCACAGGTTGGCATCTTACGGACACGGTCATGTGCGTACTTGTAAGTGCGATTTCCAGTCAATGACTTTAAAACATAACGGTCACCATCAAGCAATTCGATGACTTTAAGAGGACCTCTAATCTTTGGGTCGAGCTTAGTTTGATTACGCTCTTCATTTTTAATTAAAACCAAGTCACCAACACTAAACTTGACAAGCTTTGCTTTAGTGGAATCAAAACGAGACTTGTCATATAAAGCATTTCTCTCAATATTTTTGGTCGCCTGTTCTCTCACATCGGAAATATCAATTTCCTCATCATGTTCTACCATTAAGCTAAGAGGTCTAGCAACCTTGCCAATTAAAAGTTCTAAGGGACTAGCTTTGGTAACTCTACTAATAGTGCAATTCATAGCCAACTGCACATCTTCTAGAACATCCTGCCAGGATCTATCTCCAATCTCTACCGCGCTCAACATCCCCTTTAAAGTGCTCATGACACGTTCTATTTTTCCGACGGTACAAGAGGTGGTTTTAGGAAGGGAATTACGCGACAAAAAAATCAACATGGTTCATGCGCTTACCCTCCCGGTAAAGAATGTCAAACTCGAAAGCTTGAAGAAAAGTCCACCACCGATGAACTCTAGGCGTAAGATCAATCTTATTTCGCGAAGCTTTAACGGAGTTACAATCGGTAATGACAGTAAATTTATGGCCTTGTAAATAATGTCTAAAGTGCTTTACAGCGTTCACTACCGCGAGAGTCTCCAATTCATACGAATGGTACTTAGACTCTGCGTTAGTGGTACGTTTGCTGAAGTACTAGACAACACGTAAATCATTATTAAATTTTTGAAAAAGTATAGCACCATAGCCGTCAGCACTCGCATCAGTATGCAGTTCAATTGGAAGTTCGGGGTCAAAGATCATAAGCTCTGGCTTATCAGTCAGTATTGAAATTATTTGCTGACGTATTTGTTCATGCTCGTCTTTCCAATTGAATTGTTTACTAGTGGTAAGGAAAAACAAAGGTTTCATTATCTGAGAAAAGTTCGAAACAAACTTACGAAAGTACGAGGCCAGCCCTATAAATTGCCTAAGCTGATGAATACTTTTGGGAGGTGGTAAATTAGTCAAAGCCACGATTTTACGGGGATTAGGGCGGACTTCACCGGCAGTTATCTCGTATCCAAGAAACTCAACACGGTTTTTCATAATCATACACTTGGAAAGGTTTAGTGAAAAACCGGCATTATTAAGTGCTGTCAGAACTTCGCGTAACCTTTGTAATCCTTGAGGAATATCGATAGAAGGCACCAAAATATCGTCCATGTAAAGGACCGCATAAGAATACACAAGGTCAGCGAGAGCTTTAGATACCGCGCGTTGAAAAACGCTAGGGGCATTTCGCAAACCGAATGGCATAGCCAAGTATTCATACTGTCCGTCTGGTGATACGAATGCAGTACGTTCTATGCTGTCATTATGGACAGGTATAGAATTAAAGCCACTGGCACAGTCAAGACAGCTAAAGAATTGAGCCCCACCAAGCCTAGAGATCTGATCAGAAATAAGTGGTAAAGGAAACCTATCAGGGACTGTGTTATTGTTAAGCTCCCGATAGTCTACGCACATACGATCACTACCACCGCGCTTTTTTTTTTTTTTACTAAAATAATAGGACTTGCGAACTGAGAGCAGCTAGGTCTAATAATGTTTGCATTAAGCAACTCGTTTATTTTAGTACGCACTACTTGACGTTCCTCGGGACACAGCCTATAAGGTCTACGTTGAACGGTTAAGTTAGGGTCCTTGAGGCGGATATTTAACTACCCAGTAGTAACACGCTTACGAGGCAAACCAGAAATAAACGTTTCCGAGAAATCATTTAAAAGCATCATCAATTGGTGTTTATAATCTGTAGGGATGTCAGTAATAATTTCATCAAAACAAGGTAATGGTTCTGAATTACAAGAATTAATTGCATGTGATTTTGAGATCTTAATACTATCTTTGGTCAAACAAACATTAAAACCCGATAGTAACAATTCAGAGCCAATTATAAGATCGTAGTGAATACCATCATTAGGTAAAACATGAAATAAAATGTTAAAACTATAACCGTCAATGACAACCTCGCTAAGTATTTGCTTTGTACTAAGTACGTCAAAATTACCTAGCCCTATCAATCGAACAACTGAATTGGAAAGAACACCTTCGAACTTTTGGAATAGGCTTTCCTTTATGAGAGAACATTCGGCTCCACTATCAAAATAAAATGGAAACGACTCACCCGAGTGTTCCAATCGGCCTTGCACGCTGTTAACCTTACAGATGTTGACGCGACGTTCGGCAACAGCAGTTCGCGAACTGCTAGCTGCGATTGTGCCCGAGCCGATCCCACTTCTGATGTCGGGGAACCAATAGGCTGGACGACAGTATTGTTTCCGTCATCTTCTCTTGGTACCGGTTCCATGTTATGGGCGTAAGGGGTACTCAGGCAAAACAACATAACGAACGCACTTGTAATTCACAACTGATTTTATTGTTTCGAATACTTAATTAACACACACTAAAATAACAATTGACAACCGACAGATTTGTTGTGCCGGTCCGAACTGTACGAGTGCACGAAACAGACTCTATAACGTTTTAATTCCCCCACACAACAACTCTGTCCACGTGACTCACGAGGACGTCACTGCGTTGCCAACTTAATAGCAAACTACTGACATACTATGAAATCAAATTAATTCCTTTTAATTGTAAAATTATCGCTTGCTACGACATGTATAAAAGGAGAAGCTGACTGACTGACTGACTGATCTATCAACGTACAGCATAAACCGCTGGGGTTAGAAACTTGAAATTTTGATAGTAGGTTCCTTTTGTAACGTAAGCATCCACTAAGAAGGGGTTTTTCGAAATTCAACCCCTTCGGGGGTGAAATAAGGGATTTAAGTTTGTATGTAAGTTCGTCATTTTTGAAGTAAGAAGCATGAAATTAAATATTGAGGTTTCTGGTCAGAAATAAAGCTACACGTGTTTCAGTGATTTTGAAAATTTTGCCCCTAAGGGGGTGAAATAAGTGTTGAAAGTTTGTATTAGAAATCTGTTTCTTTTGAAGTTAGAAGCATGGAATTAAGAATGTAGGCTCTTGGTGAGAAATAAATATACACGTGTTTGAAATTCTACCTGTAAGTGGTGAAATAGGCGATGAAAGATTTTTTAGATATTTAACTGCACCTAACAAGGGGCTTAACAATGGCTCAAAATTTCACGCAAGCGCAGCTGCGGTATTCAGAAGGCTGAAAGTCTGACAACCGGTATAACTTTTGGATATAGGCATTGACCTTGTAACTGGATTGCGGAGGTCTGATGGCAGTCGCTCAGTGTAAAATACTGGGGCCTAATTCTCCTAAAATAAATCTTGATAAATCACAACCGAACCAAGGCCGAACCGTTCATTCAGACAGTTCTCAATTTCAAAAGCTATCAAATCGTTTGACACAAAAAACAAAATCAATCGTTTTGAAAGTTTTCGAAAACAAAAACTGACTGACGGGTGTGGTTCGATTGCGTTTGGCAACAATTTATTTTAGGAGAATTAGGCCCCTGGTATTCAGTCGCATCTGATTAGACTAGAACCTGACCCCATTATAGCTAAGAAAAAAGGATAGGCAGAACAATACATTGATACCCTAAGGTTAAACCTAGACCTACCCGTAACGACTCGTGTGATGTGGGATTTAATTACTTTTTACGTACGTACGTGTAATATATCAAGTTTGACATTTATTACGACACTTAACCTTAAGGGAACATTAATTATAATGCTCGTAAACTTTGCGTAGGTGGTAGGCGATCAAGAATTTTATCAGGGCTAGAATTAATATAATGCCTGCCGTGGGTAGCTGCATCAATATAAGAATAGAAAGCGTCTGGAGGGAAGGGATCTGTAATCGTGCCTACTAGAGAAAATTATTAAAAATGTGCTTGATCATCTAAAGATGGATCCAGACTATGCGAGGCATGCGCCGCGAACGGCGCACAACGCATGCGTACCTATCCCTACCGACACACGCTGGCTCGCCTCGCACATGCTCAGCCTGTGCGCAGCACATGCCTCGCCACAAATATGAAGACAGACAAACGAAGCATTTGCTTCGCACGCGATGGCTTGACCCGAGCATACGTTGGTATCTATATTTTTTCGACACGCACGCCTTACTTCGAGGCATTCGTTGTGCGCCGTTCGCGGCGCATGCCTCGCAATGTCTGGATCCATCTTAAAAATGCTTATCCAATTCTACGGTTATTTAATAAGTTAGAAACATCAGCGAGAGTTTAAAATAAATCCCGAAGCGCCCTGAATGACTTCGAGTATAGGTAAGTCACCAGCCACGTTCACCTCGTCGAATTCTGTCTATTTTTTTTTTTTGGATTTTTCCGCTTCTGTTTTATGTCACGCACGACATACGGGAAGCATTTGTTTGTTTATAAATCCTAACTAATATTAGTATAATATATTAGTATAGTATAATATTATAAAAACGAAAGTAAGTTTATTTGTTTGTTACCTTTTCACGCCTAAACCACTGAACCGATCATTCTGAAATTTTGCATATACGTTGTCAGGTGTACAGAAACGGACATAGGGTACCTTTCATCCCGAAAAAAAGTACTGTTCCCGGGGGAAACAATAATAACTTAACAGATGGGCCCACGTGTCTTTCGAATCACGATTGAATTATATTATTACAGAAACTTTAGTAGTGTGTTAAGAGTTTTTTTAAGCTTAATTAAGACGAGCGAAGCCGCGGGCAAAAGCTAGTTTAAAAGTTTAAAATAAAAATGTTTTTTTTTTTTTATTGATTCGTGTTCAGTATCGGTGGTTTAGTCACCTTAAATATGACACGAAAACAGATCAATACCTGTATACAGTATGACTGGTGAGTCACTTAACATCCGAAAATCATGAACTATGCTCATCATTCTGTACAACTTTTACTATGAGACAAACAATAAAAACGTGAAAAAAAACCGGCCAAGTGCGAGTCGGACTCGCGCACGAAGGGTTCCGTACCATTATCTATAAAAACGGGTAAAAATCTAAAAATCATGTGTGTTGTATGGGAGCCCCCTTTAAATATTTGTTTTATTTTAATTTAATTATTTATTTTTAAAGTGAATATATAACTAAATATTCTGTGAATATTTCAAGCGTCTACCAGTTGCCGTTATCAATATCGAGCAAAAACGAGCAAAAAATCACGTTTGTTGAATGGGAGCCCCCTTAAATATTTATTTTAGTCTGTAGTATTTGTTGTTATAGCGGCAACAGAAATACATCATCTGTGAAAATTTCAACTGTCTAACTATCATGGTTCATGAGATACAGCCTAGTGACAGACAGACAGACAGACAGACGGACAGACGGACAGCGGAGCCTTAGTAATAGGATCCCATTTTACCCTTCGGGTACGGAACCCTAAAAACTGTTGTTCCATACATTTTTTTAAACAACATTGATTATTTTTGCACTTGGCCGGGTTTTTTTATTAAATTGTCATCACCTTTACATCTCTTGTGGGTAACATCGGGACAGGCAATTTACCTAAAGCCAATTACAGTGATGACCATTTTTATGGTTATACTGGAGGTCGCTCAAGTGAATGTCATTTATCGCGTATTCCGTATTTTTCGGAATAATATAATTCAGTCATGATTCGAACGACACGTGGCGCCATCTATTATCATAAGAACGTTATTATTGTTTTCCTCGAGAACAGTACTTTTTTTCGGGATGAAAGGTACCCTATGTCCGTTTCTGTACACCTGTTAACGTATATGCAAAATTTCAGTATGATCGGTTCAGTGGTTTAGGCGTGAAAAGGTAACAAACAAACTTACTTTCGCATTTTATAATATTAATTTAGGATCGTTGAATGTATATCTGTGCCCTTTTTTGCAGTTTTTATTAGTCAATTAATAAATTAGCTTTACATGTTGACATGTAAATCTAATTTTAAACAGTTTATCATAACTGGACTGCTTCGTCGGTCGAGTGTTTGCAAGAGCGAATGCTGAGCGTGAGGTCCTGTGTTCGATCCCCAGGTCGGGCAAAGTGTTATTGCGTTTTTCCGTTTGGAATGTCTCAGTAGCAGCCCGGAGAGTGTATGTGCCCGATTGATGGCAATAGGCTCGTTCCATAATACATGGGACTTAAATTAATGGCGTAATGAGGGTGTACTATCATCACCTCTGCCTTCCCCTTCGGGGAATACACGCGTGATGTTATGTTATCAAAAATTATAGAAATACCCTGTTATTATTTTAAAACGACAAGATTCCTTACGCGGTCGAACTAGAAATCTCATAGTAGTTATACAAGGTGTTTTTTTGATATCCCATAACTCTAGGATAAGATTGAGACCATATCAAAGAACCAACTTTCGTATGAATTAATATAATACGGAATTCTTAATAAATCATCTTTTTTTTTTCACACAAAATAATTCGACAAAGTCACGATTATTAATGTAAAACGCCCTTACGTGAAAGGACATGTTAGGTTTTTGTATGGAGGCTGGGCTTTTATTCGCAACTGCCGTGAACCGAGATGAAATTATATTTTTGTGAAAGTACATAAAATAAGGAGGCTTAGTGTATATTTTTTAATTTTTTAAAAAGCACCCTTCCTTAATTATTTTATTTTTTAAATAATTATAATTAACAAAAAAATTGCAACCCACATGTAATTATTGATTATAGCAACATTGTTCTGTAGGATATCATTGTGAACGTCAATCATGTGTCAAGTGTCAACTATTCATTCCTTGTAGGGATGTCACCAATAATTAAAAAAAAATATCGATCTAATTGTATCGACGTTTTAAAAATACATAAATATTTTAACAAATCAAGAAAATTCTGGTGCTATAAGGGTTGAAGCCAGAACCACATGGCCGACACGCGACGCGACGACAGGCATCAACACGTCAATTGACGCATGCTGATTGGCTACAGTTCACCTAGTAATATCATTTTTAAACGTTTAATCAATGAAAACGCGTGTTGTCGCGTCGGATTTTAATGGTGTGGTTCCAGCTTAAAACTCGCCTCGCTCACGCGTAACCATGCAAAAGTCAGACCGCTTACGCGCAGTTGTCAGTAAAAAATTACAATTGTTTGTTTGTCGGTTTAAAAAAAAACTCGATTTTATATATCAAAGCCGTTTATCAAAGTTGTTATAAATCGCTTAAAAATATCGACATTTCTTTCGACATGCCCTTTCTAATCTGTGGTCAAGCCTAGTTCAATGCTTGTATATATTACCGCCTGCACAATTCCTGGACAATGTAATTGTTAGAGAAGATGTTGAAAATGAAGAATAAAAACAAAGAGATATAGCAAAATACAATATTGTTGCGGACGGCAAGCCTAACTTCAACTAAGACGTAAACAAGGTCATAAAATACGTCACAATGTATAGAACAAGATGACTACTAGCTATAGACAGTGGACCATATAGCCACAGCTAGCTACAGCAAAGCCAACATTTTAAGAAAATATAATGGTAAATGAACATTACCGGGGGGTTACACCATACGCTACTTGTGCCACCCTAAATGGTACGTAAGCAGGTGCATCCGCCGGCATTTTTGGTCGGCACTCATTCTACGCTCCAGGAACCTATATGAAGAACTGAACCCTGAACCCCTGAAGCCCAGCAGCCCTGAAGCCCTGAAGAAAGAAGAACGTACAGTCGATTCATATTAGAATGAGTGCAAAAGTTTTTAGTGTAAATAACATAAGTTTTGTTTGAATAAATACGGCAAGTGCCTTTCACCAAGTCAATTGTTTTACTGGTTGTCCTCTACAGCCAGTCGTTGTGGTCCTACGAAGCCGGATCGAAGAATCAGTTAAGAAGATTTGAAGATCCAAGAACAGGGTGCCAGGTGCTCAAGATTGTTGCTGTCAGGGGTTCAAGATTGTTCCTGTTGGAGGTGCCGGGCGTACAAGAACTGTTCCTGTGTACGTGCCGGGCGTACAAGATTGTTCCTGTGGAGGTGCCGGGCGTACAGAACTGTTCCTGTGTACGTGCCGGGCGTACAAGATTGTTCCTGTGGAGGTGCCGGGTGTTTCAAGACTGTCGTCGTTGATACATTCCTATTTCTTTAAGCGGGTGGACCGCGGCTCTGTGTCTCTAACCACCTAACGGTGTCAAACGGTTAGAGGCCAGAGTTAACGCCGTTCAAGGCGGTGTGGTATTGTGCGATACCACCGGTTCGTCAAGAACGCCTTTTTCAAGGCGCGAACCGAACCAGTACACTACGCCGGTAAGGTCGTGTGTGGTGTGGGGGCCGGACTGTAGGCACTGCCGAAGGGGCTGGGTATTTCCCACCGGTCCCCGAGCGCCCCACAGTACGCACGATCCTCTGCTGGGTAGATCCTACCTGTCCAATCCTGCACGTATCCATCCCTGGCGGAGCGTATCCCGGTTAACCCCGGACCCTCCAAGAGGACTGATAGGGCTGTTAGGGCTGTTAGGGGGCGTCAAATGCCGAAGATGCCGACCACAAGGAGCCAAGCAGCCGAGGACAAGACAGCAAGAGTGTACGAGGATCCCCCCGCGTCCCCGTCCGCACAAGCATCCGCGTCCGCATCCGTGTCCGCACCGACCGGTACCACGTCGCGCGCGCATACCGAACCGAACCCCCGCGTGCCCGCGTTACCCGCACAGACAAGAATAGACGCCAGCATAGCCGCAATGACGTCACGCGCCGCCGCCGCCGCAGCCGCTGCAGCCGCGCCTGACACAAGAGAAGAGAGGAGATCGAGAGCGCCGTCCGTGCGCTCTCAGAGATCGACTGCCAGCGCTGTTGCTCGAATACGACAAGCAGAATTCGAAGCCCAGGAACGTCTAGCCGAAATACAAAGGAAGGAGCTGCAATTAGAAGCGGCCCTTATCAAGAAAAGGCTAGCTTTGGACGTAGCCACTATACGGGAGGAGACAGACCGTGAAAGCGTCATCGCCCGTGAGACAATAGAAGTGGATAATCGAATCGCTGATTGGCTGAAGAACGCTCAGTCCAGAGGGGATGAACTACCCCACATGACGCCATACGAAGAGATGTCATCTGCAGTCCGCGCCTCGGCCCTGTGCGAACCACGGGGGGAGCGTACCGAGCGCGCACCGCAGACCGAACGGCATCGCGAAAATGACGACAACAGAGCAAGATATCAGCGCGAGAACGAAGGGCAGCGATCACACCACTCTTTTTATAAATATGCACCGCCGCCGAGGCAAGAACAAAGAGGAGTTACGATCGAGACTCCGAGACACAGAGATAGATCACCTACGCCGGGACGATCACGAGAGCGAGGAATAGATAGATTAGCCGAGGTGTTAGAACGTATGGTTATAAAACGCCCGCCGCCCAGACAAGCGCAAGAACTGCCCATCTTCAGCGGTGCTCCGAACGAGTGGCTACTATTCCGAGCAGCGATGCGTGACTCAACCAAAATGTATGGCTATACACAAGCCGAGAACCTAGCGCGTCTACGAACATGTGTAAGAGGCGAAGCAAGAGAATTAGTAGCCGCCTTGTTGTATACAGCTGCCGACCCCGCAATCATAATGCAGACACTTGAACAATATTACGGCCGCCCAGAGATTATTATTGATAAAACGTTGAACGATATAAAGAAGTTACAGCGACCCGGACCAACGGCCAGTGAACTAAATACGTTTGCAATACGACTTCAAAACATAGTCAGCGTACTCACTTGTATAGATGAGAAAGGGTACCTACAGAATCCTATGTTGGCTCGTCAAGTGACCGAGAAGTTAAGTCCGCATATTACAGCGAGATGGTGCGACTACGCAGAAGAGTACGGAAGCAGGAGCGAGCCAGAGATTGTCACTCTGTCTCGCTTCCTTATGAGAGAGGCTGATCGCGCCATACGTTTTGCTTACTCGTCTGCAGCAACTGGAACAAAGGAGCCAACACGTAGTCCGCCAGCAGCTAGACCTAGCTACGGATCGCCTAAAGGCCTAGAAGGCAGGAAGCGAGGCGCAGCTGCTTACGCTGCAACTGAAAACAATAGCGAGAAGATGTGTCTGTGTTGCGGGGCCGAACACGATACAGTAAAATGTAGAAAGTTGGAAGCGATGACTGTACCACAGAGATGGGAATGGGCAAAGGAAGCGCGCGTATGCTTTCGTTGCCTGGGTAGCCGTCATCGTCGGATGAATTGCACTGCCAAGAAGTGTGGTGTAAACGAGTGTCGCCATCCACATCACGTGTTGTTGCACGGAACGCAGCAAACCGCGCTAGGAGGCGAACAACAAAATAACGTAGTCACCGCGTCGGCTCACGCCGTAATGTCAACTGGCGCGGTGCTATTGAAAATATGCCCCGTGATAATTCGAGGGCCCGATGGACTGGAAGTGGAGACTCACGCCTTACTCGATGAAGGATCTACGATTACTCTGATCGACGAGGAAATCGCTAGAAAAGTGAACGCGCATGGAACGAAATGCGCGCTGCGATTGCACGGATTAACGGCAACGCGGCAGGAACCAGAGAGTCAGAGCGTGGCATTGGAGATAAGGGGAGCACGATCAAGCTTCCATCCGATACAGGCGCGAACCGTCAAAAGTCTCAACATTACCAGTCAAGCGATCGCAGCTGAGTGTTTGAACTATCAACACCTACAACAGCTACCACGGAACGAGGTCTGCTATGGAGAAGCACGACCGCGCATACTATTAGGCGCAGATCATTGGCACCTAATAGTATCGCGAAAGCTCCTGACCGGAGCAAGGAACGAACCGGCCGCGTCACTAACAGAGCTAGGATGGGTAGTGCACGGTACGGTGCCACGAACTATAGTGGCGAAGGAAGACCCAATAGATGGCGCCACAGTGCTACACGTACGTGCGCCTAAGCATAGAGCACGGATAAAATGTGATGAATGGGTCGGCTATGTCGCATCAGAAGCGATCGCCGCACCCATGATCGAAGAAGTGCAGCCCATCCACGAGCAGGCCGGCTTTGAACTCGCCGAGTGGAATTTGAATCCACCACACTTGCTCGCGAATATCCTAGAACAGGATAAGGCTAAGGCACCGAAGGAACTAGGTGCGAATGCACACCCGTACGGCAAGACGCTGGGTATGAAGTGTAAATCAGAAACCGAAGCGGCCTATCAGAGTGACACTAAGACGGCATCACAACTGATAAGGAACGACTCCGCGAGATATACACCGTATGTTGCGCATCGGCTGAGCGAAATAAGTGAACTAACCCCCGCTGAACGATGGCGCTGGGTACCGACCGCTCAGAACGTAGCTGATGACGTCACTCGACACGGAAAAACGAGTCTTTCACGACACGATCGATGGTTCAATGGACCGGCCTTCTTGCGCGAACCGGAAGAACAGTGGCCACAAGAAATGAACCAGCATGAGGACGAAGTGGTAGCCCGTGTAAAGAAGAGAACGTTATAAACATAAAACGATTCTCTTCACTTGACGAGTGTTGCGTGCCATGGCGAACGTGTTGCTCGTTATAGACAAATGTCGTAAACGCGCGACAACAATGGACGTGCGTCATCTCAAAGAAGCCGAACTGACGCTTATAGGAGAGGCGCAACGCGACAGTTTCTCTGAAGAAATCAAGAGATTAACGTCAGGGAAGAATGTAGAGAAGTCGAGCCGGCTCAGCGAGCTAGACCCGGTATTCATATAGATAACGTAATTCGACTGAACGGGCGAATTGACGCAGCAAATGTACCAGAGTACAGAAAGAGGCCACCGATCTTAGACGGCAGGTATCCGCTTGCGCGCCTACTTATAAAACGTGAACACGTCACAAATGGACATGCTGGCCGAGAGCACGTAGTAAACAACCTGCGACAGCGATACTGGATAATAAGATTACGAACTAGCGTGCGCATCGCACTGAATGAATGCATTATGTGTCGCATGCGACGGAAATCACCGCCTATACCGGTGAAAGGAAATTTACCCAGTGAAAGGCTTGATGCATACGCTCGCCCTTTTTCGCGCTGCGGTGTCGATTGTTTCGGTCCCATGACAATAACCATAGGAAGACGTAGAGAAAAACGTTGGGGCATGTTATTCACGTGTTTGGTGACTAGAGCCGTGCACATAGAATTGCTGCCTAGCCTCAGTACGGATAGTGCGATAATGGCACTAAGAAGAATGGCCGCGCGTCGCGGTTGGCCACAAACAATAATGTCAGACAACGGCACGAACTTTCGCGGTGCTGACGTCGAATTAAAAAACGCCTACAAGGAATGGGCGTCTGAACTTAAAGATTACGCGCTCAATAAAGGAATTGAGTGGCGTTTTATCGACCCTGGTGCACCTAAACAGGGGGGAGCCTGGGAGCGGCTCATACGTAGCGTAAAAACGGCGCTCGCGGTAATACTAAAGGAGCGCATGCCAAAGGAAGAAACTTTGACAACCGTTATGGCTGAAGTAGAGAATATATTGAACTCGCGACCGCTCACTCACGTGTCTGTAAACCCAGAAGAAGCAGAAGCGTTAACCCCCAATCATTTCCTGCTGGGGTCAGCATCGGGGCTACCGGTCACTGGAACGTGTGACGTAGCTGATAAGCGCGCTTGGCGAGCAGCACAAGCGCTGGCAGATCGATTCTGGGCTAGATGGATGAACGAATATTTACCTACACTAACACCGCGCGGTGACGTCAGACATAGTCGCGCAGAACAAATAGCGGAAGGCGATGTCGTCATAATCGCTGACGGCTTACTACCGCGGAACGTGTGGCCGCGGGGCCTTGTTGTGCGCGCGATATTCGGTCCTGATGGCGTGGTACGGAGTGCGGATGTGCGGACGCGGGGCGGCATATTTAGAAGGCCCGTGAGAAGGCTTATCGTCCTCGACCATATAGAAGAAGAAGCTCGCGAGGCTACGCTGGGGGGAGACTGTTGCGGACGGCAAGCCTAACTTCAACTAAGACGTAAACAAGGTCATAAAATACGTCACAATGTATAGAACAAGATGACTACTAGCTATAGACAGTGGACCATATAGCCACAGCTAGCTACAGCAAAGCCAACATTTTAAGAAAATATAATGGTAAATGAACATTACCGGGGGGTTACACCATACGCTACTTGTGCCACCCTAAATGGTACGTAAGCAGGTGCATCCGCCGGCATTTTTGGTCGGCACTCATTCTACGCTCCAGGAACCTATATGAAGAACTGAACCCTGAACCCCTGAAGCCCAGCAGCCCTGAAGCCCTGAAGAAAGAAGAACGTACAGTCGATTCATATTAGAATGAGTGCAAAAGTTTTTAGTGTAAATAACATAAGTTTTGTTTGAATAAATACGGCAAGTGCCTTTCACCAAGTCAATTGTTTTACTGGTTGTCCTCTACAAATATATAAGCAAAAACGTTATTCTTTTATTTTTTACCCAATACACATGTTCCCCTATACCTGCTAGAACAATGGCTTAATGATGCTATAGTCCCAAATAATAGGAGAAAAGGATATTGTGGTACATATAATTCATTATCTTAGATCATTTATTCTTGCACGGCCTCTTCTTAGAATAAGAAGAATTAGGTCATAGTTCACCACGTTGGCCTGGTGCGGGTTGGTAGACTACACAACATCAGCATTAGACCCTTCATAGATGATGATTTCGCTAAATAACTGAAATAATAGCAATTTTTGACAGTAAGAAAACTGAAATATGTCATTGTCAATTGACAAGTTTTACTGTCATAATGATACCATGACAATGACACATATGTTTTCATAGATTTCGTTAGAAGGCAAAGGAATCAATGCAATACATTCAAATCATGGAGATAATCCGTTGCTTTTATTATAAATTCATTTAATATTGTTTTAAAATATTTCAAATAACATAAAGGTCTATAATATGCTATCAAAAAATATATTTAACAGTCTTTTCTTTGTTTTAATGTGCAAAAATAATATTAAGATTAAAAAAATATTTGAATTTAATATATTTATTTATTTATTAATGGCGCTTTGAACATTTTTTTTGTTTTTGTAAGGCTATCCTAAATAATTTTCTCTATCAGAAAAACCGCACATGATAGTGGTTCAAAAATAAAATTATTTTAAGCCCATTTCCTAACATGTCCTTTGACAACGTCGCATTTTCTTAGCTTTAAATATGAACGATTAGTGCGAATAAAAATTAATTACTCTCATTTATCAAAGAAACGTTCTTTTTACTTAAATAATATAACCCTAGAGTTATGGGATATCAAAAATAACACGTTGTATATTCATAAATTTTAAACTGTCTCTACGCACCTCTTCCTGAAAAAAATGTCTTTTAACTATCTTGTCTGAGGAAAATGATTTTTTTCTTTAGCTCCAAAGGAAAAATTAGGAATATGATACTACAGCTAGGTCATTGGAAACTTGAAGATAATGATAAGGGAGATTTTTAGCAAACAAATTATCTTATAAAAGGAAATACGATGAAGGCTTTTTTAAATTATTTTGTCACTGCAATTTTTAAGGTTCCAGACTAAAATGGGAAAGAAGGAACTCCGGTTTATGGTGCTTTGTATTCAAATTTTCCTTGTTGTATTCATATCGTACTTCATCCGTCTGTCCGTATGTCTGTCATACCTGCTTATTTAAGAAACTACTACTTAATGCTATCGACTTCAAATTAGGAATAGTTATAAATAATGCTTGTCCATCTCTATTTCAAGTGAAAGAATTGTTAAATATTTTCATTGAAACTTTAAAATTTTGAAATTGTGTTGAAAGTGAAAGAGAGGAAACGTTGAAAGTGAAAGAAAGGAAACTGGGGTTGAAATTTTAAAATTGTGTTTCTAGATCAAGTTTGGTATCATATGAAAGGGCTTCATTTGTAAATTATGAAATACAGGCTGTAAGGATAAACACCGTTATCCTTGAAACCAGTGGTTAGGTTTCATTTATAGAACGTAAAATCAATGAAAAATAACAATAATAATAAACTTTGTTTTAAATTAAATTTTCATTTTTCCTCAAAAGCATCCTATGCGCCGGGGTAACAAGCTACGGAAGGGGGCGCGGTGAACTCGCCGCGTGGCCCGACACACGGCCCCGCACAGTTTGCTACCCCAGTCAGTCAGCTATCTCGTTAGCGAGTGTGTGTACGCCGCGTTGTAGCGCCGCCGCGTCGCTCATTTCTCGCGCGTATATTTTTTTATTTATTTTTTACTCGATCCTATATTTTTATGTTTAAGTCAACTACCCATGGTTTGAGTGATAAGGGTGTTTACCCTTACATGCTGTATATTTTTATTTTCATTAAAGCTGCATAGTTTTTGATTTATGATGAAAAGTGTCTGTAAAAACACCATTCTCGCCGTTATCTCCGAAGTTTGCAAAGCGAAAAATCTGAAATCAATCGAGTTGATAGAATTTTATGTAAATATTACAGGAAAAATTAAACTATATCTGTAACTAGCTCAGTTTCTTAAAAATCAGTCTAAATAACTTTTTATATGGGAAACTTTCTTTTGTACGGAACCTTCGGTGCGCCAGTCCGTCTCGCACTTGACCAGTTTTTCGTTTCACTTTTATAACGCCCTTGAAGAAATTACATCCAGAAAGTTTCTAATAAAAATAAAAACTACTAATTGAGTATTTTTCGTTTTTGTATTAGCGTTAGTCAAAAATCTGATTTTTATAAAATTTCTCATACATATTTTCTCTTCAGGTACGTTATTTATTCATTTTGTCTACCCCTTAACTTTACGCACTTTTGTCTCATAATGCTTTCACGAAAAGACCTTTAAAAACTTTGCCTGTAAAGGGGCGTTCAGTAAAACTTTGAGAGTATTGTTCTAAGTAAGACTGACGCCACAGCCTGTCGCGAACGCCCAGTCTGATGGAATATTTCAATTAATGACAAAGAGAATCCTCCCTTTACTTGAAAGTCATTGAATAATCGATGGATAAAAACGTGGCTCAATCTCTACAATAAAAATTGATCGATCTAGTTTCTAACATTTCAAACCTAAATATTTCCAAAACTGCTTGCTTCAAATCGAGGTCAATATAAAAATAGGCTTATTTAGACACCTTCTTTTCGAGATAATAATACGGAACAAAATTTATATCAATATATCGGGTGTAAAAAGACCCTAAACGATAACGAAAACCACATATTCGACCCATCATTGGGATCATATTTTTCTACCAGACCGTACCTGGGAAACCATTGGTTTTGGAGATATTGAAGGTCAAAGTCTACATTTTTTTTTTAGTTTTTTCCAAAAACGTATTCTAAGTGATAATACTAAACTTTCTTCCAAACAACCTTATCAAAATTTTCAATTTTTCCTTACAAATTACGCATTTGAAGTTACAAAAACGCAACGAATATCAAACGCACACGACCGCCTTGGCTCAGCTGTGTGGCCGCAGCACGCATGCCTACGCGTGGCATCGCCACAACCACACATTGCGCGCTACAAACAAAAGCGTTTTTTTTAATGCCAAAAAATAAAAGTCGTTTCCCAGCAATTATTTTTGGTCAATGTAGTTTAGTTTGATGTATAGAGTGCGTAGATTTCGGCTATGTGATGGGTCTTTTTACACCCTGTATAAAATGCACCAGAGAGACAAACTAAATACGCTGATTTTTAAAGAATTTATGTCTTGATTTCTCTCAGTTTATGAAAAAACTTAGCTAACCATAATTAATTGAAAATTACGGAAAAAGAAGGGAGCTCGAAATATTTTTAAAAATTATGGGAACATTTTCCTGTAGTTACAACGATTGAGGTAGCTGCCCCTATGCCCGTCTCAAATAAGTTTTTTGCGATTTCTGACGTTTCTAGTACTCCAATTGGTTCAGAAGAT
The DNA here is from genome assembly GCA_905220435.1 of Amphipyra tragopoginis. Lineage (NCBI taxonomy): Eukaryota > Metazoa > Arthropoda > Insecta > Lepidoptera > Noctuidae > Amphipyra > Amphipyra tragopoginis. Next base: position 15,548,646 of record HG992017.1, on the reverse strand, counting down.
TCTTTTGATCCTTATGCGGAATAGGATCGATTGCGTCATAAAAACGTCTTGTGAAAACTGCTCTTTTTCTGGAAGACTATTTTTTTTCAAAATCTGTAAATGTAGAGCAGTAGCTGCTTTTACTACCTCATCTGAAATTTCCACCCTGTATAGTTCAGAAAGTTTCTAGAAATAGAATTCTATAATATACCACCGTCTAGGCCCATTGAAACGGAAATGGGAATGACGGTAAGATTTATCGACCGTTTAAGGATAAAAGGTTTCTTGAATATAAGAAAGGCTTAGTACCTACCCAACTAGATTTTTTGAGCTTATTTTTTCTAGATTTTTGTTCGAAGAAAAAACTGTTGTTAAGTTGTAAATGTGGTGATAAATGCACAACATTTACCTCACTCAATTGTCATTTTCGCTACCGAGTTTCTGATGACACAAATGATGGGATAACAATACCATTTATTCTTCCCAACCTATATTTCTTAGTACCGTAACGCCCACACATAACTACCTTGTTCAAAACACAATATACATATACGATGGGCCCGAGGTGCCCAAAATATTTTAACCACGCCTTTCTGATGCTATTATGAGTCAACAGTTACATCAATAAAAGTTGAAAAAAAGTAAAAAAAATTTTTTTTTTTTTTTACTTTTTCTTTTTCTTATGTATAAATTAACTTTAGTGCTTCCTTGTAAACAATACATTAGGTTGAACTGGCAACATTTATAAATTATCGCGTGAGTGGATAAGAAACTTCTCACTTCACAACCCTCCCCGACAAATAAGACATACGGCGCGAGGGGTATGGTATGACAAAAGTTGCAACACCGCGTTCCTGGGACTTGTTACCATAGATATTTTTCGATTTGTGAATTTCATTAAATAATTAATATTTCGAAAATTAAGCTTTTTTCAACAAACTATAAACTTGCTTTTCTTCTCCAATTAGGCATCGGAATCGAAGGTTAAAATCTTTCGGGTACCTCGGGCCCACGGTGTATATTCTTCTGTCTGGCATTATTAAACTGGCTTGTGCCAGGGTTCGCCTCAAATATTCTATACCTCAGCAGAATTTCTAGTGTCGTATACAAACCCTGGCATTATTAATCCTGGCTTTTACAGGGTCCGCCTCAAATACTGACCCTATATTTCTAGTGTGGCATACGAATTGACATATTTTAACCCTATAGCGTGTATTTTTATACTAGACGGCCCAAACATAAAATATTTACCGTGAACTATAAATGCCTACGTTGCTGAAATGAGCTGAGAAATATCGTCATATTAGATTTATGCTACAGTGTCAGAATCCTAAACAAAACCGGTCAAATGCGAGTAGATTTGCGCACCGAGGGTTCCGTACTTTGGAAATTTCGTATTTTTTTGTAACCCCTCCTCTTTTTTTGTCTTATAAAGGTACTAGCTTTTGCCCACGGCCACGCTCAAGTTACTTTATAATAAAAAAAAACTCTTAACACACTACTAAAGTTTCTTTAAAGTCTCAAGTACTGTAATTATAGACACAATAGATAAACAATGGTACTGACGAACCGGTTCGTCGGTCGGGCTGCTAGCGGTTAATAATAGAATTCAATCATGGTTCGAAAGACACGTGGCGCCATCTATTATCGTTATTGTTGTTTTCCTCGGGAACAGTACTTTTTTTCGGGATGAAAGGTAGGTACTCTATGTTCGTTTTTGTACAACTGACAACGTATATGAAAAATTTCAGCATGATCGGTTCAGTGGTGGCGTGAAAAGGTAACAAACAAACAAACTTACTTTCGCATTTATAATATTGAGTTAGTATTTGCTGTTTTCTAAAAAACTGTACTAGTTACAGACATCGTTTTATATTTCCTGTAATATTTACATAAACTTCTATCAACCCGATTTGTTCCATATTTTTTTCTTTGCAAACTTCGGAGACAAGGGAGGAATGGTATTTTCACAGACATTTTTCATCTTAAGTCAAAAAACTATGTGGCATAAATGAAAATAAAAATATATTTTACAATAGAAAGAAGAAAGAAAGAAAACGTATTTATTTTTTCGCCCAAGCGGACGCACACGCATATTAAAAATTAAAAACATAATATTTCTTAAAATGAAATATTAGGTACTTATTACATAACAAAATTTTGCACTTAAAAAACATATTATAATGACCGGGTAACCCAACCACAAAAAAAGTTAACAATAAAAAATAAAAATACCTACAACAAAACAACAATGTGTTAATGAAGCCCTTTCATACCGTACATTTAACCTAGCAACACTATTTTAATAGTTCAACCCCCCACTTCGGTCTTTATTGCAATGAAAATAATATTATTTTATCAATTCTTTCACTTGCAATATAGACAAGCATTATTTAAAACTATTCCAAATTTCAATTCGATAAAGTAGTTGAAATATTATTTTATCAATTCTTTGACTTGCAATTAGAAGGTTAGTCGAAAAGGGGGTACTAATCCGCAGGCCACTTAAAGTATCACTGATGACTGTCTTAAAGCAAGTGTTAAAATTTCAAAATTCGGTAATATTTTTTTTCAATGCAAGGTTTTTCAAAAATTCTTCATCCCTGCTTTAGTTACAAATTCAGAAAATGGTGCTTCTAATTCATGACCCCAAATATGACCTAAAATGTAAACACAGCTGATCATAACTGGGGATAGATAGATTTTAGAGCTTTTTTTTGAGATCTTTGATCATCTATTTCTCTTAAACTATTGACTTTTGGAAAAAGTTGTAGAACAAAAGTTATTCATTATCATGGGTACTTTAACCCCCTTTCGGATTAGTACCCCCTTTCTGACTAACCTTGTAGACAAGCATTATTTAAAACTATTCCGAATTTCAATTCGATGAGATAAGTAAATAGTTGAAAATAAGCAACTGTGACAGGCGGACGGACGGACGAAGTCGCACCACAAGGGAACCCTAAAACTACCTATTTTTCCCAGAAAAATGTCCTCTTGAAAACAGGGGCGTGGAACGAAACTTTGAGAGCCATTGTCCTCAATATCTGACGTCACAGTCTGCGGCTAATGTCTCGGCTGATGGATTTTTTCTGCCTGAAGGAAACAATGCTTTATTTTCTTTACAGTCTGTAGCTGCTAACTTAAAAAATGTTATGAAGTATTAACTGTTATTGTTTTTAAACGTTGATATTTTAGTATTATGACTTTCGTGAGACACATTCATATTTATGATTATTTTCGGTTTACTCACTGGGTTTGACTCGCGACCTCGCCGCGTGATCAGCTCATGAATAAGGGCTCCGTTTGGGTCCGAAACTAGTCGGGCAATCCCAAAAAATGCACGTGAGTAAACCGTAAATAATTATAATTAGGTTGATATTTTAGTATTATTTACCGCGCAGATAATTTGGGAAATAAAGCTGCACTTTCAGATCATCTTGAAATTTTGCATATACTCGTACGTTGTCAGGTGTACAGAAATGGACATAGGGTAACTTTCATCCCGAAAAAAAGTACTGTTCCTAAGTAAAACAACAATATCTTTCTTATGATAATAGATGGCGCCACGTATTATCGAATCATGATTGAATTATATTATTATAGAAACTTTAGTTGTGTGTTAAGAGTTGATTAACAAAATCTAAATTAACGCAAGCGAATCCTAGGGCAAAAGCTAGTAGGTACAACAATTAAAAGAAAGTTTAAAAACAATTCTAAATGGATTTATCCAAATATTATTTCGCTTACAAATACAAGCATCGTTTATTTAAATCAACTACATTCTATTGTAAAAAGCAACCCGAGGGAAATAGATTATATAAATTTCTGTTCACTCTGTACACTGAGGTGAACGACCTGCCGTTTCTTATGCGGTACAGCAAAGTTTAAATCTAATACATTACTACAGAACGTGGCCTGGTTGTGCTAGCGAGCATTTGAACTGAGACTTCGGCTCCGGTTTTTACAGGGTTCGAAATTATCAAGATAAATATGCCTTGTGTTAATTGTCGCGATAATTATCATGATAATTATCAGACACTTATCAAACAACCGATCCTTAATGAACTAGTACTACCTATCAACTTTTACGTTAGAAAGAAGTAGTGTCGTATACCTAAATAATATTTTTGTAATAAGTTTTAACACAGTTTTGTATTCTTTTATTTATATTTGCCCAAATATACACTAAATTATCTGACTGATGTCCTCGTCCTCCTCAACTGCATCAACTGGATGGGGATTGTCTGCATGTGAAGATTTAAAATCTAACATAAATCTGATTTATTATTTAACTTGATAATTCTCAACCTATAGAGGAGCTCGTGGCTAAATAATTACAGCCGCATAGACCGATCTTCCGGGTTAAGCCACGCTTGCCGAGGTTGGTCTGTGGATGGGTGACCATTTACCATAGCGAGTTTCCTCCGTGCCTCGGAAAGCACGTAAAGCCGTTGGTCCCGGCTGTCATTTGTAGATCTTTGACAGTCGTTACTGTTGGTCAGAAGCCAGAAAGTCTGACAACCAGTCTTACCATGAGTATCGTATTACCCAGTTACTGGGTTGTGGAGGTCTGATAGGCAGTCGCTCCATGTAAAATACTGATATTCAGCTGCATCCGGTTCGACTGGAAGCCGACCCCAACATAGTTGGGAAAAAGGCTAGGCAGATGATGAATTTTCAACCTATATTTATCTTGATAATTATTGATGATAATTATCGATATATTTTTATAATGATAATTATCGCTTCGAACCCTGTTTATTTAGCACTGACTTGACATAACTTGGACATTGGAATTACACGGACGTATTTGTGTAATTCCTCAAAACCACATTATCAATAGAAGGAGAAAAAAAAACTTTTCCTAAGCAAACAGGTATACAACAAATAAAAAAGAAGAAAAAAAAAAACTAAGTGAGTTGCCATTTCGATGCCACGCATAAATGAATGAAATCACGGCGCTCGGATAGCACGATTAGTACGATATCGCTCTTTGCAGTCAGTTAACTTGGGCCTCTAAAATGACAGCAAAGTTTAAATCTAATACATTACTACAGAACGTGGCCGGGTTGTGTCAGCAAGCGTTTGTACTGAGACATCGGCTCCGGTACTTTTTAGCACCGACTTAACGTAACTATAGTAGATTTTTAGGGTAGAAAGTGATAAATTTCATACGAGATATTTTGCCTAGTATAATATACAGGATGTACGGTAAAGAATGGATAACCCAGCATGTGCTTGTGAAGGGACTCAAGGCCTACCCGAAACATCCCCATGTATTTCTACGATTTTCTGTGTTTTAGAAGTTACATTGTTTTTTTTTATTGCGATTTTTGGGCAATTTTTAGGGAAAGTGAACAACTTGAAAGCAACTTTATCGGGTAAACCACTTAGCGCTAAGCGCTATGAAAGAGGATTTCTAGTTCATTAATAAAAAAAGATTTTGAGATATTGAACAAAAAAAAAAATGATCAGCAAATTGTCATCAAAATTTTCCATACTTATCCTTAATTAAGGTAAGGTAAATATTAAGGTTATTTAGAGTAGTTTCGTTGCCATCAAATACGATTACATAAAAAATAATTCATGAAATCTTAGTTCGATTTTCGAATTACTTTTCTTCCCTAGGTTAACAATCTACTATCATGGTCATATCTACCGACCTATAACTTTCTTCAGTGTACTTCCAGCGGAAATGTTGTTGTTATAATAAATTCTACAATTTTTGCCCCTTTCAATAATATATGTTTCATCTTTGTCGGTTCTAGCCTAGTCGTAAAGGAAATCTTGGCATTTCCCTATACAAATAAAAGATTAATTGTCATAACATTAATTATGAAAGTATTATTTAGACGAAATTACTTCCTTCTATCGTAAAAGTTAATTGGTAGAAAGTACCAGTTCAATAAGTATCGGTTGTTTGATTATTATCCGATAATTATCATGATAATTATCGTGATAATTATCACAAGGCATATTTATCACATAGACAATTTAGAACACCGCTTACGAAAAAAAATGTACTTCAAGTCCAAAATTTTATTCTTAAATCGTAATTCCCTTTTATTCTCCATTTAATCCTATTCAAATACCGCAGAAAAGAAATTCCAGCGATTACGAAACACGCAAAAAGGTTTTTGCATTTGAATATAACCTCAAAAGTTTCCCGCTTTCATACCTTTGTTATGTGGGCCAATAAAACCGCGCCTCTGTGGCACGTGATTGGTCGATTTTATGCGGCGCCGCGCTGCCATTGGTCGATTGCGTCGGGCAACGACCTCACTGGCGAATTATCACCTTGAACCTTTGAACTGTATGTCAAAAGGTTTCTGATGGATTATTTTTTCAAGGTTTTTTATATTAGACTAGCTTATGCTCGCGGCTTCGCTCCCGTTAATTTACGGATCCCTAATTTTTTGATCCCAAAATATAGCCTATAGCACTCAGGGATAACGTAGCTTCCTATTGGTGAAAGAATGTTTGAAATCGGATGAGTAGTTTCGGAGATTACCTCCTACATACAAACAAACAAACAAACAAATTCTACCTCTTTATAATATTAGTATAGATGATTCATTGATGTTTGCTTGGCTGAGCAAAATGAAAGGAGGTTTTACTTGGAAAACAATGAAATTATTTGCAATGAAGACACTTGGTTTTTATATTTTTTTTATAAAGGCTGGAAGCAAAATAGCTCAGTACTAGGTTTTATTAAATTAAATAAACTTTTTTTTAAAGATTTGGTGAAATACAATGTCCCTAGAAATTCTAAAGACATACAGATGTTCTTGTCATACCAAATTGTTGGGCTACTAAGCTCATTGTATAACTTTTAATGAGTTACAGGACTAATATTGTTTTTAAAATTAAAGTTTTTGTTTTTTAGTCATGCTTTTTTGTACTGAAATGCGACATTACAATATTAAGAGGGCTATCGCATTTTCTCACCTCTCTCGCTCGCACAATACCATATTTTTTAAGAATGTTAAATTAAAAGATGCATTTTTTAATAATGTATTCAATGGGCTCCCTTTAAAATAATATTAATTTAATAGGTATAATTATTAAAAACATTTTTATTGTGACATTTGTTAAACTTATCTCAAAAACGGATCATAATAATTATTGAGCGGAGTTTATTAGGGAACACGATAGTAATGTGTTTTTAATAATTACCTATCAAATTAATATTATTTTAAAGGGAGCCCATTGAATACATTATTAAAAAATGCATCTTTTAATTTAACATTCTTAAAAATATGGTCCTGTGCGAGCGAGGCAGGAGACAAAATGCGATAGCCCTCTTAACGTCTTTGTAAAAGTCTCTGGTTCTCGTAACTGACAAATGATAGACAAAAAGGGACCAGACTGGTCTATAGAGAAAAAGTTGCGCTTTTACGTACTTGGGAGCAATTAAATCGAGCCACTTCTATTACACGTATAATTGTTATTATTTTTGGTACCTATTATGGAACAGATCAATTCGAAACGTATATCGCCTAAAAGGTTATTTTAACCTTCACAATGAGAGTAGTTTTTTGTCAACTTAGTATACAGGGTGTAAACGAATTCGTGTAATTCCTTCAAACCGCGTGATCTACTGGTGACACTCATTGACCCTGCATAGGTTTTTATCAGAATCAACAAAAAAAAGTTTTCATAAAACCAAAGGTATTCTGTATCTGAGTAATTTTAGCGTCCCGAGTTAACTGACTGCCTGGAGCGATGTCGCGCTAGTCGTGCCCGTCAACTGCGTCGCCGTGCTTTCATTCATTTATGCATGGAATCGAAACTTCCCATCACATTCAAAAAAATTGGGGAAAAAAAAGATTTATTTTTATTTTTAATCAATCTAAATTCCATGCGGGGATAATCTATACCCTTAATAGATCATGTGGCTTGAAGGAATTACACGAATTCGTTTACACCATGTATAATCCATGAAACCAAAACCCAAATAACCAGGACACGTAAAAAAAGGAGTGGCTCAATTTATTTGCCCCCAAGTGTATTTCAAACTCAAAGACAAAATGTCACTTAAGAGCGATTACGCACTGCATCCGGTCCGAATCCGTGAAAATACGGATATAAAAAACTCGGACCGAATTCGGATATTGCTTTACGCACTGCATCCGATCCGAATCCGTGAAAATACCGATCTAGAGTAAAAATCTCGGACCAAATTCGGATGTTGCTTACGCACTATTCCGATCTCTGGGGCCTAATTCTCCTAACATAAATCTTGATAAATCACAACCGAACCAAGGCCGAACCGTTCATTCAGACAGTTCTCAATTTCAAAAGCTGTCAAATTGTTTGACACAAAAAACAAAATCAATCATTTTGAAAGTTTTCGAAAACAAAAACTGACTGACGGTTGTGGTTCGATTGCGTTTGGCAACAATTTATTTTAGGAGAATTGGGCCCCTGATTCAAATTGAAACAATTCAGGGGCCATCTTTGGCATATCCGTTTGGCGTCTGATTTGAATCCGAGGTAATGCGAAAGCGTTCATACAAACAGTACTACGGCTACTTCGGTCCGTCAATTTTTCTTCCGAATTAGAAACTCACGGATGACGGATAGAAATTGGATGACGGATGTCGGATGTAGTGCTTAAACTACCATACAAATAGTTCTATGGCTACTTCGGAACGTATTTTCACGGATTCGGATCGGATGCAGTGCGTAACCGCTGTAACGGCCCTTTAAAAATCAGACGGCAGCATTGTCCACGTTCACATAGATATGAGTGATAGAGGCGACGCTCTACAAAGCCGAAGCTAGCCAACATCTCTTTCTAAACCTCGATGTGTAATTTTTCCGCCGTCATTCCCAATATTTCTTTTTTTCTAAGAACATAACTTAGGAAGACCTACATTCCCTAGCCTCCTATATCTTTTCTTGATTAATTTGTTTGCGGGTTCAATGCCGCCTAGTGTCTCCTAAGGGACGCCTCCGAGTTTCATTGATTAGAGCTATCTATAATGTATGTAGGCCTTGACTACATATAACGTACAATAGCCAACCATAAAGGACAATAAAGATAGGTAGGTACGCCACGCATGTAATCACCTTTAGGTAGGCAAAGGTATTTGGCCGTACATCCACGGTATTCAGCCCCATGAGATGGCGACCGGATAGCCATTTTACACGAAATTCGAATTCCAAATGTACAGCTCAAACGTAAGGCTGAACGCTTTTAGCACTGTCATTGAGCTCAAAAAAAGTTGACGCATTTAAAAATAGAACGGAAAGCATTGCGTCATCCGTCACAAACGTGAAAGGATTCGCAGTCATACAGCCTTCAAAAAACTGAAAAAAATAAACAAAAAAAGTTCGTCGTCAGTTACGTCACGTGTTGCTATAAAACATGGCACAGGCAGCTCTGAGTACAGCCAATACAACCTAAAAACTTTTATGACGCCATCGTAAAATAAAAAGCAATGTAAACTAAATGACCAATATTGCAAAATTATGAAATACTGTGAGTATAGTATACTTCCATCTCTTCCCGAGGGTGTCGTAAAAGGCGACTAAGGGATTTACTAGAGAATGGGCAGCAGCGTTCTCTGAATATTTTACCAACCATACTGTGATCACCAACCCGCCTCCCAAGCATGGCGATTATGGCAAATCCCCCCAACATTTTGGACACATTTCGGAGAGTGTGCTACAGATCTGCATGATCTAATACCCCCCTGCCCTTTTTTCTATCGGACGGCCAGAAGCACGAAAAAGTGCCATCGGTTCATGGTTGATATACCAAAAACCCGAACGAAGCGCTTTGATTCTACTTTCATTGTGAAAACCGTCAAACAGTGGATTGCGCTGCCCGAGTGGGTGTTCCCCGACAGCTACAATCTGGGTGTCTTCAAGTCACGGATGAATCGGTTTCTTCTGGGCAAGTGAGCTCCATCGTAGACCACATCATTGCTTAACATCAGGCGAGATGGCGGCCAAACGCAGGCATAGTAAGGCTGAATGATAATGATGATAGTATACTTACATCAATTACCTACTGCACATTATCACTATTTCAACTTATCATTCATGTATCTGGTCTGCTCGACGTCCGTGTATCACTACAGGGATCCAGCAGAATATCAGCATCGAGTATACAACTTTATTTTTAGTTTATACATAAACCGAGACACCCCAACAAAATTTTCATCAGAACAGCCTGAATGTGTGTTTTTTTATAATAAATCTCTCTGGATCGATCGTCGATCGATGCTATCGAACGACATCAGTCAACGTTTAGTCGATCGATTGGTGTAGCTATCAATCGACGTCGACTCATCCATTCTACCATCGATCGATGGCATCGATCGACGATCGATCGATTAGTGTGGTAACACCCTTATGTGTTTTGCTTTTCTTTAATTTGTTTTGTGTCTTTTGTTGCACCAAATAAAGGTTTCTGAACTATCTAGGTATCTACGTATATTATTATCTAATTGGAAAATTAGCGTATTTCACTGTTCCGATCTGTGCGCAATGTAATTTAGGTTTCCGCATTGCAATTTCGGACTGCATGCTAGCATTTTGATTAATTAATCCAATATTCAGCTAGGTAATAAATCAGAAAGTGTTTTCTATATGAATTAAACTAGCTGTACCCGGCATGCGTTGCAATGCCGCTTAGAGAAAATAAGTGTGACACTAATTTGCATTTTTAAAATCTAACGCGATAATCCGGATATTGTGGATATACAGGGTGTTTGGCAGAACGTTGAACATACGAAAATGGTGGATAGGTGGGGTCATCTGCTACTTACTCAGCCCTAATTTATGTGGACACCTTGATATTTAAAAAATATTTTTTTTGCTCTCTTCTAGTTTCACCACTTTCTTAACTTTTTAATCTTTAATGTTGGCAGGATCTTATAAAATTATTGCTTAATTCAGATGTTAGCTAGAAAAAAAGTTATGAGTCCTCAAACTTACAGAAAGATGTAAAAAATACTTAAATCTTAATTTCAACTTGCATTAAAAAAAACGACCAGGGGGCCAGAGCCAAATAAATTAGGGCTGAGTAAGTAGCAGATGACCCCACCTATCCACCATTTTCGTATGTTCAACGTTCTGCCAAACACCCTGTATGTTGTCGATTCGAAACCCATAATTAATACGTGCTTCAATTTGAGGGGGCCCGAGTTTACCGTACTGACCGGACGAATATCACTGTTTGACAGCTAGGAACAGTTTCAATGGGAAAATAAAATTGTTGTTTTATCTATTTTCCTCGCAACTTTTCCATATTTTCTCACCACTTAAACCTTTCCTGGACTTCCACAAATATTTTAAAGCCAAAATTAGCCAAATCGGTCCAGCCATTCTCGAGTTTTAGCGAGACTAACGAAGAGCAATTCATTTTTATATACATATATAGATAGATTACAAATGAGTTGTTTCACTAAAACTAGAGTGCTCTTTATGTCAATTCAGAGCATTGAGTTAGTTGTTAAATTCAGATTACCTCAATTACATAACATCACGCCTTATTCCCCGAAGGGTTAGCAGAGGTGTATAGTACACCCTCATTTCGTTATGTTTAAGTCCCATGTAATAAGGGACGAGCCTATTGCCATCAGCCGGGTACAAATCCGGACTCCGGGCTGCTACTGAGAAATTCCACACGGAAAACCCAATAACACTTTGCCGGACCTGGGGATCTAACCCAGGAACTCACGCTCAGCAGTCGCGCTTGCGACCACTAGACCAACGAGGCTGTCAGATTACTTATTATAAGATTAACAAGTTCAGAAGTCGATGACGCTGAACCAGATTGAAAACACCGACTTATGAAACTGTTAATTTTATAATATGGTAATTATTTCATTCATATTTATGATTATTTACGGTTTACTCACGTGCATTTTTTCGGGATTGCCCGACTAGTTTCATAGTAGACATGATTGAGGGCTCCTTTTGCGTCCGAAACTAGTCGGGCAATCCCGAAAAAATGCAAGTAAGTAAACCGTAAATAATCATAAATATGAATGTGTCTCACGAAAGTTATAATATTTCATTCATTACAGTTTTTTTTTTTCGGTTTTTCCGACTGGTCTTGGACTGAGAGTTGGGAAAAGGGTAGGAGGTATGTAATTATTTCAAGTATTTTTTTTTTCAAAATATCCTTTTACCTTTCTAATTCGGTATGTAAAGTTAACCTATGCTGATTCCAAAACCGTTTCGAGGTTTTAGTTTGGTAAATCTTATTTTGCGATTTTTACGAGTAGCTCTTAATAATTTTATGATGGTGTTTATTTTAGCAGAAATGCATGAGTTCACTTGAGATCTATTTGACCTCTAAGTGGACTATCTTAATTTTTCGGGACGTAGGAAAACTCTATGGTATTTTACTTGGCGTAGACAAAGAATTGGTTTCTTTGTCTATGGTAACCCCTCTTATCGCGTGACGTCTACACTAGATAAACTTTAAAAAAATATTAAGAAGTAACTACTTACCGTGTAGAAAACAAAAATATTCAAATTAGTTTCTTTAAATATCTTTAAGAAAAAATTTAAAAAAATACCAAAAAAAAAAACTTTACATAGGTACCGAATTGTAGGAGGAATAATGAATAAAAAACCGGCCAAGTGCGAGTCGGACTTGCGCACGTATAAAAACGGCAAAAAAATCATGTCTGTTGTGTAAGAGCCCCCTTAAATATTTGTTTTATTTTAATTTAATTATTTATTTTTAAAGTAAATATATAACTAAATATTCTGTGAATATTTCAAGCGTCTGCCTGTTGCCGTTATCAATATCGAGCAAAAACGAGCAAAAAAAATCACGTTTGTTGTATGGGAGCCCCTTAAATATTTATTTTATTCTATTTTTTAGTATTTGTTGATAAAGCGGCTACAGAAATACATCATCTGTGAAAATTTCAACTGTCTAACTATCACGGTTCATGAGATACAGCCTGGTGACAGACGGACAGACAGACGGACAGCGGAGTCTTAATAATAGGGTCCCGTTTTACCCTTTTTGTACGGAACCCTAAAAAACACCGCAATTCCGGCAGTTACTCTCAACGAGAGGATTACCGGAGAGCTGCACTGAATCCGTATTCAATTACAGTCCGGTTTTTCCGTCAAACTTTATAATACGGAACTTATCTTTCACCAACAGAACCGTCGCAGTCTACTCATTGTCTGTGGTTTTAGAATAGCTTTATGCTTTACTTATTCTAAGGCTTTATGCATTGCTGACATGAATGGGGTAGGAAACTGGGGAACTAATGGCGCCACCATCGCTTGTACCAAAGCAATGTCATTGGTTAAAGTTAAGTTTGACATTATTGGTAGAGTGCGCGCAAGATAAGTCTGCGCGCGGCCGAAATCGGAACTAATCATGGTCCACCAAAGTGTGTGCCGTTTTATCAATTTTGATAGTAGAACTACCTGATTGTAGGAATATTTAACGGGAAAATTATGTTTAGCGATAAACAAATTAAGCTTAAAAAGCGGTAATTTGAACTTTTGCGATCATGGCAACGTTTATCACGCCCTCAGTCGCGCGCAGAGTTATCTTGCGCGCACTCTACTGACAATTTAACTCATTCTGATTGGTTGTAATTGGTACTAACAGAGGTGCTGCCATCTACTTTTCGTTTTGCGTTTCCATCCCCATTAGTTACACAGGGTGTAAACGAATTCGTGCAATTCCTTCAAACCGCGTGATCTACTGGTGACACTGATTGACCGTATAGGTTTTTTTCAGAAACAACAGAAAAAGTTTTCAAAAAATTAACCATGGTATTCTGTAAGTATCTGAGTAATTTTAGCGTCGCAAGTTAACTGACTGCGTGGAGCGATATCGCGCTAGTTGTGCCCGTGTGCTGTGTCGCCGTGGCTTGATTAATTTATGCAAGGCATCGAAATTTAATAGCACATAAAAAAAATTGGGAAGAAAAAAAGTTTATTTTTATTTTTAATCAATCTGAATCCCGTGCGGGGTTAATCTAATATATATCATTAATAGAAAATGTAGTTTGAAGGAATTACACGAATTCGTTAACACCCTGTAGTGCTTGTTTTAAATGGAATTTAAATTGGTAAGTTAAAAACTGGTATGAATCCTAACTTCCTAACTAATATTATAAATGCGAAACTAAGTTTGTTTGTTTGTTACCTTTTCACGACTAAACCACTGAACCGATCATCCTGAAATTTTGCGAGTACGTTGTCAGGTGTACAGAAACGGACATAGGGTACCTTTCATCCCGAAAAAAAGTACAGTTCCCGAGGAAAACAACAATAACGTTCTTATGATAATAGATGGCGCCGCGTGTATTTCGAATCGTGATTGAATTATATTATTAAACAGGGTGTAATGAATCCGTGTAATTCCTTCAAACCACGTGATCTACTGGTGACATAGATTAGCCCTAAATGGATATTTCGGAAATCAAAATGAAAAAAAAAAAACAAAAAAATGTTGGTTTTCTATTTCTGAGTCGTTTTAGAGCCTCGAGTTATCTGACTGCAAAGAGCGATATCGCGTTAGTCGTACCCACCAGCCGTGTCGTCGAGCTTTCATTAATTTATGCGTGGCATCGAAATGTTCAATGAAATAAAAAGCAATTTTTGCAAAAAAAAAAAAACTTTTTTTTACTGATTCCTTATTAAGTAGTTTAGATAAGATCAATTACCGCCACCGCATGGAAAAAAAAAGGTTTTTATTTTTTATTTTTAATCAAGCTAAATGCCGTGCGGGGCCAATCTACGCCATTAGTAGATCATGTGGTTTTAGGGAATTACACGAATTCGTTAACACCCTGTCGAAAGTTTAGTTGACTGTCAAATTCTAAATTAACACGAGCAAGCCGCGGGCAAAAGCTAGTTTATTATCAGTGTAACTAAGTATAATTTTAATTTTGACCTTGGTGAATAATTGTAGTTTATGAAATTGTTGCATAATAGGGTTTGTTAAAACACGAGTGCTTGTTTAAAAATCGAGCCGTAGGTGAGGTTTTTAATAGTATCACATGAGGGTAGGGTTGCCCCTTTTTTTGGAGCAATAAAAGTACACTTATGTTTTGGGATAGCAAAAATAAAGTACGATGTATAAAAAATCTACATACATAAATATTTTTCAACGCTTCTAGATTCCTGAAAACATGTTGCGATGTTTTCAAAAATGTGCAAATGTTTCAATTACAGCCATAGACCGTAGATTAAGTAAACTATGCCAAAAAAAATCTAACTAGTAGGATGAGAATCAAATGACAATGGTGTCAGGTAAAAAGAGTATTTTAGCGTACTTTATAACTGTCTTAGATTATAAAGTACACCTTCGTGAAATAGAGTACAATACTCTATAATAGAGTATGGGTGGCAACCCTACACGAGCGTGATTGAAATACCTACTCATGCAACAACGCTACAATTTTGCCAAGAAATCGGTGTGCATGTTTTTTTTTAACTTAACGGATCCGGTGATCCTATCCGGCAAACCCATGCCGAATCCGGCAGTCGTATAATGATGCCGGATCCACCGGATTACCGGTTTTCCGGATTGCAATCCCTAGGCTCAATTTGATGCACATTTAAAAATAAACAAATTTCTGTATACGATGTAATATGGTATGATATATTATGATGTATTGATATCGTGTATTTTTTTTATTTATTTATTTAATTCAGACCATGATCCATAATTCACTTTCCATAGTAAACTTGAAACTTTTATCTGTACTCTATGGTCCATAGTCTATGGCGTGAACAAATTTATCTATAGGTATACCTATAGTTTATATCGATGAAATGGAATTTATGTAAGGAAAGTAAGCGAATTGTATTGTAATAGACTTCATTTTCCCTCAAATCAAAATTTAGAAAAATAACCGCAAAACTCTTATTAAATAAAAATCTAACTCTAAAAACAGCTGATCAAAATAAAAACCTGTTTTTTTTGCAAAAAAAAACCACCCAACATTTCCTTGACAAAGAGTCCCAGTTGGGCGCCATTAATTTCCTTGTGCCGTATTTCGTTTATTTTCGAGGTCAAATAATATTTCTTACCGGATCATTGAAACTTATTAGGGTGTAACAAAACCCATAATTTAATAGGTATTTGTCAAGCGCCATGTTGTATTAAGAACACGCCCATTGTCCCGATTCCTTATTGTATGGACACCCTACTGTGACCATTTGTTGTAGATTTATGAGATAAATTGGTTTTGTTAGAGATTTATTTTATTGGGAAGTTTGAAGTAGGACCTATATCCGTTTTATTATGTTGTTATTCAGAATACTTCTGACACGCCCACAACCAAAATTAAGCCCGAAAGTCTGACAACCGGTCTAATCTTAGGATATCGGTATTGCTCAGTAACTGGGTTGGGGAGTCTGATGGCAGTTGCTCCGTGTATAAGTAAAAACCGACTTCAAAAAAAAACAAAAAAAAGAGTGAAATAATTAGCATGGTATAAAATTAGTACTAATTACTTAAAACTGAATAAAAAAGATTGGTCGGAACGTTTTTTTTTTCAAAAATACTTTGCCTCCACTAAGATTTCTCTTGTATCGTGGATGCGTTTACAGACACAAATCTCACATACACAAACGCCCAGACCCGAAACAACCATCTGTAGGCCATAATTTTTGTTCCGTTTGGGAATCGAACCCTCAACCCCTGCCACTGCACCAAACGTGTCGTCTCACCAAAAATGTTTGTATTACTTCTTTTTTATTCTTTGCGATATAAATGAATGAAGGCACGGTGACACAGCTGGGGGGCACGACTAGCGCAATATCGCTCCGTGTAGTCAGTTAACTCGGGGGCTAAAAGGACAAAGAAAAAAACAAGAGTTTTTTTTGTTTCTCTTATACAAGGTGTAACATAAATAACGCACAACCTCTTTAGGGGTCACTGTACTCATAATTATGAACAACTTTTACTATGGGAACAAAGCAGAAATCGCGAAAAAAAAATCAGCTGTTCCCTACATTTATAATAATTTATATGCATAACTCGTCAAAATGTAGGGAACAGCTGATTTTTTCATAATGATGAGTACAGTGACCCCTTAAGAGGTTGTACACTTATTTATGTTACACCTTGTATACCTTTACTTGTAATTACACGAATTCGTTTTCAATTTTCATCCTGTAAACCTAGATCGTTAATTACGTCACTTTGAAAATTGATATAACCGTCATACCCGTTGAACCCGAGTGACTGCTACACAGTTAAATATTCATTTACTAACATTCAACTATCAAGCAAACTTGTGCGTTGAACAGTAAGTTCCAAGTCGCGAGTATGGTATAATTTTAATGCTTTAGCTGAAACATAGATGGCGCTAGTTGTCGTAAAGTGTGAGTAGGGTAATTCATAACTATTTTTTTGTATTCTTCTTCTTCCTGCCCTTATCCCATGTTACTTGGGGTCGGCGCAACACGTTTTCTTCTTCCATTCCGTCCTATCACCCGTCATGATATCACTGACACCCTTCTCTTTCATATCATTCTTCACACCATCCATCCATCTTATCTTTGGCCTCCCTCTTCCTCTCCATCCATCCACATTTATATTCATAACTCTTTTCGTCACATGCGTTTCATCTCTCCTCTTCACATGCCCATACCAAGACAAACGGTTCCCTTTCAACTTTTCTGTCACTGGCGCTACTTTCAAACTTCCTCTAATATATTATTATTATTTATTATTATATAGATGTTTTATAGACAAGCTTACTTATACTAAGCCCCACAAAACCGTTTGCACGGTTTGTCTGCGGGAACATATTTATATATTTGACTACTAGTAATACGTACATACAACAATACAGAATGTAAACGAATTTGTGTATTTCTTGATAACTGCGTGATTTACTGGTGACACAGATTAACCCTTTTTTTTTTCTTCGTATAATCCTCATGGATACCCTTCCCCTGGGGAAGGCGAGGGGTTATACCGGACTCTTACCGGCTAAAAACCCACTGTGTTCCTTCTCCTGACCCCTAGCCAGGATCACGAGAATGATTGGGCAATTAGTATTACGTTTTTAGCACTATACAATATGTTTAAGAATGAATTGTGTATGTGCGCGCGTGTGTGTGTGTAAGTGAGCGTGAGTGTGCTGTGTGTGTATGCAAGCGCAATAATAGAATCTTATCTCCTCCTAATAAAGAACGTATACTTCAAACGCAATATGCATACAAACACCTTTCCAATAATGCCATAATTTATTGATATTACTCACATATTAATCTAAGTTTACCACATCAAATAAAGCAATAAATCAGTAAGATGGCTACCAAATAAAAAGATAAGACCTGGCAACACTTTTGTGCGAATGCCAAAACTGCTTGGAACTTTTCTGAACGTTGCCAATATTGTTGCTGGACTAAAAATATTTGTTGGCTTGGCACTGTAGTTACTCCGTACAGGTTTTACGAAAGCCTCGCTTTTGTTTATTTAGGTATAAAAAAAATCTAATGTTTTCCGAAGTAGCTGTATTCACTGTAATGGCAAGTTGTTATAGAGGGGAAAGATAGAAGAAAACAAATTTATTCAGCATGCAAATCGACATCCTAACTAACATTATTAATGCGAAAGTAAGTTTGTTTGTTTGTTTACCTTTTCACACCTAAACCACTGAACCGATCATACTGAAATTTTGCATATACGTTGTCAGGTGTACAGAAACGGACATAGGGTACCTTTCATCCCGAAAAAAATACTGTTCCCGAGGAAAACGACAATAACGTTCTTACGATAATAGATGGCGCCACGTGTCTTTCGAATCATGATTTAATTATATCGTCATAGAAACATTAGTAATGTGTTAAGATTTTACGCGAGCGAAGTCACGGGCAAAAGCTAGTGTGAAATATGTTAGGTTGTAGAGCGATCCTCCATGTTGATTGTCGGATTACCATAGCAACCAATGTGGGTCGTGGGTTTCCACCTACAAATACTTGTGGACTATCAAAACTTTATGCACTTCTTCCGCGATCTTTAAACCTAGTTAAGTTATTGTTGGTTCAAGTAAAACTAACTCTGCTGGTTTGCGTTAGGCGAAAACTGGGACAGTGGTAAGCACAGAGTAGTTTTTTATATACAAGGTTAGTCAGAAAGGGGGTACTAATCCGAAAGGGTGTTAAAGTACCCATAATAATGACTTACTTTTGTTCTATAACTTTCCCCAAAAAATTAAAAGTTTAAGAGAAATAGCTGTTCAAAAATTACATCAAAAATATACTAAAATCTATCTATCTTCAGCTATGCTCAGCTGTGTTTACATTTTAGGTCATACTTGGCGTCACGAATTAGAAGCTCCATTTTTTGAATTCGTACCTAAAGTAGGGACGAAGAATTTTCGCAAAAACTATAATAAAAATTATTTGACATGGAAATTAAAATGTTCGAATTTTCAAATTTTAACATTTGCTTTAAAACCGTCATCTATAAGTGGCCCGCGGATTAGTACCCCGTTTCCGACCTAACCTTGTAGATAATAAGTCATTTTATCTCACGATGACGTGACTTTTATGATAAGGACATAAGGTTCATATTGCATTCATTCAAGCGTCTTCGAAAGAAAGAATTTACCTACCTAAGGGCCGAGATATTTTTTTCTAAATTAGATGAAAAAAAATAACGCATTTTTTTCAACTATTCATGAAACTATTATCTAAAATGACTCTAAATTCAGAGTTTAGTTAAAATATGAAAATAAATCATAACTCGAAAACTACAAAAAATCGCGGAACATTCATGAGGATGATTTGAGTACCTCTAATGGTATGTCTATACCAGTGTGCTTTCATGTTCATCTTGCGTCTTCGTCTGAAACATGCGTGAAGCGCCGTAGCGCATGCCCCTAGCGTACGCTAATCTGTCACTGGTGGGTTCGCGTGCAACATTGCAAGTGTAAGCTCTAAATCTGTCAACAATTGGTTGTTTCGTTTCTTCAAGTAATCTTTCATCCAGATTCTCCTTATCTTAAGTTTTTTCCTTGCACTTAACACTAAATATGCCGCACAGATAGCTAAAAGTTCACACGCGTCCATCTTGACGACTGACCAAGGCGTACCGGTGTAGACGATAAGCTGCATGCATCTTATGGCAATCAATATTGCACGCGCTTGACGCAAGAGGAATTAATGTTGAAAGCGCAAGATGAACATGAAAGCGCACATACCATAAAGGTGCTCTACCTCTAAACTTCCGCTTGACACTACTTTTTGGGGCATCCTGTATTTGCGGGCAGGAGGGTGATGCTGCATAATGCATCCAAGCTTGGTCAACTAATTTGGCAGAATTAAAACTAAATATTGTATTTGTTTATATGGTGTGGTGTATGCAAAATTTCAGTCTATTTGGATAACAGGATCTAGCTGAAAATTTACTTCTAAGATTTTTAGAAGACATACAACAAAGCAAGCTATATAAAAGCATTTTTCGTTATTACCATGGTCACCGTAGTAACAAAGTTTTTCATACAATGTAGAGCAATATTAATAATTTATTCACCATAGTAGACACAAGACCACCGAACTAGAAAATATTATGGTGTCAGTATATTCAAATTACGGTATTTCGTCAAAAGGCATCGTCTAGGTATTTGTGTGAAAACACAAATCGGTATCGTCAACAAATGACATTGCCATGAGCCAATTGGAGTCTACTCTAGGCGTTGATATGTGCCAGGAATAATGTAGGCCCCAGTACACTGCCCTGAGGAACGCCAAATGTTACTGGCGAGTCATGACTTCTATAGTTCTCTCTAATCTTTACGCATTGGGTCCGATCATAAAGATAACCGCTGAGTAGGCCAAGTTTAACTTCTCGCACTCCCATTCACACTAACTTGTGAATCAGTAGCGAGATGGAAACTGTGTCAAAAGCCTTGGCCAGGTCTAAAAAGATTGAGATGCACTTTCCTCCCTTATTTAGACGGGTAGCTATATGATGAGTGTTGAGTTTTGTTGATTTGATTTATTTCAGATTTTACGCTTTGCAATCTTCGGAAAAATACCAGTCCCTCCCGCTCCTTTATGGGGGGAATGGTATTTTTGAAGACGTTTTTCATCATTACTAAGGCATAGATAAAATTAAATTATATTTTATAACGTGCAAATGAAGCCCTTTCATATGATACAAAACTTGATTTCGTCGTTTTAAAATTTCAACTTCCCACTTCGGTCCCTATTGCAATGGAAATAAACATATCACTTGCATTACAGTATATGTAGATGGACAAGCATTATTTAAAACTATTCCTCAAGTCGATAGCATTAGTAGGTCCTGAAATAAGCGGCTGTGACAGACAAACGGACGGACAGACGGACGAAGTCGCACCATACCGCTCCTTTTTTTACAATTTTAGTACGGAACTTTAAAAAGATATTCCTATATTTGAAAATGAAACTCTTTGGCTGAAGAATGCATAAATTTTTTTACGTCTGTCGTTCGTTTTTCTTTGTGGCGCCAATTTGAAACATTATGTTTTATTTTATCAGAATCCAGAAATTTTAGTATAGCCTAGTTAAAGATTTATACTATTGATAGTAGACAGCTCGCTAGCGCCATCTCTTACCCACTCTCGTAATAATATTAAAACAATCCTGCTGTAACAGATCATGGTAACCCCTCTGTACAGAAAAGCATGACTAAAGAACAATAACTTTAATTTTAAAAACAATATTAGTCCTACTTATAATTTTATACAATGTTATCTATACATTAAAAGTTATACAATGAGCTTAAAAGTAGCCCAATAATTTGGTATGACAAAAACATCTGTATGTATTTAGAATTTTTAAGGACAAAAATTTTCACGTTTTTGCTCACAATTAGATTTACTCACATTTCAGCCTTTTGGAAAACAGACGCAGCATATTGTTATATTAATTTTATGAGTGTTAATTGCTAATGTTCCAGCACAAGTATTTATGAAGGTAATACAATGACGGTCATGTTTCACTTCCTGAAAACTAATAAAGCTAGCGAGTATTAGAACAGTATAATATAAGCTAAAGCCCCTCTGCACTACAACATCCCCGTTCGGCAAAGACTTAAGAGCCGTAATAGCTTTGCACAGCGTGTCCTCCCACTCACTGGCGAACGTTCACAGGCAAGAGTCCAGTTGTGGCGAGATAAGGCTTCTTTACCCATTCCGTTTGTTGCCCCTTCCGAGGATCTCCCACCTGGGCATGAGTTGCCTTGGCTGACCTGGAAGTCTCTAAATAGACTTCGGACTCAGGTTGGTCGAAGCAAGGAAAACCTGCTCAGGTGGAAATTTGCGGGTAACTCAAACCTTGTACCGTTCCGCAAACTATGGCGCACTTAACAACATGCCCCGCCTGCCCTGTTACCTGTACGCCACAAGAACTAATGAACGCTACGGATAGTGCTAAACCCATTGCTGAGTTCTGGGCCGACACGGTGTAGATCGTCATCGACACGCTAAGAAGAAGAAGAAGCTAAAGCACTTCAATTACCTGCAATCGTCCGAATTGACACACTCACACAGACACGCACTGCAACAAGACTTCTAAGGCGTGAATTACATAGAAGCGGCATAAGGCGCGGGCGCGGCATAGGCGCGTCACTTTCATACATTTTGTCGTGCCGCTTCAAATCTTTTTGGTACAAAATGTATGAAAGCGACGCGCCTGTGCCGCGCCTGCATGCGTTTCTATGTAATTCAGGCCTAAGGTATCATCGGAATACAGTCACATACAAAGAGTGCATTATACTCAGTATACAGTGTGTGTTTGTGTGAGTGTGTCAATCCAGGCGATTATAATAAGTTGCGGTACTGCTTTAGCTTGTTTGTACAAGATGTAACATAAATAACGCACAACCTCATAAGGGGTCATTATGAACAACTTTTACTATGGGACCAAACAGAAATCGAAAAACAACAGCTGTTCCCTACATTTATGTTCGCACTAGATTTCGCCCGCAGCTTCGCTTGCGTGAAATTTTGAACCCGTTAAGTGACGATTTTCCATACAAACTTTCATCCCCTATTTAACTCCCTTAGGGGCTGAATTTCGAAAAATCCCTTCTTAGTGGATGCCTACGTTACAAAAGGAACCTACTGTCAAAATTTCAACTTTCTAATCCCAGCGGTTTAGGCTGTGCGTTGCTAGATCAGTCAGTCAGTCAGTTTCTCCTTTTATATGTATAGATAACTCGTCAACGAACCTAACCTATCCGTGTCGAAGTTCCCCTTAACCACCGATGTGCGGCTGCACCTAGTTCTACCCGCTATGATGAAGGGTAAACCTAGTTCTAACAGAAGATAAGTAGGATACATCTAAGTTTAACCGTTTTGTAGCCAGCTGCACCTAGTTGTACCCGGCTAAAACTAGGTGTAGCCACATTTCGGCTATTACCCGTAACATTCGGTATTGGTGTACGTGACAAGTACCAAGCATTAGTTGCTAGGCTCGTGTACAGCATGCTTAACACCTTTTTATTCGACCAGAATTAAATATCTTTTTATACTCTACATTCACATTTTTTTGTATTTTTTATGGAGGTTCAAGGTTTGGTGTTCCTCTAACCAAAAAGGGAGGAGGTTTATGCCTGGCGAGCTACTGCCAACAGTTGATGTTGGGCAGTCTGCGTGTTAAATCTTGATATCGCGATGTAGGATAGTTCGCATGTGGCATGATAGATGTCACCACATTCTGCGTAATTCCCATGTGGCGTGATAGATGCCGCCACACTGTGTATATCGGGTGTAAAAAGACCCTTAACGATAACGAAAACCACATATTCTACCCATCGTTGGGATCATATTTTTCTACCAGACCATACCTGGGAAACCATTTGTTCTGGAGATATTGAAGGTCAAAGTATTCATTTGTATTTTTAGTTTTTTCCAAAAACGTATTCTATGTGATAATACTAAACTTTCTTCCAAACAACCTTATCAAAATTTTCAATTTTTCCTTACAAATTAAGCATTTGAAGTTACAAAAACGCAACGAATATCAAACGCACACGACCGCCTTGGCTCAGCTGTGTGGCCGCTGCACGCATGCAAACGCGCGGCATCGCCACAACCACACATTGCGCGCTACAAAAAAAGCGGTTTTTTTTTATGCCAAAAAATAAAAGTCGTTTCCCAGCAATTATTTTTGGTCAATATAGTTTAGTTTGATGTACACAGTGCGTAGATTTCGGCTATGTGATGGGTCTTTTTACACCCTGTATGTAAACATCACGCCTGAATTCCCTAAAGGGCTAGGTAAAGGTGTATAGTACACCCTCATTTCTCCATTATTTTTAAGTCATATGTAATAGGGGGCGAGCCTATTGCCATCAACGGCACAAATCCAGACGGCGCCGGGGGACTGTCACAAAGAAATTCCACACGGAAAAACCCAATAACACTTTGCCCGACCTATGGATCGAACACAGGACCTCACGCTCAGTAGTCGAGTTTGCGACAACTAGACCAAAGAGGCAGTACAAAAAGAGAATAAAAAAATTACAGAAATATCTAAGTCGACTAATATACACGTTTTGCCATTGCCCACTGCTCTACTTTGCCTTTTTTATAACAAATTAAAAAATTAAAATGCAAAAATACGTAAATTATTTTAATTTACGTAGGGTAAAACTCGGTAATACGCCCCAAGTGACAAAACGCCCCACCACGCCAGCACTCACACTATCAAAGCTGCGCCGCTCACAACTAGACGCGCGGAGACTCACTAGTAGGCGAACAACATGGCCGACGTGTGCACATAGTTTGTGATGTCCGTTTAAAAAATATTGCAAAATCTGTATTTATTGGAGTGAAATAATTTGCGGTAAGTTTCTAAGAAATTCATATATATTGATACTTTTAGATTTTGTGTTATAATGACCCACACTATCGTAAAATAGATGAATTTACCTTTATACTTTTATTTTGTCGAACGTTATAACCTTGAATCTACTGCTTTGACCTCGGTGGGGCGTATTGAAAATCAAATTTGACAATATGCCCCTAAGTCAATTTACAAAACGCCCCAATATTTGAACTGTGTTAAAGTATTTTTTATCGCGTGTTATTATTTCAGATTATGTCTCGGAAGTATCAAAGAACAACACTCCGAGCATCATGGAGTGCAGACGACTTAGACAAAGCCATGCGCAGTGTACTTAGCAAAGAAATGGGTGTTAATGAGGCATCCAGAAGCTTTGGCATACCCTCTCGAACCCTAAGAAGACACATTTTATCGGGAAAATCAAAGGACCCTCTTGGACGCAAACCAGTATTTTCTGTAGAACACGAAAAAAAACTGGTTGCCCATATAAAGAAATTGGAGAAAGTTGGGTTTGCCCCTGATAGAAAAGATGTTAAAGAAATGGCATTTCAACTTGCTAGGAAACTCAATATTAAAAATCCATTTTCATCAAGTTCAGCATCAGCTGTAAATGTCTGGTTTTCGGGATTCATGGCTCGCAACTCAGAATTAAGTCAGAGAAAATCAGAAGGCTTGTCAAGTGACAAGCCTTCTGATTTTCTCTGAGAAAAGGAAGGTAATTGCCGACAAAAAGAAGCCAGCAGCTGGAAAATTAAAGCAGACTAAGACCACAAAAATAACTAAACCTATCGATGAAAAAGATGGTGATAAAAAGAAACAAGAAAAAGGAGGTAAAAAGAAGCCAAAGAAAGTGTCTGTCAAAAATAAGAAGAAGAAAAGAATAAGCTATTCATCCTCTTCTGAAAGCAATGATGAAAATGAGGGCAGGGTAGATACTTCTGAAGAAGAAATCTCAGACGAACATGACGACATTATCAGATGCGTGGAATGCACGGAAGATTACTATAATATAAAATCCACAGAAGATTGGATTCAATGCCTGTCTTGTTTAGCATGATTACATGAGTTTTGTACCATGTTTATTTAAAAAGTCTGATTTGGTAAAGAGACTGAGTAACTGCCTCTTATTATCCTAAGTTAAGATTAAGAGTTAATTTTTGTCAAAACAATTGTTGTTATAGTTTAAAATATGCAAAAATATATGATTAATACACTGGGGCATTTTATAATAAGAGTGAGTCGTATTAGCCAACGATCACACTACAAAACGCCCCACCTAAGGTTTTTTTAAATGATAAATATTATTGTATCCTTAGTTCCTATTATCATTATTATTTGTGGTATTGTTGTTAAAATACTAAATATTGTTTCAAAATAAAAAGTTTGATTATATCTTGTAAGGTTTTTTATTTATTACAATTTTAAAAAAAGTAGGGCGTTTTACCGAGTTTTACCCTATTGTTGCATTTTTATTTATCTTTTAAATATATATATAACAGCTTCTCAAGACCATAATCTAGTGACCATAGACATTTTGCCACAATTGACAATTCCCTAATTTAAAAACAGATATTGACACACCCATGGCTATCCTATGATCCAAATATAGTGTAAAAGCGTTCGCCACGCGAAGTGACGCGAGCGGTCAGTGCGTGCGCCCCAGACTGTGGTATTGATCCCACCACCTGCCGGTCACCACTCCCACCCGCTCCACTAACTTCTTCTAGTCGGCCATCGCCCCGCGACACGATACCACATTAAAATAAAACAATAAAGAACTCCAATTTTAAAAATAAATCACCTGTCAAATTTTGGCGCCGTTTCTCGCGTTCCACGTTTAAATTGTGCCGCGAAATCAAGTGTTCCATTCGCCAAATTTTTGAATTTATATATTATTTTCTAAACCACGTGTTTCGCAATAGTGATAAGTGTTTTTTGTGCCGAAATAAGTGTTGCCAGCACTTAGTTTGTAATTGTTCGCGCAATGAAGTGACTCACATCGTGTCGACCTGGATCTTGGATGTCAGGCATTATCTCAATTTACGGCACTAAATTTCGTAATTGCGCGTCTGTTAGGCTATTCGCTAAGTCTAAATTGTCCTGAAGTTGTACGTGAACGTCTCATTAAAATGTTCAGTGTTCATTCAGTAACAATATAGACGAACACGGCTCGTAAGAGACCTAATTTATATGCTTAGCAACAACTAATTGCTTTCACCGTAACATACCGTTGTAACAATAGATCGCAAAAAGGAAATTATTATCAACCGTCTATCAGATGCAAATTATTTTCACGCCACTTATCTAGACCCCTCTAGATAGAGAGAGACAAGTGATATTGCTGTTTCGTCTGGCACACTAACCCGATCGAGCGTAATAACAGATTTTTCTTATAGCCACCTATCTATCAGCTGTTTGTGTCCGTCCGCGTAAGATAGTGGGTGTTTTTACAGGTATAGGGGAAAAATGCATAAAAATTTGCATATTATCACGTCATAGAGGTAGTTAGAGACGCTGTAGTGAGTCAGCGGCGGACGGCGGCGCGGACGCGGCCAATTACGCTTTTTGCGCCAACAATTTTCTAAATTCAAAACAGATAAGCGCGGTTCTGCCTAGAAAACGAAACGTAACGATTTTTTATCGATATCTAATTCGAATTTCGAGTGAATTTACTTTTTTTGTGAGTTGTGCCTTTAGCAGACTAGTGTTGTGAAATGTGATTGTAGTTTTTACACGTTCTTATAATGGAAAGAAGTGTTTTGGCGGAGTCGAGGCACGTCCAGTGGGCATCTGAAGTGAGTATAGATAATATGAGTCAAACTTCTGACTGTAATGAATGTATCTACGTTATTTATACCTGTGTACTTACCTAACAGATGTAATGACTTGTCAACTTTTTATCATCGGTTTTTCAGGACGTACTTGTAAAATAAGTACCTAGGTAATTGACAAGTAAAAAAGATCTATGATTACAGTGTCAGATTGGCTGTAATAACTGTACCAATGACATACTTATTTTACTTACAACAGAGGTTGCTAATATGATAATAATATAACCTCCTTTGAACGTAACCAATTTTATTTATTTTTATACTTAAGTAATTAAATTCGTTTCATATTTCAAAAAAAGAAGAGCGCTCAGTTGTTATTCCATTTTCATAATTATATTTGTATTATGTTGGCTGTATACCTTATGACCTTTGCCCTCCCTTCGCGTGTAAAGCTGCGGCTTCACTGTGTGAATTATAAATGTGAATGGGATTTTTTATTACACCTCCAACACACACATACACACCTGAGTATAAAATTATTATCTGTGCAGTCTCACCCATTGTTTTTATAATCTGCAATACAATGGTTGTGATCTCGCGAGACTTTTTATCCTTTTATATCCATACTGGCTGATTCCTGCAGCTTTGATCGTTGTAATATTACTTTGCAGGGAAACTTTAATAGCTCAGAGACAATGGTCTCGTATTAAATCTACTTAATTTTACTTTAAGGATGTTACTAGTTACGTTGATGTACCTACTTACTATAGTGTGAATCGTGCAACATTCAGCATCCGAATTGCATAGGTATCCCATTCGTAATTTCAATGGCTTTCATTTTGACAATACAACAATATTCATTGCGTGGTACATAGCTGTGGTGAAGTCGGATTGATAATACATACGTTGGTATGGAAATTGTTGACCTGTCAAAATTGCGTATAGCGATTACGAGTGTTTTGTTCAATTAGGTTGCAGCTTTTCTTTTCATTCAGATCTTTGATTAATTGATCTTTGGTTCATTGTGATACTGATATTTGAGGCAATGATATTTTGATTCGATTCTGCGACTAATCTTCAAGTGATTGATCTTTGATTCAATTCTGCTACTGATTTTTTCACCATTAATCTTTGAACTATTCTACTATCTATACATATTTACGTCATTATTCTTTGATCTGATATTTGAGTCTATTAAACTCTGTTTAACGAATGAGTCCTGACATATCTGTCATTTCGTTAATTGTAGCCGTAAGGAGATTGCTATCGAAAAAACCGTAAACTAGCTGTATTATCTACGTTTTGTTTTTTGAATATATTTGTTATTCTTTGTATGATAACATTTTGTAGACAAACGTAAGGTTTAAAATAGTATGAGTTGATATTCTGGTTTTTTATGCAAACATTTCTGTTTTTTTTTACTTGGCCTTTTTACCAAGTACCTACTAGTGTACTGATGATTTTCCTTGATCAAACAAGACTCTACTTTGACTATAAAACACTGACGAATAAAAATTTTAATGTTCAGCTTAGATTATAAAGTAGATACGAATAGAACGTTTTTTCTTTGACCTTTTGATCGCCTATATAACATCATTGGCCACAGTCATGTATACTTACATGACAACGCAAAATGTGTCCAGCACGCCACGGTCACGACTACATGACAGACTTAAAGGATGAAATCGCTGCTTGGCGCCGAGAGCACGCTTTTGCTTTTTTGACGTTGTGGTCAAAGGGTTTAGGTGCAGGTATCTTTAATACTAACCTCATATAAAGTCTAGCGCCTATGCCTGGACCACATTAATGCCTAACACCATTAATTGACGCATTAAGTGACAAGGATACAAGGGATTTGTGTAAATTAGTGCGTTAATAAAGATGCTTTTACAAATAAAAAACTACTACTACCTATTATACAAAACTGTAACTGTAGTTTGGGGCTACCGAAAATTCGATTTGCTTACTGAGAGATTGTATACACCGTGGGGCTGAGGTACTTGAAAGATTTTAGGCTTCAATTCCGATGCCTAATTGGAGAAGAAAAGCTAGGATATACATATAGTATATGTGGCGGCATCTATCCACGCCACATGCGAACTACGCAACACGCCGGCGACGGCGGTGTAGACGACTACAGCGACAATATTGACAACTGTCATAGATGACAGTTCCTACATCGCGCTATCATGATTTAACACACAGAGATTATATATACAACCTCCCAACATCAACCGTTGGGCAGTAGCCCGCCAGACACAAGACTCCGCCCGGTAGGAGGATCCTCCCTTTGGTTGTAGGAACACCACACCTGGTTCCTCCACAGTTTGTTGAATAAATAATTTTCAAAATATTCGTTGTTTAAGGAAATTCACAACTCGAAAAATCTCCATAGTAACAAGTCCTAGGAACGCTGTGTTGCGACTTTTGTCATACCATAACCCACTCGCTGTATATCTTATTTGTCGGGGAGGGTTGTGAAGTGAGAAGTTTCTTATCCACTCACACGATAATTTATAAATGTTGCCAGTTCAACCTAAGGTATTGTTTACAAGGAAGTACTAAAGTTAAATTTATTAGGGGCCGAAAAAAAATTGACTGAATTGGACGTTTGACTCATAATACCAGAAAGGCGTGATTAAAATCTTTCGGGTACGTCGGGCCCACGGTGTCTAATAATGTTTTATAAATTGTACACCATATTTGTTTTTGTATATGGGTAGACGACATCTTTATACTTGTCAACATACAATTTGTTCACGATTTAAAGAAAACAAATAAAAGAAAGAAAAAAATTACCTTAGTGAATTAAAATCGAATAAAAAAACCACATTGGGACATAGCCTTAACACGATACAATTTTAATCATTTCAATCGATTGAGCCAGCTACGAGTAATCGGATACATACAAAAAAAACTTCCGCATCGAAATAAGAGCTTCTTGCAGAGGTAATTTTTACGAAATCGGTTAAAAATAGTCCAACACGTTCCTCTGACGGATGCAGCACTTATTTTAACACCATAGATAAAAGAAATGCTACGCATAGAGGCACTCGAAAGTAGGGTATAACAATATTTATACTAGAATTTATGACTAAAACTAAAAATAGACTCTGTTATTTTTCGTAGCTTGTTGTTTGATATCTGAAGCGTTTATTACACTATCCCATGGTATAATAATATGCTAAATAGACTTCGGACTCAGATTGGTCGAAGCAAGGAAATCCTGCTCAGGTAGAGACTCAAACTCAAAACTCATTTATTCAAAATAGACTAGAATTACTTAGTTCTTTTTGAACGTCAGTTTTACAATATAGACATCCCCCAAAAAGCCCTCCCTTCACCGCTTCCTAGTGTTTATGCTGTGAAGAAGAAACGGCGCAACAAACTCCCCAGCAACACAGATAAGTCTGTCAAGTGAATAAATTAATTGACTCTATATACAAAGAAAATCATAATATTTTTTACAATAATAAAATTATGCAATTATAGGAAAAGTAAAAATTAAAATAGTAAATAGGTATATAAATCAATTCTGTAGGTATGAATTGAGATAAATCAAAATCGTATCTAAATAATATAGATACTTATATAAACCAACACATAAAAACTAATGGTTTCCAGGGAAGCCACATGTGCAGAAAAAAACTAGCGCCACACGTCCCTATCGTCAACATAGTCGTTTATCTTATAGTATGCCTTTTTAATGAGAACTGATTTAACGTAACTTTTTAATTTGCCAATATTTGCGGATAACTCAAACCTGGAGCGTAAATGTGGTGCCGTTCCGCAAACTATGGCGCACTTAACATCATGCCTCGCCTGCCCTGTTACCTGTATGCCACAAGAACTAATGGACGCTACGGATAATGCTAAACTCGTTGCTGTGTTCAGGGGGTCTACTCCCTAAGCACGAAGTCCGAGGTTTCGGCCTTAGTTACACAATTATATTACAAGATCATAAAAATAAGGACAAGCTAGTCAGACATAAAAGGTCAGACTTCTTCAGCTGTTCAGCACCGAATGCTCCCGCTTCGTCGAATGACCACCGCCTTTATAACATCGGGTGCGTTGATCCATATCGAAGACTACCTTCCTTTGTCAACATTGCCCAGCGCTACCCGCTACCGATAACAAGCTTAACTATTTGATCATCTATTTAGTTTATAAATTAAACTAGATAAAATTACTAGTCATCAACAGCACTTTATTCACGAATTTTATTCAACTAACAATAATATGGACCGTGATTATAGTAAAATCAATAGTATCGACTGTATTCGTTACTCAATATTATCGACATTTTCGATACTTCTCTTGCTCTTCGTCGATAGTATTACAAATAACTACTTAATTTATTCTTTATTGTTAAATTCCGATATTATTATTTTGTTATGTGATATTATCGATAGCCCTATCGATATTGTTACTAGTGTTTAAGGTCATCTATCTAAAGTTAAGCAACACTATCTATCACTTTCAACAATGTTTTCTAATTAGTCACAATTAAAACACAAAAAAAATCGTAACTCCTCGAATTACGTATCATGAAATCTAATTTTGAACACTACCAAACCAATATTTGCAAAGATTAAGTAAGAGACCGTTTTAAAAGATAATCGCACAGCCGCGCTGTGCTCAAATTCAATGAAACATTACCTACTATTTCTCAAGTCGGTAAACGTTGGTACACTGTTTAATCTGGCGTTTTATTGCAGATTAACTAAACGCTTGTTCCGTGTTAAGCAAAGAGCCTGGTTACGAAATGT
Organism: Amphipyra tragopoginis; assembly: GCA_905220435.1. NCBI lineage: Eukaryota > Metazoa > Arthropoda > Insecta > Lepidoptera > Noctuidae > Amphipyra > Amphipyra tragopoginis. The sequence continues at coordinate 15,516,323 of HG992017.1, read as the reverse complement.
ATGACGACTGTTGTAAGAAATGCAACATGTATACGAAATTTTGCCGATTTCGCTGATTTACGTGATTATACAGACGTGGTTTTATAGTTAAAATAATATATTTCTTTAAGTTTTAATGCACAACATGAAATATAATTTCAATTGTGATCTAATAAATGAGCTACTTTTTTATTTAATGTCGATTAATCGACCACAAACCGACGACTGTTTTGTGAATTTTTGTTGTAAGAGGTTTAGAATATCACATATTTAAGAATTGTTTTGACGTCTAAACGGTATGAAATATTAAGCATATATTGTTGTGAAAGTCGTATGTAAAATGTATGTATGAATCACTTTTTACAACTTTCATATAAAAAAATTGAGTAAAAAAATATTTAATTTAGTCAAATTTTAGAGAAAATGGGCAAAGAATTGCTTTTGATTTTGGCTATTTAGAACTCTCGTTCATAAAATTAAAACAACAAAAATAAACTTCAGTTCAAAATCAATCAATGTTCGGAAAAAAAAATGCTAAATATTATAAAAATTTGGTAATAAAAAATCTTTTAACTTCTCACCTGTCATGCCCGTTTACGCGAAAAAACAACCTAAGAGAGTGATTCAAGAGGAAGGTTTTAAGCTGTAAAACGTACACGTGTAAAGCCGGGGCGGGTCGCTAGTTAATATTATAAATGCGAAAGTAAGTTTGTTTGTTACCTTGTCACGCCTAAACCACTGAACTGATCATCCTGAAATTTTGCAAATACGTTGTCAGGTGTACAAAAACGGACATAGGGTACCTTACATCCCGAAAAACGAACTGTTCCCGGGGGAAACAATAATAACGTTCATAGATGACGCCACGTGTCTTTCGAATCACGACTGAATTATATTATAGAAACTTAGTAGCGTGTTCAGAGTTTTTTTTGAGCTCAATTAACGCGAGCGAAGCCGCGGGCAAAAGCTAGTATAATATAATAGGCTATTTAGCTATACAGGGTGTAAACGGGTTCGTGTAATTCCTTCAAACCGCGTGATCTACTGGTGATCCAGATTAACGCAAAACGGGTTTTTTGGAAAAGTAACTAAATAAAACTTTTTTTATTTATTACTGAGTCATTTTAGAGCCCCGAGTTAACTGACTGCAAAGAGCGATATCGGGCTCGTCGTGCCCGCCAGCTGCATCGCCGTGCTTTCATTTATTTATGCGTAGCAGCGAAGTGATCACGGCCTTAAAAAAATGTTTGCGATTATTATTTTTGCATTTTTTTCTAATTGGCGCTTTATGAAGTGTTTTTTTTAAATCAAACTAAATCTCGTTCACGGTCAATCTACACCAGTAATGTTCATCATCATGTGGTTTTAAGGAATTACACGAATTCATTTACACCCTGTATAAGCACATTCTATTGAAACCATTTGGTTTTAACTTAAATTACAAAGAAATCAAATTAAAATGTTATCGCGAAAAAAAACATGGCGTCTGGCAGTGGCTATAGTATGACGAAAAGGCAAAAAATTCTTCATTTAATTAATTAAGAATGACACGGCAATTCGTACTGTTTCGTCGAAATGATTAATTGGAGGTTTACTATGAATTAATTGGGGTCTTCTCTGTCTGAAGAAAGTATTTTTCATTTTCTTTTTTTTTTTTTCTATTTGACTGCTGTAGGTGGTCCTGGCAGCGGATGGATACGGGCTGCCCAAGACCGGGATGGTTGGCGATCTTTGGGAGAGGCCTACGTTCAGCAGTGGACAGCAATAGGCTGATGATGATGATGATGATGAGGTGGTCCTAGAGGACCGTTTCTACAGGTGTCTTTCAGATAGTACATAGGGCTATATCAAGCTATACATTTGCTGTATAAGCAGATCTCTCATTGTACGGAAAACCTATACAATAACATAAATAACGAACAACCTCTTAAGGGGTCACTGTACTCATCATTATGAACAACTTTTACAATGGGATCAAAGGTGAAATCGCGAAAAAAAAATCGGCTGTTCCCTACATTTTGACGAAATATGAGAACATTAATAAACGTTTTTAAACTTTCGCGATTTGTGCACATTATAAAAATACAGATTTGGGTCTAGTCGCGTAGAAACTTAAAAGGCGCTAAATACCTTTTTATTCCGACGTTTCGGCCGAATTACACCGGTCGTGGTCACGGGTAGACTCTACTCTACCCTACCCTTAGGAAGTCTACCCGTGACCACGGCCGGTGTAATTCGGCCGAAACGTCGGGATAAAAAGCGACTAGACCCGAATCTGTATTTTCATAATGAGAACATTAATGTAGGAAACAGCTGATTTTTTTTCGCGATTTCATGTTTGATCTCATAGTAAAAGTTGTTCATAATGATGAGTACAGTGACCTCTTAAGAGGTTGTACATTTATTTATGTTACACCTTGTATATGTAAGTGTGTATAAAAAAGTCTCACGCTTTATTCCCCGAAGGGTTGGGCAGAGCTGTATAATACACCCAAATCACCGTTATGTTTAAGTCCCATGTAATAAGGGGCGAGCCTATTGCCATCAACCGGGCACAAATCCAGACTCCGGGCTGCTACTGAGAAATTTCACAGGGAAAAACCCTATAATGCTTTGTCCAACCTGGAGATCGAACCCAAGACCTCACGCTTGCCAACGAAGCTGTCCACGGAATGTTATCCACACAAAATCAAATTAACAGAAAACAGAGGAAAAATTAAGGCTAAGCATCCACCAGAGCTGTGCTAAGCTGCGTAGCGAGGAATGTGTTTTGTAAGCACCAATAGTATCACTTCATTTACCTAGCTTCGCTCTACGCAGCTCTGGTGGATATGGGCTTAGCGGTGCGAGGTTTTTGTTCATACAAAACAAGCGAGAAATGCGAGCGAGGGATGTGTTGCTAGGAATGTGTGCGAGGATTTGCAAATATGCGCATATCACACGCGCAAACACAAACATTTGGCAATGTACGATGTTGTTTATGAAGATGCGGCGCGTGCGACGCCGCGGGCCCCGCCGCGGTTGACGCTACGTTTTACAGTGGACGGAGAATTGCAGGAATAGCTGGTCGCAACGCTGCATGCGCCGCCGCGATAAACGTCGCGTGCGACGCGGCGATGCCATCCGCGGGCTCCGCCTGCATTTGAAGCAAACGCGTGTAAAATCGCTTCTCCGTAAACGCTCTCATACAACGCCATATGTTTGAATTCAGTGCGGGCCGCGCCGCACAACGCGACGCGCGACGCTCCGCGTCTCCGTAAATGAGGCCTAACAATCAGTCAAGCCCCTCCGCTCCCGCCACACCACCCTCATATTCGAAAAGAGTCCGCTACCTATCCTCGCACCGGTCATTCGTACACATTCCTCGCACAGCTCTGGTGGAAAAGGTCACACCGTTTTACATCCTCGCTACACATTTTCACACCGCACATTTTCCTCGCACAGCTCTAGTGGATGTTCAACCTTAGTATGTATTAACTTATTAATTACTTACAATGCTTGGTATTTAGCTGTGGGAACGATCAATAACTTAAGTAAGTACAATGTGAATGAAAGCCATGGGAAAATATATGAAACAAAAGTCATTCCCATGAGAGAAAGGCGTTTTGTTTTCACTACATCGTTTGTTATATTATGTGATAATCATAACGGACTTAAAACTTCCTAACTAATATTATAAATGCGAAAGTAAGTTTGTTACCTTTTCACGCCTAAACCACTGAACTGATCATGTTGAAATTTAGTATACAATGTGTCCGGTCATGGACTAGCGATATTCTAGGTACTTATATAACAACTATGTACTAGAGTACACAAATACACTACTCACTAGGGTCCAATACACTTCCATTTATTTGTTGAGATATTCTGTACGTGTGTACAAAAATAGTCATATCTCTCAAAGTTTTGGTTCTATTGAGATAAAAGTAGGCGTAATTGGAGGGCAAAAATATTGTCTATCGTTTACATTACGATACAATGGGTTCACGTAAAGACATACAGTTGTAGACAATAATCAAAAAATCAAACAAACAAAAAATCAAAATGGCTGCCCAATAGCGGGGAAGCGGATTGGACCCTAGTGTGTAGTGCATTTGTGTACTAGAATAGTTGCTATATAGGTACCTTAAATATCGCTAGTCTATGGCCGGACACACTGCATACGTTGTCAGGTGAACAGAAACGGACATAGGGTACCTTTCATCCCGAAAAAAAGTACTGTTCCCGAGGAAAACAACAATAACGATTATAGATGGCGCCATGTGTCTTTCGAATCATGATTGAATTATATTATTGTACCTAAAATTCTAAATTAACTCGAGCGAAGCCGCGGGCAAAAGCTAGTGTAGAATAAATAATAACTTGTGCCTGCACTAAACTCGACTGAGTCAAGAGTTTAACCTCTAAATCTATTCTATATCTACATACAAGGTTAGTCGGAAAGGGGGTACTAATCCGAAGCCCACATATAGTATCGCTGATGACTGTTTGAAAGCAAGTGTTAAAATTTCAGAATTCAATATTTTTGTTTTCCTCATAAAATTATTTTTATTTTAGTTTTTTCAAAAATTCTTCATCCCTGCTTTAGTTACAAATTCAGAAAATGGTGCTTCTAATTCATGACCCCAAATATGACCTAAAATGTAAACACAGCTGATCATTAGTGGGGATAGATAGATTTTAGATTATTTTTTTTGAGATCTTTGAACAACTGTTTCTCTTAAACTATTGACTTTTGGGAAAAGTTGTAGAACAAAAGTTATTCATTATTATGTGTACTTTAACACCCTTTCGGATTAGTACCCCCCCCCCCCCCCCCCCCAACTAACCTTGTATACATAACGAAGGGGATGACGGGGGCTTCGTTCTCTCGCTTTGCTCGCTCACTCTAGCCCCCAACATACCCTTCAAACCTAACCTAGCCGTGTCGGGGTGCCCCAAATTAGGTGTCAAAGTTCCTTATTTGTCGGAATAGCGTAATGTTGGAGTCCCATAGTCATCATTCTCCTGCCCTTATCCCATACTTCTCTATTAGTCGTCATCTCGGTAGTCACCCCCTTTCTAACCATATCATCATTCACACATTCCATCCATCGTTTCTTTGGTCTTCCCCTACTCTTATAGCCATCGACATTCATACTGTTGGAGTTCTGTTGTGTCGAAGTAAATTCTTGTCGTAGAACGATTTGTTGAAATTCAGTTTGGGAGTGCAATAGTTGACCACGCTGGCTCAGTGCCGGTTGGCGGGCTACACACACTATGGAGGACTTTATGGAGCCTTCTTAGATATGCAGGTTTTCTCACGATATTTTCCTTTACCGTTAACGCAAGTGATGATCAAATTCTGATCCGTACATGAACTGGAGAAATCAGAGGTGCAAGCCGCATTCGAACGCGATCCCTCCTGGATCGAAGGAAACCGTTCAACCGTTAAGCTATCACTGCATAGCCATAATATAAAGGTGCCTTTCCACCAGAGATGTGCTATGCAGCTATGCTGCGAGAATGTAAAAGCTAAGCTACGAAACTATGTGACCGTTTCCACTAATGCTAAGCTATGTAGCTGTGCGAGGAAGATGCGCAGCTCGAGCTATGCGACGTATCGACAATAGGGAAGGTACGGGGAGCGGCTGCGCGGTGCTCTGCACATAGTTACACCACTCGCGGCCATCCATAGCACGCATCCACATCACGCATCCTTTCAGTTTCCACCAGTGCTATGCTATGTAGACCGATGAATATAATTGGTGGATATCAAACGCATCCATAGCAACGTTGCATAGCACAACTTTGGTGGAAGGCACCCTAATACTCAACAACTTGTTATCATAAGAATACTTATAACAAGTCTAAGGAAATAAATACTTGTAATTTCTTGGAATTACAATCTATATTAGATAAGGTTTAGGCCTTGTTAAGGTGTGTCCAGATCTGGCGAACGCACCTCGAATGCGCCGCTCGCGAGCCGCTTGCGAACTGCCCTTCGTACGCATTCGTACGCAGCCCTGGTGGTGCGCGCGTGCCGCCCCCGCACACATTCACATTCTAATGAAGAACCTGCGGCCCTCTGGTACCAAAATGAGACGCATCCCAGTGCCCGATGGCAACCCCTTCTCCCGTCTTTTCAACTTCGTCTCCTGCCCTAACTACCCTTACGAGTTCGGATCCTGACTATTCTCTACCGTCATGACTAAATGCACTCCAGCCGGTCTGTTTACTGCCGCCGGTTTATATCAAATGGCTGTGTGGGCCATCGGCAAACACCGTAACTACAAGAAGGAATTCGCTGATTACCCCAAGGGACGTATAGCTATTTTGCCTCTTATTCCTTAAGCATCTTATTGTGATGTATATATACAGGGTGGAAACGTTAAGTGTCAACAGGCGATTATTCCGTCAGTTTAGGAAATATTTCAGAACTTATGGCTAATATCAAAACTAGACCGCCTAGTAACTACAATAACATAAATATTTTTTGGAAAAATAACCTCCATATATCGAGAATTTTGATTTTACCTACTTCCGTACATTTAGTATGACATTTTTGTTCATGAGATATTCAAGAAGCTTGTATTTTTTTGCATTTTATTTTTGAGCTAAATTGTTTACTGAATGACAGGATTAATAATAACTCAATAAAAATGGATAACATTTCTTTCCGGTACCTATTAACGAAGTCAGCAACATTTTTTATTTAAACTTTTAATCAATTGAGCAAAAAACTACGAAGTAAGCTTTGAGTTCAAAATTAAAAAAAAAAAAAACTTGTAATTTTTTTATTTAATTCACAAAAAGATACATACACCTATGCCTATTCCCTTAAAGAGTAGGCAGAGGAGTTCTGTTATACAGCCACAAATTCGACATGACGGTATTTAACGCTATGTACCTAATTTAAGGAACATTGTCATTGAACTATTAGTATTTTTATTAGTTAAACAAACTGGTTGCAATATTATTATTATTTATTAGACATGAAAATAATATTCTATCGCATTACGTAGGCAATCTGCAACTACAAAATCTCGTTTTCTGTTCGAAATCCTGGGTTAGATTTAGGTAGTGCTCAGGAATCTGGTGATATGAATTTTATTACAGACATGACTAAGATAGACCGAAGAAGAGTAAGGCTAACTCCGCCGCCATATTAACAGTAAGGAAGAGAGAGGTTACGTAGGTATGACTGCTATGATCAGTTGAAAGAAATTCTCATACTAAATGTATGGAGGGAGCGAAAGACAAAATTTTCAATACTTGGCTTTTCTTTTTTCCTGAAGCTATTTATATTATTTTACTCTCCATGTAGCCTAGTTTTGATAATAGCCTTAACTTTTTAAATATCTCTTAAATCGACGAAAAAAACGTATGTTGACACTTAACGATTCCACCCTGTATATATTAGACTAGCTTTTGCTCGCGGCTTCGCTCGCGTTAATTTATAATTTTTTGATCCCAAAATATAGCCTATAGCACTCAGGGATAACGTTGCTTCCTATTGGTGAAAGAATTTTTGAAATCGGATGTGTAGTTCCGGAGATTACCTCCTACATACAAACAAACAAATTCTACCTCTTTATAATATTAGTATAGAAGTATAGATATTGAATGCTCAATGCGATTCTTTGTAACTGGTGTAGCAGTCTTGTCCATAGCTCAAAATAACCTGGGGCCTTCTGCTACATTACAACTGTAAGATTCAAGAAAACCCAGCACGGTTGGTGGTAGGATTTGTACGGCTACCTCCCACCCTCACATTAAAGTCCGGCGCCAAGCAGTTTACTGTGTTCCGTCGTGTGTATGTGAAAGGGCCAGTCCACATCTCCACGTCACGACGTCGTCAACGTGGAACGGTGCGGTAACGTCGCACGGTGCGTTGACGAAACGTGCAAATTTATGTTACCGTATCGTTACACGTTCCGCCTCTAGCCACAAGCGCACACGTATATGCCCTCCACCCGCGCTCTCCACGCCCGCGTGTTAGTCGCCGTCTATGTGCTCAGATGCTTTAAAACCATACCTTACTGTTTCTCTTATTAAAATTCAGGATCTACATGGTCAACGATAAATCTAACAATGATCCTGACGTGTAATTTTACGATACGGTAACGTTTTGCACGTTACGTCAACGCACCGTGCCACGTTACCGCACCGTTCCACGTTGACGACGTCATGACGTGGAGATGTGGACAGGCCGAAAGCCAGAGGAGGGATAGAGGGGAATCTCTCTATATCACTGTTATTTGGATACATGTGCTCCATCTTAGCTGCGCTTACTATCAGGTGCGACGAGGGTAAAGCGCGACCTGGACCAATAATAAAAGAAAAATGGTATTCAGCTGCATCTGGTTAGACTGGGAGCTGATCCCAATATAGTTGGGAATAGGTTAGGCAGGCAGGAATTGGTGCCGATTCTGTTATGGACAAACTAAACTTAATTTAGGCTATTCCCATCTTTTTCACTATGATACAATAAGAAAGAGACATACGACAATAAGAGCTGTCAAATTTAGTTGAACTAAAATTTCCATACAATTTTAGACAACATTTAAAACATGTCGACTAAAAACATGGTGAAGTTCAAGGTGTAAACTAATATGACATCTCTAACTTAGTTGTTGTCTATCACCGTCCTTTTCTCGCGCTATCTGTTAGTAAAAGATAGCAATTCTCTAATTTTAGTTTAGTTGGTGAACAAGAGAATCGGCACCATTGTAATGTGTATGTTCGATATAATTGACTGATTATTATCAGTTCCATCTTTACCATAAGGGCAGCACTCGGGATACAAGCCCAGGGCCCCCGGCTTGATAGGGGCCCCGAAATTCCGAAACCCAGTGCCTTTGTATTTTCATACAATAAATCAATTTAAAAAAAACGGCCAGTGCGTGTCGGACTCGCGCACGAAGAGTTCCGTAACATTATCTATTCTGTTTTTTTAGTATTTTTTTGTTATATCGGCAACAGAAATACATCATCTGTGAAAATTTCAACTGTCTAATTATCACGGTTCATGAGATACAGCCTGGTGACAAAAGGGCAGACGGACGGACAGCGGAGTCTTAGTAATAGGGTCCCGTTTTACCCTTTGGGTACGGAACCCTAAAAAACACATTTGTTTCTTAGTTTAACGCATCAACAAAGCAACCAGATAGCCAAAGTTACTCAACAAAAGTTTGTTCAGCAGAAGTTTCCTTGAATTTAAGACAAAGTGCTGCTAACTTCAGACTGCAACTTTTCACTACAATAAGAATATAACTTGAAGTACAAGATGGCGTCAATCTGATAACTAATAAAGACACTGAACGAAAGTTCATTTTGATGGTTTCATTCACATTTTTTGCTTTCTAAAAGAGCCCCAAACTCTGTGTGCACAAGGGCCCCTGCGAGACCGAAGGCGGCCCTGTTTATTATAATGTTTAGTTCCTTGTTGTTTATTTTTTGTGTGTTGATAATTTTACGTTCACACAAGAACTTATAGATTGATTCCAATTAATGTATGTAGGTATGTATGTATACAGGGTGTAAACGAATTCGTGTAATTCTTTAAAACCACATGATCTACTATACTATAGTACTCTACTATAATATAGATACTACTGGTGTAGATTGGTCATGCACGGGAAATAGCCGGATAAAAAAAAAACTTTTTTTTTTCATGCCGTTGTGGTAAGTGCTCGTTGCTCGTGTCTAAACCACCAAGGATAAAGTAAAAAAAAAAGTTTTTTTTTTTATGAATTTATACATTTCGATACCACGCATAAATGAATGAAAGCACGGTGACGCGGCTGGCGGGCACGACTAACGCGATATCGCTCTTTGCAGTAAGTTAACTCGGGGCTCTAAAATGACTCAGAAATAGAAAACTAAGACTTTATTCTGATTTTTTTTTCAGTTGATTTTCAAAAATTCCCTTTTAGCGTTACATGCGTCACCACGCGGTCGCGACGATCACGCGGTTTGAAGAAATTACACGAATTCGTTTACACCCTGTAGAATCGCGGGATAGTCCCGGGATTCCGGGATTGCGGATCAAAATCCCGTGGTCCCGAGATTGGATGCTTACTAAAGTTAAAACTAACAAATTGCATTTTCAGCTACTCAATAATCGCGGACGTATTTCCTAAACAAAACAGCATAAAAATGACAACAGCGTCTCAATACCGTTAAATCTACCTCTATTTTATATGCACAGGCTCGAAGCTGACCGATTTGTACCGAGACTTGGATTCGCTGCAGTCACGCGATATCAATTTATTTAAAAGAAAGTTTTTGTACGATATAAACACCGCGGCTAAGCTACCGTTATGGCATAAAGTGAATAAGCCCGGCCGCAAACTATAAAGCCTTGTACGGACTAAGCCGTATTTCAGAGTGGAGGTGAGCGCGAGTGCTAGCGCGGGCGCGTGTAAATCAAATGTATGTAGACGCCAGTTGCATTCACAGTGCGCCCGCGAGTCGCGCACCGGCATGAGGCGGGCGCGGGCGCGGTGGCGTAGGTGTTTCTATGTGTGCGTCCATACTGAACGTGCGGTGACTAGGGCCTGTGGCGGGCGCGACGGCGGAGGCGTGCGGTGGCCACAGTGACGTGCGCGTGCGAGCCGTTGTAGCGCTAAGGCGTATTAAAGGTGTTGCAAACCATAGACGAGGACTTGGTATAGATAGTCCGATCCTGAGATGGGAGGTGTTGAACACAAGAGATGGTGTGCACGTAATAAATAAAAGCAGACAAGTTAAGTAAAGTCAATTTTTTTATTTATTCGCTCCATAATTTTCTTATTGTTGTGCGATTACTGTGGTGTGTATGTTTACATTACCATATAGCTGGTTTAGATTGAATCACACTTAGGGCCAGTTTCTTCATCAAAAGTAACAGCCAAAGTCAAAGTAACGATAAAACTTGTTTCTTACAGTGTGAATAAACAACTTTTACCATTACTTTGACTTTGGCTGTTACTTTTGATGAACAAACTGGCCGTTATACGTCAGTATATGTATACAGATATTTAACAAAAAAAAAAAACAGAAGCACATACGCCGAGCTTAGAGCATATACCTATGGAGGTAGCAATGCGCAAGTTCCCAAACATTTTATTCTGCCAAATTTTGGGGGGGACGCGGTAAACACGTACAGCACACATTTACAGCTTAACACATATAAATATCGTGTAGCTATGAACTCACACTAAAATAAAAGCCGGAATACAAACAAAAAACACGCACACTAACAATAACTTCGTCGTATTTATTTATGTTGACGTTTAACACAAACGCAAAATATAGTGATGTGGTATGATAAAAGACCGATAAACTGAATGATACAGGAATGAACAAATAAAATATATACCGGGTGGAAGGGACATCGTAACGTATACGTGTACCATGGATCCAGTACATGATTCTGAACCCCCCAGCGTTGGAATTTTTCGTCGCTTTTTTCTTAATTTTTACGATTTTTTTTGCAGTTTTTTTTAATTTATAGTGTATAAAATCATTATTGTTTTCCATCCCAATGCGATAAAAAAGAAAAAAACAATTATTTCACAATTTTCACGTAAAACAGCAATGAAAATCAAACTTAAAAAGTGCTCCCGATCAGCTGTTTTGGTAAAGTTCACGAACCGAGGTTATCGCAACAAAGTAAGTGAGTGCAACAAAGTAGGCAGTGTAGGCACTAGTCACTGAGCGCGCGCTCACTCAAAGAAGCCGACATGCCGCTGCGCCGACGCGCGGTATCGACAAAGCTATAGCGGCCAGTGCCTATGAATCTAACAGATGCGTTATTACGTAAATTAATATCAGATTGACTACTTTTATTTAGACTTTTTATCTGGGATTATTAATGATCTCTGATAGTATGTCCAATACTGTTATCAATTTTAATAAATTAAATGTAAAAAAATAAGTTTTTTTAGTAATTAACCTTTTTTTAGGCAATTTTTGTTATAAACATTTGTTTTTGCATTAACACCTTTGTTTAACCGATGTAATCTGATCTTTAGTAAATTTTAACCCTATCCATTTTCGCAATTTATTTTGTCAGTATAACTTAATGCGTTGGCACAGTCTATCATTTTATTGGTCTGTGCATGATCTAGGTGCCTACGAGTCTATGACGGCTTGTCGGCGAAATTGTAAAGGAAGTAAAATTTTGAATTTCGCCGATTTTTGATCAGTTCAGTTTTTTCCGATTTGCGTTCATTGTAAACGGTTGTGTTGTTTTTCGTGATTTTGGATTTGAGCGTATTAGTTATTATCAGTAGAGTTGTTTTTTTGTCTGTGTTGTACTGTGTGTGTTTTGAACGAAAATGCCTCGGATACGTAACAGTCGTAACCATACGTTTAGTGCCCGTAACTAGAGTGATGCCGGTGGCCCACTTCCGGGATGCGTGGTACCAACACGATGGCGCTCCCCCACACGTGACTCTTCCAGTGCGACAGCCTTACACCTTACAGCGACTTTTGGTGACCAGTAGATTGGGAGGTTCGATCCACAACCCTGGCCAGCGCGATCACCAGACTTGACCCCACTACATTTTTGTCTGTGGGGTCAAGATAGGGACTTTGTTACGGAGTGCAATACGGCAGCAGAAATGCGAGATCGCTTGCGACGCTCCGTGCGGAGTATGTCCGAGACCCCACCTTATTGCCCCGTGTCCACGCTGAAACTCTGCGCCGCGCTAGGATTTGTGAGCAAGTTGGTGGCGGCCACTTTGAACCCTATCTTATTAGGAGTCCCTCACTCCTAATAAGAGAGATTAAGGTGAGTGTTAATTTGTTCGCAACTAATTGCCATGTAGGTAGGTAGGTACCTCATCGGAATCATTAGGTAGGTACCTACTTATGTTATTTTATGAGCGAACGAGCAATGTTTTGTTTTTTGTTGTAAGCAATCAGTCAATTGAACTAAATTTCAAGTTCGGTTTATCAATGTGTTTGTTAGGTGATTTCTTTATCAGTAGTGTAAACGTAGGTACTTATGCTACTTTTCACGTTTACAAAAGCGTTGTGCGGCAACGCGACTCCGTGCCGAACTCAGACTTGTGATGTGTGCGTGCGTATGCGTGTAGGCACTGTACAAGTTACTGTACGGCCGCCGCGCCGCGCCGCGCACCGGTACCGCGTTAGCGGAGTAATGGCTTGCGGTTGTGATTGTGACTCGTTGTTTGCATTCGCAGTACATTGCGCGCTTAAAAATGACAACATCTGTAACCTATCATTTGTGATATTAATGACTTACGTAAATTAATTTAAGGCTTTATGAGGAACCTTTTCACGAAGTTTGTGTTACGATGTCCCTTCCACGCTGTAATTTCATCTCGTGGAAAACAATTTGTATGTAATTATTGTTCTTAAAATTAAAATAAAACAATTGTAAGCAGAATAACAATAATTTATTTAAAAAAAGAGCTATGGAGCGCAGTATACTTGGTGTTAAATTAACTGATCGAGTTCGAAACACAATACTGCGCTCCAAAACTCAAACTGTCGACGTGGCTGAAAAGGCCGCCCAGCTGAAGTGGGACTGGGCAGGGCATGTCTGCCGTATGCCAAATGAGCTGTGGGCCCGTATAGCACAAGAATGGAGCCCTGAGACAGCGAGACGGGGTCGCGGCAGACCGCGCAGAAGATGGCGGGACGAGTTGGATGCCTTTCTTGAGGTTTGGCATGAAGCTGCACAGAATCGCGACAAGTGGAAGAAATGGAGGGAGGCCTTTGCCCAGCAGTGGGACAGTACAGGCTAATAATAATAAACACCCTCTGGGAAAGGCGTTACCTCACCATGAGATTAACGTAAAACCGGAGGGAACATTAGACTAGCTTTCTACAACCCCATAATATAGTAAAACATGTGTCATGAGGTCTACTGAAAAGCTTACAAACCGCAGGGCAGCTTGTGGCGAGCTGTTGGTGAGTGGCGACACTGCGTACCTTATTGCCTCAGACAGTCGGTCAGGGCCTCGTTTTCAGATTGCCTTTATTGGCTGGCTGGAGTGGAACCCCAAGAGTGCCCGCAGGACTCTCAACTCTGGCTTGCCTTTATCGGCCGTCAAGAGGGGGGCCACCAGAGCTATATGTTCGGAGGTGGAAGTGTCTAATGGCGTAATAGCGGGGAAACCCACTCCGGGTCTTTTAGACCCGCGACGGCGAAACCGGGGCCACACTTCTCTACACCTCTAGCCACTCACACGTTTGTTGCCCCCTTCGCCTATACATATACTGGCGGCATTTCAGGGGGCCCAGCTAGTGAGCTGGCGAGTCACCGTCTGCCAACGCATTTCAAATTTAAACTTGAAAGGCAGACGCCGTTTCTTCCGGCAATAGAAGTTATCTAGTCCACCTAACACCCCTTCCCATAGACCAGATATTTTTCACCATATTTTACAATAGTCTTGCACCCACCTGGGACGGTCCATGACTGTACTCCAATAGTGCAGCCGTGGATAGTCCCCGGTTGGTGCCCCACCCCATTTTAGATTAAAGTTCTCAAAGGGGCCTCTGCGCGTTGGACCTGTGTCCCCGTGTATGCCTTCCAAAGGACCGGACATCTTCCGCACGGAAGATGATCCGTGACTACAGAGGGATATAATAATAAAAATGAGTCTTATATTATTTTCGCTAAAGTTAGGTACCATTAAAAAATATTAAAAAAAAACAACACTCAACTAAAATAATAACTAAATAATAAATATTTTAAAATCACGGCAATCAACTTCCGCAATTAAACTTACAAGTGGATAAGAACTACAGTGTTTTCATATTTTTTTAATAAAAATAAAGAATAGTCACAGAGACTACGGCAGAAACAAAAAGTTAAATAGGTACCGGGTGAAAATAAATAATAAGTACTATCGCGGTATCGCTACGCGTGGTCTGTCAATTCGAGGAGCTTAAATGCCTCACGTTAAGAACACCCGTGCGTGGCTGCCTCGTTAACATGGTCATCACACCTGTATTCCCTGAAGGGTGGGGCAGAGGAGTATAGTAAACCCTCGTTTTGCCGTTATGTTTAGTTCCTTTCCCTTGTAATAGGGGGCGAGTCTATTGCCATCAACCAGGCACAAATCCAGACTCTGGGCTGCTACTAAGAAATTCCACACGGAATAATCCAATAACACTTTGCCCGACCTGGGGCAAAGTGTTATTGAGAAAAATTTCAAAATTCGATCAGTTTTATTTATTTCCATGCAAAACGATTAATATTAATTCTTCATTTCTGCTTTAGTTATGAGTTCAGAAAATGGAGCTTTTAAACAGTGACCCCAAAATATGACCTAAAAGATAAACAGCTGATCATAGCTGGTGATACATAGATTTTAGCGTATTTTTCATGAAATCTTTGAACAGCTATTTCTATATAAAATATTGACTTTTCGGGAAAGTTGTAGAACAAAAGTTCACTATTATGGGTTCTTTAACAATAACACCCCTTCAGATTAGTACCCCCTTTCCGACTAATCTTGTATAGATGTATTAGAGAACATTTTAACCACGATTCAGTCGATTGTGTTCGCTGCACACGTAATAGGGTTTAAATATTAATTAAAGTTAAATTTCTTGATTGAAACTTAGTTCTATCATTGTTGTTGGAGGCAAAAAAACCTTTTATTTTTTGTTAAATATTATCAACAAGGCAAAATGAAATAAAATCAATAACAGAGAACATTATGAGAAGCGGTAAACCTCTTTGTAATTTTCGTTCATTCAATTATATTCACATTGTCCCGTCACTGCCTCTCGTTTTAAAATATTTCTGTCAATTTCTGTCACAAAAGATGACAGCTAAGACGTGAATTATATTTTTGAAAATAATGCAAAATGTATACATGTTTGCCGAAATAATGCTTATTAGTGACAGAAAACTCCATGTTTGAGGAAGCAGACCGCTTTTTGCACGAAAATACCGAAGAATTAACCATTTTTACGAGGTGTGTGTCGTGACACGGTACGATATGAAATGGCCAGATATCGCGAGAGAACTAGTTTTTATAATCGTCTATGGCCATACGTCACGGGGGTACGTCAGAGGGGTAAGCGTATTCTTGCTCCCTCCATAGGTATATGCTCTAAGACGCCGAGCGATAAGACCGAAATGGTTTGAAACCCCCGCCACCCGCGCATTAGGCCGATTGCGGACCAGGCCCGTAGTGTGGCCATAACGCGCGGATAGGAACATTTGAAAACTACGCGCGCTTTCTCGCTCAAGCACGTCGCGCTAGGCGCCCGCTTTAGCCACTTCACTATGGACGCAGGCGGCGGTTTCATATGTTTGATATTTTGTGCCCATCGTCGCAACCGCGCTAGGCCGACAATGTGGACGCACACTAAGCGTTCGAATGTACGCGTCACCTAGGTATGTTGAATACACGTACAGGCTAATTGAGCGTTCACGTCCCCTTTGTGTACGCGTTCCTGCAGGTATGGACTAAGCGCATAACCGACAACGCGTTAGGAGGAACACGGATGGGTTTTAGTCAGTAAGAGTCTGACACTCCCTTCCGCTCCGCTCAGAGCGGAAGAAGTAATTGGAAGAGAACACATCCTTAAAAAAAAAACCGGCCAAGTGCGAGTTGGAATCGCGCACGAAGGATTACTTACCATTATCTATAAAAACGGCAAAAAAAACATGTCTGTTGTTTAAGAGCCCCCTTAAATATTTATTTCATTCTGTTTTTTAGTATTTGTTGTTATAAAGCAGTCTTACCAAGAGTATCGTATTACCCAATTACTGGGTTGTGGAGGTCTGATAGGCAGTCGCTCCATGTAAAATACTGATATTCAGCTGCTTCCGGTTCGACTGGAAGCCGACCCCAACATAGTTGGGAAAAGGCTAGGCAGATGATGAGTATTTGTTGTTATAAATATAGAAATACATCATCTGTGAAAATTTCAACTGTTACCAAGAGTATCGTATTACCCAATTACTGGGTTGTGGAGGTCTGATAGGCAGTCGCTCCATGTAAAATACTGATATTCAGCTGCTTCCGGTTCGACTGGAAGCCGACCCCAACATAGTTGGGAAAAGGCTAGGCAGATGATGAGTATTTGTTGTTATAAATATAGAAATACATCATCTGTGAAAATTTCAACTGTCTAACTGTTACGGTTCATGAGTTACAGCCTGGTGTCAGACGGACGGACGGACAGCGGAGTCTTAGTAATAGCACAGTCTACCTATATCTTACTCCTTACAGTCGGTCAACGTAGAACATAGTCGCAGAGCAATCGTGCGGGGGGTTGCGGGGTGAAGAAGCGGAGGTTATGTCCCGAGTAGTCATACTGCATACTTGCTTGGGACATAACCTCCGCTCCTACATAATTTTGACATTTCATAGGACCTGTCAAATGTGTGGGCGTTGACCCACTGTATGTAGTAAGTAGGTACACTGTGGTAATAGGGTCTTGTTTTACCCTTTGGGTACGGAACCCTAGAAAGGCTTATTATACACATAACGAGGGTAGTTCACTCATTGGGGGTACCTCGTCATCAGAGTCCAAGTTCGACTTGGTGTAGGCAGGAAATAATAGTCACAACACTGATTATAGTCCTCTATTTATTCACTCTCGATAACAAAATAATAAAATCTCTAATGATCAAACCGATGGAAATAGATTAAAGTACGGAAACGCGGTAAGTTCGGTGCAGGCTGGCAAAACGACCTCTAGCCTTCGTGTCTCACTCCAAAGTGACTTCACTCAAACCAAATGCATCCAATGTCAAAAAGGATGACAGCTGACAGCCGACAGCTGACAGCTTGCTCACAACCGTCAAACAAGACATGCCACGCCCCGCACCGACCTCACCCAAGCACACTGCTTGGCGTTTCCGACAAACGATAATAGATGGCGTCCTACTACATTAACAATAATCAATAGTCATTCTAATAGTTGTGCTTCTGTGTTGATTCTGCGACACACATAACTACAGTCAACAAACTAAAAAAAGCACAAAGAGCCCCCATTAGCGTTATATGACACTTACACTTGCCGTCGTCACTGCGAGAGCACTCTACCGTTCTAGACGCTGTAATATGACACTAAGAACACTGACCCAATTTTGTAAGACGGCAGTTGGATAAACGAGCAAAATTACGCCTCAGTTTTATATTTTGAGAGATTAAAAATGTCTGTAGGGGAAAAAATAGTGTTCTGTGGGGAGATGACAGTTGAACAGAGGCTGGGAATGTTCGTTCTGGCACTGTCAAGACCACTCCAAACGATTACATAGAAAATAGAATGAAAATAAAGTATATTTGAAACAAACGACGACGACACGTGCAGTGGCTGAACGATTGGCTGCTGCGCTACGGGTCGTGGGTTCGATTCCCACACGTAACAAAAATTGGTATGGCCTACAGATAGTTGTTTCGGGTCTGGGCGTTTGTATATGTGAGATTTGTGTCTGTAAACGCACCCACGATACAGCAGAAATCCTAGAGAGGGGTAAAGTTTTTTTATTAAAAAAAAAAACATTCATAGTATGCCTCACGGCGGCGCCAAATAAAATAAAATGCCTGAAAATTCCAATAAATGATCGGGCAATTATTTTAAAAAGGAACGATAATCTAATATGTTTTTCATTTGAAATAAATTGAGGAAGATAATTATTTAAAAAAAATATATATTAAGCACGGCTATGCAAGGTGTAACTTAAATAACGCACAACCTTTTAAGAGGTCACTGTACTCATCATTATGAACAACTTTTACTATGGGACCAAAAATTAAATCGCGAAAAAAAATCAGCTGTTCCCTACATTGTGACGAGTTATGCGAACATAGGGAATAGCTGTTTTTTTTCGCGGTTTATTTTTGGTCCCATAGTAAAAGTTGTTCATAATTATGAATACGGTGACTCCTTAAGAGGTTGTGCGTTATTGAAGTATATCACGCTAAACATTTCAGTATGAGGGGATCTAGCATTGTATAGGCTTTCCGAACAATGAGAGGACGGCTTGTCGCCCGACCAGTAACAGGCCCGAGAAGGCGGCGTGCAGTGTTCCGCGCGCGCTTCTTAGGAGGACGTGGGGCTATGCCCCACAGTAGAAGAGGTCTGCCAGGGGCTGGCGGACCAAGGCCTGTCGGGGTTGCAGTGCATGCAGCTGCGAATTCCGCGACCCCGGCCAAGGGTCAGGAGAAGGAACACCGTGGGTTTTTAGCCGGTAAGAGTCCGGCATACCCCCTCGCCCTCCCCGGGCGAAGGGCATTCAAGAGGATTTTCCCACGAAATAGTTGGTTACTTTGGTTGGTAATATATGGTTGATATACCGAAACCCCGAACGAAGCGCTTTGATTCCACTTTTATTGTGAAAACCGCCAAACAGTGGAATGCGCTGCCCGAGTGGGTGTTCCCCGACAGCTACAATCTGGGTGTCTTCAAGTCACGAGTGAATCGGTTTCTTCTGGGCAAGCGTGCTCCATCGTAGACCGCATCATCGCTTAACATCAGGCGAGATGGCGGCCAAACGCAGGCCTAGTAATAAACTGAAAAAAAGGGAGAATTCACTAGCACCATAACCACACCACATCGCAGCGACAAAAAGTGGTCAAGCAGTGGTCACGTGTGAATAGTGTAGCTGCAGCTTCTTGCAGTTGCGTTGTGGTAACTACAAAATATCGATGTGGTTGCGTTGTCGCTAGTAGTTGCGATGTGGTTACGTTGTGGCTAGTGGGAGGGTGCAGGCGTGAGCGCGGTTTCTTTGCGTCAACGCAACGTTGTGTTTGCGAGATAGCCAACCGCTAGAGGTGGGTACTGACCGGTGTAAAGCTGGGTACTGACCGGCGTTACGGGGCGTAATGTAACGTGTTACACAGCGAGCTTTCGTTCAGTCAGTACGGGGAAACAAAGCGCTCGTAACGAGCAACGAGCGGCTCATTCCTCGATGCGAGTGCTCCACCTCGGTGTCGGTTTTTTGGCGAATCCTTTGAGTGTTACGCGCTTCAGTCAGTTGTCACGAGCGCATTGTTATTAACGACAAATCACCAGATACGTTTCTGTTTTTAAACAAGTTCGATATCCAATAACGTTTCTTTTTTTTCCTTCTTAACCGGTCAGTACCCATCTTTACAGGCCGTGATGTACCATTCGTAGCAAGCATATTACGTTACGCCGTGTTCTAAACTCCGGCTAACATGCTCGTTTCGAACTCTTTGCTCGCCCGTGCTCCAGATTCGTTGCCACTCGTTGTCAAGATGTCGGACGACAAAGTTGTGTTGGGATCTTTGATTTTACTCAACTATTGTATAATCCAAAAGAAAAAAAAAACGATACTGGATATCAAACTTGTTTAAAAACAGAAACGTAGCTGGTGGTTTGTCGTTAATAACAATGCACTCGTGACGACTCGCAGCGACGTACTGACTGAAGCGCGTAACACTCAAAAGATTCGCCAAAAAACCGACACCGGGATAGAGCTCGTTGCTCGTTACGAGCGCGCTGTTTCCCCGTACTGACTGCACGAACGCTCGCTGTGTAACACGATACATTACGCCCCGTAACGCCGGTCAGTACCCAGCTTAGTACGTGTTGTCGCTGGTGGTTGCGATGTGGTCGGTATCACCCACACGGTGGAATTTGTGAATTAAACTATTCATTTTCATACAAATTTGTGCCCGCCCACGTTTTGTTGTTGTTGTTGTGTGGTACATGTGAAACAAGTCTTATACTGAAGATGTATAGATTGGTATGTAGTTGTGTTTAAAATCAAGTGGATTGATATTATATTAATATTGCAGATATATTCTTATCTTTGCAATTGATTGCGCTATCGGTTTTTGAAAAGAGGGGAGCTCTTGGGGCGTTGAATGTGTACGTGACGACGGTGGCACGACGTCTTTCGAGACCGTCCGGTCAGCCGCTTGCTTGCTGTGCTCGCTAGTCATCCCAAGTCCCGTCGTAAGTCTAAAGTGATCAGTAAAATTATAAAAGTAAAGTGAATTTTTAAATTTGACCTATTTATACTATTAAGTAAGAATTAATGTTGTATTCATCAATCTTAATGGTTATTTTAAGTTTCTTCTGAATCACGGCTCACCTTCCGTGCGGAAGATGTCCGGTCCTTTGGAAGGCATACACGGGGACACAGGTCCAACGCGCAGAGGCCCCTTTGAGAATTTAATCTAAAATGGGGTGGGGCACCAACCGGGGACTATCCACGGCTGCACTATTGGAGTCACTCATGGACCGTCCCAAGTGGGTGCAAGACTGTTGTAAAATATGGTGAAAAATATCTGGTCTATGGGAAGGGGTGTTAAGTGGATTGGATAACTTCTATTGCCGGAAGAAAACGGCTTATGCCTTTCAAATTTAAAATTGAATTGTGTTGGTAGACGGTGACTCGCCAGCTCACTAGCTGGGCCCCCTGAAAAGCCGCCAGTATATAGGCAAAGGGAGCAACAAACGTGTGAGCTTTTTATTATATATTTTAAGTTTTACTATTAAGCAATGAGATATACTGGATGACTTATTTTACCGTCTTTAAAAATATTGGGTATAATGAGAGAACGGAGTCCCCATGGCATATACACTTTTAAAGACTTAGCTTTAAAGTTGATAGTTTGCACTCTCATTTTGACACTTCTAACTTTAAGTCTTCTTTAAAAATAATAGTTTGCACTATAATTTTAATGCTTCTAACTTCAAAGTTCCCCGCATAAGAAATAAAATGGCAAATAAATAGCTTAAAGGTAGGTTAGGTTGGGTTAGAACTGTGCCACGCACAAGCGGAGCGAGCGGAGCTAGCGAAGCGAGCGGTGCCACGGCAGTAGCCGGCGAGTGCCATAAAAGATTCGCTTCGCCGCACAGTGGTTCGAAAATCGAAGTTTCATACAAATAGGAATTTAGGAAAATCAAGTTCGTATTTCCTTCGATTTATATATCCTGTATTGTTCAGTGATGTAAATCATTAGAAAATAGGTATGTACGATACACATAGCAATCAAAATCAAAGAGTTTTTTTTTTTTGGTATTCTTTGCCCTGTAGCGGGTGAAGCGGTAACTCTCGGCAAAAGTTGCGTAGCGCATGGTGAACAACTTTGATAGAACAACACATCATATCAATAACAGCTCCACAGCTCCATACAGTTCTGAAATATGACACTAAAGGTACTATTTTGAACCGATCTGCCAACTGCAACTGCCGACAGCACGTGCAGCGACTGCATGAAGTCGGCCGCAGCTGCGCTACTGGTGCAGTCGCCGTCGGCTGCTGCAGCGGCGCTAAGAAACCATTTCATATAAATATAGGTACATACAAACCAGTAGTGCAGCTGCGGCCGACTTCATGCAGTCACTGCACGTGCTGTCGGAAGTTGCAGTTGGCAGCTCGCTTCGGAATAGTACCTATAGAAGATTTGCTCCCATAATAAAATAATATATAAATAAATATTGGCCTGTAACTGTCCCACTGCTGGGCAAAGGCCTCTTCTCGTACAGAGAAGGAACGATCATTGATCGCCACGCTTGCTCATTGCGGGTTGGCGATTTCAGACCATTAAAGTCCAGGTTTCCTCACGATGTTTTCCTTCACCGTATGTCAGTGGCGTCTTAGATTAACTAAGAAAGTACATATGAAATTGAAAAAGTCACATAGGTACATGAATGGGTTTGAACCAAAAAATAAAAAGAATCTTTTTTTCTTGTTGGTTTGCATTACTATGTGTATCGTACATACCTACACTTCTCATCAAAAAAATCGAAACACTTCCGAAATTATCTTTGTGGCGACAATTAAACAAAAAACAAGCATTAATTCATTATAGAAAAAACATAATTTAGTAGCTGGAAGTTTGGCCTTTACAATGGTGTACGAAACTTCCAAATTTTTTTTTTTTTTCAATTTTTATCCTATAAATGAATGGAACATTGTTTTGAGATAAACGTGTGTTTAGAGTTGGAGTACATTTGTCGTGCAAAAAACGCAAAATAACGCATTACTTTAAAATTTTCTGTTTGTAATTTGTTGATTAGGCTCTGTGACGTCTGTTAAAAAGTTTTTTTTCTAACATACATGCATACTTCACCCGCAGCAGCCGCCCAAGAAGTGGCATTGCTGGATTCTGGGACTAGTCAGCGTGTTGTGGCTGCAATCTTGCATCTAAGCCTCTTGTCTGTTCATAGAGTGTACCAACGCTATCGGGAGACTGGTTTATTTACGCGCCATCCAGGATCTGGTAGGAATCGGGTCACTTTTGAGTGAGACGGCCGGTTTATTGCAACCGTTTGTTTGCGAAATCGACGCCTTCGCGCTTTTCAACTGCAGCAGCAGTTCCGAGTGGTTCGAAGGGTGACTGTAAGTGGCTCTACGATTTGAAAAAGATTGAAGGAACGTAGACTGGTACCACACAAGCCAGCTAATGCGTCAAAATTAACAGCAGACCATCGAAGAGCTCACCAAAAAAAATCGAAACACCTCGCAAGTTTTTGTTTTGAATGGATTATTAGAAAAACATGTTTTTTTTTAAATAAATACTAAATGCCATTTAATAGTAGGTAGCATAAGGTTTAGAATTCCCTATTGTGATGTTCCATAATTCTACTCTCGTCAGAAAAGAGATCCTTGCTCATTTGTAGGTTTGAACAATTTAAGTGCACAAGTGCAAAGTTAAGGCGCGCTCTTCGATGGTCTGTTGTTAATTTCGGCCCATTAGCTGGCTTGTGTGGTACCAGTCTACGTTCCTTCAATCTTCTTCAAATCGTAGAGCCACTTACAGTCACCCTTCGAACTACTCGGAACTGCTGCTGCAGTTGAAAAGCGCGAAGGCGTCGATTTCGCAAACAAACGGTTGCAATAAACCGGCCGTCTCACTCAAAAGTGACCCGATTCCTACCAGATCCTGGATGGCGCGAAAATAAACCAGTCTCCCGATAGCGTTGGTACACTCTATGAACAGACAAGAGGCTTAGATGCAAGATTGCAGGCACAACACGCTGACTAGTCCCAGAATCGAGCAATGCCACTTCTTGGGCGGCTGCTGCGGGTGAAGTATGCATGTGTGTTAGAAAAAAAACTTTTTAACAGACGTCACAGAGCCTAATCAACAAATTACAAACAGAAAATTTTAAAGTAATGCGTTATTTTGCGTTTTTTGCACGACAAATGTACTCCAACTCTAAACACACGTTTATCTCAAAACAATGTTCCATTCATTTATAGGATAAAAATTGAAAAAAAAAACAAATTTTTGGAAGTTTCGTACACCATTGTAAAGGCCAAACTTCTAGCTACTAAATTATGTTTTTTCTATAATGAATTAATGCTTGTTTTTTGTTTAATTGTCGCCACAAAGATAATTTCGGAAGTGTTTCGATTTTTTTGATGAGAAGTGTATTTTCTTATGATTTACATCACTGAACAATATAGGATATATAAATCGAAGGAAAAACGAACTTGATTTTTCAAAAGTCCTATTTGTTTGAAACTCGATTTTCGAACCACTGTGCCGATCACTTTCCACCATTCATTTAATGGGTGCGTTCACAAACAAATCGTTTTTGATTAATTATGGTGCGACCCGTTAATTTTATAGTGGAAAGCATTATTTTTGAAGTGCACCGGAAATATTTTTTGTTGTTATTTTGATTAATTTTGAAATGCTTTTAAATACAGTATGTATTTAAGCGATTATTGAAGATATTTAGTTCAAACGTGGGTCCTTTTTGTTTTAGACGGATCATGGGCAAAACAAAAAAGGAAATAATAATGCAATATTATCAGAAAACCGATAATAAAATGATGAAATGTCGAAACTGTAAATACAGCTGTAAAAAAATTAAATTGACCAAAATGACAAGACATACATTGGCATGTAGAAATACCCCTGATTCGGTAAAGAATTGTATAAAAGAAAATCAAATACAAAATTCTGAGCAAAGTGCTGAAACAACAAAAACTGAAACAGTTACAACTGTTGCCACCAATTTTGAAGACGGCACTGGCACCAGTTTAATTGAAGACCTACTTTTCGTCAAAAAAGAAGAAGAAGATAATGAAGAAGAAGATTTGAATGAGGAAACTGAAATGACCGAAGAGGGTGCCACCCCTCTCGATGACGATACGAGATCTCTTTGTGGTTGTGATTGTTGTCTATAGGTCGATCCTACAAAATAACTAAAATAAAATAAAGATATAAGGGGTATTCTCGAGGAATGAACTACGGATTCAGTAAAACATAATCGGTAACAGCACAATATAATCAGTTCTTAGGGATAATTAGTACAGAGCGCAGTGCCGTAACTAGCCTTTTATGCGCCCGGTGCGAGCTTTCAAAACTGCGCCCTTGAAAAATGCTCTAACCAGGCTCTGACAATAAAGTGGACAAATGTGCATAAAAATAAATCTATCTATTTTTTGTTTACGAAGGTATAGGTACTTAGTAAATTTCTTTAAGATAAAAATTGTTTATTCAAAAATATTTGCTCAAATACAGAAATGACACAAAGTACTCGATAGTAAAGACCCAAGGCTAAGGTAAACCGTAATCACAAGAAAAGGACAGCTACCTACTCAAAGATTTACTTTCCGCGCTTTTCTCATTGCGAAGTCCTTGATTACATTGTCATACGACAGGAGCCGTGCTATGTCGCGTTCAATCGACAAAATCGCTAGGCCAGACAATCTTTCTTGGCCCATCGTCGAGCGCAGGTACGTCTTTATTAATTTGAGCTTACTGAATGATCTCTCGCAGGAAGCTACAGTCACTGACATTGTTAAAAATATCTTTATAGCGACTACTACATTGGGAAACATTTCCTTTAAATCCAGTTCCACTATAGCTTTGAGAAGACCCATACTTGACTGACATTCACATTTATCAAATAATGTAGTCGCTTCAACTTGACTCTTCAAAGTTTCTATTTCGGCCCAAAATTCTGTGGCATTTATATCTGCAGAATATTTGATACTCAAATCAGCTGCATGTTTTTTTAGTTCTTCAACCGAATATGTAGTTATGTGTTTTACGGTCAAAAAACCGAAAGAGTGGTTGTCGCGTAGTTTTTCGAATCGCCATTCTAATTCAGAAATTATTGTATCTATTGCTTCATTTATCTGAATTTTGAAACTTTGTTGCTGAGTAATGTAGTAGCCGGCGTCTGAACTTTCACTTAAATCGTGTCTTTTTACTCGCTTTCGTCGCTTTTCAGGAAAATTGTTTTCAATGTCACATTGTTCACAAATTTTTTTTGCCTTTTCGAAAACAATGTCCACAGTGTCGCGAATATTCTGAATCTGGCTTGTTAATCCCTTGATTAATTCAGAGGCTTTGTCGATAGTAACGGTTTTAGACTGTAGAGCTACATTCACTCTGTCAACAGATTCCAAAATTTGATCCCAAATTTGCAGAGTACATATGAATTTATAATTAATTAGGTCCATTATACTTTTAGCTGTAGCAGTAACATATTGTTCGAAATACTAATCCTGCGCAGACGAAGTCGCGGGCACCAGCTAGTACTAAATGTATGAAACCGATACCGTTCTGACGCGTCACGTCACGACACATCAGACAAATATAAAACCACCTTTACAAGTGTTGTTGTTTCAAGATCGCTTGAAAAATGCCATATAGATATAGATAGTACAGAGGGCGCGTCTACACCATATTCGCAATAAAACAAAATGTACCTACCTACTAACTACCATGCATGAAACAAAACTAGATACTGGTCTGGTCATTTCTGCGCCCCTCCAGGGTCTGCGCCCTGTGCCTGGGCACCGCTGGCACCGCCCTAGTTACGGCACTGACAGAGCGTCCGTCGCACGATCGTAGCGTGCGCGGTGTTGTTAGGTGCGTAGCGGGGGGCCGACTAGCAGTGCTGCCAACTAGTCTTAGCGAAAACGCGCTGTCAGCGCTGTAAAATAGCGCTAGAAAGCGCTAAAATGGCTTTTTAATAATAAGCGCTATATTTCGCGCCAACCAATAAGGGAAATGTATGAATTTATTGATTCGAAATATTATATTTGTGTATCGAATCAAGAGATTATCAAATTTACCTCATTCAGTTCGAGTATTAATCGAGTTTTCGATTTGCGTTGCCGATGATGACTCTATGAAGAAAACATTGACATCGTTTTTTAGTTTTTCAATGTCGGTAATAAGTAGTAATACATAATTTTATTTAGGACTAGTAATTTATTATGTTTTACGCTGTATTAAGAAATATAGTTTTATATAATTTAAAAAAGCGCTAGATTTAGCGCTAGGCGCTAAAACGCGCTTCGAGACAAAAAAAGCGCTAGATCTGGCGCGAAAAGCGCTAAGTTGGCAGCACTGCCGACTAGCCACGCGAGCGAGCGGGTCGCGCCCGTTTGGTAACGCTCCCGTTTGGTAACGCTACACATACTTACCTAAAGCGGTGTGTATCTTATGGACCAGGTACAGTCAGTATGTTAAGTCAAATTTTTAAGGGGGAATTATTAATCGGGCGAATAAATAATATTTGGAAGACTGTTAATGAGATACTTTAATACTAAACCGAGCGGCATTAAAATATATTTGCGAAAAATTAACTTAACTGACGATAATTAATGAATGACTAAAATTCGTAAAATGAGCTACTAGCGGTGGGAAACAGTTAATCTAAGCTAGCAACTAAAATTCCAAGTGTCCGAATTAAATACTAACTTGGGCGAAAAAAATACTGAGTGGGCGACAAAAATACTGAGTGGGCGAAAATATACATTTCCTTACCCCGACACGGATAGGTTAGGTTCGAAGGGGATGACGGGGGCTAGAGTGAGCGAGCGAAGCGAGCGAACGAAGCCCCCGTCATCCACTTCGTGTTAGGTTACTGTAAACCCTGAAGACAGAAATAGGAGCCCCGCTCAGCGGGGCTCCGTCGATGTTCCTTTGGAAACCCAAACATTAAACAACCTTACAAACATACAACAATAATGTGAGTGTTTGTTCGCTTAAGAATTATTACGCTGATCGTTCTGAATAACTAGTACCTCAAATTCGTAATTTTAAGTCGCCGTTTTCAATATTTGTGTTCGCCCTCAGTCTTTCGCCCACTTAGTATTTCAGTACGCCATAATCAGTATTTTTGACACCCTTACTTTGAATTTATATTCGGTCGTTTAAATACTACCCATAAAGTATTAAGTCGAATATACAGGGTTACTGGTAATAAACTACTGAGTAGTAGAGTAGTAGTAAGTAGTACTGCGTAGAGTTTCTTACGATCAACCCAGACAATTCAAGACAGACTACCCAAAGAGAGAAGCAGATTGTGGGAAGAAAGACATCCACCACCTCACGACTTCTTGAAGCTCCAGAAACACCTGCCTCCCGGCAGTAAACTGCCGTGGAATCTGGAAGGCATTGAATCAAGTAGGCCGCTGCAAACATAATTTGGCAAAATGACCATCTTATTAGGGAATCTTAGACCCGTCTGATACCCAGTGCGATTGTAGAGCTCCTGATCAGACTATGTCCTACATGCTGAAGTGTCCCAAATGTCCGTTCACCTGCACCCTTGACGATCTGATTAGCGCCTTGAAAAAATAGACTTAACATACTGATTGTACCTGATACATGCGATACACTGTTATAGGTAAGTGTGTGTAGCGTTACCAAACGGGAGCGTTACCAAACGGGCGCGACCCGAGCGAGCGCTCTCGGCGGGAAGCGAGCAACGGAACCTTTGCGCGGCGGGTACGGCGCGAATTAACTTTGACGCGGCGACGCGGACGCAACACAATGCTACAAAGATCTAATAAATTGACTATTACAAAAATAATAAAAAAACCGGCCAAGTGCGAGTCGGACTCGCGCACGAAGGGTTCCGTACCATGATCTATAAAAACAGCAAAAACAATCACGTTTGTTGTATGGGAGCCCCCCTTTAAATATTTTGTTTTATTTTAATTTAATTATTTATTTTTAAAGTGAATATATAACTAAATATTCTGTGAATATTTCAAGCGTCTACCTGTTGCCGTTATCAATATCGAGCAAAAACGAGCAAAAAAATCACATTTGTTGTATGGGAGCCCCCTTAAATATTTATTTTATTCTGTTTTTTAGTATTTGTTGTTATAGCGGCAACAGAAATACATCATCTGTGAAAATTTCAACTGTCTAGCTATCACGGTTCATGAGATACAGCCTGGTGACAGACGGACGGACAGACGGGCAGACGGACAGCAGAGCCTTAGTAATAGGGTCCCGTTTTACCCTTTGGGTACAGAACCCTAAAAATGTAAACTTTTACTAAAAAGTGTACTTAAATAACCGCAGTAGTAAGTAAGGTATATTAATGGTTGGTTATATTAATGTCCAAGTATACAACGCTATTTTTAATATATATACAAAAATCGAAATACCCCAACAAGATTTTCATCAGAACTGCCTGAATATGTGTTTGTTTTTAATCAATTTCCAAGTTATACCTTAGTTTATGTCGCGTATGTTCCCTAGTAAAGTGTGAAATGCCTGAGATGTGCTATGCAGGGATTGTTTAAAACACGGAAACTGACCCGGCGGACCGTCTCAAGCCTCAAGGTGTCTATTCCTGTCAACTGTTATGGGTAGTCCACGGTGTATAAAACACTAAATTGTTGTACATTTCCCGACTGGCATTTCAGGTTGATCCGGAAGAGTGTTTTGATTCATATGGGAAATAGGATCGATTGGCATCATTTTTTTTTTTGTAAGTACTGCCAATTTTTTCTCTGACTGTACTTTTTTCAAAATCTGTGATTGCTAATAGACATTATTTCAAAAGTAAGGGGTGGTCTTCTAAAAACGTTTTCCTGTAGCTTCAATGACTAAGTTAGTTGTCCTTCATGCCCCATCTCAAATTACCACCCTGTATAAACGATTTCGTTGTAGTGATAATTATAATTTGTGCAATAAAAAAAATATTTAAAAAAATGTCTTTCCAAAAAATTGGAAAGAGTAAAATAATTACCATATTATAAAGTTATTATACCTATGTATAGATTAACAGTTTCAGAAGTCGGTGCCTTCAATTTGGTTCAGCGCAGCGTGGATAAGCTCCAACTTCTGAAACTGTTAATTTTATAATAATTATGCTTAAATATTGTTATACTACTTTCAGTTTTTTTTTTAAATCCGTTTTTTCTTTTATGTTTTTTTTTTTGCGTAATAATAAATAGTTTATTTTTGTGTGTATTTTGAAAATGTATATTTTTAACATTAAATGAATTTAAAGCTTAAGATCTTTTTATAACTAACTAGCTGTACCGGCATACGTTGCAATGCACTTTGTCCTACTTACCAAAGCCTTCGGGCAAACCCCAAAATAAATTCCAATTTCGGCCTTTGACTAAAGTATTTTTAGTCAAACCTAGAAGTTCCTAACTTTTCAGTCAAACGTCGAAAGTAAAATAATCTGTTTTGGGCTTTGCCTAGTCGATCCTGGAAGCGACTGGCAGACTCGGTCTAACGTAGACTGTACTTGTAACATGTTTAATATACAGGGTGTAAACGAATACGTGTAATTCCTTCAAACCACATGATCTATTAATGGTGTAGATTAATCCCGCACGGGATTTAGATTGATTAAAAATAACAAAAAACTTTTTTTTCCCCAATTTTTTTTTTTATGTGATAGAAAATGTCGATGCCATGCATAAATGAATGAAGGCACGGTGACACAGCTGATGGGCACGACTAGCGCGATATCGCTCTACGCAGTCAGTTAACTTGGGACGCTAAAATTACTCAGATACAAAACACCATGGTTAATTTTTTGAAAACTTTTTTTTTCTGGAAATAACCTATCCAGGATCAATCATTGTCACCAGTAGATCACGCGGTTTCGAGGAATTACACGAATTCGTTTACACCCTGTATAATAATAATTAACTAACCCTCTGGAAAGGCGTTACCTCATCATGAGATTAACGTAAAACCGAAGGGAACATTAGACAAGCTTTCTACAATCCCATCATATAGGCAATAAAAAATGTATCATGAGGTCTACTGAAAAGCTTACAAACCGCAGGGCAGCTTGTGGCGAGCTGTTGGTGAGTGGCGACACTACGTACCTTATTGCCTCAGAGAGTCGGTCAGGGCCTCGTCTCCATTTTGCCTTTATTGGCTGGCTGGAGTGGAACCCCAAGAGTGCCCGCAGGACTCTCAACTCTGTCTTGCCTTTATCGGCCGGCCAGAGGGGGGCCGCCAGAGCTATATGCTCGGGGGTGGAAGCGTACTCCCCGTGTATGCCTTTCAAAGGACCGGACATCTTCCGCACGGAAGATGAGCCGTGACAAGAGCGAGATAATAATTAATTAACAATATCGGCACAATGACTGCTGAATCAACATCCCACATGGCGACAACCTCATGTGCCGAGTCTTCATATTTAATTCAAATTATTTCACGGCTCATCTTCCGTGCGGAAGATGTCCGGTCCTTTAGAAGGCCATACGAGAGGGGGAGGGACACAGGTCCAAGGCACAGAGGCCCCTTTGAGAACTATAATCTAAAATGGATGGGGCACCAACCGGGGACTATCCACGGCTGCACTATTGGAGTACAGTTATGGACCGTCCCAGGTGGGTGCAAAACTATTGTAATTCAAATTGTTATTAAGATGGCGGCAAATCGCATTTTTTTTACAGTTTTGATTTTTTTCCACCTCGGTCCAAAATGTGGTAGATTGTAAGCTTCAAATTGGCCTTCAATCGCGAGGCCTATAATGCTCACTTTGTAAACTAAAATAGGCGTGCTGACTGACTTATTTGCATAATTATATTTAGTATTATGATGTCATTTTAGACCTATTAAAATTTGTGGACCACATAAGGACACATTAACAGGATAATTAGTCCCATTACTGGACTGTAACTCCAAATGATTAGGCCTTGGAACAAACTTGACGGTTTTGAATGTTGAATAAATAATAGTCAACTTTTTTTTCTATTGTGTCCTGTATGTAGTGCTTACAGACCTTTTCTACGTAACCGGACTGTTATTGGCGAGACCTGAAGGGTCTCCAGCCAATGATGGGGAAGTAAAATACTTAACCTAAGCTAACTACTTGTACTACACTAACATCATGACTACTTGCAACAACAGCACTAAGGGCGACCCCTAGTGGGACGAGCACGAGGCTTAGGGCGTTGCTGGCGGGGGCTTGGGGGGAAGACAGCTTGATAAGGGCTGAATTATCGGTGTGAAGTTTTTGGTGTTGTTAGATCATCATCATCTGCCTAGCCTTTTCCCAACTATGTTGGGGTCGGCTTCCAGACGAACCGGATGCAGCTGAATATCAGTATTTTACATGGAGCGACTGCCTATCAGACCTCCACAACCCAGTAACTGGGTAATACGACACTCTTGGTAAGACTGGTTGTCAGACTTTCTGGCTTCTGACCAACAGTAACGACTGTCAAAGATCTACAAATGACAGCCGGGACCAACGGCTTTACGTGCTTTCCGAGGCACGTAGGAAACTCGCTATGGTAAATGGTCACCCATCCACAGACCAACCTCGGCAAGCGTGGCTTAACCCGGAAGATCGGTCTATGCGGCTGTAATTATTTAGCCACGAGCTCCTCCTTTTGGTGTTGTTAGATATCATTAAATAATCATATAGCGCTAGACAGATTTTTTTTAATCCTTTTTAGTTTGTAGTAAAGTGCAAGAAAAAAAGTTTTTTTTTATGATTTTTCCGTGCAGGGTTAATCTATATAATTAATATAATACCAGTGATAGATCATGTGGTTTTAAGGAATTACACGAATTCGTTTACACCCTGTATAATGGACCGAATAGTACTAATTATATAAATATTGATATTAGATAATTAAGTCGGATGTTCGTTCGGCCATGTTTGGACACGGCGCGGCGGCGGCACAGCCATTCGATACAAGATAAACACGGAACATTGATTAAATGGATTTGTGAGTGATACGAATACCACAGTATAATATACAAGGCTAGTCGGAAAGGGGGTACTAGTACGAAAGGTAGTTAAAGTACACATAATAATGAATTGATGAAGATGTGGAAAGGAGAGCAAATGCGGGAAATAAAGTGAATGGTGCTATGCATGCGGTTGTGGCTAACCAGTCGATGTCCAAAAATGCACGGCTGGCTGTCCATAATGGTGTACTGGTACCAAAGCTTATGTATGGAAGTGAACCAATGTTGGTCTTGGAAGAAGAGTCATGAAAGTAGAATAAATGCCGTGGAAATGCGTTCCTTGCGAAGTATGTGCGGTGTAACTTTGAATGATAGATTGAGGAATGATGTGATAAGACAAAGTTGTGGTTTAAAAGATGATGTAGTGACAAAAATTGAAAAGGGTATGCTTCGGTGGTTTGGGCATGTTGAAAGATTGAGTGAACGGCTATTAACAAAAGGAATTTATAAGGCGAATGTCAGTGGAAACGCCAGTAGAGGACGCCCTAGAAGGACATACATTGATGTTATTGGTGATGTTCTTCAAAAAGGACAGGTGCGTAGTACTTTCAACCGGCGTGCGTGTATGACAAGATGTATGACCGTGGACGAAGCGAAAGGAGTATGTAAGGATCGTAGTATGTGGCGTTCTACAGTTTCTGCCTACCCCCATGGGAAAAAGGCGTGAGTTTTGTGTATAATAATGAATAACTTTTGTTCTACAACTTTCCCCAATAGTCAATAGTTTAAGAGAAATAGCTGTTCAAAGATCTCAAAAAAATAACGCTAGAATCTATCTATCCCCAGTAATGATCAGTAGCCCAATTCTACTAACAGTAACCAAGAGCGATTACGCACTGCATCCGATCCGAATCCGTGAAAATACGGATATAAAAAAACTCGGACCGAATTCGGATATTGCTTTAAGCACTGCATCCGATCCGAATCCGTGAAAATACCAATCTAGAGTAAAAATCTCGGATCGAATTCGGATATCGCTTACGCACTTATCTGATCTCATTATTTACATACATTTTTTCGTTTACTTCGTGTGTTCATTATTCCCATTTTCATTTCAAATCATATAATATTCGACTCTATCTCGTCTAAGCTCCACCACGTAGATTACGTAAATATGACGTAGAGAGAGATACTTAGCTACGTGACCGCAGACGCAGGTTATTACGGTGGGAGAGGCGCACTGAAAATTGTCTTAGCAACTTGCTAGGGAGGTGACATGACGATACAAATATGTATATTATGTATAAGCTAAAGCAGTACCTCAAATTATTTTAATCGCCTGAATTGACACTCACACAGACACGCACTGTATACTGAGTATAATGCACTCTTTGTATGTGACTGTATTCCGATAATACCTTAGAAGTCTTGTTGCAGTGCGTGTCTGTGTGAACGCGTCAATTCGGACGATTGTAGGTAGTTGAAGTAGTTACCTACTGCTTTAGCATATAATACATATTCTGTGGTTGTACATTCTAAAAAAACTGGAATCATTCCAATTTCAAACCGTTCAAGAAACAAAATCGTTCCAATTTCAAATTCTGCAGTCACGGATTCAGATTAGGTCATTCGTTCCTTTATTTATGCCAGATTCCTATATTTTACCGATCGTTATTTACTGCTTTGATAGACTAACGCGACTACGTAGGCGGTTTAAAGCGACGCGAATTGCGAAGCGATGCGATGCGGCGGCTTTGTCCTACGAGCTCGCGGACCGCTCGCCGCGCACCGCCGTCATTCAATAGTACTGTACGCTACCGCATCCAGTTCGCGTGAAAATATCAAGCCAACTGACAGCGTTCGCTTCGCGCCGCGCCGCGCCGCACCGCACTCCGCGTTCGTTTGGTCACTTAAGCCACTTCAATACGTATCGACTGTTTGTTGTTTCGCGTCGCTTGTAGATCGCTCACGTAGGGTGACACGTTAGATACCGTTAGTAACATCTACAGCGAAAATTGGAAAAATATGGTTTTTCTCTGTCAAATACTGTTTTTTTTTTATTACATGACTTGGTCGCGTTTGACCCTCGTCACACCTGATGATAAGCGCAGATAGAGTCTAAGATGGAGCACACGAATCCAAGTAACAGAGATATAGGGAGATTCCCCTATACCCCTCTGGCTCTCACATACACACGACGGAACACAGTAAACTGCTTGGCGCCGGACTTTAATGTGAGGGTGGTAGCTAGCCAGGCGGACCGTAAAGATCCTACCACCAAGTGTGCTGGGTTTTGTTGAATCTTACAACACGCGTCTATTCAATGTATGTCCTTCTTCAGTTTCAGTTTTCACAATGAAAGTGAAATCAAAGCGCTTCGTTCGGGTTTTTGGTATATCAACCATGAACCGTTGTAGTTCGTTTGCGTTTTACAATAATTTTGTATTGGCCAGTGCAGATTGACGGCCTAATAACATGAACCGTTGATAGTTAAAACGATTCGTTTTTAATATAGGAACTGAACATTAGTCATTCGTTTAGTTTGTCCATTTTATTAGCAGTATCACGAGAATCAGGTTATCAGTTCAGTGGGGCGTTGAAACTTGATGTTTAATTGAATGTGTGAGTACGCCATTATGGATAGGGTGACCAGCCGCTCAGATATTCCGGGATACGACGAAAAAGCTTATTTTATTTTATTATTTCACTCATGACATAAGTCATTTTGATTGTTATGTGTGCGAAAATAACAGCCGTTCCCTACATTTTGACGAGTTATGCGAACATAAATGTAGGGAACAGCTGATTTTTTTTCGCGATTTCTCGTTTGGTCCCATAGTAAAAGTTGTTCATGATGATGAGTACAGTGACCCCTTAAGAGGTTGTGCGTTATTTATGTTACACCTTGTATACAAGGTTAGTTGTTTTTTTTTTGTTTTTTATGTTTGTTACGCGGTATCTCCGCCAATTATGAATGGATTTTGATGATTCTTTTTTTGTTTGGTAGACCATACTTCAAAGGTGGCTCCATATAAATTTTATGGAAATTGATTTTCCGCTTTTTGATAAAATCGAAAAAGCAAAAAAAAATATACTTGGATGACGTTTCAGTTCAGCAAAAGTTTTGATGAGGACTTTCAATCTCTGTTTTAACTGTCATCACTGAAACATTAGCCAAGAACAAAGAAGATTGTATGTATTTGTAAGGAGCCGTCATGATATTTATACGTTAATCACAATTCTTAAAAAAAAACTACCTAGTTGCTGGAAAGACTACGCAACCGTGTCATTTAAATTTGTAGTCTTAAAACTTGTAAACGTGTGGCACTAAAACGTATTTAGTAAAAAAAACTTTAAATAAAAGTAAAAACCGACTTCAAAAAAAAACTTAAATAAGAGTGAAATAATTAGCATAATATGAAATTAACAGTTTCAGAAGTCGGTGCATTTCTACACTGAAACAAATAAAAGCCACAGACTTCTGAAACTGTTAATTTTATACCATGCTAATTATTTCACTCTTTTTTTAGTTTTTTTTTTTTTTTATGTCGCTTTTTACTTTTATTTAATCGTACACCCCAAATGTTAAGTTTTGGATTTCGCCACGTGTATATACACGTCACTATTCACCATTCACTAAGTATGGGCTTCAACCCTCATCCACAATCAGCTTAGTCTAGGTTTCTTCTACTTTCTGTCATCGTTTTGATCTCAGCCAGTCAGTCTCATACTGCTAACCACTTCATACAACCTAGGTTCCCTTGAGATCTTCATCTGGACAAGTTGCTATTGGAAAACCAAGGGTTTGTGGCGACATCCACTTGATGCTATAGAATGGTAGTAGACAATGGTCAGAACAACGTTTGTTCTAGTAAAACAAACAATTAAATGTCAGCGTGTGTTTTTTATAAGGCTATGATGAAATATGGCCGCGTTTTTTAAGCAGTCTCATTTTCGATATTAGACAAATAGTTACAAGGCCTACTATTATCTATCTGTGCTTAGACTAGAAACAGATTCACGACATCTTCCTGGATACATCAAACTCAAACTCAAAACTCGTTTTTTCAAAGTAGACTAGTATTACTTAGTTCTTTTTGAACGTCAAATTTAGGTACAAAAGACTGCCCCCAAAAGCGCCCGCCCTTCACCGCTCTGCCTTGTCTTTTTCCAACTATTTAGGGTCAGCTTCCTGTCTAACCAGATGCGGCTGAATACCAGTACTTTACACGGAGCGACTGTCATCAGACCTCCGCAACCCAATTACTAGGCAATACCGATATCCTAAGGTTAGACCGGTTGTCAGATTTCGGCTTACTGACTAAGGGCTCTTACACACCTCGTTTTTTTCAGGCGCTGTCGACGCGCGTCGCACGCAACTATAACGCGCTGCAAACGCGATGTTATCGCAACCAATTTACCTATTCACACATTCATATAATTGTAGTATGCAGACGACTTTTTCGCGAGCTGTCGATGCGCTCGTAGCGCGGAGTTACATCGATACAGATGCGCTCTCACAGCGCGTCTCTTTAGCTGCAAACACATAAGTACAGAGCGTTTTAATCCAAGGAGAGTTGCTCACGCGCGTCTTTAGCGCGATACATGCTCCTTCGCGCGCGTGCTGCACGCATTTTACTTTGCAAGGGGAGTTGCTCACGCGCGTCTGTAGCGCGTTTCTCGTGAGTTTGCAGCGATGCAATCGCAAATAATCTGCCTATTTCAAGTCTAGCAGCACGACTCGCGATAGTGAAACGCGCGTCGACGGCGCCTGAAAAAAAAGTGGGGTGTAAGAGCTCTAACCTGGGACAGACTCTTTAACGTGCTCTCCAAGTCTCGACGTTTAACAAATGGTCACCCATCCACGGACTGACCGCGGCAAGCACAGCTTAACCTCGCAAATAGTATAATCTGCGCAGTTCATAATTAGCGTTTCTCATTGCTTTTCATGTTGTTAACTGCACGTACATTAATCTGCATTGTTCTTACATTACTACAATGAAAATTGTCAAACCATTTACTTTTTTAAAAGAGTGTTTATGGAGTTTCTTGCCGGTTCTTCTCCAAAGGACCTACTACTTGGAACCGAGCACCTAGTGTTGACCTTTTGAAAGCACCAGTGATCTGGTCTACTTGAAATAAAAACTATTTGACTTTGACTTGACTTTGAGCCACGAGCCCCTCGAGAAATTGGATATATACCATCCAATTTTTTTTCGTAACTTCTTTCTTCACTAAACAGTATAAAAATCCATTCTTTTCTCAAACCAAATTACAAAAAAATACGCAAAATCAAAAACAATGTTGTAAATGTTTTTAAACTTTCGCGATTTGTACATATTTAAAAATACAGTTTCTACTCGACTAGACCCAAATCTGTATTTTTAAAAAACAATGTTTTCTATGCAATATCCGCGCGAAAAATTCTCACGTGGTCACCCTACTGCCCGACTTGCCGTGTACGGAATAATTCATTAGACTTCACCGATTTGATGTCCACCGCGTGCCTAGAATGTTTATATTGGTCCATTCAATGTACACAAATCGAATTTATTGGCGGCGAATGGTTTAAAAAATCTATTTTCAGTGCATTTGATGTTTGGACTTTTATGGGGCGAAATGGGAACAGACGAAATTGGGTTAAATGTGTTTTTTAACGATCTTTTTATTGGAGTCTTCAGAGAAACTTTGTAGACTCTTCGTAATAGTACATCTGTATAGGTTATATTTAAGTTAAAATGTATTTGTACTGTCCCGGTGTCTACAGGTCACGGCACACTATATCAGCACCGCAACGGCACCGCTCCAACCCAGCAATTAACTTGTCATTCAAATTAGAGCATTAAATCGTGGGTCGTATAATATATTTCGTAATGTCAATATGAAAAAGCCAACGGCGGGCAGTCAGCGCTCTTGCCGCTACCATACAACTCGACTCACAGCCTGCGCTCTGCAAGCGAGCGGACCGCGTGCTTACTGCGCGCCGACTCCGAGTCGCCAGCGAAACAACGTCGTTATGAAAGCGTGCAAGTCCCAGGCGTGTGTGAGTGTAGGCGTTCAATCACAAATGCCATATAACTACTGTGTTCGCGGTGACAGCAAGCTTGCACCTCGCGGCCGGCGCGCTGACTGCGAGCTTACACCTCGCAGACGACGAGTGATTAGCGCGCTGGCGGCTAGCCGTAGCCTAAATTCGCGGCGACGCCGTGCTGCAGCTGTGCAGTGCCGGTATAATATGCCATGACCTTGAGGCCTCTTGTTCACAGCACGATTTCTTAACCGTACGGCGTATTAGCCGCGCCGTAGAAAAATCGTGTGAGCTTGTACACGACACGGCAAACCACCAGCCGAAACTGATTTATATCCATTTTGTAACACAAAATCAGCATTGGAAAGCTGTCATACGTCCGGTGCCGTTTACAAACTCTCATAGACTGTCATACAACAAACACTAATCAAATAGTGCGCAAAAGAGGAGCAGCCACGGTGCATACGGCGGCGCAGGCGTGCCATTTGACCGTCATGTTCGTCAACAAACTTCTATAGTAGTCCATACAACACTGATGACCGTGCCTATACACGGCTTATTAACCGTAGGATTTTACGTGGGCGAAAAAACGTGTGTGAACAAGAGGCCTTAGAGCGATTACGCACTGCATACGATCCGAATCCGTGAAAATACGGATATAAAAACTCGGACCGAATTCGGATATTGCTTTACGCACTGCATTCGATCCGAATCCGTGAAAATACCGATCTAGAGTAAAAATCTCGGACCGAATTCGGATGTTGCTCACGCACTATTTCGATCTCTGATCCAAATTCAAACAGTGGCCATCTTTGGCATATCCATATGGCGTCCGATTTGAATCCGAGGTGGTGCGAAAGCGTTCATACAAACATTAAGTACTACGGCTACTTCGGTCCGTCAATATTTCATCCGAATTGGAGACTCACGGATGACGGATAGAAATCGGATGACGGATGCCGGATGTAGTGCGTAAACTACCATACAAATAGTTCTATGGCTACTTCACAACGTATTTTCACGGATTCGGATCGGATGCAGTGCGTAATCGCTCTTAGGCTGATCAATAATAATATAATGCGTTGTCAAATCTCATTTCAACGAATGTGATAAGTCGACCAAAATACTAACAACCATGTTATAATACTACGCCAGATATTCTGTAACCGTGACAGGTCACGTGACTGGCACAAGACTACGTCATCGGCTGCCGGTGTTGCCACTATGTGTTAATAAATTACCCGAGCAAAATTCAATTCAAATTATTTATTGTCTCAAATTATTACAGAATCACATGAAATAGAGGCAGCCCCATTAAGTAATGTTAAATACTTGTGTTGGGAGTGTCTCGCTCTTCCCTTATTTGCTTCTACAGTGAATAACAATTTAGAAAGCTTAGATTGTAAAGACACTGATGATTTTTACTATTTTAGGTACAAAAGCATGCAGTAAGAATTATAGTATGTTTGTGTATGCGTGTTCGTGTGTGTGTGTGTGTGTGTGTGCGTGTGTGTATGTGTCTGCGCACGCGCGTGTACGTGTGTGTGTGGGTGCGTGCGTGTGCATGTGTTTAGGTGTAAACATCAACTGAGCCTGACCAATAGGTGTCCAGTTTCCTCATAACTTAGTGTTTTCATTTCAGCCACTCAGTAACTAATTACTTTTGTTAAAATGTTTTTTTTCACTTACTTGCTTCTATTAATTCAGTTTTGAACTAGTACTTTTGTACAGTTTACTTTTTTAAATAAATAGATGAATAACGCGAGATAGCTTATAGTTAGGTTTAGTTAGCAATATATGTTATATTCATTAGATATGAATTAATAGAATAGCTTATGACACAATATGCTTTACTATTATTTAAAGCGAAATAGTAGGTATACCGTAGTCTGAACTGCGCTTCATAGTTGATCATAAAACTCATGCTTGCTTGGTTTTAATATTTACACCATGTATTGAACCCAAATAATTTACATTTTGATCGAATATGCGAAATATGATCAAAATTCGACAATGTCCAACGTAAGTGCGTCCACACTACTGGCGCGGGTTGCCGGCGCCGATCTGTCAGCGCTTGTCAGTGCTGGTCCGCGCAATTAGTCGGCGCAGGTAGTCTCTATACTGTGTGGCGAACGAGCGCCGACAAGCTCCGAACTTCGTCAACAAGTTCCGACCTGCTCCAATCAGCGCTGGTAGGCCGTCATTTGTTGCTGTATTTGCAAGGGAACCAGGCGTATTTTTGTTAAAAAATACCGATCCCTGCTTGTACCCGCTTCCTTTATGTAGCGGTTACCTGCACGGACCAGTACCGATAAGCGCTGGGAGGTCGTCGCTGGTTACCTGCTTCCTTTGTGTGTACGCCTTTATGTATAAAAATATACACAAAAGTTAATATCTGAACAGAAAATAACTAGTCTCTCCTACTATACAGGGTGTTAACGAATTCGTGTAATTCCTTCAAACCACGTGATCTACTGGTGATACAGATTAACCCTAAATGGGAATTTTTGAAAAACAACAAGAAAAAAATTCAAAAATAAATTTTGGTTTTCTATTTCCGAATCATTTTAGAGCCTTGAGTTACCTGACTGCAAAGAGCGATATCGCGTTAGTCGTGCCTGCCAGCCGTGTGGCCGTACTTTCATTAATTTATGCGTGGCACTGAAATGTTCACACAAATAAAAGTATTTTTTTTTGCAAAAAAAAATTCTTTTTTATTTTACTGAATCCTTATTAGGTGGTTTAGATACGGTCGGTAACAAAGCCGCATGAAAAAAAAGAATTTTATTTTTAATCAAGCTAAATCCCGTGCGGGGCCTGTCTACATCAGTAGTAGATCATGTGGTTTTAAGGAATTACACGAATTCGTTAACAGCCTGTATACTACTGTAAGCTTGGCCCTCCCGATGGTGGGCGGAACGCGGGAAGGGAATGATTCGACATATCATAGCAATAAGCTCGCTCCACTATCATCATCTGCGTAGTCTTTTCCTACCTATGTTGGGGTCAGCTTCATGTCTAACCAGATGCAGCTGAATATCAACATATTACGACCTCCGCAACCCAAGAACTGAGCAATGCCGATATCCTAAAGTTAGACCGATTTTCAGACTTCCAGGCTTCTGACTACCCGTAACGACTGTCATAGGTATTCGTATGACACCCAGGACCGACGGCTGAACGTGCTCTCCGAGGCACGGAAGGGTCTCGCTGTGTAACGAACGATCACCCATCCACGTACTGACCGCGGCAAGCGCAGCTTAACCTCGCAAAAACAACCCTTCTTGAAAAAGAGCTAACAATCTTATTTCTTTGTTTCAGCTGCACTCTGAATACCGCAGCACGTACAAATGGCACGAGCACAAAGAGCAGCAGCAGGGTGTGGTGAAGCAACCCGCTCCCACCCCCCCCTCCGCACTGCCCATACAGAGGGGTAAGTTATCACTACATCACTAGAGATGTGCCGACTATGACTTTGGCCGACTAGCCGATTAGTTGTAAAGAAGCCGACTAATCCGCCGACTAGTCGGCCAAGCCGAACACGGTTTCGGAGGTATTCGACAATTTCCGTGACGCTTCGTTTACAGCTTATTCGCGCGCAAGTCGGTTAAGGTAGCTGCCCTTATAACTAACCCATCTCAAATAGTTTTTTGTTATTTCTGACGTTTCTAGTACTAAACCTCAGTTGGTCCGGAAGCGTCTTTTGATCCTTATGAGAAATAGGATCGATTGGCATCACAAAAAAGTTTTCTGAAAACAGCCCTTTTTCTCGCTGACTGTACTTTTTTTTCAAAATCTGTGAATGCCGATTGAAATTATTCCAAAAGTTAGGAGTGGTCTTCTAAGAACGTTTTCCTGTAGCTACAATGGTTATGGTAGCTGCCCTTCATGCCCCATCTCAAATTACCACCCTGTATACTGCACTACGGATATATATCACCAACAAATACAGGGTGGTAATTTGAAACATCTGACGTTTATAGTACTCTAACCTCAGTGGGTTAGTGTATTACTGGAATTAAGAACTGTATTACTGGAAACTAGCTTTTGCCCGCGGCTTCTCTCGCGTTAATCTAGAATTTGACAATCAACTCTTAACGCACTACTAAAGTTTCTATAATAATTATAATTCAATCATGATTCGAAAGACACGAGGCGCCATCTATGAACGTTATTGTTGTTTTCCTCGGGAACAGTACTTTTTTTCGGGATGAAACATACCCCATGTCCGTTTCTGTACACCTGAAAACGTATATGCAAAATTTCAGGATGATCGGTTCAGTGGTTTACGCTTGAAAAGGTAACAAACAAACAAACTTACGTTCGCATTTATATTAGTTAGGATAGGATAGGAAGGATAGGATTTATCGATTGGCATCATAAAGATGTTATGTGAGAACTGCCCGTTTTTCTCGCTGACTGTGCATTTT
Source organism: Amphipyra tragopoginis (assembly GCA_905220435.1). Classification (NCBI taxonomy): domain Eukaryota; kingdom Metazoa; phylum Arthropoda; class Insecta; order Lepidoptera; family Noctuidae; genus Amphipyra; species Amphipyra tragopoginis. The sequence continues at coordinate 15,473,052 of HG992017.1, read as the reverse complement.
TTTCAAAATCTGTGAATTTAGATATAAATTATTCCAAAAGACCACCCCTAGGTCTAAGAACGTTCTCCTGTAGCTACAATGATTAAGGTACCCTTCGTGCCCTTCATGCCCCATCTCAAATTACCACCCTGTATAGGTATTTCACCAATAAATAGTCCGTAACTATTAACTAGATCAGCTAAATGTGACCTACAAATTTAATATGACATTTATGTGTTCAATAATCTTGTTATTATCACTCTGGGAATCACGGCTCATCTTCCGTGCGGAAGATGTCCGGTCCTTTGGAAGGCATACATGGGGACACAGGTTCAACGCGCAGAGGCCCCTTTGAAAACTTTAATCTAAAATGGGGTGGGGCACCAACCGGGGACTATCCACGGCTGCACTATTGGAGTACAGTCAAGAACCGTCCCAGGTGGGTGCAGGACTATTGTAAAATATGGTGAAAAATATTTGGTCTATGGGAAGGGGTGTTAGGTGGACTGGATAACTTCTATTGCCGGAAGAAAACGGCGTCTGCCTTTCAACATTTAAAATTGAAAACTGTTGGCAGACGGTGACTCGCCAGCTCACTAGTTGGGCCCCCTGAAAAGCCACCAGTACATAGGCGAAGGGCGCAACAGACGTGTGAGCGGCTAGAGGTGTAGAGAGGTGTGGCCCCGGTTTCGCCGTCGCGGGTCTATGAGACCCGGAGTGGGTTTCCCCGCTATTACGCCTTTAGACACTTCCACCCCCGAGCATATAGCTCTGGCGGCCCCCCCCTGGCCGGCCGATAAAGGCAAGACAGAGTTGAGAGTCCTACGGGCACTCTTGGGATTCCACCCCAGCCAGCCAATAAAGGCAAACTGGAGACGAGGCCCTGACCGACTCTCTGAGGCAATAAGAGTGTCGCCACTCACTAACAGCTCGCCACAAGCTACCCTGCTTATTATCACTACTGTTATGTGGTGAAATACAAATGTTAGCTATTGTAAAGTTTAGACACGAATTAGCTAAATGAACAGCTAATGAAAGGTTGATGAAATAAGCTAAGCTACGATTTAAAAAAAAAACCTTTCATGTCCCAGACAAATTGACGCATCGAGGGTTCCGTATAATACCTATGTTTTTAGGGTTCCGTACCCAAAGGGTAAAACGGGACCCTATTACTAAGACTCCGCTGTCCGTCTGTCACCAGGCTGTATCTCATGAACCGTGATAGTAGTTAGACAGTTGAAATTTTCACAGATGATGTATTTCTGTTGCCGCTATAACAACAAATACAAAAAAAAACAGAATAAAATAAATATTTAAGGGGGCTCCCATACAACAAACATGTTTTTTTTGCCGTTTTTATAGATAATGGTACGGAACCCTTCGTGCGCGAGTCCGACTCGTACTAGGCCGGTTTTTTTTCTTCTGAAGCTGTCTGATGCTTTGGTTTATTTTATCTGTCATCAAACCTGATCCTGAATCATTTCAGTTCGTTTAGTTGCAAACTTCAGAAATAACCCTCCATCGACGGTATTTATTCGCATATGTCGTGGAAAACGATATCGATCAATAATAAGATCTTCATTTGATTATTATAGTACTAGGGAGGTGGTAAACACCGTGACGTCACTTGTTATTGTAATGACGTCACGTGGACAGAGTCGATTTGGAGAGTGGGGATCGTGCAGCGGACACAGTTTGATTCGGGACGCCACTCAAGACACTTCTCCATAACGAAACTGTCTGTTTACGGAATCAATTAGTAATTTGTGATTAAAAATAATAAAGTTAAGTTATAACTCGAACGAACTGCATTTAAATTATTATCCTACGCTTTCTACGCTATGGACCCTGTACCACTCAATCAAGGTGATGACGGTGCTATCGCTCAGCCGTCGCTCCCGCCGTCACATATATTTGGGTATTACCTACTCAAAAATAAAACGACTTCTGCAACTACATATGCCTTTAAATCGATAGCCATAGTAGTCTCTGAGAAACACGGAAAGTATACAGAAAGACGGTCAAACCGACAGACAAACATCGAAATCTCACCATAAGCCTGTACTATTATCTATTCTGTGCCATAAGGCCGTTTGTCCACCGCCGCAGTCACCGAGACCGAGAGCGAGGTGACTTTGCCGAAGTAGCGATACAAACATTACTATGGCTGCCAGTGGCGTGCACAGAGATTTTAGACAGGGTATGCACAAAAAAAAAAAGCTGGGTTCGTCATGACCACGGAATGCTAATTCAGATTTACCTAGAAAACAAACTACATCAATCAACCATTTGAAGATGTTTCTATTTCTGTTGTCTTTCGCGTTGTGCCTTTCAATATCTAACTTTAACTGGCTATTCAAACTAGTCTCTATTCTACCTTTATCAAAAGTTTGGAACTTTTAAGCAGGATTCTAGATGTTTTTCTGAAGAATCATGCTTAGCAGCCGCTTTGTGAAAATTATTTAAATCTAAGTATCCGCTAGGTCCAAACATTATTTTTAACTTGATTTATAAACAAAATGCAAGGGAAACAATACAATGTGTTTGTGTGTACACAACGAGTTAGCCAGTAATAGTCAGCATAAAACATTATATGAAAATAACAAGTAGTATTTATTACCTTTTCTTTGAGTTAAATCCAACCCGGGTACACGCCTTCCCTTTGCAATCAATTTAACTGTTTCCTCAAAAGATAACGTGAAAACGCGGCCGATTTTAATTAATTTAAACACATTTCGCCAGCACAGGTCTCACAGGTATAATTTTCCATTTTTACAATAAACTTACTAAATAATTACTCGACAGTCAATCACATGCGCCAAAAAAAAAAAATTAGGCGAAAAAACTTTGCAATTTATTACGTTACGAACTAATTAATACGAACGAATGAATCATTTGGTTAATCCGACTAAAATAAGTCGACTCTCTGCAATCAACAATTAAACGGTGCATTTACGGGTTCTCAATTTGGACGGTTTGCAATGTAAGCTATGCCTCCAAAACTCCAACACACGCACACATTTTCACGCACACAGTCACTCTTTTGCTGTGTACTACACGAGATGCGTTGTATGAAGAATAAGTCAGGCGTAGTACAGCTTATGCTCACGGGAGGCGCTGCAATGCGCGGTCGCGGCGGCATGCGGCAGGTATTCCCCGCTCCGAGTTAGTTCCAAAAAAAGCAATAGATGGCGTGAAAACTAAATTACCATGATTTCTTTTAATGATAGTTATTTATCACTTAGAGGGGCATGTATTATGTATGGAACTGCAGGGTATGCAGAGCTTATTTGCATGTATGGAGTGCACGCCACTGAATGGCTGCGTGTTCACCGCACGCCCGCCATCAGAGCGCCGTCATCTCGGCCACCGAAATTGTCAGTAAATCGGCGCTACCGCTAGAACTCGGCCGAGATCGTGACGGACCGAAATGCTGGCAATACAAAACACATCTGCTCTTGTCCACTATATCTGAGAATGACGACGCCGGTGCACGGGTTTTTACACACGATCGCCGTCACGTCGTTCCGAACTCGTTCCGAAATAATCTAGTTTCTAGGTTCAATTTTGAGCTTTACGGATCCCTAAAAAAGCAGAAAAAACTCGGATCTATCTGTCTAGCCTTTGCCCAACTATGTTGGATCAGCTTCTAGTCTAACCAGATGCGGCTGAATACCAGTATTTTACACGGAGCGACTGCTATCAGACTTCCGCAACCCAGATTGGTATTAGGCAAAGCCGATATCCTAAGGTTAGACCGGTTGTCATAACGAGTGTCATAGGTATTCATGCAACATCTGAGACCGACTGCTTAACGAGCTCTCTGAGCCACGGAGGGGTCTCAATGTGCAAATATGCAAATACAATATCTGGATTTAATTCCGCTGAACAAGATCGCTAGTTTGGATGCAGTATGCAGCACCATCCTCCCGCCCACAAGTATATGCACATGCAGAGAGAGTGAAAAAATAATGCAACCAAACCAATACACGACACGTGTTTCGCCCCTGCACAGGGCATCCTCAAGATATGTTGACTGCTTCTCGTTTTAAGGAGAGGTCCGTGCCCACCAGTGGGCAAGTAATGGGCAAATTATGCTTATGATGTTTGTAAACGTCACAAATTTCGTTCTCCTCAATTCTTCGAATAACCAGTTTCTTTGTCACCAGGCCCGATGGAACCAGCAATGCCTCGTCGCAAAAAGTACCCAGGTGTGGCGTACAAGACGAACGAGCTCTTCGATCCTGCACCTGCTGACGACATCAGACCTCAGCAGAAGGCGGAAGCTTTCAACCGTGCCAGGGTAAGATGCTCCTAACCTTTGACTCTGAAAGTACATTCCAGATTTCTTTTTCTATCATTTCGTTTGGTCGCGGTTTACCCTAGTCGCATCTGATGGTAAGTGTAGATAGAGTCTAAGTGATCAATCATACTGCACTAGCGGGTGCGGGGTAGTGTTGCAAAAAAAATGTTTTTTTTTCTATCGTGAAAAAAAACTTTTAAAAAAACATGAAAAAAAACACGTTTTTTTTTCTGGAGCATGTTTCGTTTCAAGAATACAGAATTCAATATTGATAAGGCAGTTTCATATTAGAGTTTTTTTATTTATTTATAAACCTACAATACCTTTTTGGTGGAATAGTACCAAGTTTACATGAATATATTGGCAACATTTAAATTGCACACGGGGAACAAGACTAGAGTAGGTGGCACTGATACTGAAAGTGATACTGATATTGATACAGAGGAAGACTACATTTTTGTTTAATTGATTCATTAGTACTTAATTCGATTCGTAATTTTAGTAAAATGTAAGAAATTAGAAAACACATCAATAAAACGTTTAATTACCCATAGATTTGTTTTTCTGAAAAAAAAACTTTAGAAAAAAAACAAGGTTACCAAGTTTTTTTTTCATGTTACATCACTAGTGCGGGGGCGGGCGCTTGGATCTTGGCGAAAACGTGTTCACATTACGAACGAGCTATCGTACGACGCTTCGGCGGGTGAATCAAAATGGTTTAGAACCACACGCGCAGTCACCTAACGCTATATCACTGTGAACGATAAGGGCGGACTGAGCCATTAGAAACACCCGCGCCCGCGACCGCCTCATGCAGACGCACGGCTCGCTGGAGCACTGTGAATGCAACTGGCGTTTACATACATTTTGATTAAAACGCTCCCGCGCTAGCACCCGCGCCCGCCTCCACTCTAAAAGAGTACTAAGATAGAGTATACGAATCCAAGTAACAGAGATATAGAGGGATTCCCCGATACCCCTCTGGCTCTCACGTACATGGAACACGGTAAACTGCTTGGCGTCAACGGTGGTAGCTAGCGAGGAGGACCGTATATCGGGTGTAAAAAGACCCTCAACGATAACGAAAACCTCGTATTCTACCCATCATTGGGATCATTTTTTTCGAACAAACCTTATCTGGGAAATCATTGGTTTTGGAGATATTGAAGGTCAAAGTACACATTTTTTTTTTAGTTTTTCCATAAACGATTTCCAAGTCATAGTACTAAACTTTCTTCCATATAAACATTATCAAAAATTTCAATTTTTCCTAACAAATTACGCATTTGAAGTTACAAAAACACAATGAATATCAAACGCACACGACCGCCTTGGCTCGGCTGTGTGGCCGCTGCACGCATGCAAACGCGCGGCATCGCCACAACCATAATTTGCGCGTTTTTTTTTCATGCCAAAAAATAAAAGTCGTTTCCCAGCAATTGTTTTTGGTCAATGTAATTTAGTTTGATGTACAGAGTGCGTAGATTTCGGCTATGTGATGGGTCTTTTTATACCTTGTAGATCCTACCACGTCGCATGCAGGGATTTTTATAATTTTACAACAAGCATCTATTCCGAGCGTGCGGTGAGGAAGTTTTATATCGTATAGTATTATAGCTCCCACACTAGGATTCCCTGTGTCGTGGAAGCTAGGTGAAACTAACTGATCCAATTTCTCTATTCAGAGTGCGGAGAGGAACGATAATGAACGCGCTGGGCGGCGCAGCAAGTCTGAGGGTCCTCGCCAGCCGCGCTGGACTGACACCGTGGAACCGAAGGTACCAATAAATAAGTGGACAAGTTTTTTCCATTGTAAACACTGCCACATGTCAAGATATTAATGTCCAATATAAGCTGACCCCTCATTATACAAAAAGCCTATACAATGCGAGATCAGCTTATACTGGACCTATATAACTTGATATGTAGCCGTCACCGTCGATTTTTGATCTTTCCGACGAGTTTAAAAAGCTCTGGAATATATGTTTTAAAATTTAAACTCACCAAGTAGATAACTACCTACTAATTAAGTTATATGAAAATAAAACCAAAACAGACTATCAAATCTATTCATAAATCAAAAATAAAACCCCCGTAAAGAAGTGGTTCATCTTAAAAAAAAACTTCGTTAAAATGGTACATTTTATTATTTTTGTTTTACTGTATAATTTGTTCCATAAATACATAATTTGAAAATTACAAAATATAACTTTATGCTTCACTACAGACTCTAAAATGCTTTAAAACGAGTTTTAACCATGTCCAACTAATTGGTTTCCCCAGATACGTTACCTTATGTCGTATGTGTTACGCTATGCCAAAATTCACCTTAAAAAGGAAATAAACCTACCAAACGAAGCTTTTATTTGCATGTGGCAACATTTTTTTTATGCAGCAAACTCATACATATCATTAATTGAATCTGTCAAAATAATGAATATTGCGTAACAAAATGGAACAGCAGATTTTTTTTTCACGAATTTCGTTTTTCTCCCATAGTAAGATAAGTGATGGAATCAGGCGTTACTTTGTGGAAATCCATAACATACAAAAATACAAATAGAACATTTAGCTTTAATTCCGCTGAACAAGATCGCTAGTTTGGATGCAGTATGCAGCACCACCCTCCCGCCCACAAGTATATGCACATGCAGAAAGAGTAAAAAAATAATGCAACATGCAACCAAACCAATACACGACACGTGTTTCGCCCCTGCACGGGGCATCCTCAGGATATGTTGACTCCTCAACCGCTAGGACGCGAAAAATTCGCGTTGTTGTTGGGCGGGAGGGTGGTGCTGCATACTGCATCCAAACTAGCGATCTTGTTCAGCGGAATTAAATCTAGTTATTCTATTTGCATTTTTGTATCCCATAGTAAAAGTTGTACAGAGTGATGAGCAGAGTTCGTGGTTTTCGGATATAAAGCGGCTAACTATACATCAGCCACTTTGAAGTGATAATTAACGTGCTTTGGGATTATGAACCTTAATTCAACGGTTAATAGTTCAGTTTCCATCACATTCAAATTACTTTTAAGCCCTTTTCGGTCATTTTTGTCACTCTAAAATGAACTTAAACACATGTTGTCAAAGATGATAATTGCGTAATTAGTAATAACGTTTAATTCTCTTTCCATATTGGCTTCAGTATAGTCATGCTGTAGAACCTACAATATTCCAACGTACTTATTTTTTCAGTTCCTTGCGTGTTCGTTAACAGTAGTTAGGTCATAATTTATTAGATTTCGTCGCTTATCTATTGATCTAAAAGAAAATGGAGATAACATCTGTTTATAAAACGGAAATAATAATATGATGTGAAGTGTTGATAGACTACCTTTCACTAATTATCTTAAACTAGAGGTCGTCGTTTATCGCGTATTCCGTCATTTCCGGGACAATATAATTCAATCACGATTCGAAAGACACGTGGCGCCATCTATTACTATCGGGATGAAACGTACCCTATGTCCGTTTCTGTACAAAATCAAAATCAAAAGTTTTTATTTCACTTAAACCATTATAGGCGCTTATGAAAAGTCGAATTTAGGTGCACGGTTCCAATTAGTCGCTTCCTATGGAGAAGAGCCGGCAAGAAACACCATGGTTACTCTTTTAAAATTCATATCTTTAACAATTTGAGTGGGTACAGTTATGACTTAGAATAGTTATGAGAGAGCAAAGTAGACTTAAGAGCAGGAAACCACACAAAAAAACAAAATGAAAAATATGGTCACAAATTAACTAGGTATCCAGGCATCTAGCAAGTCTACAAAGCTCTCACATTTACAAAAGGTAAAAGGACGCTAAACTATATAAAACAACTGACATGGTTAATTGTCATCAAAACACATTACAAAGAAAACACGTATATCAGTACACCTGACAACGTATATGCAAAATTTTAGGATGATTGGTTCAGTGGTTTAGGCGTGAAAAGGTAACAAACAAACAAACTTACTTACTTATTTGTAATATTAGTTAGGATTACGTACAGTCGGCCAAAAAAGTGGCCTACCTCATATGCTGGGCCTACATTAGCGGGCGAAGATTCGTGTCGCGTTGGCACGCTAAAACATCGCGTACGGGCATACGCGATGTTCTTGTCTACATTAGGCGGGCGAAGATTCATCGTGCCGGATTGTGTTGTTCTCTGTAGTACGTCCGTCCCGCTACAAAGTCTGGACGACACTGAAGATTGCTGGTACTACATTAGCGGGCTACGGCGAATATTCGTGTTCACGCGATGTTAATTACAATTGATCAGGGGCCCAATTTTCCTAAAAGAAATCTTGAGAAATCGCAAGCGAACCAAGACCGAAACGTCCATTCAGGTTTTCAAAAGCTGTCAAATTGTTTGACACAAAAAACAAAACCAATCATTTTGACAGTTTTCGTAAACAAAAACTAACTGACGGTTGCGATTCGTTTGCGTTTGACAACTAAGTTAGTCGAATTGGTTTCCAGATCCAATTTACACTGCCCTCCCAAAAATAAATTAATTAGCATCAAGAATCGATCGCGAAGCCCACCCGACGTTTAATTAATTAAGTGGAATGTAATATGCATAAAACTGGTCTCGAAATTGAACCATTCTTCACGTAGGTGTGTGCAGTTTATTATTAAATAGAGTAAGAGTTTTAGGCAAATAGTGATAATTATAGTTGTGACAATCTAATAGATCCGATTTGACATCTGTCAAAATACTAGAAGTAATGTTGACACTAGTTAAAATAAAATAAAACAACTTATTTGCTTGGCGACAATGGAAGCAATAAATATATTTCAAAAAGGAACAGACATGCCATAGAGTGCACTGATGTACAACAAAGAGTTGTTATTATAATATTTTGATCTATTACTAACACCCCCACTATCAAAATATTACACAGTTTCAACACCTAACATATACATAAACTTATAATGTTTAGCTGGACATAAACTCTTTGTTAAAATATCTGCTGGCATGTCAGCTGTTACCAACAGCAACATGGTAACATGTGGTGTGTCTTATCACCGGAGAAAAAGTTTCATTAGAATCAATACCACCTTTGACTACAACCTTTTGCAACCAGTCTTGCACGATATTTATTTTCACCGTCACTTTTTCTTTTTGGAACCCACTTGCATTTCACAATTTTTCCATCATATGGTGCATCAACCAGCTCCCAGTCATAATTGTCCACAAAAGACTGTAACTCATCTCTCAAAGCCTGCAACCAATGCTCTTTTTCAGGACCCTGTAATGCTTCCTCCAATGATATTTCATTTGTATCTATTTGATTGTTGTCCACACACATATTTGAAAATCCGTATCTGTCTGGTTTTCTTCTCTCTCTTGTACGTGCTTCAGTTTCGACAGGCACAACATCGTTGAAGCCTTCATTTTCGCTGGGCACGTATGTCCTATCGTTCGGATCATCAAACATAGAGGTATACGAACTGTCATCTGATAGACTATTGTCCCCCACTAAATCTAGACTTGCCTCTTCAACATCTGACTTCAAATGATTCTTCTCTTGAACAACAATTGCATTTTGTGGCTGCGGGTCTTTTTCTATAATAATCACATCTCGACTAGTGGTTATTTTTAGTGTTTTAGGGTTAAAAACTCTGTATCCCTTTGTGTCTTCAGAATAACCCATTAGAATACACTCTTCTGATTTTTTGTCCCACTTGAGACGTTTTTCCTTTGGCACGTGTACCACTACAGTGCTGCCAAAAATTCTGAGGTGACTAGTATCAGGCTTGGTTTGTGTCCATAACTCGTATGGAGTTTTATCTTGCAATGCAGGTGCTACTGTTCTGTTCTGCAAATAAACAGCCGTATTAGTTGCCTCTGCCCAAAACTGCTTGCCTAAATCAGCTTCAAATAAAAGACATCTGGCCTTTTCAACAAGTGTTCGGTTCATTCTCTCGCACAAACCGTTTTGTTCAGGCGTGTAAGGGTTAGTCTTCTGGTGAATTATTACCATATTCTTTAGAAATTTATCAAATTCATGATTACAGAATTATTTGCCATTATCAGTACGCAGAACCTTGATTTTTCTGTCGAGATAGTTCTCAACCTTAGCTTTATAATCTTTAAAACATTGAAAGGCTTCACTTTTATTTTTCATGAAGTAAATATAGGTCATTCTACTGTAGTCATCTATAAAAAGTATAAAGTACCTAGAGCCTCCAATGGAAATATTCTCCATTGGCCCACAGACATCTGAATGTATTATGTTCAACAGTTCAGTACTCCTGTTGCCTTCACTGGGAAAAGGCAGTCGGCACTGCTTGCCCTCACAGCATATTGTACAGGAATTCTTACCAATTTCTGCTTTCTTGTCAACTGATAAACCATTGACAGCATTCATCATTTTATTCAAGTAGGTACTATTCACGTGTCCTAATCTTCGATGCCAAGTTTCACTGGTTACCACTGCAGCAGCCGTGAAATCAACTGAGGTGTTTAATTTGTACACCCCATTCACAAGTGTAGCTGTTGCCACCAGGTTTCCTTTTCTGTTGTATATCTCACAACCATCGTTTGTAAAAGACACTCTGTTTCCTTTGCTTATCAATCGACTCACAGAGAGAAGATTCGTCGTAAGACTCGGAACACATAATACTTCTTCAACTGTCACGTCATAATTACATTCTTCGGTGCATGTCCTGATCTGCACATCACCAGAACACACAACAGGTACTTTATTTTTATCAGCAATAATTATTTCCTTCGGAAAACAATCGTATGACACATTACTGACCCAGTGTTTATTTGTTGTCAAGTGAACACTGGCTCCGGAATCAATGTACCAGTCAGTTTTGCTATAACTGCCATTCAAAAACACTACACTGAATGCGTTGGTTTGCCTCGGTGAGTTTTCTTTGGTTTTTGTTTCGATTTTCGAGCACTGATTCCGATAATGTCCGATTTGTTTACACTTATAACATTTTATTTGCTTGCTGACCATTGACTTAGAATAAGTATAGACAACGAGTGTAGTTCAAAATTCACGATAAAAGTGTCCTGAATTGACATAATATAAACTTAGAAATACCAACAAGCTCATTTACGATGTACGAAATCCTATGTCGTTATCATAATGCCTAATTTAGCTTGCAACAATTTTGACCATACGAAAACATGACAGCACTGCTCAATTTTTCAAATTTCGAAACTTCATCTAATGTTAAACGAAAATTTGGAGAACATAAGAGTAATAGAGCAACCTTAATTTTTAAAAGATTTTATTATTAGTTATATTTATTGTGATCGCTAAATATTTAATCCAACTGAAAGAGCATAGAACATTTCTTGCAAAATTACAACATCGTCATTTTCAAAAACGCGATTTCGCTTCCTTTGCTGAATTCTTAGATGGCTTATAAAAGTCGTCTCTTCTTTCTCTGGCGACAATCGAGATCCATTCTGCACACGTAAATGGATTGCTAGGAAAGCTAAAATAAAAAAGGAAAGCTCTAATGAAATCAAATCAAAGATCTAATGAAAGTCCAACAAACAGACACAAAAGTAGCATTAACCAATTTTAAACAACCGATTTTGAAGTTCTGGTAACAAATAATAATTAAAAATTATTACAATACAAATCGACTCCATGCATCCACTGTTCTGTTAAACAAATGTTTGTGCGTGTGTTGGCGAGCCTTGGCTAAAGGATCGCCAACACACGCACAAACATTTGTGGCGTTGGTTTAAAATTGGTAATTTTGTCTAATTTGATATTATTTACTAGTTTATGAAGCTTAAAATATTACTTATTCTTTATGTACTTACCGAAAGTAAGACACTCCGGCCGTTAAATTGCTGTTTCGGGTATTATTTTTGCAACTTGTAAGTACACACTGCGGCATCGTGAGACGTGATTACGTTGGCCGTGTTTCAAGCGTACTAAACAAAATAAGAGCTCACTTCTCAAGCGAGCTCTTATTTGCCGAGACGATTTTCTTGCGCCGACCCGATATCTAGTTGCTATTGTTGATCGAAGTTGCTGACACTGGCATTTGACTTTGACAACTGCCCGCCATCATGATTTCCTATGACCAAAGATTTGAAATTTTTCTTACGTTGGTATTTCTGAAATGTTGCAAATGCGCCATCGACGTCTTTCGTGTTTTCCGGTTCCATATCTAATAATTTGGATTTGATGACGTCCGTTGTGATTGACATTCCAGAATGCTCAATGGCCATTATCATAGGCGCGAATTTTTCGGTTAATCCAGCAAGCAATAATGAGCCGATCCACTCATCACTTATGTTAAACCCAGTTTCCGCCAACTTTTGCCCAATTTCCACAATTTGCGTAACATACGATGACATCGAATCAGAATTTTCGAGTCGAATTGAAATGAGATTTCTAAGCAGACTGATTCTTCTCGTGAATCCAGAATCGTCATACAATGACTTCAGCTTATCCCATAGACTTTTAGCTGTCGTTACGTTCTTTATGTGCACGTAGATAGATGGATCTATCATCAAAATCATTTTGGCCTTTGTTCTGGCATCCTCTTCGGCTCCAATAGTTGGTTGGTTCAGATCCGGCTTTATGCACTTCAGCATACCTTCCAACACTAGGACATTTTCTACTGCATAACACCACTGACTATAGTTTTCGCGACCTTTGAGTTTGGGCACGTTTACCATATAGTTGTGACTAGTAGCCATATTGTTAGTCCACGAAACGCTATATGCTGTCTTTTGGTAATATTATATTGTCCTCGAACTTTTCCGAAATAGCAATCGTAAGTCCATACAGAAAACAATATCACAGTGAAAACTAACTGCCTCTAGAGATTTATTTTTTTGTCTGGGCCCATAACCTAAAATAAAATAAAACAACTTATTCGCTTGGCGACAATGGAAGCAATAAATATATTTCAAAAAGGAACAGACATGCCATAGAGTGCACTGATGTACAACAAAGAGTTGTTATTATAATATTTTGATCTATTACTAACACTAGTAAATACTATAAAATGCGTGGCGTTTAGTTTAATTTTATCAATGGTGCGCTATGTTCAGATAAATAAAACGGCGCCTTTCTTTAATATCGAAAGCGTACAACGTCTGTACACATTTGCTGAGACGACACGTTTGGTACAGTGGCTAAGCGATTGGCTTCTGCGCTACGGGTCGTGGGTTCGATTCGCACACGGAACAAAAATTTGTATGGCCTACAGACTGTTGTTTCGGGTCTAGGCGTTTGTGTATGTGAAAGGGGAATGCCGAGATTTCCTTTACGACTCGGCCAGAACGAACAAGGATGATACATATCTTATTAAAAAGGCCAAATACTGTAGAATGTATTACAATAACAACATTTCCGCTGGAAGTACACTAAGAAAAGTTATAGGTCGATAAAGTTGAACTTAATGACAAGCGTCCAAGTGTACCGAAAACGGTACGGCCGCCATTGTTTATCTATTGTGTATAATTATAGTACTACACAGGTTAATAGTAGACTTTCAACCTAGGGCAGAAAAGTTATTCGAAAATCGAACTAACATTTTCTTTATATTCCGTCTACATTTTCATGAATCCGAGTAATCACCCGTCGCACTCACACACTCGCTTATAGCCCAGCGACAAAACTATCGGAACTACACACTCGCTTCTTACTGCTCGCCAACTCGTTTCTAGTTTTTAGCTCTACTCGTTTCTCGCCCATCGTTGCGGTGGGACAAGTGCCTCCGTTGTGCATAGGCTTGCCAACCATCCTTCGATCAATAATCCTCTAGATTCCCGATGAGCGCTTCAGAAATGGCCACAAAAATAAGACCACGAAAAATTGTGTGGTCTTATTTCAAATTAGTACGGTCCAACCATAGCCAACATTAAGACGTCAAAATGCCGCAGTGCGTGGTTAAAAATAGTAAAAATAACCACCGTAATATCAAGATTTTTGATGGAATATCTTTCTTTCAGTGAGTTTATGCCAACAAGTGTTTTCTTTTGAAGTATAAATAGAATTAAACAACAAAAAATTAAATATTAAGAGTAAAATGATTGTTTGACCAATGTTGCGATAGCGCCAACTGTTGGGCAAAACATTGGTTGCTTATAATAATTATCCGATTCCAAGACTATGTCTAGTTCAAAAATAGAGTAAGCATCAATTACCTACATTGTATTTTCAACTTTATTTTTTAGCCGATAAGTTTAATTTTAGAATAAAATATTTATGTTTTTATTTAAAAATGACTTTATTTTCGAGCGACTTTGCTTGTACCTATTCTCCGATGACAATAGGTCTTAAAGATAAATGTATCGCAAACGTAATTGAACTTTATTTTGGGAGTATTAATGTTTATAACAAACCGAAGTTGTTTATATTTTAAAGCCTTTATCTACAATTCGTTGTAAGAATACAAATGTTTATGTGAGTGTAACCGTGGCCACTTGAGCGATGTGTTTTTGTTTGTGATCCTTTATCTAGACTATTATTGATCGAAGCAACCATCCCGCGAGAGCCGGGACGTCCCGTTTCTAGAGTTTTAGATGATGCGTCCCGCAAAACACGTGTGCGGGACGCCAATTGTTCCGTTTTATCGTACCTACAGCGAAACCTTCGGGCAGAAGTCGGAATTTAGTAAACGGAAGTGGACATCGCGACCGCGAGTCTCTCGTCGAACGAACACCGCTCGCCCGGCTCGCTCAACGTCATCCCACTCCCTTCCCTCCCAGTACTTTTCTCTATTAAGTTTTATTATATTTCCTAATTTTTTCACTTTTGTTATGTGGTAACTTGTTGTAAGTCTTGTACTTGTACTTCAAAGTAAAACATTAAATAATAAAACTATTTAAAATAATTTCTAATTGTATTTTTCGCGTCCCTGCACTTTGACGGTTGGGTCGCGGTTTTTCTTGCCACGTCCCGCATTTTGATTGCCGAAGTCCCGGTAAATTCATAATTAAGGTTGGCAAGCCTAGTTGTGCATGTCCTCACGATGTTTTTCTTCGCCGTTACCGCGAGTGATAATAAATCTTCTTACATATAAAGAGACTGGTACTGACTGACATTTGATTCATCAACGCAGAGCCTAAACCACTAAAGCTAGAAATATGAAATTTGGACAGTAGGTTCCTTACGTGACGAAAACATCCACTAAGAAGGGATTTCTCGAAATTCAACCCCTAAGGGGGTGAAAAGGGTGATTAACGTTTGTGTGCAAGTCCGTCATTTTTGAAGTAAGAAGCATGAAATTAAGTATTAAGGTTTCTGGTTAGGAGTAAAAGTGCACGTGTTTGAGCGTTTTTGGAAATTCAACCCCTAAGGGGGTGAAATAAGTGTTGTAAGTTTGTATGAGAAATCTGGTACTTTTGAAGTAAGAAGCATGAAATTCAATATTTAGGTTACTGGTCAGAAATAAACGTACACGTATTTCAGGTTTTTTGGAAATTCTACCCCTAAGGGGGTGAAATAAGTGTTGTAAGTTTGTATGATAAATCTGGTACTTTTGAAGTAAGAAGCATGAAATTTCACGCAAGCGAAGCTGCGGGCAACAGCTAGTAACACAAACTCGAAAAGCATAGTCTGAACTGCGTTTTAGATCGATGCCTCCCACGTAATTTATTGTAAGCCACAAATTGCATTTTTGTGTTTTTCACGTAAAAGTGTCAAATTTTATGTAGGTATGTTATCTGTTCCAAATATAAAAATACCGAAAAACGATATATATTTTTGCTATTTTTAAATTTGGAACAGATAATCACTACATAGTATAAAACAAAGTCGCTTCCCGCTGTCTGTCCCTATGTATGCTTAGATCTTTAAAACTACGCAACGGATTTTGATGCGGTTTTTTTTAATAGATAGCGATCAAGAGGAAGGTTTATATGTAGGTATAATACATTGCACCCGTGCGAAGCCGGGATGGGTCACTAGTAATACATAAAATTAGACACTTTTACGTGAAAAACACAAAAATGCAATTTGTAGCTTACAACAACTTACATGGGAGGCATCGAGATATTACAAAGTACCGTAACACTTACTTTCTTTTAGAAAGAAAACAAGTTTTTATCTTATCTTTGACACTATCTTTAGTGTCGTTCTCCAGTGTACCTAAGTATGACAACATTACAGTGATAAAGTGCTATCAGTGATCACCGTAATGGCTTGTCGGATTTATCCTAACCATCAAGTGAGTCATGTTTTTTATTTTATTTTACCTATTGTGTAAAGAATTCGGTATGTAAAGTAAATGTTAACCTATGCTGATTCCAAAACCGTGTCGAGTTTTTAGTTTGGTAAACCTTATTTTGGAATTTTTAGCTCTTAAAATTATAAGATGGTGTTTAGCAGAAATGCATTGAATCAATTCACTTGACATTTATTTGGCCTCTAAGCAGTGTTGCCAGATGCCTTGAACCTTTTATCCGTAGTAAAACCTGCTAAAATCTGTATTAAATCTGTATGCTATTTTAAACTTAAAATCTGTATAAAATCTGTATAATCATATAAACCAAAATAGAATATTAATGGTTTTTTAGATGCTAATAATGGTTCACAAAAACACAATCAATATTAAATTAAATAAAAGTTTGTACCTATATGTTATTATTATTAATTATTGACGTATTTTACGTACGTACGACACGACGAATGCGAGAGCGAAGTACTCTGGAGAGCTCGCAAAAATCTCTGGCGGATTTCCCGAGCAGAGCGAGTGAAACTTACAATGCTGCCAGACTCAAAATTAACGTTGTTTGTGAAAAAAAAAATACCTTATAGAATATAATCATACAATGGTGTGTGTAACGCGGTATATAAATCATTTATTTTGCTAAGTTCTGTTTTATGTTGAATATGGTAATTTAGTCAATAGAGTTAGAAAATTCTGTATAAAAATCTGTACCCAGTGCTAATCTGTATCACACATCGAAAATCTGTATAAATACGGAGAAATCTGTATATATGGCAACACTGCCTCTAAGTGACTATCTTCCTTTTTGGTGACGTAGGAAAACTCTATGGTATTATACTTGGCGTAGACAAAGACAAAATCGTATTCTTGACAGGTTAAATGAAAACTACGAGTAATATCCAAATCCTAACTAATTTTATAAATGCGAAAGTAAGTTTGTTTGTTTATTACCTTTTCACGCCTAAACCACTGAACCGATCATCCTGAAATTTTGCATATACGTTGTCAAGTGTACAGAAACCAGAAACGGACATAGGGTACCTTTCATCCCGAAAAAAGTACTGTTCCCGAGAAAAACAACAAAAACGCTCTTATGATAACAGATGGCGCCACGTGTCTTTCGAATCATGATTGAATTATATTAATAAAGGAAACTCTAGTAGTGTGTTGATTGATTGATTTACAAATTCTAAAGCAACGCGAGCGAAGCCCCGGGCAAAAGCTATTATGGAATAATATAACGAAGCACCTTAAAACCGTACCTACATGAAACTACAGTGGGTCTACTCCCTAAGCACGAAGTCCGTGGTTTCGGCCTTAGTTACGAGCGTTTCCTACTCCCTATCACCTACGGACATACGATTATTTCGGGGCCCGAACTAAGAATGAATGACAACACGATTTGACAGTTGTCCCTATTACCGATGTGTTTCCGAAAAGTTGAACTTGACACTTGTTTTGTTCATTTCTACGTTTCGGGCTACTTTCGAACGGGCGACTAAATTCGTTGACGGACTTAGGGAGTAGGCCCCCTGGGGCCTAATTCTCCTAAAATAAATCTTGATAAATCACAACCGAACCAAGGCCGAACAGTTCATTCAGACAGGGGCCTAATTCTCCTAAAATAAATTGTTGCCAAACGCAATCGAACCACAACCGTCAGTCAGTTTTTGTTTTCGAAAACTTTCAAAATGATTGATTTTGTTTTTTGTGTCAAACAATTTGATAGCTTTTGAAATTGAGAACTGTCTGAATGAACGGTTCGGCCTTGGTTCGGTTGTGATTTATCAAGATTTATTTTAGGAGAGTTAGGCCCCAGTTCTCAATTTCAAAAGCTATCAAATTGTTTGACACAAAAAACAAAATCAATCATTTTGAAAGTTTTCGAAAACAAAAACTGACTGACGGTTGTGGTTCGATTGCGTTTGGCAACAATTTATTTTAGGAGAATTGGGCCCCAGGTAGGGTTACCATTTCGAAATTTGAAAAGTCCGGACAAAATGCTGGACATTTGCCAAAAAGTCCGGACATTTCAAAAAAAGTCCGGACATTTCAAAAAAAGTCCAGACATTTTAGTCACAAAATGAAATTACTGATTATTTTAAATTGAGATGAGACTGATTAACTATTTGTATGTAGTTTAATAAAGATTGAAGACTGTTATAATACTCGTTTTATTTTTAAGTAATTTAATGCGAAAATTAACATTAATTTAATTTTTTTCCATCTAAGCCATAAATCCGGACAAATTAAAAAGCCGGACAAAGTCCGGATGAAAGGCTGAAACTCCGGACATGTCCGGATAAATCCGGACGGATGGTAACCCTAGCCCCAGGTCTAGCGCATAACTGAGTCAGTGCCTGAGGTAGCTGCGCGGTGCGGGAGGGGTGTGGTGACGCGACGCGAGATCTCACTGATTCGTCAACTTGTGACAACTGTCACCCCTCCCGCACCGCACACCTACCTTAGGCACTAACTCAATTATGCGCTAGACCTAAGATGCCACAATACGAACTATGATTAGTTCTAGAAATTTTCTGGAATATGACGTTAAATAATACGAGAACAATGAACGCAACTATCAGAAATGTATTTAATCTGAATACAATAACTATTTTAAATTAAATCACTCCCAAATGAAATATAATAAATATTTTTGCTGGATTTATTAGTTTTTTTTTTATTTACTAGAAATTAGAACTTAGAAAATGACTGGGATCCATTCCTGAGCTGTGTATGATTTTTTTTAAAGATCTAATATGAAAGAAGCTCTTAGAAAAGTTTTCTCGTTTCGTCCAACTTTCGACGAACAGACTGACCTCTGTTCGTCAAAACACTTTTTCTCAGGAACGGCTAGAGGTATTGAGTCTTCAACTTAAGACCTAGGTCTTACACAGACGTAGAAACGTCGTTTAAAACATAACCCTGTCTTCGTCGCAGTTGAGTAAAAAGGCTACATATGTTATAAGTATTTCTCAGTATTGGAGAGTCTATGTTGGTTTTATTTTCTATATTTACCATGCCCGCATAACCTTACATACAGATATAGCTATAACTGCAATTATAGATTTGTAATGAAATGAAAACGCTCCAAGTTAACTAAAACTGCATTTGCAATTACCACGTATCGTCCTCTTACTGGTGCTTTTACCTGTTCCAAGACGAATGCACGCTGAATTTTGCTCCGCAGTCTACATTTTCTAAGATACATAGATCCTTTATTAATTCAATTCTGTTTTCAATAATAATTTTAATTCGTACAATTATTTGTATCCAATCGTTTAACCAGTTGCGTACCGCCCGTCGTCCCAGGACGACACTTAATTGTCTTATCTATTGTATCTATAATTACGGTGATTGAGAGTTTAATTTAATTTGTACGTTAATACAATAAGAAGATTACGTGGTAACTAATTGCAAATACAGTTTTAGTTAACTTTGACCGACTTTCATTATCATTACCGCGTAACCACCTCAGGATTCACTCCTACACGATTCTGTTTGCTCTGTCAAAACTATAACACCACTCTCTCTGCCCAGGCCACTACCGCGTTAGGTGACGTGATGGCAGCCAAGGAGCCGGAGATAAACAGCACGGAATACCGCAACCAGTACGCGTGGCCGAAGGACACCACCGACTCTGCGCCGAGGAAGAGCATCTCCATGGGAGCGTTGAAGAAAGCTGCTGTGGCCGAAGGTAGGGTACTTCATCGTCCTATTGTACTCCGTGACTCCCTTGTAGTGATGACTTGTCTATTTTACGGCGCTTCCCCCTCCAAAAGTGGCGACACTTCAGAAAAAAAGCATTATTTCTGTCAACACGCAACTTTGAAATTTCGTACGTACAACATTTTAGTCAAGTGTTGTAGAAATTTTCGAACACAAAAAAACAACACTTGCCAGTCTAGGTTAGAAGTTTTAGTAAATAATGCTAAAAACGGTCGTTTTTGGTGTAGATTGACCCCTGTAGCTGTTCCCTACATTTTGACGATTTAAGCCGGGTCCGCAGCGCCGATTTTCTAACAAAACATGTTATCAAAACAAGTTAGCAAAACAGCCAGTCCGCTGCGCCTTTAAGCCGCTGCGCCATGTTATTGTGTTATTGCTAACAAAACTGTTAGGCCACGCCCCTATTCGGTTAGCAAACAATGTTATCTTTAGAGGTTAAAACGGGACATTTACCATGTTTATTATTTGATGTAAATATCCCGTTTTAACCTCTAAAGATTGTGTTAGTGATCATGTCAGTTTAAAAACTTATAATGTTATCTTGTTTGCAAACACGAAAACACGGCTCAGCGGACCCGGTTTTATGCGAACATAAATGTTGGGAAAAACAGTTTTTTTTTCGCGATTTCTGTTTTGGTCCCATAGTAAAAGTTGTTCTTAATGATGAGACAATGACCCCCTAAGAAGTTGTTAGTGTTTTAGCAATAACCCTGTATTAATTGCATCTCCACATTATTACGCAACAGCCCTACTGTTAAAACTTCTGAGTTATTCAAATTAGTTCCCCAACTCTGAACAATGGCTGTAGGAAAATGCATTATTTATTAGTACCAGCTCGTTTCCTATGAAATATTTGGAGATTATTCAAATTGCCCAGACTGCTGCTGAGAATGGTACTTCAGCGTGAAATAAATAGCAACAAAGAGAGCTATTGCTATTAAACAGTGCACAGAAGAGTGCTGATGAAATACAACGTGTTACAAAAATACCCCTAAGACCGAAAGGGGGTTAAAAGGTGTAAAAAGGGTGTAAAGAGTCTATTGGCAATATTTGAAAAAAGTAGACCCAAAAAAAATTTGGATGAAACATAAAATAATCATCACTGAAACGCAACCCTGAAAACATAAAAGTAAAGAGTAGACTATCCAGGAAGTTATTTACATTCTTAACTAATTTCCTCTGAGAGGTAAATGACAACAACCTTAAAAAACTAGGTACTTGATTAATATTATCTTTTTAACCGACTTCAAAAAAAGGAGGAGGTTCTCAATTCGTCGGAATCTT
Organism: Amphipyra tragopoginis; assembly: GCA_905220435.1. NCBI lineage: Eukaryota > Metazoa > Arthropoda > Insecta > Lepidoptera > Noctuidae > Amphipyra > Amphipyra tragopoginis. The sequence goes on along the minus strand of HG992017.1, from coordinate 15,451,599 downwards.
TTTTTATGCATGTTCCCCGATTACTTAAAGACGCCTGGACCGATTTGGTAAATTCTTCTTTCGTTTGAAAGGGTATACTTCCCAAGTTTGTTTGACGACACGTTTGGTGCAGTGGCTGAGCGATTGGCTTCTGCGCTACGGGTCGTGGGATCGATTCCCACACGGAACAAAAATTTGTATGGCCTACAGATGGGTGTTTCGGGTCTGGGCATTTGTGTATGTGAGATTTGTGTCTGTAAACGCACTCACGATACAAGAGAAATCTTAGTGTGGGGCAATGTATTTTTTTTTTCAAACAATAAAAAGTGTTCCCATGGTCATTAAGTCAGGATCTGATGATGAGATCCTGGAGAAATCCAGGGAACTATTCAAATTTTATAGGCACACTTGAAGCGATTTTTTGTTTGAATGAGTATTCTCCCGAGGTGGTCCCACTTGGTGAAGATCTGATGAAGACCCTCGGAGATTGACATTGGAACTCTTCAATGAATTGGGGGTCTACTCCCTAAGCACGAAGTCCGTGGTTTCGGCCTTAGTTACGAGCGTTTCCTACTCCCTATCACCTACGGACTTACGATTATTTCGGGGCCGGAACTAAGAATGAATGACAACGCGATTTGACAGTTGTCCCTACGACCGATGTGTTTTTGCCCGTCCGAGAAGTTGAACTTGACACTTGTTTTGTTCACTCCTACGTTTCGGGCTACTTTCGGACGGGGGACTAACTTCATTGACGGACTTAGGAAGTAGACCCCCTGAAACCGGGTGTAATATCTATAAATATAAAAGGAGAAGCTGACTGACTGACTGACTGATCTATCAACGCACAGCCTAAACCGCTGGGGTTAGAAAGTTGAAATTTTGAAAGTAGGTTCCCTGTGTAACGTAGGCATCCACTAAGAAAGGATTTTTCGAAATTCAACCCCTAAGGGAGTTAAATAGGGGATGAAAGTTTGTATGGAAAATCGTCACTTAACGGGTTCAAAATTTCACGCAAGCGAAGCTGCGGGCGAAAGCTAGTTATTCATATATCCGTATCCATTATCCAGATTAGATATTTCATAACCATCCCTGATTTAAACCTTTGCTAATGAACACACAGAGCTAGCGCGCACGGGTGACTTTTGTCACCGTGACTATTTTATCACTTATAAAATCTAAGAGTATATATGGAGATGCACCCAGTTATCATGTCGTAACACACATATCAATGGACTTGAAAGAGTGACAAGATTTTCACGGTGACAAAACCCACCCCGATTTTATAAGAGTGATGAAATAGTCATGGTGACAAAAGTCACCAGTGCGCGCTAGCTCTTAGTGTCCAAACACACTATGCCGAAGATACGCGACCGAAGTTCCGCGGCTGATTTTATGTTCCGAAGTTTTCGGCTGATATGACACACCATAAGTGCCGAACTTACGCGCCGGCAGAAAGTCAATTGCGCAAACTTGTGGGCGACGCGGGGCGCTGACATGCCTGCCTCCCGCTGCTACCCGCCCCGGATCTTCGTCAGCAATCTAACCGAACTTCGGTCGCGTATAATGTGTGCTCTACAGAATACGTTGCCGCCGAATTGTCGCTGAACTTACGCCCGACCGAAGTTTGGCTGTACGCTATAACGCGACGTAACTTCGGCATAATGTGTCGTCAGTAATTCAAATAGCATTGCAGGCGTAATCATGCCGAACTTCGGTCGCGTATCTTCGGCATAGTATGTTTAGACACTTACCTCCGGTTTCTGAATTGAGAATTCGAGATAAGCAATACTTAAGTAGTATTTGAGTACGGAGTTGTCAAAAAAATGCTTTAAAATCCGTAATTTTTTTGACAACTCCGTACTCAAACGTTACTGAAGTACTGCTTATCCTAGAATTCTCAATTCAGAAACCGGAGGTTACTCTAGATCCTAAATAATATTTTTCAAACCTGCTTGCACCGAAAAACATTGAATTCAGACAATAGATTTCAAATTATAATGAAATACACTGACAAAAAACTGACACTCTTTTTTTTTAAACTCCGTGAGTTCCGCTTATTCTAGATATCAATGTCAAAGACTTCGAACATAATGCAACACTTGCGACACTTTTAAGAGTAGTGTTCCAACGAGGTCATTTAGCCACGATTTTGCATTTGTAACATACAATAAATGAGCTATGAATATGAAGGTTATATGAAAGTCGGGTAAACAATTCGTCAGTGAAGTTCTAACAGTGCGGAAGTCAAAAATGGCTACTTTACAAGAGATGTAAAAACTATTTAAGAGCCCAAATACACGTCCGATACTTGCCTCCGATAGTCTGATCAGCCTATCTGAAGGCCTCCGCGTCATACATTTGTTTGAACACGAATTATACGTACGATCAGACTATCGGATCGGATGTCAGAATCGTAAGCATCGTCCGGGCGTCATCGTCGTCCAGAAAGAATCGGACACGAGAATCGTACGTGTATTTCATGAATCCGATCAGATAGTCGGATCCGGCTCCCGGAAGCAACTATCGGACGTGTATTTTGACCCTAAAACGAGCGTAACCTACGCTGAATGCAATATTGTTTTTAATTATCATTATAAATAAACTCTTTCATGATCACGAGTCTGTTCGTCATGGGCATGGTTGGGTACACCAGGCTGGCAGTGAGGAGGGACGTCGCGCTTTTTAAGTACGTGGTGAGCGTACTGCGAGGGTTGCTGCATCACCCAGAGGTGCTGGAAGCACTACGGTTGCGTGTTCCGGATGGGTACGTAGGTGCACGTCGCCGTCCTGCTCTGTTGGATGTGCCAGTGGCTAGGACTAACCTGCTCAAGTTTACCCCTTTGTCACGCGCCGCACGTCTTATAAATAATGTAGGTATGTCGGAGGATATTTTTGGAGAAAACCTGCCGAAATTATTCCAAGCTGTACAACTAATTTTAGAGAGGCTATTATAGTATTTTAAGTGTTATTTATTTTATATAAGTACATATAATATATAATATTGTTTTTAAAAATCTTTTTGTTTGATACAATATTTTATAGTGTAATTCTAATATGTTACGTATAGCACCGCTTTGGTTTTTTACTGTTAAGGTGTTATAATTGTGTGTGTGTAAATAAATAAATAAATGATTTAATAAGCCTTTGAAAATCCTATTTTTTTTTTATTTCAAGTAGTATTGTGGCTTTCGCAATGTTGTCTGTTTTTGTTACAAAATGACTTACGGCCTGTCCACATCTCCACGTCACGACGTCGTCAACGTGGAACGGCGCGGTGACGTGACACGGTGCGTTGACGTAACGTCCAAATTTACGTTACCGTATCGTAAAAATGGACGTCAGGATCATTGTTAGATTTATCGTTGACCATGTAGATCCTGAATTTTAATAAGAGAAACAGTAAGGTATGGTTTTAAAGCATCGGAGCACATAGACGGCGATTAACTAGCGGGCTTGGAGAGCGCGGGCGGAGCGCATATACGTGTGCGCTTGCGGCTAGAGGCGGAACGTGTTACGTTACGGTAACGTAAATTTGAACGTTACGTCAACGCACCGTGCCACGTTACCGCACCGTTCCACGTTGACGACATCCTGACGTGGAGATGTGGACGCACTGTTAGAACTTCACTTACGAATTGTATAATGAAATCCTACGAGATGTTTGTAGCAAATTACAAAATCATTTTCTTTGGAATCACGGCTCATCTTCCGTGCGGAAGATGTCCGGTCTTTTAGAAGGCATACACGGGGACACAGGTCCAACGCGCAGAGGCCCCTTTGAGAACTTTAATGTAAAATGGGGTGGGGCACCAACCGGGGGCTATTCACGGCTGCACTATTGGAGTACAGTCATGGACCGTCTCACATGGGTGCAAGACTATTGTAAAATATGGTGAAAAATATCTGGTCTATGGTAGGGGGTGTTAGGTGGACTGGATTACTACAGAATCATTATTGTTACGCCTAAAAATATAGTAAAGCATTAGGTTGAACCGGCAACATTTATAAATTATCGTGTGAGTGGATAAGAAACTTCTCACTTCACAACCCTCCCCGACAAATAAGACATACGGCGAGAGGGGTATGGTATAACAAAAGTCGCAACGCCGCGTTCATAGGACTTGTTACCATAGATATTTTCCGATTTGAAAGTTATTTAACGATTGAGAAATCGGCCCTTAGCAGAACAAGAGGTAACTAATAAAATTTATTATGATTACACAATTTTCAAGAACAAAGCAGAACAATACTATAAAAAATATGTGACTAATGGAACACAAGAACAAAGTGACCATACTTACAGCTGACCGGCTAATAAAAGGAACGAGGACAAAGAAATAAACGACGCTTTTCTGTGTTAATTGTAACATTATTCTACTTTGAATACCATTTCAAGTTTACTGAAACGAATATAAAATGAGCAAGTATTACTTTGCAAATGAAGTGATACAATAGTAACTTTTATTCAGTTGAACAGTTACCGTATTCTTATTTATGACCACTTTATTTCAGGCTTGAACGAGCCTGAGCGGTTACGCACTGTATCCGATCCGAATTCGTGAAAATACGGATCTAGAGTCTAAAAATCTCGGACCGAATTCGGATATTGCTTACGCACTAATCCGATCTCTGATCTAAATTCAAGCAATTCAGGGGCCATCTTTGACATATGTCCGATTTGAATCCGAGGTAATGCGAAAGCGTTCATACAAACTGTATTGCGGCTACTTCGGTCCGTCAATATTTCTTCCGAATTGGAGACTCACGGATGACGGAGAGAAATCGGATGACGGAAGTCAGGATGTCAATTCTACTAACACGGGCCTAATTCTCCTAAAATAAATCTTGATAAATCACAACCGAACCAAGGCCGAACCGTTCATTCAGACAGTTCTCAATTTCAAAAGCTGTCGAATTGTTTGACACAAAAAACAAAATCAATCATTTTGAAAGTTTTCGAAAACCAAAACTGACTGACGATTGTGGTTCGATTGCGTTTGGCAACAATTTATTTTAGGAGAATTGGGCCCCAGATACTTTTATCAATTGCAACTTAATCGTTCATTCAAACAATTTTCGTTTACAAAAACTATCAAGTTGTTTGACAGCAAAAACAAAACCAAACATTTTGACAGTTTTTGTAAACGATAACTGTCTGAATGAACGATTAAGTTGCAATTGATAAAAGTTTGTGTTAGTAGAATTGGCCTCCTGATCTAGTGCGTAAACTATCATACAAATAGTTCTATAACTACTTAGGAACGTATTTTCACGGATTCGGATCGGATGCAGTGCGTAACCGCTCTTACCGTATTCTTATTTATGACCACTTTATTTCAGGCTTGAACGAGCTTTAGGGGTATTTCACGAACCTATCAATATTGTAGTCCGCAACTTTTCCCCAGATAAGCTAAATATGACCTATAAATATGACATTTAGGTGTTCAATAATCTTGTCATCATCACTATTGACATGTGGTGAAATGCTATTGAAAAGTTTAGAAACCGAATTAGCTAATGAACAGTTAATGATAGGTTGTAGAAGTACCACCTTAGGGGCGATTTTACCAATCTATCAATAAGTAGTCCGTAACTATTGACCACTTAAGCTAAATGTGACCTATGACCATTTATGTGTTCAATAATCTTGTTATTTATCATCTTTATTCATTCGCATTCATAATTTTACATTTTTAAATATACAGGGTGTAAACGAATTCGTGTAATTCCTTCAAACCCCGTGATCTACCTGGTGACACTGATTGACCCTGCATAGGTTTTTTCAGAATCAACAAAAAATAGTTTTCATAAAACGAAACATGGTATTCGGTGTCTGAGTCATTTTAGCGTCCCGAGTTAACTGACTGCGTGGAGCGATATCGCGCTAGTCGTGCCCGTCAGCTGTGTTGCTGTGCTTTCATTCATTTATGCAGGACATCGAAATTTTCTATCACAAAAAAAAAAATTTTGAAAGAAAAAAATTTTTATTTTTATTTTTAATCAATCTAAATGTCATGTGGGGTTAATCTATACCAATAATAGATCATGTGGTTTGAAGGAATTACACGAATTCGTTTACACCCTGTACATCTATAAAAAAATACATTTAAAAATATAAAAATAGAAGTCCACCGGCATCGGGAGCAGGGTCCAAGCTACCGGTGGTTAGGGCTCCAGAGACAGGAACCTCCTCACAATACGCGCCGTGTCGAGGAGGACTGCTTTCTGTATCAGGCCCTTGATCCAGCCACCTAACGAGAGCCTCATAACGTGTTGGTTATTATCACTATTGACATTGATGAAATTTAAATGTTAGCTATTGAACGTTTAGAAACCGAATTAGCTTGAAAAATGATAGCTGAAGCTACAAACTTAATCTTTTCAGTTTTAAAACTGACCATTACTGCAAAATATCAAAGTGTATTTTGTTTTATAAATGTGGAACGCCAATTCCTTGGATTGGATTGTAAATCACGTTTCTATTCGTATCCAGAAAAGGAAAAATGGTTTTCATCTAATGTTTAACCATCGACATTAGATGTTGTCTTGTGTTCTTATATCGTATTTATATCCAATAATTTGCCTCTAGAGCTGTAAACTTTTTTTTTATTAGTCTTCCATGTTTCCCTCTGCTGAGCAAAAGCCTACCCTTTTGACTTCCAAACCTCTCTATATTGCGCCGTTTCTGACCATGCCAGCCGTGCAAACACATCTAAATCGCCAACTAGGCCGCGGTTGATCTCGACGACGATTTCCTCCTTCAAGCGTCCAGTGAGTGACGATCTTTGCCCATCTGACCGGGTGCATTCGAACGACATGACCGGCCCTTCCTACTTTACCCTTACTCTTTTTCGGATTACTTCGATCTGTCCCCCTGATCTGTCCCCTCGTCGGTAACAGAGGAACAGATCGAAACTTTTTATCTCTATTTGTCCCCTTAAAGAACAGCAGGGGGACAGACCAGAAATAACTCGTTCGATCTGTCCGTTCGTCTTGGTGACAGGGGGGAAACAGATTGATTTTTTATTCCTGATTGGCCTCCCGAAGGGGACGCGAATATTCCCTTTTTTCTCCAACATCTGCTACTTGTATTATGGAGCGCAGAGTGGTGTTTCTTAAAACATATTATCTATTTAAAATTTCTTTAAAAGTATCAATAGAAATACATATTTCATCAATATGATACTCAATTTTGATCACTGCATCTGAAATTTCCAGGTTTAGTGGAAGCGGAACCACTGATGAACCACGTGGACGGTGACCATGACGATCACAAGCGGTACATCGAAGACTATCTCTGGAATGGACAAAAACCTGGAGTTCAGAGGTTAGTGTCCAACTAGATTCAATAATTTGTATAGATGGTTTATCTATTGAAGAAGTGGTTGGTTTATCTCGATGATTTAATGGTTTATTTTTACTTTTTTGTAGCTTTTTACCTAATGTTTTGGTTTCTTGTAAAAACACAACTTTAATGTTATTAATAACAGAGGATATGGTTTTGTAGATCTTTCTCTTAAATTTTTTTTTTTTTTTTTATCTTCAAGTATTAATTCAGAAATAAACCAACTTCTTTCAACAAAAAACGACCATTTTAGTGTAACATTAACATTCAAATTGTTTCTACAAAATTTTTAAGTCAAACACAAAATTTTGTAAAAACATTTTAACTATTACCAGCTTTAGCTTTTCACATTTTCATAACAACCAAAGCTTCCCATATCTTCTAGTCTACTTATAGATTGTTTCATATTTTATTATTTCTATCTTTCATATTAGCATGCTTTTGTTTAAATTAACACTCAACAGTAAAATCCATTTTTAAGAAACAGTCTATAATCATCAACTATGACGAATTTGATCATTGTCACAAAATGCTTTGCTTTCGCTAAAGCAACAGCTTCTTAGCAAACTGAGTCATTAACAAGAATATCGAAATAATCAAGTTTCGAAATTATCACATCTTCACCAGTCACAGTAAAAACACCAAATTCAAAATTACACACAATCACAAAATAATCAGTTTCGTAAAAATCCGTGAGAATCCGGACTGCTACACTCAACACGATGTTATTTTATATAATAATATACATATTACATATGTAAACCATTAGATCTTGTACATATCTCCTATATGCAAAATGTAAATCAAATAATCCCAAAACTTTTTCAGGTGAAGACGAATTTTGATAATTTTATTTTTCTAAAATCGCTATAGCTTTCAAATTTCTATGTGTTTAGCTTTGTGTAACTAACCTGGTTGTGGAGGAAACTTTTTCTATTAACAATCTAATTTTTACTAACTGCATTATTGAAATGGGCTAAAACTGGTAAAATGTCATCTTTTTACTTATAAATAATAGCTTCAATTTCTTTTTATTTATTAACAATACTATCTACACCATCACTGTCCTAGAACGTGGGTACATACAGAATTTCTTTGAGGTTTACATCTAAATATAAGCTTATATAACGAAAATAAAATTTCCACTTAAAGACTCCCCTCCTTTGTCTATCAAAACGTCAATACAACATTTCATTCAAATAATATCATCTTTTGAGATTGAAAATCTACAGTTAACTTCAGTTTATTTTCTTTATCTTTCAATCCTAACAGTCAAAAGCCCATCTATCTAATCAATTGGATCCTTTCTTTGTGAACACGATGAGACAAGAGTTTCCTTCACATCCGTGTTCTGCCCCCAATTCTTTACTCAAAGCCTTTCAAAGCAGAACAAAGTCTAAATTTCATTTTTGATATTTGCTTAACATAACTCCTCACGGTGGCGGTGTCTAGGCCGAGTAGATTTAGTTAAACAATAACTAACATTAGTTCGGAATGACAGCTAGATTTTTTAATTACTCAATGTGTCCTGCACTTTTGTCGATGTGAACGTTCATTGATAATGTTTTACTTAGAACCTGTATGTCGATGTATCACCACACTTGAACACTGGAGTTAGTTTGTGAGAGGGCACAGGGCGGCAGCCCGCACTCTGTCGGTCCTTCTAGACTCTTCTAGGTTTCGACATCCTAACCTCACCATTGCGAGCTTGACAATTATTTGAAGCATGTCTGTACTACTAACCCGGCTCGGCGCGAGTCGTTTCTGTTGCCACATCATCATCACAGACAACAAACACCAGGCGTCTAAGACTTAAAATGGAATTTTCCAGAAAATCGACGTTCCGTAACGCGCTATCGGCCCTCATATCCAACGGGGAGGATCGTTCCAAAGATAATAGGAAACGTTACAAAAGCGAGTACAAAAAGAAATTTAGACCGTTCTCTCAATACGTGTACGAGGCGTCTAAAGGGACATTTACGAAATGCAGGGGGAAAGGGAAGTCGAATGAGGAGGCGAGCGAGAGGATGCTGGGGGATGCGGGACAGGGGGTGTCGGGCGCGAGTGTGGGGGCGGGTGGGGTAGTAGGGGGCGGAGACGCGGGGGAGGACAGCGCCAACACGCTGCGCGCGGCCGGCCTGCAGCCGCTCGGCCTAGCTCAGGGCGACTCCTGGTACCGCGAGGTGCTGGACCTGCGCAAGCGCGCCGGCGAGTACAAGGTCTGCGCCTGTTACATATTAATGTAATACCTGAGAATAGGTCCCGAGAAACAAATAAAAAATCCGAAATTTTTATTGGAATCAAATAATGGACACAGAACAGAGAAATTTTCTTTCGAGCCGGAAACTACAGTTCAGGTTTGATACAAATAAACATTTACACAAAGATTTTATAAGGATAAAGGATTGATTAAAAACATTTCATTTTACAATAATAACTAAAATTATAAGTCATACTGCAACTCTAAAAGATGAAAAATAAATAAAACATTTCCCAAAATTTCTCTGTCCTATGCACCCAAAAAAAAAGTTTAATACAAAAAAATACTGAACTTAAATTAAATTATCTGTGTAGGTCAATCATGAAATTCAGTCACCATCAGTATCAAATGCTTTACCATGATCATGCTTGGTATTCAATATTGGCAATATTTCGACAGTATCGCGGCTGGGGGACAGAAATGGCGCCAGAACACATCACACAGCTTTACAATAAGCAGATCGAACTCTGGTACCAAGTGTCCCGCCGATCCTCGCTGTCGGCCTTATCACTAGCTTCCACAAATCACAAGTAAGTGATGCACTAAGCGATTGGCTTGTACGGCTCGAAGGACCAACTCTATACTTGGATTTGAAAGGACCAAAAATTCCAAATTTACTAAATAACGTTTGCATAGAACTTCGGATTTTAGTACAAATAATCAATCAATTGAATAAAATACAACATTGCAATGATAAATTACTGCCAACCAGATTTTTATAAGGATTTTCGAGTTCAGGTATTCAAAAGCAGATTTTAATAGTACTTTTAATACAAGAAGACATCCTTGACATGAATAGATTAACTTGCTAATAAGTGCTTGACTAAATTGTTTTTTATTGACCTTAACACGGAAAATACCATTGTTATGAAAGGCTTTACAATAACTTGGCTTTATGTAAAAGATTGGCCCAGAACACAAAAGCTTGAATTGCTTATAAATTCTAGTCCTTCGAGCCGGATAAATCAATCAGCTTTTTATCTAATCATAAGTATATTTAGTGGCAATAAGGCTGATGCAATCAAAGAATGGCTTGAATGGCGGAAGGAAGCCATGGTATACCATGCTAATCGTAGCGTAGACATCATCAGCCTTTTTAGTTTTATTTTAGAGAGGTGTGAGAGCTGATCTGTGGTCCTAGGGCTGGTAAGTGATTCTGTCAAGAAAAAGGAAGTTGGGGCGTTTGGAAGACCCAAAAAACGTTCAATAAGCAGAATTTTTATAATGCACCAACAAGTGTGAATATTGCACGGCTTAAAACGTTAAATTGTCCACTATAAAATTGGATAAGATACTCATCGGTCATAATTTAAATATTAATTGGAATAATTAAGAATTTATCATATATCAAAGAAACATAATGTGTCAAATCCTCTCCTCAAATATTACCATCTTCTCCTCTTCAGGGCACTGCCTCGTGACGAGAAAGACGGAAAGGAATCTAAGGGCCATTCCCCCAAGAAGTTCAGATCATTCAGGTCGGCGCCCCACCAGTCGATTCATGCGAAACTGCAGGAGACGAAGGCGTTGGAACGCTCGCCTCATAAGACCTCGCCCCAGAAGCAGAGGAAGAAGCTGCAGGGACACAGCTTCGATGAAGGTGCTACCCAGGATGGTGAGTATTAGAATTTGAAAGACGACGATCCTCTTCTCTCGTGTCAACACGAGCTATACGAGAACAGCTCATGCCGTGGTGAAAAGATTAGCCAGCCAGCAAGGTGGTAGCGAGGCTGACTGCCCAGGGTGCGCCGGACGTACTGAGGTATCGTCACTCGTGGAGGCTCTTTTCACGATGATGAGAAGTGTACTCGTAATGATGTAGTACTACGTTTACAATGATGAGTTTGCTATGAAGACAAGTGGTACAGCAAAAGAAAAACTTTGAAAGTTGTTGCAGCTATTAAAGGTAATGGTAATAAAAAGAATTGATAAAGGCTCGGTATCCAAACACCTCGAAAGGACAAAAAAATATCCTACAAGAGTTTACTAAATGTAACAGTGTGCTTCTTCATCTTAGCGTGTTCAATGGACCGTTGCTAGCAACCTCCATCTAAAACCCAAAATCTTGCTTTCCAGGTGCGAAGACTGGAGATAACGCGGCATTCAAGTCACCCCGGCGGCGGCCCCGCTCAGCTGATCCCGCTCCTGCCGCTGCGCATGTTAAGCTCCTTGCCAACGGACATGAGCCGCACCCCGTGCCTATCAAGCCTACCGGTAAGAATACATCATCACTCTAGCCTTTCCCAATCCAGTGCTGCACATAGGCCTCCCCAGTTAAAAAGATCCTCTATAGCCATTCTACCATCCCCGATAATAGCAAAAGCAGCTCAGTAAACTAATAAATAAGTATTTTGGAATTCAATACAAAGGTCTGCGTTGAGTAAATTATTATGTAGACATGCTACTCAGTTATGTCCTTTTGGCTGTTACGGTCACTATGAAGCCTCTGGGAGCTTCAATTTTGTGTTATTTACTTAATAAATAATTCCGGTAAACGCCGTAGAAAGAAATGCTTGACCATTATGATTTTTATCTGTGTTGGTAATTGTCACTGGGAGCTGGTGGAACCCACAGAGCGAATCTAAATCTTATGAGATGAAATTTTAATCTCTGAAAGTAAATCTGTTGCGCCGCAATGTTCAGGCGATGTGCAACAACAGATGCTTGCACTACTATCAAGACTAGCCAAGTCTGATGGTAAGAGCTAAAACATTTAAAGATCTAGGAGTAATTCTAGCAATTGCAGCAAAGGCAAACTTGCCTGTGCCCAGTTAACAAGCTGTTCGCAAGCTAAAGTCAGTCACATCTTTGCAGAGGATGTCCGTAGTCGGACATATTCTAGACCACATCTATCATAAATCATCCAATCTACTTACAGCCTACCAACAGATTATTGTAGTAATGTTATATTACATTCCTACAATAGGAATATAGAAGACTCATGAAATGTTTAATGCCTTATGTATCCAAGCTCCGATTGTGGTTCTATTCTATGTTATAGTCAACTAGTTTGTAAGGAGCCTGAACTCCACAGTGTTGCCAACGTCGGATTTTTGTTTACTGAAGCCATTAATTTTTTTCTAGCTAGACATAAAAATAGTAATTAGCAAAGATACTTGATACAAAGCTATATCGTATCAGCTACTATTCTTACTACTTAGTAACTTCCCTTTCTATTTTCTACTAGATTCTGTGTCTATAAATCTAGATATTTTTATAAGCTAATCGATGTGTGTACTAATCTGTTGTATTCCTGCCTGATGCCTGTCCCCTGTCCTATGTGGCTAACTAGTGAGAACATGGCTCTAAATTTCTAGTAAATTGATTTTCAAAAGTTTGAAATAAATGTTTTGAATTTGCTCTAAATGGCCCAAAATGGCCCAACGGGCCAATGGAAACCGGGGGCAAAATTAAATTAATAAACAAAATGAAATTAATTTCAATAATAAATTAACGATAGTTTTACTTACATTGTTTAATTTTAAAGTTGGTTGCCTTTTCATTATACTTGAAATATTTTTATCGCAATTTTTAAATCCCAAGAGCCAATTCTCAATAGCCAAAAAAATAGTAGAAAAAATACTTTCTTCTGTAGGTTTGCCGTTGAGTAGAGGGAGTAGTAATAGAGTTAGGTCGACGTCAAGGGGCGGACGGTCGCCGTCAGCGCCGAGCAAAACTGGGGCAACCGGGGCTACAGGGGCATCTGGGGCACCTGGGGCTACACTGACTAACGGGGCACCGGGCCGAGGCCGCCGCAGTCGGAGCGTATCCAAAGTCGGCATAAAGTTGGGTGCGTAACTAAACAGGTGACAGTTAAGTTGCGTCGACGCTCTATGTTCTAAAAATGACGCTTATAGCCCGTGTCGCTTATGTCTTGTCAGTTACAATTGGCAGTGTTCTGTTTGAGTATTTAGTTTTGCTGTCTCTTTCTGGATTGAAAATTTATTTTAATTACATGGATTTTCTGTTAATTAATTACTTGTGGTATTTTATTTCGATTGGTAAAGAGATAGCAAAAAAATCGATTAGATTTAAAAAAAATGTCTGTTTAAAACATAGTCCTTCCTATTTTGTTGGGGCGAAATTCAGCACATTTACTACCCTTTCTCCAGCTGTTACGTATTATTATACTGGCCCAGTTGGAGTAAAGTAGACATTTTGTGCCCAAAATGCCCAACACAAAAACTGGAATATGTTTTGAACATTAAAATTCGTGAATTTGAAGCTTCCGTGTTTTCTGTGAGCTTTATTTTGTGTATTGATATTTGGTTAGTGCGTCAACGCAACATCTGGTCACTGAAGAACGCATTGGCACCGACAATGGGAATGGCTTGACACGTCACAAGGTGTGGTTGTATGTCCGTATCGTCCGTGTGAACACCCTGCACACCCACCAGTAGCTGTACCTACAAGTTTTCAAATTAGATTGAAGAACAATATTAGATGCAGAATTTTAAAAGACATTTTATCAAACAATATCCTTGATAACCTCGACCAGCACCCGTCATCAGCACTGAAACTAAATATCGTTTTGAGGCGTTTGGGGCATTTTAGTCCCTGTAAGTTGGTGCAAACGGGGCATTTTAGTCCCGAAGGACCACTACATTTTGGGCATATTGAGCCCTTTGTTATATTGTGCCCTCGTTTAAACAATATCAAATCGTAGTTTTGTTGCATTTAATATTAAACTTTTAAATTAAATTATTAACATTAATTTAAGAAGAACTAGGAGCAAAATATGTGTTTTATGTGATTGATCGTATGGTGTGTTATAGATGTTTATTCACAAAAACTTAGTAATTTTGTTTGACTATGTTTTGATTTGCATGCATTGTGTACATTTCTGCCGTCCGAAAAGACCGGTATGTGAGTAAACCTAATAGGGTATTTGACTGAAAAAATCTAATTAGTCCGTCAGTTAGACTATCAAAAAATATTTGACCCGTATTTTTTCTTTTGTTACGTACCTAAACCAAAATTGACGAAGATACGACACTTTTAAAATTGTCAAAACGTCACAAGCAAGTACAATTTTTACTTGCTTCTCACGTCACAAACCCCCACTCTCGAGTTTTGATGCGTTTTATCTTTCCAAATATTCATAGATTTAACAAAAGAAAAAATATGTGTCCATTATTTTTCAAAACTAACTGGCGGACTAATTAGATTTGGAATTTATTGATGCTGTCAACATGCTTTAAGAGTTATGACAAAAAACTTGTAAAATGGATTTCTCTAAAAGTTCTGAAGACATAAAGATGTTTTTGTCATACCAAATTCTATTGTATAATTTTTAATGAGTTGTAATATTAATATAGTTTTTACGCGTTTTTACTCATAATTCAAAATTAGGTTTACTTTATTAACGGTGTTTTAGAAATCGGACAGCAGTTTAACTTAGATTCAGCTGATTGGCAACCTTATGAATGTTAGACTAGTTTTTATATCTTGATTCGAGTTTTATTATGTTTATTCAGATATTAAAACAGAAATAGGTTTTGTCTCCTTTAAAAATTCAACAAGTAGTACGCACGGCTACAATACGGCCGACGAATCTTGGCGAGTCTGAAGTTAGCTGATTAGCTGCGCAGTAGACAATTTCGTTTCTAAAAGATTCATTGCGCAGCCAAACAACTAACGTCAGACTCGCCAAGATACGTCGGCCGTATTGTACAGATCAAGCTATACATTTCCAGTATAAGCTGATCTCGCATTGTATAGGATTTCCTTATAATGAGAGGTCAGTGTAAACTGGAAATTGTATAGCTTAATGTGTAGCCGTGTATACCTAAAAACTTACAGGTAAAGGGCCCAGTTTTCCTAAAATAAATCTTGATAAATTGCAACCGAACCAAAGCCGAAACGTTCATTCAGACAGTTTTCGTTTTCAATACCTGTCAAATTGTTTGACTTATAAAACAAAACCATTTTGACAATTTTCGTAAACAAAAACTGACTGGCGGTTGTCGTTCTATTGCGCGAATTCGCCCCCAGAAAAGGCATTTTTAAGAACTTCTCCCAAATAATATCATGATAAACAGCAGGGTGTAAACGAATTCGTGTAATTCGTTCAAACCACATGATCTATTAATGGTATAGATTATCCCCACACGTGATTTAGATTGAAAAATAAAAAAATCTTTTTATTTTCATCGTATTTTTTTTCATTTGATAGAAAATTTCGATGCCATGCATAAATGAATGAAGGTACTGCGACACAACTGACGGGCACGAGTAGCACGATATCGCTCTACGCAGTCAGTTAACTCGGGACGCTAAAATTACTCAGATACAGAATACCATGGTTGGTTTTTTGAAAACTTTTTTTTGTTTATTCTGAAAGAAACCTAAGTATACTGAGTCAATCAGTGTCACCAGTAGATCACGCGGTTTGAAGGAATTAGGTACACGAATTCGTTAACACCCTGTAGTTATTAGGAGCGATAGTTCAATAATACAGGTTTTGATCACCATCCAATTTTTTTCTAGGAATGCGATCAGTTGGTCTACGAAATTCAATCCTTTTTGAGTTTTATATAACATAATAATATAACACGTCTGTATTCCCCAAAGGGTTCGGCTAAGCGGGCTAAGGTGTATAGTACACCCTCATTTCAAGGGCGAGCCTATTGCCTAAGACCGGGCACAAATCCAGACTCAAATTCAAATCATTTATTTGCCTTAATATGGGTACACATGAGGTGATACAATAATAAAAGTTCGTTAGACCATAATCCTACCTTAACAGGTGTGCAAAATATTAGTAATATAATACACTTGCAATGAGGAGCTCGTGGCTAAATAATTACAGCCGCATAGACCGATCTTCCGGGTTAAGTCACGCTTGCCGAGGTTGGTCTGTGGATGGGTGACCATTTACCATAGCGAGTTTCCTCCGTGCCTCGGAAAGCACGTAAAGCCGTTGGTCCCGGCTGTCATTTGTAGATCTTTGACAGTCGTTACTGTTGGTCAGAAGTCAGAAGGCAGAAGAAAGTCTGACAACCAGTCTTACCAAGAGTATCGTATTACCCAGTTACTGGGTTGTGAAGGTCTGATAGGCAGTCGCTCCATGTAAAATATTAATATTCAGCTGCATCCGGTTCGACTGGAAGCCGACCCCAACATAGTTGGTAAAAGGCTAGGCAGATGACGATGATAATTCACTTGCAATAAAAAGAAACTATATAAATATAAACGATATAAAATATTACATTAGGCGTACTTAAATTATGTATTACGAATATTAGAATTAGAATAACCATTATTATGAAATTAATTAATTATTAAGTATATGATTTTACTGTGACTTAATAAATTATTTTAATTACATTTATCGTTTAAAGGCTCTGGGTTTCTACTGAGAAATTCCACACGGAAAAACCCAATAACCCAGGACCTCACGTTATGCAGTCGTGCATGCGATCGCTAGACCAAAGGGAAGTCATCATCGTCAGTCGTGTTTTTTTTTATTCATTTCATTTCTGCTCATCCCACTGCTGGGCAAAGGCCTCTCCCATGACTTCCAATTTTTTCGATCCAGAGCCAAAGTGGACCACTGGTCATTGGTTTTGTCTAGCTCGTCACGCCATCTTCTTCGAGGTCTGCCGCGACGCCTTCTGGCTGTGTCAGGGCTCCATAAAGTGGCTATTTTGGCCCACAGCTCATTGGGCATGCGGCACACGTGGCCGGCCCAGGCCCACTTCAGCTTAGCGGCTTTTTGAGCAACGTCAGCAATTTGTGTTTTGGAGCGCAGTGTGATGTTGTGTACATGGTCCGTTAGCTTGACACCTAGAATGCTGCGCTCCATAGCACGTTGCCTTTGCACCTTGAGTTTGGACTTTTGAATGTTTGTCAAAGACCAAGTCTGGGATCCATAGGTCAAAATGGGGAGAATGCACATGTCCATGATTTTGCGCTTGAGCGACAAAGGAAGACTTCCTTTCATGAGCTCCTTCATGGACCAGTAGCTCTTCCATATTTCACGTAAAAACTGAACATCTTCAAGACGTAATTTTCGTTTATTCATTTTACAAACATATAAATTATATTTTTAAATACATAATAATATAATACATTTAAAAATATAAAAAAATTGTAACCCACTGGCATCGGGAACAGGGTCCAAGCTGCTGGCAGTCAGGGCTCCAAAGAAAGGAGCCTCCTCACTATGCGTGCCGTATCAAGGAGTACTGCTTTTTGTATCAAGCCCTTGGTCCAGCCGCCCAACTAGAGCCTCGTGGGATGTTGATCGACGCTCTTGGCTATTAGGCCATTCGCCGTAACGACTATCGGGACAATGATTGTTGAGTCCACATCCCACATGCCGATAACCTCGTGTGCTAAATCAAGATATTTTATTTGTTTGTCTTTCTCAGCGTTCACGAGGTTCTACACGTATTTTATTATTAGCGCAAACAAAATATTGCATTAATTATGTGCGTATTTTTTACCTTATAAAATGATAAATTTTACAGTAATTTTTTTTTTTCTCGTTTCTTTTTTCAAAAGTGTCTTAATTTTTGAGTAATACCCATTGCCTAGAAAAAAATTGGATGGTGATAAAAGATCAGCCTGTATTATTTTTAACTTTCTGGCTCAATTCTATTCAGAATACGCGCCAGTCATGATATCGTAGAATATTGTAAATGTGGCCTACATTGGGCCACAGGCCACATTGGGGCAAACAGGCCACAAGAACTTAACTAAAGCTCCGCACCCCAATGGAAGCTAATTTGAGGTGAAAATCCGCCAGGCGGCGCCACTGTAGCGGTTAAAATTGCAGAACCGATAAATATATACTTAGACTGAAAATTGGTTGGAACTAAATTGTATAATAATTAAAAGAATTATGTCATGTATAATACCTCTGTTCTCAGTGGCGCCGCCCTGGTGACAGAAAAAATAATAGATGATAAATGGAACAATTCTGCAATTATTTCAGCACGATAAAACTTTATAGGTGGATGACCCGCAATAACTAGATACCTTAAAAAAGTGAAGTTTTGCAAAGAAGTAGAAGAAAAAATCATTCAAAAAAATATTAATCTTTATTTTATTATAAAAGTAGGTACTAGGTACATAGTGTATAGTTGTAGCAACCATAATATCCTTTCCTTTTAATAATGAATGGACCACTATATTAATATCTTCCTACCAACACTGAATCAATTATCCTACTTTATTATGTACATTCAAGGTGACATGTAAGATATAATTATTATAATATAAATGTTATCATCACTGCAATGGTTTGATAGGCACTTGATTTTATATCTGATATGTATCGTTATAGTGGTAAAAATAAGTAAGTCAGAAATTACAATAATTAATAAAAGCTATTGCTTTTAGCTATTTAATTTCTTGAAAGTGCAATCAAAATAATTAATCGTCGCTTTAAATGTGTATTGCCTTGGTTTTCCTTCATTTTTACTTCAAAAAGGAAACATTCGTCAGGCGTCAGACCGATGACATCACAACAGACTACGATTATGATCTATGCCATGGTATAATAAGACGCTACGTCAGGTATTCACTTCCCGTGTCAGCTAGGTCACGTGATTGGCCCAACACTACGTCATCGGCTGTGAGTGCTGCCACTATGTGTAAATAAATTACCCGAGCAAAATGCATTTTTCTCTTATTCCTTCTAGAAGGATTTTTTGAAATATTTATGAATAACACGAGTCTAACAAATATTTAAGCTAGTAAGCAATTTATTATACACCGTAGGCCCGAGGTACAGTCAGCATCAGAAGTAGCTGAACATTTGAGTTTTTAAACTTGGCATTAATTAGAAAACTAATTGTTTTAAAACAAAAAGTTTAATAGATACCTAGAGCTGCTAGATACAGCTCTAAGTATGTCTTAAAGTTTTTGTTTCCTATCAATTAGTTATTTAATTAAAGCAAAGATTAAAAACTCAAATGTTCAGCTACTTCTGATGCTGACCGTACCCGAAAGATTTTAACCACGCCTTTCTGATGGTACTATGAGTCAAATGTTATATCAATAAAAGTCCAGTTCGATAATTTTTTTCCTCTTTAATTCAAATAACTTTAGTACTTCCTTGTAAACAATACCTTAGGTTGAACTGACAACATTTATAAATTAACGTGTGAGTGGATAAGAAACTTCTCACTTCACATCCCTCCCCGACAAATAAGACATACGGCGAGAGAGGTATGGTATAACAAAAGTCGCAACGCCGCGTTCATAGGACTTGTTACCATAGATATTTTTCGATTTGTGAATTTCCGTAAATAATGAATATTTCGAAAATTAAGCTTTATTCAACAAACTATATCCTAGCTTTTCTTCTCCAATTAGGCATCGGAATCGAAGGTTAAAATCTTTCGGGTACCTCGGGCCCACGGTGTATAATTGAATTAAAAAGTCCTTAATTTTATTGAAGATAATGAATTATGTGCGTAAGTACAGTAAGGATTGAGGGACATGTTCAAAACCTCTATAAAAGTTTTGTATGTTCGTTGATCGTGCTGAATTTTTGCGGAGATGCTTAGCTATACTTCTACTAAATATTGATATTAGATTTACCATCTCCTTTCATCCATTTACCGAGATATAGGTACCCTTGAGTAAGGATTGAGGTACACCCTTTGAAGTGCTATAATTTTTTTAAATTTTGTTTTACAAATTTTTAAATCGGTTCTACAATTGTTTTACAACTTCTACAAAATCTTGATAACACAATTTTTTCGATTCACGGTTAAGGCCCTCAATCCTTACGCACGTAATGAATGGCAGCACAGATTGGGAATCTTCGTGACGTAGTTTTGGGCCATCGTGGGAATAGAATACTTGGTGTAGCATGTTATTATACTATGAGTAGCATATTATTATACAATACTACTGGTTATAATTGTCATAGCTCGCATTAAAGCGTGCGTCGCACGTTAGTCACACAAGGGATGACACCAGGGAAGCGAGCGGTGGGCGTTTTCAAAACTGGAATACCTCCGGTTTCTGAATTGGGAATTCTAGGATAAGCAGTTGTTAAGTAACATTTGAGTACGGAGTTGTCAAAAAGATTACGGATTTTAAAGCATTTTTTTGACAACTCCGTACTCAAATACTACTTAAGTATTACTTAACCCGAATTCTCAATTCAGAAACCGGAGGATAGACCTATTAAAGCGCTCGCGCTAATTTTCCTGTCGCCCTCATTCCACCTCCCGCATGACGCGCTCTTTGATGTCCAAGCCATCTGTAACGATACATGTCAGCAAAACCCACCACCACCACTCCCAAAAACCCAAAATAACTGTACTTTCCAGACGACGAGATCCCTTCGCACCGCAGCGCTTCGGTTGCGAAGGACCATTTCTTCGACGACTCGCCCGTGGTCAAGTCGCCCCCTGAACCAACCAGGGTGAAATCGCCCGAGCAAATGAACATGAGGTCTCCAGACCCTGTTAATTGGACCGTGCCCCTGGACACCGGGAAGACCTTCACGGTCACTCAGAATGTGAAAAGCGGTGAGTGTAGGACTCTCATCAGATTGGGCGGCAAATGTAGCTAGATTAAATAGGATAAGACTGTGGAACTGATTTTACGAAAGTATAGTCTTGTCAAAATATAGATTCGAATTTTCGTTCGATTTAAGGAAAGTTGTTTGGTACTTTTTCATTTGCCTATTTCGTGATATTAATACCTTTTTTTATGATTCATTGTATAAAGTCACGCTAGTAAAACATTCAGGCAAATTTACACGACGACAGTTTCTTACAGCAACTCTCATGCTATCTCTGTTTTTTCGCTGAGAAAGACAAAGACAGAACGAATCTTGCTTCAAGAAACTGTCGTCATGTAAATCAGTCTTTAGTTATGATTACGATTGATATTTTTTACTACTGGGTAGCGTTAAAAGCCATTGAGTAGGTATAAAATATCTGAAGGACTAAGTTAGCAACGATCGAATATACTCAATTCGCTTCGTAAAATTAGTTTCACTTTTTTTATGTACAAAGGAGTATCTTTTTCCCTTTGTAGGTAATTTAATTTTAGATTGGACCTTCTTATGGTGATGGTGTTGCCATGTAAAATATCGCACTTTTTTTCGAGTCTAGCAACGTTTTTCGAATAAGATGCTCTTCGAATGAACAGTATTCTAAACTTAAATTTAAGATCATTGACTTGTTATAATATTGTAGGTAAGCTCTAGGGCATAATTTTGAAGTTCGATTATAAGCCATCACACTATCATGTCACAACACTGGTAGAAAAAGGATTCATGATCATTAAACCATTTGGTAAAGTGTGACCACCCTAGTACGGAACAAGTAGAGCTTGCAACACTGACACAACTAAACACAATACAATCATGTGCATTGATACAAAATATTTTAGAGGGTAACACTCATTAAAAAAAATATCATTAAACATTTCACATCTTTTGTTCGTACACTAAAGTGTTTTATTTAATTGCTGTTCTAAATCCACTGAAAATTGACACAGGCAACAATACATTTAAATAGAGACACACTAAAAAATAAAACAATTTAAAAGTTGTAACTGTCACTTTCCATGGAAATAGAACGTAACGTTAGTTCACTTCATCCGACCATACAACTCGCTCACCATTTCAGATGAGAGCATTAAGCGCCCTAGCTCTGAGTTTAAGGGTGGCTCCGTAGCCGAAGAAGCCACCGTGAAGCCGGCAGGTACGACGAACACCGCCACCGCCTAGACCATCGACCATACACGTTTTAATGAGTGTGACAGACGATGCGACAGTGAACTCTATCCAGTAACAAATAGAGTTCACTATCACATAAGCACGACACACGATCGACACCAGAAAAAAAATATATAATCTGTTTTATATTATATCTATTGACTAGTTCATGATTAAATTGTGTTACTCCAATAATTGAGATGCTTTTATTTATTTTGACCGTACTCCGCTGAGGCGTCGACCACGTATGTATTCACTTGTCTGTGTGTGTCTGTTTCGATGTTTGCGTACACTGTCATTGTATGGCACCCGAATTCTTATTGTTTTACCCATATCATTATAATCGTTCACTTTTGCATGCTGCCTGTCCTTCTGTCTATGGGAAAATGTCGGTGTAAGCTTCCATTTTAGGGATGTGATATACTTGCAAAATTCAATACCAGGGCTTCCAAGTACGAGTATGTAAAAATACCAGGGTCGAAAACCAGGGTATAAATACTTGAAAGTATTTGGCATTACTAGGCGGCGGGGCCCGCGCTTGCGCTGCCGCGAGCCCCGCGCCCTTGGCTTCCAGAGTTGAAAATACTTGCATAGGAAATCGATCCATGGCATCCTATAAATAAGGAGCAAAATCGTATTTGCCAAAAAAAATATACTTTGAGCGTCCAAGTTTTTTTTATTTTAGCAAATACTTTCATACTTGCAAATATTTCCCGTCCGCACCAGGGCGCCCTACTTCGAAGTGAAGCCCTGGTTTTAAAATGTGGTAGCGTAAATACGTCTCATCCCTATTCCATTTCATGAGAGTAGACTTGTTAGATCCATATCCTATTGTCAATTAACATTTTAAGAGCTAGTTTATTAGGAAAAGTAGGTCTTATGTAATTTGATATATATTCTAAAGCATTAACATCGTTACTACGCATAGTCATGAAGATTTTTAATACAAGAACATAATAGTTTGCATGTCTTCTTCGTAAATAAAGAAATTAGCCGAGCTATTTTATTAGCGTTAAACTATAGAACAGCAATACGCATGAAATCTTGTTAGGGTACTCAAATACGGTAGCATGTATAAGTGAATTAAATCAAAGTTACTGACTGGAAGAAGCCAGTCGAGAATATTACCGAAATGCCTAATAAATTAGGTAATAATATTATTAATATTGCTATCCCTTACGGAAATGTAGGTAAGTAAAAAGAATAGATGCCGAAATTAAAAGTTGAGCACCCTACAAAAACAGGCTAGGAGACATCTCAACCTGTAATCTTTCATTCTCCTTTCTAAAACTACTAATGCCTTGGTATGAATGAATATTATAGTATTTTTATTGTAGAAACAAATTATATATATAATAATTATAATAATGTATAAAGAATGGGAAAAGGGTAATGAAAGATATCTTGTATGTGCTTAATTGGTGTACCTAAATTGGGAGTTTCAAATAGTAAAATATTACTAACAAACTTACAAAATATTTCTTAATACTTAATCTCTTAGAATTAAACACAAAACTTTTGCAACTCCCAAATTTTTTAATCACAAGGGCAAGTAATTAAACAGCCTAACAACTGTTCCAGAAATCGCACCAATCCACCACCAGCAAATGTCGCCAATACGTTCGCTGAAAAAAAGCGAATCGCCCACAAGCTTGAGCAAGCGCACAGACAAGACTCCGACCACTCCAATCAGCCTCACTCCCATCGACGAAACCAAGGCTTTGGACATGAAACAAATTAACGGAATCAATGGAGTGAATGGCGTCAACGGCGTCAACAGCAATGAGCTAACCCCTGAAACACCAACCCAGGAATCACTTAAGGAGATCAAAGAGAAGGAACTAATCAAGAAATCGACTGAAGCTACCCAAATAGCTCCTGGAGTGGTTGATACTAATGTGGTGAATGAGGCTCCGAATTCTGGCGGCCTAACCGCCTCGGAGATATTAGACAGAGCCCGCACGAGGTTCGATAAGTTCTGGGGCAAGAAGGAAGAGGACAACGTTTAGTCTTTCGGAAATTAGATTCACTTTTTGCTGTTAATTGTGACTGAATGAAATAGAACAAATAAGAAACAATTACCGTTGAATATTCAATGATTCACTAAATAATGTTTCATGACACAAATAGATTATGATGATTAATATTGAAGCTTCATCGTAAAGGTTACAGCTAATTTCGATTCCAAATAGTCACAATTTTCAGTTAGAAAAGTTGAAAATCAATAAAAGTAGGTAAAAAATTAAACGCAGTGTTTAAAACGGAATAAAAATATGAAAAAAAGCTTCGCTTTATAACGACGACTGTAATAATATGTATTTACTATTATTTGATATGTATTATCATAAAATCACTGTCTATTAAATAGGAGTGTGGTGGCTTGTGATAGTAGTAATGATGACGACTAGTAATTAATTACTCAATTTATTTATTATTAAACAATTATTTAAGTATTTAATTTATTATATTTATAACGACGTATGACAGATTTTCGATCTTAATACTTATAAGATAAGACCCAAAATAATCTTGTTGAAACTTAAAACTCAGTACACTATTTTTTTTCGATTTGCTGTCCTGTTTTACTTAATGTATTTTAATGATATTGTTAAAATGTAGGTAAATATTAATTATCGTTAAATTTGAATACCTGAGATTATTTTTAAAGCATATTTTATTACTACAGCTTATCATGCGAAACTTAGCCCCAATATTTTAAACCTGTGTATAAACTGTTTGCAATTATATTAATTATAAAGCATTCCAAACGAAATAAGTTACGTTCTACATAAATGAAAATGATTCATTCAAAAATAAAATAAGAATATTTTTGTCAAGTACACTACAGTTAATTTCATTTCTAGAGAGGAAATGAAATTAATGAGATTTCTTATTAAAAATACAATAAACAAGGGCAAAGTATACATAACATAATTGAAAGCCGTCCAATGTAGTGTTTATTGGCGAAAATTAATTTTAGTTGTCAATACAGTTTTCGAGATAAGGTATTCTGAACGCATCTCAATTTTAGCCAATCACATCGCTTGTCATACAACGTCATTTCGTTTTGGCGGTAAACTAAAATTTATTAGTAAAAAGTAAAAAACTAGAAGAATTGTATTATTATCATAAAATGGAAATATCACGAAAGTCCTGTCGCCTGTGTCTAACAGAGACCGAATTTAACGTGTCTTTATACGGCAATTACGGCCGAAGAACGAATATGGTAGACAAAATTTTAGTATGTCTGAAAATAGTGATCGAAGAGAGCGACTTTTTGAATACTATATGCTACAAATGCGCTGAAAACGTCGAAAGGTATTACGATTTTGTTGTATTTATAAAAAAATCACAAACAAAACTGGTCGAACCGCAGCGTAAAATAGAAAATTCTGTCAATCGTCGACTGATTGCATCGTACGTTCGTGAACAAGTCTATGACGCCGACTACACGTTCTCATTCCTCGACAATGAGGAAAAGAAGGAGCCGAAATCATCTAGTCCGTTCTTTTCATATTTTTCGCCGCCAAATATGCTGGTAAAACGTACTGGAGAGGAGCCTGTATGGAAAACGCCAAAGCCGCGGAGAGGGGATGTAGAAAAACATGAGTTGAGACCGGATGACAAACTTAAGAGGCAATACAGGCCTGAGAGGCCACGGCATCATTCTAGAGACTTGTTTGAGTCCCAATCTCAAGATGTAGATGAAACGGATCTAAAACCTTTAGACTGGAAATTGACACCAGATGATAATATCATAAAAAGAGTTAGGGACAAATGTTTTGGACGATCTGATTTTTAGATTTGTTATTTCAACCTATATTACACTTAGTCTATCAAATAAGGTTGATTTTCATAATTATATAACTTGATAACTTTTTATTATTCAAATTTTATGGTAATAATTTTATTAGGAGCCTATAGTAAATTCCAATTTTATTGAATTTGACTTCATATCCTGTCATAGCTATTTTTACATTAAAAATATGATATTGACAGTGAGAAGTCATTTATTAACACATTGGCTAACATTCTTAGGAAGTTTTCAAAATAATCAAAACTTTTACTAAACATTAAACCTAAGAGTTTAGGAATGAAATTAAAATCTTAAATATGGTATTTGCTGACATAATCTTCAGTGAGGTAAAAAATATAATATTGACAAAGAAAAAAGGTACTTTAAAAAGGTATCCATAAGTTCCTTATAGATTTTAGTTGCACTTATAACAAAAAGCAATGAAAAACCACATGGCGTTAAGATCTTGTTATTGTGTACGCATATAATATTTACATATAAGACAAGCTAATGAAAAAGTATCTCATTGAAGGAAAGTGCTCATTTCGGGTGACTTTACTGGCCCAAATTGTAAAGGGCCATATTATCTTCTATCTCTGTCTTTCTACAGGAGACTTCTAGTTATAGTTGTGTCTATGGTATTTTCATTAATTTACTGTAACTATTAGTCTGTCTGTTGTCCCACTTATGGGCAAAATATTTGATTTTATGTAATGTTAAATATAAGACCATTAACAAAGTGTAATATAGGTTTTATTAGTTTAATAATTATACAATTTCATTGTTATGTTTGTTATATTAATTTATTAGAATTTTTAAACTATAATTATTTGATAAAGATTATATTTTTATTTAAATAATAATTTCAATGGAATTCCGTAGAGACAGGGTACTTAGATACATTGGTTTTAATTAATAAAAAACTTGTTTCTCTTGCTAATTAATTACCTTAATACAAATAGTTCAATCCAGGAAGATGCACTGCACTCTTTGTCTAAACCAAGTGTGCATTATACATTGCTATTGTGTTAATTCTATCGACCACCATACACAGGGTGTCCCTGGAAGTATTGATCAAATCGAATAGGGGCGTGGGCAAGGTCATTTTAAAATTTGTAGTAAGTAGTAAAAACTTGAGTAAAATTTTTGCCAGACCCAAAAAGCCTTTGAAGTAAATGATTTTTCTTATTGAATACATGTTTTCTAGCTGCGTAAAAGTATTACCCCAAGAAAGGCCTACTGTTCGCTAAAGTCCTAAAAAAATGATAGCTCTGATAGTTTTTTTTTATGATTTTTTCCTATGCGAAGTGATTGTAAAAAAAAAACAATAATTGGTCATAACTTTTGAACCGTAAAAAAATTCACCAACATTCTCAGGGTTAAAAAGTTTGGAAATAACATTGCCCACGCCCCTATTCGATTTGATCCATACTTCCAGGGACAGCCTGTATAACATGCACACTAATAAGATGATAATAAGAGATGTGCGCATACGCACCACACTACTACTACTTCTCACAAAAAGCAGTGGGGCGCGTCTTCGCGGATAGAACACGTATTGCTTGGGCAGAGTGTAAGCTAAATGAAGGTAGGTTCTGATTGAAACTATGAGTATGATATCTAAGGCTGAAGCCAGACGAGCGTAATTTACGCGGCTCAAAATGAGTCGGCGTAATTTTTAGAAGGATTTACTTACTAAATCCTGCAAAAAAATTACTCCGACTCATTTTGCGTCCTGTAAATTACGCTCGTCTGGCTTCAGCCTAAAGGTTCGGCTACATGCAACGAATTGCATGCGCAAATAGCTGGTGCAAACGTTTGCGCAAACGGTATTGTGGGTTGGTAATAATGGCGGTTGCCATCTTGTGCTTACTTGCGCAAATTAGAATTTGTGCATAAAACTACCTACTTAATAATTTCAAAGGTTAATTAGGGCTACTTTGATAATGTTCAGTCAAGATCGACTGAAAAGTAGCCTACACCCAGTTCAAGCAATAAACACTACTTCAGCAAAATTATTACTAAAAGGAATACAAGCAAGATGTGTATTAGACCATGATAGAATTGCGCATTGATTTTATAGGTCATGCAAAAATGTATGGATTTGTATGGATTATAATTTTTTGTGAGCCAAGCATCGTTTTGTAAGAAATGTAATCGATTGTGTAGAATAATATAAAAATAAAATATTTTTAATTTAGTTCCTATCGAAGTCCATTCTCGCATCCTTCCATGATAAATATAATAGTTTGTTCTCAAACAAAATGTCGTTATTTTTTAAAGCTTTTTGCTCCTAAATGTGTAGTTCAGTACTTTGAAGTTTGCAAGGCCGAAAATCTCAGTAGGTATTCTTTGAGAATATTCTTTCATCCTAGAGTTTATCTTGGGCTATGGCTAGAGTTATTTGAGGGAACTGTTCTTGCTCTTATAACATTCCATGAAAATGTAGAATTTTATTCCCTCTGCATTTAATACTAAATAAAAAATCAAGCATCTAATCCAGATTATTCAGCTTTACGATCTAGAACCTCTTGCTCGCTTATAAGCAAGCGCAAATCAAGTTTCTTCAAGTTACTCAAGCCTAGAACCCTAAAGAAGTAGGTACGCAGGGTACCCAGAGTGATAGTTTCACTAAATCAATCAAAAACTTCAAAGTATTTTACTAAATATGCGGATATACCATCAAATTACTGTAATCTAGAAATGTATGTACCATAAGTATATATAATAATGGTCTGAAAATCCTTGAAATTTTGTTAATAGATACTTAATTTTATGGACCCCAGTTTGGTCCAAATTGTTGATCAGTTGAACCACTCGTTGTTTTTATGTAAGTTCCTAAATGTCTTTGTTTTCGCACAAAAATGTTTTATTTTCTCTGTGTGTATGTAAGAAGCCCTGCCCTGTAAGAATCTAGTAATAAATAATCCCTCAATAGCCGATAATAATTACAAAATTTTTAGCTTTGCTACGGGTTTATAATAGCGTGTGTTAATTTTCAGTTGTTAACATCAAAATGGACACCTAAATAAAAATTTGAAAATGTTTGTGCGTTTTATTTAGTTTTTTACACCAGTTGTGCAAAAATTCACACTACCCTCTCAAAATTGGGTAATAGTCGTGAAGTCGATGGCCGACGACGGTTAATTAATATTCAATTAATTGACTTCCTCGTTGGTATAGTGGTCGTAAGCGCAACTGCTGAG
Source organism: Amphipyra tragopoginis (assembly GCA_905220435.1). NCBI lineage: Eukaryota > Metazoa > Arthropoda > Insecta > Lepidoptera > Noctuidae > Amphipyra > Amphipyra tragopoginis. Next base: position 15,422,316 of record HG992017.1, on the reverse strand, counting down.
CGTCAAGTCCTGGGTTCAATCTCCAGTTTGGGCAAAGTACGAGTGAGGGAGAGGCAGACCTCACGCCTCAGCAGCCGCCGCAAAAGAAGGAGACGCCCTGGGCGTCGGGAGTCGCAGGGCTGGTCCCGGCCACCGTAGGCGCGGGCCTGCTGACGGCAAGCGTTGGGTGGCTCGCCGTCCGATCAGAACCAGGCCCGGGCCGACAAGCGTTGTGTTCCAATTGTGCCTCAAAGAGATGTCAGCTTAGTAGATGGGGCCCGCTAGGGCCAGTGCCTGCCAAGGTTGCGGAATTTCTTCGAAAGACTTACCGTGGGCCTGGAACGCAAAGGGCATTAGGAGGAACATGGATGGGTTTTAGTCAGTAAGAGTCTGACACTCCCTTCCGCTCCGCCCAGAGCGGAAGGAGTCTTATGATGATTTCACATCCATAAAAAAAAAGTTTGGGCAAAGTGCTATTGTGTTTTTCCGTGTGAAATTTCTCAGTAGCAGGCCCGAGTCTGAATTTGTGGCCGGTCGATGGCAATAGGCTCGCCCCCTATTACATGTGACTTAAACATAACGGCGAAATGCGAGTGTATTGTCACCTCTGCCCAACCCTTCGGGGAATACAAGCGTGATGACATGCATAAGTACGTCGACCCCTAAAATAGCTTACGCTGCTGTTGCCGCCGCCAACAAATCCGGTGCGTCGCAAGTAAAGCAGCAAAAAGTGGATAAGCAGAACCACTGTGAATCCTTTCATAGTGACCTGCGACTGCAGGGTTCCGAAAAGAAAAAGTGTGATAAGGAGGGCTTTATCAAAGTCGAGAAGAAGAAGAGAAAGCCCACTTCTCGGAACCAGTGTGGTACCGCACTGACCGGACCAAATCACCTGCTGCGTCCTGCTGTACCAACGACGCTGCTATACGTGTCTCGGCTACATTACTCTACAAAGGCCCAGGAGATTGTAGAGTACATCCGAGTGAAGACCAATTCCACCCTGAGGGTCGAACGGTTGGAGTCTCGCCACAATGTAAATTTCAATTCCTTTGTGGTGAGAGTGCCGACTGAACAGCTGTCGACGTTCATGAAGGAGGAATTTTGGCCGAGAGGTGTAGCGTTCCGACGATTTCGGGGCCGGCTACCGGACACCGCGCGACACACGACGCCGACTCCTCGTGTGATATAGTGTTAATATTTTATTGTTTATGTATAGTATTTTTGTTAGTTTTGTAAGTTTTATATTGTATTGTATTTTGTTAATATGTATACTTTATGTAGTGGTTTCGCCTAGCTTCCACGACACAGGGAATCCTAGTGTGGAAGCTAGTGCCAAATGTAAGTTTATTTTACAATAAAGATTATTATTATATAAAGATGTTATGAACAAAGGTCAAAAAATCAAACAATAAAAACAGTTAATCCATGACTTTATTTCATTATCCATTCAATACGTACACATAATAGTTACACTAGAGAAAATACTTCCTCACTCACTAAAGATAATCCTTGTTTATTTATAAATCACATTTAACATTTTAGACGCTAAGTTAAATTTAAACTATTACTGAAGTACAATTTATTCTGTATGGCAGACTACACGTTATATGAAGATTAAAATGTAAAAGAATACTACTGACGCGAAGCGCAAGCGACTGGAAAGTCGCTCGTGTGTCCCGCCCCTTAAGGCTGATTTATACGAAGATAGTTTCTTGAAGCAAGTTTCGTGCTATCTCCGTTTTTAAACAAATCTTGCTTCAAGAAACTTTGCTCGTGTAAATCGGCCTTTATTTGAACACGCTCATTTGGATTGCTCGAGTACGACTAAGAGCAAACTTGCTTATTTTTAGCATGCTCAATTCCAAAGTAATACGTAGATCGCTTTTATACAATTAAAACAATATATTATATTTTTCAAAGTCGTGGTCCCAAAAGCAATTTATACATATTTATGCTCAAAAATAATCTACAATAAATCATTGTTACATTTTGGTCTCCATCAAAAAATAGTTGCCAACAACTTGCTCTCAGCGCGAAATTAATATTTTAATGGGCAATCATATTTCCACCCTGTGTTACCATGCACAAAAAACTAATTTAAGACTTAATTTACAAATAATTAACCGATGAGTATTACAAAACAATATTTTTTACGATAGCGAAATTAAGTTCAAACGTAGAATTTCAAAAAATAAGCTTTTTAAGGATTTTACGTACAAGGTTTTCCTTACTATCAATATCTGTTTTAAAATTGATAAAAGGATGCTTCGAAACATAACATAATACATTTCTGCGGCACTCATTTGTAGTTTAACTGCACATTAAGGCTAGAAGTTTCGTGCGCGCGCATTACTGCGCAAGATACGATAAGTGTATTTTAGCCTTTAGACAAGGAAAAAAAAACGCGACATGAGAAATGACATTTCGGGCCTTTTACTTGCATTATGCTATTTAACTAATAATGAATTACATTTAAAAATATTTCCGCTTCAACTATAAAAATGATAACTAAAACAGTCATTTTGTATTGGTATTCGTTGTGGTTTTTTTGCTGTTTAAGTCACTGAAAACATGAAACATGAATAGACCACTTATTCATTCTTGCAATCGTACAAGAAATAGACAAGTAGTCTATTCATAAACATTAAAAAGATTTATTAAATTCAAAGATCTATTGCATACTAAATATGCATATTAAATAAGTATTTACGAATAAATTTTTATCTGAAATAAACCTCATAATTATAGATTTCTTAATAGATCGAATTTTAAACGGAATGTTTATCTTAATTTAAATTAATTTGTTTACGTTCGATTTATCAAACAAAGATTTAATAATACATTTGTAAATTTTAAATTATTAGCTTCGCGTTGCTCTAAAATTATCTTAATAAAAATCGTATCTTTGAAAAATTGGTTTTTGTGACAACCAGGTCATCATTAACGTTTTACATTACCGTAATGATTTTTGACAACAAAATATTATAACTCTTAACAAAACGATTGAATCATTCGGAAGACATTAATCGAGGCCTCGATTTGTATTTTAAAGATGTAATAAGTGTGGAAATTAGTATATTTTAGTAGACATTTAATATTGTAAAGTTACTCAGTTTGTAACATCTACAACAACTTTTTTTTACTTGATTTATGAATAGAGTGTTAAATACGTATCTAATAACTGATTAACAGCTAAGTAATTACACTTTAAACGCTTTACGATACTAATATGATAAACGTGTAGCGAAACAATTATAAGTACATTAACATTAATTGTTTTTTATTATTTTTATATTATTATTTATGTATTGAGTACTTTAAAAAAAGCTTGATCTAGTATTGATTATAAACAACACGTGATCAAAATAGGAACACACTTGTCTTACATATTTTAATAATAGGTAGGTTACAACTAGCTTCAATTCAAAAATCAAGCAAAACTGAGCAATATTACCAAATGTTACAAACAACAACACAACAAAGTGTTACAAAATGAGCAATATTACCAGATGTTACAAAATGAGCAATTTGCCAATGTTACAAACTGAGCAAAATTACCAGATGTTACAACTCACAGAGGCTCTTATTATGGCACGGATATTAACTTACTGGAATGTCGACTAACATTGAAAATATTCCCACGACACCCACTAGGGCACACAGAAGTGTAAAATTAATTTGTTAAATTATTACGTTAAAACTGAAAATGTTACTAAAAGTTAATGATATAGTAATGATAATATTAGTAGACACAAATTAGATAAAAACTCAAAAACAAAGTTGTCTTTTGCGGTGTAAGGACATAAATAAATTAAAAGCTCGATTTTTTTTCTTAATTTATCGTACAAAAGTGTTATAGGCATTTATAATGCAGGTGGACACATGTGCATGTCGTTTATCATTATTTTAGTCTAGGTATAAAATGCAACAATATCTTCTTACTGTACTCGTAAAATAACTTTGCCCCTCTGAAGTGAGAAACCGAACGCTGAAAGCCTGGTTTGCTGAACGGCAAAATTATTTTACGCGTACCAAGTAACTTTAAGGTGACTATACACGAGAGCATTTTCTCGAGCATTTCCATGTAATGCAACGTTCTTACGAACGGTACATTACAAGCAAAAGCTCAATTTAAAAAGCATTTAAATGTAATGTAACATTCCTGCGAATGCTTGACACGGTGTTCGAAGTAATGCTCACGACGACCAAACATGTTGGACAAATGTTCGAACACCGTGCAAGTTCGCAGGAATGTTACATGCCACACATATGGAATTAAGGTCTTTAGCCTAATTTCTTCGTCGTAAACGAACTTTAAACCACTCTCCTGTACAGTTTGCAAATTGGCGATTATGCCTTTTTGGCTATTTCAATGATCAAAATGTAAGTCTATTTAACGTATACAATGTAAGCCCGGTAAGATCAAATTATTTCATAAATGTATGTTTATTTATGTACACCGCAACAGACATGATCTATAAAACTAAAAATAGGACTAAAAAAATATTGCATTGAAAGATACTAAGAAAGCAATTATTATCAAATATATCACATACGTCACAAGCCCTGTTCAGACATATATAACAATTAAATGTCGCTTTTAGTAAAGGACAGACAGACTGACTAAATATCGAAGGTCATACTATAAAAGTTTTGATACTTGTTAACACATGCGAGTCTGCCATATCATACCATATACAGCATGTAAGGGTAAACACCGTTATCACTCAAACCATGGGTAGATGCTTAAACATAAAAATATAGGACCGAGTCATCATCTCATCATCTGCCTAGCCTTTTCCCAACTATGTTGGGGTCGGCTTCCAGTCGAACCGGATGCAGCTGAATATCAGTATTTTACATGGAGCGACTGCCTATCAGACCTCCACAACCCAGTAACTGGGTAATACGATACTCTTGGTAAGACTGGTTGTCAGACTTTCTGGCTTCTGACCAACAGTAACGACTGTCAAAGATCTACAAATGACAGCCGGGACCAACGGCTTTACGTGCTTTCCGAGGCACGAAGGAAACTCGCTATGGTAAATGGTCACCCATCCACAGACCAACCTCGGCAAGCGTGGCTTAACCCAGAAGATCGGTCTATGCGGCTGTAATTATTTAGCCACGAGCTCCTCAATATAGAAATATAGGACCGAGTAAAAAAAAATTAAAAAATATACGCGCGAGAAATGAGCGGCGCGGCGGCGCTACGACGCGGCGTACACACACTCGCTAACGAGACAGCTGACTGACTGGAGTAGCAAACTGTGCGGGGCCGTGCGTTGGGCCACGCGGCGAGTTTCCCGCGCCCCCTCCCGTAGCTTGTTGCCCCCGCGCATAGGGTGAAATGCTTTTGAGGAAAAATGAAAATTTTATTTAAAAAAAGTTTGTTATTTTTCATTGATTTTACGTTCTATAAATGAAACCAAACCACTGGATTCAAGGATAACGGTGTTTACCCTTACAGCCTGTATAGGTATGGCGGCATGAGATGCACTATAAAATTCTCAATGGCACGCCCTATGTAAGCGATTATTCCACACAATGTCCAATAATTATAAGACACTTATTATAACCCAAAACTCCAAAAAAAAAAGTAATAATATCCTCTATATCTCATTTTTTGAATAATTTTAATAAACACCGAATTTTACTTCATGATTTCCCCCCAAAAAACCGTATTAGAGCACAGATAACAATTTATATTTGTTAGTCAGTCTGCCTGCAATGTAAATCAAAACGAATGTAAATTATATACAGAAAAGGAAGCGGCTATCTTAATGTTAAACTGTCAAACAGGTCAGAACTAAACACTAAAAAATACAACACTCCAAGCTAAAACTAAAAACTAAAAAAATGAGATTTAATAAAAACTTAAACAAGACAAAATTAAATGATAATAAATTACATCAGTGCGCGTACAAACTCCATTTTAAAAAATAGCATTAATTTAATAAAAATATTTTCTCTTTTTTTTTCTTTTTTCCAACGCCTCAACTTTGTAATACTGAAAAGCGACATTCACAAATCAAATCGCGGCTAAAATTCGTGCTGGTAACACTGAAGTACACCATTTTTAATTTTAGCTATTAACTGGCAACCTTGGTGATGTCGATTAAAAAAAGTGTTTTTTTTTTCTGGCTAGAGTAGTTCGTAGTTCGATTTTCAAAGAAGATCTCAGTTTGAGTTTCAAACCTGACGTGTACACGGCTACACATCAAGCTATACATTTCCAGTTTACACTGACCTCTCATTGTATGGAAAACCTATACAATGCGGGATCAGCTTATACTGGAATTGTATAGCTTGATCTGTAGCCGTGTGTACCAATACGACGTTTTCAAATAGCATAATGTACTTTCTTAGTTAACCTAAGGGCTCATACACACGGGTTCCGTAATTGTCGATTCGTCATAAAACACGATACGTCATGTCGGATGAACGTTCACATTGCATACGGAATCGTGTTTTATCACGATTCGGCAAAATATACGAATTGATGTTCACATTCGTTTCGTGATTCAGTTTGGTTATGGATGAACTATCGAACACAATGGATGTGAATACGAATCACGATTCGTGTTTTATGACGAACGTGTTTTTTAAAAGACTATACACACATCAAAAAAAGTTTGCGATCACTAGCTTAAGCTGATATTATTTTTTAAATTGAACTTTATCAAGAAAAATTCTTTGTTGTGTGTTTTCTTTAAATAGAAATACCCAGTTTGAAATTAAAAAATTGTACTATTTCTTATTTTTTATAAAAAACGTAACAAAAAAGATTTCGATTTTTCAAAGTGATCGCAAACTTTTTTTTGATGTGTGTATGTGATTTAAGACGTGTCCGACATTTTTCACGATTCGTGAAGCATGTGAACACGGGCATTAAAAAAGAAAAGACGCCGTCAAAAAAAAATTCGAATCGTGAAAAACGACGATTCGTCAAAAAAACGAATCGTCTTCGTGCGAATGAGCACTAAGACATCACTGACTACCCTCGAAAGAAAACATCGTAAGGAAACCTGGACTTAAAAGTCTGAAATCGCTAACAGGGAGTGAGCAAGCGTAGTGATCAATAATCTTTTCTTCTCTGTTTGAGAAGAGGACTTTGCCCTCCAATCGGACAGCTAGTGTCATTTTTCAGCCAATGGTGCCGATTCTGTTATGGACAAACTAAACTTAATTTAGGCTATTACCATCTTTTTCACTCTAATAAAATAAGAAAGAGACATACGTAAATAAGAGCTGTCAAATTTAGTTGAACTAAAAGTTCCATACTAGACGACATTTAAAACGTGTCGACTAAAACACGGTGAAGTTCAAAGCGTAAACTAATTTGACATCTCTAACTTAGTTGTTGTCTATCAGCGTCCTTTTCTCGCGCTATCTGTTAGTAAAAGATAGCAATTCTCTAATTTTAGTTTAGTTGGTGAACATAAGACTAACTCAAAAACCTAAACGCCTGTCACCAAAGCCGCCATCAGCACGAACGCATCTAATTCCCTCAATATACTAACCTATGAACAGTCTAAACATAGCTTATATATTTTTACAATAGTTTTATTTTATTTTTTTTCAATCACAACATCGAACGCCGATTTGATACATTTATAAATATTTGATAATTCTTAAAATATTCCTTTTAAGGTTTCAGAAAGCTAAATTAAGATATGCGGGCGGCCCACACACACAGTGTACCTTCATCTTCAAGTTAGGTCAATTCAAATCTTTGTGACCGTGAAGGGATCTATTTGACCGCTTATTCTTGCTGTCAAACGAATCGAGTCCACTCACGATGATGGCAGACAGAATAACAGATGGAAAACCAACCTTATTTTCACACAGTTGAGGTTCATCTGTCTGGCAAAATATAAAAAAAAAACTGTGCTTACAGTCCAACCATTTTCTTATTATTTTTTCTCAGCCTTTTAAAGTTAAATATATCTGCTAAGTAATGGTGTTGTATTTATTTATTAAAACCTTTGAATTCTTCAGGAACATGTACCGAATCTCACCCCGTTTTCGTTATTTTCTTGGGAATAAGCTACAGAGAATTCAGTCGTGACCACGGCCGGTGTAATTCAGCCGAAACGTCGGGATAAAAAGGTATTTTGTGCCTCTTAAAGTTTTTACGCGAGTAGATCCGAATCAGTATTTTTATAATACAGAATAAATATTATTGAAATATGTAAAAAATTACAATATTAAAAATGTTTTCTCAACCTTTTTTTAGATAAAGGAGTAGACTATCCGTAGCCAACCATAAAATCTGGCATTCACAGATTAATCGGAAAATGTACCGAAAATAACGAATTTATAGCAGTTTTGTAAATACGTCCTTTAAACATTTTATACTCATTTTAGCTAAAGAAAGTATTTTTTTTTAATAAATTACATTTACCTACACCCAAGCCGACGAAACTGTTTCATCAAAAATTTATTTTAGACAATAAGTGAATTATCAAATCTTCAAAAGTGTTCAATGGTAACTCGACAGTGAATCTGAGACATTTTAATTTTATACTAATTATTTTAAAGAAGGCAGAGTAACAACCGATAACTTAAAAGATTTCGAATTAATATTATTTAGCATCATCATTCAGCCGAAAGATGTCCACTGCTGGAGATAGGCCTCCACCAAGCACCGGCCACATCGACCGGTCCTGTGCTTCTCGCATCCAGCGGATTCCCGCGACCTTCACCAGATCATCGATCCACCTTGTGGTCGCCTACCCACGCTGCGTCTTCCGGTACGCCTTTACCAGATCATCGGTCCACCTTGTGGGAGGTCTAACCAAGCTGCACCTTCTGATACGCGGTCGCCACTCCAGAACCTTTCGGCCCCATCGGCCAAGCGTTCTGCGAGCAATTTGCCCCAGAATGTAGATTAAATAATAATAAAATTAACAGCCCACAGTTATGTTATACAAAATTGGTCGAATTTTAATTTAATACTTTATCAAGAAAACATAATAAAGGTACGAATTCGCCGACTGTAGACAGTAGCAGACGACACGTCACTGCGACACTACTGGTTTCTGTATTTCTATGAAATACCTTCCGCAGCTAGCGACACATCGCCCGACTACACGTCGCACAATCGCAGACGAAGAGTCGCCCGACCGCAGATCAGTAGTGCCACCGACGCTGGAGTGACAACACGTTGAATCTTTCTCAAAAAATGAGTTTTTCTAATTCCGAGGAAGAGAAACTGATAAAATGCAGCCATCTGCAGTTGGGTTCGGAATCATGACTGCAGCAACATGACGCTGCGACGTGTCGCAACGTCACGTTGTCAGCTGCTACTGTCAGTCGCCTACGAACTTGTACCTTTACTTTAAAATAATGTCTTTTGTTTTTCTGAAACTCTGCCGCTATTTACAAACAGTCTCAAAAACACATCGAACTACTCTCAAACCGGCGTATAACACATTCAATCTTAAAACACATAGTTACAAATCTGAACCTTATTCTACTTCTCACTACCGGTCTTGCGACATAATTGAACGCTGCCTACCCTCTTTTGAAGCAGCAGTGATGATCATAAGAGATTTTAAGATTTAGACTAATTAATAAACCCTTCTTTTATTTGAGATCGGTCTTGAGAATAGTTTTGACAGCTTTGAGATGATATTCAGTGCCATCTTGAGAGCGGTTTATTAATTCAGTTTCAATCTGTTGTCTATACAGTCGTGGTGTTAAAATTGTTTTTGATAAAGGGTGTATATTTAAATTCAAACAAGATTAAATTGATTAAATATTTGATTTTGATACCGAAAGCATACAAATGAAAACGTAGCCTGAAATTCAAGTTAAAGTATTCTCAGGGGTAAACTTGATCAAATTATCCTTTTTTATCGCTAAACAAACTTGATTTGCTTTAAATATACACTCTTTATTTACAAACAAAGCTAAACACATCTAAAAATATGATAGATGACGCTAAAATATTTCCCCCACCCATTTAAATCGTAACCTCACTAAAGTTCCTTAACATCATGACTTAAAAGCTTACAATTTGACAGCGGAAAACTGATATATGTCTATTTCACTCGCACTTAGTAGTTTCACATAAGTCAAGTACTTTTCGAAGACGAGGCTTGACAATTTTCACTATTCTTGATGACGAACAAATAGATATATGTCTATGTCACTCGCACTTAGTAAGTTCATTACTGTTAATCATTTCAGGAGCAGAATCCCGACTGTTCGTTTACGTAACACGAAAAAATATCTTTGTCACTATCACTTGGTAAAACAATCCCGCATAATTCTCGTTTTGTTCTGCCAACGAACAAGCTGAAATATGTCTTACTCACTCGCACTTGTAGGAATTACGTATGTCTGTCTTACTTTTCTCCGGAGGAGGAGCTGGAGGCTCTCCCGCGGCCTTTCTTTCCTCTCTTGTCATCGCTGTAGTCTTTCTCCGAGGGTTTCTCTTGGGGAGGTGGGTCAGGTTTGGTTGGTTGCTGCGGTTGAGGAGGCAGGTTGCCGCTCTGAAAGTTGATAAACTCTTTAAAACTCGCAAACAGTTGCCAGCAAAAAATAAAGCCGTAGACCGTAGAGAGACTTTATTACCGTCTGGAAAAAAATTGCGTATAAGTAATAGGCAGGGTTGGCATGATTAAAACAAGTTGTTTTAAAACACATGTTTAAAACAGTGTTTAAAGCAGTTTGAATTTAAACTGTGTTTTTTATCACACGTTTAAAAACACAGATTCTAACAAGTTTTACGCACAGTATAAACAATAAGAAAAAAACAAGCTTTAAACTACTTTTCATGGCGAATGAATGGATATAAAATGAAAATAAATTAATATTTAGGAGTCTAAATAGCTTGACATAAAACCAGAAAAAAAACAAAAAAAAAACACTTGTTTAAAACAACTTGAACTGTTTGTTTTATAAAATTTAAAAAAAAAACTTTTTTTTTCTACCCTTGTAATAGGAGTACCTAGAAGGGAGTTTTTTTTTCATTCTATTATTTTTAAATTGATCTATCAATAGATAACTTCTATTGAAATGCAGGTGCGTATGATTTGAATTTAGATATTGAATCGATATAATTATTACAAAATTTCCGTTTTTATCGTTTTAGTATGAAATTTTACTTCAAATTCGTAGTATTTATTGATAGATAAATTTGATTACAGGTTAATGAAAATGAATAAAAGCTATACCATAGGCTTTTACTCTGTTCACCTATTATACCCAATTTTTTTCCAGAAGGTAAAAAAAGTCATCCCATACAGTAAACATTTGTTTAAAAACTCTGTTTCAGAAACAAGAATGCCTGTACTAAACTCTGCTAAGTCAGAGCTTAACTATAAAATACTTAAACTAAGTCTATCCTAATTATCAAATTCATCTGCACCAACTAGATTACATAAAAGTACTCCTACGTTTGACGTTACCTAATAGGGTATTTGACTGAAAAAATCTAATTAGTCCGTCAGCTAAATTATCAAAAAAAAAATTACCCGTATTTTTTCTTTTGTTACGTAAACTCAAACTGACGAAGATACGACACTTTCAAAATTGGCAAAACGTCACAAGCAAATACAATTTTTACTAGCTTCTGACGTCACAAGCCTCCACTCTCGAGTTTTGATGGGTTTTATCTTTCCAAATATTCATAGACAAAACAAAAGAAAAAATAAGTGTCCATTATTTTTCAAGACTCTAACTGGGGGACTAATTAGATTCGCAATTCATTGCTGCTGTCAACATGCCTATTGAATGAAAGAGTGAATGAGCGAGATAGTTATACGAGATAGAGTGGGAGAACCATACTGCGATCGCCAACCCGCCTGCCAAGCGTGGCGATGACGGCAAACCGCCCCCCTTTTGGGGGAGGCCTATGTCCAGCAGTAGACGTCTTTCGGCTGAATGCTGCTTCGTCGTGGGGAGCAAGCTGAAACACTTGTTTCCCAATACGACGTGATTTACTTAACGTGATTGTGACGGTGGTAGTGGTGGCGACTAGCGGGGTGCGCCTATAAAAGGGCCGGCACGCTGCACTTCGTCCTCTCTCGCGCCTCAGCAGCCGCTAGTTAAGTACTACACCTATACCTGAAGACCCTGGACTCCTCGTATCGTATTGTCTAAAGAACCACGCCCTGTAAACTAGTCTAATTTTGTAACTATTATAAAATACACACATCAAAAGTGCCTAGGGATCAAGCATTTTTATGCGGATTTCTTGAGATTGAGATGTGGCTTTGTAATAAATTTATGATTTTATAAATTTATATGGATCCTTTTTGGTGCATTTCATAATTTGAATCAGGAACTGTGAATCAAATTCGAGTAAAAGATGAAAATCAGCTGTCAATATTTTCCCTATAAAAACATACAACGCATTGAAGACATTATTAGTGCTACTGTTTCCCTACTACTGATTAAAACCAACGTTATTATGGAGCGGCGACGTCATTTAAGCAGGGAAGAAATGCTCAGAGCCGTGGGAATGATAGAAGCTGGTTCCCGGCAACGTACTGTGGCTTTAGCTCTGAATACAAGTCAGAGTGTTATCAGTCGACTTTGGACACGTTACCGAAGCACTGGTACCGTGGCTGAGCGCCATGGAGGACGGTATCGCTGCACCACACGGAGACAAGACCGATACATTCAAATCTTAACTCGAAGAGCTCCAACAATAACCGCCATGATGTTAGCCGTGAGGCTTCATCACTCTTCAGGGAACTTAATTAGCGACCAAACAGTCAGAAACCGCTTGCATGAAGTGAACCTTCATTCCCGAAGACCGCTACGGGTACCACCTATAGCAATGCACAATCGTAGGATTCGATATCAATGGGCTCTTGGACACAGAAATTGGGCAGAAGAACAATGGCGTTTCGTGTGCTTTTCTGATGAGTCTCGTTTTGGTATGAGACCGGATACAAGACGTATACGACACTGGAGAACCCCTGGACGCCAACAGCGATTAAAATCCTGCCAGGAAGTCCATCCTTATAGTGGTGGAACCATCATGGTATGGGCGGGTATTTGGATCGGCGGAAGAACTGAGTTGATTTGGATCAGAGGCAACCTCAACGCTCAAATTTATGCTGAGACGATTGTATCAGACGTCATCGTTCCTCTACAAGCGCAAATCGGTCCCTTATTTCAGTTAATGCATGATAATGCACGACCGCACACCGCAAGAGTTGTAAGACAGACTCTCGCCGCAGCTAACATCAATGTCCTGCCCTGGCCTGCTCAGTCGCCAGACTTGAACCCGATTGAGCATGCATGGGATATGCTACAGAGAAGAGCTCTGCCGAATATGGAGGGTATCCAGTCGCAAGAAGACCTTTTTTTGTTGTTGCAACGAACATGGGCGGCCATTCCACAGCGTGATTTGGATGAACTCATTTTGAGTATGCCAAACCGATGTTCTTGTGTTGTTAGTGTTCGCGGTAGAAACACGGATTATTCATTGTTTAAGTTACCCAATAAAATTTTAAAGAAAACTGTTATTTCAGTCTTTTTTTCGAACTTTTGTGTTAGTGGTTCAAATGTCAAAAATCCCTTTATTAGGAAAATGGCAAATTTCTTTATTAATGCAAAGGTGACTTGGTTTATCGTTACTGTGACAAACGAAAACACTTTATTTGATGAATCCTTAAAGAAAATTTTAATTAATATCAATCAGGAGAAAAGTTATTGCAAAAATATATGTTGATCCCTAGACACTTTTGATGTGTGTATATTATTGTATGGTAAAAAGTGTATCCCTTAATATTCTTATGTAGGTACACTCCTGCTAAACTGCTTCTGCTTCTTGCTAGATTCTGATTTTATGTGCACATGCTCGTTACGGGTTGACTCCTCAAGCCACCCTTAACCCGCTAAGCGTGACAAGATTTAAGATGAGATGTTACCTTCTTCTTAGCGTGCTTTTCAGTCTTCTTGTTGGCTCTGTGGTCATCATCATCTCTGTCGCGAGTCCCCTTGCGCCCCATAACGCCAAGGAGTTTGCTCACCATACTGTTCTTACTTCGACCCTCAGATTCTAGTGGTTCTGGTGACTGTGGAACAAAGATTGGAGCATTTTTTTATACATTGTTCCACGTGAGTGCGTTTGCAAATCTTTACATGCACAAACGCCCAGACACGGAACAGTTATCTGTAGGCCACACGAATATTAGTTCCGTGTGGGAATCGAATCTGCGACACGTTGCGCAACAGACGAGCACTTAGCCACTCCTCCAATAGGGTCATCTAAATAATTAATAAATAAATAGGAGAAAAAACTAATATTATATGGGGCCAAACGGCCTCATAATATGCGAGGCCTCAGAAGGGCCAAATAATAGCAATATTTGTTATACAAGAGTGCAAAGTTGCTTTTTAACCGCGTGCTCAATTTTGATGACCGAGCAAACGAAGGATTCTAAAATGGAATCACGACCGCAGAGAGTGATTCAAAAATTAGAATCCTGAGCGTCAGCGAGGGAATCAAAAGAGCACGAGGTGAAAAATCTTTGCACTCGAGTGCAACACGTAACTTTTCATCCCACCTCAGCGAGAAAATGACTTAATGTAAAAAAAAAACTTCCTCGTTGCTAGAATCACCCATTTTAGATTTTTCACTTGTTTTCAAGTTTCTTGCTGTGTAGTACTGTAATTATAGACATAATAGATAAACAATGGCGGCCGTACCGTTTTCGGTACACTTGGGCGGTTCAAGTTAACCTAAGGTTTTAACAATATGACGTGAAAAGAAATAGGCGCGCGTAAAGCAAATTAAAAAAAAGTAATACACCAAGAAGGTTCCGTGTCTGAGTTTTAACAAATTAAAAAAGGTTGTATGATAAATTCGGCACCATGGAGGTAGAAGTAAATAGGTTTAATGAAGTTTTGAATTCACAAACTTGGTGCACACGATGTTCTAAATTCAATTTACTTTATCCTCTAGTGGATAAAAACGGCTTTTGCACTCAGATATCGAAGAGCAAAAATACTCTTTCCGAGATGGGGGGATGAAAAAATATTAATGTTGAACAGTATGTTGACAAGTTAAATAAATGAAACCCACCTTGATCGCGTCAACGGACTCCTGTTTTTTCAATTCCATTTTCTTCGCAGACTCATTCCTCTTAGCTTCCATTTTCTCTTGTTTTTTTTCTTTTTCTAACTTCTTATCTTTTTCTTGTTTCTCAACCTTTTTGATAGAGCCAGTTCTCTCCATTACTTTATCTTTAGTTTTATCTTCTTTTAATACAGCAGAATACTCAGGTTTTTCCTCCATTCTAGATACAGATTCTTGTTTTTTCATCTCTGGTTTATCTGGCTTCGACTTTTGTTTGTCTTTAGACTTTAAGTCTTCGTCTTTGAGACTTGAATCTGACTTATTTCTGGTTTTCTGTTGGACTTCAACTGCAGGTTGTTCTTGTATTTGTTTTTTTGTGTCTCGTTTATCTTCGATCGTTATGCTGGGTTCTGTGCTTGTCCGGCTGTCATCTGCAAACAAAATTGGTTATACAGTAAGTAAAATAACAGAAGGCGTTGTCTTAAAACCTTTAATTTACATAAATAATAGGTTAAAATAAAAATAGACAAAATAAAAACAGAAAAAAAAATGTTATACGTTTTGGAACGGGAAACCAAAACAGTAGCGTAGATAGGTTTTAAATGCGATGTTGCCGAGTTTTCCAGATTGATAGACAAGTGCGTATGTACAGTAAGCGTTGCTTTGAACCCTTTCCCTGTCCCGTGAATCATATATGAACAAGTGCATTGTTGGAGGGCTGATTTACACGAGAATAGTTTCTCGAAGCGAGTTTGATGTTATCTCTGTTTTTCTCGCTGAAAAAGACAAAGACAGTACGAGACTCGCTTCTAGAAACTATTCTCGTGTAAACCAGCCTTAACTATTGTGTCTGCTGTCTTTACAGTAAACCTGGTATCAATGTTTTTTTTTTTTTATACAAGGTTAGTCAGAAAGGGGGTACTAATCCACAGGCCACTTAAAGTATCACTGAGGACGGTTTTAAAAATAGTGTTAAAATTTCAAAATTCGATGTTTTTAATTTCCATGTAAAATAATTTTTATTCTAGTTTTTTCAAAAATTCTTCGTCCCTACTATACTTACGAATTCAGAAAATGGAGGTTCTAATTCGTGACCCCAAATATGACCTAAAATGTAAACACAGCTGATTATAGCTGAGGATAGATCGAATATAGCATATTTTTTTTAATTGTTGAACAGCTATTTCTCTTAAACTATTGACTTTTGGGCAAAGTAGTAGAACAAAAGTTACTCATTATTATGGGTACTTTAACACCCTTTCGGATTAGTACCCCCTTTCTGACTAAGCTTGTATATATATTTTTCTTTGATTGGGAATATTTTTTAACCGACTTCAAAAAGGAGGAGGTTCTCAATTCGGAAGTTTTTTTTTCTTTATTTTCGTTCATAACTCCGTCATATGTAGACCGGATTTGCAATATTATTTTTTTGTTTGAAAGAGTATTCTTTCGAGGTGGACCCATTTAAAGGTGAAGATCTGATGAACACCCTCGGAGATCGACAATGGAACTCTACAATGGATAACAGCAAATTACCCGGAATTTCTGTAATTGCATGTCTGTGTATTGTTTATGCCACATAAAATAGAAAAATAAAACAACATAAAAAAAACCAACTTTACAAAAAACTAAACAGAGTAAAATAATTAATTATAACGAAATAGATAGTATAGCATAATCTGAATTTTCCAAAAACAAATTAGTTTTTTTTTTCGAGAACACGATCCCCCTTATTACAAAAGATGGTCTAAGAAAAACCTAGGTTTTAAAATAGCTCCGTCTCTTTTTGTTACATAACATAAGAAAGTGATGGGTATATTTTAAACCTGGGTTTACCTAAGTCTTGCTTTAAACCATCTATTGTAATAAGGCCCGATTAATTTACTTACCCAAGTACACCTCCCGGGACGTGTCCAAGTTGGACATGTCAGTGGACGTGTCGATAAACGATTCGTCGGACAGCGAGAGTGATGCGAACGAAGCGGACCCTTCAAACGATGACTTGTCCATACTTGTCTTAGGTGAAGACGTGAAGATGCTTGGTGTCGATTGCTTGGCTGGTGTCCTAGTGATGGGAGAAAATATTAAAAATGGGAAGTGTGTAGTCTGTGGTAGGATATGTTATCCACTATTTAAAAACCCAGTTATGCTTTATATCAGATAAAGGGTCTGTTTTAAATGAAATTATACAGGATGTAAACGATTTCGTGTAATTCTCTCGAACCACCATGATCTATTAATGGCATAGATTAGGCACGCACGGGATTTAGTTTGATAAAAATAAAAAAAAATTACTTTACTTTATGAGTAAGTGATCATATCTGAGCCACCTAAAAAGGATTTAATAAAAAAATAGGAACAAAAATTCGTCTACAAAGCACAGAAAAAGGATAAAAGAAAAAAAACGGTACATTTCGATGCCACACGTAAATAAATGAAAGCAAGGCGACACAGCTGGCTAGCGCAATATCGCTACGCGCAGTCAGTTAACTTGGGACGCTAAAATTACTCAGATACAGAATACCATGTTTATTATGAAAACTTTTTTTTGTTTATTCTGAAACAAACCCATGCTGGGTCAACACTGAAGCGTGACACTGAGTCAACAGTAGATCACGCGGTTTTAAAGAATTACACGATCGTCTAGGTCTAAAAGAGAAGTTCGAGGATGACTGCTACATACCTAAAAAGAAAGAAAAGAGAAAAATATTTATTTTGGACTTACACAAGCAGTTAAAAAAACAATATATAAACGCAAAAAAGGATAAAAAAAATAAAACTACCTGCATACGGCCAAAAAAGGCTCCTATCTCAGCATAATGCGGCGACATTTAAAAAAAACAAAATGTCGGAACGCTGGTTTGCAGATAACACCAGTGATGCCACGGGTATTAACGACACAAATAAATAAATAGATTACGTACAATATTAAAATTTAAATACTACTAAATAAAAGCAATAAATAGTTTATAATAATCATATGTGTTACGTGTGTGTGTAGTACCTGTTGGGCAAGTTCCTGGCATGATGCGTGGGCGAGTCCTTCTCCTCGGCGATGCGCGGCAGCGGCGCGGGCGCGTCGTCCTGCTTGTCTGCGGGGGGCGGCGTCGGCGTAGGGGGCGCGGGGGCCGCGGCGCGCCACACCACGCCCCGCCGCCCTCCTCCCGCACCCGACACCCCCACCGCGCCCACCGCGCCCGACCCCGAGCAGCACAGGGGGGATATGGAGCACTTTGACTCCGCTGATCGGGGGTGTAATCTGCATTGACAAGTTGGAACGTCTTTAGTCGTTTATTTCTGATAAAAGTCTTATTTAGATGACCTAAACTTGGTTGTAACAGAAATACACGAAATAGATAAATAAAGAATACAGAAAAGTGAGAAAATATTTTACGAACTGATGAATTAGAAATGGACACATAAAATGGAAGCATGCGTTTAACACAAACGTTCAAAGCACACATAATGTACACATGAAAAATATAATGATATATTTTCATAAACTAAAACATTAAATACTTACAGACACAATTATTACAGTACAGAATATTTACCCTATTTTTTGTGGCAACGCCATTCGCACGAAAAAAACCATGCTAGCTTCCTCCTTTATCATTTACCTGTCAGGTGATAATGCTCTCCTGAGCAAGGACGAGGGCAACGTCTCGACTAGCCACCAATGACCTCTGGCTCTGGTTTCAATAGGCACCTAAAAAACTACGCTACCTTCCACATTTATCATTTACCTGTCAGATGACAAAGCTCTGCTGAAGAGGTCTCGCCGAGACACTAGCTACTGATAAGAAATACTCTACGTAGTTCCACTTATTATTAAGTTTTTATTTCAAAAGATAGGACAAAGCCACACTAACTTCGTCCTTTTTAACCAACTTCAAAAAGGAGGAGGTTCTCAATTCTACTGTTTTTTTTATGTTTCTTATGCGAGTATTCCGCCAATTATGAATGGATTTTAATGTTTTTTTTTTGTTTGATTGGTCATTCTTTAGAGGTGGTCCCATTTACCTGTCAGACGAAAAAGCTCTCCTGAGCAGCGAAGAAACTGGGTATCATCTAGCTGCTGGCACTAAAGCCTACCTTAAGTAGTTACTTATTGGAATAAGCACCGAGGAAGAAATCGCGGAGTTCCATCTTTGTCATTTACCTGTCAGGTGACAAAGCTCTCCGGAGCAATGGCGAGGCGGGGTCTCTCCTGGGCCAGGCGCGGCGCCCCCCCACAGCGCCGCACTCACGCGCGGCCAGCGGCGACGGGCTGCGGGCCTCGCAGCGACTAGTCGCGGTAATGTAGGGTTAGTTGTGATTGTGACTGGTAACCAGTGATGTTCACATGCGAAGACAAGGTTTACAGCCCTCAAAGTAAGTTAAAGGTCACCTATTCTTTATGTCTGTTACGTCAAGAATTTTTAAGTCTAAAAATAAAAGAAAATCTCAAAATTGACGTGTAAATACCTCGAAAAATGGAGAGGGGAAAATCTACAATAGGGTATTTGATTAAAAAAATCTAATTAATCTGTCAGTTAGATTATCAAAAAATATTTGACACGTATTTTTTCTTTTGTTACGTAAACCAAAATTGACGAAGATACGGCACTTTTAAAATTGGCAAAACGTCACAAGCAAGTCAAAGTCAAAGTCAAAGTTTTTTATTTCAAATAGACCAGATTACAGGTACTTTTAAAACGTCAAAACTAGGTGCACGGTTCCAAAAGGTAGGTTGCATGGAGAAGAGCCGGCAAGAAACTCCATGAATACTCTTTTCAAAATAGTACTTCAGGATAATTCCATTACAGTAGAGTGAGAAATAGAATGAGAATAATGCAGGTTAATGTAAGAAATAAACTCACATAAGAGTAACAAATAGAAAAATATGCCTCCTAGGATTGCCATAGCAGTTAAGAGCTGACCAGTCCCGACAGACAGCACCCGTTCACGAGCATGACGTGCACATCCGCATCGCTTAACTCAACCATATTGTAGGGAACCCAACGACCGGATATACAACGCCACCATCAGCAGGGCATTTAAGTGAGCATGACAGACTCATACTACCAGACAATAGGCGGTAATATGATTTGATTATAGATGTATCATTAATTGCTGCATGATGCTCATACTTTACAATTTGGAACACAATATTATTAAAACAATATTTGTAAAAACAATATTAGACTATTTAGCCAGAGTATTATATGTACAATAAAGAAAAAAAAAATATTATAATACAATTGAATTTAAAAGAAATTATATAAAAATTGATAAAATAATGTACAGGTTATTTTATAAGTCAATAAAAAAAATAAGAATACTAGAAGTAAACATTAGAAATAATGTTAGGTCATGCAACCAACCAGTTAGACAGGGCCAGAGGGTCGCAATGTGCAGGACGGAGTTGTACGCCAGGCATCTTTATCTTCGATATATTGATTTATGCTATAATACGCTTTAGATAACAAAATACGCTTAACAAATGATTTAAACTTTACATCCGGTAAATCAGTAATACTAGATGGTATTTTATTATAGAACCTAACACTGTTCCCCATAAACGACTTGCTGGTTTTTCTTAGTCTAAAACCAGGTACTGTTAGCTTGTGTTTATTGCGAGTATTTATGTTGTGGACGTCACTTTTCTTGTTATACTGGGCAATATTCTTTCGAATGTACATAATGTTACTAAGTATATACAAAGATGGTAGGGTAAGTATATTTATTTCCTTAAATAATTCACGAAGCGATTCACGGCAGCCTAGATTATAAATAGCTCGGACTGCTCTTTTTTGTAATATGAAAATAGTACCTACATCAGCAGCCGAACCCCACAGTAATATGCCATACGACATAATACTGTGAAAGTATGCAAAGTACACCAACCTAGCCGTAGCTACATCAGTCAACTGCCTAATTTTCCTAACGGCAAATGCAGCAGAACTCAGTTTGCCTGCAAGTGCCTCTATATGAGGTCCCCATTGCAATTTAGAATCTACTGTGATGCCCAGGAAGACAGTTGAGGGAACCGGATCCAACGCTTTCCCGTCAAGTTTCACATTTGAACTAAAGTGGGGTACATTTGAGGTGGAGAATTTAATACATTTGGTTTTTCCTGCATTTAGGAGAAGATTATTAGCAGAAAACCAATTTGAGATGACATTAAGTGTATTGTTAGGTTCTACAAGATCCCTGTCCTTCCTATCCACTTTAAATATAAGTGACGTATCATCAGCAAATAGGACTATGTTAGACATTGTATCCTTTATTATGTTTGGAAGATCATTGATATAAACAAGGAACAGAAAGGGGCCTAAAATTGATCCTTGAGGAACTCCCATTTTAACTAATGAGCCTACAGAAGTGACGTTACCAACAGCCACCCTTTGTTCCCGATCCGACAAGTATGAATTCACAAGATCTATAGATTTACCACGGATTCCGTAGTATTCCAATTTTAGGATGAGCGTGCGGTGATCCACGCAGTCAAACGCCTTCGAAAGATCACAGAACACTCCTACCGCATCCCGTGCCTCCTCCCAAGCAGCTAATACTGTTTTAATCAGAGTGGATCCAGCATCCTCCGTTGATCGTCCCTTCGTGAATCCAAACTGACTCTCGTGAAGAATCCTATTTTTGTTAAAATATACTAACATTTGATTTAAAATTATTTTTTCAAAGATTTTGCTTAATGCTGGTAACACAGATATTGGCCTATAGTTAGATGCGTTGTTTAGGCAACCTGTTTTAAAAATGGGCACTATTTTACTACATTTCATTAGATCGGGAAAAATGCCTTCCATAATGCAAGTATTAAAGATCGCCGCCAAAATAGGCGCGATGTTAACTATTATTGACTCGACAGCTTTAATTGACAAACCCCATAAGTCCTCGGTTTTCTTAACTGCTATTGTTTTAAATGTCTTTAATATGTCTGAGTGAGAAATAATACTAAATTCAAAATTTGCAGTATTAGGTACATGCAATTTTACATTTTCCTTTAAGAGTGTCTCAGCTGCTAAAGGGGACGATGGAAGATATTTAGTAGTCTCTATGGGAATATTAGTAAAAAATTGCTCGAAAAAATTTGCAACTACAGATTTATCTGAAACTAGTTTGTCATCTATATTTATGTTTAATACACTATCCGTAAGCCTACGATTACCAGTTTCAGTATTTATTATTTTCCATGTCGTTTTTATTTTATTATTTGATTTATGTATTTGACTACTAATATAAGCAGCCTTTGCTTGCATGCAAACCTTTTTGAAGATTTTTGAATATTGTCTAACATAACTATGAAACTCATTATTAGATGTATATGACTTTTTGTCGTATAGATCGTACAAGACATCCCTACTGCGTCTTATACCTACAGTGGCCCAGGCACTGAACAAGATTTTATGTTTTATAATTACTTTTTTCACTTTGCAAGCCTGTTGGAACTCGTTACTTATAGCAATAAACAGTGTACGATACATTGCATTGGGGTTGTCAATTTGTGGCTCTAATGAAAACAATTGTGTTTCTAGATTTTTACTAAATTTTTCTAGACTCTTTTTTGTCAATGTCCTACATTGTATTATTTTGGGACCTTCGACTGCTTTATAATTTAACTTAACAATCTGACATTTATGGTCGGAACGAATGCCGCTAATCAGACGCTTTTCTATTAATTTAAAATTAGTCATAATATTATCTATGCATGTAGCTGAGGTGGGTGTCACTCTAGTCGGCTCAAAGAACTTATGTTTCAAATTGAATGATTTAAATAAAGATAAAAGATTTTGTTTATCTGTGGTATTTACTAGAATGTCAATATTGAAATCCCCACATAATAATAACTTTTTATTTATTTTTATTTTCCTAAGGGCATCCTCCATTGTTAAAAGAAAATGGGAGGTATTAGAGGAGGGAGGCCTATAAACACACAAAATCACATACTCCTCCGTTTCTGCACACGCGAGCTCGCAAACTCGTTCAACAGAGAGATTGCGAATATCTAGTCGCTCTTTACACTTCAGGTGATCTTTAACCATAATTAAGGTTCCTCCACCTTCCGCTGACGCTCTCTGGAACGAACTGGCTATTTTAAATTTATCTATATTAAATAACATCTTATCTGCCTTTAGCCAAGTTTCTGTGAGGCATAGAATGTCTACATTATATTTTTCAACAAATAGTTCTACATCTAAGATTTTGCCAGAGAAGCGATTTATATTTTGATGTGACAAAATTAAACAATGGCTATGCTTCTCTGTTGTCGAACTGGCTAGTTTAAAATATTCTGGCTAACAACCTTGTTATTAGTACTATTACTAAATTGAGTGGTAGTGAATGGTAACTTCGTCATACTACTTATGACTGTGTTAAAATTAAATACTAACAACATAGCAATATGTTGCCTAGGTTTCTTAGGGAGATAAACAGAATCCCTGTTCAGTTGAAGTTTACCAATAAAAGCATTGGTGTCAAAAAATATAAACTTGTCACTATGGTGACTTACTAAAAAGTGCATATGCATATTTAGCGCGTGAACATAATTATTTTGTCTGTCTGACAAATGATCGAGATAGGGAAATGCACATAATGTACAATTTTTACTTGCTTCTGACGTCACAAGCCCCCACTCTCGAGTTTTGATGCGTTTTATCTTTTCAAATATTCGTAGATTTAACGAAAGAAAAAATATGTGTCCATTATTGTTCAAAACTATAACTGGCGGACTAATTAGATTTTCAATTTATTGATGCTGTCAACATGCCTATTTGATAAAAGCTGACAACTTGAAAATTAAACTTTTTCTAAAAATATTATATCTTGTTTTATAATTATTGACGAGTCCCACGATATTCTATTCTGCAAACGAGTCTTCGATGGAAATTAGAAACCAATTATTGAAAAATTCTAATTTTGGGGAAACAAAACAATGTTATCACCTCAACAATTTTATAACTGTGAATATAATGAATTGTCTGTTGTTTTTTAGTCAGTCATGCACATGGATCATAGACATTGGACAAGCACGGACATAGACAAAACGAACATATGTATTTCCCATGAGAAATGGAGTGTGTAGACACGCATGTATGGATGGAAGAATATTATATTATAAACTATGTCCCCATACAAAAGATGGTGTAAGAAAAATCTGTTTTGTTTTTATCTCGAGTAGAATATAAAACTTCCTCATCGCACGCTAGTAATAGACGCGTGTTGTAAGATTATACAAAACCCAGCACACACCCAGATCACACAGTCCGCCTGGCTAGCTACCACCGACACATTAAAGTCCGGTGCCAAGCAGTATAAAAGACACAACAAGATAATCGTTCAGGGGTGATTCTATCATTACAGTTATAGCTATCGGTATGTCAGGATTGGGAGCAAGGTAAACGTAGGAATGCTCTCGCTTCGTCGAATGACCACCGCCTTTACAAGCTTAGTTTTAGTATATACTAAACCTGAAACTAGTTTGTTCAGAATCACTAGGAGAATCAATTGACATATTTTTTACAACACTTTTTTTTTCATTAATTTCAATTTTGTTTCAGTAGTTTTCTACCCATTACCGTTGACGGGAATAGACACCTCGAGGCTTGAGACGGTTCTCTCGGTCAGTTTCCGTGTATTAGACAACCCCTCTGCATAGCACATCTCAGGCATTTCACACTTTTTTAGGGAACTTAACGCGACATAAACTAAGGTGTCTCTTGGAGATTTACTAAAAAAAAACACATATTCAGGCAGTTCTGATGAAAATCTTGTTGGGGTGTCTCGGTTTTCGTATAAAGTAAAAATAAGGTTGTTTAACCTCGGGTGCGTTGATCCATATTGACGACTACCTTCTTTTGTCAACATTGCCCAGAGCTACCCGCTACCGATAACAGCAGTTTACTGTGTTCCATTGTGTGTATGTGAGAGGGGTATAGAGGAATCCCTCTATATCTCTGTTACTTGGATTCGTGTGCTCCATCTTAGACCTCGTCTGCGATTACTATCAGGTGCGACTAAGGTCAAACGTGACTAGGGTCTCTGCTCGAGAATTCTCGAGGCGAGAAATGTCGAGAAATCATGCCAACTTCGAGACAAGAAAAAACACCTCGAGAACTCAAGAACTCGAGAAATCATAGACTCTCTTTTATTACTGTAAAATTGGCTTAAAAGTTGCGTAATCTTTACATTCTGGCTTCATTGTTCACCTTACGAGGCGCGAGTAAGCGAGGCAAGCGAAACAGACACCTAATATAAGTACACCAACTCCGTCAAATAAAAATTAACTGTAAGATAAACTCCGTTCATCTATTATTGGGTTTCTGAATACAAAATCGACAATTATCCAAACAATAAGTAAGTTCATAAATTGACCACTAGATGGGATCTTTTTTTTGCCCAGCTAAATATATTTTTCTCGCCTTAAACTTTACAACTTTTTGCAGGCAGCTCCAGGTTTAAATGAAAATCTCCACTGGTATATGGATTTTAAAACGAACCATTACTAACATATACATATAAAAATATAAAGTAGAATCTGGGTAACAGCGTACCCAGACTCTAAGTTAATCAAAGCATTATGAACTATGTCGGTCTTTGTTGCCCTCATGGAGTAGTTTAATCCTAAGACGGCATGCCTGAATTCACTTGGAGAAAAAATATCCTAACCATTACCTTAACCATTGTAGCTACATGAAAACGAGAAATAATTTCTATCTCTTTGTTATTTTTCATCATTGCAACAACACAATAAAACTATGAAACCAAAATATTTTAAATTTTATTGTAATTTATAATATTGGGCGTTAAAGTTTATTAATATCTGAAAGAATAATATTTCTAGGCTAACGTACCTATTTGTGGTGTATGAATGGGTTCTAAGGCAGGATTGGTTATTTCACAAAGAGATATCCGTGAACATTTCGGATGGATTTCTTCGATGCCTTTTTTATTGGTAGGTACTGATATATTTGGAATAGCCTCCAGTATTTCCAAATCAGACTCCTATGAACTACTCGAGTCCATTTCATTGGGAATCCAAAACTCACTATCCAGAATAAAATACTAATAATAAAACTCCAAATGCTCTTGTATAAAATATGATATAAAACGACAAATAAAGTTCTAGAACTGATAAATGCCCCAAACTGATCAGTTAAGTTAACTGAAGTTTAAACTAAGATCATCTTCTGACTGGGGTGTCCAGAAAAGCAATGTGTCAGTTTATCGAACCATAGCGGTAGAATAGATAAACTACGGTTAGGAGTACCTCAAAAACCGGAAAAATAAGATACGTGAAGTTTGAACTAGTATTATCTTCTGACTGGGGTGTCCAAAAACACAATGAGTCAGTTTATCGAATTAATAGCGCTATCGAACAGATAAACTACGTTCAAAAGTACCCCAGAAAACGGGCAAAAGATGTTTTTTTAAGGTTTTTAAAAATTTCTCGAACGACCCGAGAAACCCGAGAAATCGGTCTCGAGAATTCTCGAAACCCGAGAAAAAAATTTTGTCGAGAAAACAGAAACCCTAAACGTGACGAAGTCTAATAATAAAAAAACAAACTTCAGGTTTTAGAATAACTCTTCTCGCTTTGTTCTACGACGTTAGAAAGTGATGGGTATAGTTTAAATCTGGGTTTACCTTAATCGGTACCTAGTTTGTACCATCTTTTGTAATAAGGGATGTATGATTTCTGTAATATGGTTTAGACTCATGTGACAATTTTTTAGGATCATATTCATACAACCAGGGCCCCCAAGGCTGCTAATTTACAAACACTTAAATAGTTTGGATAGTGTGTCGATAGAATAGTATTAAACATTCGGTCTTCTGATAGTTATTTATGACCAGTGGCTTTTTACTGACTTTCCATTGCACTATTACTTCAATAAAAAACATTGAAGGTTTAGCAGAATATCCAATCTGTCACAATCGTAGTTGAATCTCAACAGGGTCGATGAGATGACAATTGTGTGTATTTTTTTGTTATTCTTGATTTATTTTTACTTTTTGCTATTTTTGGCTATGTGCATCACGTCAAAAACGCAAATAAATGAATTTGTTTCCATTTTATTTTAATTAGCAGGCTTGGGCCTTTTAACTGTTGCTTAAATTTTATGTAAACACTATTATCACAGTTTATATATACAGGGTGGTAATTTGAAATGGGGCATGAAGGGCAGCTACCTTAACCATTGTAATTATAGGAAAACGTTCATAGAAGACCACCCCTAACTTTTGGGATAATTTCAATCGGCATTCACAGATTTTGAAAAAAAAGTACAGTCAGCGAGAAAAAGGGCTGTTTTCACAAAACTTTTTTATGATGCCAATCGATTCCATTTCCCATAAGGATCAAAAGACTCTTGGGGACCAACTGAGGTTTGAGTACTAGAAACGTCAGAAATCACAAAAAACTATTTGAGATGGGTTAGTTATAAGGGCAGCTACCTTAATCTTTGTCGCTACAGGAAAATGTTGATAGGAGACTGGCCATAATTTTTGAAATTATTTCGAAACGTAAAAAAGAAAAAAGAAAAAATTTTTTTTGGTACAGGCCGCAAAAAAATGGTCGGTTCTCACAAAACTGTTTTATGATGGCAATCGATCCCATTTCCCATAAGGATCAAAATACTCTTATGGACCTACTGAGGTTAGATTACTAGAAACATCAGAATTCACGAAAAACAACATTTCATTAAAAGTATAAAGTTCACGAGGAAAATTTTTTTTTTTTTATTTTCGTAATTTTTGAATGCCGTTCGAAATATTTTCAAAAATTATGGACAGTTTGTTAAGAACATTTTCCTGTAGCCACAACGATTAAGGTAGCTGCCCTTATTACTACCCTATCTCAAATAAGTTTTTTGCGATTTCTGACTTTTCTAGTACTCGAACCTCAGTTGGTCTAGAAGAGTCTTTTGATTCTTATGAGAAATGGGATCGATTGGCATCATAAAAAAGATTTGTGAAAACAGCCCTTTTTCTCGCTGACTGTACTTTTTTTTCAAAATCTGTGAATGCCGATTGAAATTATCCCAAAAGTTAGGGGTAGTCTTCTAAGAACGTTTTCCTATAGTTACAACGGTTAAGGTAGTTGCCCTTCATGCCCCATCTCAAATTATCACCCTGGATATGCTAAAGCACTACCTCAACTACCTATAATCGCCTGAATTGACACACTCACACATACACGCAATGTATACCGAGTATACTCTTTGTAATGTATTCTATCACCGGTATTCATGAACGTCACTGTGAGGTCTCATAGTGCGCGCGGACGCACAGGGACCCAAAAACCTAATCATAAACAATACTTGAGGGACGAACGACACTATGCGCTCATTATAATCAACGCACAGATAAAGTAGCTCGCTAGCTACTTTACGCAACGCATAATGCGACAAATCAACACATGTCAAGCTGGTATCGAGTATAAGGTTATGTTTGTAGTGATTTGTGATACGCTGATTTGTTTTGTTTTAATAATTGCGATGTATTACAGCAGCGAAGATGATTTTGATGATTATATCCTTGAGAGAATAAACATACAAAGAACAATCAGCACAAGAAAAGTGATACGTGACTTTCAAAATCCTTTCGATTATTACAGTGCAGATGAATTTAAAAGACGCTATAGATTTTCGAAAGATATCGTTAGATCTCGCACTAAAGCTACAATTATTTCTCTTTCCGAAGAAGTAAATGGTAACTTCTTTGAGCTGAAAGAAAACAAAACGTGTTATTGTTTTCACAACTTTGACTATGAAACAAACAGAAACATACAATTTAATAAGTACCTACCATGTTTTGGGTAATTTCGTAGTCATTATAGACAAGCAACTATTATTCATAATGAAAAATTTGTTAATAATAATGTAAAACCTTTCAAACAGTCAACAACACTTTTAAAATGTTTTTGTTTTGAAATATCTCGGTTGACGTTTAATCTGTCAGTCAACCCGAGTGAAGTCGCGTCACAACTAGGGCATGAATCTCGGAATCTCGAAATATCGTAATATCGGAATCTCGGAACGCCAGTTTCGATATTACAATTCCGATACTGAGTGATCCAATATCGAATATTTTGATATCGAAATCAGTCGTTTTTTTTTCTATTTGAATTTTAAACTAAACCCATATTTTAGCTCCTTGTGTAGCGCCGAGCGCGATAGCGCACTTAACCGTATTCCTGTTGTCAGCTCGCTAAGCATGCTTAAAAAATTTGCTCATAAAAGTTATTATTTGGCGTGCGCTGCGAAAACTATTGATGATACATAAAAATAATGTACAGACGCCAGCACATCAAGCTACTACAATCTATCAAATTTCTTAAATAGATTTTCATCTTTATCGCGAAAGCATTAGGTTCAAGGTTGATTGGGAAAAGGGGAATGCCAAGATTTCCTTTACGACTCGGCCAGAAAGAACAAGAATGAAACATATCTTATTAAAAAGGGCAAATATTGTAGAATGTATTACAATAACAACATTTCCGCTGGAAGTACACCAAGAAAAGTTATAGGTCGATAAAGTTGACCTTAATAGTAGATTTTTAACTTAGGGAAGAAAAGTAATTCGAAAATCGAACTAACACTTTCTTTAACTCCGTCTACATTTTCATGACAATTTTTTTTAATCCTTGTCATATTGATAGACCTTCAATATTTTTGTAAAAATCTTAATATTATTGTTTGATTAAAGCATTTAATTATGTAAATAACAAAATTAAACCATTTTTGGTCAGAATAATACCTAAATAACCAAACCAAAACCAAGTCAAAATAAATATTATATTATTTTGTATTTGGCGTTTATTGACGTTGCCATGGCAACGATGATAAACCATGCATGTCATAATACCAAATTATATAAAAATCATACTTTTACTAAACAAAGTATTTTATTTAACAAAAATCTTGCCCAACCGGAATTCATAATATTGTATTCACGATAAGGAATAATTACATTTATGGTTTCTTACTTCGATACAGATACTTACTTTGTCGCATAATTAATCGTAAGAAACAAGTGGAAGTTATTTTAATTGTGACAAAGGTGTTGTCGCCATTAAAATAAAATCATAACAATATTCGATTTTAAACGTAATCGATTATCAAGTACCTATGCATATCATCGAATGGAATATAAAATAAAAAAATAAATATAGGCACTTATTTCGCTACATAATTTAGTTGATGGTAATAATAGCATGTTTGTAAATTATTTCATAATATTAATTTTAAATTAATATACCTAAATCAAAGAGATTAATTAAATATGTTAACTAACACTTGAACGTGTTTGGTGTTATTTATTTTGTTTCGTATAAGAAAAGTAGCCCGTTTAAGATAAATCACAACAATAGTGACAAACGTGTTGTGTTATAGTGGTTACTAGGATTATTCGTAACAGCTTATTACTAATAAAGCTTAGTACTATAATTTATAGCTAATAATGGAAGAGCACAATTCACTTAACACATTATTCAAAAAAGAAAACGTGAATAAAAAATAAATACTTGTGTAAATAAAATAAATAAATAACATGATATTATTGTGATATAATTATTTACAATTACGTTATTGTTTCATAGTTGTAATCGATTTATTAATGTAATTTTAGTATCGATATAATTTTATTTTTAATCTGTGCAACATTTCTATCTGTAGTTGTAGATAAAAAGCGTTGAAACTTACTAACCAAAACATTGAAATACTATTTAAAATGACTATCCGACGGTGTACTTCTCCAGACTTTATTTATATTACATAAATCTTACAAAAAATAAACGCGAATTAACAAAATTACGGCATGTCAGTTCATACTACTTTGTAATGGCCGGATCTTGGCATTCCCCTTTGACAGTTTCGGGTTAGCTTGACCTGCTGGCGTATGTAGTATGTACCTACTACATGTTTATATGTAGTACTCTTCATTTTCCACAAAAAAGTCCGTGATATGTCTAACTAAGTATTATAGTTAAGTCACATCAACCGTTTTTTCGGGAATTCAATCGAAAGATGAAGACATTCCTATCATAATATTAATCCTTATCCAAGTAAATAGCTTCATAATCAAGGTTGATTATGTAGTACCTACACATAAAATGTTCCTTAAATTATTCGAATCGGACCTTTCGTTTAGAAGCTAAAAGTAAGAAAAATGCTGCGGTGTGAGCGAACAGCCCAACGTTCAGTCTATTAGTTAACTACACATTTATTAATCCGCGACTTCGTCTGCATCCGCGATCACCGACATTCACGCGGACGAAGTTGCGGGCAATAGCTAGTTAATAATAATTAGTATAGGAAAATAATGAGAAAAATGTGATTTAATAAATACAGATAGATAATAAATATAAATAGATAGAGAATAAGACATACTTAAAAAAACAACCAATTTTTAACCATATCAAAGAATACGATTTAAAAATGTTTTTTATTGTACTCAAGCCAACCTCACCAAATTTGAGCAATTTATAAATCTTTTTCTTTCTTCTTCTTCCTGCCCTTATCCCATGTTACTTGGGGTCGGCGCAACACGTTTTCTTCTTCCATTCCGTCCTGTCACCCGTCATGATATCACTGACTCCCTTCTCTTTCATATCATTCTTCACACAATCCATCCATCTTTTCTTTGGCCTCCCTCTTCCTCTCCATCCATCCACATTTATATTCATAACTCTTTTGGTCACATGCGTTTCATCCCTCCTCTTCACATGCCCATACCAAGACAAACGGTTCCCTTTCAACTTTTCTGTCACTGGCGCTACTTTCAAACTTCCCCTAATATACTCATTACTCATTCCTGACCTTATCCATTCTGGTCACTCCACACATCCATCTCAACATTCTCATCTCCGCTACATGCAATCTTTTCTCACCGGTTTTCTTCACGGCCCAACATTCCGATCCATACAGTACGACAGATCTTATCACGGACTTGTACATTTTCCCCTTTAACTTTAGAGGTATCCGTGGGTCGCAAGTTATTCCAGTGACCTGTCGCCATTTTATCCTTCCTGAGTTGATCCGGTGCGTTACGTCTCGGTCTACTCCGCCATCCCCTTGGACAAGCGACCCGAGGTACCGAAAGTCGGAGCAGGTCGGTATGGGCGTTCCGGCGAGAGATATTGGCACAGGACTAGAGAGACCGCCAAAATCGCAAAACAAGTATTCTGTTTTGGTTCTGCTCAATTTCAGGCCAACACTCTCCAGTCTTTGCCACCACACTTTCAATCTGCTCTGGACCTCTAAGCCACTCTCGGCAACCAGCATAATTTCATCGGCAAACAATATGCACCAGGGAGCCTCTTCTTGGATGTCCGACGTCAAAGCGTCCATAATTACCAAGAAGAGGTAAGGGCTGAGTGCCGACTCTTGATGCAAGCCGACAGCCACATGCCACATTGAAGCTGTCAGTAGTACCCACTGTAGACCGGACATGATCACTGCATCGACTGTACATTGCCCGAATCAACTGCACATACTTCCTAGGCACACCTTTCTCCTTAAGGGCCCAATTTATAAATAAAATGTGCAATTTCTAACGAAATAACGAAATTCCGATATTAATATCGGAATTCCGATATTGAGATCTAATATCGGAAATCAGTATCGGAATTGAAAACCTTCCGATATTACATGCCCTAGTCACAACGTTAACCAATCACAGCGCCCCATTCAATGCTATGGGTCCGCACAGCAAAGGGTCCATTAAGTATTGTTTATGAAATGAATGGCCTGCCATGACGAACGCAGTGAGAAATGCCTTACTTAGCATAGTGTTGCTGCCATACTTATGTATGTAGCGTTCTTGAATACCAGTGTTAGAGGTCTTGTTGCAATGCGTGTATGTCTGTGTGTGTCAATTCAGGTGACAATAGGTAGTTGAGGTACTGCTTTAGCTTACATATCTACTGTGCTATTGTGCTGCTGGTTGCTTTACCATCACATTTTGACGACGAGATCTAACCGAAAAACGCAATGTATCCAGGAAACTGTCTAAAAAAACAGCAAGTCTCGGTTCTTGTGCGTATATCTCGGGTATGGTGTGTGTTACCTGGTGGGTGATGCGGGCTGCGGCTGCGGCGAGGGCGAGGGCGTGCGGGCCAGCGGCGACAGCGGCATGTGTTGCAGCGACGCGCGCCGCACCTCCCCGCCCGCGCCCACCGCGCCGCCCACTAGCTTGTGCTTTAACCCGTGCAGCGAGGATGGCCTGGATAAACGTTAAAAACAATTAAAACACAATAATATTTATTGTTGGCAACATTGGAAAAACGTGTACCACAGGTTAAAAAGAGCGGCACGCGCATGCGCTCTAGGGTAGTAAGTAAAATAACCGCTATTGAGGATCGTCCGATATTTTTGCTATTTTCCCCCATGGACGTATAAAAAAACGTCCATGATTTTCCCTTTTTATGATTAACTTTGTTAAAATAACTTAATAACTGACTGTGATTCAGTGTCTATGTTTAAAAAAAGTACCTTTAGTTCAAGGTATACAAGATTATATTATATTTGTCTCGTGTAGTGCCCGGATTTAAAGAATAGCACTATCCCATCTCTTCCCGTGAGTGTCATAGAAGGCGACTAAGGGATTCTCTAGAGGATGGGCAGCAGCGTTCTCTGAGTACTTTAACAACCATACTGCGATCGCAAACCCGCCTGACAAGCGTGGCGAATACGGCAAACCCCCCCTTTTGGGGGAGGCCTATGTCCAGCAGTGGACGTCTTTCGGCTGAATGATGATGATGAATATTTATAGGATGTAAACGAATTAATGTAATTCCTTCAAACCGCGTGATCTTTTAGTGACACAGATGGACCTTACATGGGATTTTTTTCAGGACAAACAAATTTTTTGTTTCAAAAAATCAACCCCTTTCTTAATGTAAGTCAGTTTAACGCGCCGAGTTTAGTGACTGCGCGAAGCGATATCGGGCTAGTCATGCCCGCCAGCTGTATCACCGGACTTATATTATTTATGCGTAGCATTGACGTGTTCTATCACATTTTTTTTAATACTTTTTTTTTTGTTTTATCTAATTCCCGTGCAGGATTAATCTGTACCAATAATAGATTATGTCGCACACCTAGATCTAAACAGAGACAACTCAAAAAAAAAACATTTTTCAGGAGACGCAAAAAACGTATATCTGCTTTATTTGTTATAAGTTTTTGTCATCTTCTGAAAAAAAAAAACATTTTTTTGAGTTGTCTCTGTTTAGATCTAGGTGTGCGATGTGGTTTAAAGGAATTACACGAACTTCTTAACAACCTGTATATTTTATACATATATTAGACAATAGTGTGTCTGGATTATTTGGACAGAACGATAATGGGTGAAATTAGACCACAAAATATCGACTAAAAATTTAAAAAATAAAAAAAAATCCTTCCCTCTTTCTTTTTTTGCTACACGAGTACAGATTGCGGTTAAGCGTTCTGCGTTCCGTTAAATGCATCAACAAGGAACGCAGAATACTGTTGTCTGTACCTTCGGAAACTCTAACTAAAAGATTGAGCTCTTTGGAACTATAATAAGCGACACTGCTAGGATATTATATTATTTCATAAGATGAGATCTTATAACTAGAGATAGGCAAAATTAAGCTTATATATCTTCATAGTCAAAAATTAACTTTAGGTAAATATTCAGATGCATATTTAATTTAATTTATAATACCTTAAGTTAATTTTTGGCTATGAAGTTATGGCAGCAGCTTCTTTATTATTATTTTTGATAAATGACTTTGTTTTCTATGCTAGTTTGGTAACTACCAACTTTACAACATTAGGTACGTAAATATGCATCTGATTCTACAATAAAAAAGCACAAAATTTGTTGATCCCGAAATCGCGGAATTTTTTCGATACAAAAGTGTATTCCATATTTCCATGATAGCAAACACCTCAACTTAGTTAAATATGCATCCGATTATCCTATCTCTACTTATAACTTAAAATATAGGAAGATAGATAATATAGTTGTTTTTTGTATAAACGGCTAAGAAACTATTAGTATTTTAAAATGTTATAACATACCGTTGGTAGTGTGTGGTGGTGGTGTTGTGTAGCGGACTGTCAGCAGCGGGCGACGCGGGCGCAGGCGACGGGGACGACGCGCACTCGCCCGACGACACCATCTGACAATAAACAAATGTTTTAGAGCGAGCATATAGTAACGCTTCAACTAATTGACCAGTATTTTTTATTTTGTATTTTATAATTCTAGTATGAGCAGTATACAACATATGGCAACGGCGAAAGATCGATTGGATTAACTGAAAGTATGTTTGGCAAATCCGTCATTCCGGGAACAGTACCCCAAGTGTGAGTTTTTTTCGTTAACTACTGTAGTTGCGTCACCCCAAAAATGTATGAAAATTTAGGCTGCGCCTCTAGGCGCACCACTCACTAACTAATATTCGCGCGTTAATTGAACGGTGCGCCTAGAGACGCAGCCTAAATTTTCATACATTTTTGTCGTGACGCAACTACAGTAGTTAACGAAAAAAACTCACACTTGGGGTACAGGATAGGGCAAAGGAAAGGGCAATGAATGTTCAGAAAATAATATTTCTTTTTGAATAGTTATAAACTGCCTCATCATTTGTTCTTAGCTTGAAGATGAATTTCGGGACACTTTGTATACAGGGTGTTAACGAAATCGTGTAATTCCTTCAAACCGCGTGATCTACTGGTGACACAGATTAACCCTAAATGGGAATTTTCCAAAATAAACCAAAAAAATACAAAAATTTTTTTTGGTTTTCAATTTCTGATTCTTTTTAGAGCCTTGAGTTATCTGACTGCAAAGAGCGATATCGCGTTAGTCGTTCCTGTCAGCTTTGTCGCCGTACTTTCATTAATTTATGCGTGGCATCGAAATGTTCAGACAAATAAAATTATTTTTTGTTAAAAAAAAACTTATTTTTTTACTGAATCCTTATTAGGTGGTTTAGATACGATCGGTAAGAAAGCCGCATGAAAAAAAAGATTTTTATTTTTTTATTTTTACCTAAGCTAAATCCCGTGCGGGGCCTGTCTACACCAGTAGTAGAACATGTGGTTTTAAGGAATTACACGAATTCGTTAACACCCTGTATATATAAATACTGCTATGTGCACTGTTCGGTTTCCGAAAGTTTTTAATCACGGCGCTTTTAAGTGTAGTAGACGAGTATAAGAATAAGGTATGAGGATGTTAGATTATGTTACCTGATGCATCTCCTGCGAGGCTCTCTTGGTGCTGATCCTCCTGAACAGCGAGCAGCGGCGGCGGGGCCGCGGGCGCGGGGGGGCTGTAGATGTTACAGTTGTGTATGTTACCTGATGCATCTCCTGCGAGGCTCTCTTAGTGCTGATCCTCCTGAACAGCGAGCAGCGGCGCCGGGGCCGCGGGCGCGGGGGGGCTGTAGATGTTACAGTTGTGTATGTTACCTGATGCATCTCCTGCGAGGCTCTCTTAGTGCTGATCCTCCTGAACAGCGAGCAGCGGCGCC
The DNA here is from genome assembly GCA_905220435.1 of Amphipyra tragopoginis. Taxonomy (NCBI): domain Eukaryota; kingdom Metazoa; phylum Arthropoda; class Insecta; order Lepidoptera; family Noctuidae; genus Amphipyra; species Amphipyra tragopoginis. The sequence goes on along the minus strand of HG992017.1, from coordinate 15,385,780 downwards.
GGGGCCGCGGGCGCGGGGGGGCTGTAGATGTTACAGTTGTGTATGTTACCTGATGCATCTCCTGCGAGGCTCTCTTAGTGCTGATCCTCCTGAACAGCGAGCAGCGGCGCCGGGGCCGCGGGCGCGGGGGGGCTGTAGATGTTACAGTTGTGTATGTTACCTGATGCATCTCCTGCGAGGCTCTCTTAGTGCTGATCCTCCTGAACAGCGAGCAGCGGCGCCGGGGCCGCGGGCGCGGGGGGGCTGTAGATGTTACAGTTGTGTATGTTACCTGATGCATCTCCTGCGAGGCTCTCTTGGTGCTGATCCTCCTGAACAGCGAGCAGCGGCGGCGGGGCCGCGGGCGCGGGGGGGCTGTAGATGTTACAGTTGTGTATGTTACCTGATGCATCTCCTGCGAAGCTCTCTTGGTGCTGATCCTCCTGAACAGCGAGCAGCGGCGGCGGGGCCGCGGGCGCGGGGGGGCTGTAGATGTTACAGTTGTGTATGTTACCTGATGCATCTCCTGCGAGGCTCTCTTGGTGCTGATCCTCCTGAACAGCGAGCAGCGGCGGCGGGGCCGCGGGCGCGGGGGGGCTGTAGATGTTACAGTTGTGTATGTTACCTGATGCATCTCCTGCGAGGCTCTCTTGGTGCTGATCCTCCTGAACAGCGAGCAGCGGCGGCGGGGCCGCGGGCGCGGGGGGGCTGTAGATGTTACAGTTGTGTATGTTACCTGATGCATCTCCTGCGAGGCTCTCTTGGTGCTGATCCTCCTGAACAGCGAGCAGCGGCGGCGGGGCCGCGGGCGCGGGGGGGCTGTAGATGTTACAGTTGTGTATGTTACCTGATGCATCTCCTGCGAGGCTCTCTTGGTGCTGATCCTCCTGAACAGCGAGCAGCGGCGGCGGGGCCGCGGGCGCGGGGGGGCTGTAGATGTTACAGTTGTGTATGTTACCTGATGCATCTCCTGCGAAGCTCTCTTGGTGCTGATCCTCCTGAACAGCGAGCAGCGGCGGCGGGGCCGCGGGCGCGGGGGGGCTGTAGATGTTACAGTTGTGTATGTTACCTGATGCATCTCCTGCGAAGCTCTCTTGGTGCTGATCCTCCTGAACAGCGAGCAGCGGCGGCGGGGCCGCGGGCGCGGGGGGGCTGTAGATGTTACAGTTGTGTATGTTACCTGATGCATCTCCTGCGAAGCTCTCTTGGTGCTGATCCTCCTGAACAGCGAGCAGCGGCGGCGGGGCCGCGGGCGCGGGGGGGCTGTAGATGTTACAGTTGTGTATGTTACCTGATGCATCTCCTGCGAAGCTCTCTTGGTGCTGATCCTCCTGAACAGCGAGCAGCGGCGGCGGGGCCGCGGGCGCGGGGGGGCTGTAGATGTTACAGTTGTGTATGTTACCTGATGCATCTCCTGCGAAGCTCTCTTGGTGCTGATCCTCCTGAACAGCGAGCAGCGGCGGCGGGGCCGCGGGCGCGGGGGGGCTGTGGCGCGACGACCGCACCACGCGCGTCTGCGACCGCCCGCCTTACGGAAACCAATCATACTGTGTCAATACATCACCACATTGCAAATCTTACCAATATTCTTCCTTGCCCAAAGCAATGCAACAACAAGTAGCCTAAGCTCGCCCACACATTATCAGAAATTTCTGTCAGAAAATTTGTAAGGCGCGACTTTGCGCTTTTCTTTTGTACCAGAGCCAACAAACTGTCGGATCTGGCTAATAGGGAATATGCATGTAATTCAAAACTCTTTCACTATTTAAATATACATTGTACAGGAGTCAAGAAACACGGCCAATGGTTTAATAGCCAAGAGCCTCGACTAACATCTAAAGAGGCTTTCGTTGGGCTGAATCTGATACAGTGCAGTAGTAGTACAGTTCCTCTCTCTGAGGCCCTGACCACCTATAGCTTGGACCCTGTTGCCGATGCCGGCGGGCTACTATATTTTTAAATGTTTTTTTTTTTTTAATATTTAAAAATGTAATTTTATATATATTTTAAACGAATAAACGAAAATCAATATCATCCAATGAAATTATTTATCTTTCTTACCTGTATGGTAGTCTGATCTAACGGTGTAGCTCGTAACGTGGCATGCGGAGCGGCCAGTAGCAATCGGAGAACCTGGATAAACACATCATACATTTTAATACTCGTTCTACCTAGCCTTTTCCCAGCTATGTTGGAGTCAGCTTCCAGTCTAACCAGATGCGGCTGAATACCAACATTTTACATAAATAAAGCGACTGCCAGCAGACCTCCGCGAAGATATCTGCATTGCCCAGTAACTGACACTGGGCAATGCAGATATCCTAAGGTTAGACCGCACCGGTGACAGACGAATGTCATAGGTATTCGTATAACACGCGGGATTGACAGCTTAACGTGTTCTCCGAGGTACGGAGGGGTTCGATGTGTAATGAACGGTCACCCATCCATGGACTGACCGCGGCAAGCGCAGCTTAAACTTACAAATCGTATGATCCGCGCGGTTGTTAAATAGCCACGAACCCAACACAACAAAATCCTAGTAAACTTTATAAGATAAGAAGAAAACCGTTTATATCTTCTTTTTAAGGATTATCATCAAATGACTTCTTTCGCTCTGGGGGGAGCGGAAGGGAGTGTCAGACTCTTCCTGACTAAAACCCATTCGTGTTCCTCCTAATGTCCTTTGCGTTCCAGGGCCGCGGTAACTCTTTCGAACAAATTCCGCAATCATGGCAGACACTGGCCCTAGCGGGCCCCATCTACTAAGCTGACATCTCTCTGAGACGCGTGTGGAACATAACGCGCCGTTGACCCGCGCCTGGTTCTGATCGGACGGCGAGCCACCCAACGCTCGCCGTCCGTAGGCCCGCGCCTACACCGGCCGGGACGAGCCCTGCGACTCCCGACGCCCGGGGCTTCTCCTTCTGTTGCGGCGGCTGGGGCGCGAGGTTTGCCTCTCCCTCACGCGGCCCGCCTCCTCGTTTGCTAGCATTACTGCTTCGCAGAAGGAGGTGACCGCTTCCCATGCCCCTTCGCTCCGGACAATGGATTGAACCAGGGAAAGACGCGAGAGGTCGCCGCCGCCGATCGCCTCTACGAAGACACGGCGGTGCTCCGCCCAAACAGGGCAGACCTCCACCATATGCTCCACCGTGTCCTCCAGACTATCCTCACAGTGTTAACACCCGGGCGTAACCGTTTATGTCTAAATTGGCGTTTAAAACTTTATAAACATGTTCCTTGTATTCAAACCAGCGTTCTGCTATCAATAATAACATACCTGTGTATGCAGTAATCCCTGTACAGACTCTCCATTGAGTTGTGTGATGAGGTCACCAGCGCGCAGACCTGCTGCCCACGCTGCACCTTGCTCGTTCACCGCCTGGGCAAACAACACAACATTATTAATTATTCACATATACACAACAAGACAATACCGCGACCGGGCAAGTGTTTCGGCACGTTTTTCAGAGATTGTCATTCTGCCGCAACAAGTTTCGAAACATGTAACGAAACTTGTAGCAAAGTTAAATGATGCCAATCAAATATCGCAACATGTTTAACAACAATCATTTAGGCCGCATCAAGCTGTCTAAAGTAAGCGTTTCATACGAATATGAACATTATTTTTAAAGAATTAACACGTTCAGTGCAGGATGCCCTCCAGGAGTGCCCTCCTGGCTCCTGGCTCCACGAGGGCACCGGGCATGGCGAATGCGACTACAGGGTGCCCCCTGTAGTCGCATTCGCCATGCCGGGTGCATTTTAATGTAGGTTTTTCTTGGAAAATGCACCGTCATGAAAGAAGCACACACACACCTATTTTACGACGTAGTAGCGTATTTTTACGGTTTTTAACCTAATACCAGGAACCCTCCTCGAGGATTCACTCTTAGCGCAAACGTAATGCCGTGGTCCCTCCTGGAAGGCCCACTAGCAATATGTCTGGCGGGATGGCATATGAGCTTTATGAAAAGCGTGGTGGACTCGAATGTGTTAATATTCATATTCGAACGAAACCACGGAGCAAATATAAAGAGTTGTTGATTTTGGAAATCATCACGAATATGAGCATTATTTGTTTAAGAATAAGGTTCATATTCGTTTAAAATTCTTACTTAGCAAATTAGTTCAAGAGTGGTCTCTGAATCTCTTCATAAGCGCGTTCTACTTACCGATACCAAATGATGCATGGTGTAGTAGTCAGTATCACCGTAGTACACGCGCACCGTGTGTATCGTGAAGCCAAAGCCGCGGGGGCCGCGACGTACCACTATAGGTGGCTTTGATGACTGGATCAGCCTGTACATCAACGAACAAATTAAATAACATTACGCCTGTACACCCCGAAGGGTAGGGCAGAGGTGTTTAGCACGCCCTCGCCGTTATGTTTAATTAAATTACTTTTATTTCAGACCATGGTGTCCATTTTGTTAGCAACAAAGTTCTTATAGACTAGTGTTAGTAATACTTAAAACCATGGTATAATAATATATTTCACTGGTATTCTCTTCCCGTGACAGTTAGGTCACGTGATTGGCCTAAGACTATGTCATCAGCTGGGAGTGCTTGCACTATGTATAAATAAATTACCCGAGCAAGATGCATTTTTTCACATATTTGCTTCTTTAGAGAAGCAATTTTGAACTAGTAATTTTATACAGTTTACTTTTTTAACTAAATAGATGAATAACACGAAATAGAAAATAGTTAGGCTAGTTAGCAATTTATTTAATACTAGCTTTTGCTCGCGGCTTCGCTCCCGTTAATTTACGGATCCCTAATTTTTTGATCCCAAAATATAGCCTATAGCACTCAGGGATAACGTAGCTTCCTATTGGTGAAAGAATTTTTGAAATCGGATGAGTAATTTCGGAGATTACCTCCTACATACAAACAAACAAACAAACAAACAAACAAATTCTACCTCTTTATAATATTAGTATAGATTTATTATGAATTAAAAATCTCCTTTATTGTATTGGAGATGTTAATCAATGGCAGCACTGATCGTGACATTCATGACGTAGTCTTAGGCCATTGCGAGAAGAGAATACCTGGCGTAGCATATTATTATACCATGCTTAAAACTACCCACAACAAAACATATAAAAGAAAGTAAACTCAACAATCACTACCGCGCCATTCCTTCACAAATGGCGCAGCAATGATTGATGTAACCACAGTCCAGCCGACTAGCGATCATGCTAAGGATGCTGTTGGCACTGCCACGTACTCTACGCACCAGAGATGCGCACCTTTTACGCATCGTAGCGTAAAAGCAGTCAAAGTCCCATGTAATAGGGGGCGAGCTTTGCCATCAACCGGGCACAAATCCAGACTTTGGTCTGCTACAGAGAAATTCCACACGGAAATACCCAATAACACTTTGCTCGAGCTGGGGATCGAATCCAGGACGTCAAGCTCAGCAGTCGCGCTTGCGACCACTAGACCAACAAAAAAGTCAAGAGTAAAGAGGAAGTCTAGCGATGAAATTACCATGAGAAAATAGACATAGGCCCCGATTTTTTTTTCTTTTTTTGATAAATCATTGCCCCACACTAAGATTTCTCTTGTATCGTGGGTGCGTTTACAGACACAAATCTCACAAACAAACGCCCAGACCCGAAACAACCATCTGTAGGCCATACAAATTTTTGTTCCGTGTGGGAATCGAACCCACGACCCGTGGCGCAGAAGCCAATCGCTTAGCCACTGCGCCAAACGTGTCGTCAAGGTTGGAGGAACACCATACCTAGTTTCTCCACACTCTTTCCTGCGCCACCTCAGACCAGCCCTCGCGGTACTTCTCTAGGTTAACTCTGTGGTGTTTGTAGCCCAGCATATGCTAAGTTGGTGACCCTTTCAGCATGGGCATGCTCGACAGTATAAAATATGTATGTTTGATTATTTTTATGTCCTTGACTGAATAACATTTATTTTCTTTCTTTCCTTTCCACCTCTTTCTAAGCCGACCTCGGCGGTGTCGTCCGTCTAAAATATAATATTGCTTTATGATGAACTCACGAGTGGCTCGGCAGCGCGAACGGTGACGGTGGATCGCGACAGGGGGATGAGTCGCGCGAAGAGTTGGTGGATGATGTGTTGCCAGCGCAAGGAGAACCAGCGCCTATGCTCAACGTGCTGTCATCTGCTGTGAATAAATAACATTTAAATAAACTATACTGCATTTCATATAATTTTAGACAAAAGTGGTCCATCAAAGCACGAATATACAGTACTAGCGACCCGCCCCAGCTTCGCACGGGTACTAAAAATGCATGTATTATACATATAAACCTTCCTCTTGAATCACTCTATCTATTAAAAAAACCGCATCAACATCCGTTGCGTAGTTTTAAAGATCTAAACATACATAGGGACAGACAGCGGGAAGCGACTTTGTTTTATACTATGTTGTGATGTTAACTAAAGAAAGGCGTTCCCGTTAACGTATTGCTGATTATTGCGTCCGTACATAAATAAAGGCTCATTTACATGGAGATAGTTTCTCGAAGCGAGTCTCATGCTATCTCTGTTTTCATCGTAGAGAAAGACGAAGACAGAATGAGTCTCGCTTCGAGAAACTATCTCCGTGTAAATGAGCCTTAATATTACGAAGCAAAACAAAAAAAAATGATACGTAAAACCAACGCTTAGGTACTGTACATGCGCACTTGACTTGTCTATCAATTTGAATAACACGGCAACATCGCATTTAAACTATCTAAGCTACTATTTTGGTCATAAACAAGCCGTTCCGAATTGTTTTAATTGTATTTTTTTCGGATATTTTTTTTTGCAGATTTTTTGCTAAAAAATGATCCAATTGGGTTCTATGGGTTATTCTTAAACCCCCGCTATTACTTTTAAATATTTCTATTTGCAGAATCCCTGTTAAGAACACGTTGCTTATTTCTATACATTTCCTTTTAATTGATTAACGTATTAGCACAATGTACGTACTTACTACATACAGTGGGTCAACGCCCATACATTTGACAGGTCCTATTAAATGTTAAAATGATGTAGGGGCGGAGGTTATGTCCCAAGTATGCAGTATGGCTACTCGGGACATAACCTCCGCTCCTTCACCCCGCAACCCCCGCACGATTGCTCTGCGACAATGTTCTACGTTGACCGACTGTAAGGAGTAAGATATAGGTAGACTGCAGTGGCGAAGGGTGAATTTTCTTAAAACGGAAGCCGGACCAATATTTGTTTAAATGATAATTGAAAATAATAGATACTAGTATTTGCCATATTTCGAAAGGGAAGCCGATAGGAATCGAGTTGTATGGAGCCTTCGCCACTGGTAGACTGTGGTATTAGTATGAATTGTTTACCTGGATGAATAACCAATGACAGTCCAGAAGTACTGGCTGACCGCCGCATGGACTTGGCCACGATGGCCGTGGGCCTCGTCTTCTCTGGCCTCTCAGGCCGTTCGGGCCGCTCGAGCCGGTCCGGCTTATCGGGCTTGTCCAAGCTTATGCTCTTGTGTGAGTCATCTTTCTTGGATATGTCCGATCTGAGGATAGAAAGGTTTTTATTAGCAAATGACAAATGATATTTATTTCTGTAAATAAATCTGTTGTGCTTTCATGTTCATCTTGCGGCTTCAACTTTCAATTCCTAGAGAGATTCCTAGTCATAGAACTATTTGTTTGGTAGTTTACGCACTAAATCCGACTTCCGTCATCCGATTTCTCTCTGCCATTCGTGAATCGGAAGTAATATTGACGGACTGAAGTAGCCGTAGTACTGTTTGTATGAACGCTTTCGCATTACCTCAGATTCAAATCGGACACACATATGCCAAAAATGGCCCCTGAATTGCTCGGATTTGTATCAGAGATCAGATTAGTACGTAATCAATATCCGAATTCGGTCCAAGTGTTTTAGACTCTAGATCCGTATTTTCACGAATTCGGGTCGGATGCAGTGCGAAAAGCAATATCCGAAATCGGTCCGAGTTTTTTTGTGCGTATTTTCACGGGTCCGGATCGGATGCAGTGCGTAACCGCTGTAAGTAGTTAGTTTAGGTTAAGTATTTTACTTCCCCACCATTGTCTGAAGACTCTTCGGGCCTTATTACAAAAGATGGTCTAAGAAAAACCTAGGTTTTAAAACAGCCCCGTCTCTTTTTGTTATATGACGTGATGGGTATACAGGGTGTTACGAATTCGTGTAATTCCTTAAAATCACATGATCTACTACTGATGTAGACAGGCTCCGCACGGGACTCAGATAGATATAAAAAAAAAAAAAAAAAATTTTCATGCGGCTTTGTTACCTATCGTATCTAAACCACCTAAAAAGGATTCAGTAAAAAAAAATGATTTATTTGTGTGAACATTTCGATGCCACGCATAAATTAATGAAAGCACGGCGACACGGCTGGCAGGCACGACTAACGCTCTTTGCACTCAGATAACTCAAGGTTCTAAAATGACTCAGAAATAGAAAATCAAGTTTCTTTGTAATTTTTTTTTTCGTTATTTTTAAAAAAAAAACATTTAGGGTTTATCTGTGTCACCAGTAGATCACGTGGTTTGAAGGAATTACACGAATTCGTTAACACCCTGTATTTTAAACCTGGGTTTACTTTAGTCTTGGTTTAAACCATCTTTTGTAATAAGGGGGTTTAGGTCTACATTATACTCACAGTCTCGGCACCAGCGCCAGTGTAGTGGCCGGTGGATGAGGATGTACCAGCTGACTCGGTGTTGGGTGAGCCAGCGGGTGAGCGTGCAACGAGTGGTGGTGATGCGGACGTAACGCTGCACGCCGGCGAGCTGCCGGAGATACGTCATCACTGTCCGTCTGAGAAGATTCCGCTGTTGACGTTCCACCGATCATCTGTGAAACAAGAAGAGAGTAAGCAAACATAACGCCTGTATTCCCCGAAGGGTTAAGCAGAAGTGTATACTTCACCCTCATTTCGAAGTTAAGTCTCATGTAAAAGGGGGTGAGCCTATTGCCATCAACCGAGCACCAATCCAGACTCCAGGCTGCTAACCCATAACACTTTGCCCGACCTGGGGATCGCACCCTCACGCTCAGCTGCCGATAATTTTGGTGGCCTGGAGGTTACAAACCCGCTTCTTAAGCACCGGCTCACGGGTTCAAACCCAGGCATGCGCCAATGTGACTTTTGCAATGTCATTTTTACTTTCTTAGTGACGCCACATAAGGAGAAGAAAAACATCGTGAGGAAACCCGGACTTAATGGTCTGAAATCGCCAACCCGCAGTGAGAAAGCGTGGTGATCAATGCTCGTTCCTTTGCCCTGCAGTGAAACAGATAAAGGCAATTTTTTTTTTCAACAATTTCTCCAGCATCTTCCTCGTTTGTACTTCTTCTTCCTCCTCTTGTATAACAATAACATCAAACTGCGATCATCAAAGGCAATGATTATGCCAATTTCTAATCTATATGCCAAGCTTGGTGATGGGACTATTTTTTCACAACCGTCTATTTTAGCGGTCTATTTTCGTGAAAACTCTACTGAATATGAAAGCAAATATTCTTCTGAAATCTTAACGTAGCGACTGACTTAGGTGCCTACTCCGATAAACGAACGTCGAACTTTTGGATCGGACCGAAAAAACGAAAAACATCGAATTTATAAATGTACGATCAAAGTATTGTCAAACAACGAACTACTAGATGTCAATTAACATTTGGGAGTAGAGTGAACGAAAGACAAAATATCAAATCGCGATCGAATCGATCGTCGGATCCGAAACACTTTCGTGATTGGAAAACGTGCGATCCGGCAGCCGAAATTTCGTTTAGTTTGATTTTCGGAGTAGGCCTACAGTCGTGTATGCACTAACGAACGCGAACATCGCGAGCACGAATCACTATGAATGTGTTCGCCGAACACATGTTTATTAATGGTACGCACATGCAAACAACGTGTCCAATATTCGTGCTCGCGATGTTCGAGTTCGTTCTTGCGTACACGGCTTAAGCATTCAGTTGATTACAACTGAATGCTTAAGCCGTGTGTGTAGCTCCGAATGTTACATTAGTAACATTCGGAGCAAGCAAATTACGTTACGCCACCTGCTAAATTCCGCGTAAAGCCAGATACGCACGAACGAACACGAACAGAACACGAATTACTACGAAGGTGTTCGCCGAACACACTGTTCGGTAGTGTTACGCACGTGCGAACAACGTGTTCAATATTCGTATTCGCGATGTTCGTGTTCGCTCATCTACTTATCCCGAGCTCTGTGCTCGGTGTATTTACTGTCCGAATGTACGCCTCATAAGGTTACATTACACGAATGAAAGAAAACAGTCGCCGCATTTAAATAAAATCTATTTTTAATGATACACTCACCGGACACTTAGGATGATGATGTAGGGGAGCCGTAGGAGTGGTGGGGGGTCCGGCACTGTCCGGAGTGCCCGGCCAGCTGTCCGTACTCTGTTAACGAATAACGGCAAATAAACAAAGAGGTTCCAAGCAGTACGACATAAAACTAAGAAGTAGGAAACATGAAATTTTGTTGAAGCAAATGCTGTTTGCATTGACACGTAGAAACACATGGACCTCGGGCACAGTAGATATACACCGTATCCCAGAAAGTAGTATCAAGCGGAAGTCCAGAGTTAGAGCACCCTTAGAGCTGCTCGAATCACCTCCATGTATGTTTCGCGATTTTTTGTAGTTTTCGAGTTATGATTGGTTTTCATGTTTTAACCAAACTCTGACTTTAATGACGTTTTTGATCATAGTGTCTTGAATAGTTGAGACAAAAGCGTATTCTATTCATCTAATTTAGAACAAATAACTATTCACGTCTATGATCAAAAATGTCATTAAAATAAGAGTTTGGTTAAGACATGAAGAGCAATCATAACTCGAAAACTACAAAAAATCGCGGAAAATACATGGGGATGATTCGGGACCTCTAAGGGTGCTCTACCTCTGGATTTCAGCTTGACACTACTTTCTGGGACACGGTGAATAAGCTAAAGCAGTACCTCAACTTACTATAATCGCCTGAATTGAAACACTCACACAGATACGCACTGTATACTGAGTAGTTTTTTGTTTTTGTATGTGACTGTATTCCGAACTTGGCTTAGAAGTCTTATTGCAGTGCGTGTCTGTGTGAGTGTGCCAATTCGGACTATTGTAGATAGTTGAAATACTGCTTTAGCTATAAATTCTGTGCCTCGGGTCAGCGCTCAAAAATGTCCGAAATGAATTTAGACTAAAAAGTAGACTAATTTACGTCAATGGGTGCAGTCGAATCTTCGTATGGTGAATATTGTAAGCTAAATTAGGCATTGTGATGACATGATAGGATTTAAATTCGTTTGTTGATATTTCAAAGTTTATATGGCGGTGTGTTTTAGCGCGCTCTGGTGATGTATGTAAGTACAGGACACTTTTTTCGTGAATTTTGTACTAGATCCTTGGTTCATGTATTTCTATGTCAATGGCTGTTCGTGTTTTAGGGGGGGGGACACAAACTCTGAATTCGTGAAAAAAAATCAGGTGTTCCATCCATTTTGCTAAACAACATTGACTATTTTGTATGGAAAAGCTTTTTTTTTCACGAATTCACAGTTTGTCCCATAGTAAAAGTTGTACTAAGCACCAAATGCCGGCCTACCAGCGCTGATCGGAGCAGGTAGCGCAGTTCGGAGCTTGTCGGGGCTGGTTCGCCACACAGTATAGAGACTAACTGCGCGGACCAGCACCGACAAGCGCTGGCAGATCGGCGCCGGCAACCCGCCCTACGTGTATACGCACTAACGATACACAAGTAGAGATCAACTACTATAGCATGACGCGCCCCTCCAAAATCTGTCTTCAATGTGTGTGTGCATATGCCAACGAGTCACCATGTTTGTGTTTGATATTAAGTAGATTTATTGCACGACTAGTAAACTCAGCACCTTCCATCTTGTCTCTCTACAGGGTGCTAACGAATTCGTGTAATTCCTTCAATCCACGTGATCTACTGGTGACTCAAATTAACCCTAAATGGGAATTTTTGAAAAAAAAAATTTAAAAAAAATCAAAAACAAATCTTGATTTTCTATTTCTGAGTCATTTTAGAGCCTTGAGTTATCTGACTGCAAAGAGAGATATCGCGTTAGTCGTGCCTGCCAGCCGTGTCGCCGTGCTTTCATTAATTTATGTGCGGCATCGAAATATTGTGTTGTGATTCCTGACCCGACCACGACATGGAACGGAGATTTTACTATGGCACAAAATGGTTATTTTAATTGTGTTTTATTGTGCCACTTAACCCAGGAATTTGTGCCTAGTACTTTTCGAGTAATAAGAGTACGATTGTGGTCGGGCTGGGGATCACGGTTCCTGACCCGACCACAACCAGATCTAATAAAATATCAATAGTGGGAAGTTACTGATTATGCCAAAAATATGTGTCAAATTGTGCATAAGGCACACGAAATTCTTTTACTATTCATATCACAGAATATATCTTAATTCGGATAAAATTGAATAATCAAGAAATAAAGTGTGTCAATCACACGCTATGCAATTTTACTACGACTTTGCAAGCAGTTTTATTTTGTGAAATTATGCTACATACCTATATAGGACTTTATTATTTTATTTTACTGGATTTGTTCACGACTTCGTACGCGTATATATGTATTTATAAAAAAAAATACAACCACTATGTTTTGTAGCATTATACTTATTAGTGTGTTACGCTTGTATAAAAAACCGGTCAAATGCGAGTCGGGTTCGTATCCTGAGGGTTCTGTAACCCAAATTATGACTATAAGTTGAAATTTAAACATTAATTATCTCGTTTAAACAGTACCAGTACAAGCTGATCCCTTGCTGCATACTTTTACTATTAACACAGGGGTCAAGAAGTTAATAGTTAGAATTAACCTTTTAAAATATGAAAACATAGTTTTCAGACTATTTCCTTTACTTGTGAATTGTGATGTAAGATCTTGCATCTTGCCAAATTTCATGGTTCTAGATCAACGGGAAGCACCCTCCCTGGTTTTGATTCCCAAGCGATTTCCATAGTTTTTTTTTTTATTTTATGTAAAAATTTCATAAATAAGTATAATAATAAGGAAGCTGATGAAATAAACTCCATTTTTATTTCTTACGTCGTAACAAATGACCAGTTTTGTTACGACAACAGTTCAGTTAAATCTTAACTAACAGAATTCAAATGTTTAATTGCAGACTAAATTATACATAGAGTGTGACTACTTGACTTAATGCGTTGTGTGCCATAGGCACAATTTGACACATATTTTTGGCATAATCAGTAACTTCCCACTATTGATATTTTGTTAGATCTGGTTGTGGTCGGGTCAGGAACCGTGATCCCCAGCCCGACCACAATCGTACTCTTATTACTCGAAAAGTACTAGGCACAAATTCCTGGGATAAGTGGCACAATAAAACACAATTAAAATAACCATTTTGTGCCATAGTAAAATCTCGGTTCCATGTCGTGGTCGGGTCAGGAATCACAACACAAATATTGTGTTGTGATTCCTGACCCGACCACGACATGGAACGGAGATTTTACTATGGCACAAAATGGTTATTTTAATTGTGTTTTATTGTGCCACTTAACCCAGGAATTTGTGCCTAGTACTTTTCGAGTAATAAGAGTACGATTGTGGTCGGGCTGGGGATCACGGTTCCTGACCCGACCACAACCAGATCTAATAAAATATCAATAGTGGGAAGTTACTGATTATGCCAAAAATATGTGTCAAATTGTGCATAAGGCACACGAAATTCTTTTACTATTCATATCACAGAATATATCTTAATTCGGATAAAATTGAATAATCAAGAAATAAAGTGTGTCAATCACACGCTATGCAATTTTACTACGACTTTGCAAGCAGTTTTATTTTGTGAAATTATGCTACATACCTATATAGGACTTTATTATTTTATTTTACTGGATTTGTTCACGACTTCGTACGCGTATATATGTATTTATAAAAAAAAATACAACCACTATGTTTTGTAGCATTATACTTATTAGTGTGTTACGCTTGTATAAAAAACCGGTCAAATGCGAGTCGGGTTCGTATCCTGAGGGTTCTGTAACCCAAATTATGACTATAAGTTGAAATTTAAACATTAATTATCTCGTTTAAACAGTACCAGTACAAGCTGATCCCTTGCTGCATACTTTTACTATTAACACAGGGGTCAAGAAGTTAATAGTTAGAATTAACCTTTTAAAATATGAAAACATAGTTTTCAGACTATTTCCTTTACTTGTGAATTGTGATGTAAGATCTTGCATCTTGCCAAATTTCATGGTTCTAGATCAACGGGAAGCACCCTCCCTGGTTTTGATTCCCAAGCGATTTCCATAGTTTTTTTTTTTTATTTTATGTAAAAATTTCATAAATAAGTATAATAATAAGGAAGCTGATGAAATAAACTCCATTTTTATTTCTTACGTCGTAACAAATGACCAGTTTTGTTACGACAACAGTTCAGTTAAATCTTAACTAACAGAATTCAAATGTTTAATTGCAGACTAAATTATACATAGAGTGTGACTACTTGACTTAATGCGTTGTGTGCCATAGGCACAATTTGACACATATTTTTGGCATAATCAGTAACTTCCCACTATTGATATTTTGTTAGATCTGGTTGTGGTCGGGTCAGGAACCGTGATCCCCAGCCCGACCACAATCGTACTCTTATTACTCGAAAAGTACTAGGCACAAATTCCTGGGATAAGTGGCACAATAAAACACAATTAAAATAACCATTTTGTGCCATAGTAAAATCTCGGTTCCATGTCGTGGTCGGGTCAGGAATCACAACACGAAATATTGACACAAATAAAACACTTCTTTTGCAAAAAAAAAAATCTTATTTTTTTACTGAATCCTTATTATGTGGTTTGGATACGATCGGTAACAAAGCCGCATGAAAAAATAATAATTTTATTTTTTATTTTTAATCTAGCTAAATCCCATGCGGGGCCTGTCTACATCAGTAGTAGATCATGTGGTTTTCATGAATTACACGAATTCGTTAACACCCTGTATATCTCTGTTACTTGGATTCATGTGTACCATCTTTGACCCTGTCTGCGCTTACCAACAGTGGGCCTACTCCCTAAGTCCGTCAACGAAGTTAGTCGCCCGTCCGAAAGTATCCCGAAACGTAGGAGTGAACAAAACAAGTGTCAAGTTCAACTTTTCGGACGGGTAAAAACACATCGGTAGTAGGGACAACTGTCAAATCGTGTTGTCATTCATTCTTAGTTCGGGCCCCGAAATAATCGTATGTCCGTAGGTGATAGGGAGTAGAAAACGCTCGTAACTAAGGCCGAAACCACGGACTTCGTGCTTAGGGAGTAGAACCTCAGGTGTGACAAGGGTCAAACAGGACAACACCATAATTATTTTATTTTTTAATATTTGGCATGGTGAGACGCTACACTACTGTAAAATACTGATGTAAATGTCTCTTTAAATGTGCAAGTGACCTTTAAATATGTATATTTTGATATAGCTAGAATTACATAAAGGGGCCGTTCAAGTATTACGTAAGCAACGCATTTTCGGGGATTCCCGCAAATAATGCAAACGTTTAATCTATATCCTAAATCTATTTTCTTATTTTTAAAATTATAATTATAACATTATATTATAAAAAAACATTTATAATTGAAAAATATTTACGTAAGCATGGCGGGACGGGGTAAGAGCTTTGCTTACTTTTGCTGACAAGGGGGATGGGGGGGTAAATATTTGTAATAAATCTGCTTATGTAACATTTGAACGGCCCCAAAGCAAATAAAAATCAGAGAAATAGGTTACAGACGCTATGTGGTACTAGTAGAATTAACTAGCATTGGAGAAAGCGGATGGTGGCATACCTTTCAATAGCGGATTGGTTAATACTCCTTCTGTCTCGATATCTGGAGAGGCCTTTGCTGAGCAGTGGGTAGTGTTGCCCAACTATCGATAGTTGACCTTAAAAACTAGTAACAACATCGATAGGGCTATCGACTAACTATTGACTTTTGGGGAAAGTTGTAATACAAAAGTTACTCATTACTATGGGTATTTTAACACCCTTTCGGATTAGTACCCCCTTTCTGACTAACCTTGTATAATAAAAAGAAAAGTCCTGACTGACTGACTTATCAACGCCCAGCCTAAACCCTTGGATGTAGAAAGCTGAAATTTTGCACAGAGGTTCCCTTTATAATGTAGGCAAGGAATAAGGAAGGATTTTTTACCCCCTTTCCGACTAACCTTGTATTGCGTTGCCCCACACTATGATTTCTCCTGTATTGTGGGTGCGTTTACAGACACAAATCATCACCATGTACAAACGCCCAGACCCGGAACAACTATCTGTAGGCCATACAAATATTTGTTCCGTGCGGGAATCGAACCCACCACCTGCAGCGCCGAAGCGCAGGTTCTCAGATTGCACTCATTGTGGACAAATTGATTGAAATTTACTAAATCTATAATATAAAAGGAGAAGCTGACTGACTGACTGACTGATCTATCAACGCACAGCCTAAACCGCTGGGGTTAGAAACTTGAAATTCTAACAGTAGGTTCCTTTTGTAACTTAGGCATCCACTAAGAAAGGATTTTTCGAAATTCAACCCCTAAGAGGGTGAAATAGGGTATTTAATTTTGTATGTAAGTCCGTCATTTTAGGAGTAAGAAACATGAAATTAAATATTTCTGGTTAGAAATAGGTGTTTCAGCGTTTTTGGAAATTCAACCCCTAAGCGGGTGAAATAAGTGTTGAAAGTTTGTATGAGAAATCTGGTAGTTTTGAAGATAGAAGCATGGATTTAAAAATGTAGGCTTTTGGTGAGAAATAAACATAAATGTGTTTGAGGGTTTTTGGAAATTCTACCCGTAAGAGGTGAAATAGGGGATGAAAGTTTTTTATTTTTATTTTATAGCTACACCTAACAAGGGGCTTATTGAGGGCTCAACATTTCACGCAAGCGGAGCTGCGGGCAAAAGCTAGTATAACATACAGATGTTGCAGGGAAATCTCATTCCCAAAGATTCTTACCCATTGTTGACGCGTCTCCCAGACTGCTGCCAAGTCACCTGTTCTAGAGGAAGAATTTGCTGCTCAAACCCGCTCGCCCAATGTAGTGAAGAAGTGAATAGGCAAGCTTCATCAGCAGATATGTACTCACTCTAGAGTCATGCTCCACACAGGAGTGGTGGTAGTGTCGTCGCCACTGTGGCGATGTGCTGGAGAAGGCAGCGAAGAGTCCAGCTTCTTCGGCAGGCTCCGGAGGGTCGGCAGCCTCGTCTGTATCGACTTCGCTGTGGTTGTAGCGATCGCAACGTGCTGCAAACACAAAAGACAAAGTTTTAACCTTCATTCATCATCGTCATCCAACCGAAAGACGTCCAGTAGAAGGGGGGGGGGGGGTTACCATAATCTCCACGCTTGGCAGGCGGGTTGGCGATCGCAGTTTAATAAAAATAAAATAATAAAAATTTAAAAATTCGTTATTTTCCACCACAAATATAGGAACAATTTAGACAGTATATTGACAATTCAAGGGTGGACTGGAGCCTAAACTAGGGAGACCCTGTATTTCAGGACTCCAGGTCACTCGCCTACGGAAAAGGATTTGGACTACTGGATAAGCACAGAATCAGTATGGTTGTTAAAGTACTCAGAGAACGCTGCTGCCCATCCTCTAGTGAATCCCTTAGTCGCCTCTTACGACACCTATGGGAAGAGAATGGGGGATGGGGGAGATCTTCATTCATATTTGGTAAATTAATAGGGTCTCGTGTAGTGCCGGACTAAAAGAATAGCACTACCCCATCTCTTCCCGTGGGTATCGTAAAAGGCGACTAAGGGATTCACTAGAGGATGGACGCGTTCTCTGACCTCATTATAGGAATATAGAGCTCATTTATAGGAAGTTCTACTACTACTTTTTATTTTAGAAGATATACTCACTATCAAAATAGCTGGTATCCTCGTCATTTTCTAGCTGCGGTATGAACTCAGCTTTTCTTCTCAATAAGTTGTTCCAGTCCAGACCACAGAAGTATACATGATCCTGTTACAAATAACATAACATAATCAGTCCATTAATGTCCTACTGTACACAGGAATCTTCAACAATGACAACTGCTGTCGTTTTATCCACGTCTTATGTCAAAGGTAAATGGGCATTTTGTTCGGACCTGTGACCTACCAGCGACCACTAACGAAACTAGTCGGAGTATGTTAAAGACCATGAATACTACCCAATGAGATGAGTCGCATTCCTCAAAAGTATGAGAAAGTTTTTTTGGCAAAACAAGAATTAATATAAAAAAAAGGATTTTCGTATATCTATATCCTTCTAAATATATAAAATACTTACAAAAATGCACAAAGATCTTCCTAAAAAGGTACAAGAATGTTTAGGAGCTTTTCTGTCTTGTTCCTCGCAGTTTTTTGAACCACATAACTTTTTTCCCCCATACATTTGGATTAAAATAAATACATTCCGTGAAATGTTAACCGCAAACCTTCAAAACAAACCATATTTCATTAATGGACGCGTACTTTTGAGGTACCGGGTCAAAATTGCCCAATGACTTTTGACGTTTAGAATAGATAAATTTCTCGAATCGACTCCTTAAAAGATCCGTGCTTGCACTGGAGTTTTGGAAATACTTAGACTTGAAATTTTAGAGAGCAGAGCGATCAATTTTTGTTTTGGAGATCGAGCTATTTACAGTCCTTTGAAACGAAGCTTACCTTAACTTGATGCGTGCCGCCTGTTCCCAACCTGTCTCTGGGGTTCCGAGCCAGCAGCTCTGTGATGATGGCCCTCGCTTCTACTGCGATAGGAAAGTCCTCTTCTGATGGCCACTCGATGTCATCTAAGAAGAAAACATGTTTAGTTAGTATTTAAACCCAGCGTAGATGAGGGACAGTCTTCGGCGTACTTTCTGTCCGTATAAGTTAAGGCAGTTGTCCCACTGCCGCGGCCGGCGAGGAAGCGACTAACTATCGGCTATTTTCTCGCTCAAGACACGTACAATAGATATACATTCCGTGTAAACAAAAGAGATGCATATAGTAATAGTTGATCGCTGACTGTAAGTGGTCAATCAGACTGCACTAGCGAGTGCGGGGGCGGGCGCGGGCGGTCGGGTATTGGCGTCTGCGTGTTCACAGTAGTGCCGAATGAGCTATCGTACGCACTACACGCGCAGTCACCTAACACGCTATATCACTGTGAACTAGAGTTGGGCATTGTCGTTCCATTAGTGGAACTCGTTCCTCAAATCTCATTCCGGGAAGTGAGCAGTTCCGCTAAATCGTTCCACATTTCCATTCGCTCCGGTATCAGTAGTACTATAATAATGGCAAAGAAATCTTTTTCTATCGAGTCCGGAGTTGGAACTTGTAACTTCCGGAGTCGGTATATCGCTATTCGTTCGTGAACTGTGAACTATTACACCAGTGAAGTCCGTTTATTTAAGAAAATAGATTCGATTTCCCTTCATACTTTTTTCAGGCTTAGGACTGACAATTAAAGAGATAAAATGTAGGTTAATAAATATCTACTTTTCACTTTAAAAGACATATTTAAAAATTAGTGTTAATCTAAAATGAACTTATTCGTCTATGATATAAAGACTAAAATAGTTTACGTCTCTAGAATGTCAAATTTAACTAAAGAAAGCGATATAAAATTGACAGTGTGTATGAATGAGACGACGCTTGCATTGATGCGGTGGGAGTCGGATGGATGAGCCGGAACTGTGGAACGAAAATACCGCACAGTAGTGAACGAGTTCAATTCGTTCACTGAGTGTGAGCAGTTCATCGGAACGAATCACTCCGGAGTTACTCAACTCTACTGTGAACGATACGGGTGGACTGAGCCATTAGAAACACCCGCGCCACCGCGCCCGCGCCCGCCTCATGCAGACGCGCGACTCACAGGCGCACTGTGAATGCAACTGGCGTCTACATACATTTGATTTACACGCGCCCGCGCTAGCAACCGCGCCCGCCGAGACTCTGAAATACGGCTTATATTGCCGGCGAGGACTCGCTCCACTAGTTTGTCGCTGAGCGACAAGAGCTATCAAAGATAATACTCGCTCAGCGATACTTGCTCAGCGATGCTCGCTTGGCGGTCAGACCTCACGTCGAGAGACCAACTAGAGGTCATTTGCGAGTGGTGCGAGTAATCGCCCGTCGCACTCGCACACTCGCTTATAGCCCAGCAACAAAACTATCGGAACTACACACTCGCTTCTCGCCAACTCGTTTCTAACTTCTAGCTCTACTCGCTCACCGTTGATGGTGGGACAAGTGCCTAATTACCAACTGCTTCATTGGTCTTCTGGTCTTAAGCGCGACTGCTGAGAGTGAGGTCCTGGGTTCGATCGCCAGGTTAAGCAGTGTTATTGAGTTTTTCCGTGTGGAATTTCTCAGTAGCAGTCCGCAGTCGGGGTTTGTGGCCGGATGATGACAATAGGCTCGCCCCCTATTACATGGGACTTAAACATAACGGCGAAAGTCCTATACACCTCTGCCCAACCCTTCGGAATACAGGCGTGATGTAATGTATGTTTACCACGCTGGCGAAGACGAATTTGCTTAAGTTTGCCCCTTGTCACACGCCATACGGCTCATTACTTTAATTGCTGCTGAAGTCGATATACATGTCGGGTGTAAAAAGATCCTTAACGATAACGAAAACCACATATTCTACCTATCATTGGGATCGTTTTTTTCTATCAGACCATACCTGGGAAACCATTGGTTTTGGAGATATTGAAGGTCAAAATATACTTTTTTTTTTAGTTTTTTTCAAAAACGTATTCTAAGTGATAATACTAAACTTTCTTCCAAACAAACTCATTAAAATTTTAATTTTTTCCTCACAAATTACGCATTTGAAGTTACAAAAACGCAACGAATATCAAACGCAAACGGCCGCCTTGGCTCAGCTGTATCGCCGCTGCACGCATGCAAACGCGCGGCATCGCCACAATTGCGCACTACAAAAAAAGCGTTTTTTTTATGTCAAAAAATAAAAGTCGTTTCCCAGCAATTATTTTTGGTCAATGTAGTTTAGTTTGATGTACAGACTGCGTAGACTTCGGCTATGTGATGGGTCTTTTTACACCCTGTATATCACTGTAGCCTGCCAAAATTTACAGAAATAGCGCAAAGGTGCATAGTTTCTAACCCTATTGTGTAGTTTTAGCTTATAATATCGTTTAGGATGCCCTGTAAAGATATTATAAATGTTTCGAAAAAAAATGTTAAATTAATTAATTCTTGTCTTCACTAACCGTTAACAGTATGAGCGAACAACTCCTCAGGTGTATCTCCGAAGAACGGCACGCATCCAACCAGGAACTCGTAGAGGATGATACCCATCGACCACCAGTCCACTGGCTTCCCGTAGCCCTACAGACGACATTACAAAGGTAAGACATGATGCTAGTGCAAATAGAAAAATAAGTAAATAAAAAAAAGACAAAAAAAGAACTGAAAAGCATAAAATAATTACTATACACCGTGGGCCCAAGGTAACCGAAAGATTTTAACCACGCCTTTCTGATGGTATTATGAGTCAAATGTTATATCAACAAAAGTCCAATTTTTTTTTCGATACTTTTTCGTCAATTAACTTTAGTACTTCCTTGTAAACAATACCTTAGGTTGAACTGGCGACATTTTTAAATTATCGTGTGAGTGGATAACAAACTTCTCAGTTCACAACCTTCCCCGACAAATAAGACATACGGCGAGAGGGGTATGATATGACAAAAGTCGCAACGCCGCGTTCGTAGGACTTGTTACCATAGATATTTTTCGATTTGTGAATTTCCGTAAATAATGAACATTTCGAAAATTAAGCTTCATTCAACAAACTACACACATCAAAAGTGTCTAGGGATCAACATATATTTTTGCAATAACTTTTCTCCTGATTGATATTAATTAAAATTTTCTTTAAGGATTCATCAAATAAAGTGTTTTCGTTTGTCACAGTAACGATAAACCAAGTCACCTTTGCATTAATAAAGAAATTTGCCATTTTCCTAATAAAGGGATTTTTGACATTTGAACCACTAACACAAAAGTTCGAAAAAAAGACTGAAATAACAGTTTTCTTTAAAATTTTATTGGGTAACTTAAACAATTAATAATCCGTGTTTCTACCGCGAACACTAACAACACAAGAACATCGGTTTGGCATACTCAAAATGAGTTCATCCAAATCACGCTGTGGAATGGCCGCCCATGTTCGTTGCAACAACAAAAAAAGGTCTTCTTGCGACTGGATACCCTCCATATTCGGCAGAGCTCTTCTCTGTAGCATATCCCATGCATGCTCAATCGGGTTCAAGTCTGGCGACTGAGCAGGCCAGGGCAGGACATTGATGTTAGCTGCGGCGAGAGTCTGTCTTACAACTCTTGCGGTGTGCGGTCGTGCATTATCATGCATTAACTGAAATAAGGGACCGATTTGCGCTTGTAGAGGAACGATGACGTCTGATACAATCGTCTCAGCATAAATTTAAGCGTTGAGGTTGCCTCTGATCCAAATCAACTCAGTTCTTCCGCCGATCCAAATACCCGCCCATACCATGATGGTTCCACCACTATAAGGATGGACTTCCTGGCAGGATTTTAATCGCTGTTGGCGTCCAGGGGTTCTCCAGTGTCGTATACGTCTTGTATCCGGTCTCATACCAAAACGAGACTCATCAGAAAAGCACACGAAACGCCATTGTTCTTCTGCCCAATTTCTGTGTCCAAGAGCCCATTGATATCGAATCCTACGATTGTGCATTGCTATAGGTGGTACCCGTAGCGGTCTTCGGGAATGAAGGTTCACTTCATGCAAGCGGTTTCTGACTGTTTGGTCGCTAATTAAGTTCCCTGAAGAGTGATGAAGCCTCACGGCTAACATCATGGCGGTTATTGTTGGAGCTCTTCGAGTTAAGATTTGAATGTATCGGTCTTGTCTCCGTGTGGTGCAGCGATACCGTCCTCCATGGCGCTCAGCCACGGTACCAGTGCTTCGGTAACGTGTCCAAAGTCGACTGATAACACTCTGACTTGTATTCAGAGCTAAAGCCACAGTACGTTGCCGGGAACCAGCTTCTATCATTCCCACGACTCTGAGCATTTCTTCCCTGCTTAAATGACGTCGCCGCTCCATAATAACGTTGGTTTTAATCAGTAGTAGGGAAACAGTAGCACTAATAATGTCTTCAATGCGTTGTATGTTTTTATAGGGAAAATATTGACAGCTGATTTTCATCTTTTACTCGAATTTGATTCACAGTTCCTGATTCAAATTATGAAATGCACCAAAAAGGATCCATATAAATTTATAAAATCATAAATTTATTACAAAGCCACATCTCAATCTCAAGAAATCCGCATAAAAATGCTTGATCCCTAGACACTTTTGATGTGTGTATATTCTAGCTTTTCTTCTCCAATTAGGCATCGGAATCGAAGGTTAGATCTTTCGGGTACTTCGGACCCACGGTGTATAAAGAATCGCGTAAATCGGGTCACAAATCTCGGATAAGTCGGTGTATCTATCTATACATATAAAAGGAGAAGCTGACTAACTGATCTATCAACGCACAGCCTAAACGATTGGGGTTAGAAAGTTGAAATTTTGTTCCTTTTGTAACGTAGGCATCCACTAAGAAGGGATTTTTCGAAATTCAACCCCTAAGGGAGTTAAATAAGGGATGAAAGTTTGTATGGAAAATCGTCACTTAACGGGTTCGAAATTTCACGCAAGCGAAGCTGCGGGCGAAAGCTAGTTTAAAATATGCATCCAATTGATAACCTCCTCTTTTTTCGAAGTCGGTTAAAAAGTAGACAAGTAGCATTGACATTAAATCTGATTACGGAGGGTGCATAAAGCAGAGGGTAGTGCATCACCTCAGAAGAACTAGAAATGCCTCTAAAATAGGTTAGAATAACGCTGGAAATAAAATACTTCGAGAACATGAATTATATAAATGAAATTTGTTACTATAAAAAACTATGGAATAGAAAAGGCATCCTTTTATACCAGCGGTTCCCAGACTTTTTTTCTCATAGACCACTTTCAAAATTTAGCTGGTTCCGGTGGACCCCCTGCAGCTACATTTCTACCATATTACCATATAAAATGTGAAGATTAGGTCTTTTTGTCACGCCAACGTAGGCCCCCGTCGAGTCTCCCGTGGATCCCAGGGGGTCCACTTGGACCACTTTGGGAACCTCTGTTTTATACAGACCAGAGACCCGCCCGGCGTCGTTCAGGTACGTTTTATAGTTTAAAACCTTCCCGAAGAAATTATATAAATTAAGATGAAAACCGCATCAAAATCCATTGAGTAGTTTAGTTACAAGAAGTAAGCGGACAAACAGACAGACGCGAAAAGCGACTTCAATTTATCGTCGCCCGGGAGTAAAAACCTCGGGAATGCATTTGGTCATTGCACGGTTCCTGTGGACTTTCACGCGGAATAAGTCGCGGGCAAAAGCTAGTCCATTTTATATACCCAATAAAAGCTAGTTTCAGTGCCTACAAACCAATTTCACATAGAGCGGCTCTCTTATAACTTATAGCACCTATACGTCGTGATAAAATAATAAAAAACCGGCCAAGTGCGAGTCGGACTCGCGCACGAAGGGTTCCGTACCATTATCTATGAAAACGACAAAAAAATCACGTTTGTTGTATGGGATCCCCCTTAAATATTTATTTTGTGGAGAAACTTGGTGTGGTGTTCCTCCAACCAAAGGGAGGATCCTCCAACCAGGCGGAGTCTTGTGCCTGGCGGGCTACTGCCCCACGGTTGATGTTGGGAGGTTGTATATGTAAATGAAGCTCTTTTGGCTCTTCATTCAATTTAAATTTCCCGCGCATTAACTTCGACTTTATACGTCGAAGTATTGTCTATGGTGGCAGCACTTTGCTCTATGTTCTTTCTATATTTCACGCTGGCTTTGTACTTACAATAAAAAGGTTCACGAGGTTTTTAAGAGAAACATATCAAATATAAATTTATAGTTGAAGCAATAGCTTTTAATGTTGTTTCTCTTCACAGGTTCGTAAATAACAATTTGTACTATACTATATGTAAGTTACGTTTGCAAAATAATTTGTAATTTGTTTCTATGAATAAATTTCTCATCACAGAGCAACAACATCGCTTTTTGTTTCAATAAAACAACATATTACATATATATACTATCTGCGTGTTAAATCTTGATTGCGCGATGTAGGATAGTTCGCATGTGGCGAGATAGATGCCGCCACAATTTTATTCTGTCTTTTTAGTATTTGTTGTTATAGCGGCAACAGAAATACATCATCTGTGAAAATTTCAACTGTCTAACATCACGGTTCATGAGATACAGCCTGGTGACACACGGACAGACGGACAGAAGGACAGCTGAGCCTTAGTAATAGGGTCCCGTTTTACCCTTTGGGTACGGAACCCTTAAAATGACCAATTTGCATTCCCGAGGTTTTCACTCCCGAGCGACGTTATACTATTTAGAGATTAGAGAAGTGACAAGACCTACGCCAGTTTCCGTGTTCAGTACTTAAAAAATATAGAAAAAAAATTTGAATCAAATAATAATAAAAAATAATTCACCTGTCGCAGAATGACTTCTGGCGCGATGTACTCCGGAGTTCCACATACTTGCTTGTCTGAGAACTGCCGAGCTTCTCGGTCAGCATATTCTTCGTAAAGATTCGTCGCCACTGCAACATACAAATTATGATATACAAATCTTCACAGTAGACTACAGTTCGAGGTTTTAAAGAACGTATTTAGGTAGAAAGAATTAGTGAACGGCGATTAACAAAAGCAATTCATAAGGCAGATGTCAGTGGAAACGCCAGTAGAGGACGCCCTAGAAGGACATAAAGTCGGGTTCATTAGTACAGTCTCAATTCAACGAAATAATCGTTTGCGGCGACTTGCTCGGCTTTAAAGCGGCTTTTACGCTTACACGTTGCTTACATCTCAAACGCGCAAGCTAATGTCGCCCGTAAGGTGGGGCTGCACTTATGGGCCTGACCGTACATGGATGTTTTTGGTGTTGTTCTTCAAAAAGGAAGTGCGTAGTACTTTCAACCGGCGTGCGTTGTATGACAAGATGTATGACCGTGGAGGAAGCGAAAGGTGTATGTAAGGATCGTAGCATGTGGCGTTCTACAGTTTCCGCCTTCCCATGAGAAAAAGGCGTGAGTTTACGTATGTGTGTACGTATTTAGGTACAAATTTGGTATAAATATCCTGTTTTTTGGTATTATTTGTGCTAAACCAGTGAAATCTATCTAGACGTTATGGTAAGCTACGAATAGACTACTCTTTTGGCAAAAAAAGGTGGAGAAATCATTTTTTTTAATATGACAAATTATTGTTGAATAATATTAATTTTACGCAGGCTCCTCAAACGAACATACTGAAAACGGGGTAGACATATTTACCTTAAGAAGTTGGACTTTTTTTTGGAATACGAAAGATAAATGAACCTTAACAGTGTGAAAATTAGGTTGGTTTCCCATCTGTCATTTTACCCTCGGCCATCATCGTGAGTGGACTCGAGTCGCTTGACTGCAGAAATAAGCGGTCAAATAGATCCGGCCACGGTCACAAAGATTTGAATGAATCTAACTTGAAGATAAAGGTATGCTGTGTATGTGGGCCGTCCGCATATCGTAATTTTACGTTTTACCTACGCTTTCTGCAAATTGGTCCTTAATGTGAAAAAAATGAAAATAACATAAGTACCATACATCATCCTACTATCCTAATAATATTTGGATTGTGTGAGTTTGTGAATTTAGATACTCAATATATTTAATGCGTTCCAAAATGTACATGGTAAATTTACATTGGTTGGAGGGTATGTAATAGTCACAATTTTGGACCCTGTCGGGCACAGCATAGAAATGCGGGAGAGAGGAGGAAGTAGCACTCAGTGTTTGCTTCTAATACTACATTTTTATATTGCACATTATGTTATGGTTTTTATTAGTCTAATCATTTAAAATGAACATTTGATTCACGTATACGACTAGATAGAACGTGTATACTGGTTTCAATGGAATAAATTATATTGAAATATGTATTTATATGTATATTAATCAGATGATAGATGTTTGTTAATCAGTCACGCCTTAACGGCTTAACGGATTTACATGAAATTTGGCACACAGGTAGACCATTACCTGGATCCTAATCCATACCCGCGTTCATGTATCTGGATAAAAAGTATCCTATGTCCTAACATGTTACTATCACTAGCCCAATTTACATGCTTAATTTACCTTAGTGATGTAAGTAGCCTTTAATCGACTAGCCTAGAGTGTTTACATTGGGCCACTAATGGTTTTATCGGTACTCTACCACTTGTACAAGAATACGTACTCTTCTCACGTAGCATGAGCTATATCGAAAAGGGGGTGCATGAAAAGAGCCTCCATGAGTGACGATACTAAGTACGTCCGGCGCACCCTGGCCGGTCAGCCTTACTACCAACCTTGCTGACTGGCTAATCTTTAACATGTTAGGACATAGGATACTTTTTATCCAGATACATGAACGCGGGTAACAGCTAGTAAAAATATATTACTTACACGACATGAGTCCCATTTTACTGAGTCCGAAGTCCGTTAGCTTTATGTGACCGGTCGCCGTGATCAGTAAGCTGCAACAAAACATAATATTATATGCTGCAGGATTTGTACTGACTTACCTATACAAGGTTAGTTGGAAAAGGCGTACTAATTCGAAAGGGTGTTAAAGTACCCATAATAATGAATAAATTTAGTTCTACAACTTTCCCCAAAACTCAATAGTTTAAGAGAAATAACTTCAAAAATTACACAAAAATAAGGTAAAATCTATCTACCGTCAGTTATGATCAGCTGTGTTTACATTTTAGGTCATAATTGGGGTCACGAATTAGAAGTACTATTTTTTGAATTCGTTACTAAACCAGGAATGAATAATATTAGAAAAAAGTTTTTTTTTTTAAATAATATTAAAGAATTTTGAAATTTGAACACTTGCTTTAAAACCGTCATCAGTGATACTATAAGTGGCTTGTATGATGAACTAGCTTTCGCCCGCTACTTCGCTTGCGTGAAATTCTGAACCTGTTAAGTGTCGATTTTCCATACAAACTTTCATCCCCTATTTAACTCCCTTAGGGGTTGAATTTCGAAAAATCCCTTCTTAGTGGATGCCTACGTTACAAAAGGAACCTACTGTCAAAATTTCAACTTTCTAACCGCAGCGGTTTAGGCTGTGCGTTGATAGATCAGTCAGTCAGTTAGTCAGTCAGCCTCTCCTTTTATATGAATAGATAAAGGAGAAAATGATATCTACTAATAGTTTATACTAACTTGTCCGGCTTGAGATCTCTGTGCACGATGCCATACGAGTGCAAGTACTCGACGGCGAGCACGGCCTCCGCGAAGTAATGCCGCGCCATGTCGGCGGGGAGCGGGCCGGCGCGCAGCAACGTGGCGCAGTCTCCTCCCTCCACAAACTCCAGGACAAAGCAGAGATGACGTTTCGTCTCGAACGAACAGTACATCGTCACCTGAGGAAGAGAGTACATTTTTGACCAAGAGTACCGGAAAAGGTTGCTAAGAACAGTAGTTATAAAGGTTTTAAGTTGCACAGTAGCCCTAAGTAAGAAGATAGAGCGTAGCCGTGTTTCAGGGAAAAAAATATTTTGTATTTTTTTACACCCAGACCCGAAACAACTATCTGTAGGCCATACAAATGTTTGTTCCGTGTGGGAATCGAACCCACGATCCGTAGCGCAGAAGCCAATCGCTAAGCCACTACACCGAACCTGTCGTAAAATTCAGTCAGTCATGATTCTAATATTTTATATGAGTTCGAACCGTCTTGTCGAAGCATGTAGCTTATCTCGAGAGCCAGTGTTACGGATCTCCGTATAATAATTCTTCCACTTTTTTTTTCTATTCAGTGACTAGAAAGAACACTTTATAAAAATACAGATTGGGGTCTAGTCGCGTAAAAACTTAAAAAGGCACTAAATACCTTTTTTAGGAAGAACCCTTTTTTTATCGTGGGAAAATCCTCTTGGATACCCTTCACTCGGGAAAGGCGAGGGGTTATGCCGGGCTCTTACCGGCTAAAAACCCACGGTGTTTCTTCTCCTGACCCTTGTCCGGGGTCGCGGGATGCGCAAGCTGCATGCACCGCAACCCCGGCAGGCCTCGGTCCGCCAGCCCCTGGCGAACCTCTCCTTCTGTGGGGCCCCACGTCCTCCTGGTCGGCGCGCACGGAACACTGCGCGCTGCCTTCCCGTGCATGTTACTGTTCGGGCGACGGGTCCCCTAACCCGCCGCCCGAAGTCCACACACAAGGGTGGCGTGGGAAGGGAGAGTGGCAGCTGCCTCTCTCTCCCTCTCCGCTCCCTCTGTGGTCGCCATCACCTCCTCGTAGTACTGGGAAGAACCCTACACTTACCACAAACGGATTGTCTGCGAAGCTGAGGATGTCTCTCTCAGCGAACGCCTGCTCCACTTGATTCCTTAGAATCAAGTTGTTTTTACTTATTTTCTTCATCGCGTATCTGCAAATTCAAGACCGACGTTAAAAGAAGCTTTTTTTAATAGAAAAAAGATCACGTCAAACATAGTTTAAGAGTTGCCATTTAGTCAAAGTTTGTAATGTTGCGCTGTTGGTCTTGCATGTTGGGAAAAATAGTCCCAATGCTGCCACAACACAGCATTATGCTTAGTGATGACTAGAGATCGGATATTCGGATGCATATTTACCTAAAGTGAATTTTAAGGCGCTCCCCCACCGAAGTGGCGCCACTTCAGAAAATAAGCATTATTTCTGTCAACACACAACATATTGAAATTTCGTACGTCCAACATTTTAGTCAAGTGTTGTAGAAATTTTCGAACACCAAATATCAACACTAGAGCTTCTGGATTCGAAGTTTTAGCGATAAGTACCAAAAACAGCCGTTTTTAGCATTATTGTCAAGTGTTGTTTAATGGTGGCCTATGTCCAGGTCCACGAAATTAGTCGCCCGTCCGAAAGTAGCCCGAAGCGTAGAAGTGAAGAAAACAAGTGACAAGTTCAACTTTTAGGACGGGTAAAAACAGGTCGGTAGTAGGGACAACTGTCAAATCGTGTTGTCATTGATTCTTAGTTCGGGCCCCGAAATAATCGTATGTCCGTAGATGATAGAGAGTAGGAAACGCTCGTAACTAAGGCCGAAACCACGGACTTCGTGCTTAGAGAGTAGCACCCCAACAGTGGACGTCTTTCGGCTGAATGATGATGATGAGATATGACACTTTTTTCGTGAATTTTGTACTAGACCCGTGGTCCGTGTGTTTCTACATCAATGTTAAACTTATAAATATTGTTGTTACCTGGTTCTAGTCTGCTTATGTTTGACAAGGTAGACGGCACCATAAGCTCCGTTGGAGATGAGCTTGATGACGTGATAGTCGTTTTCGGAGGGCGGAGCATTGCCGGAGCCCTGCCCACTGGGCGGGGACTGACGACCTCGAGTCCTGGGTAAGAGATGATAGTTGTAGTTTAACCTGGAGTCTTACAGTAAAAAATGAGAATTATACTACTAATATTAACCGCTAGCGGCTCGCCCGACGATCCGGTTCGTCAGTGTCATTGTTTATCTATTGTGTCTATAATTATAGTACTTGATTAGTTAAACTAAATCCCCCTTATTACAAAAGGTGGTTTAAACCAAGACCCAAGATAAACCCAGGTTTAAAATATACCCATCACTTTCTTATGTCATATAACAAAAAGAGACGGGGCTACCCTAAAACCAGGGTTTTTCTTAGACCATCGTTTGTAATAAGGGGGAATGTGGCCGCAACACAAAATTTCCAAAAATGCTTGATATTGATTCAATTGGTTATCCTTAAAAGACCCAGTTTTTTTTTTTAAAGATTTCCAATTTTCATATTTGCGCACGTTTATGACATGTACGAATAAGGTGATTTACTTACTTGGAAGGCGAAGTGTTTTGTGGTGGTGGTGGAGGCGGTGGTGCATGCAGTTCTGCCAGAGGATCTCGCGATAAACCCAGCTTGTGAATTATGTATTGAGGGATGTCCGTCGTTATACCCTGCAACATAAGGCTTAATTTAGCATAGTATGTTTCGTTAAACCATAAAGGAAGGATACAGCCTCATTTTTGACAGCTATTGATAAACGTCAACTAAACGTTGCGAAAAGCCTTACCCCCTTATTACAAAAGATGGTCTAAGAAAAATTTAGGTTTTAAAATAGCCCTGTCTCTTTTTGTCATATGACATAAGAAAGTGATGGGTATATTTTAAACCGTGATTTACCTTAGTCTTGGTTTAAACCATCTTTTGTAATAAGGGCCATTATGTCTATAATACAAGTTTCACACTTGTCACTAAAAGTACCATTTGAACAACACCAAATGATTGTTAGAAGCCGCCGTCAAGCATAAAAATCTTCCTTCAATCATAAATTTTGAATTGTCCACTTAAAGTACCACTTGAACTACACATTTGTAGGCGTCTAGGACAACTTTAATAGACCTCCGACAAGCAACAGCACTTCTACACACGAGTTTCACACCTGGAACTAAAAGTACCACTTGAGCAACATACCTGTTGATGTTTCGCATGGCCCTCAGCGGCCTCCAGCAACCGGTAGAACCGTTCAGGATCGAACTCGAGGCACTCAAGCAGTCGCGCCGGCCGCGCCATCGCAAGTATTAGCCGTGTCACTAAAGGTGCCACTTGATTTCCAGCTTCTGCTGACTTTTCACGTGTCTGTGAAGAATATAAAGAAAGCCTGTTGTTAGTTCACTGAGTAATACCAAAATCGGTGTTAAAACTACGCCACGGTTCCAACTCCTGACGGAACTTAATCGTAGTTTTGGAATTAAATGTACCGTAGGGTTGCCTACCTTACGTATCTGTCAGCGCTTGTCGGTGCTGTTCCGCGCAGTTAGTCTGCGCAGGTAGTCTCTACAGGCTGTTAACGAATTCGTGTAATTCCTTCAAACCACGTGATCTACTGGTGACACAGATTAATCCTAAATGGGAATTTTTGAAAATCAACTAAAAAAAATTCAAAAAAAAAACTTGGTTTTCTATTTCCGAGTAATTTTAAAGTCTTGAGTCTATCTAACTGCAAAGAGCGATATCGCGTTAGTCGTGCCTGCCAGCCGTGTCGCCGTGCTTTCATTAATTTATGTGCGGCATCGAAATGTTCACACAAATAAAACTTTTTTTTTGCAAAAAAAAAAAAATTCTTATTTTTTTACTGAACCCTTATTAGGTGGTTTAGATACGATAGGTAACAAAGCCGCATGAAAGTTTTTTTTTTTTTTTAATCAGTCTTTGTCCCTTTCTACATCAGTAGTAGATCATGTGGTTTTAAGGAATTACACGAATTCGTTAACACCCTGTATACTGTGTGGCGAACCAGCGCCGGCAAACCGTCATTTGTTGCTGTATTTGCGCAAATTTGTATTTGGAACAAGGCGTATTTTTGTTAAAAAAAATGCCAGCCCCTGCTTCTACCCGCTTCCTATATGTAGCGGTTACCTGCACGGACCAGTACCGATAAGCGCTGGTAGGTCGGCGCTGACCTGATTCCTTTATGTATACGCCCAAATCCATCAATTTAATACATTATACAATTTATGTGACATAAAAGCTTGTCGCGAGATTTACTGTTGTACTTAAATGTATTTTATGAAATACATACATATATTTTTTTCTTAGAATTACGGGGGTTTGATTTAATTTAAAGTTTTTTCTTTTTAGAGCATAGATAGATATAATATTCACCTCAGCCAGCAACCGGTCTAAGCTGTCAGCCATATCATAGAAGTAAGTGCTGGTGACTTGTTTAGACTCCGACTTGTGGAGGCAGTCGCGAGCCATCTCCAGAACCTGAGAACATTAACATATTACCTGGAAATACATACACATAAATATTAAATCCTTACTAATATTATAAATGCGAAAGTAACTCTATCTGTCTGTTACCTCATCACGACTAAACTACTGAACCAATTTTAATGAAACTTGGTACAGAGTTATAGGCATATTGACAGCATCAATAAATTGCAAATCTAATTAGTCCGCAGCCGCACCGGTTCGAGTTTAAAAAAATAATGGACACGTTTTTTTTCTTTTGTTAAACCTATGAATATTCGGAAGTATAAAACGCATCAAAACTCGAGAGTGGGGGCTTGTGACGTCAGAAGCAAGTAAAAATTATATTTGCTTGTGACGTTTTGCCAATTTTAAACGAGTCGTATCTTCGTCAATTTTGGTTTACGTAACAAAAGAAAAAATACTTTAAGATAAATCTTTTTAAGATGCTGTCAACATGCCTATTATATTTTTTTGTGTAAATTCCTGCACTCATGTCATGTATTTGTTACGGCTAATAGCCGAAGTGTGGCTACACCTAGTTTTAGCCGGGTACAACTAGGTGCAGCCAGTAGCAGTTGGTTAGAACTAGGTGTATCCTACTTATCCTCGGGTAGAACTAGGTTTACCCTTCATCATAGCGGGTAGAACTAGGTGCAGCCGCACACCGGTGGTTAAGGGAAACCCCGACACGGATAGGTTAGGTTCGAAGGGGATGACGGGGGCTAGAGTGAGCGAGCGAAGCGAGCGAACGAAGCCCCCGTCATCCCCTTCGTGTTAGGTTACTTTAAACCCTGCAGACGGAAATAGGAGCCCCGCATAGCGGGGCTCCGTCGACTTAAGCTCCACCTAGTTCTAACCAACTGCTACTGGTTGCACCTAGTTGTACCCGGCTAAAACTAGGTGTAGCCGCACTTCGACTATTAGCCGTAACATATTCATTGCTGTCTCATAATTTGCTAAATCATAACTTTATTCACTCCAATACCAATGTCAGAGGTGACAGAGACAAGTCTACGATGGAGCAAGCTTACCCAGTTAAAGATATTGATTTTAAAAGAGTAACCGTGGAGTTTCTTGCCGTCTCTTCTCCATAAGAAACGACTAATTGGAACTGTTCACCTAAATTCGACTTTTCATAAGCTCTCGTAATGGGTTATGTGAAATAAACATTTGATTTTGACTGCTGACGCGGGGTAAAACGGGACCTCTTATTGCATTGAGGGTGAAAGAGGGCAACAGTTTACCTGTCTCTGAACAAATCTCTCGATGGGTGGCCGGTCAGGCTTTTTGTCGAGCTCCAGCACTTCGTCGATCAATCCTCTTAATCTGAAAATATAAATAAACTTAACTGTTTTGTTTTATGGTGACGATAAACAAGGAAATTCTGTCTTGTATCTAAAACTGCCATAAATTCTATCTTATCTTACTTTTCTGCTCGGCGTCATTAATTAAATCAAATGGAAAACACATTTCTTCAAAATAGACTCAAATAAATAAACTAAAAAAATTAAAAAGCCTTCAATAAAATGACAAGCATAACGTCCATATAATAAAGTGTAAGTATCTGAACTCGGTACTAAGCCTACTTTAGAAAATGTTTATTTTATTACCCGACTACGGCGAAGCAAAAAGGAGGCATATGATTTTGACCGGTATGTATTTGGGGATCTATGTATGTTCATCTGTTCCGTCGTAACTTCCAAACAACTTATCATAATTTTAACATAGACTATAGGCCTCTACACACCAAAGCCTCACCCGGCGGGTTTATGCCGGCGGGTTATTGCGGCCAACTAAACGAGCGAACATGACGCAAAACAAGCCCAGCGGCGTACCCCGCCGGGTAAAGTTGCCGGCGCCCGCGCCGGCGGCTTTGTTGTGTAGGTGCCTTTACGCGACCACCGATGACTCGGAGGGGAGTAGCCATACGGAACATTTCCCCGCTGTCAACTCACTTATGCCCAAGCTCTCAAACTGGGCATAAGACAAAAAATTCGCAGAGCTGTGACCAATACCCATATAAGTTATCGATAAATCGTTGCTCAAAATAAACCTTGTTTGTTCCTTGTTTTTTGAAGCCAGTTTCTACTTTTTTTTTAGTTTATTTATTTGAGTCTATTTTGAAGAAAATTATTTATTCTTCATGCACAAAATTAGAGGCGGACTTAATGCCTTAGGCATTTTCTATGAACATGAAGAAATGTGTTTTTGATTTGATTTAATTAATATCGCCAAGTAGACAAGAAAAATAAAATACAATTTAGGGCAATTTTTTTTCGCTACAAAACGGAATTGAACACTTCTTTTTTGAAGTCAATTCCTACTTTTACGAGCGTTCGCCTGTTGGTTTTGCCTGTTGGTGTAACCACATACTTATCATCCATCGCTCGCTGCGCCGCCGGGAACCGCGCAGCAAACAGCGCAGACATGGCGGACACCGCGTCATCTCTTGAACCAGACCCGCCGCTGGAACCTCCACCGCCACCAGTACGAGATGGCGAACTGTGGAGACACGAATAAATAGGTATAAAAACATAACTTTTCGAGTCCATTTACTGAAGGGATTTGATTTTGGGCAGTGAATAGTGTCTGTCATGTAGTCGTGACCGTGGCGTGCTGGACACATTTTTTTTTGTCATGTATACATGACAGTGGTGGGCAAAAGGTTAAGTAACCACGAGCGCCTCTTAGCCGGAGCTTTTGATGAATAATACATAAAATGTCTATAGGTTGCAAATTCATACCTTTTATACAAGTTTATTTTTAGTATACTCGTACACTAAATCTGAAACTAGTTTGTTCAGAAACACCAGGAGAATCGATTGACATATTTTTTACACCACATTATTTTTTTTATTTTTTTTCATAAATTTTCAATAGGTTTCTACGCATAACAGTTGACAGGAATAGACACCTTGAGGCTTGAGACGGTCCGCTCGGTCAGTTTCCGTGTATAACACAACCCCTGCATAGCACATCTCAGGCATTTTACACTTTACTAGGGAGCTTAACGCGACATAAACTAAGATGTAACTTGGAGATTTATTAAAAATAAAAATTTAGAAAAAAAAAGTTTTTTTAAAAACAAGCTTTTATTACTGGGGAGTAAAAAGAATTAAAAAGTTCAAAATAATTTAATATATGTATGAGTATGTAATGTATGTAACTTAGTTGCACCAAGCACTTTCTTGTGCTACTGCTAATGTTAGTGCTAAAAATGGTCTTTTCTATAGGATTTGACAGTTGATTTGACACTAAACACACACATTCAGGCAGTTCTGATGAAAATCTTGTTGGGGTGTGAGGTAGAATTTGTTTGTATGTAGGAGGTAATCTCCGAAACTACTCATCCAATTTCAAAAATTCTTTCACCAATAGGAAGCTACGTTACCCCTGAGTGCTATAGGCTATATTTTAGCATCAAAAAAATTAGGGATCCGTAAATGAATTACAATAATGTAACCCAAGGTGTCAAAAATTGGCTTATCTATACTAATATTAGAAAGAGGTAGAATTTGTTTGTTTGTTTGTATGTAGGAGGAAATCTCCGAAACTACTCATCCAATTTCAAAAAATCTTTCACCAATAGGAAGCTACGTTATCCCTGAGCGATATAGGCTATTATTTCATATACGTTGTCAGTTGGAAACTGACATAGGGTATCTTTCATCTCGAAAAAAAGTACTGTTCCCGAGGAAAATAACGATAATAGATGGCGCCACGTGTCTTACAAATCACGATTGAATTATATTATCAAAGAAACTTTAGTAGTGTGATTAGAGTTTTTTTTTTAGTATAAATTAACGCGAGCGAAGCCGCGGGCAAAAGCTAGTATATACTAAAAATAAAGTTGTATACAGATAGTAGACACAATCTCTAAAGTTACATCACATCTATAACCACAGCATGGTAAACAATACGGTTGCCAAGATTCCTAGCATTTGTCGCGGTTACTCTGTCTGTGAGTCACAACGCGCCGCGGCGGCTGACACACACGACTAGGGTTGTCACCCGTACTGCCGCGGTCGCGGTGCATACAGCTGCGAATCCCGCGACCCCGGCCATAGGTCAGGAGAAGGAACTCCGTGGGTTATCAGCTGGTAAGAGTCCGGCATAACTCTTTGCCATACCCGGGAGAAAGGAATAATGGAATAAAAAAAAAACAAAAAAAAAGACATGCATGCACAGCATGGCTGGTTAGCCACTTCAAATCCGAAAACTATGTCTGTACAACTTTTACTATGGAACAAACTCTCAATTCGTAAAAAAATCTGCTGTTCCATACAAAATACTCAATGTTGCATAACAGAATGTATGGAACAGAAGTTTATTCCATTGTAAAAAGTTGTACAGAATGATGAGCAAAGTTCATGGTTTTTGGATGTATAGTTGACTAACCGCCATTTTCAATATCCTATCTATCGGCGGTTTGCCTTACTATAGATAGAAATTTGACATTACTTCTATGGAGCTTATGTCAAATTTCAATCTCTAGTAGGCGAAACCGCCGATAGATTGGTTATTGAAAACGGCCGTTACCAGTCATACTGTATTGCACTCTTTTCACGTAGGCGTATTTTATAATCAAAGACAGTATTAAAGATTAAATAAAATACAGTATTATGTTTATCTGACACTATTTTCATTTGATTCTCATCATACCAGTTTGGTCTTTTTTTGTCATACTTTTACTATTCCATCCGTCTTTGGCTGTGACTGAAAGATAAGCGCGTTTCTGAACGCAATCGCAACAAGTTTCACAACGAAACGTCAAACATCATTAACGAATACGGTTTTTTTTTTGTACATCGTACTTTACTTTTGCCATCCCAAAACACAAATAAAAATAATTAATTGACGAATTAATTAATAAAAAAGGTAGCAACCCTACACACAACGTGTCTAATGGTCTAACACTTAGCTATTATTTAGTGTCCGTGCGACAGCATATTATGTCGTCACGCTAGTAATCGGTCAAATGGTATGCCGAGGTACATACGTAGTACGTATTACGTACACCGATCGAAAAAATACAAAATTAGAAAAAAACGGCCAACTGCGAGTCGGACGAACTGGAGAAGTGCGTGACTTCCCTTATCGACGCGGAATCGGCTTAGGCTATTCAGAATAAGGTTTACGTCTACGAGCATAGGGTGTAAGCGAAGAGAAAGATACTTTTTTTCATAACTATTTTTTTGTGTGATTCCTGCACTCATTGCTGTCTCATAACAACACCAAATCATAACTGTATTCACTCAAATTGTTAAAGATAACGATTTTAAAAGAGTAACCATGGAATTTCTTGCCGGCTCTTCTCGATAGGAAACGACTAAACGTCATGGCACACTATACCGGCACCGCAACGGCACCGCTCCAACCCAGCAATTAACTTGTCATTCAAATTCGAGCATTAAATCGTGTGTCGTATAATATATTTCATAATGTCAATATGAAAAGCCAACGGCGAGCAGTCAGCGCGCTTGCCGCTACCATACAACTCAACTCGGAGCCCGCGCGCTGTGAGCGAGCCGACCGCGTGCTTACTGCGCGCCGACTCCGAGTTGCCAGCGAAACAATGTCGTTGTGCCGTCGCCCGCGCTCCTTTCACAAATGCCATATAACTACTGTGTTCGCGGTGACAGCAAGCTTAAACCTCGCGGCCGGCGCGCGGACTGCGAGCTTGCACCTCGCGCGCGAAGCGTAATTAGCGCGCTGGCGGCTAGCCGTAGCCTAAATTCGAGGCGACGCCGTGCTGCAGCTGTGCAGTTGCGGTGCCGGTATAATGTGCCATGACCTTAATTGGAACCGCGCACCTAAATTCGACTTTTCATAAGCGCCTGGGGGTGTACTCCCTAAGCACGAAGTCACTGAAGACATACGATTATTTCAGAGCCCGAACTAAGAATGAATGACAACACGATTTGACAGTTGTCCCTACTACCGATATGTTTTTGCCCGTCCGAAAATTTGAACTTGACACTTGTTTTGTTCACTTCTACGTTTCGGGATACTTCGGACGGGCGACTAACTTCGTTTACGGACTTAGGGAGTAGGCCCCTTGTAATGGTATATGTGAAATAAAAAGTTTTGATTTTATTCGCCTCGACTCCATCGCCATCCGAGCAGTCCGTCGATAAGTGTGGGGAGACCCTTAGATTTCTTATTCTCTCGTGTCGGCACGAACTGTACGATCATAGCTCATGCCGTGGTGCAAAGATTTGCTAACAGCAGAGTTCGTATAAATCAACTACGATAAGAGCGGTTACGCACTGCATCCGATCCGATTCCGAAAAGATACGTTCCGAAGTAGTCATAGAACTATTTGTATGGTAGTTTACGCACTAGATCCGACTTCCGTCATCCGATTTCTCTCCGTCATCCCTGAGTTTCCAATTCGGAAGAAATATTGACGGACCGAAGTAGCCGTAGTACTGTTTGTATGAACGCTTTCGCGTTACCTCGGATTCAAATCGGACGCCAAATGGATATGCCAAATATGGCCCCTGAATTGTTTGAATTTGGATCAGAGATCGGATAAGTGCGTGCGCGATATCCGAATTCGGTCCGCGTTTTTTAGACTCTAGATTCGTATTTTCACGTATTCGGATCGGATGCAGTGCGCAAAGCAATATCCGAATTCGGTCCGAGTTTTTTATATTCTTATTTTCACGGATCCGGATCGGATGCAGTACGTAATCGCTGTAAGATGTCACGCCCCCCAAACATCTGTCTTCAATGTGTGTGTGCATATGCCAACGAGTCACCATGTTTGTGTTTGATATTTAGTAGATTTATTGCTCGACTAGTGCATAATTATCTTACTTACTTAATCTATTACTTTAACTTATTCATTTTGTGTAATAATAAATAATGTAAGTAGTTAGCGAAAATTGATAATTATTTAAGGGATTATAATTCTATTTAATTAGTGTAATTGGTCTATGACCGTTCTAGTTAAATTGTTTAAATAAATAAATAACTAAAGTGACCGCTCGATGTCGGCGCACGTGTGTTATTCATACAAACCTCCAAAGGGTACCATACTATTAATTAGCGACGTCAAATCTGTCGAGCGACTGTAACATGTTTTTGTTTAAGTTTGGTCTACAGTTGCAGAATGCAGACATCTGCGTTGAACGATAATGACGCGTTGTTAATATTCTTTCTCACACATTTTTACTTGCAATGTCAATGGAGGTGTGCCAGATTATGTGTATGTGTATATTATGTGTATGTTGATACAGATCTATCGGGGCTAACAGTCCAAAGCGCGCCGGAGTTACTTGAGTATCGTCATTCGTAGAGGACAGTAACAGCGGTTACGCACTGCATCCGATCTGAATCCGTGAAAATACGTTCCGAAGTAGCCATAGAACTATTTGTATGGTAGTTTACGCACTACATCCGGCATCCGTCATCCGATTTCTATCCGTCGTCCGTGAGTTTCTTATTCGGAAGAACAATTGACTGACCGAAGTAGCCGTAGTACTGTTTGTATGAACGCTTTCGCTTTACCTCGGATTCAAATCAGACGCCAAACGGATATGCCAAAGATGGCCCCTGAATTGTTTGAATTTGAATCAGAGATCGGAATAGTGCGTAAGCAACATCCGAATTCGGTCCGAGATTTTTACTCTAGATCGGTATTTTCACGGATTCGGATCGAATGCAGTGCGTAAAGCAATATCCGAATTCGGTCCGAGTTTTTTATATCCGTATTTTCACGGATTCGGATCGGATGCAATGCGTAATCGCTCTAAGTTAAGTACCTGAGACTTCTGCTGCGCACGCGTCGCGCGGGGCTCTGTGGTGACGGTGCGCGCGCAGCGGTGTTGCCACTTCCACCACTGTCTGACAGCGATGCCCAGTTGTTCATGCCGCTCCCTTGTGAGCTGCTGCAAGGATAAAGCACAGTGCGGTTAGTATAATACTGTAATAATGCACCTATGTCTTAAGAAAACATATGCCATGTTGATCGGTTGGTTCCGTGTGCTGCCGGATGTAAAGAATAGCACTACCCCATCTCTTACTGTGGGTGTCGTAAAAGGCGATTAAGGGATCCACTAGAGGATTGGCGGCAGCAACCCGTCTGCCAAGCGTAGCCATTATGGCAACCCCCTCCCCCCACCCTCTATTGGGGGGGCTATGTCCAGCAGTGGACGTCGTTCGACTAAATCATCATGTTAGTCGGAAAGGGCCGTGTCAATTTTGCTACGCATCTTCCATGGAGGAGAGCTTCAACTTACTTGAGAGAGTTCTGGTGCTGATGGCAATGCGGGCAGGGCGCTCGCGGCGGCTCGCACACCGCCTGAACTGCGAGGAGCCTCTCCTGGGATGAGCATTGCGACTGCAACAAGGTGATACAACACATTAACACGACATTCATCATACGATCAAGCCTGTAGGATGTGCATTACAAAACAAAGTCCTCCGCCGTGTCTGTTTGTCTGTCTGTCTGAGCGCGATTTTCTCCGTAACTCCGTTCAGACCAAGCTCCAAAGTCTTGAGCATCGGCGCAAAGTTGCTAGTCTATAGGTTTTTTATCGGACACATTTTGGAGAGTGTGCTTCAGATCTGCATGATCTAATACTCCCCCCTGCCCTTTTTTCTATCGGACGGCCAGAAGCACGAAAAAGCGCCATCGGTTCATGGTTGATATACCAAAAACCCGAACGAAGCGCTTTGATTCCACTTTCATTGTGAAAACCGTCAAACAGTGGAACGCGCTGCCCGAGTGGGTGTTCCCCGACAGCTACAATCTGGGTGTCTTCAAGTCACGAGTGAATCGGTTTCTTCTGGGCAAGCGTGCTCCATCGCAGACCGCATCATCGCTTAACATCAGGCGAGATAGCAGACAAACGCAGGCCGAGTTACAAATAAAAAAAAATTAAAAAACTACTGTACGGATATTGTTCCAATTATCACAATTAGATAGCTTGATTTTCGAGAAAGGTTTAGGTGTACATATAATTTATAATCGTGTTGCCAAACTCCGAAGGGTTGGGTAGAGGTGTATAGTACACCCACATTTCGCCGTTATATTAAAGTCCCATGTAATAGGGGCGAGCCTATTGCCATCAACCGGGCACAAATCCAGACTCCGGGCTGCTACTGAGAAATTTCACACGGAAAAACCCAATAACACTTTACCCGACCTGGGGATCGAACCCAGGACCTCACTAGACCAACGAGGCAGTCAATATCTATACTTAGGAGCAAATAAATCGAGCCACTTCTATTTTTCACGTCGTTATAATTGTTTTTTGGTATTATGGAAGAGATCAATTCTAAACATATATCGCTTAAAAGGTTACTTGATAACCTTTACAATTAGGGTAGTTTTTTATATTTTGAATTATATAATTCATGAAACCAAAACTAATAACCAGGACACGTGAAAAAGGGAGTGGCTCGATTTCTTTGCTCCCAAGTGTATAAGAATGATGAGCAAATACGGTATAACCTCCGATCGTGCGACTTGACCTGAATTTAACGTCAACGTGAATATATATAGCTTCGGTTCAAAACAAAAGAAGCTGTATTCACAATTAAAGCTCTCTTCCGTACTGAATTCTAGCCGTTGACGTCATTACCGGCAGTTTTCTCGGATTCATTATTAAGTAACAGAGATGTAGACGGACTCCCCTGTAACTAGAAGATTCGATCCCGGCCTTTTTTTCTAATCCCGGGATTTCGGATTTATCTGTAGTTAATCCCGGGATCTCGACATAGTACCGGGATTGTATTGATAATTGAAAAGTGGTAAGAAAAAGTCAGTAAACCATGTCAAAATCAGTTTTTTATTTATCTTTTGGCAATGTATTTAAGTTTGAAATGTTCAAAAAGCCGGTTAATCAAAATTATAGGTACTTACTTCAAACTTCTTAAATAAACAAACTATACCTTAATTCCAGATCTCAGATAATTTATGTAAACAAAGAAATGTCATTGTCAAAATGACAGGTTAGTGGTACAAAACATTTTATCATTAAATTTTTACTAAGTAATCATTTAAAAAATTAAAGTGAATTATAAAAACAATGCAAACAAAATACCGTAGCCAAACAATGTCTTGTGTAGTGTGTCGGAGACGCGCCTTTTAATCATTTTAATCAGTCCTTTTAAGTCCAATATTAGACTTCTCAAAATCGGACCAAATTTCCA
This sequence comes from Amphipyra tragopoginis, assembly GCA_905220435.1. Classification (NCBI taxonomy): domain Eukaryota; kingdom Metazoa; phylum Arthropoda; class Insecta; order Lepidoptera; family Noctuidae; genus Amphipyra; species Amphipyra tragopoginis. Next base: position 15,342,641 of record HG992017.1, on the reverse strand, counting down.
CTTGGAACAGTTTACAGTCCTTTTCATCCAACATGTGGCAAGACTTGCTAAACTTACAAAATTAATCTATGAATGAGAGTTATGTGTTGTTGAAGATGTAAGTAGTTAAATAAAACATCTGATTCAAGATCTGATTTCAAATCAGTAGCTTCGATTAGAATTAACTATTATGAAATATTTTTTCATGATGTGTCTGAATCTGAATAACTATCACTTTCAGAATCAGATGAAACAATGACAACAACAAAATGAAAAACTTAACACGATGATAATATAGCACAATAACAAAATTAACAAACACGCAGCGAAAACGGGAAAAGAAAACGAATGTATTGTTATGACGCTAAGAAAACAACTTTGAAATTTTGTGAAACGAAATTTGAAAATGTTTGGTACTCCTACAGTGTTACCAGTATCATAAAATACTTTATACCAGAAAATCTTCTTTTTTTAATAACTTTGTTTAAAACTGAAAATTTATAAAAATAATTACGGTATGATCTTTTTTAAATTATTATTTCTAAAATCAATACATAAAAGAGAGTCTAACCTTTTTTTCCGGCATTTTTAGTGAATTACCATTAATAAGATATTTTTTTGATCTGTTATCCCCTTTGTTTACATAAATTATCTGAGATAGGAATTTAGGGTATAGGCACTTCTGTGATCTATAAAACTAACGATTTAACTTTAAAAAAAAAACAACTTAGTTTGACTTATTTAGGTTAACAAAAACTATATGCTACATAGATCAATGTTTAAACAATTTCATTGATTTCCAATAATTAACAACAAAAATAAATATAATAAATGGCGTGAAGTGGGAATTTTTACACACTTTTTCCACAACATATATCGGTCGTTAGCGAAAACCAATGAAATCCTGTCAAAACAAGATTTTTGATCATCCAATCCAATCAATATGATTTTAGATGGTTGACAAAATGTCAAGTCAACTAAATGCACTTACACGTTTCGTTTCATGTTCAACGGACATACTTAAAAAATGTATTAATACCGAAAATCCCGGGATTTGTTAAAATTCCCAAAATTTCGGGACTGAAATACGACCAGGATCCCGGGATCGAATCCTGTAACCCTCTAGCTCTCCCATACACACGACGGAACACAGTAAACTGCTTGGCGCCGGATTTTAATGTGAGGGTGGTAGCTAGCCAGGCGGACCGTATAGATCCTACCACGTCGCGTGCTGGGTTTTTTTATAATCTTACAACACGCGTCTATTCCCAGTGTGCGGTGAGGAAGTTTTATGGTAAGGGTACACGGCGACACATTACACTCGACACTCAGTGTCGACACCGAGTGTCGTAGTGTGTGTGTACATCGCTGTTACACTGAGTTGCGCATTATATTGTTTTCACGATAAGAAGATTAAAATGACACATGTCAATAGGAGTTGCTAGACATGTGACTGTAGTCGATTCAACTATCGATAAAATTTGTAAAATTTCAGCGAGAATTTGACAAATTATTGTAATGTGATTTTATGTACTTACATTTCAAATACTTGTGATTTAAGTACTTAATTAGGATTAAGTCAATAGCATGCATATCTTCAACAATAGACGATTACTTGCTGATGTGATAATGAATCCAGGTATGGGATGAGTGAACATAAATGTTTATTTCATCATCTGCCTAGCCTTTTCCCAACTATGTTGGGGTCGGCTTCCAGTCGAACCGAATGCAGCTGAATATCAGTATTTTACATGGAGCGACTGCCTATCAGACCTCCACAACCCAGTAACTGGGTAATACGATACTCTTGGTAAGACTGGTTGTCAGACTTTCTGGCTTCTGACCAACAGTAACGACTGTCAAAGATCTACAAATGACAGCCGGGACCAACGGCTTTACGTGCTTTCCGAGGCACGGAGGAAACTCGCTATGGTAAATGGTCACCCATCCACAGACCAACCTCGGCAAGCGTGGCTTAACCCGGAAGATCGGTCTATGCGGCTGTAATTATTTAGCCACGAGCTCCTCAACGTAAATGTTTATTTATCACCAATAATAAGCCCAGTAGCTGGGTCGCGAAAAAGAGGTTTATCTTTCGTTAGGTTCGGTAGGTTCGTCGGTCCTGAATTTTGGATGTGTTATGTTAGCTGTTTTTATGAAAAGCCCAAAACAAAAAACAGACACACAGACAGAGAGAGAAATAGACAGCCAAACAGAAAGACAGACATGGGCTTCAAACCTATAAAATACCTCTTATTTTGAGTCGGGAATGAAAAATAAGAGTTTAATTTTCTACAAAATTGATGTGAATAATTTTTGGCATAAAACCCATATGGAGTTATTTAATAAAAACTAATTTTTGGGTTCTTTAACCCAAGATGGCAGAGCGCGCCGAGGTCACTCAAGGTACAAAATTTGTAATTTTTATAAGAACACATATCCATAACACGTATCCAAAATTTAGGACTGACCGACCTTTTGCAAGGCAACTGGGCTATAATGAGCCTTATTTTAATTATTCAATCAACTGAGCCTATCGTCTATGTATAATTATTAGGATAGTCAAAATATTCATTCTGTTAATTTAAATTTATCGAAATTATTTTATCGATACGCACATCTCTGGCAACTGGTAAGTACCGTCTGACGCAAGTTTGAAAACGCGTCGGGGTTTTTTCAAAATCATTTATGTAAAATATAATTATGGCGTTAAACACATAAAACTATATTGTTTCTATGTTTCTGATTTTAAAACAACCTTCTGGGTAACGCTTTACTAATCTTTTAAATTGATTTAATACATATTGAATTAAATTGTCAGAAACAATCGCCATTACAATTTATTTTCATGTCATGAACTGACATCTGCCAAATTAATCAACTTACCGTGAAAACAATATAGCTCGGGTTTAATTTCAGTGTCGCGATTGCATTGTGTCGAATGTCAGTGTCACCGTGTACCTTACTACCTTTATTATGTATTCTAGCCCGTCCCCACACGTGGGGAAAAGAAAAGATCGGGGAACGTACACAAACTCGGTTTTCGTAAGGTTCACAGTAGAGGGGTGTTGTCTGCGTCTGCTTCTTCTGGCTCCCAGCAGCGTCCTGCGACTCCCAAACCCAACCAGGGTGAGTGGGAGACCGTAGGAGCCAAGAAGAGGCAGAAGAAGGCTGCCAAGAAGGCGGCCAAGAAGAAGGCGGCTGCCGACAAGAAAGCGGCGTAGTCCGCTAAAAAGGAGGCTGCGCGGCTTCGCACTCCCAAGTCCACGGCTGTGGTGCTTACGCTACAGCCGGGAGCAAAGGAGAAAGGAGTGACATACGCCGGGGTCTTGGCAGCCTAGGGATCTCAGGCATCCGGGTGAAGCACACGGTCACCGGTGCCCGCCTGCTCCAGGTTCCCGGGGCCACCAGCGGCCCAAAAGCAGACGCTCTTGCTGAGAAGTTGAGGGCGTCTCTGGAGGCAGAGGAGGTCCGGGTGTCCAGGCCAACCAAATGTGCAGACTTGCGCATTTCCGGCCTGGACGACTCGGTCACGGCCGTGGAAGTCGTGGCAGCCGTCGCAAAGGTCGGCGGCTGCCCTCCGGAGCAGGTGAAGTCAGGCGCTATTCGCTCCGGCTTCACCGGCCTAGGGACAGCTCTAGTGAGCTGTCCCGTTGCGGCGGCCCACAAAATCATGGAGGGCCGTCGGCTGCTGGTGGGGTGGGTTTCGGCGCAGGCGAAGCTGCTGCCTGCCAGGCCCCTACGGTGCTACCGGTGCCTGGCGAACGGTCACACAGGGGCGCTGTGCACCTCGGAGGTCGACCGCAGTGGAGTCTGCTTCCGCTGCGGTCGACCCGGTCATACTGCCGGCACGTGTGAGGCCACGCCGCACTGCACAATCTGTGCCGTCGCAGGCAAGTCGGCAGAGCACCGGGCAGGCAGTAAGGCCTGTGCCGGACCCACCAAAAAAGGGGGCAGAAGAGGGCGAGGCCGTGGCAAGAATGCCGCGGCGACTTCACAGCCGGTTAACCAACCGGCTGCCGAGAAGTCTTCGCAAAGCTGAGAGGGGGAGGCGTTCATGGACTGTCAGTGATGGCCCCACACTTACGCCTCCTCCAATCCAACATCAACCACTGCGCCAGAGCTCAGGACCTTCTGCTCCAGAGCATGGCGGAGTGGTTGATCAATGTGGCTGTTGTCGCCGAGCCGTACTTCGTTCCACCCAGGGATGATTGGATCGGGGACATGGACGGCTCGGTGGCCCTGATAGTCTCGCGGGCCGCCGCTGGCTCTCCGTCCATTGAGAATGTCACTCGTGGACGGGGGTACGTAACGGCCCTGCTGGAAGACTTCCTCGCAGTGGGAGTATACTTCTCCCCTAATAAATCTCTCGCCGACTTTGAGGACTTCTTGGGGGAGTTGGCCGTCGTCGTCAGTCACAACCATCCTCACCCTGTGCTGGCCTTTGGGGATTTCAACGCCAAGTCCACGGCTTGGGGTTCCCCGGCCACGAATGCACGGGGTAGGGTGCTAGAGGAGTGGGCCCTGGAAACGGGCCTACAGGTCCTCAACCGGGGTTCCGCCAAGACGTGCGTGCGACAGCGGGGTGGATCCATAGTGGACATTACGTTCGCTACCCCCGCTCTAGCGCGCCGTATTCAGGGCTGGCGCGTCATGGAGGAGGTGGAGACGCTGTCGGATCACCGGTACATCCGATTCGACGTCTCCGCCCAGACCTCCGGCGCTCCGGCCCGAACGATCCCGGTTGGGATCAGTCCGCGTTGGGCTCTAAAGCGGTTGGATAGAGAGGCACTCCTGGAGGCCTCGATTGTGCAGGCCTGGGTGTCGGCACCAGACAGGCCTGCCGACATTAACGAGGAGGCGGAGTGGTTCCGGGAGGCCGTATCGCATATTTGCGATACGGCGATGCCTCGGGTCCAGATCGCGCCTGCAAAGCGTCAGGTGTACTGGTGGTCGCAGGACATAGATTTCCTGCGCCACGCCTGTGTGGAAGCGCGACGCCAGTACGCCAGGCTCCGCAGGAGGCGTCTCCGTGGCCCAGATACGGCAGCCGCAGAGGCGGAGCTGTACGAAGGGTACAGAGAGGCGAAGATCGCCCTCCAGAATGCTATCTCGCGGGCCAAAATTGCGGCTCACGAGGCACTGCTAGAGACTCTGGACCGAGACCCGTGGGGGCGCCCATACCTTATGGTACGGGGCAAACTTCGTCCGTGGGCCCCCCCACTGACCCAGAGTCTCCGACCTCAGCTTCTGGAGGGAGTGGTGAGCGCTCTGTTCCCTTCGAGGGCGGAGCATACGCCACCGCCAATGGTTCCGCCTTCATTGGTGCCTGACGCGGACGATGACGACGACGACGTGCCTGAAGTGACCCGGGTAGAGCTGAGAGCGGCGGTGAAAAGGCTTCAGGCCAAGAACACCGCCCCGGGGCCCGACGGCATACCTGGCCGTGCATGGGTCCTGGCTGTCAAGGCTCTCGGGCCCCGACTGAGGGGTCTTTTGAGCGCATGTTGCGAGCGGGGCCAGTTTCCGCTCCGGTGGAAAACCGGCAAGCTGGTCCTGCTTAAGAAGGAGGGGCGTCCCGCAGACTCGCCGTCTGCGTACCGCCCCATCGTGTTGCTGGACGAGGTGGGCAAGCTCTTCGAAAGAGTAATTGCAGACCGCCTCGTCACGCACATGACTGGGGTGGGGCCGGATCTGGCGGACAACCAGTTCGGTTTCCGCCGGGGGCGCTCCACCGTGGACGCAATCATGCGCGTAAGGGCTCAGGCGGAGGAAGCAGTTGCACGGGGCGAGGTCGTCTTGGCGGTGTCTCTAGACATCGCCAACGCCTTCAACACCTTGCCCTGGAGTTGCATAAAGGCGGCACTTGAATACCATCGGGTGCCGACTTACCTCCGCCGCATTGTCGGGGCCTACCTGACACAGAGAGCTGTCATCTACCCGGGTCGGGAGGGATGGGGTCGGCCAGAGATGTCGTGCGGTGTTCCACAGGGATCGGTCCTGGGGCCGCTCCTGTGGAACATCGGATACGACTGGGTGCTTCGTGGTGCGTTCCTCCGCGGCGTCGACGTGAATTGTTACGCCGACGACACGCTGGTCTCGGCGCGGGGGAGGACGCACCGCGAGGCAGCCATACTGGCGACAGCTGGGGTAGCGCAAGTCGTGGCAAGGATCCGGCGGTTGGGTCTCGAGGTGGCCTTGCAGAAGTCCGAGGCTCTGTGTTTCCACGGGCCCCGGAAGGGACCACCCTCGGGAGCCCACATCGTAGTGGGAGGCGTCCGCATCGGCGTCGAGTCGACGATGAAGTACCTAGGACTTGTCCTCGACGGCCGGTGGGACTTTGGGCCTCACTTTCGGCAGCTGACGCCGAAGTTGATGGGCACCGCGGCTGCGTTGTCGCGGTTGCTGCCCAATCTAGGGGGGCCCAACGCCTCCTGCCGGAGGCTCTACGCGGGGATCGTACGGTCCATGGCCCTATACGGGGCGCCAATATGGGCGGACACCTTGACGGCCCGCAACGTCGCAATCCTGCGGAGACCGCAGCGTGCGATGGCCGTCAGGGTGAAAAGGGGGTACCGTACGATCTCCTTCGAGGCGGGGAGCCTCCTAGCCGGATCGATGCCCTGGGATCTGGAGGCGAGGGCCCTCGCGCTGAGATATCGTCAGCGCGAGGAGGCGCCTGATCGGAGCGAGCTCCGCCAGATCCTAGTGGCCGAGTGGAGAGAGCGACTTGCGCAACCCAGCGCAGGGCACGCCGCAATAGCGGCGGTAAGACCCGTTATGGAGGAGTGGCTGGAGAGGCGGCATGGCGCCCTCAGCTTCCGGCTGACGCAGGTACTCTCGGGACATGGATGTTTCGGGAAGTACCTGTGTCGCATAGGCCGGGAGCAGACGTCCGGTTGTCACCACTGCGTCGACTGCCCGGAAGACACGGCGCTGCACACATTGCAGGAGTGCCGTGCGTGGGCGACGCAGCGCCGCGAACTAGTCGCGGCGATCGGTGGTGACCTCTCGCTTCCGACCGTGGTTTTGTCCATGGTAAGGAGCGAGAGTGCGTGGGAAGCTGTCGCCTCCTTTTGCGAGGTGGTGATGGCGACCAAGGAGGGAGCGGAGAGGGAGAGAGAGGCGACGGCCACTCTCCCTTCCCGCGCCAGACGCACCGGGCGCCGCCGGAGGGCGCGCGACGATCTCCGGCCACCCTAGTGTGTGGCCTGCGGGCGACGGGTTAGGGGACCCGTCGCCCGACCAGTAACAGGCCCGAGAAGGCGGCGCGCATGTGTTCCGTGCGCGCCTCTCAGGAGTACGTGGGGCAGGGACCTACAGAGGGAGAGGTCCGCCAGGGGCTGGCGGACCGAGGCCTGCCGGGGTTGCGGTGCATGCAGCTGCGAATCCCGCGACCCCGGCCAAGGGTCAGGAGGAGGAACACCGTGGGTTTTTAGCCGGTAAGAGTCCGGCATAACCCTTCGTCTTCCCCAGGCGAAGGGTATCCATGAGGATTTTCCCACGAGAAAAAAAAAAAAAAAAAAAAAAGGTTCACAGTAGAGGTGACCTCTGGTCCGCCACATAGGTCCTCTGAGACCTCTCATGCCTCGCCTAATATCGTAACTTTCCTATATAAATAAGGACTTAATACCGTCATCGGCGAACAGTGCGTGTAGAAACATATTTCTATGCCTTTAGGGATTCAAGGTGTGGCATATTATAATATTTAACACACCTCAACGACTGTTCCACATGACATACTAAAAAAAGTAAAAACCAACTTCAAAAAAAACTGAAAAATAATTATTTCAGGATTTTAGTTTCAGAAGTCAGTGATAATCTACGCTGAAACAAATTGAAGGCACCGGCTTCTGAAACGATTAATTTTATAACATGGTAATTATTTTATTTCACTCCTTTCAGTATATTTTTTTAAAGTTTTTCACTTAATACTTTTTAGAGACACAAATTACAATTACAATAGTGTACAAATTCGTGGACAAGTACTACAACTAGAATTTCGTCTATATGTATAGGTAATTCACTTTCAAAGTCATAATAATATTTTATAAAGAAACTACTCAACCACCCTCCTTTTCGTAGTCTGTTAAAAATATAATTTTTTTTACCTCAATTTTGATATCAGTCGCTGCGTAATGAATCCATGTACCCTTTGAAAAGACCAGGGGCCTAATTCTCCTAAAATAAATCTTGATAAATCACAACCGAGCCAACCAAGGCCGAACCGTTCATTCAGACATTTCTCAATTTCAAAAGCTATCAAATTGTTTGACACAAAAAACAAAATCAATCATTTTGAAAGTTTTCGAAAACAAAAACTGACTGACGGTTGTGGTTCGATTGTGTTTGGCAACAATTTATTTTAGGAGAATTGGGCCCCAGGTGGACAAGACGTCACCTTTGGTTAGCCATAATTTCGTCCGCATCACTGCAAATGCACATCCAGGCTGCAGTTATTATACAGTTCTGACTGCATCATAACTCGCAATGATGTTCGGCGAAAACACCATTCGATGTTCGGCTTCGTATTCGAAAGTGCGCATACGACTCGTGATGACAACATATCGATGTACCACACAACCAGGGGCGTATCTGCCGCCGTATTAGCCGTATCGATGATATAGGGCCTCTGGGCTACTGGGGCCCCGACGTGTGTAAGCAAAAATGTGTAAATGTTATCCATAATCTCACTCAGGCCGTACGCCAAAGTCTAAACTCTTCAAAGTCAAAGTTTTTTATTTCAAATAGACCAGATTACAGGCACTTTTAAAACGTCAAAACTAGGTGCACGGTTCCAAAAGGTAGGTTCTATGGAGAAGAGCCGGCAAGAAACTCCATGAATACTCTTTTTAAAACAGTAATTCATGACAATTCCATTACAGTAGCGTGCGAAATAGAATGAGAATAATGCAGATTAATGTAAAAAATAAATTCACAATTCTTAAACGCTAAACTCAGCAAACCCCAGACACTTCCCATAGACCAATATATACAGGGTGAAATTGTAAACAGTCGACAAACCGAAATGGGAGATTGTACTCATCACTATGAACAACTTTTACTATGGGACCAAACCTGAAATTGCGAAAAAAAAACAGCTGTCCCCTACATTTATGTTCGCATAACTCGTCAAAATGTAGGGAACAGCAGATTTTTTTACGCGATTTCAGGTTTGTTCTCATTGTAAAAGTTGTTCATAGTGATGAGTACAATCTCCCATTTCGGTTTGTCGACTGTTTACAATTTCACCCTGTATATAAGGTCCAATCAAAATAGTTGGACAAACTTTTACAGATCTCAGCACTCATGAATATGAACAACTTTTACTATGGGACCAACTCTGAAATATAAAAAAAAATCTGTTGTTCCATACATTTTGATCGTGTAGGTAATAGGTATTGCACTTCTGTATGGAACAGCTGATATATTTTTTTATATTTCAGCGTTGGTCCCATAGTAAAAGTTGTTCATATCCATGAGTACTGTGATCTGTAAAAGTTTGTCCAACTATTTTGATTGGACCTTATATCAATTAATACAAGCGTTTTTCTTTTGTGAAACATCTTTAGTCTCCATTTGGGCTTTGCCGCAGTGGGAAAGAAGGGCCCCCCGACAAATTTTGATACAGGGCCCTTCTAGGGCAAGCTACGCCACTGCATAACATACAATTTATTCCACATGTCATCAAATCTCAAATTGGTAAACAATGTAAGTGCCCATTCGTCTCATGTAAGTATGCGCAAGAGTTTCCTTGTCTGCACGATGAATACTAACTGCCCATTCAGTTTGGATCCGCTATTGGTCACGATCATCTTCAGACAATGACTTTGTTTTTATACTTTTTTTATTTAAAATTGTATTGTATGTTGTAAATACGCAGTGATAGTCTAGCGGTTGAACGCTTGTCTTTTATGCAAGAGTGTGAGTTCGATTATGTCTATGTATTGTGTGTAGTATACAAGTTGTAACATAAACAACGCACAACCTCTTAAGGGTTCACTGTACTCATCACTATGAACAACTTTTACTATGGGACCTAATCTGAAATGGCGAAAAAAAAATCAGCTGTTCCCTACATTTATGTTCGCATAACTCGTCAAAATGTAGGGAACAACTTATTTTTTTTTCGCGATTTCTGGATTGGTCCCATAGTAAAAGTTGTTCTTAATGATGAGTAGTGACCCCTTAAAAGATTGTGCGTTATTTATGTTACACCTTGTATACATATATATTTTGCAGCAGTACACCACGGACTACCCCCTTATCTTATTCGTTGTCTTCATGTTCATCCAAAGGTAGATATCGCTATCAGCGATAAGACCGCCACTGTACCCTTCAATGTATGATATTGTATAAGAGCTGTGTTACAATTTTGGTGTACAATAAAGTATATTCTATTCTATTTGATCGTCTGAGAGGGCTCCAAACAGTTCTCGATGGTACAGAAGCGACGAAGCGCAGAGGCGACTACAGACCAAGTCCCAATTTTGCAGATCCAGCCCACTGTGGGCCGCAGCGAATGAAATACGGACGCCCTGCGCCCGTCCAAACCGTTGCGCCTGCGCCTTGTCTCGTCTGTGTGTTTTGTAATAAGGCGCAGACGACAAAGTATCGTGTATGCGCTCCGTCGCCTGTATGTTTTGCATCGCGACGCTTCTATACTTTTAGTATGAAACTAAGGGGACGCCGCGTCTTCGACTCATCCTCACCCAACCTCTCTTCTGTGGCCTGCACCTTAGACACCTACGGGTGGAAAAAGGGTGTCCTCGATTTGCCATGCCAGAAACCCAGTTCCTCTGACTTCCGCATCCCATCTCTAGCTTCCTCTTTCAGATTGTCAATCTATCCGTCATACTAAATTGTCTTCATGGTGATCATTCATATACTGTCATCTAAACATACGAATAAATGTCTTTCCTAATAAATGTAAGTGTCAGTCACCTGTTATCTCAGAAATATCACAATATAAATCTTTGTTGTCTATTTAGTAGGTATATATTTTTGTAGATAAGCTGTGATTTATCGATCAACAACATATCACAAACGTCTAGGAGATATCTCTTTCTCTGACATGTTTGTGCTATAATAACAATAAAGCTTGTCTTGATTTCTTTGATGAGATATTATTGCCAACAAAAATATTCACCTGATGACTACTTATATTTTTTCTTTAGTTTGTAAATATTTGTCTTCTTCTTAGCGTGTCGATGACAATTTACACCGTGTCGTCCCAGAACTCAGCAATGAGTTTAGCACTATCCGTAGCGTCCATTAGTTCTTGTGGTGTACAGGTAACAGGGCAGGCGGGCATGATGTTAAGTGCGCCATAGTTTGCAGAACGGCACCACATTTACACTCCATGTTTGAGTTATCCGAAAATTTCCACCTGAGCAGGTTATCCTTGCTTCGACCAACCTGAGTCCGAAGTCTATTTAGAGACTTCCAGGTCAGCCAAGGCAACTCATGCCCAGGTGGGAGATCCTCGGAAGGGGTAACAAACGGAGTGGGTAGAGAAACCTTATCTCGCCACAACTGCACTAAATAATAGTTTCGTCTGGCCAGTGTGAATAATTTTAAGTTATCATATTATGATTGTGACTGAAGCTGTAATATATAATATTACAGCTTCAGTCAAAATCATAATATTTAATGTATTTCTGTAACAAAAATCTCATCTTTAGTTAAATTACCTTTGTTAATTTCGTAACTGGTGTAAATAGTGTAACTATACACACACAACACATGCATACTTATACAGGATGTCTCAAAAAGTTGTGTCAAGCGGAAGTCCAGAGGTAGACCCGAATCACCATGTATGTTCCGCGATTTGTTGTAATTGTTGAGTTATGATTTATTTTCATGTTTTAACCAAACTCTGACTGTTCTCATGTAAGTGACAATTTGTCTTAATGGGAAATAAAGATCTTTTATTTAACCGAATGTTTATTTGAGCGAGCAGTAGCCTCCTCATTCCACCGCTTCACTGTCCATTACCCCCTTATTACAAAAGATGGTCTAAGAAAAACCTAGGTTTTAAAATAGCCCCGTCTCTTTTTGTTATATGACATCAGAAAGTGATGGATATATTTTAAACCTGGGTTTACCTTAGTCTTGGTTTAAACCATCTTTGGTAATAAGGCCCTTAGTGTCCATAACACGACAAATGCACCTCTCTAATATTCGTAACATATGCGCAAATTCCCAGTACAATGAATCATTGTACAGTCCAGTTCCGAAACTAATTAACGAAGTCGACATAGTGACACATAGAATAGAACATGTGTGCCGAACTGCCGACTAATTTCTGTTTGCAAAACAATTCCGCGAAACGGCTCCGAAAATAGTAATTCTTTCGTATTTGCACGCTTCCTATAATGAAAGGAAAATAGATAATCTTATCTGAGGAGATTTATTACAGTCTCTGCTTCGTCATTGTGATTTTAACCTTTTGCCAATTATGTTAGAGTCGGATTCTAGTATATGATGCTGTTTATTTTTCAGAAAGAAGAAAGAAAGAGAGAAAAGCTTATTCAGCTTGTAAATCGACCCAATACGTAATAATGTCAAAAAGGTGTACTTAGCAGTTGCCGTAATAAAAATACTTAACAAGCACCGTGTATGTACACCGTAAACTAATATATTAGGCCCGGCGTAGACGATGGACTTTTTGTCCGGCGGACTACCACGGACAAGAATGAAAGTAGTTGGTAGTTGTTGCCATCGCAGACACTAGAGTTCTAACGACAACAACAGACAAAATTACCGTCGTGTGCGTTGAGTCCGTGTTAAATTTCGCGACCGGCAATGACTACCAACCACGTCAATTCCTGTCCGCGGCAGTCCGCCGCACAAAAAGTCCGTCGACTGCGCCGGTCCTTAGAAGACGGACAAAAAGTCCGTCGTCTGTGCCGGCCCTTAGAACACTAAAAATACAGATTGTTCTAGAAAATATGTTTTAGTTTCCAAAATCACTGACTTATCAAAGCACCTAGGTATTACGGTTAATATAAACAGCTCTGTGACAGACAGACGGACGGACAGACGACGTAGGCTTAATAATAAGGTCCCGTTGGCACCCTTTGGGGACGGAACCCTGAAAATATCATTAACCTCTCCCAAGAATGTAAGCGTAGGTTTCGTTTTAATACCTCTCGCTTCCGGCAATGGCTTCCGGCCATGGTCGGGAGCGAGAGTGCGTGGGAAGACGTCGCCTCCTTTTGGGAGGAGGTCATGACGAATAAGGAAGGAGCGGAGAGGGAGAGAGTCGACTGTCACTCTCCGTTCCCGCACCAGACGCACAGAGCGCGGGAGTGCGCGCGTCTACCTCCGACCACCCTAGTGTGTGTCCTGCGGGCGGCGGGTTAAGGGACCCGTCGCTCGACCAGTAACAAGGAATCTACTCCCTAAGCACGAAGTCCGTGGTTTCAGCCTTAGTTACGAGCCTTTCCTACTCCCTATCACCTACGGACATACGATTATTTTGGGGCCCGAACTAACAATGAATGACAACACGATTTGACAGTTGTCCCTACTACCGATGTGTTTTTGCCCGTCCGAAAAGTTGAACTTGACACTTGTTTTGTTCACTCTACGTTTCGGGCTACTTTCGGACGGGCGACTAACTTCGTTGACGGACTTAGGGAGTAGGCCCCCAGGCCCGAGAAGGCAACGCGTTGTGTGTGTTCCACGCGCGCCTCTCAGGAAGACGAGACGCAAGGCCCCACAGAATGAGAGGCCTGTAGGGATTACGGTGCATGCAACTGCGAATCCCGCGACCCCGGCCATAGGTCAGGAGAAGGAACACCGTGGGTTTTTAGCCGATAAGAGTCCGGCATAACCCTTTGCCTACCCCGCACGAAGGGTAACAATGAGGATATTCACAATATAAAAACCGGCCAAGTGCGAGTCGGACTCGCGCACGAAGGGTTCCGTACGTATCTATTAAAACGGCAAAAAAAAAACACGTTTGTTGTATTTTTTTTTAGTATTTGTTGTTCTAGCGGCAACAGAAATACATCATCTGTGAAAATTTCAACTGTCTAACTATGACGGTTCATGAGATACAGCCTGGTGACAGACGGACAGCGGAGCCTTAGTAATAGGGTCCCGTTTTACCCTTTGGGTACGGAACCCTGAAAAACAACGTTTTTGTCGTAATAAATACGAAATATTATACACTTACTGATAGACTAGAGCTGCCCGGAGTGGTCCCGTAGCCCGAGGAGGGGAGCGACGCCACCGACCACCTGCGACCATCGCTGCCACAAATAAACACACGTTAGAATCACTATTACAAGGATTTTTAAGAATTAAATATAGAGTATGGGAAAAGTATGAGCTGCGCGGCGTATACGTAGGATTGACAGCTACATAAATATGAATACACTTAGCGAAATTAAAAAGTGATTTGCAGAAGTTTTTAGAGTTATTCCCAACGAATCACGGCCCGTGATTCGTTGGGAATAAACGGGATTCGTTTGCTAGATAGATAGATATACTTCATTGAACACTAAAAGAAATAAAACAGAAGGAATACACGTAATTAAGAACAGTACAAATGGCGGTCTTATCGCTTAAAGCAATTTCTTCCAGACAACCATTGGACGGAAAGAATTGTTAAGAAAAATCTATATCTAGCTGCATCGGATCACGAATAAGCTTTCCATCTGATCACGTGATTGGATGCAACTACAAAATAATAAAATTATATTTCCACCGAATCACGTAGGAATATTTACAATAACAATCATAGGACCATACCTTAATTTTTCAGAACATAAGAAGAACTGAGCTGAACACGCGGCGAGATCGCGAGTCGAACTGTTCGCCGCGCGTTCAGCTCATGATTAAGGGCTCCGTTTAGTTCCGAAACTATTCAGCCAATCCCGAAAAATGCAGGTGAGTAAATCGTTACTAATCATAAAAAAATCACGAGAGGTTGGAGAAAAATAAATACTTAACAGTAGTTGTAACGCATCACGAGATTCGTTGGGAGTATAATTTTCTTATTTTGTAGTTCCATCCAATCCCGTGATCAGACGGGAAACTTATGCGTGATCCGATGGAACTAGGAACGAATCACGTGACTCGTTGGGAAAACTCGTTATTTAAATATTTTATTTTTGTACACATATTATCTGTCAATACATATGAAAACTTGTTTTGTGAAATTGATAGAATCCTTTCACGAATCTTAATTTCACTGTTTATTTTTGCTAAGTGTTTACATCTTTTTTTATCTGACTGTGCGCACTCCTAGAGGCTGCATGCTGTGACAATTTGATGAATGATTTTATGGAAAGCATCGAATAAGTTATACACCTACATATTGGTTAGGATTTTTTAGACCTGAATGAGTAGTGGATTCTAGTAGTCTTTTTATCACACGAAGCCGCGTCGTGTGACTTTTAAGTCAGAGACATAAGGTTCATATTGCAATGATTCACGAGTCTTCGTGAGATAAACCGATTACAGCATGACTGGAAGCCAATTCTACTAACACAAACTTTTATCAATTGCAACTGAATCGTTTACAATCGATAATCGCTATTCAGACAGTTTTCGTTTACAAAAACTTTGAAATTGTGTGACAACAAAAACAACACCAAACATTTTGACAGTTTTCGTAAACGAAAACGGTCTGAATAAGGCTAAGTTCACATGACCGCGCGGTACCGCGCGGAACTAATAACCGCGCAGTGCAAGACCTTGCGCACGGGACGGAGCGCGCCGCGCTGTGCCGCGCGTTAATGTAGACGATAAACACTATTTAGTTTGATCTTGTACCGCGCGGTCATATGAACTTAGCCTAAACGATTCAGTTACAATTGATAAAATTTTCTTTTGGTAGAATTGGCCCCTGGTTAGTAGCTTTACATCCGAAAACCATGAACTCTGCCCATCATTCTATACTATAAGTATAACTTTTAGTACGGGACAAATTCCACATTTGTGAAAAAATCTGCTGTTCCATACATTTTGTTAAGCAACATTGATTATTATGTATGGAAAAGCAGATATGTTTTTCACGCATTCAATGTTTGTCCCACAATAAAAATTGTATAGAATGATGAGCAGAATTCATGGTTTTCGGATGTAAAGTGACTAACCAGTCATGCTGTATACATTCGCGTAAAATAACTTTGAGGATCAGAATGCTCAAAGCCTAGTTTCAGAGCGGCAAAGTTATTATACGCCTACCAAATAACTTTGCCCGTCTGAAATGAGTATCAGAACGCTCAAAGCCTGTTTCAGAGCGGCAAAGTTGGTTTAAGAGTACCAAATAACTTTGCCCCTCTGAAGTGAGGAACAGAATGCTCAAAGCCTAGTTTCAGAGCGGCAAAGTTGTGTTAAGAGTACCAAATAACTTTGATCCTCTGAAGTGAGGAACAGAATGCTCAAAGCCTGGTTTCAGAGCGGCAAAGTTGGTTTAAGAGTACCAAATAACTTTGATCCTCTGAAGTGAGGAACAGAATGCTCAAAGCCTGGTTTCAGAGCGGTAAAGTTATTATACCCCTACCAAATAACTTTGCCCTTCTGAAGTGAGATCAGAATGCTCAAAGCCTGGTTTCAGAGCGGCAAAGTTGGTTTAAGAGTACCAAATAACTTTGCCCCTCTGAAGTGAGGATCAGAATGCTCAAAGCCTGGTTTCAGAGCGGTAAAGTTATTATACCCCTACCAAATAACTTTGCCCTTCTGAAGTGAGATCAGAATGCTCAAAGCCTGGTTTCAGAGCGGCAAAGTTGGTTTAAGAGTACCAAATAACTTTGCCCCTCTGAAGTGAGGATCAGAATGCTCAAAGCCTGTTTTCAGAGCGGCAAAGTTGGTTTAACAGTACCAAATAACTTTGCCCCTCTGAAGTGAGGATCAAAATGCTCAAAGCCTGGTTTCAGAGCAGCAAAGTTATTATACCCCTACCAAATAACTTTGCCCCTCTGAAGTGAGAAACAGAATGCTCAAAGCCTGGTTTCAGAGCGGCAAAGTTGGTTTAACAGTACCAAATAACTTTGCCCCTCTGAAGTGAGGAACAGAACGGTCAAAGCCTAGTTTCAGAGCGGCAAAGTTATTTTACGCCTACCAAATAACTTTGCCCGTCTGAAATGAGTATCAGAACGCTCAAAGCCTGTTTCAGAGCGGCAAAGTTGGTTTAAGAGTACCAAATAACTTTGCCCCTCTGAAGTGAGGAACAGAATGCTCAAAGCCTAGTTTCAGAGCGGCAAAGTTGTGTTAAGAGTACCAAATAACTTTGCCCCTCTGAAGTGAGGATCAGGATGCTCAAAGCCTGGTTTCAGAGCGGCAAAGTTGTGTTAAGAGTACCAAATAACTTTGCCCCTCTGAAGTGAGGAACAGAATGCTCAAAGCCTAGTTTCAGAGCGGCAAAGTTGTGTTAAGAGTACCAAATAACTTTGATCCTCTGAAGTGAGGAACAGAATGCTCAAAGCCTGGTTTCAGAGCGGCAAAGTTGGTTTAAGAGTACCAAATAACTTTGATCCTCTGAAGTGAGGAACAGAATGCTCAAAGCCTGGTTTCAGAGCGGTAAAGTTATTATACCCCTACCAAATAACTTTGCCCGTCTGAAGTGAGATCAGAATGCTCAAAGCCTGGTTTCAGAGCGGCAAAGTTGGTTTAAGAGTACCAAATAACTTTGCCCCTCTGAAGTGAGGATCAGAATGCTCAAAGCCTGTTTTCAGAGCGGCAAAGTTGGTTTAACAGTACCAAATAACTTTGCCCCTCTGAAGTGAGGATCAAAATGCTCAAAGCCTGGTTTCAGAGCAGCAAAGTTATTATACCCCTACCAAATAACTTTGCCCCTCTGAAGTGAGAAACAGAATGCTCAAAGCCTGGTTTCAGAGCGGCAAAGTTGGTTTAACAGTACCAAATAACTTTGCCCCTCTGAAGTGAGGAACAGAACGGTCAAAGCCTAGTTTCAGAGCGGCAAAGTTATTTTACGCCTACCAAATAACTTTGCCCGTCTGAAGTGAGGATCTGAATGCTCAAAGCCTGGTTTCAGAGCGGCAAAGTTGCTTTAAGGTACAACAAGACCGAGACGGGCTGCAGACCGCAAACTGCAACCGCAGACCGCAAATCACATTGGTTTGTATGAACCAGTAGTATCGCTTGCTGCTGCGGTCTGCGGTTGCAGTTTTGCAGTCACTGTCGGAATTGCACTTTTAAGATGTGCACATTAAAGGCTCTATTCCGACGCTGACTTGCGGTCTGCGGTTGTAGTCTGCAGTTTGCAGTCGCGCGTGGAATACCACATAACTTTGCCCCTCTGACGTGAGTAACAGAACGGTCAAAGCCTAGTTTCAGAGAGGCAAACTTATTTTACCTACTGTAATTGCTCGCTTCAGTTATTATAAATACATTATTCTTTCTCACGTCTATTTAGGTTTTATATTACAGGTTTCCCATTGTTTCAACATGCGGCACAAAAAACATAATTGTGCGGATGCAGCTGCACCTTTCTTCCTTATCAAGATATTTCTTTAGAAAAAGATTCTTCACGCACTTTCACGAGTTGTCTAATGATAGTTATCAATAATTCCTGCATCTTATGTTTTAAGAAAAGTGTAAGTATTATAAAGTGGAATCAAGAAGAAACGCTCTTTGTAGCTCTGTTTTTCTTTGATAAATAAGGTTTTATTTTAACAATCCACGATATTTTGTATAGTGCCGTAGTAAAAAAAAATGGTAAAGATGATGTAGGTGCCTAGGTACCACAAGGAAATAAATCTGATGGCATAAATATATTTTTTGTTACAAAAAATATATTTTATGAATCAATCAATTTACTAGTTCTTTTAGGTGTAATAACATCCGTGCATGCTACCTATCAATGAGCGCGGGACCATTTTCTTGCTAAATGCACGGATGGTATTACAGTTTAGAGAACCAGTAAGTAAAGAAATGATTGATTTATTTAAAAATATGACAAAAAATTTACAACTGATTTAATTTTTTGTGATACCTACCTACTTTATCGTCAGCATTCACTAAACTGCTATGCAAAATATTGTGGACTATTAAAGTAAGACCATATACATAGAAGGTTAGCCGGAAAAGGCGTACTAATCCTAGGGCCACTTACAGTATTACTAATGACTGTTTTGAAGCAAGTGCTAAAATATCAAAATACGACTAAAAAAAACATCCTTCTAATTTTTTTTTTTATTTTAGTTTAAAAAAAAAAATACGAATTCAAAAAACGGAGCTTCTAATTCGCGACCCCAAATACGAGTATGACCTATAATGTAAACACAGCTAATCATAGCTGAGGACAGATAGATTTTAGCGTATTTTTAATGAAATCTTTGAACAGCTATTTCTCTCAAACTATTGACATTTGAGGAAACTTGTAGAACAAAAGTCATCCATTATTATGGGTACTTTAATACCCTTTTGACTAGAACTTGCTTTCCGACTAACCTTGTATATTTCAATAACATATACACACAATAGATGTCTTTATAGATGATGAGGCTTGCTAATGAAAACTAATGACTAAACATGACGCTAATTACAAATAATTAAAGAATATTGTACGAGTATACTCACATATCCTTAGTTCTAATTCGGTTAGACATGTAGGCAATACAACAGAGACATTAGACAATTCTGATACTCATTTGTTTTAAGGTTGAAATGTTTTGACTGAGATGTGGGTGATTTTGCCGCTTTGTGTGTGGGAGATTCATTGATATACAATACAATGTGTCCCTGGATAGTGCAAAACCGATCGAGAAAATTAATAAAAACAAAAAAAAATTTTTCTTCGTTCTTGTTTTATTTTTTTTATTTTTGGCATTTTTTAATGATTGCTTTTTTATTTTCTATGCGACATGAATTCTTAGCTATTATTATCGCTTTTATTTGAACAAAATACGTGCAATTAATAAAAAGTTTTATTTTTTAATAAAAAATTAAAAACCGATATCAATTAAACGGTTTTCTTTTAGAATTTGTATCCACAACTGCTTTAGCTGTTATATCTACAGTGCCGCATCTCATGTGTTAGTCATGGTGGTGCATTAGACTGTCTGATCTGATGGTAGTTCTCGTGTTTTGAATACTAAAAATGCTGATAGGACATGTGATGTAGGTATGAGGACTTTGATGACAAAAGCTTTAATGGAAATCTATCTAAAAACTATTGTACGTATCGCAGCCAGGGTTGCCAGATCGGAAAACCGAAATATCTGGATAAAATTACAAAATGTCGGGATTTTCGGGGTTGCTGTCTGGAGAAATAAATATTATGAGTTAAATTTTATTTTTTATTCTAATGTCAATAGCATACAAAAAACTAAATATTATTTGTTTTTTTTACGTTGCCACATTTACATTTTTTTTTGTTTGGCTTTTATCAGTCCACCAACTTAGATCCTTTATGAGAATTAAGAAAAGGTTTATAATTTAAGATTTTTCAAATTATATTCGTGCATAGAATTTTACGATTAATTGTTTGTCGGGAGATTTTGTATTTTGTCGGGAGTCGGGACATTATATAAAATGTCGATCAATGTATAAAATTACGAATCCCGACCATCTGGTAACTCGCAGCCCATTGCAAGACACTCGGTCCTCTCTAATGGACCATTTACAAGAGGCCAATTGACGAGCCATTTCACTAAGCCAAGCCATTTTTAGCGTTGTGTAAACGAAGACATTACAATGGAATGTCTTCTGGCCATTGATAAAGACAATCTATTAAATTAAAACGATTTATATTTTTTCGTTTAAACAATTTTTCAAAAAGAAATCATTCATAGCCCGAGTCATGAGCTAACTGACTGTGTGGACCGATTTTGACAGTATTGCCCACCAGCTGTGTCGCCGTGCTTTCATTCATAGCGTGGCATCGAAATGTCAAATAAATAAAAAACTGACAAAAACATGTTTTGCATATTTTTTATTTTATCCTTTTTTCTTATACAGGCTGTTAACGAATTCGTGTAATTCCTCAAACCGCGTGATCTTCTGGTGACACTGATTAACACTGCATAGGATTTTTTCAGAAAGAACAAAAAAAGTTTTCAAAAAACGAACCATGGTATTCTGTATCTGAGTAATTTTAGTGTCCCGAGTTAACTGACAGTGTGAAGCGATATCGCGCTAGTCGTGCCTGTCAGCTGTGTCGCCGTGCCTTCATTAATTTATGCATGGCATCGAAATTTTTTATCACGAAAAAAATATTTGGAAAAAAAAAGTTTATTTTTATTTTTAATCAATCTAAATCCCGTGCGGGGTTAATCTATATCATTAATAGATCATGTGGTTTGAAGGAATTACACGAATTCGTTAACACTCTGTAAGATACGACCTTATCCCTATCTCAAGACAAAACGAATTTAATTTATAGTCAAGATTTAAATACCGTGCGGGGTAGTGTATACCAGTAATTACTTACATAGTATAAAACAAAGTCGCTTCCCGCTGTCTGTCCCTATGTATGCTTAGATCTTTAAAACTACGCAACGGATTTTGATGCGGTTTTTTAAATAGATAGAGTGAATATTTATTTTTTATGGGACTGCTGTAGGTCTCTAGGGGACCCTTCCTACGTAACCGGGCAGTTATTGGCGAGACCTGAAGGGTCTCCAGCCAATGGGGGGAAGTAAAATACTTAACCTAAGCTAACTACTTGTGCTACACTAACATCATGACTACCTGCAACAAGAGCACTAAGGGCGATCCCTAGTGGGACTCGGACCTCGGCTTGGGCGTTGTTGGCGTGGACTTAGGGGGGGAGACAGCTTGATGAGGGCTGAATTATCGGTGTGATTGCGGAGTCTGAAGAGACGACCGGCTCTACGACGGGAGAGCTCGGTGGATCGTGACCGGAGATAGAGTGATTCAAGAGGAAGGTTTATATGTATAATACATGCGGGCGAAGCCGCTGGCGACCTCTAGTACATTATAAATGGTTTTAAGAAATTACACGAATTCGTTTCCACTCTGTATGGATAATTATATCGTAACATTAAGATATATTTGGAAATGTATGTGAAGGACTGTCAACCAAAATGAAAAAAATATTTTTATATGACGTCATGCAGAAATTAATATTGATATGGGTTTCACTAAAAGCCTAAGGCCTAACCTATGATAATAAAGAATATGTGAAAAAAAAGTGACATGGCGATTGATATGGGTAAAAAGATGGCATCTACTGATCCTATCTATAAATAACCTGAGCCAGAAGTTTGTCCAATGTCGCCGTACATGAAACAGAATATTTTACAGAAAACAGAAATCACATAGGTACAAAATAGAGAATTTCCTCTTTTTTTTGAAGTCGGTTAAAAATAAAACTTGCGAACACACAAATCTTATGTTTTTTCTTATAATCTCCCTCTTTCACTCCTTCATCCTACATTATAGATTTTTCACTTTACTTTTTTGGAAACCCTCCCCTCCTCCCCGTAACCAAATGTTGTTGACGACCCTCCTGATGATAAGTGGTTCCCGCTGCCTATACAGTGTGTCCGGTCATGAACTACCGATATTCTAAGTACTTATCTAGCAACTATTCTAGTACACAAATACACTACACACTAGGGTCCAATCCACTTTCCCGCTATGTGGCAGCCATTTTGATTTTTTGTTAAGATATTCTCTATCTTAAAGGTATGAAAATGTAAACTAATTGTACCGTAATGTAAACGATAGACAATGTTGTTGCCCTCCGAATAAGCCTACTTTTATCTCAGTAGGACCAAAACTTTGAGAGATATGACTCATTTTGTACACACGTCCAGAATATCTCAACAAAAAAGTGGAAGTGGATTGGATGCTAGTGTATGGTGTATTTGTGTACTAGAAAATAGTTGTTATATAAGTACCTAGAATATCGCTAGTCCATGACCGGATACATTGTATACACCTATAACACCAAGAGGATTGCTGATACGTTCCAACCTTAGGGGCCGTCCATTAATCACGTGAGGCTCAAAAGGGGGGGGGGGGGGGCTTGACTGGCAAAAATCACGAAATATCACAAGGGGGGAGGGGGTGTAGTAAGATATCACGTGTATTTATTTTTTCGTCAAACGCGCGAGTTCTAAACCGAAAAGCGAATTTTTTTATGCCAGTCAAAAACAACCTGCAACCTTTCTGTCTAGACATTTTTATCATGGTCCTTAATTTCAGAATAAAATTAGATTACCTATACTTTATGGCTGCATATAAGATAATATTCTAAAAATTTTAAGATTCTTTGTCGGTACTAAAAAATACACGTGATTTTGGGTGGGGGAGGGGGGGTAGTCTTAAACCTCACCACGTATAATCAAGGGGGAGGGGGGGGGGGGGGTTAAAAAATGCTAAATAAACATCACGTGACTAATGGACGGCCCCTTAGAGACAAAGTTGTAAAGTCTCATGTGCCTGTAATTTCACCAGCATCCAAACCATTTAAACCGGAACACAGCAATGGAGATGGTACAGACGCCAGCATATAAAGCTACTACAATTTGTCTTTCTTTAATAGATTTTCATCTTTATCGCAAAAGCATTAGGTTCAAGGTTGATTGGGAAAATCGCAAACAAAAATAGATAACAAACCGATTTTGTCGACAACTGCTTATTAAAAAGGTTCTGAATAGACTGTATGGAACAAATCTCCAACATCGACGAACCTCCTCATTTGTGGCCAGCATCTACCATATTTGCCTTCACGACTTCTGCAAAACAAGTTGAAATTCCTCCCAGATACTCACAGCTCCTTCCCTCGCTTCACACTCGATGACAGAAGGGCGTGGTGCAGTGGATGTGGATGGTGCACGTGTGGCCAGCGTGGACCTTCGGCTGGTGACAGCGGCCCTGTGCCTGGGGAGCTGCAACGACCTGACCCGACCTGGAGAAGAATAAAACACATTAGTTATATTGTAGCAACATCTATCACGCCACTTGCGAGCTAATCAACACTGCAATGGTGTAGCAGACTACAGCGACATTATCCACACCTCCCAAAGCTGACGTCACGACAGATTCTAATTTTGTTTTATTTTTAACTAGCTTTTGCCCGCAGCTTCGCTTGCTTGAAATTTTGAACCCGGTAAGTGACGATTTTCCCTACAAACTTTCATCTCCTATTTAACTCTCTAAGGCCGGCCATACACGGGCAGCTTGAAGCAGTCAGGATCGACTGCTTCAAGCTGCAACTGCATAGTAAACTACAGCCTTCTACGTACGTACATACACGGACAGCTCGAGCAGTTGCAACTGCTTCGGGCGGTTGGCGGCACGGTGTGTGGTCAAGCAGACCACTGACTGCTCGAGCTGTCCGTGTATGTTTATCACTGGCTAACTGCTCGAGCTGCCCGTGTATGGCCGGCCTTAGGGGTTGGTCTTCGAAAAATCCTTCCTTATTCCTTGTCTATATTATAAAGGAAACCTTTGTGCAAAATTTCAGCGTTCTAGGTCCAAGGGTTTGGGCTGGGCGTTGATGAGTCAGTCAATCAGTCAGTCAGTCAGGACCTTTCTTTTTATTTATATAGAAGATGTGTGAATGTCATAGCTGCAGTATAGTCGCAAATGTATGAGAGACCCTCTCCCCAATTTCGCATAAAAAGGCAGACATTTTTTTTGAAAGAGCTCTCTATGACATCTCTATGTCTACCTTGTTGCTCTAAAGGTGAATCCAGACTTTGCGAGGCATGCGCCACGAACGGCGCACAACGAATGCCTCGGAGTGAGGCGTGCGTGTCGAAAAAATATACCAACGTACGCTCGGGTCGAGCCATCGCGTGCGAAGCAAATGATTCTTTTGTCTGTCTTCATGTTTGTGGCGAGGCATGTGCTGCGCACAGGCTGAGCATGTGCGAGGCGAGCCAGCGTGTGTCGGTAGGGATACGCATGCGTTGTGCGCCGTTCGCGGCGCATGACTCGCAATATCTGGATCCACCTTAAGGATCGCTGTTACTAGCTATCAAACTGATCCTACAGCCGCCATTTTAGAGCACTAGGGAAAGAAGTGGTACCCAGTTTTGAGTTGGGACCACACGCACAGCGACATAAATATAAAAACACAAATTACTTTTCGACGACTATATCGACAGAAAAAAGATATTTCACCTATTTGGCAATTACCCAAAAAATATTCGTTACTGAATCATCAACGATTTATCTACAACATTATCGATGACTTTACGATTTTTTTTATCATCACGCGTACACATAACGGGGCTAGCACAAAGGCGGGGCCGTAGACACAAAAAATAGATGTACAGAAGATCCACTTTATTTATTTTGATCACAGCAGCTTGTAAACGAGCGCTAGTAAGGGTTTTTTTTTTTTTTTTTTTTTTCTATTTGACTGCTGTAGGTCGTCCTAGGGGACGGTTTCTACGTAACCGGGCAGTTATTGGCGTGACCTGAAGGGTCTCCAGCCAATGGGGGGGAAGTAAAATACTTAACCTAAGCTAACTACTTGTACTACACTAACATCATGACTACCTGCAACAACAGCACTAAGGGCGACCCCTAGTGGGACTCGGACCTCGGCTTAGGGCGTTGCTGGCGTGGACATAGGGGGGGAGACAGCTTGATGAGGGCTGAGTTATCGGTGTGACTGCGGAGTCTGAAGAGACGACCGGCTCTACGACGGGAGAGCTCGGTGGATCGTGACCGGGCTACTAAGGGTCTCCCCCCCACACTTATCGACGCGGAATCGGCTCATGACGGTCGAAGTGTGGGGAGAACATAACGGTTGCGTAGAGTGTAATAATATTAGTTATTGTTTATTTCAAAAACTTAGTAGTGTTACAAATTATGCATAGGCTATATCGAGTGTAAAAAGACCCTTAACGATAACGAAAACCACATATTCTACCCATCATTGGGATCATTTTTTTCTACCAGACCATACCTGGGAAATCATTGATTCCGGAGATATTGAAGGTAAAAGTCAACATTTTTTTTTTTGTTTTTTTCCAGAAACGTATTCTACGTGATAATACAAAACTTTCTTCCAAGCAAACATTATCAAAATTTTTCCTAACAAATTCGCATTTGAAGTTACAAAAACGCAATGAATATCAAACGCACACAACCGCCTTGGTTCAGCTGTCTAGCCGATGCACGACCCACACAGGCACATTCGGTTACGTGCATTACATTACGCGCTACAAAAAAACAGAGTTTTTTTATGCCTAAAAATAAAAGTCGTTTCCCAGAAATTATTTTTGGTCAATGTTATTTAGTTTGATGTACAGAGTGCGTAGATTTCGGCTATGTGATGCGTCTTTTTACACCCTGTATTTTGTAAATACAAATGAGTTTGAGCGAAGCCTCACGATGCGTTGCCGGTGCGTTGCGATGCCTGAGCGGTGACGCTGCGTCGTCCTACATATAAATCACAGTGACATGCCACATCGTGCGGTGCGACATCGTGCGGCGCGAATGGACAAGGGGACCACAGAGACGAAGCGGCGAGGGATGATGCGGTACGACGCCGGAGCGGCATCGCAGCGCGACACGCACGTTTATTTCGCTCCATTGTCGTTCAAACACTGACACACCCAACACCAAAACGCTGCGACGTCGTAAGTAATAAGCGGCATTGTGTTGCGACACCGCATTGCCGTGTGGCCCTCAATGCGAGCAGTGTGACGAGACGCAATGCACCGACAACGCTAGTGTGCCCTACTGTTAAGCATCTGTAGCCGAACTAAATAAAGCCAGCCCCGCGAGCACGGATCTTTTTATCGAGTCGATTCGAGAAATTTATCTATCATAAACGTCAAATTTGACATAAGATATAGATAAAACGACAACTGCTTTCGTTTTATCAAATTTGACGTTTAGAATAGATAAATTTCTCGAATCGACTCGACTCGATAAAAAGATCCGTGCTCGCACCGCTGTATTGATTGAGCCTTCTGATGTTACTTTGTGGCGACACTTCATCTTGAAAGATTTTTTTGCCAGTTATCACATAAAACATCTATCTAGAACCTATCAATGCGCGTACGCAGAAACTAGTTTTGTCTACGAGTACAATGGCCTTTAGGAAGACCGCGAAATTAACTATGTAGCTAGCCTTACCCAATTCTAGATTTTTCAAGGCAAGCGTTTAATCTTGTACCTGCACCGTTTAGTCCAAAACTAATCTTATGTGTATAAAAATGAATCCCTATTTCCCTTGGCCACGGCATCACGCGTGAGCGGCTGGACCGATTTTGCAAATTTTTTTTTGTTGTCTTTCTAATTGTCAGGAGAAGGTTCTAAGGAAAGAAAATTTTGACATTTAAAAAAAAAACGAAATTATCTCATTATGTCCACATTCTTCATTTGTTTACCGCATGCATGAAAATGGTTTTAACTTTTTGTTACTATTTTGATTTTGTTTCCGAAGGTAGGTAGTAGGTAAGTAGTAGATAGGTAGTAAGTAGGAAAAAGTACATTGCAACGCATGCCGGGTACAGCTAGTCTCTCATATTGGCCACAATGGCCATCTTGGTCAGAAGGTAAAAAAAAACACCTTAAAAATGGCTGAAATCGATTCAGTAGCCGTTTCTAAACAAACCACTTTCAGTGTTTACGTTTATTATGTTACACGTTGTATAAACAAACTTGCAAAGGTCACTTTGTGAAACAAATGGAATCACAACATAACTGCAAACTTTATCTTGAGAGAGGAAGCGGGTAACGGTTCAGAGAAGATGTTTTAAAATAACAATCGACTTCTGAAGTTCGAAAGAAAAATAATATAACTTTAAGTTTTGATATTAAACTGTTTGATGTGCATGATTTTGTGGCATGAGAAAAGAGTTGTTTTTTTGTCCGTTTCTACGTAACCGAGCAGTTATTGGCGAGATCTGAAGGGTCCAGCCAGTGGTGGGGAAGTAAAATACTTAACCTAAGCTAACTACTTATAATAAACTAACATCATGACTACCTGCAACAACAGCTCTAATAGGGGATTATTAGAGCACTACACTATTATAAGTGCACAGAACATTATACACAGGTAGGGTTACCATCCGTCCGGATTTGTCCGGACATGACCGGACTTCTATACATGTTCACGCCTCCTTTGAGATTATTTGTGGTCAACAGAGTTTTTAGTGCTCTATTCTTATAATTTTGAATAACGAGTAATGTGTGTCAAAAAAAAAAAAAGGGAAAAAACAATAACGTGTGAAACATGGCGTAGTACATTTCTAAAGAAATTTTTATAATCAAATTCAATGTGAAAATAGTTTAGTTCGTCAATATAGTTTACAAGTCATTCAGGTGTTTTATTCAGCGGTTCAGAGCAACCCTAGGCCTCAAACATATGGTCCTACAGAGCCGGATTGCCACTGATGGCGCCTAGGTGCTGGTGAGGCACCAGAGTGGAGATAGATCAGAGGAGGCCGAGGGTACTCCGTCAGCGGATCCAGCGGGGGTGACCTGAAGTGGATTCGTGAGCGGAAGCGGAGTTCAAAGAGTTCAAGGAGTTCAAAGAGTTCAAAGAGTTCAAAGAGTTCAAAGAGTTCAAAGAGTTCAAAGAGTTCAAAGAGTTCAAGGAGTTCAAAGAGTTCAAAGAGTTCAAAGAGTTCAAAAAGTTCAAAGAGTTCAAAGAGTTCAAAGAGTTCAAAGAGTTCAAAGAGTTCAAGGAGTTCAAGGACTTCGGGGAGTTCAGGGAGTTCAAGGAGTTCAAGGAGTTCGGGCAGTTCAGGGAGTTCTAGGATTTCAGGGAGTTCGGGCAGTTCGGGGACTTCGGGGAGTTCAGGGAGTTCAAGGAGTTCAAGGAGTTCGGGAAGTTCAGGGAGTTCAAGGAGTTCAGGGAGTTCAGGGAAGTTCGGGGAGTTCAGGGAGTTCAAGGAGTTCAGGGAGTTCGGGGAGTTCGGGGAGTTCGGGGAGTTCAGGGAGTTCAGGGAGTTCAGGGAGTTCGGGGAGTTCAGGGAGTTCAGGGAGTTCGGGGAGTTCGGGGAGTTCAAGGAGTTCAAGGTCAAGGAACTCAGGTGATCAAGAATTAGAATATTGTGCGATATTGGACTTTAATTTTCAAAAAAAGTTTGTTTCCAATCACTTTGAAAAATATCAGGAATTCTTTAACTTCAAAATTTTAGTTTTTTATCAAACATGGAGTCTTTATTAAAATTACAACTTGATGCTAGGAATACTATTGAGAAGGGGAGAACAAATTTTAAAAAATCACCAAAAGACAGACTGACACGGGGTTATATTGAAACTAGATTAGAAACGTTAGAAGAACAATGGAAGAGGTTTAATGATACGCATAGACAAATAATTGAAAAGGCAACAGCCGATGACATGATGAAAGGCACATATTTTAATTCTGACATTTATGACAAAACTGAAGAAACATTTATAATATATAAGTCAGAATTGAAAGATTGTCTAACAAAATTCGCAGTGAAAGAGCCATGTGAACAAATATCGTCTGGTGAGAGCAAAGTGTTGAATGTTAGATTGCCCAAAATTAATATACCTTTCTTTTCCGGAGTGTACACCGAGTGGACCAATTTTCGCGACCTTTTCATGTCACTCGTACATTTTAATAAAGGTTTAGACAACGTGCAAAAGCTGCATTATTTGAAAGGATGTTTGACGGGCGAAGCTGAGCAATTGCTTCGGCAAATACCTATAACGGCCTCCAATTATGCAGTGTGTTGGGCGCAGCTAGAACACAGATATAATAACAAACGTCATCTAGCTAATTGTATTTTGCAACGTCTGTTTGAACAGAAACGGGTGAGTACAGAGTCGGCCATTAGCTTAAAACATTTGTTGAATACGACCACTGACTGCATGAGTGCACTGAGCAACTTAGGCATTAATGTGACCACCTGGGATATTATCGTTATACATATAGTTTCGTCCAAGCTCGACCAGGAAACGCGCAAGCAGTGGGAGTTGAAGATTGCTTCTTCAGATGAGTCAACTGAACTGCCAACTTTAGACCAGTTTAAAGCATTTCTCGAAGGTCGTTTCAGGGCTCTGGAGTTTATAGAACCTCAGAGGACAACAGGGCAGTCGAGAATCGGTTCACGAACAGAAGCAAATCACAAAGTCTTATTTACGACTCACAATCCTAATTCGGTACAAACAGGGCAGGATACACTGCGGTGTGAACTTTGCGGCGAAGGTCACAAATTGTGTTTCTGCGCAAGGTTTTTTAAGTTAGATGTTGAACAGAGACGTCAGTTCGTGCAAAATAATAAAATGTGTTTTAATTGTCTCGGGGGGAATCACATGGTGAGTCAGTGCAAGGCTGCAAGGTCATCACAACTTGTCGTGTATGTAGTAAAAGACACCATACGCTGCTACATACAGGCGGGCATAGTTCGAGTTTCCAGAAAGATCAAGGTAGGAACCAGAGTACATCCACTGAAGAGACTACAGCAGTCGACAGTGGGCCACTGGTGTCCTGTCTATCAACAAAGAAAATAGCTAGTTCAGGTCAGGTTTTTCTAGCGACTGCGCTAGTAAAAGCTCAAACAGCGGCACAAGAATTTCAAGTAATTAGGGCATTATTAGATCAAGGCTCACAAACTTCTTTTGTTACAGAAGCTACAGTGCAGTTCTTACAACTGAAGAAGAGGCCGGCTAGAGGTATTATCTCAAGTCTTGGTAAAAATAGAACGATTGTAGCCAACTACACGGTTACGTTGGTACTACAATCTTTAACGGAGTCCAGTTTTCAAATAGAAGTTCAAGCTTATGTTTTGAGTAGTATTACGTCGTATCTTCCAGAACGGCAACTGAACCCAATCAACTGGCCAGATTTGGAACATCTAGTATTAGCAGATCCACAATTCAGTAGGCCTAACAAGATAGATATCTTATTGGGTGCTGAAGTGTACAGTCAGGTATTGAGAAACGGCGTGAGGAAGGCTCCAACTGGGTCTTTAGTAGCGCAGCGTACCAGCTTAGGCTGGATTCTGTCTGGAGTGGCCTATCTGGAAAAGGGTAACAATAGCAGCACAAATAAGTTCACGGCAATGCATACTCAAATTGATCAAAACGATATGCTTAAAAAGTTCTGGGAAATAGAAGATGAATTGCCACAGGCTAAAAGAATACTTACAGAACAAGAGCAAAGGTGTGAAGAGTTATTTACATCTACTACCACAAGAGCAGCAGATGGTCGTTACGTAGTAAGGCTACCATTCAAGGAACAAAATCCTGCGTGTGTTGGTGGCAATAGTAGAGAGATAGCATTAAAAAGATTTAAATTGGTAGAAAGGAAGTTTGCAAGGGATCAAGATCTGAAAGAGAAGTACACAAAGGTTATAGAAGAATATCCACAATTAAATCATATGAGAATTGTACAGAAACCAGACAATAAGTTAAATGAAGCGGTTTATCTACCCCATCACGCAGTAGTAAGAGAGGACAGGTCCACCACAAAGGTACGTGTAGTATTCAACGCTTCCTGCAAAAACGATAACGGTGTATCACTTAATGATACATTAATGGTAGGTCCTACCTTACAGTCAGATCTGCGGCATATTGTTCTTCGTTGGAGAGTACATCGCATAATACTTATAGCAGATACAGTCAAGATGTATCGCCAAGTAAGAGTCGCAGAAGAAGATGTGGCATACCAAAGAATAGTATGGCGAAGCAGTCCTGATGAAGATGTACGAGATTACGAGTTGTTAACCGTAACTTTTGGTACAGCTTCAGCTCCGTACTTGGCGGTTAAGGCCATGCATCAAGTCGCGTTGGATTCTAGCAAGGAGTTTCCAACAGCATCTGAAAAGGTACCAACTAGTTTTTATGTGGATGACTTGATGACAGGATGTTCAACAATAGAAGAAGGAAAGAATTTGTACATAGAAATGAAGGAATTATTAATGAAAGCTGCATTCGAATTACAGAAATGGAACAGCAACAGTAAGGAATTACTGAAGGAAATAGAATGCCATGAGAAAGGGAATAAGGATTTGACAAAGAAAGAGTTGTGTGAAGATAAGGAAGAAAAAGAAATATTTGAGAGTACTAAAATATTGGGACTTACTTGGTGCCGCAGTGCAGACGAGTTCAAGTACATTGTGCAACTCTCCTCAACATCCGGAAAGGTAACTAAACGCAGCGTTATATCAGACATATCGCGTCTATTTGACCCGTTATGTTGGATAGCGCCCAGCATAATGTTAGCCAAAATACTCATACAAAGGCTTTGGTTAGCAGGTGTCCTACCGTGAGGAGCTGCTGCAGCTATCCAAAGTGCGTGTTCCTAGAGGTTTAGGAACATCCAGAGATGATATTTCTCTAGTTGAATTACATAGTTTCAGCTATGCGTCAAAGGCGGCATATGCAGCAGTCGTGTATACTCGATACATAGATAGTTCATATTCATTATTTCAACCAATGCCATTGACTCCGAGTTACTTTCTAGTTGGTGAACTAGTAGTCACTGTTCCTGACGCTTACTATGAAGGTTCCGTTATTAGTCCGTTAAAACGATGGCAACTCTTGCAAAAAATGTTGCAGAATTTTTGACGGTGTTGGTCTGTTGAATATTTAAATCTAGTTCACAGATATAAATGGTCGTTTCAAATACCAGAACCCGACGTTGGAGATGTAGTGCTTGTCAAGGAATCTGATCTTCCACCTGCTCGTCGGTTACTTGGTAGAATTGTTGAAAAACATCCCGGTCCAGATAATATCACCCGCGTGGTCACATTACGTACCAAAGGATCTATTTTAAAGCGACCAACCTCCAAGTTATGTGTTCTACCAGTTAATACTACATAGTTTAAATGTTTAATTGAGTCAAGGGTTTACAATTGTTAGTTATGAAGCTCAGGTTAACGATAGTTGTCATATCTTATACAATCGTTGCTACACTGTTGAGTTAAGCATATAGTATTTTTTAAACCTTTATGCTAGGTTTATCGTTTAATTACCTACTGTTGAGTTTTGTTTATGATTAGTTCGTTTAATATAATGAAACTGTTATTTAGTTCATAAGTTCTGATTGAGGGTTAATTTATTCGGATCTAGTTCATAGGTTCTGATTGAGGGTTAATTTATTCAGGTCTAGTTCATAAGTTCTGATTGAGGGTTATTTTATTCAGGTCTAGTTTATAAGTTCTGATTGAATGTTAATTTATTCAGGTCTAGTTCTTAAGTTCTGATTGAGGGTTAGTTTATTCAGGTCTAGTTCATAAGTTCTGGTTGAGGGTTAATTTATTCAGGGTTGTAAGGCTGTTTTTTGTTCCTATGATTGTTAGTGCCACTTAATGACACTATTCTAGAGCAGAATCTTGGGAGTTTTATAATGATGTTGTTATTAAGGACAGTTACGTCAATAATGTCCTTGGTGGGCGGTATGTTCACGCCTCCTTTGAGATTATTTGTGGTCAACAGAGTTTTTAGTGCTCTATTCTTATAATTTTGAATAACGAGTAATGTGTGTCAAAAAAAAAAAAAGGGAAAAAACAATAACGTGTGAAACATGGCGTAGTACATTTCTAAAGAAATTTTTATAATCAAATTCAATGTGAAAATAGTTTAGTTCGTCAATATAGTTTACAAGTCATTCAGGTGTTTTATTCAGCGGTTCAGAGCAACCCTAGGCCTCAACCAATACATTTGTCCGGCTCTTTATTTTGTCCGGATTTTTTTGGTTTAGATGGAATACAAGTAATAAAACCTACATAAGTATTATCAAATAAGTCTTTAATCTTTATTAACTTCTCATCTCATCTGAAAACAAAATGTAAATCTTCTTAACAATCAACTTATCGAGATCAAACAATAAATCTTCGTATGTTTGCATTTTGTGACTAAAATGTCCGGACTGTTATTGAAATGTCAGGCTTTTTGTCAAGTCTTTTCAAATTTCTAAATGGTAACCATAGGGGTACCATGTATAGACACAGGTCGATTTTCGCCGCACGGCGACGTCTTACGTCTAAATGACAATTCGACTAGGCCGCAAGTGACTAAAATCGCAAGCCCAAAGTTGGGTGCCACCCGACTTTTGCCGTGCGGCGACAAGCCGCATGCGGCGGGTGACTAAAATCGACCGTGTAAATGGTCAGTTGCAGGCGATCGCCCGCTGCATGAGGTGTGTTTTGCGCTGTGTTGTTCCGCTAGAAATGAATAAGTCGCATGCGATTTTTGTCGGCCAATGTAAATGGTGGCGATTCGATTTTTACAAGCGACGCGACTGGTGACTTGCCGCACGGCTAAAATCGACCCGTGTAAATCCCCCATAAGGGCGATCCCTAGTGGGGCTCAGACCTCGGCTTAAGGCGTTGTTGTCGGAGGATTAGGGGGGACAGCTATCGGTCTGTCAGGATCAGTCACCCATCCACGGATTGACCGCGACAAGCGTAGCTTAACCTCGCAGATATACCACGCGGTTGTTATACAGAGTGTAAACGAATTCGTGTAATTCCTTCTAACCACATGATCTATTAATGGTATAGATTAACCCCGCACAGGATTTAGATGATATTTTTTTTCCGAAATCATATTTTTATGTGATAGAAAATTTCGATGCCATGCATAAATGAATGAAGCACGGCGACACAGCTAACGACCACGACTAGAGCGACATCGCTCCACACAGTCAGTAAATATCGGGACGCTAAAATTACTTAGATACAGAATAACATGTTTCATTTTACACGGATTCGTTTACACCCTGTATAGCCACGAGCCCCTCATGACGTCAGTTTAGTGGTTAAACATTATCAGTAGCTTATCATCACACAAACTGTTATCCACGGATATGAATACCTACCGATATTTTAATTAGTCGTAACGGAAATGAATGTAAACATACAAGTAATTATAACTAACTTATCATTTAGTAAACAATATTATTTACATACAACTAGGTGCTTCTCTAGTGTGTTTAATTAATTAAACATTTGTAATTAACACGCTCGCGTTCCCTTCGGTGATTAATTAACAGCTTTTATGAGACGGGAATCAACCTTAACAATATGTACCTTATTATTTTAAACAACGATTACTCAATATCGTCGGCGACCAGTGAAAAACCTCGTAAATAGTAATTTTGTCAAACATGTTTTAAACCTTAATTTTCAATAGCTCATTCAAAAAACTGATTTGTAATAAAATAACTGATTGACGACACGTTTGGTGCAGTGGCTAAGCGATTGGCTTCTGCGCCACGGGTCGTGGGTTCGATTCCTACACGGAACAAAAATTTGTATGGCCTACCGATGGTTGTTTCGGGTCTGGGCGTTTGTTTGTGAGATTTGTGTCTGTAAACGCACCCACGATACAATAGAAATCTTAATATGGGGCAAAGTTTTCATTAAAAAAAAAACAAAAAAAAGTAAAAACCGACTTAAAAAAAAATTAATAAGTGTAAAATAATTACCATATTATAAAACTAACAATTTCAGAAGTCGGTGCAATTACACTGAACCAAATTGAAGGCACCGACTTCTGAAACTGTTAGTTTTATAATATGGTAATTATTTTACTTTTTTTTGAAGTCGGTTTTTACTTTTTTTTTAAAGTTAATGTTATTTTCTATTTTAAGTGGCATACAAAATACACAAACATGCAATTATAGCAATCCCGGGTAATTTGCTGTTATCCATTGAGGAGTTCCATTATCATTCAAATCTCCACGGGTCTTCATCAGATCTTCACCAAATTTAAATGGGACCACCTAGGGAGAATACTCTCTCAAACAAAAAAATAATTTTGCTAATCCGTCTATACAAACATGACGTAGTTATGCCCGAAAATACATACGTAAAAAAAAAAACCGAATTGAAAAACTGATCTTTTTTTTTCTATTGGTCTTCTGTAGGTTATCCTAGGGGACCGTTTATACGTAACCGGGCAGTTACTGGCGAGACCTGAAGGGTCTCCAGCCAACTGGGAGGAAGTAAAATACTTAATCTAAGCTAACTACTTGTACTACACTAACATCACGACTACCTGCAACAACAGCACTAAGGGCGACCCCTAGTGGGACTCTAACCTCGGCTTAGAGCGTTGCTGGCGAGGACTTAGGGGAGGGAGACAGCTTAATGAGGGCTGAATTATCGGTGTGACTGCGGAGTCTGAAGAGATGACCGGCTCTACGACGGGAGAGCTCGGTGGATCGTGACCGGGATAACCTCCTCGTTTTTGAAGTCGGTTAAAAAGCAATTTCATCTATTGTTTGACTTGGCCGCGTTTGATCCTAGTGGCACCTGATGGTAAGCGCAGACAGGGTCTAAGATGAGGCACACGAATCCAAGTAACAGAGATATAGAGGGATTCCCCTATACCCCTCTGGCTCTCAAATACACACGACGGAACACAGTAAACTGCTTGGCACCAGACTTTAATGTGTGGGTGGTAGCTAGCCAGGCGGACCGTATAGATCCTACCACCAAGCGTGCAGGGTTTTGTATAATCTTACAACACGCATCTGATCCCAGCGTTAGGTAAATAAGTTTTATATTCGGAATATTCCGATCTGTCCCCTTTGGGGGGCCAATCAGGAATAAAAAAATGGATCTGTTCCCCTGAAACCATGACGAACGGACAGATCGAACGAATTATTTCTGGTCTGTCCCCTGCTGTTCTTTAGGGGAACAAATAGAAATAAAAAGTTTCGATCTGTTCTCCTGTTACTGACGAGGGGACAGATCAGGGGGACAGATTGGAATATTCCTTATATTCTAGCCCGTGCCCACACGGGAGAAAACTGTTAATAAAATTTGCCCTCTGAAATTCTTTAGTTAGGTGAATCACGATCCAGATGTACAGCATACAAACAAAGCATCTATCCAGTCCAACAATAGTCAATTTAACAAAGATCTAAATGGCAAAACATGTTCCATTTTTTTTGGCCAAAAGTCACCTTGACAGTTCGTTAACTTCATGAGTCATGGCGGAATGGCCATAACAGTTTGCTACGGGCATTTGTTATTGTTTTTATATAGGAACTGGTTATGTTTGTTATAATTCAGTTTTTAGTTATGTAAGATAATGCAAAGTATGGCTGATAATATGCTAAGTGAGTAACTGGATTATAAATTGTCAGATTATGTGGAGAATTAAGTTATCGCTTATGCTGTTTGAATTTTAATTTAATGTCGTCTATTGCGAATCCAATTATGGTCGAGAGATCATTCTTTATGTGTTAAAGTTTGTAATAAAAACCTCAGACTCGAAGAGAATTACCCTTAAGATTAGTTCGAGTACAATTAAAAAAAGAGTGAACAGAAAAATGTTTCTATACAGTATTTAGATTCTAAAAATAATTTGATTGTTATTAATGTTATTATACCATTTTGAACGTAAGTTTATACCGAGGTTTTTTCTACATAACGATACCATTCAAAGAATATCAAATATTTTTTAAAAACAAAACATGGTTAGTATAAATGGCTATTTTACGGTTTTTTATTCTTTTTTTTTTTTTATAAAAACGTTTTTGGTTTTTGATGATGTCATTTACGTTTTTTCGATAGCAGTCACCTCACGGCTACAATTTACGAAATGACCGCTATGTTAGAACTCATCTTTCGTTGAACAGAGTATAGAAATAAGAAATACATATACCAAAAGCAGTCATTCAAATAAAAACCAAAAAGAAACTAACTTTCAACAAACATAAACAAACAAGTTTTAAAAACATGGCAACCTATTCTATTCAAATGGAAAAGTTTGAGAGATAAGAACGTAAATAGATACACAATAAATGACATAAAAATAGGGTTATGTATCGACATGTGATGCTAACTTATCTGAAATGCATCGATCAGCTGTGATATCGGTCAACATCCTGGTTACAGATTATTGACTGATGACCGCTATGCTAGGCAGAGATCTCTATCCAAATCGTATAGATCAAGCCCGATTTTATAACGAAAAACTTCTTGAACTCCCACTCACTGGCAAACGTTCACAGGCAAGAGTACAGTTGTGGCGAGATAAGGCTTCTCTACCCACTCCGTTTGTTGCCCCTTCCGAGGATCTCCCACCGGGGCATGAGTTGCCTTGGCTGACCTGGAAGTCTCTAAATAGACTTCGGACTCAGGTTGGTCGAAGCAAGGAAAACCTGATCAGGTGGTTTGCGGGTAACTCAGACCTGGAGTGCAAATGTGGTGCCGTTCCGCAAACTATGGCGCACTTAATATCATGCCCGCCTGCCCTATTACCTGTACGCCACAAGAACTAATGGACGCTACGGATAATGCTAAACTCATTGCTGAGTTCTGGGCCGACACGGTGTAGATTGTCATCGACACGCTATGAAGAAGAACTTCTTGATTCTATAAACACCGACACATTAATGGAAATAAATGAAGTTCATGTTTCAACAACGACTCCACAGACTCGAGAATAATGTTAAGTGCGGATATGGATATGAGGTACATGAAAAGAGCCTCCACGAGTGACGATACTGAAGTACGTCCGACGCACTCTGGGCAGTCAGCCCCGCTACCAACATTGCTGACTGGCTAATATTTCACCACGGCATGAGCTGTTTTCGTATAGCTCTTGCTGACGAGAGAAGAAGTGCGGATATAAAAATATAAACTTGTCCGGCCACACATTATCAGAAATTTCTGAAGCGTGACACTGCTTATTATTTTGCAGTGCGTGGGTTTTAGTACAAAATGTAGGTATGAGCAGAGTGCCTTACGGCGTGCCTCACAAAATCTCTGATAAAATATTTCTTATTATGTGTAGCCGGGCTTAAACTAAAAACTTGTAAATGGTATATCAGTCAACAGTACTCGTCAACGTCGAGCAAGCACGGCCGTACATCTGGGGACACAGCAGTGCGCTCGCCAACAATCCAACATAGAGCAAGCACGACCGTACACACTGTTCTCGAAGCAACTCAAGGCATTTTAAGCCATAGGGGGCTTAAAACTGACTTGAGTTGCTTCGTATGCTGCGTGATTACCAAGTTTGAAAAATACCTATAAAAATGAAATGCCCGACGTGGTTCTACATCAGATCTCAGAACCCAGGCAAAAGAGTAGCGAGCCGTGGCTTTTTTTACATGAATGTTTTTGATGGAATAACGATAAACCGCACCGAAAAGCAAAAAAAGGATTAATCTAACAGATAAATGTGGGCTAAACAGATAACGGTACTAGTCAAACCATAACAGAGTTTATTACCCAAAGTAACGTTGTCAATAAATCATTTCTCGCTTTCAGCAGCCCTACGTTAACAGTTTGTATGTAAACATTAATAAGTGGGCTATTATACGGGTCGTGACGCGGCCCTACTTAATGAGCTTAAGGCGATGACGATATGCGAACGGTTAATCTGATGTCATTGGAAATCTCGCAACGCGTATAATAAAACATTCTTCGGAAGATGAAAACTGTATTAATACATTGCCACACACTGGAAAATTAATCTATGTGCAGACGAAGGCTGGCCGCAGAATTGTAAGAATGTTATGTCTGAAAATTTCTGACGTGCGCTAATGGCAGTCTGCGCGTACATTTTGTACTAGACTCCGCACACTTAAAGCGTTATTTGGCTGGAGACCCTTCAGGTCTCGCCAATAACTGCCCGGTTACGCAGAAACCGTCCCCTAGGACGACATACAGCAGTCAAATAGAAAAAAAAAAAAAAAAAAAAACTTAGAGCGTTTGTCCACCGCCGCCGTCACCGAGAAACGAGATTATTTCGGACCGAGTTCGGAACGACGCGACGTGACGGCGATCGTGTGTCGATCGTGTCGCGAAGTACAAAACGTATGCACAGAGTGCCTTCGCGCGATCAGAAGTTTTCTGACAGAAATTTCTTATAATATGCGGCCGGCCCATGCCATTCTCGCCTGCACACCGTACACTCTGTCACTAACAACATTGTGAAGACAGAACAGTGGCCTAATAATTGCAATTAGTTACCAACCTAGCCCCTCGATTCAGATCGACCTTTTCGATAAGCAGTTGTCAACCGATTATCTCGTTCCGTCTACGATTCTCGTAACTACAGAAAAAGAGATAGCTTACCAAACCGTCCGATAACTGATTAATCGAATCATACTGAATCAGGGAGCTATGGTGTGTGACCTACCGCCCGATCAGTAACAAGCCCGAGAAAGCGGCGCGACGTGTTCTGGGGTGCCTCTCAGGAAGACATGGTTCAAGGCCTCACAGAAGGAGAGGTCCGCCAGCCCCTGAAAGCGAGGCCTGCCGGGGTCGCGGTGCATGCAGATGCGAATCCCGCGACCCCGGCCAAGGGTCAGGAGGAGGAACACCGCGGGTTTTTAGCCGGTAAGAGTCCCGATAACTCTTCGCCTTCCCCGGGCGATGGGTATTCATGAGGATTTTACCACGATAATTGTGGTTTGGAGTGCACTCAAAGAGCCTCCACAAGTGACGATACCCAAGATTACGCTGAAAGTTCGGCAGCGCAATTTTGACTTAGTGTTTTTTTTTATAAAACCTTGTCCCGCACTAGGATTTCTCCTGTATCGTGGGTGCGTTTACAGACACAAATCATCACATTCACAAACGCCCAGACCCGGAAAAACTATCTGTAGGCCATACAAATATTTGTTCCGTGCGGGATTCGAACCCTTAACCCGTAGCGCAGAAGCCAATCGCTCAGCCACTGCACCAAACGTATGTACACTAAGGGACTATATCAAGCGGATCCCACAAATACATAATAAAGCTGGCGTTTAACGACCGCTATTGTGAATAAATATTACGAGGTGTTGGCTCGTCGCCCATGAGACTCATATTAGTTGTTTATTTACTTTATTACTGAAGCATTTCCTCGGTATATAGCAAGATTCCACTTTGTTTAAGAATCTGGTAAGAACCGCTCGCCGAGCGAATGCGAGTACCAACGTATAGAGACCATTTTTTTAGTCTCGCCATTGCTCGTCGTTGCTCGCTTAGCCGGCAGAGTGCAGGCGAGCGTCAACGTGTATACGGTTCGTTTGGTGTGCCTCACCACTACTCGGGATTGTTTGCCACGACTCGTCTCACTTCATAACAATGTCAGTTTTTCTGCACAAATCAAAGGCGTCTTGCCTGCAGGGCAAGTCGTGTCCACATGTTCGGATTGTCTCGTTCGAATCTGACCAATATGTAGACTGTAGCACTCGACTTGAATCAATTTGCCTTCGGTCGCGTTGGCCGAAGTTTGGCCAACACGAATTGCCGTTGCCGATGTTATTCTACCGGAAAATCATACATTTTGTAAAGAAACATTGATTATTTTGTATGGAACAGCAATTTTTTTTTCGCGAATTTGTAATTTTTCGCTGGGGACCTCTATTGTTACATAAGTTCTAATATCCGTCTCTTGTTTTATCTGGTTTTAGTTTAGTCAGTGCTCAACATAATCAAGGCCATTGTATATAATAGATGCTCCAATTTAAGACTAAATGGACAACGTCATTGTGGTCGACTAGCAGTGACCGCGCGTCTCAGTAAGTAATATGTTTATGAGTTATGACTAATAATGGGATGCATTAGCTCGCATGTTGATTACATATACATATACACTCACGCCTTTTTCCCATGAGGTAGACAGAAACTGTAGAACAAAACATGTATGCTACGATCCTCACATACCGCTTTTTCCACGTTCATACATCTTGTCATACACGCACGCCGGTTAAGAGTACTACGCACCTGTGCTTTTTGAAGAACATCACCAATAACATCGATATATGTCCTTCTAAATCGTCCTCTACTGGTGTTTCCACTGACGTCCGTCTTATAAATTCCTTTTGTTAATCGCCGCTAACTCATTCTCTCAACTTGACCAAACCTCCTAAGCACACTCCTTTAAATTTTTGTCACTACATCATCTTTTAAAC
Organism: Amphipyra tragopoginis; assembly: GCA_905220435.1. Taxonomy (NCBI): domain Eukaryota; kingdom Metazoa; phylum Arthropoda; class Insecta; order Lepidoptera; family Noctuidae; genus Amphipyra; species Amphipyra tragopoginis. The sequence continues at coordinate 15,300,895 of HG992017.1, read as the reverse complement.
CGCAACTTTGTCTTATCACATCATTCATACCTACTTTACAATTAATGCATGTTGATTAACGAGTTAAAAGAAAACGAGTGAATCATTTGTGCATCATCTCGAAGAATGAATAAAATCTTTAAACCATAGATGGAGACTTAAAACGATAACGCAAGATATTGGAAGAGGTATTGACTATTAAAAGAATCTAACTAACAAAAATCCTAACCCAACGTCCCACCTGGGCACTGCAGTGCGTTGCATTGCGTCGAGCATCGCGTCGCGAGTACAGGACCCGTCACGTAAAAAGAACGCTGGCCTCGAACCTACGCACTGAGCGATTTCAACCACTCGAGCAACCTACCGACCGACTATAATTGTGTGCGCAGACACACCCCCTCCACATACACACCGATAATTCAGCCCTCATCAAGCTGTCTCCCTCCCCTATGTCCACGCCAGCAACGCCCTAAGCCGAGGTCCGAGTCCCACTAGGGGTCGCCCTTAGTGCTGTTGTTGCAGGTAGTCATGATGTTAGTGTAGTACAAGTAGTTAGCTTAGGTTAAGTATTTTACTTCCCCCCCATTGGCTGGAGACCCTTCAGGTCTCGCCAATAGCTGCCCGGTTACGTAGAGAGCGTCCCCTAGGACGACATGACCTACAGCAGTCAAATAGAAAAAAAAAAACCCCTCCACTGCCGCTCAGCGTTCTTTTTACGTGACGGGACCTGTATCATGTCTTCTATACTAGTGGCCTACGTGAGCAGTGCATCTAACAGAGCAGCGCGTATAGTGTTTTATGCGGTAATTTAGCCTTACTCATCAAATACTATAAAGACTGTATGACACAGCTTCTAGGACACGTCGACTGCTTCGTAACGCGCTGCACTGCCCGACGCAACGCAATGCAACGCGCTGCCAGCTAGGACGAAGCTTTAGTTCGCTGCGTCCGCGCTTTTATTATAAATTAGTTAGTATAAATCGTTTTTTTCTTACAAATTCTTCAGTGTTGACATCAACAATTTCACCTGGCAAAGACTCAGAAACGTATGTACTAAATAAAATTAAATGCGCTACATGACGTCTGTAACGCGCTAAATCGAGATCCACAATCTTGTAATGAACTGACAACAGCTTTATCTTACGATGTAGTGACTGAGAGGAGTGGCCGAAAACACCGTGAGAACAACAACACACAGTTTGACAGAAATATAGCAAGAAAATTTATTTATTTTGAGCTTGCATAGAAAAGAAAAAGGATCAAAACACAAAACAATGTTTAAAAACTTGTACAGGACTAAAAAAAACCCTAAATAAGCTCATTGTATTTACAAGGTTAGTCGGAAAGGGGGTACTAATCCGAAAGGGTGTTAAAGTACTCATAATCATGTCATGAATAAGTTTTGTTCTACAACTTTCCCCAAAATCAGTAAAGAGGAATAGCTGTTAAAAAATTTCATAAAACATTCGCTAAAATCGGTCTACCCTAAGCTATCATGTCATATTTGGGGTCACGGATTAGAAGATCATTTTCTGAATTCGTAATAAAATCAGGGATGTAGAATTAAAAAAAAAAACAATTATAAAATTCTTTTAATTAGCACGGAAATAAAAAAAGATTGAGCTATGAAATTTTAACACTTGCTTTAAAACAGTCATCATTGATGCTTTAAGTGGCACGCGGATTAGTACTCCCTTTCCAACTAACCTTGTAGGTATAGGTGTGTATAAACAGAAGACCGTCAATTGTACTGCTATTAATTATGTACAGACGCCAGCAGGTCAAGATACCCGAAACTGTCAAATTTTCCCAATCAACCTTGAACCTAATGCTTTCGCGATAAAGATGAAAGATCTATTAAAGAAATTTGACAGATTGTAGTAGGTTGATATGCTGGCGTCTGTACTTCATTACTCGCTAGTCTGTGGTCAAGACTACATTGTTCTCTCATAACTATCCTAAATCATAGTACTGTATTCACTGAAATTGTTAAAGATATTCTTTTTAAACGAGTAACCATGGAGTTTCTTGCCGGCTCTTCTCTATAGGAAACGAGTAATAGGAACCATGCACATGAAATAAAAAAAACGATTTGATTATGTGTATTCGTTCTATCGCCGCTTTTCGTAAGTTACAAACTTTTTTGCGCGTTTCTGAAAACGCAACGCAACTGAAGCAATCGTCTTTTTGTGATGCTGTTTGAGTTAACTTTTTTTTTCTCTATTTATACAATCGCCATAACTGTGCTTCAACGCACAAAAAACTATGTTGCTCCATTTTACCGATCAAAAAAAAGTAATATTAATTACATTGATTAAATTATGTAAGTTGAGAATGATAAACACTTGGGAGCAAATAAATCAAGCCACTCCTTTTTTCACGTGTCCTGGTTATTAGTTTTGGTTTCATGGATTATACACTAAGTTGACAAAAAAACCACCCTCATTGTAAAGGTTATCAAATAACCTTTTAGGCAATATATGTTTCAAATTGATCTCATCATCTGCCTAGCCTTTTCCCAACTATGTTGGGGTCGGCTTTCAGTCGAACCGGATGCAGCTGAATATCAGTATTTTACATGGAGCGACTGCCTATCAGACCTCCACAACCCAGTAACTGGGTAATACGATACTCTTGGTAAGACTGGTTGTCAGACTTTCTGGCTTCTGACCAACAGTAACGACTGTCAAAGATCTACAAATGACAGCCGGGACCAACGGCTTTACGTGCTTTCCGAGGCACGGAGGAAACTCGCTATGGTAAATGGTCACCCATCCACAGACCAACCTCGGCAAGCGTGGCTTAACCCGGAAGATCGGTCTATGCGGCTGTAATTATTTAGCCACGAGCTCCTCAATGTTTTAAATTGATCTGTTCCATAATAGGTACCAAAAATTATAACACGTATACGTGAAAAATAGACGTGGCTCGATTTATTTGCTACCAAGTATATTTACCTAGATATAAATTTAAATGTAACTCATCGTCTAAACATTACCGGTATTACGCGCTTGTTTATTTTAGTTCTAAATTATATCACGTAACGCTGTTTATATGTGGACCATCTTCAAATAGTATACTACCACGCATTGAGTACGACAAATATATTTGTGTTGCTGCGCGTGATTCGTTGGAATATGTTGACGATTTTTCTTGATGACAGAGTGTTGGTTTGTCTGCTTACGTCATTTATAGGGGTCTAGGGGCCAATTCTACCAACAAAAACCGTTATGGGGGATTTACACGGGTCGATTTTAGCCGTGCGGCAAGTCACCAGTCGCATCGCTTGTAAAAATCGAATCGCCACCCCATTGACACCGGTCGACAAAAGTCGAATGCGACTTGTTCATTTCTAGCGGAACAACACAGCGCAAAACACACCTCATGCGGCGGGCGATCGCCTGCAACTGACTATTTACACGGTCGATTTTAGTCACACGCCGCATGCGGCTTGTCGCCGCACGGCAAAAGTCGGATGGCATCCAACTTTGGGGTTTACGATTTTAGTCAGTTGCGGCTTGCGGCCTAGCCGAATTGTCATTTAGACAATTGTCTATGTTGTCATTTAGATTTGTTCACGAAAACTTTCAAAATGATTGGTTTTGTTTTTTTGTGTCAAACATTTGACAGGTTTTGGAATTGAAAACTGTCTAAATGAACGGTTTGGCCTTGTTTCGGTTGCTATTTATCTAGATTTCTTTTAGAAGAACTGGGTCCCTGACGCAGACCGTGCACTTATCATTTATTTGGCTGGAGACCCTTCAGGTCTCGCCAATAACTGCCCGGTATTGGACCATTTACAGCAGTCCAATAGAAAAAAAGCACTTATCATTACGGGCACTTTTCAAAATGAGCAATTCTTAAAACGTTAGGTTAGGGATATGCAAAAGGGTCTCCAATTTTTTTTTTCTTTGCTATTTTTAACAATAAAATCTTAAAATACTTTAAACAAAGCAAAAGATTTTTATTTCGAGTCTATTGCACTCAACCGGCCACAAATCCAGACTCCGGATTGTTATTAATAAATTCCACACTGAAAAAAAAAACACTTTGCCCAATTGCCAAAGTTTTTCCGTGTGAAACCTGGCCGTTCGAACCTAGGACCACAGGCTCAACAGTCGCACTGACAACCACAAGCCCAACCAAGCAGTCGGAACTAATTAACAAAACACAGTTTTTATTTTAGCGATATGCTCGAGTTTAACCACTATCTCGCCTAATGGTAAGCGATGATGTGGTCGACGGTGAAGCACGCTTGCCTAGAAGTAACCTATTCACTCTTGACTTAAAGACCTCAAGTTTGTAGCTATCAGGAAACACAGACTCCGGCAGGGAATTCCACTCCTTAGCTGTGCGAACAATGAAAGTGTTCGCACAGCTTTGTACAAACATTCACAAACATTTAGAAACTAAGCCACCTAACAGCGGTTACGCACTGCATCCGATCCGAATCCGTGAAAATACGTTCCGAAGTAGCCATGGAACTACACACATCAAAAGTGTCTAGGGATCAAGCATTTTTATGCGGATTTCTTGAGATTGAGATGTGGCTTTGTAATAAATTTATGATTTTATAAATTTATATGGATCCTTTTTGGTGCATTTCATAATTTGAATCAGGAACTGTGAATCAAATTCGAGTAAAAGATGAAAATCAGCTGTCAATATTTTCCCTATAAAAACATACAACGCATTGAAGACATTATTAGTGCTACTGTTTCCCTACTACTGATTAAAACCAACGTTATTATGGAGCGGCGACGTCATTTAAGCAGGGAAGAAATGCTCAGAGCCGTGGGAATGATAGAAGCTGGTTCCCGGCAACGTACTGTGGCTTTAGCTCTGAATACAAGTCAGAGTGTTATCAGTCGACTTTGGACACGTTACCGAAGCACTGGTACCGTGGCTGAGCGCCATGGAGGACGGTATCGCTGCACCACACGGAGACAAGACCGATACATTCAAATCTTAACTCGAAGAGCTCCAACAATAACCGCCATGATGTTAGCCGTGAGGCTTCATCACTCTTCAGGGAACTTAATTAGCGACCAAACAGTCAGAAACCGCTTGCATGAAGTGAACCTTCATTCCCGAAGACCGCTACGGGTACCACCTATAGCAATGCACAATCGTAGGATTCGATATCAATGGGCTCTTGGACACAGAAATTGGGCAGAAGAACAATGGCGTTTCGTGTGCTTTTCTGATGAGTCTCGTTTTGGTATGAGACCGGATACAAGACGTATACGACACTGGAGAACCCCTGGATGCCAACAGCGATTAAAATCCTGCCAGGAAGTCCATCCTTATAGTGGTGGAACCATCATGGTATGGGCGGGTATTTGGATCGGCGGAAGAACTGAGTTGATTTGGATCAGAGGCAACCTCAACGCTCAAATTTATGCTGAGACGATTGTATCAGACGTCATCGTTCCTCTACAAGCGCAAATCGGTCCCTTATTTCAGTTAATGCATGATAATGCACGACCGCACACCGCAAGAGTTGTAAGACAGACTCTCGCCGCAGCTAACATCAATGTCCTGCCCTGGCCTGCTCAGTCGCCAGACTTGAACCCGATTGAGCATGCATGGGATATGCTACAGAGAAGAGCTCTGCCGAATATGGAGGGTATCCAGTCGCAAGAAGACCTTTTTTTGTTGTTGCAACGAACATGGGCGGCCATTCCACAGCGTGATTTGGATGAACTCATTTTGAGTATGCCAAACCGATGTTCTTGTGTTGTTAGTGTTCGCGGTAGAAACACGGATTATTAATTGTTTAAGTTACCCAATAAAATTTTAAAGAAAACTGTTATTTCAGTCTTTTTTTCGAACTTTTGTGTTAGTGGTTCAAATGTCAAAAATCCCTTTATTAGGAAAATGGCAAATTTCTTTATTAATGCAAAGGTGACTTGGTTTATCGTTACTGTGACAAACGAAAACACTTTATTTGATGAATCCTTAAAGAAAATTTTAATTAATATCAATCAGGAGAAAAGTTATTGCAAAAATATATGTTGATCCCTAGACACTTTTGATGTGTGTATTTGTATGGTAGTTTACGCACTACATCCGGCATCCGTCATCCGATTTCTATCCGTCATCCCTGAGTTTCTAAATCGGAAGAAAAATTGACGGACCGAAGTAGCCGTAGTACTGTTTGTATGAACGCTTTCGCGTAACCTCGGATTCAAATCAGATGCCAAACGGATATGCCAAAGATGGCCCCTGAATTGTTTGAATTTGAATCAGAGATCGGAATAGTGCGTAAGCAACATCCGAATTCGGTCCGAGATTTTTACTCTAGATCGGTATTTTCACGGATTCGGATCGGATGCAGTGCGTAATCGCTCTAAGCCGGTTTCCAACTTCCGAATCCACCAAACCAAAACCGAGCGACTCCAATATTTACATCCTTTTGCTATAAACCCAATTACGAAGATTACGTCACATAATTTCTTAATATCTACGAATAAACTTGGTAACGAAGCAATTAAGAGCATTTCCTCGAGTGTGACGCTTGACCTTAACCGTCATGTAATCAGACATTACGTAAGGTGCTCAGCGTTCATTGTGGGCCAGACGATTTGCTCGTTGCAATGTGCGATTACTGTTATTTACTTCAAGTTTATGATGCGGAGGTGAGCAGAGATGTGAATACTGGGGCGAACAGATTGTTTCGGCCCGGTCGAAACTTATAGAAATTAAGCTTTATCTCAATGGGATAAAATTCTTGTCAGAATGACACTGTTTTGTATTATAACTTTCGTGAGACACATTCATATATGTATATGATTACTGACGGTTTACTCACGTACATTTTTCGGGATTGCCTGACTAGATTCGATAGAGCCCTTAATCATGAGCTGCACAAGCGGCGAGGTCGCGAGTCGAACTGAGATTAATCCGCATGGGATTTAACTTGATTAACCTATAGGCACAGTAGACATATAAGCTAAAGCAGCACCTCAACTTACTATAATCTCAAGAATTGAAACACTCACAAAGACACGCTCTGTATACTGAGTAGTTTTTTGTTTTTGTATGGAACTGTATCCCGAAAATACCTTATTTGTCTTGTTGCAGTGAGTGTCTGTGTGAGTGTGTCAAATCGGACGATTGTAGGTAGTTGAAGTACTGCTTTAGCTTATATGTCTACTGTGGTATAGGTGTGTCTAAATGAACGTTTCTAAACCACCTAATAATGTGTCCAAAAAATATACAAAATTTTTTTTACTACAAAAATATTGTATGTGATAGATAGTGATAGTTGGCAGGCACGACTAGCGCGATATCACTCCGAGCAGTTAGTTTACTCGGGGCGCTAAAATGACTCAGATACAGAACACCATATACATATCTATATTTTTTTATTGTTACCTATGTGTGAACGAGGTACTCCAAGACTTAATTGTAATGTATACGCGTTTGTACGTTCGCCTTATAGAGTAATGTAGGTCATTTTTTCAAGTAGTCATTCCAATGGCAGAAAAAGAACCTTACTGGTACAAAATTAGCATTTTTATATGGGAATCGTAGAAACAATGTATCAATTGCTTGTCATCTCGCAACTGTCAACTGTCTTAATTAAGAGGTAAAGAGTTAGCCGCAAAAAAGTTAGGGTCTCGTATTATCATAAATTGAATTTAGGTATAAAGAGTAAGAGAAAGACAATGATAGCAGAGTTGATTGGTACTGAAAATTTTGCTCTCCTTAGCAAAACCAAGGTACTTAAACAAAAAACTTTTAAAAAAACCTACTTTAAAAATACATCTTTAACATAATTATTAAACATTAACAGTTTCATAAGTCGGCCTGCAATTTGGTTTAGCGTGGATTAGTACCGACTTCTGAAACTGTTATTGTTGCGGACGGCAGGGGTACGTCCAGTACCCTTTGTCGTCCTGGGACGATCTCCCAATTCTTGACGCACGCTTCCTTGTTTTCCTCCGCTGGTAACGTACGTCACCACGCACCCCTGTTATGCGTACCGGGTTGGGAACCCCTTACGTAGAGACTAGAGACGACAAAGAAATAGGAGCGGGGGGCGTCGGAGAAAAAATAATACACGATTCTTCCTTGCTGAATTTTCTCCGCAGATTTCGGCTTCGCTTCCTTTTAGTTGTTGCCTCTTCGGTGGCTGTGTTGCGACTGACTGTGCCGGCAAATGGCACGCCTTTTATAGTGGCCTAAGTTACCTTGGCGAGGCCCGCGCGTTTTGCGCGCATTCGCCTCGCCAATTTCGCTTCAGCCGAAATCTTTGGAGCCCCTTTTTATTTATTTTTCCTTTTAATACAATTACAATTTTTATTGTAATACCTTTCTTAACGTAAATATAATCATTAGAAACAAAAACCTTACACATATTGCACTAAATAAAATTAATACAGAACAAAAACATCTAAAAAATCTCTTAACTAAATTTCTGTTACACAAATTTTGACATAACTTGAAAACTAGTGGCCCGATTCTCACAATTCAAACTGTATAACTCGTTTTGGGCCTAGCCCTACAATCTAAAACGAGAATAAACAAAATCTAACCATAAACAAAAAATCACATTTTCAAGTTACGTAATTATTAGAACAACAACAAAAATTTCTAATAAATCCTTACAAAAAACTATTCTAATCAGATTTATCGCTCAGGAAACATAAGAAACTAACTTGATTGACTTATTTACACATTCTAATAAGAAAATAAGACTAACACAAATAACAAAGATATTTACATAGCAATTTCCTGAGCTCTGATTGGTCGAGCGCTATCGGCACATGGCGAACGTCGCGTACACTGTACCTCGCGGTTTGGACGGGGTCTCGTCGCCGACATTCTCCCCCTCGTGCGCAGCACCATCCTCCAGACTCGGCGACACTCCCGGCACCAACAACACCACTCTCGAACTGGGTCTTCGCAGCCCTCCTCCTCGTGTCTCGACGTCGACGATCCTGGTCCGCCCGTCTGGTCCCGGGTACACCTGCTGGATTCTTCCGCGTGGCCAGGTGCATCTCGGTAGGCTGCGGTCGACGATCAGCACGACGTCTCCAACTCGCAGATCCGTGGCGCCGTCTCTCCCCGTCGTCTTCCTCGGCAGCAGAGTGGGCAGGTACTCGCGCAGCCAACGTTGCCAGAAGTGGTCGGCAAGTCGCTGCGTCGCCTTCCAGGTGTGTCTGCCCACGAGCTCGTCGTCTGCGAAGCTGCCGATCCTCGCCGCGCCGCAGGATCGCCCGATGAGGAAGTGGTTTGGAGTGAGCGCTTCTTCTTCGAGGTTCTCGGAGAGGTGGGTGAGAGGCCGAGAGTTGACGATGTGCTCGGCCTCTAGGAGGAGGGTGTGAAGTACCTCCTCTCGTGGATGCTTCTCGTGGAGTGTGGCGTCTAGTGCGGTTTTTATGGATCGCACCAAACGCTCCCATGCGCCGCCCATGTTTGGCGCACCAGGAGGGATGAACTTCCATTGCACGCCGATCTTCTCCGCTTCTGTGGCGAGGTCTTCTGTCTTCATGATGTCGAGTGCTTCTTTCAGTTCTTTGTTGGCCCCGACGAAGTTGGTCCCGTTGTCGGAGTAGATTATCTTCGGCATTCCTCTTCTTGCGGCGAACCGTCGTAGCGCCATGATCATGCTGTCGGTGGAGAGCGAAGGAGCGAGCTCTATGTGCACAGCCCTGGTGGTTAGGCATGTGAACAGAGCCCCCCATCTCTTCTCGTGACGTCTTGCTACGGTGATTGTCATTGGGCCGAAATAATCTACGCCGGTGCACGTGAAAGGAGGGTTGTTGTGCATCAGCCTCTCTGCAGGTAAGTTGCCCGTTGGTAGTTCCTGCGGCCTTCCCTTCTTCGTCCTGCACCATTGACACTCGTGCTGGACCGTCTTGATCGCTGACCTCAACCCCAACACCCAGAAGCGTTGCCTTACTTCGTTCATTACTGTCGCGTGATTCCCGTGGTTGAAGCGACAGTGGAACTCTTCTATGATGAGTCGTGTTGTCTTGTCCTTGCTGTCGAGCACGATGGGTCGTTTATAATCTCTTGTCACACCCTGTATCGCGTCGATCCTTCCTTTCAGCCGCAGGAGACCCTCTTCAAGCACCACGTCGAGCCTCTTCAACTTGCTGCTGCCTTCTACCTGCTTCCCTTGCTGCAGACATCTGACGTCTTCCTTGAAGCTTCTTTCCTGGCTTCTCTTCAGCAGTAGAAGTTCGGCTTGCTCTAGTAGGTTTGCGTCTAACGGCCGGTATTTCCTTCCTGCTTTCGAAGATTGCTGTCGCTTTTCTGGCGTAATCTTCTTTCCTTTCACTCTTTTCCAGGTGGGATCTTCTTTGCTGACGTTGACCTTCTCTTTTCTTCTGCAGAGTTGTATGAACTGCAGTATTCTCGCTGTAGCTCGCCAGAGTCTCTTCCACGACGAAAACCTTTCAGGATCTGGTAGAGGGTGAGTGATGCTTGCTGCTGCTGCGACGTCCGTTGCCTTTTCTTCGCCGGTGGCTTCCTTCTTGAATGTTCTCGCCGCTGGCCAGTGAACTTCTTCTCTTCTCAGGAAGTCCGGTCCGGTGTACCATCGGTGATTGCAGTCGAAGTTCTCCGGTACGTCGCGCGTCGCATCGTCTGCAGGATTCTGCGCCGTGGGCACCCATCTCCAGTCTTGTGGCTTGGTCAGGTCCTCTATTTCTGCCAGACGATGAGCTACGAATGTCTTGAAGGTCCTTGGGTCCGTCTTGATCCAAGAGAGTACGATGCTGGAGTCCGTCCAATAAGTCTTCTTAACCACCTTCAGATCCATTTCTTCTTCCACCGAGTGTGCCAGTCTGCTTCCTAGGAGGGCCGCCTGCAGCTCCAGTCTTGGCACTGATACCGGTTTCAGTGGAGTAACTCTCACCTTTGCTGCTACCAAGTGGACGCGGTAAGTACCTTCTTCTTCTGTCCTCCAGTAGACTGTAGCTGCATACGCCGTCTCGCTTGCATCCGTGAACGTGTGCAGCTCCCCCTCGGTGCGATGTGGCGCCAGACACCTCGGAATCTGAAGATCCTGAAGCAGCTTCATCTTCTCCAGGTAAGTCTTCCATGCCTCGTACTCCTTGTCTTCGATTTCATCGTCCCAACCGACGCCGCTCCGCCATATGTTCTGAAGCAGCTTCTTCCCTTGGACGAGGACCGGTGACGCCAATCCCAGTGGGTCGAAGGTCGACATCACGGCGCTGGTGACTTCCCTCTTCGTGGGTACCTTGAGCCCCATGGCTATCTCTTCTGGTGTATTCCGGAGGTTTGCCCTGAAGCCGATGGAGTCTCTTTTGGTGAACCAGCGTAGTCCCAGCGTCTTCTCTTCCTTCTCACCAAGGTCCACTTCGGTCTTCTCCGCTGCTTCTGTCCCTACTTCTTGCAGCAGCTCCGGTTGGTTTGATGCCCATCCCCTTAATTCGAAGCCTGCCTTCTTGTGTATGAAGTCTACTTGCTTCGTCACTCTTCTGAAGTCCTCTTCTGAATGGAAGCTGTGCAGGTAGTCGTCCATGTAGTGGTTCAGCTCGACTGCCCTCGTAGCCTCCGGATACTGCTCCTTGTAGTCCGCTGCGTTTCGGTTCTTCACGTAGATGGCCGTGCTCGGAGATGATGTTGCGCCGAAGATGACTGATGTCATCCTGTACTTCTTCGGCGGTACGTCGCGACGATCCCCGCGCCACAGGAACCTCAGGCTATCTCTGTCTTCTGGCCTGATGCGAACTTGCAGGAACATCTCCTTTATGTCAGCTGCCACCGCTAACGGACCTTGACGAAACCTTAGTAGTACCCCGAAGAGCGACTGCAGTAGATCTGGTCCTGGTAGTAGAGCGTCGTTGAGGCTTCTTCCTTTTGACTTGGCTGCAGCGTCGAAGACGATCCTTATCTTCTTCTTCAACGGATGCACCACGGAGAAGTGAGGCAGGTACCATGTCTTCTTGGGTTCTTCTTGCCCTTCTGGTGCTTCTTCTGCGTACTTGCTGTCGATTAGATGCTGGATTTGCTTGCTGTACTCCGCCTTCAGCTGAGGATCCTTGTCTATCTTCCTCTCGATGTTCATCAATCGGTTCTTGGCAGACGTGTAGCTCTCTGGCATCCGTTCTTCTTCGTTCTTCCACAGAAGTCCAGCTTCAAATCGACCATCTTCAAGTCTTCTGCAGGTCTTCTCCAGGATGGCGAGTGCTCTTCCTTCTGAGTCGGTAGTGGGTCTTCTTGGCAGCACGCCGAGCGCCTCGATCGCGAAGTGATCCTTGATGGCTTGATGCATCTCTTCTTCTGGCGTGTTGACATGTAGGCACGTGTTCATGAAGTGCACCAACTTCGCGCTCCCACTGTCCGTTCCGTGCAGCACCCAACCGAGTCCTGTTCTTGAAGCGACTGGTTCTCCTGGTTTTCCTTTTCTCACTTCTCGAGTCACGATCAGCTCCCAGTTGTCTTGACCGATGAGCAGCTGTGGTGACTCCCCTGTATAATGCAGAGAATCGGCGATCTTCTTCAAGTGTCGACAATCTTGAATCCTCTTCTTGTCTAAGAACTGCGGTGCAAGCTTCAATTCGTCTACAGTCCGGACTCCCTTCAGGGTCTTCTTGCTTCCCTGATGAACCCCCTTCACCGTCAGGTTCAGCATCTGAGAATCCTTCTTCCTTATCAGCCTGCCTCCGACTGTCTGGATGACCAGTTCTTCCTTATTCCCTTGAGCGCCGACTTCTTCTGCTATCTTCTCGTCCAGAAGCGATACTGTTGACCCTTCATCCATGAGCGCCAGTATCTTCTTGGACCCTTTCGACCCGAAGACCTCCACCGGAACTATCTTCAGGTACGCCCTTGCACTGTTGACCGCATTCACCGCTGTAGTAGAGCTTGCCATTTCTTGCGATACCTCCTTCTTCTTGTCTTCTGAGTCCCTTTCTTCTGACCCGACGTGCAGCATATGATGATGCCACCTCTTGCACTCCTTGCACGGCGGTTTCTTGCAGCTTTCCTTGCGGTGCTTTCCTTGCAGACACTTGAAGCAGACGCGACTCTTCTTGACCGTTGCCCATCGATCCTGCACCGACGCCTTCTGGAACTTCTTACAGTCGAGGAGGAAGTGCTCACCTTCACACATAGGGCAAGTCTTCTCCGGCTGTCTTGAATCCCTTTCCTTGAAGTCCTCTCTTGTTGAATGCGTCGCCTGTCGATGAGTCCTCTTGAATCCGCTCTTCTCTTCTGAAGTCGCGAAGGCCCCACACTTGTCTGCTTCTATGTTCAGGAACTTGGACACCATCGTAAGGTTGGAGAACTCGCCTTCTTCTGATGCTGCAGTGAAGTCGTACCATCGGAACTTGAGTATCGCCGGCATTTTCTCGATGATCTGTTTCACCATCTCAGGTGAATGCAGGTACTGCGGTTTCTTCAGTCCTTTTATCGCTGCTACGCTGTTGTTGATCTGGCTTGCGAAGATGCATATGTCCCTCGGATTCTCTGAAATCTTCGGTAATGCCCTGACCTTTTCCAACTCCGCCAGCACCAGCGCATCAGGTCTTCCATATCTTCTTCTGAGGGCCTGCATCACTTCCAACGGAGAGGCTTCGGAGTACAACAAACTCTTGATAGCTTCTCTTGCATTGCCCTTCAATGCTCTTCTTAGTCGAGCCATATTTTGAACTTCGTTGAACATCGGTGCTGTATCTTCGTAGACAACCTTGAAGGCCAACCACTCGCTGCTGTTGCCGTCGAAGTAGGGTAACTCGTGGATGTACTTCGGCTGCGGTGCTGGTCCTCCTCTTGTGGTAAGGGCTTCCCTCAACGCCGTTGCCAACGCTTGAATCTCGATCGTAGCCCCTTTCGGTGAGGAGTTCTCTTCAGGCTTCACCTTCTGTGGCTCTTCTGGAGGGCGGTGACCTCGTTGCTCTGGCTTCTCCATCACGTCTTCATTCAACACGGATGTCTCGATCCAGTTCTGCACCTGTGCTGTTCTGTCTTCCTGGTCTTCATCCACGGAGTCCTCATCTTCACATTGAGCCAGCTCCAACCTGACACGGGCTAGCTTCGCTGCAGCCTGTGCTCGCTCCAGCTCCAGGCGTGCCAATTCTTCTCTGGCTTCCAGCTCGCGTCTTCTGGCCGAGGAACTCGTGGTCTTCGTGGACCGGGCGCGACGACTGATCCCCTGCGGTTGTAGGGTCGTGGCGGAGCTATAAACACCCTTAACCGGAACATCTTCTGGGATCTTCTTCGTCGTCTCCTTCTGTGCGGCTTCCTTCCTCTTCTGTTCGCTCTTCTCGGATGCCGCCGTAGTTGTGGTCGCAACCGTAGTCTCGGTGATTGTGGTTCCCGAAGAAGTGTTCGTGTCCGACGTGGCTGCTGTGCCCGATGACGTTGCCGCTGACGTGACCCCTTCTGACCCTGACCCTTCTCCCGTCGCGTCCCTAACGGAGGGACGGGACGAGGGGCGTGAGGGGGCATCCTTCTGCGACCTGGTTACCGGCATCTTGCAGTCTTCTCAAATCTTCTGGACTCTTCTGACTTCTTCTTCTCGCAGGGTATCCGGCTCGAAGGACCAACTGTTGCGGACGGCAGGGGTACGTCCAGTACCCTTTGTCGTCCTGGGACGATCTCCCAATTCTTGACGCACGCTTCCTTGTTTTCCTCCGCTGGTAACGTACGTCACCACGCACCCCTGTTATGCGTACCGGGTTGGGAACCCCTTACGTAGAGACTAGAGACGACAAAGAAATAGGAGCGGGGGGCGTCGGAGAAAAAATAATACACGATTCTTCCTTGCTGAATTTTCTCCGCAGATTTCGGCTTCGCTTCCTTTTAGTTGTTGCCTCTTCGGTGGCTGTGTTGCGACTGACTGTGCCGGCAAATGGCACGCCTTTTATAGTGGCCTAAGTTACCTTGGCGAGGCCCGCGCGTTTTGCGCGCATTCGCCTCGCCAATTTCGCTTCAGCCGAAATCTTTGGAGCCCCTTTTTATTTATTTTTCCTTTTAATACAATTACAATTTTTATTGTAATACCTTTCTTAACGTAAATATAATCATTAGAAACAAAAACCTTACACATATTGCACTAAATAAAATTAATACAGAACAAAAACATCTAAAAAATCTCTTAACTAAATTTCTGTTACACAAATTTTGACATAACTTGAAAACTAGTGGCCCGATTCTCACAATTCAAACTGTATAACTCGTTTTGGGCCTAGCCCTACAATCTAAAACGAGAATAAACAAAATCTAACCATAAACAAAAAATCACATTTTCAAGTTACGTAATTATTAGAACAACAACAAAAATTTCTAATAAATCCTTACAAAAAACTATTCTAATCAGATTTATCGCTCAGGAAACATAATAAACTAACTTGATTGACTTATTTACACATTCTAATAAGAAAATAAGACTAACACAAATAACAAAGATATTTACATAGCAATTTCCTGAGCTCTGATTGGTCGAGCGCTATCGGCACATGGCGAACGTCGCGTACACTGTACCTCGCGGTTTGGACGGGGTCTCGTCGCCGACAGTTATTATATTTATAATATTATGGTAATTATTTAATAGGTTTTTTTTTAGTCGCCTTAATTAAAACATGGTTGGACCTACTAAAGACGCTACTCGTATCCCAATCACATAATGTGTAATGTTCGTCATTGAGGGGTTTAATTTCTATCTCTGAAGAACTTCATCAAATCTTCACCTTTATATGGGACTATCTCGTAAGAAAACTCTTTCAAACTAACGAAGAATCATCCAAATCGGTGCATATATGGCGCAGTTATGCCAGAACATACATAAAAAAAACACGAATTGAAAACCTCCTCATTCTTGAAGAAGTCGATTCAAAATTATGGATGAAAGAAATCATAAGCATTACCAGTATTTAGAAAGCAGACCCTGTGTAGTAGGGCAGATAAACAAAGAGGATGAAAAAGATTCCCAGGTTGCTTGATCTAGGAAATAATTAAAAATCATTAAAATAAAACTCATTCCCAATGGATCCCGTGATTCGTTGCTAGTTGCATCGGATCACGCAAAAGCTTCCCATCTGATCACATTATCGGATGCAACTACTAAATAATAAATACCCATTATATTCTCAACGAATTACGTGATCCGTTACAACTACTTTTTTAAGTATTTTTTTTGTCCCAACTTCTCATGATTCATTTAAATTAAAGTTTTTAATTCGTTTTGCTTATTATTATGTTCTGAAAAAATAAGCTATGGTCCTATGACTGTTGTTGTAAATATTCTTACGTGATTCATTGGGAATATAATTGTACTGTTTTGTAGTTGCAACCAATCACGTGATCCGATGGGAAGCTTTTGCATGATCCGATCATCCGATACAACTAGCAAGGAATCACGTGATTCATTGGGAATAACTCAATATCTCCTGGATCAAACAACTTGAGAATCTGTTTCATCCTCTCTGTTTTTCTGCCCTACTCTACAGGGTCTGTTTTCTAAATACTGGTATTGCTTATGACGATTTTTTTCATCCATGATTTTAATGACCTTGATTTTGCTTTGACATCGTGAGAAAACCTGCTCATCACGTAAGTGCTCCACAAAGTTTTTGATTGTGTATGTATACATATATGTATACGAATGACTCGAAATAATTCCTAGGTCTCAGCCTTTTAAACGTCTATTCGAGATTCCTGAATCTGCATTGTGTCGTTTGTCACAGTCTAAACACACGTGTCCTATGTTTTGCAACATGATGACCGTGAATCATGACAACACAAATCTGGGAACGCTATTCTCAAACATCTGTTGAAGGCGCTTGTAAAACATTTTTATTTAGGCTAGGATTTAAAACATTGTGTGGTCTAGATCTGAGTATTATGAGTAGACTAGCTTTCGCCCGCAGCTTCGCTTGCGTGAAATTTTGAACCCGTTATGTGACGATTTTCCATACAAACTTTCATCCCCTATTTAACTCCCTTAGGGGTTGAATTTCGAAAAACCCCTTCTTAGTGGATGCTTACGTTACAAAAGGAACCTACTGTCAAAATTTCAAGTTTCTAACCCCAGCGGTTTAGGCTGTGCGTTGATAGATCAGTCAATCAGTCAGTCAGCTTCTCCTTTTATATGTATAGATTGTAGTATAATGTCAGTCATTTAAGGAGCGATATTAAAAATATTGCTTCAAAGAGTCTACTCACTGCTTAGCTAGTACTTTGTATCGTATTAAGTGAATATAAGGTGCGTGATACGTTTCCTATTACGCTGTAATGCGGTTACTTCAAGGATATTCAGTGTCACTGCGGTGAAGTAAGAGATATTTTTAATAAGATATCTACAGAGACAATGTTTATTATACAAGGTGTTAATAAATTCGTGTAATTCCTTCAAACCACATGATCTATTAATGGTACAGATTAAGCCGGCACGGGATTTAAATCGATAAAAAAAACATTTTTTTCTCATTTTATTATGTGATAGAAATTCCGATGCCATGCATAAATTAATGAATGCACGGCGACACAGCTGACGGGCACGACTAGCACGATATCGCTCCACGCAGTCAGTTAACTCGGGACGCTAAAATTACTCAGGTACAGAATACCATGGTTCATTTTTTGAAAACTTTTTTTTTGTTGATGCTGAATAAAACCTATGCAGGGTCAATCAGTGTCACCAGTAGATCACGCGGTTTGAAGGCATTACACGAATTCGTTTACACCCTGTATTAATCTAACCTTGACTCGAAAACATTTGACGACACTGATACCAGAGCTTCCCCTAACCACCATCCTTGGCAAATCCGAAAATATCAAAGTACTTGCACTTATGTCGTCACCCGCGACGGAACGGTACCTCGTTCCGCCACGGTACACTTCCGCATGTTGGTAAACATCCACATTCTACTGCTGTCCCTAATTTGAGTTACGAGTGGTACTTTCGAAGATTGCCTCGTGGACCTCGGTTAAAAATAGGAAGGAATCTTCCTGAGGAGGTGACGAATAAAATGTCGCATGAAAAATTTGAAAGAGGACATTATATCTTGCTATGGTGTGTACGCAAGGAGCAAGTACTGGGGTGGTAGTGATGGATTCTTTATATCGTCAGTGAAGTTCTAACAGTGCGTAAGTCATTTTGTGACAAAAACAGACAACACCGGGAAAGCCACAATTTTACTTGAAATATAAAACATTATTAGGATTTTCAAAGGTTGAAATCATCAAAGAGTTAATTTGTAATCTTCGTCTCTCGTGTCAGCACGAGCTACTTATACAAAAAAATACCTCATGCTGTGGTGAAAAGATTAACCAGTCAGCAAGGTTGGTAGCGGGGCTGACTGCCCAGGGTGCGCCGGACGTACTTAAGCAGCGTCACTCGTGGAGGCATTCGTAATGTCATTTGTAATGATAATTAAAAACAATATTGCGTTCAGCGTAGGTTACGCTCGTTTTAGATAGTTTTTTCACTCTCTTGTAAAGTAGCCATTTTCGACTTCCGCACTGTTAGAACTTCACTGACTATATGTATTATGATAGGTATAAGAAGCTAGAGGTCACTCGCGGCCTTGCCTGGATGTCGTTTATCGCGTATTCTGAATTTTTTGGGATAAAAAGTAGCCTACGTCCCTCTCCAGGTCCCAGACTATCTCTGTACAATGTTTCATCAAAATCGTTTCAGCGATTTAAGCGTGAAAGCGTAACAGACTTACTTTCGCATTTATAATAATGAGGGATAACATAACATCACATCTGTATTCCCAAAAAAACTTTAAATAAAAGTAAAAACCGACTTCAAAAAAAACTAAAAAAAAGAGTGAAATAATTAGCAAGATATAAAATTAACAGTTTCAGAAGTCGGTGGCTTTTATTTGTTTCAGTGTAGAATTGCACCGACTTCTGAAACTGTTAATTTTATATCTTGCTAATTATTTCACTCTTTTTTTAGTTTTTTTTGAAGTCGGTTTTTACTTTTATTTAAAGTTTTTTTATTAAATACGTTTTAGTGCCATAAATTACACGGTCTTAAATTTAAATGACATGGTTGCGTAATCTTTCCAACAACTAGATAATTTGCTTTAAGAATAGGTATTAATGTATAATTTTACTATCATGACTGCTCCTTACAAATACATACAAACTTCTTTGTTCTTAGCTAATGTTTCTGTGACGACAGTTAAAACAGAGATTGAAAGTCCTCATCAAAACTTTTGCTTAAAGAAACCACAAACGAAAACGTCATCTAACTATATTTTTTTTTTGTTTTTGTTGTTTATTTAAAAAGCGCTGAATCTATTTCGATAAAATTTATATGGGATTACCTCTGAAGTATGATCTACCAAACAAAAAAAGAATCATCAAAATCCATTCATAATTGGAGGAGATATCGCGTAACAAATATACAAAAAAAAAAAAAACATTCAGACGAATTGAGAACCTCCTCCTTTTTGAAGTCGGTTAAAAAGGGTTGAGCCGAGGCCTTTCGCCGTTATGTTTAAGTCCCATTTAATAGGGGGGCAGCCTATTGCCATAAACCGGACACAACCCAGACTCCGGTCTGCTACTGAAAAATTCCACACGGAAATCGGTTCAATATGTCGGAGTTATACCTACCTAAAACCTACATAAAAAATATATAGAAGGTAAAAAAGTCATCGAGTATATAAAATACTCGATGACTTTTTTACCTTCTGGAAAAAATTGAGTATTTTAGGTGAACAGAGTAGAACCCCATGGTTTTTTTTTCCTCCTCCTCCTCAAGTCGTACTCCTCATTACTGAGGATCGTGATCCTCCCTTGAAAACATTTTTGCTCTTATGATGTTACGCCATCGCTGTCTATCCTTGGCCAAGTGAAGCGCATCGTGAAATTTCATAAATAAGGTTTTTTTTTTAATTACTACTAATTTGAAGTAAATTTTCATACTAAATCAATAAACCCAGTTTTAAAGTAAATAAATCGATTAAATAATATCTAAATTCAAATTATACACACCTGCGTATGATTTGAGTTTCTATAAAAAAGTCATCCGGTATACAGGGTGTTAACGAATTCGTGTATTTCCTTCAAACCGCGTGAGCTACTGGTGACACTGATTGACCCTGCACAAGTTTTTTTTCAGAATAAACAAAAAAAAGTTTTCAGAAAATGAAACATGGTATTCTGTATCTGAGTAATTTTAGCATCCCAAGTTAACTGACTGCGTGGCGAGATATCGCGCTAGACGTGCCCGTTAGCTATGTCGCCGTGCCTTCATTAATTTATGCATGGCATCGAAATTTTTTATGACATAAAGGTTTTATATGCGAAAAAAAAAGTTTATTTTCAATCAATTTAAATCCCGTGCGGGGTTAATCTATACCATTAATAGATCATGTGGTTTGAAGGAATTACACGAATTCGTTAACATCCTGTATACAGACGAATTGAGAACCTCCTTTTTGAAATATTTGGTTAAAAACATAAGCCTGTCCTTGATGTCGCGCAGTCGGGTAAAAAAGAGCATAGAACTTTATACATCTTTTATAGCATGAGTCTAGGGACTCGGGACGAAACAAATTAAGATTTATACCAACACGTGAGTAATGTCTCTCTGGTGAATTAAAAACCTTTGCTTGTTTCGGAACTTTCTCGAAACTACGAACATATCATTACGACTCTATTCCTATAGTACACCCTCATTTCGCCGTTATATTTAAGTCCCATGTAATAAGAGGCGAGCCTATTGCCATTAACCGGACAAATCTAGGCTCCGCGCTGCTCCTGAGAAAGTCTACACGAAAAACTCAATAATACTTTGCCCGACCAAAATCCGCTCGAGCTCAGCCTCGATCAAATGTTATCTCCATACAATTTGGTCTTTCCGCAGGCGTTATCGTTTAAGGAAAAGGGATTTTGTCTAGGCTACCTGATAATCCAACTCAGAACCTCACGCTCAGGAGTAACGTTTGCGACCACATGTTGGCAAGAAACGCATGTTACTATAACGATGCAATGTAACGATGGGTAACGAAGGACGTAGTTATGCAAAAACGTTCCAAGGTTCCAACCCACAGCAAGTTCTAATTGAGATAGTGACAATTTAGTGTTCGGGTTGTTTTCTTTTGTGGGTTGGAATATTGGAAATATGAGAATAATAACTTAAGGACTGCAATTGTCGGGAACTTCGTGGAGTGAGCGCCATCTGTTGTCCGCCACCTAACTAACCGTGACGTCAACATCGGACCACCACTGCCCGTTGGAGGGAGGAGACCGGCTCGCTGGGTGCGCCCGGAGGATTGCTTCTTGGACCGTACGACGGAACACTCGTCTAGAGTATTCTGTGTAGATTAGCTGAAGAAGTCTGACATTTTATATCTGACTAGCTTATCCTTATTTTATGATCTTGTAATAACTTGTAATAATTAGTATTATATTGTGATCTGGTTCATGTTACTAACACTAACCCAAATACAAGTACTCTCAGTGGTGGAGAGTCTATGTTGGTTTTATTTACTACATTTACCTTGCTCACAACCCTGACATACCAATATTAGCGATAACTGTAATGATAGAATCACTCAATTCAATTCAATTCAATGTTCTTTATTTGCGTAATATGGGTAGGTACACATGGTGTTACAATAAACATCCTTACTATTACTTAATAAATTATAAATTAATACTTAATAAACGTCCTTAACGATTAAATTGTAGTGTCGCTAACACAATGTTTTTACTATATGATGAAGGGTGTTTTAAAAAGTAGCCCAGTGCCGTTAACTTAATTTTGACAGACTTGTGGGTTGGAACGTTTTTGCATAACTACGTCCGAATGATACCCCTCCATGCCTCAGAGAACACGATAAACCGTCGGTCCCAGGTGTCATACGAATACCTATGACAGTCATTACGAGTAATCAGAAGCCCGAAACTCTGACAATCGATCTAACCTTAGAATATCGATTTTGCCCAGTAACTGGGTTGCGGAGGTCTGATGGCAGTCGCTGCGTGTAAAATACTGGTATTCAGCTGGTTAGACTTAGAGATGGGTAGCTATTCTACTAACCAAATAACGGCTATTCAAAAAATAGCCACGGCTATGATATCCATCAACACGATAACTAACTATTGGCTACTGGCTAGCTAGAATGGCTAGAATAACCGACAAGTTTACGGCACAGCGGGAAGCCACCACAGAGTATAAAACAACTACGTTTTGCTTGCAGCCGCCCCGGTGGCCGATAGCTGAGTAGCTGGCTAGCCGGAGTAGCCGGACTAACTACGTCCAATTCTAGCCGAAAGCTTGTTTTTTTAGTAAAAACCATACGAACAACGACGGAAAGAAATTACTTTAAAAAAAGTAGGTATCAATAAAAACGAAATCATAACAATAAACTCGTCTGAATTCACGGCTCATCTTCCTTGCGGAAGATGTCCGGTCCTTTGGAAGGCATACACGGGGACATAGGTCCAACGCGCAGAGGCCCCTTTGAGAACTTTAATCTAAAATGGGATGGGGCACCAACCGGGGACTATCCACGGCTGCACTATTGGAGTACAGTCATGGACCGTCCCAAGTGGGTGCAAGACTATTGTAAAATGTGGTGAAAAATATCTGGTCTATGGGAAGGGGTGTTTAATGGATCTGTTAACCTCTATTGCCGGAAGAAAACGGCGTCTGCCTTTCAAGTTTAAATTTGAAATTTGTTGGCAGACGGTGACTCGCCAGCCCACTAGCTGGGCCCCCTGAAAAGCCGCCAGTACATAGGCGAAGAGGGCAACAAACGTGTGGGCGGCTAGGGGTGTAGAGAGGTGTGGCCCCGGTTTCGCCGTCGCGGGTCTAAAAGACCCGGAGTGGGTTTCCCCGCTATTACGCCTTTAGACACTTCCACCCCCGAGCATATAGCTCTGGCGGCCCCCCTCTGGCCGGCCGATAAAGGCAAGCCGGAGTTGAGAGTCCTGCGGGCACTCTTGGGGTTCCACTCCAGCCAGCCAATAAAGGCAAACTGGAGACGAGGCCCTGACCGACTCTCTGAGGCAATAAGGTACGCAGTGTCGCCACTCACCAACAGCTCGCCACAAGCTGCCCTGCGGTTTGTAAGCTTTTCAGTAGACCTCATCTTACATTTTTTACAATAAACTTATTATTATCATCTAAACTTATTACATATTATCATTTAAACTTATTACCGCGGTGATGATCGAATTCGAATCGCCTATCTAGTTTAGCTACGCGGCCGCAACCGCTAGTTGGTTAGTGAGCCATTTATTCAATAGCTGGCTATTTCACCACAAATAGCCGGCTAGCTAAGTTATTGGAATTTTGGCTAGTTACCCATCTCTAGTTAGACTGAAGGCTGACCTAAACATAGTTGGGAAAAGGTCAGGCAGAACATGTCACTCTACAACACTGAACGCAACTAAAACGTGTCGAACTTTGTTTCCAATACAAAGTCATGCTTAGCAAATGCAAGCAGTAATTTTATGGTCTGATATGAAGTGTTTTAAATTTCCTCAGAAAATCATACGAATACAAATAAAAAAAAAACATAAACCATTACAGGTGCTTATGAACAGTTGAATTTAGGTGCACGGGTCGTTTGCTATTGAGAAAAGCTGGCAAGAAATTCCATGGTTAATCTTTTAAAATCTCTTTAACAATTTCAATAAATACAATACCTACTGCGATTTAGGATAGTTGAGAGAGCGATGCAGATAGATAGATATACTTTATAGTACACTAAAAGAAATAAAACAGAAGGAATACACGTACAAGAACAGTACAAATGGCGGTCTTATCGCTTAAAACAATTGCTTCCAGACAGCCATTGGATGGAAATAATTATGATGTAGTTCTCGAAAAAGCCTATAAAGGGGCAAAAGATAGAATAGATTAATTAAAAAACTTGGTAAGCAACCTTCAGTCGAAGAAGAATCGAAAAAAAGTATAATTTTGTCATCAATTTATATCTTCCCAGAAAAAGCTACAAATATCGATCAACCATTTTCGGAAACCCACACGTTATTGTTATTTAAATTCACAGAAGCGTACCTATTACTTTCGCTATCTCTTCGCAGAAAACATTTTAGTCCTATAAATAGTTGCTATTAATGTTATCTCCATGACTAATAACACGTACACACTAAAAGGATCTCGATAAATACCAGTAATTAATTTTCGAAAAAGGATTTCTGATGGCTCAGACTGCATCCAAACTGTAATGGTATGTCCAGACCTGGCAAATGCGCCGCGAATGCGCCGCTCGCGAGCCGCTTGCGAACTGCGCGCATGTTGCTCGCGTGCGGTTACAGCCTACATTTGGTGCGCCGCTCTAGTGCAATTCCGGCAAGGCGCCAGTAGGGCGCGCGTGCAGCTCGTGCGCACATAGCTTCTTTCGCGTTTGAACTATTAGCCTCAGTTGTGAATTTGCTGCTGAAGATGTCGGACCATGCGACTGCCGTTAGCATAATTGCTGTGGCATCGGCTATTTTATTACTGACAACGAGATTACTGAGAAGCGGGCGGGGCGAGGGAGGTGCACGCGGGCCGCACGCGCGCTTCTCGAGTACGGCGCGCAGCCTGCGCGCGAGCGGCGCGCGGACGTCTCAGGGACTGCGTACGAACATGAAACGCACGCGCGCAGTTCGCAAGCGGCTCGCGAGCGTCGCATACGAGGCGCATTCGCCAGGTCTGGACACACCTTAACAGCCAAATGCAATTTGAAGACAGTTAAAATGCAGTCAGTGCAACTGCGTGACTACTACCGAGTGGATGTGCTGAGCACTTACTTACAATTACGATGCGATTTCAATAAACAAAATATGAAAATATGTTATTAGCCCTCCAGATCTGCACTTCGCGATCCAAAGACGAACGGACGAAAACCGTTCGTCTTTTGGCGAGATACAAGCGTTCCATAATTCTAAACAGTGTATAAGACCTCTAACAAGGTATATTGACTAATCCTCACCACTAGAGAAAGCCGGTGATGTGGGGGCGGCGGCGGCAACCTCGACGGTCGCCGAGACACCGCGCACGTCTCCTTCTGCGAACACATCAAACATGTTGAAACTCAATTTCAATATCATAGTCAATGTGAATTAAACGCCTACATACATCACATCACGGCTGTATTCCGCGAAGGGTTCGGCAGAGGTACTACTCCGAAAGGGTACCCATAATAATGAATATCTTTTGTTCTACAACTTTCCCCAACAGTCAGTAGTTTAAGAGAAATAGCTGTTCAATGATTTCATAAAAATACGCTAAAATCCTCAGCAATGATCAGCTGTGTTACATTACATTTTAGGTCATATTTAGGGTCACGGATTAGAAGCTCCATTTTTTGGATTCGTAACTTATGAAGAAATTTTGAAAAATTCTTCGACGCTTTCTTTGAAACTGTCACCAATGATACTTTAAGTGAGCCGCGGATTAGTACTCTTTCCGACTAGCCTTGTAGTAGACACCCTCATATCGCCGTTATCTTTAAGTCCCATGTAATAGGGGGCAAGCCTATTGCCATCAACCGGACACAAATCCAGACTCGGAGAAATTCTTGCATTATAACTTTCGTGAGACACATTCATAATGATTAGTTACGGTTTACGCACAGTTCGACTCGCGACCTCGCCACGTGTTCAGACAGCTCATGATTAAGGGCTCCGTTTGGGTCCGGAACTAGTCGGGCAACCCCGAAAATGCACGTGAGTGAACCGTAACTAATCATAAATCGAAGAAATTCCACACGGAAAAACCCAATAACAGTTTGGCCGACTTGTGGATCGAACCCAAGACCTCACGTTCAACAGTTGCGGTTGCGACCACTAGACCAACGAGACAGTGCTACAATAAGTATAGGTACTTATTATAAGTAATTATGTGTCACGCCTACACTACATGTAGTGAAATTGTTTCTAGAGGTTGGTGTAGCGAAATTATAAGGAGCTTCCAAGAAAATCGTAAGTTTGTTCTACGGGCGGTGCACGCAACTCCCATGTAGGACTTGTTTCATTGCTATATCTCTATTGAAGATCAGATCGATCCTATTTCAAACAAATCTGCAAATATATTGGCTTTCGTGTCAGCACGAGCTACACTCCAGAGCTATGAATCCGGATCACCAACATAAACCTTAAATATCTCTGAAATTAACAATGCAGCTGATTGAATAAAATGTATCAAATAAAACTAATTAACCGGTTGCGTACCGCCCGTCGTCCCAGGATGACACTTAATTATCTTATCTATTGTGTCTATAATTACCGTGCTTGAGGTTTTAAACTTCTTAAATAGTCAACAAAATAACTCGTCATAATGAGAGTTTTTTGAAATGACGCCCACTAGGTAGCAGCCCTGAGACGTCAGGTCCAGAAACCTGTCAAAAGTGTCAGAGTCATAAGTTCATAAGGAGGTCATAAGTTTCCTAAGGATAAAATACGTTTAAAACAATTGCTTGTAGCCATTCGTAGAGATCGGTTTACGCCTACAAATACTAATCTTATATGCAAAGATCACTTCAGTAAAGACGATTACGAGCTGCCGAAACACTCAGTTTTAGAGAAACGTAATGTATTTTATAGGGTTCTATGATTAAAAAGTGCAAGTACTCGTACATAACACTAAACTTTGTTAGTATTTGTTACATTTAATTTGGTATATTTAATTGTAAAATAAGTAAATGGAGACTAATGCCTTCATTTAATTTACTGAACTTCTTAATAAAACCATATTTATGCGATGTTTCAGCCAGACAGCGCGGATTATTGGGATGGGAGACCTCTTGCCAAAGTGGCGCCAACTAGTGGCGTAAATTTTCGTAAAAACCCTCATTCAGCCGAAAGACATCCACTGCTGGACATAGGCCTCCCCTCCCCCAAGCATCGCCACATCGACCGGTCCTGTGCTTCTCGCATCCAGCGGACTCCCGCGGCCTTCACCAGATCATCGGTCCACCTTGTGGGAGGCATACCCACGCTGCGCCTTCCAGTACGCTGTCGCCACTCCAGAACCTTTCGGCCCCATCGGCAATCCGTTCTGCGAGCAATATGCCTCGCCCACCGGCACTTAAGTTTGGCAATTCTTCGACCTTTGTCGGTTACCTTGGTCCTCCTGCGGATCTCATCATTTCTGATATGATCACGCAGGGAAACTCTGAGCCCCTTTGGATGACCTTAGGCCTTCTTATGAGGCCCATTGTGAGCGACCACGTTTCAGTGCCGTAAGTAACCTGACTGTGACTGGCAACACGCACTGGTCAAAGACTTTCGTCTTGAGACACTGCGGTAGTTTGGTCGAAAAGATATTGCGTAGCTTCCCGAACGCTTCCCAGCCAAATTGGATTCGTCAAGGGACCTCTTTCGAGAAGTCGGACCTACCTAACTGGACAGTTTGTCCTAGGTAAACATAATCGTGAACAACTTCGAGTGTAGAGTCGCCGATCTTAATGGGAGTGGGTGTGGAAATAACTAGCAGTCGTAATAAAGTTTGCCGCTCTGTAACCAGAGGGCCTACTCCCTAAGTCCGTCAACGAAGTTAGTCGCCCGTCCGAAAGTAGCCCGAAACGTAGGAGTGAACAAAACAAGTGTCAAGTTCAACTTTTCAGACGGGCAAAAACACATCGGTAGTAGGGACAACTGTCAAATCGTGTTGTCATTCATTCTTAGTTCGGGCCCCGAAATAAACGTGGGTCCGTAGGTGATAGGGAGAAAACTCGTAACTAATGCCGAAACCGCGGACTTCGTGCTTAGGGAGTAGACCTCCAGGCTTTGAGCGTTCTATTTCTCACACGTTATTTGGTACTCGTAAAATAATAACTTTGCCGATCGGAAAACAGGCTTTGAGCGTTCTGTAGCTCATTTCAGAGGGGCAAAGTTATTTTACGCGTACCAAATAACTTACTATTATAGAATTGATTTTTCGTTACTTGTGTTTGTCGATATTTAGATTATACAATCATTATAATAAAAACAATAAAATCATTTATTTGCCTGAAATATGGTGGGTGCACGAGATTTTAAATTGAGTTATAGCACACTAGCACAGGACATATTTCACCCTCATAACGGGCATGCAAAATTGTAGTTAATTTATAACAATCATTAAATTTGAGTAAAATTACAATTATAATTATAACTATTTGAATTATAATTATTACAATCGTTTAAATTACAATTATTTTATGCCAAGTTCAATAATTTAAGTACCTAACTGTAATCAATGTATGATTATAGATTACAGTTACTTAAATTACTGAAATTGGCATTGGCACAAGGTAAATACAACATGAAATCTTGTGTCTTTCTGTGAACAGATGTCATTAATAGTATCTAACTAGACGCGAGTTACAAGATCACAACACAAGTAATGAGTCACTTCGCCCACTGGCTTTGAAAGCGAATATATAAGGAGCTTACGATTAGTAGTAAAGTTGTGAGCCGCTTTACTTATAAGAGACTAGTTTGTTATCGCGACTCTGCTCCCAGTCGACATATTTAATATAGTGATATGGCGGCATCTATCCACGCCACATGCGAACTATTCAAGCCTACATCGCGATATCAAGATTTAACACGCAAAATAGTACCTATACAACCTCCCAACATCAACCGTTGGGCAGTAGCCCGCCAGGCATAAGACTCCACCTAGTTGGAGGAACACCAGACCTCGTTCCTCCACAGTACTATGTTTGGGATTTTGCGAAATATACATATACAGGATGTTCTCCGAAAAATAGGTCATGCCGTGGTGCAAAGATTTGCCAGTCAGCAAAGTTGGAAACGGGACTCATCATCATTCGGAGGCGAAGGCTACTTTAATGCCCCCCCCCCCCCCCACTACTCACAGGGAATCAAGACGGAAACTTCCCCAGAGTTTACCTTAAGGTTGCACTGCTAGCAGATGAGGTAGCTGGTGTATATATATCTCAACAAACTCATCTACTCGTAGTACACCCTCGCATTGGCATTTACTGATCGCGGGAAAAACTATTCTAAGCACCAGCTTAAATATATCAGGCCAGAGACCAACACCAGTTTCACCTCACAAGTGTAAGAGAAAGAAAGCCTTTGTAGTCACTACTTGCCCAGCTTAGCAAATATCTATCTGCCTAGCCTTTACCCAACTATGTTGGTGTCGTCTTCCAGTCCAACCAGATGCGGCTGAATACCAGTATTTTACGCGGAGCGACTGCCATCAGACCTCCGCAACCCAGTTACTGGGCAATGCCGATATCCTAAGGTTAAGCCAGTTGTCAGATTTTCGGGCTTCAGACTACCTGTAACTGTACTGACTGTCATAGGTAGTCGTATAACAGCTTAGTAACTAGAGGCATTAATAATATTTTTGGAAGGTGTTAATGTCCTCGAAGAGACCTTCATCCAGCCAGTGTCAAACTGACCATAGATTTAGGGTGACATATGCCACCCGGGCCGTAGCGTGCGCGGGACATCGTCCTGGCTGGAAGCCCGTGTAGGCGAGATGAAATATCTCCTCTTTTAGAAAAAAATATATTGGCTAATTATAGTTACATTATAAGTTATAACTAATTGGAACTTTTTTCATAAATATATATGTCTCTGAAAATAAACACTTCCAAAAACTCGTGCCTATTTGATTATTATTGTCATTTAGTTTGTTGGTTGACATGAAGGTGGTATGATCTGCGCTGATTCTAGGAGGGCGGCGGGGCTAGTCATAATGCCACCCGGGGCCCTTAGGCCCAGTCCGATCCTGCATCCAGCATTGGATGGCCTCGTGTTGAAAAATATGAAAAATGTTCCTTATGTCCACACTCCAATAGTGGCCATAGGCTGAATAGATATTTGCAATATAACATGTTATAGTATACTTACGACGTGAATAGAGAGCGTAGGTGCGGACTTCCCGAGCGCGGACCTGCGCATACGCACGAGGTTCGACAAACGGGGAGTTTTCGTCGCATCTGTAACAACAAAAAATTATTATTAGTACAATATTTCAACACTTAAGTTAATTTGAGTATTCTTAGGTACGATACCGAAGAGGCACCGCTCAGGCACCGCACGCTGAATGCAACGCATCGTATAGCCTAGTAATAATAGTTAAATAACACATCATTAAAATGAAAGTATGTTTAGCATGTATACTTAAGTATGCAAATATTAAATGGTTAATAGATATTTTATTACTTGTTAATGGCTGTGAACATGTAGAGTTATGTAATTTTTGTAAAGTATTTGTGCAATAATTGTTACTTAAGGTGTATTACGTCATTTAAAAAAAATGTTCTTTAATTAGATTTGATCTAAAATGGTACCAAATTGAGGCAGTTGTCTGAAGCAGGTAAACTTGCTGGCTACTGTGACGGTCTACGGCATAAGTGAGGGAATTTCTGTGACACCCAGCGGTTGTCCGTGATAGTCTCGGTGACATCGGTGCGACTGCGGAGTCTGAAGAGACGACCGGCTCTAAAGCGTGAATTACATAGAAGCGGCGTAAGGCGCAGGCGCGGCGCAGGCGCGTCGCTTTCATACGTTTTGTCGTGCCCCTTCAAATCTTTTTCGCAAAAAATGTATGAAAGCGACGCGCCTGCGCCGCGTCTGCACCTTACGCCGCTTCTGTGTAATTCAGACGGAAAAGCTCGTTGGATCGTGAACACTATTGCATTCATCGCAACCCCGGCAGATAATAGACAGGATAATCTTGTCTTTTCTCAATAAAAAAACCGGCCAAGTGCGAGTCGGACTCGCGCACGAAGGGTTTCGTACCATTATCTATAAAAACGGCAAAAAAATCACGTTTTTTGTGTGGGAGCCCCCTTAACTATTTATTTTATTCTGTTTTTTTTTAGTATTCGTTATTATAGCGGCAACAGAAATACATCATCTGTGAAAATTTCAACTAACTATCACGGTTCATGAGATACAGCCTGGTGACAGACGGACAGACAGACGGACAGCGGAGCCTTAGTAATAGGGTTCCGTTTTACCCTTTGGGTACGGAACCCTAAAAATGGAGGGCCTCGTGGCTAAGAGCATATTAAACCGTCGGTCCCGGGTGTCATACGAATACCTATGACCGTCGTTACGGGTAGTCAGAAGCCCGAAAGTGTGACAACTAGTTTAACTGTAGTATATCGGCATTGCCCAGTAACTAAGTTGCGGAGGTCTGATGGCAGTCGCTCCGTGTAAAATACTGGTATTCAGCCGCATCTGGTTACACTGGAAGTTGTATTTGGGAAAAGGCTAGGCAGAACAATCTCGTCTAATCTGCCACTACCTCATGCTCAACTATGGTCAGTCAACAAACCTTACCAGCGTAATCCACGCTATCTGTCTGTAAGCAGACTGAACAAGTTCTAACTACCTAACTTGTTTACTCAGTTACACGTTATCTATCTTTTACATATAATAAATCTGTAGACTTGGCGTGTCTGTAAATTGGATAGGTATACAGGGTGTAAACGAATTCGTGTAATTCCTTCAAACCGTGACCTACTGGTGACACTGCGATTGACCCTGCATAGGTTAAATCTCAAAACAGTCACAAAATGACTTACGCACTGTTATAACTTCACTGACGATAGGCTACTTTTATGCCGGAAATACGGAATACGCGATAAACGACATCCACTCAGGCGAGCCCGCGAGCGACCTCTAGTATAAGTATATCTATCTATGAATCACTGTTGAGTATTTGTCTAGACAAGTAATAGGGTTGACATCTGTCCTATTTTAGTGAGATATGATTAGCTTTTTATAGCTTTGGCCGGTTCGAAATTATGCTTTGCCAAATTTTGTTAGGCTACCAAATGTAAACAACTTAATAGGTGTCTTATCTGGTTTATTATTTAGGCCACCTGTCTGCCAATCATTACGATCCAGGCATATCAGCGTAGTTCAGTTCAGACTACGCTTTAATATACAAGGTGGTAATTTGAGATGGGGCATGAAGGGCAGCTACCTTAACCATTTTAGCTACAGGAAAACGTTCTTAGAAGACCACCCCTAACTTTTGGGATAATTTCAATCAGCATTCACAGATTTTGTAAAAAAAAACTAGTCTGCGAGAAAAAGGGCTGTTTTCACAAAACTTTTTTATGATGCCAATCGATTCCATTTCTAGCCCTGCATCAGAGTAAGAGGATTTGCCTATTTTTTTTTTTCAAAAACAAATTGTTTTTTCTTACAAAACAAAGTGCCTAAAAAACTTTTGATGGTGATTAAAAAATCAGTATATAGCGAAATAGTATAGCGTAGTCTGAACTGCGCTTAATAGGTGTCACATCTGCCCTTCATTAATTGTAGGCATCATGTCTGCCAATCATTACGATCCCGACTCTGTTCAACGAAAGATGAGTCCTGACATAGCAGTAATTTCTTAAATTGTAGCCGTCAGGAGACTGCTGTCGAAAAAGCGTAACCGACATCATAAAAAACCGTAAAATAGAAGCTATATTATCCATCATCATCATCATTCAGCCGAAAGACGTCCACTGTTGGACATAGGCCTCGTCCAAGCCATGTTGGGGGGGTTTGCCATAATCGCCAAGCTTGGCAGGCGGGTTGGTGATCGCAGTTTGGTTGTTAAAGTACTCGGAGAACGCTGCTGCCCATCCTCTAGTGAATCCCTTAGTCGCCTTTTACGACACCCATGAGAAGAGATATTCTTTAAGTGCGGCACTACACGAGAGTATCCATACAAATATGCAAATAAAATATTTAACAATCATTGCACGAACGATAATTTAGCGATCTAGTTTGGCAGTATGAAAACTAATATTGTATTTGTGTATTTATATGTGATTTCCGCAAAGTAACGTCTGATTCCATCATTTGTATTAACCACTAGAGGTCACTCGCGGTCTCGCTCGCGTTGATGTCGTTTATCGCGTATTCTGTTTTTTATTTCAGGATCAAAATAGCCTTTGTCCTTTTCCAGGTTCCAGACTATCTCTGTACCAAGTTTCATCAAAATCGGTTCAGCAGTTTAGGCGTGAAAGCGTAACAGACAGACATACTTTCGCATTTATAATATACAAGGTAATATATAAGTAATACACAACGTCTTAAGGGGTCACTGTACTCATCATTATGAACAACTTTTACTATAGAACCAAACCTGAAATCGCGAAAAAAAATCATCTGCTCCCTACATTTATGTTCGTATAACTCGTCAAAATGTAGGGAACAGGAACAGCTGTTTTTTTTTTTGCGATTTCAGGTTTGGTCCCATAGTAAAAGTTGTTCATAATGATGAGTACAGTGTCCCCAAACAAATATTTGGTATTCTTTCTATGGTAACGTTTTGTAGAAAACCTAAAGGTGCTCCCACACCGGTGTTAAAAATGTTTACAAACATTAGTTAACATTTTCTAAACAAACATAAATAAAAAATATCTGCAAAAATCTATTGAAACATTATCTAATAATCTATATTAGACTAATTAGATTCATTATTATCTGATATTTTTATCTTTTCCTAACATTTGTTAGTGTTAGAAAATGTTTGTAAACATTTTTAACAGCAGTGTGGGAGCACCATTACATTGACTGGTAGAGAATGCCTTATGGCATTAAGTCCACCTTGTGTACCACCAATGTACATAAAGTTTAAATAAATAAATAAAAGGGTATAGTCCTATCAAGTGACCTGCAATCTTAATGGAATCCATAAGGGCCTCTTTCCTGTTTCCTTTCCTTTGCGAGTGAGGCACGCACGCGGGTTCGTGCCCGCGTGCGTGCCTCACTCGCATCCGTGGCGCCTGAATTCTACCTTTTATACATGTGTTTATTATGATGCGTGAAACACGCACGACATGGCGACAGGGCCGGACTTGGTCTCGGGGCCTCCATAAAAAGGGGCCTCGGAAATAAGTTTTTTTTTTATGATCAGTGCGAAAATGATGTCCCTTCTGACATAGAGAAAAAAATCACATTCACGAGGTACTTTTTAAAAAACATTTCAACGGGCCTCTATTTCGTCTTTGCCCAGGGCCTCCAAACCTTTAAATCTGGCCCTGCATGAAGATTGTAGGAATATGAAAGGACATACGAAACAAATAATAAAAGAGCAGTATTTTTAGGGTTCCGTACCCAAAGGGTAAAACGGGACCCTATTACTAAGGCTCCGCTGTCCGTCTGACCGTCTGTCTGTCACCAGGCTGTATCTCAAACTCAAAACTCATTTATTCAAAATAGACTAGAATTACTTAGTTCTTTTTGAACGTCGGTTTTACAATATAGACATCCCCCAAAAAGCCCTCCCTTCACCGCTTCCTAGTGTTTATGCTGTGAAGAAGAAACGGCGCAACAAACTCCCCAGCAACACAGATATGTCTGTCAAGTGAATAAATTAATTGACTCTATACAAAGAAAATCATAATATTTATCTCATGAACCGTATTAGTTAGACAGTTGAAATTTTCACAGATGATGTATTTGGTTGCCGCTATAACAACAAATACTAAAAAACAGAATATAATAAATATTTAAGGGGGCTCCCATACAACAAACGTGATTTTTTTGCCGTTTTTATAGATAATGGCACGGAACCCTTTGTACGCGAGACCGACTCGCACTTGGCCAGTTTTTTTTATCTCACCGACACTACCGAAGCTTGACTTTTTTTTTTCTCTCGTGGTAACACGTGCTGTACGAAAATCGCTCATGCTGTAGTGAAAAGATTAGCCAGTCAGCAAGATTGGTAACTTGTCAGTAGATTGACACTGTTCGACTTCTGGTACAAAATTACCTTCGGACTTCTGAGACAGCACAGCTGTGACTTTTAATTTTTTCTCTAGCAACCCTAGCATACAATACTTAAAACGGCTCCCTGTGGTCGTAAAACGATAAAATATTACACTGTTATTCACTCAAACGTCCTGTTCTAGTATAATGAACGTCAAATAGAAACCTCCCTTATTGCCATAGCCAAGCCTTTGCGAAAACTCAGGGATATTATGACGACGTAAAGTCATTCCATCAAAAACACTACTCTTTCGCCGTAAAAAGTTCTGATATCTAATTAGAGCCAAGTCTAGCATTGCATTTATAAAGATATTTTTCGGACTTGGCAACTACGCAGTACGAGGATTACTGTGATGCAAGATACCTTGTTAATTTTTTAAACAAATCTTTAGCATGGTAAACGATTCGTCTATTATATCTAGTATATTAAGTTACTTAATAGGTATTTTACTTTTTTTGTGTATAGACTCATTTATTTATTCACTTGACAGACTGAACTGTGTTGCTGGGGAGTTTGTTGCGCCGTTTCTTCTTCACAGCATAAACACTAGGAAGCGGTGAAGGGAGGGCGCTTTTGCGGGCAGTTTTATGTAAATTTGAGGTTCAAAAAGAACTAAGTAATACTAGTCTATTTTGAATAAATGAGTTTTGAGTTTGATATCTTGAATTGCTTCGAGAAAAGGTTGTACGGCTGAGCCTGCTCATCTTTGGCCGGGGCTCTCCCGTGCCCCCTAATATCTGTATAATAAATAGTCTTTATCAATTGGGTTGTAGACAGATGGCAGTCGCTCCGTGTAAAATACTGATTAGACTGGAAGCCGATCCCTTGAGTAAAGGCATAATATATTACAATTTCAATAGCTTTTACCCATGTTTTATCTTTCCAAGGTCAAAGATCTGATAACCATATCAATGGGGATATAAGATCTACACATTAATTAGTCTGGATGTCAATGGTATGTGTCTGCAATGGGGCGACGATAATAAAACGTAAATTAAAATGTCTCGTACTTCAAGCGACATGATAAATGAATTGTGTGCTCACTAATCTACATTGTTTGTTTTAAGAGTTATTGTCAAAGTCAAAGATAAAAACTGCGAAAAAAAAGGAATACAGGGTGTAAACGAATTCGTGTAATTCCTTCAAACCACAATGATCAATGATGATTACTGGTATAAGTCGCGCGGAGAAGGTTTGCCGATAGCCTCATGACGTCACGCGTCGTTGGTCGGTACGATTAGTAGGTAGGCCAGACGAGCGCGGGTAGCGGTCGGTGAAGTGGGAGGGGCAGTCATCGGCAAACCTGCGCGCGACTAGTACAGATTAAACCCGCACGGGATATAAATTGAATAAAAATCACTACATACTCATAGTATAAAACAAAGTCGCCTCCCGCTGTCTGTCTATCCCTATGCATGCTTAGATGTTTAAAACTACGCAACGGATTTTGATGCGTTTTTTTTTAATACATAGAGTGATTCAAGAGGAAGGTTTTAAGCTATAAAACGTATACGTGCGAAGCCGGGGAGGGTCGCTAGTGAAACAATAAAATCTTTTTTTTGCCCCGCAGATCGTATCTAAACCAATACAAAAAAAAGGTTTTTTTTTTTATTTAGTACAACATTTCGGTGCCATACATAATAACAAGGTTAGTCAGAAAGGGGGTACTAATCCGCAGGCCACTTAAAGTATCACTGATGACGGTTTTAAAGCAAGTGTTAAAATTTCAAAATTCGTTATTTTTTATTTCCATTAAAAAATAATTTTTATTTTGGTTTTTCCAAAAATTCTTCGTCCCTACTTTTGTTACGAATTCAGAAAATGGAGCTTCTAATTCGTGACCCCAAATATAACCTAAAATGTAAACACAGCTGATCATAACTGAGGATAGAAAGATTTTAGCATATTTTTTTTTGTAATTTTTGAACAGCTATTTCTCTTAGGGCTGATTTTTCAATCGTCAGATAACTTTTATCTGAGAAATAAATATAGCGGTTTGACATATTTTCAATACAAAAGCTGTCAAAACGTCAAAATTATTCCTCAGATAAAAGTTATCTGACGATTGAAAAATCGGCCCTTAAACTATTGACTTTTGGGGAAAGTGGTAGAACAAAAGTTACTCATTATTATGGGTACTTTAACACCCTTTCGGATTAGTACCGCCTTTCTGACTAACCTTGTATACGACACGGCTAACGGGCACGACTTGCGCGATATCGCTCCGCACAGTCAGTTAACTCAGGTAGCTAACTAAAATGATAAGAAAAAAAACACTTTTTTTTTCTTTTTTATCAAACCCCATAAGTACAATGTCACGCAGAGGATCACGCGGTTTAAAGCAATTACACGAATTCGTACACAACCTGTACTTCTACGCTCGTTAGTCTCTCAAGGCCTTATTAAAACCTACGAAGCTACAAGCTAGGAATATTTATAGCATCATTATGGACCAACGAGATAGATGAGACGACCTGGTGAGGTCGAGCGGGGAGACTGTGCTTGTTAGTGAAGGAGAAACATTCGATATGGGGTATGCGGATGCGTCAAAATACCATCCTTTCTGTGCTCATCACAAGCGGCTCAAAGATGATGCAAGGTGTCCCAAAAAATAGTGTCAAGCAGAAATCGAGCATCCTTAGTGGTAGGTACCCAAATCACCCTCATACAAGGTTAGTCAGAAAGGAGGTACTAATCCGAAAGGGTGTTAAAGTACACATAATAATGAATAACTTTTATTCTACAAGTTTTCCCAAAAGTCAATAGTTTAAGAGAAACAGTTGTCCAAAAATCTCAAAAAAAAATCTCTAAAATCTATCTATGCCCACTAATGATCAGCTGTATTTACATTTTACGTCATATTTGGGGTCATGAATTAGATGCACCATTTTTTGAATTTGTAACTAAAGCAGGGATGAAGAATTTTATTTGGTTTTTTTATATCGAATTTTGAAATTTTAACACTTGCTTTCAAACAGTCATCAGCGATACTATAAGTGGGCTTCGGATTAGCTCCCCCTTTCCGACTAACCTTGTATATGTTCCGCGATTTTTTATACTTTTAGAGTTGTTTTTTTTCACATGATATTTTTGATCATTGTGTCAAGAACAGTTGAGACAAATGCGTGTTTTTTTTTTATTTGTAATCTCTGTTCGTCTAATTTAGAAAAAAAAACTATTCACGCCACTATGATCAAAAATGTCATTAATTAAAGTCAGTTTGATTAAAACGTGAAAAGAACCCATACCTCGAAAACTACAAAAAATCGCGGAACACACATTGGGTTGATTCGGGCACCTCTAAGAGTGCTCTACGTCTGGACTTCAGCTTAACAATACTTTTTGGAACATCCTGTATATTAAGAAATAATCACGAATTAGTCCGCCAAGGGCGGTGATGCGAGCTGAGGCTGTTGTTATGAAATGACAAAAAACCTGATGAAATGGGACCTAATACCATCTCGATACTTTTATCGCTAGCGGGCAACACTGGGCAATGTTGACAAAGGAAGGTAGTCGTCGATACGGATCAACGCACCCGAGGTTATAAAGGCGGTGGTCATTCGACGATGCGAGAGCATTCTGTGTAGATCAGCTGAAGAAGACTGACCTTTTATATCTGACTAGCTTGTCCTTATTTTATGATCTTGTAATAATTGTGTAATACGTGATCTAGTTCATGTTACTAACACTAACAGCGGTTACGCACTACATCCGATCCGAATCCGTGAAAATACGTTCCGAAGTAGCCATAGAACTATTTGTATGGTAGCTTACGCACTACATCCGGTATCCGTCATCCGATTTCAATCCGTCATCCGTGACTTTCTAATTCGGAAGAACAATTGACGGATCGAAGTAGCCGTAATACTGAATTGTTTGAATTTGAATCAGAGATCGGAATAGTGCGTAAGCAACATCCGAATTCGGTCCGAGATTTTTTACTCTAGATCGGTATTTTCACGGATTCGGATCGGATGCAGTGCGTAAAGCAATAACCGAATTCGGTCCGAGTTTTTTATATCCGTATTTTCACGGATTCGGATCGGATGCAGTGCGTAATCGCTCTAACCCAAATACAAGTACGTGGTGGAGAGTCTATGTTGGTTTTATTTACTTACTATGTTTCCCATGCTCGCAATCCTGACATACCGATATTAGGTATAACTCTAATGACCCTTTGGGACATAAATGTAAGGTCATGACCAAAAAAAAATTCGCGAAGTGTGAGTTTGGTCACGACGTGACCAATTTAGGCGCGTCGTGTTCCTTACCAAATTTGGCATAGTAAAGTTGTGTTTGACACGCTAAAATTTTTTCGGATGCAACTAGAATATCAGGCAATATAAAAAGCCCATGTGTCAAAGCTTTAAAATGTACGGTTGACAAGTAATAAGAAAAATAAAAAAGTTGCGGCGTCAGTCCGCCATTTTGCTCGCGCGCTGTAAGGTCGTGTCGTGTTGTTTTGTGTTGTGTTAATGCATTATTCGTGTTTCTGCGTGTATCTTTGTGCTAAAATGTGCCTGAATAAGTGCTGATTGTGTATCAATAATTATATTGTGAATGTGATAAGGATTTCTATGCGAAATCTCAAAATGAACGGCGCTGGAGGTCATGTTTTGGCGCGAAACGCGGCGCATGACGAAACATTATCGGTAAGTTTTTTTATTAAAATATGTTAATAACCAATTATAACAATGTTTATATGTATCGTCATATTGTTAGATAGGCATTATACTGTATTTTTTTCAAAAAATCAAAAAGTCACATTTTTTTATTATCAAGAGGCCCCCAAGGGGTGGAATTTTTCGTAAAATTGATCATTTTGATTGTTGATTATCTTTACGTATTTGTTAGGCAGCATACCTTTTTTTGTGCTTAATCAATTCGTAAATATCTTCAAAATGTAGAATGTAACTTTGTATTTTCCATTTAGTCAACATAATTTGATCTGTGACCCATTGTTTGAGAGAGTGTTTTGCGCTCCTCGTGTTCCCGTGTTTGTTTTGGTTAGTCGTTACTAATTAACTAAACAATTATAACAGCCGAGACTGTTGTTTACGATAAGTATATGGACCACCCATTAGTATAAACAAAAAACCCAAGCCACTTCGCATAAACACTTCTCCAAATACAAGTCGTAAGCCGACCTTTTTTTTTGTTTACAACGGCCCACCCACAGCTGTCGGCACTTAACTGATAAGCTTGTAGTATCATAAATATTTGTTTCGAGTACTGTTCTTTTGTTTTATTAGTGTGGAATAAGGTGTATTTATGCAAATAAAACAATAGGTTTGTTAAATAATAGTTTAGTTTTATTATGAAAAATATAATTTTCGCAAAAAAATGCGAAAATTTCCCTAAACGGAAAAATACACGAAAATTGCTAATACATTGTAAGTCTAATTATACTAATACATATATCATCGGATAGGTAATTGAATAACGATTCCAACGACGTAACTTGTAGAGAGCTAGCTATCGTAGCATAAGAGATATCGACGTTTTAATTACGCGAATTAATCCGCGAATCAAACCGCGAATTAAAATCACGCACGCGGGGAACCGCGCATTTTGACAGCCACAACTTAAGGGATGATAGAATCACCCCTGAACGATTATGTTGTGTCTTTTACAATACTATCTACACCTCTGTCTAAACTTCGGGGAGCGACGGCTACGAATGAAAAGTACCAGGCTACCAGATTAGTGTCAGAGCCAGATACAAATTCAAGGCGCGGCAGAGGTGTGTCACAGTTGATACAAACATAATAATTATGCATTCGTGACATTACTTCAACAGTTATCTACTCTATAAATAACGATAAAGTCGTGTGCCTTGTTGGTTCATTATAATTGTTGTTAAACTACCTATCAACGTTCATAAAGTATTTATTTTTATATTATTGGATAAGTAAGGGGCCGTCCATTAATCACGTGAGGTTCGAAGGGGGGGGGGGGGGGGGGGGTTTGGCAAAAATCACGAAATATCACAAGGGGAAGGGGGGGTGTAGTAAGATATCACGTCTATTTATTTTTTCGTCAAACGCGCGATTTCTAAACTGAAAAGCGAAAATTTTTATGCCAGTCAAAAACAACCTGCAACCTTTCTGTCTAGACATTTTTATCATGGTCCTTAATTTCAGAATAAAATTAGATTGTACTTTACGCCTGTATTTAAAGATAATATTCTAAAAATTTTAAGATTCTTTGTAGGTAGGTACTAAAAATACACGTGATTTTGGGTGGGGGAGGGGGGGTAGTCTTAAACATCACCGCGTATCACCAAGGGGGAGGGGGGGTTAAAAATGCTAAAAAAAACATCACGAGATTAATGGATGAATGGACGGCCCCTAATGAATGGCTAGCGAAATTATGAAAGTAAAGTCCGATCAAATCTGTCCGATACTTGACATTGATATACAACACAATCACACATGTAAGCGTCCACGTAGACTATCGACTTGCCTCCTTTTGCGAGGAGGCGATGGCGACCAAGGAGGGAGTGGAGAGGGAGAGACAGGCGACTGCCACTCTCAATTCCCGCGCCAGACGCAACAGGCGCCAAAAGTTTGAGGCCTGCGGGTGGCGGGTTAGGGGACCCGTCGCCTGACCAGTAACAGGAGGTCTACCTCCCTAAGCACTAAGTCCGAGGTTTCGGCCTTAGTTACGAGCGTTTCCTACTACTTCCTATCACCTACGGACATACGATTATTTCGGGACCCGAACTGAGAATGAATGACAACACGATTTGACAGTTGTCCCTACTACCGATATGTTTTTGCCCGACCGAAAAGTTGAACTTGACATTTGTTTTGTTTACTCCTACGTTTCGGGCTACTTTCGGACTGGCGACTAAGGGTCTCCCCACATTTATCGACGCGGAATCGGCTTAAGCCGAGTGCGTATCACCACACTACTCGACTTATCTTACAAACGGCTCGTTTCGCCGTCGGCCGGCGTCGCGACGCGTCTTCCGAGCCGAGCCGATGTGAATGATATTAGTAACACCCTTATTACGTAGACATAAAGGCTTTTTTGACCGGTGTTAGCCGATTCCGCGTCGATAAATGTGGTTAGACCCTAACTTCGTTGACAGACTTAGGGAGTAGGCCCCCAGGCCCGATAAGGCGCCACTCAGAAGGACGTGGGACAAGGCCCCATAGAAGGATAGGTCCGCTAGCCCCTGGCGAAACCTGGGTTGCGTTTCATGCAGCTGCGGAACCCGCGACCACAGCCAAAGGGTCAGGAAAGGAACACCGTGGGTTGTTAGCCCGTAAGAATCCGGCATGACCTTTCGCCTTCCCCGGGCGAAGGGTATTCTTGAGGATTATTCCACGATAAAAAATAAAATAAAAGACTATCGACATGACTGTTTACCTTGCCTACACCGTTCCCTTGATTTTATACAGTGTGTCCGGTCATGGACTAGCGATATTCTAGGTACTTATATAGCAACTATTCTAGTAGGTACACAAATACACTACACCAATCCACTTCCACACAGTCCAATCCACTTCCCCACTATTTGGCAGCTATTTTGCTTTTTTTTTTAGATATTCTAACTGTTTGTCTTTATGTGAACCCATTGTATCGTAATGTAAACGATAGACAATATTGTTGCCCTCCGAATAAGCCTACTTTTATCTCAGTAGGATCAAAACTTTGAGAGATATGACCTTTTTGTACACACGTACAGACTATCTCAACAAAAAAATGGAAGTGGATTGGACCCTAGTGTATAGTGTATTTGTGTACTAGAATAGTTGTTATATAAGTACCTAGAATATCGCTAGTTCATGACTGGACACATTGTATAAGGCCTATGACCACTACTGGACCGAGATAAGCTGTTGACAAATTTACTGATACATAGATTCGAATCAGTTGTCAGTATATCAAAACTTTGACAAGTGCTCTAACCTTAGAATACCGGTATCTGGCTTTCTTTGTCTCGTTAAGGTCAAGTGACATTCGGTCCGCGTAAAAAGTC
Source organism: Amphipyra tragopoginis (assembly GCA_905220435.1). Classification (NCBI taxonomy): domain Eukaryota; kingdom Metazoa; phylum Arthropoda; class Insecta; order Lepidoptera; family Noctuidae; genus Amphipyra; species Amphipyra tragopoginis. The sequence goes on along the minus strand of HG992017.1, from coordinate 15,258,269 downwards.
GTATCTGATTAAAGTATCGTATGTAGTTTTCAAAATATTTGGAGAAAGGCTAGAATGTTGAAAGACAAATGTAAAAAGATAGCAACGAATGGTCTAGTACAAAATTCACTAAAAAGGTGTCCTGTATTTACAAACACCACCAGAGCGCGCCAAGGCACACCGTATAAACTTAGAAATACCGACAAACTAATTTAAATCATATGTCATCATCACAATGCCTAATTTATCTTTTCACCATACGAAGATTCGACTGCACCTGTTGACGTAAAGTAAGAGCGGTTACGCACTGCATTCGATCCGGATCCGTGAAAATAGGGATAGAAAAAACTTGGACCGAATTCGGATATTGCTTTTCGCACTGCATCCGGTCCGAATTCGTGAAAATACGAATATAAAGTCTAAAAAACTCGGACCGAATACGGATATTGCTTACGCACTAAGTAATCCGATCTCTGATCCAAATCCAAGCTATTCAGCGGCCATCTTTGGCATATATGTCCGATTTGAATCCGAGGTAATGCGAAAGCGTTCATACAAATGCTCATGTTCATAGTCACGGATGTCGGAGAGAAATCGGATGCCGGAAGTCGGATCTAATGCGTAAACTACCATACAAATAGTTCAATGACTACTTCGGAACGTATTTTCACGGGTTCGGATCGGATGCAGTTCGTAACCGCTCTTAGTCTTCTTCCTGTTTTAGCCCACATTCGGTTCGGACATTTTTGAGAGCTGGCCCGCGGTCCATGTTCTACGCCAATGGCAAATAACACGAAAGTTCCATCCTTACGAGTAAACAAAGCATTTTATTTGAAGCTATCTTTAACACAGCACGATGCAAGATCTCCCAATTTGGCGCCGTTTGGTCAAACGTTTGATCAGATACGCCAACACGATTACACGACACTATGATTAGAGCCGATGACTTAGATAGATATTTTGTAGACAGACTTTAGGTATAAAGCGGCTTGGATTTGCGAAATGTTGTTATACCAGAGTAAAAATAGGCTGAAATAAAAAGAGAGGTCCGCTGTCCCATTTCAAAACCTAGTCAGGGCTTAAAACGAAATTTCACACGTCTACATTAAAATCGAACTTATCTCACGGAAATTAGATTCAGATTCGGAGATGAGAAATGTTTTCATTTCCGATATTCGTCTCGACAAGATTATCAAAATCGATCCAGATATTTAAGCGTAATCGAGTAGCTAACAGTTTCTCGATTAAAACGATTAACGATGTTGTAGTGTAAGTTCGTTAAAATAACATTAATGTACGATTTCATCTACAAAATTATGACTCATAATTAGGTGGAATGGGCCCAAGTGGTGACGGGCTAGAATATAAAACCTCCTCACCGCACACTAGAAATAAACGCGTATTGTACGATTCAACAAAACCCAGCACGCGACGTGGTAGGATCTATACGGTCCGCCTGGCTAGCTACCACCGACACATTAAAGTCCGGCGCCAAGCAGTTTACTGTGTTCCGTCGTGTGTATGTGAGAGCCAGAGGGGAATCCCTCTATATCTCTGTTACTTGGATTCGTGTGCTCCATCTTAGACCCTGTCTGCGATTACCAACAGGTGCGACAAGGGAACAACGCGACCAAGTCAAATAAAAAAAAACCGGCCAAGTGCGAGTCGGACTCACGCACGAAGGGTTCCGTACCATTATCTATTCTGTTTTTTAGTATTTTTGTTATAGCGGCAACAGAAATACCTATATCATCTGTGAAAATTTCAACTGTCTAACTATCACGGTTCATGAGATACAGCCTGGTGACAGACGGACGGACGGACCGCGGAATCTTAGTAATAGGGTCCCATTTTTAACCCTCGACGCAAAAAGAGGGGTGTTATAAGTTTGACCGCTATGTGTGTCTGTCTGTCTGTGTGTCTGTCTGTGGCACCATAGCTCTTAAACAGGTGAACCGATTTAGGTGCGGTTTTTTTATTTAAAATCTGGTTTTCTAGCGGTGGTTCTTAAACATATTTTATCAAAATCGGTTTAGCCGTTTCAGGGTCATCAGCTGTTTTGTTATTTGCATTGGGGGTTTTTAAATTTTTTAATTTATACCCTTTGGGTACAGAACCCTAAAAAAAGGAAGTATTTAGCGATAGCACTGCTCCAGATAACGTTTGCTCTCTTTTCTCGCTAAATATTACTAACCTATAAGTACTAATTAATTAGTCGAGTTCACATCTATACTGTACAATCGTGTAGTGACAATCAGTAGTAGACATCACCTATTTTACTTATTTGCACCTATAGACCAAAATAACTGAATGTCGAGCGAATGTAATGCGTTGACCTAGCGTTGAAGCGTTATTCGTTAACTGTAGTTAGTTAAGCTGTGGTTAAGGCGCTTTACATAAAAGAAGCATCATTTCTGTTAACACACAACTTATAATTGAAACGTATGTATTTTTGCAGTCGGTTTCTACGTAACCGGGAAGTTATTGGCGAGATCTGAAGGGTCTTCAGCCAAGGTGGGGAAGTACAAAACTTAACCTAAGCTAACTAAGTACTTATACTACACTAACATCATGACTACCTGCAACAACAGCACTAAGGGTTACCCCTAGTGGGACGAGCACGAGGCTTAGGCCGTTGCTGGCGGGGGTTTGGGGGGGGGGGGGAGACAGCCCAAGGAGCACCACAAGCTGTATAAAAACTGTATTTTAGTTTATTTTTATACCACAGGCTGTATAGTGAGGCTGTACAAGGGCTGTATCAGCGCTTATACAGCCCTTATAAGTAAAAATTGGGCCCATTCTTATACAGCCTAATGCGTTATTATGGCTGTACGGTAGCTGTAGAAGTAAAAAATAGGCTGTAATATAGCTGCAGTGGAGCTGTAGTATGGTGTAAAACGAAACCACAGGAATATAGTTATCTTCTTATAAATGTCTTTAAAAGATAACGGTTCTTAATCGGTTTTTTAAGAGAATCACAAATGGAAAATTTGTGAAACTTGTCAAATATTTATATTTTAGATACATTAATGGCGATCGATTAATATTTCATCCAAAATTATAAATCAAGTAATGATCTTGGTGTGATAATTTGTAGATTCGACGTGCCGATTTAATTTTGTTGTGAAATTGTATATAGTTTTGTGTCAAAATATTCACGCGCCTGCAATATAATCAAGATTAAGTAAAAAATATAACTAAAACGGGTAAATAAGTTTATGGTTTTGAGGTTAGAATAATATAATATGCTTGAAAATACTGCATAATATTAGAGTACACTCATTATTTTAGCTGTAAAATTACGATAGCAGCTGTAGCTATTGTCAAATATCGTTTGATTTGTATTGTTTTGTTTTTGTTTATTCAAAAATGGCGATAAATATTAAACAGCCTAAAGTATATCTGGAGGGTATTATAGATCCTGTAGCTTTACTACGCAGTTTTTAGATTCCATTGTACAGCTATTGCCTTTAAATAGGCATTATATTAGAATATTTTTAATATTAAGGCTGTATATCAGTTTTCAAAACATAAATTGTACAGCTCATTAGGGATACGTATTCAAAATGAAAAACCATGTATAACATATCGCTAGCAATTGTTAGATTTCGCCGTTTACATCGCTCGCGGCTTACACAACGTGTTTTTTAAGTGTGTAATAAGCCGAAGGCAAATTGAAGCAGTTTGATAGAATCAACAGACGACGCACCTACTGATAGACACATTACTTGTAAACAAACAACCGTGTAGGTAACATCGTCCATAGAACACACATACACAGAGCGAGACAGCAGCGTCACATTACAAGCAACGCGATTAGTTTATAGATAGTGCCTGGAAACTCGTAGGTAGGTCAAAAACAAAACAAAGCGTTAAAAAACGGTAGTTCGTTTTAAAAATATTTTACTAAGAACTATGTGCAGTAGTGTTTTTAGTGTGTGGTGTTGTGTGCCTATTTTTTTTTTATATGTTTTTCAATATTTTTCAGGAAAATATGCCGTTCAAAATAATTGAAACAATAGAAAAAGGCCAAAAACGACTGTGCATTATACCTAGTTTTTGGGAGTCTAATGGTATTTTAAGATGGCCAAAAAAGCGATTAGATATCAATAAATTGGTCAAGGACGAATATTCGCAGCCTGTAGATAATTGGTCTTCTTCACATTGCTGTGTCAAAAGACAATTATTATCATCATACGACGAAGCAACACGAGAACTAGATCTCATGCTACAAAATAGCGACACCGAATTTGATAATCAGACAGAAGTAATCAAGAGCTTTTTGAGATATATTTCTTTCTATAGCCCATTCCTTAATTTTACGAAGGAACAGTAAATTTTCTGAAAATTCGTCTTCTTTACTTGTATTGCTGCATGAAAATATGTCATTATCAGTTTCCCAAGGTTTTATTAAATTTTCAATATCAATGTTTTACGTTTTTGCTGCGGAACCTTCGTAAGACGTCGACTGAAGTGGCGCTTGACTGTAGATTGCTCGATTCATGACTACATTCTTTTCATTCTCTATAAATGACGACTCAGTATCACTAGTTTCATTTGGTTGGTAATTTGTTATATTTTTATATTCTCTTTTAATCTTCCTTTTGACTCCACCGGACCTTTTTCCTTTTTTCCACATATTTTTATCCAGAATTACACGTTTATTTACTATTGCAAAGATAGACAACTGACAATAAAACAGACTAAAGCTGTACTATAGGATTAATTTATTATTATAGTGTTTTAACATCATATTTGTCAGAAGTCATAAAACTCTAACACTTACAAGGGTGTATAATTACGCAATAATAATAAGTTTTATAAAGGAGTTTGCATATACCATTATACAGAATCAAGTATAGAGTGATACCATATTAACACATAAAGCTGTAGTAAGTAAGTGATCACATGCTAAATACAGCCTCTGTGCAGCTTGTATAATAAACATTAGCTTTAAAGTGTCAAAAAATCTTAAAGTTTTAAAGTAGAGTTTTAATATTCCGTTTTAACACCTTTAGTTTACGCGGATTCTTTTATAAAGATTTAGTACAGCTTGAGCTGTATAATAACTGGTAAATCAACCTTATAAATATAGAATCTTTTCTTGACACCCTTGTACGTCTCCAAAAGAACTCTAAGTTCTATAAGTACTGCATATTTGATGTCGGTAACGCCTAAGTGCTCCTTGGGAGCTTGATGAGGGATGAATTATTGGTGTGTAGTTGTGTACAACATTTTGGTCAAGTGTTATAGAAATTTTGGAACACCAAATATGAACACGAGAGTTTCTGGATTTGATGTTTTAGCGATAAGTACCAAAAACGGCCATTTTTAGCATTTATTACTATAACTTCTACCTTAGGAGGTCAAGTGTTATTTTTTGGTGTTCTAAATTTTCTACAATACAATTAAAATGTTGTATATCGACGACTTAGAGTAAAAACATCGGGAATGCAATTTGGTCACTTTTATTTTCTCAAGACATATAAGGTACTAAGTACCTATAATTATAAAAAAGTCGTTTTATGCGAAATTATTTTGTAGACACTGATATATGAGGAGCTCGTGGCTAAATAATTACAGCCGCATAGACCGATCTTCCGGGTTAAGCCACGCTTGCCGAGGATGGTCTGTGGATGGGTGACCATTTACCATAGCTAGTTTCCTCCGTGCCTCGGAAAGCACGTAAAGCCGTTGGTCCCGGCTGTCATTTGTAGATCTTTGACAGTCGTTACTGTTGGTCAGAAGCCAGAAAGTCTGACAACCAGTCTTACCAAGAGTATCGTATTACCCAGTTACTGGGTTGTGGAGGTCTGATAGGCAGTCGCTCCATGTAAAATACAGATATTCAGCTGCATCCGGTTCGACTGGAAGCCGACCCCAACATAGTTGGGAAAAGGCTAGGCAGATGATTTTGTAGACACTGAAATGACTTAAGCCTTTATTGGGTATATAAAATTCGTAATAAATAAATATAATTGGCTAGCTTTTAATTGCGTGAAAGCTCACAAGAATCGTGCCATGACCAAATGCATTCCCGAGGTTTTCACGAAATTTTAATTATGTTGTGTGCGCCATAAGCTTGTCTGTTCACAATTACCCGCTAACTGAGACCGCAACCTTAATTTAAACTTGTTATCTTAACGGACAGTTATAAATTATAACACAGTATGAGAGTTATAAACTAATTAGAGTGTTACTGAGATTTTATCGTAGGAATTATAAATAATCGTATCATTTAAGTGTAATAAGCGTTGCAAATTGGACTTTAACACGATAGCTTAGGAACCTGGTTGCGGAATTTGTTTGAAAGAGTTACCGCGGCCCTGGAATTCAAAGGGCATTAGGAGGAACACGGATGGGTTTTAGTCAGTAAGAGTCTGACACTCCCTTGCGCTCCGCCCAGAGAGGAAGAAGTCATTTGATGATTTCCCATCCTAAAAAAAAAGCTTAGGATCCTTTCTTAAATAAAGCCGGTACATAAAAAGCAGACGTGTGTAGTACGGAATTGTGTGAATAAAAGGGCTCAACTAATTCGCTATCTAAGAAAAAAATATACTACCCTTTGTTATTTATAATAATAATAATAAATCATTTATTTCGGAATAAATCCATATTGGCTTAAAAAATATTGGGTACATAGGTTAGAAACATAGAAACGGTAATCTAAGAAAATAATTCTATGTAAACCTATTTCGAGACATTGAAGAGTGGTCTCACATGCATCACTGTCCAATGTCTCAGGATCTGGCTGTCGACCCTCTCTGCCACAGTGGCCAGGAGGCTGTTGGCGCTGCCGCGCACCCGCTGCATCAGGGAAGCCACTCGCTTGCGTATGATGGCATGAAAGCCATCCATCTGTGCCTCCGCGAACATTCCTGATGCGCTACAATGCCGCGGCAGCCCCATCAGCGCCCTGTACGCATTATTATATTGCACTCGTAGGGCGTTATAAGCTTTTTGAGTAAAGTTGATCCATAGGCTGCAGGTGTAAAATGATTGGCAGTATGCCCTAAACAGGGTTTGTTTGACACCTTTGGAACATTTTGCAAACCTACGAATCAACATATTACTCCTCACTGCTAGCGCCCTACGTTCTCTTTCGACGTCCACATCATCTTTCTGCGACGCGGTGACCCAGTGCCCCAGGTACTTAAATTCTGTAACTATTTTTAGCGGAATGCCCTTAAGTGTGATCGGTGGCACAGATGAATAGTGCTTAGTCCCTGCCTTAAATAATAAAAGTTCACTTTTATTAGAATTATACCTGAGGCCATGGGCCTCCGCATAGCGCTCACAAATCACAAGCATTTTCCTTAGTGCGCTGATTGACGGGCTCAACAGCACCATATCGTCTGCATAACTCAAATTATTAACAAATTTACCATCTATGGAGCAGCCAACCATGGCACCATCGAGCTCCTCAATCAGCCGATCTACATACAAGCTGAACAGTCTAGGTGACGACAGCCCCCCTTGTCTTACTCCACATTCCAACCTGTACGGATCGGAAAGCGAGCCTGCCCATCTAACCATATTACTCTGGTGGCCATACCAGTATTTAAACATTTCAACTAGCTCACCAGGTAAAGTTGTGTCGTCGTATAACTTCTTCCACAGTACATCATAAGACACCAGATCAAAGGCCTTCGACAGATCAAGAAAACACGCGTAAACGGGTGTTTTCCTGTCTGTGTAGTACCGAACAGTGTGCTTGAGACAAAGAACAGCTGTCTCAGTGGACAGTCCAGCTTTAAAACCGAATTGCGCGTCATTCAGGGTTATATGTTTGTCTAACTGTTTGTCCAGCACACTGTCCAACACCTTAGCTACAATAGTGGCCAATGAAATAGGTCTGTAGTTATTAACGTCAGAGGCGTCTCCCGTCCGATTCTTAATAATTGGCACCACTAATGTCTTCATTAGATTATCAGGTAAGTATGTGTGTCCAACACAGAAAGTGAAAAACATGGCAAGTACTCTGGGAAGGTGAACACCTGCATATTGCAGATGTTCAATGCTAAGGGAGTCATGTCCAGGGGATTTTCCTCGCGTCATGTTTTTCACTACTGTAGTGATCTCCTTGGCAGTGAACCTAATATAAGACTCTTTACTAGCTATCGTTCTTCGGGTGGTTAACACCCCTGACGATGTTAAGGACGACGCAACTTTAAAATGTTTTCTAAAAAGCTCTGCAATATTTGCGGGCTCGCTAACACCCTCTACACTCACAGGTAAGCTTGGCCTGGGGTTCAGTTTACTGGTCTGCTTCCAAAATTTCCCAAAGTTTTTATTTTTATGTTTATATTTTTTATATTTTTGTTTATATTTTGGTTTTAAAAACAAGTAAATAACAAACAATTTGATATTTTTTTATAAATAATAATAAAAGAGAAACGTTTTTTATGAATTATTTTTATTTTCTATTAAGTAAAGAAAATAGTAAAAAAATGTGAAATTGCCAGGTTTAAAAATAAAAATATAAGAAGGTTTTCGCGATGTCTTCCAAAAAAGTTGGTATTTTTGTCTTTTTATCGAAAGCCTGTTCGTCACCTAAAAACCATGGAATTGACTTCGATGAACCCAAAGACTATAAAACCACTTGACGGCGCATACAGTGCCCCGACGCTCGAAAACTATTAGTATTTTGTCGCCTAGGCTACCTGTACTAGTGACCATTTTAGTTGTGTCCAAGAGTTAGATCTGTGTACACGCTAAATTAACATAAATTGTTAAAACTTTTATGCAATTATAACGCATCAAAATGCCTTCATGTGCGGTGAAGTGGTGTGGAAAACATTCCAAGACATCTAGTTACAAAAAGGATGGCATAAATTTTCATCGGAAAGTAAGCAGTACGATTTTTTTTTTGATTTAATCGTAATAATGAGCGACCTGCATGGGTCAAGATAAAATGGTGCTTGGGTAACGGATGCACAATGCGGAAACGCGCGTTGATGTCTTTTGGAAAAGTCTCGTTCTTTCATTAGACAATTCTAATGCGTGTATCCCTTTCTTTCCCTTTGTAGGTTTGTCGTAAAAATTAGTGCTGTTACCTTTAACACAGTCTACCTATATCTTACTCCTTACAGTCGGTCAACGTAGAACATTGTCACAGAGCAATCGTGCGGGGGGTTGCGGGGTGAAGGGGCGGAGGTTATGTCCCGAGTAGCCATACTGCTACTCGGGACATAAATTCCAGGGCTCGCACTTTTCGATTTCAAATTTGATTGATATCGTTCATAGAAATTATATTAATTTATTATTGATATGTATGTGTAGGTACCTATTACGAGAATATTATTATAAAGTCTGTTTACTAATCCAAGATGGCGGCATACATACATTTTCAAATGATTGTTCGTGGGAAGTCATTTTCACGGTTTTCGGGGTCACTGATGCTGAAAATTACGTCAAAATCCAAATCCAAGATGGCGGCCATGAAAATTTTCATGTAATCATCCTGGGTGTCAATTTCATGGTTTTCGGGGTCACTGATGCCGAAAATAACGTCAAAATCCAAATCAAAGATGGCGGCCATGAAAATTAGTAAATTAGTCGTCATGGATGTCAAATCCAAGGTTTTCTGGGGTGCGGATGCCGAAAATGAGGTCAAAATCGAAATCCAAGATGGCGGCTACAAAAATGTCAAATTCGTCGTCACGGGTGTCATTTCTATGGTTTTCGGGGGTACTGATGCCGAAATTGAGGTCAAAATCCATTTCCAAGATGGCGGCTATTAAAATTTCAATTTAACCATCATGGGAGTCATTTCCATGGTTTTCGGGGATGCTGATGCCGAAAATGAGGTCAAAATCCATTTCCAACATGGCGACTATTAAAATTTCAATTTAACCATCATGGGTGTCATTTCTATGGTTTTCGGGGATGCTGATGCCGAAAATGAGGTCATAATCCATTTCCAAGATGGCGGCTATTAAAATTTCAATTTAATCATCATGGGTGTCATTTCCATGGTTTTCGGGGATGCAGATGCCGAAAATGAGGTCAAAATCTATATGCAAGATGGCGGCCATAAAAAAATTCAAATTAGCCGTCATGGGTGTCAAATCCATGATTTTCAGGGACGCTGATTACAAAAACAAGATCAATTCTCAAACACCAAGATAGGGACCACGTTTTACATGGCAAATCTCATTTAACTGGTAAATTTTTTTGACCGCCTTGTATTATCAAGGAATACTTAGGCTTTATTTCCGGCATCAGCACTCACGAAAACCATAGAAGTTATAACCATGAATAATAAGTAATTTTCTATGACTCCATCGTAGACTTGCGAATAATTTATGACTCTTACCTACCCCCGCAAGCGTTAGCCACTGCGACTGTAACCTCGACAAAATTTGTAGTTTTAATAATATGGTTAGAATATTCGAGGATAAGATGGCGAAACTGCTGCTACATACCTTTGCATTATTTTGTCAATCGTCAAAATTACGCATGCGTGGTTTTCTTTATGCGTGTCACTGTTTCTATAAAACGTTAATTAATTTGGACGTTTGTTTGATAAAGTTTGTGTAATTTATTTTATGTGACAACCCTTTGACAAGTGTTACCAATTTTGACATTTCATATGACCTGTCAAATGTATGGGCGTTGACCCACTGTATGTAGTAAGTAGGTACACTGTGCCTTTAATTAGCTGAAGTCAATATCGAAAATAATAAAATAAAATGTAATTAAAATGTTATTGAATTTAAATATTGTAATAAAATACCTATATATTTTTCATCTCCGTGTTTGATGAACCTAATGTACCTACATGTTTTTATTTTAGATTTCCGAAGATTCCGGAACTAAAAGAAAAGTGGATAAATAAGATTAATAGGGAAAATTGGTTTCCAACGAAATACAGCGCTGTCTGTTCAAGGCACTTCACCCCCGATTGTTTTGAATATTTAAAACAACGCCGCCGTTTATTTAGTTCAGCGATACCAACGATGTTTTTGCCAATTTTGGTATGATTGTTACAGTCTTTCTCAAAGTGGGCGATAACGCCCCCTTGTGGGCGCTGGAGGTCTAGAGGGGGGCGGTAAGGGACCCAGAAAAAATTAGGGAGCGTTGAAGTGGTTTAGGGGGGCGATGGCTGATTTTCAATTTCATCTGCTTAATATTTTAAAATTCACTGAAATCAAAACCTACCTCAACATCGATTATTTAGATCATACTAGCTTTTGCTCGCAGCTTCGCTTCCGTGAAATTTTGAACCCGTTAAGTGACGATTCTCCATACAAACTTTCACCCCCTATTTAACTCCCTTAGGGGTTGAATTTCGAAAAATCCTTCCTTATTCCTTGTCTACATTATAAAGGGAACCTCTGTGCAAAATTTCTAGGTGCAAGGGTTTGGGCTGGGCGTTGATGAGTCAGTCAATCAGTCAGTCACGACTTTTCTTTTTATTTATATAGATTTCTATCCTGTTACAATAAAACATAAACACTAAAACTATTTTAACATAGCTTTCGTAGGATATCCCGTGAGCAGAAGTGAAGTGAGAAGTTTTAACAAGTTTTTGTTAAATAACGCGATTTGTGCAATCCTGTATCAATCGGTTGGTTCATCGAGAGACTTGTTCTTACTTGCTCAGTACGATTGATTGATTATAAAGTTTCGTTTTAATTGCTCTCACTGGTAAAAAAAGTCTCGTTTAGAGTGTAAGTTTAAACTCTAGAGCAGACTAATATAGCACACTACATATAATTAAATGAAAGTAATGAATGTCAAATGTGGTTTTCAAGACGTGGAAAAGTAAAAAAAAAAAAATGGCGGGCGCTGAAAAATAATTGATATCCAAAGTGGGCGGTAGATGAAATAAGTTTGAGAAACTCTGGATTATTAGTATGATATGATAATTAAAATTATATAATTAATATTTATTATTTATACAATTTTACTTAGGGTCGAGTTTTCAATCGTCAGATAACTTTTATCCAAGGAATAAATATTACGGTTTGACATACTTTCTATACAAAAGCTGTCAAAAAGTCAAACTTATTCTCCAGTTAAAAGTTATCTGACGATTGAAAAATCAGCCCTAAATTGAGCATTTTTCATAATTTCATAGTCCATTTTATCGATATCGACTATTTTCCTTTAATCACGTAGAGCAACCCTAAATATTGGCATACACGCAAGTTGATCTTGAGGTGACCAATGGCAGCCGCGCGTACTTACCCGTCCCCCGGCCCGCTGTAGTGAGTCGTGTACTTAGAAGAAATCGGCCTATAAGCTCTCTAGTGGTTTTATTCTCTTTGGATGAACCATAGATTATTATCGACAAAAGCTTGCAATTAGAAGAAAATCAAGAACTATCTGATATTGGGAATTCAGTTATAGCTACTTTCATTCGTAAAGTAGATGATAGATAAATCCGTAGATAGGCTAAACCTAAATCCAACACAAGTATTTCGATCTAGAAATTGAGCGTAATTTTAGATGCGATCATCATCATAATCTTCCTGCCCTTATCTCACTCTTGGTGGGGTCGACACAACATGTATTCCTCTTCCATTCTCCCTTATCAGCCGTCTTCTCAGTACTCACTCCTTTCTTACCCATATCATCCTTCACACAATAATCCATCCATATTTTCTTTGGCCTACCTCTACTTGTATATCTATCCACAGTCATATTTAACACCCTTCTCGTAACATAACTTTCTTCCCTCCACATAACATGTCCATACCACGCTAACTCATTCCTTAACTTTTCAGTCTCTGGCGCTACTTTCAAACTTCTTCTTACATTCCTTATCTTATCCATTCTTGTCACTCCCCACATCCATCTAATTTTAGACGCGATAGACCTAAATATTAATAAACTAAGGGCGTATACATAAAGGAAGCAGGTAACCAGCGCTGACCTACCAGCGCTTATCGGTACTGGTCCGTGCAGGTAACCGCTACTGAAAAGGAAGCGGGTTGAAGCAGGGGCTGGCATTTTTTAGCGAAAATACGCCAATACAGCAACAAATGACGGCTTACCAGCGCTGATTGGAGCAGGTCGGAACTTGTCGGCGCAAATCGGAGTTTGCCGGCGCTGGTTCGCCACACAGTATAGAGACTACCTGCGCCGACTAACCGCGCGGACCAACACGGACAAGCGCTGGCAGATCGGCGCCGCCACCCCGCTTTCTACGTGTATACACACTAAAGAGATAAACTTTAAGGAGAATTCACACGTACAGAAACCACACCACATCGCAGCGACAAATAGTGGTCAAGCAGTGGTTACATGTGAATAGTGTCGCCGCAGCTTCTTGCAGTTGCGTTGTAGTAACTACAAAATGTCGATGTGGTTGCATTGTCGCTAGTAGTTACGATGTGGTTACGTTTTGGCTAGTTGGAGGGCGATCACGTGCGCGCGGTCTTTGCGAGGTGACCGGCCGCTAGGTGCATGGGGGTGCATGAAAAGAGCCACCACGAGTGACGATACTGAAGTACGTCCGGCGCACTCTGGGTAGTCAGCCTCGCTACCAACCTTGCTGACTGGCTAATCTTTTTACCACAGCATGAGCTATTTTCGTTTAGCTCGTACTGACACGAGAGAAGAAGAAGACCGGCCGCTAGTTCACGGTATCGCTAGTGGTTGCGATGTGGTTGGTATCCACACAGTTGAATTTGGCAGCAAAATGTTGTCCATGTGAATTAAACTATTCATTTTCATACAAATTAGTGGCCACCAACGCGTTGTTGTTGTGGTGTGGTTGTGTTTGTGGTACCTACGTGTGAATGAAGCCTTAGTGACGTGCTTCGCTAAACTCACGTGCATGCCTGTATCAAAATACGCGGCACGTGGGAATCTGGGCTCGCGTCCAACTATTTATTTTTTCTAGCTTTCATATTATACTCGTTACATACGTTAGTATACGGCGTGTTTTTCCAGCACTTACATTATATTAACGAAGTACGGATTCTTTCTATATTTACATTCACTAGACAGTAATAATTCTGATGATATAACAGTTTGGACGGACTAAAATAAATTATGTAAGTATTTTCATTTGCAAAATACAAAACGCTATCTCCATAAAGTGCATATGAAATTGGGTTTAACTAGACATACCTCTACCTCTCAATCACCGTAATTATAGACACAATAGATAAACAATGGCGGTGTCGTCCTGGGACGACACGCGGGACGCAACCGGTCACATCGACGTGAAAAATAATAAAAAAACTTGTTTTTAAATTACCGAGAAAAAAGCAAAAAAAAAACATTTTTCGTACATTCTTCCTTATTTTTAAGTGACGTTTTTTTTTCTTTTGGTTGGTACTTTGTTTTTCGTAGTCATTGCATTTACAATCACTACCACTTGGTTCAAAAAATGCGTTTCCTTTACAAAGGGCCCATAGTTAATAGTAAAAAAGTTAACATAGACAAAAACAATAAAAATAAAATACCCTAAAATTATGTCTAGAATAAATAGACTCATTAGCAAATTTTACCTGTGATAATCAACGCATGGGACATACTACGCAAAGCTTCATTATTGGTATGACAAAAGTCTTAATTTTAACCGATAACGTTATAGAAATCGACCATATGAAAATAGAATCAAAACTTGTTGAACACCTACATTATCATGTCGTACTTTCTAGAAAAAAATCCTTTGAAAATCAGCTAAATCGTAATCATATGCTTGTATTAAATAAAAGTTTTCAAAACCAAGCATTTCTACCAAGAAATGAAGGTAAAATATACACTTATTACCGCACTAGATTACACGGTTTCAGAACGAAACCGTGTAATCCAAAGCATACTAATAAAAAAAAAGTTGGACACACAAAATTGCAGAGTACAGTAACAAGCCGCAAATACGGTTTAAACAAAAGAACTCGTAACACACTCGTAAAAGTTACAGAAACTTTGTTACGGATACGAGTAGTCACACTTTTAAAGTTAAGCACTTACTGGAAACAAAAGTAACTTCGATAAGAAAAACAACAAATTCCACGTAAAGTGTTGTAAGTAGTACAGAAAGCCGTATCTAAATCTAATCAGTAATTTTCAAAATGAGTCCTAGCATACATAAAGACAGACTTCAGGATTAAGGACAAGACCGAGCCTAACATATCGCTTATTTGCGACAAGAACGTGTTAAGTATGATAGCCAAATTTTCCAATAAATGCCTTTATTCAATACCTTCAAAGTAGTCTTCTGAAAAATCCGGTTTTCGGACTTAAGACGTTTTTGTTACAAATGAGCGAAATTATCAATATGGAAAATGACACATCCGAACAGCCCGAGTGCTGCGAGCGATCTTAGTTTTTGCTCCAATTTTTTTATCTATTATCTCAATACAATATATTATTAACCAATTCACTAGAGCATAATAAAACCTAACTTTTGAAAAAAGAATCGTTGAAATTGCATTTAATAAGTTCGACAGAATCTAAGTAAATATAAATAGGTTAAAATCGGTGCTTCATATTTTTTTACAGCAGCCTATTTTATTTTTTTAAATAAAAACTAATCAACGTTTTGAAATTCTAGTATTGTTTGAGTTACAATTATTTTCCTTTACATACTTACTTACATATAAAAATTTGCTAATTACTAATCCTTATTCCATCACGTTTGGTAGAAACTAAAATAACTTTTAATATGTTATTTCAAACGATAATATTTATAAATATGTTTACGAGTGTTTTTTAACGTAATACAATAATCAATGACTTCAAAGTCACTTGCTTGACAAGGTGACATTTGTTGACACTTTTTTTATGGCGTATCAAAAGTAGCAACTGTAAAAAATGCTAAAATAATCGTTGCGTTCTGTTTTTACCAGGGAACACAACATAAACCTTGTCTGATATGATTTTATTGTGTCTGTATACGTTTTTCTTGCTGATATTCAGAGACGTAAAACATAATAAATGTAAATTAAGGACAAAACCGACGCAAAAAATGTACGTTTGAAACGTTTTCTCTCCATATTTATAAGAATAAAAAATTCTAAAAAAAATATATTATGTTGTTACTTCATTCTTTGTATAGTGAAAACGTTGATTAGTTTTTATTGCCTAAAACAAAATATGCTGCTGTAAAAATGCAAAGCACTGATTTTAACCCATTTACTTAAATTCTCTTACCTCCGGTTTCTGATTTGAGAATTCGGGATAAGCAAATACTTAAGTAATATTTGAGCACAACGTTGTCAAAAAATGCTTTAAAATCCGTCATTTTTTTGACAACTGCATACTCAAATGTTACTTAAGTATTTGCTTATCCCGAATTCTCAAATCAGAAACCGGAGGTATATCTATTTTAATGCGATTTACCTATTTACGTAATCCTAAAACTGTTTACGATAACAAACGACATTTGTAGCTCGTTTACTCATTATTATTCACACAATGAAAACAATGAAAAGTATTTACACAAGGTTAAGGTATGTATGAACAAATACTCTGGCAAATTATCAAGCAAATATTTTGAGCACTTACGATGTTATTTGAGGTCAAATTCGATGCAAGATTATAATTATCATGGTATTAAAACCAGGTGTATTTACCGTGTTGCGATGAATGCAGCCGCGAATCCCGTCACCCCGGCCAAGGGTCAGAGCGATTACGCACTGCATCCGATCCGAATCCGTGAAAATACCGATCTAGAGTAAAAATCTCGGACCGAATTCGGATGTTGCTTACGCACTATTCCGATCTCTGATTCAAATTCAAACAATTCAGGGGCCATCTTTGGCATATCCGTTTGGCGTCTGATTTGAATCCGAGGTAATGCGAAAGCATTCATACAAACAGTAGTACGGTTACTTCGGTCCGTCAATTGTTCTTCCGAATTAGAAAATCACGGATGACGGATAGAAATCGGATGACGGATGCCGGATGTAGTGCGTAAGCTACCATACAAATAGTTCTATGGCTACTTCGGTCCGTCAATTGTTCTTCCGAATTAGAAACTCACGGATGGATGCCGGATGTAGTGCGTAAACTACCATACAAATAGTTCTATGGCTACTTCGGAACGTATTTTCACGGATTCGGATCGGATGCAGTGCGTAACCGCTGTCAGGCATATCCCTTCGCCTTCCCCGGGCGAAGGGTATCCACGAGGATATAATCACGACAAAAAAAAATGTTTTTTTACCGTAGTGTGGTGCCAAAAGGTGGACGTAAAAAATAGCACTATCCCATCTCTTCTCATGGGTGTCGTAAAAGGCGACTAAGGGATTCACTAGAGGATGGGCAGCAGCGTTCTCTGAGTACTTTAACAACCATACTGCGATCGCCAACCCGCCTGTCAAGCGTGGCGATTATGGCACACCCCCCCAACATGGATAGTGGCGATGCTTGAGGGAGGCCTATGCCCAGCAGTGGACGTCTTTCGGCTGAATGATGATGATGATATACCTCTGCCAACCCTATGGGGAATACAAGCGTGATATGTTATGTAATATGCTCTCTTAAATTCACAGTGAATTTAAACCTAATAGTTGTCCAATATATTTCGTCGTCTGTTGCTCAAGCAAGGTTTCGGCACACTGGACCGTATCGCCACAGTCTACCTATATCTTACTCCTTACAGTCGGTCAACGTAGAACACTGTCGCAGAGCAATCGTGCGGGGGGTTGCGGAGTGAAGGGGCAGAGGTTATGTCCCGAGTAGCCATACTGCATACTTGGGACTTAACCTCCGCCCCTACATAATTTTGACATTTCATAGGACCTGTCAAATGTGTGGGCGTTGACCCACTGTATGTAGTAAGTAGGTACACTGTAGTATCGCTATGGATTATTTACGCCCGCATGCCATGATCTATGGATAGAAGCGACTTTGTCAACGCCTCAATGTAACATCGTTTTTGTTACTGTATTACGATACGCGCCAGCTAATTGCGACGTTTAAGCCGTGTTTTTTTTCCTGTTGCTGTTTAACGGTACCACAGCGCTTTGATATAAGCTTCAGAAGTGATTACATTACCCGACAATAAATAATGCACACCGAGCTTTAGAAAGAGATATCGGCTAGCTTCGGCTTCATAGCGCCGCGTACTGCGTATGCTAAGTGTGTTTATGCCGTTAGACGTTTGTAGTTCCTAAGGGCACGAAATAGAAAACATGTAAACTATAAGATATTAGTAGATAGTGCAAAATATAAAGTTGGCATCGTATCTAAATTTCTGGCATCATTTAATATCGAAATTGCACAGCTTGGCGCCAAGAGATGACGTCACGATTCTCCTAACCTATCCTATGGAACACTATCTTAGATATGAACTGGCAAGATATATGTAGATCCAGATACAGGGTGTCCCAAAAAGTAGTATCAAGCGTAAGTCCAGAGGTAGAGCACCCTTAGAGGTAGTATAAATCTTTTGTAGTTTTCGAGATATGATTTCTTTTCATGTTTTAACCCAACTCTGACTTTAATGACATTTTTGATCATACTGTCATGAATAGTTGTGAAAGGCGTTTTTTTTTTTTTAAAATCTTGTTTTCTATTTCTTTAATTTAGAAAAAAGATCATTTCGTTCCATTTTTTTTCCTACATTTTGACTAGTTATGCGAATCGCATAACTCGTCAAAATGTAGGGAACAGCTGTTTTTTTTCGTGATTTCTGCTTTGATCCCATAGTAAAAGTCGTTCATAATGATGAGTACACTGACCACTTAAGAGGTTGTGCGTTATTTATGTTACACCTTGGCTTTCATTGTATTAATTAATATTCTTTCTCACACATCTTTTTACAGTATCAATGGAGAGGCATGCCATAATATCGTAGTTGATCTCTAAACGAAAACTGTCTGAATGAACGACTCGGCTTCAGTTCTGTTACGACTGGTTTTGGAATCGTATTTGGTAGCCTGCAGATCATAACACATTCCTTTTATCATAAAACCATATGTCGGAGAACAGTAACAATAAAATTACGTTAGTAAACAAAGACGAACGAGTTGTTTTATTAGAGAATATTATATTTTCATACGATTCGAGTGAAACGGGTTCGGTACAATCGTAAACAAACAGAATTATTTAGTAGGTACTTTACGATCGACTTGATTAGGTCAACAAAGTGAATTCAGAATTATATTAAACTAATATTATGAGTTGGGAACTTTTGTTTGATTTAAATTTACATGAAAAGATAACTTCCAATTGATATACAATTGTTAGATACAATTGTATATCTTGCAAAACTCGGTCAGCACGCACACACATGCGCAGACTCACTCAGTCGAAACTTTTATGTTATAAAAAAACTTTAAAAAAGTAAAAACCGACTTCAAAAAAAACTAAACGGAGTAAATAATTATCATTTAATAAAACTACCAGTTTCAGAAGTCGGTGCATTCAGTTTGTTTCAGCGTAGAACACAGACTTCTGAAACTGGTAGTTTTATTAAATGATAATTATTTTACTCCGTTTAGTTTTTTTTGAAGTCGGTTTTTACTTTTTTAAAGTTTTTTTTATTTTATACTTTTTAGTGCCACAAATTACAATTACAATAGTGTACAAATTCTCGGACCAGCACTACAACTAGAACGTCGTCTATCTATGATTTGTGTATTTTTTTTTTGTTTTTGTTGATGTTTCAAAAAGTGCTGAATCAATTTCAATAAAATTTATATGGGACCACCTCTGAAGTATGGCCTACCAAACAAAAAAAGAATCATCAAAATCCATTCATAATTGGCGGAGATATCGTGTCACAAACATCCAAAAAAAAAGACATTCAGACGAATTGAGAACCTCCTCCTTTTTGAAGTCGGTTAAAAATTGTGTGTGATTTTTCAATTGCACTTATGCCCGGTTCCTATGCCCTAAAACGAGTCCTTTTGGTTATGTACCAATGGTTGCATTTTTTATAGAATGCCAAACTGGGCATATAATAGACTCGTAAGCTTATTTTCACCTGTAACAGGTATCTACTAACGTATTGGAGGGTATACTATGCAAAGCTAAGAGGTATTTGCTTCATGATTGGTAAAGATAAGAGAATCTAAATATTTAACAAATAACGTTCGGTAAATCATAGGAATCGGCCATAAGTGTTATCGGTAGCGGGTAGCACTGGGCAATGTTGACAAAAGAAGGTAGTCGTTAGTGTCCGACCGAAACAGGATTTTTAGCCGAAACAGAAACCGAAACCGAATCTTCGGCGCCAGCCTCAGTTTCGGCCGAAACCGAAACCGAACCTTATTTAGACATGTAAAAAATTATATTCTAGTGTACAAGGTGGGGCAAAAGTAATCACCCAATATTGTTTTCCCGAAATTTTTTTTAGGAATGAAAATGTTTGGTTCTACTTGTGGATAATGTTTATTTAATGTATTAGATTTTTTTCCATCGAGTCGAGAAAATGATATCAGTCAAATGGCCGCCATCAGAACTGATACCATACGGGCTCGTTTTATGGCAGTTTCCATCAGTTGTGTTAGAACGTCCGACGATAGGTTCTCGCATTCCCGTCGGATATTCTCTTTAAGGACTTCAAGAGTCTTGTTTACATAAACCCGGGAATTCAAGTAACCCCACAAAAAAAAGTCTGGAGCGCTCAAATCGGGTGATCTGACCGGCCAGTGCAAATCGCCAAAGCGAGAGATTAGACGCCGCGGAAATGCTTCCTTCGGAATATATAGGTTGTGGCTCGTGCAGTGTGCGCCGTTGCTCCGTCCTGTTGGATTGGAACCACATGTCCTTCAGTCCCAATTCATCCAACTAAGGAAGGAAAAAGTCGTTGATCATGGTTCTGTAGCGCTCACCGTCCACAGTAACGGTAGGGCCAGCGACATTATCGAAAAAAAATATGGAAAATGCCATAAAACGAGACCGTACCCGGTCGAGCCGGTCATCAATTCTGACGGCGGCCACTTGACCGATATCACTTTCTCGACTTGATGGAAAAAAATATAATTAATTAAATAAACATAATCCACAAGAAGAATCAAACAATTTCATTCCCAAAAAAAAATTACAGCAAAATAACATCGGGTGATTACTTTTGCCCCACCTTGTATAGTAAAATCTAGTATCTTTTTTACACATATACAGGGTGTTAACGAATTCGTGTAATTCCTTCAAACCACGTGATCTACTGGTGACACAGATTAACCCTAAATGTGAATTTTTGAAAACTAACTAAAAAAAATTAAAAAAAAAAACTTGAATTTCTTTTTCTGAGTCATTTTAGAGTCTTGAGTTATCTGACTGCAAAGAGCGATATCACATTAGTCGGGCCTGCCAGCCGTGTCGCCGTGCTTTCATTAATTTATGCGTGGCATCGAAATGTTCACACAAATAAAAGTTTTTTTTTGCATAAAAATAAATTCTTATTTTTTTTACTGAATCCTTATTAAGTGGTTTAGATACGATCGGTAACAAAGCCGCCTGAAAAAATAATAATTTTATTTTTTTATTTTTAATCAAGCTAAATCCCGTGCGGGGCCTGTCTACACCAGTAGTAGATCATGTGGTTTTAAGGAATTACACGAATTCGTTAACACCCTGTATATACAGACAGTTTTCTCTTGTTAAATAAAATGAAAGACAATAATGGAAATATGTAACGAAAATAGTTATTCATTTATGGTATACTATTAACAATATAACAACAACAAAAAAATTATAGACTTTTTGTCAAAAATCAACACATAAACGTAAAGTACAGACTTCTTAATTGAGTATTTGTGTTCAATGTCGTAAATATTAATTTATTATTTATTGACATTGAGATCTTGTATTTGATACTTGGTAGTTAAAGAATTATTTACCTAATTATCAGTATCAACAAAAATTACAATAATTTGTACTAAATTCGGTAAACTTTTTCAAAAATCAACAAACAAAATCACAAACACAACACAACCACGCCGCAAGCCGACCGACGAACTCAGCTGGCAACCACACACCAGTCCCGAACTCAGTCGAAGTTAGTCGGAAGACGCGCGACAAATCACGAACACTGAGTTTCGGCGCGGCCGAACTTTCGGCTGATTTTTGGCCGAAACCGAAACTGTAGCCGAAACACGATTTTTTGGCCGAAACTGGCCGTAACCGAAACCGAAACCGAACCTTCGGTCGGACACTAGTAGTCGTCGATATGGATCAACGCACCCGAGGTTATAAAGGCGGTGGTCATTCGACGAAGCGAGAGCATTCCGTGTTGATCAGCTGAAGAAGTCTGACCTTTTGTATCTGATTAGCTTGTCCTTTTTTTATGATCTTGTAATAATTATCTAAAGTATTATATTGTGATCTAGTTCATGTTACTAACACTAACCCAAATACAAGTACTCTCATTGGTGGAGAGTCTATGTTGGTTTTATTTACTACATTTACCTTGCTCACAATCCTGACATACCAATATTAGCGATAACTGTAATGATAGAATCACTCCTTAACGATTAAATTGTAGTGTCGCTAACATTAGGTGGTTTAGATACGACCGATTTCCCCAAACGCAAGAAAAAAAAGTTTTTATTTTTTATTTTAAAACAATCTAAATCCCGTTCGGTTTTAATATATACCAGAAATACGTAGATCATGTGGTTTTAAGGAATTACACAAATTCGTTCACACCTGTATAGTAGGGTTGGCAATACAACACATGTCTGTCCCTAAGTCCCACACAATCTTAACCTTCTCCTACCCACGTAACACACATAAGAACACAACATGCCTGACCTCAACAACAGTTTCTATATAATCTATATAAATGTATTCAGCTATTCAGACACTGACCAAAACGTATCGTAATACATTACGCAACGCCTACGTCACGATTACGGAGCGACATTGAAATTGATGCCAAATCTTTTGTGTATCAACAATGGACCGTTCCGTTTATTTGGCAACTGTAGGGTTAAAGGTTAGTAAATTGATTGCTTAGATATCTTTGTAATAGGTTTTTTTGGTTTAGTTTCACCTAGGCGAAGTGGGGTGGGATACTCAACTTCAAAAACCAAAACATCAACAATCAAAATATCAACACCATATAATCAACAGTTTAATTTATCAATAAATGAGAATAACTTTAGCTTAAAACATAAACGGTTCAAAATGTCAACACTTCAGATGAGCAACGAATCTGAATGTCACTGATTTATAACGTAAATTGTTCACTTAATCAACACTTTAGAAAATCGATGTTTTACTAAATATCATAAAATATTCAGTCATAACTTATTATTCGTCAATTATAACTTGATCTGATCTTTCAAAATTATGTTGGCCACCGGTTCAGAATAAAGGATTCACAATAGAAAACCAGACATTTCAGTATGTTATGTTTAACAATGTCTGCGACGAATATTATGTTATGACTGAATATTTTATGATATTTAGGGCTAATTTTTCAATCGTCAGATATCTTTTATCTGGGGAATAAGTTTGACGTTTTGACAGCTTTTGTATAGAAAATATGTCAAACCGTCATATTTATTCCTTGGATAAAATTTATCTAACGATTGAAAAATCGGCCCTTAGTTAAACATCGATTTTCTCAAGTGTTGATTAAGTGAAAAATTTACGTTATAAATCAGTGACATTCAGATTCGTTGCTCATCTGAAGTGTTGACATTTTGAACCGTTTATGTTTTAAGCTAATGTTATTCTGATTCATTGAACAATTATACTGTTGATTATATGGTGTTGATATTTCGATTGTTGACGTTTTGGTTTTTGAAGTTGAGTATCCCACCCGGCGAAGTGCATTCTTGAGAACTTTAAGGGCAAGCCGCATAAAAATTCGATGAAATAAAAATCGACTGCCTCATTCGTCTAGTGGTCGAGCAGCTGCTGAGCTGAGGTCCTGCGTTAGATCCTCAGATTGGGAAAAGTGTTTTTGTGGTTTTCTATGTGGAATTTCTCAGGAGAAAGGAAAGATTGTTTCTTACAAGACATGAACATACACACATTAAAAAAAGTTTGCGATCACTTTGAAAAATTATGTACTTAGCCTTTTTGAAGCGAATTTTCTAATCGGGATTCAAAGCGAATTTTATCATGATAAATATAAATTGATAGTTATCTAGATAAATATAAATCAGATTTCAGTTGGACTTTGAATTCGGAATCTTCACATAAGTACATAATTATGCTAGTGATCGCAAACTTTTTTTGATGTGTGTAAGTAAGCCAGTGAGAACCAAAATCCTCTAGAATACCCCTCAATTTAATACACAAAACAGTATTTTCTCTTCTGCAAAGAAATCCAATACCACTATGAATACATTACCATAATTCATTGTATTCCAATACTGCTCAACAAAAATACAGTCTTAGGCTTGTTTCACACGTACCATAACTACACCACAACCAAACCACAACAATAACACGTGGGCGGGCACTAATTTGTATGAAAATGAATAGTTTAATTCGCACGGACCACATTTTGCCGCCAAATTCAATCGTGTGGGCGATACCGACCACATCGCAACCACCAGCGACACCGCGCACTATCGGCCAGCCACCTCGCAAACAACGTGGCGTCAACGCAACGACATCACGCGCACGCCTGCGCCTTCCACGAC
Organism: Amphipyra tragopoginis; assembly: GCA_905220435.1. Classification (NCBI taxonomy): domain Eukaryota; kingdom Metazoa; phylum Arthropoda; class Insecta; order Lepidoptera; family Noctuidae; genus Amphipyra; species Amphipyra tragopoginis. Next base: position 15,233,775 of record HG992017.1, on the reverse strand, counting down.
GTAACCACATGGCAACTACTAGCTACAATGCAACCACATCGATATTTTGTAGTTACCACAACGCAACTGCAAGAAGCTGCAGCGACACTGTTCACACGTAACCACTGCGTGACTAGGGAATCCAATCCCGCAAACGCGGGATCCCGCACCTTTTTTGCGGGATTTGGAATGCGGGATTACTCATGCGGAATCCCGCATTTATGGGGGATTGAAAAATATATATATATGAGTTTAGACAACGTTCTGATTATTTTTAAGACCCAGCACAGCATCATTAATAAGTGATTTAACAACTTTCCCATGGAACTCGTGCGTGACTTTTCTATAGCGTTTATATGGAAAATACTTTAGTTTTCAGTTTTTAAATTACAGCTAAAAAATGTTTATTTTTAAATAAGCTGATTTTTTATGCCTCTAAAATCAATAAATATGTTCAATTGTCACTACAAATCTAAAAGATGAAAGGTTGAAAATTGTGTTATATCGGTCTTAAAAGAAGCTGATTATTTTTACCTCTAAAGCATCATTTAATTCAATTGTTGATTAGTAATAAGTAGGTAATAAATCTACTTAATAATGATGATAAAAATTAAAATTTACTTGTCTTTATTTCATTTTTTTTAAATAACTTCTCAAAACAAAAGAACGTTTAAAAAATCTCAATCTCGCAAATCACGCGGGATCTGCGGGATCGCAATTTTGATGCGGGATTGGATTCCCTATGCGTGACCTCTTTTTGTCGCTGCAATGTGGTGTGGTTTTGGTACGTGTGAACTCTCCCTTAGTGACAGTAGACCGAGTACGTCTAATATTAGAGCACCTTGGAGACCTCCAAACGGGTCAATATTGACTGATACGATGACATGATAGATAGACATTAAAGTGCAATACAAACGGGAATATGTGAAGTATTTTGAACCTTATCGCGTGGTGTTGAAGTTGAGATTGAAGTGATAGTATTTAATAGAGTTCGAATGCAATCTGTCGCAAAATAGGCGAAGTTATCTGAAGGTGCAGTTCGGGATTCTATTGAACTTTCCTAGTTATGTACCTATCCTCCCGTCAGGTCCTTTTATCATGTTTTCTACATTTTATTATGGTCACTGCTAGAGATATACATATTAAGCTTCTCCTTAAAACGGGGGTCATACTTACAAACTCGTGAACAATGAATCCGGGACGCCAACAGACACCTATAATATCTCTAAAACTAGTAATGCTAGTTTATTTATAATTTTTAGTTTATTCAAATAAAAGTATTTTAAAGACTATTTAAGAAGTCATACTTTTTATTTGAATTATGAAATTATGGACTATTTGTAATACTACTTAAATAAAATTAGTAAAACTTCTTAACCCTTTAACCGCCCCAGTCGGATATATCCGACAATTTTATTAACCTCTATATGGATAGTAACGGACACAGGTATATCCGATATGGTCGAAATAGAGACGATTTCTTGTGTCGGATTTATCCGACTGAGGCGGTTAAAGGGTTAAATAGTCTTTAAAATACTTTTTATTTGAATAAGGTAGCATTACTAGTTTTTGAGATATTAAGGTTTATGTTGGTGACCCGGATTACTTGCTTCCGAGTTTATAAGTATGACCACCCGTTTCATCATCATCATATCAGCCTATTGCCGTTCACTGCTGAACATGGGCCTCCCCCAGAAATCGCCAACCATCCTGGTCTTGGGCAGCCCGCATCCATCCGCTACCAGCCACCTTCTTCAAATCGTCGGTCCATCGTGCCGCAGGGCGTCCCATACTACGTTTGCCCAAACCCCCTGTTTAAGGAGAGGCATTCTCTATTGGGGATCATCCTAATATTATGGTTATCTCGCTGATCAAACATGTTAATAGCATAGACCTGGAGTATTTTGGCAAGTTACTGGTTCAGGCAGGGTTTATATCTGTGGAACTTGGTGTTGTGGTCCCCCGACCACCTACTTTTTTTTAGCATAGTAATCTGTCTGTCTATTACGCTTTCACGCCTAAACCGCTGAACCGATTTTGATGAAACTTTGTACAGAGATAGACTGGAACCCGAAGAAGGACATAGGGTACTTTTATCCCGAAAACCGCGAAATATATACACGATAAATGACATCCACGCGGCCGACCTCTAGTTCAAAATACACTACACTATACTTGAATACGACCAGCTGCAGTACTATACTTGGAATCAATATTGTGCGTGGGATTATTGCACAATACCGTGACATAACTAAATCGATTTAAAATCTATTTATAACACAAGTTATTAAATAATTATAAGACCAACATCGATAATAGAGACGATTAAATGGTATTGATTATTTCGTCAACTTCGCCTATTGCAGTCAACTGCTGGGTATACGTGTGGAGGAACAAATATGGTGTTCCTCCAACGAAAAGGAGGATCCTCCAACCAGGCGGGTCTAAGGCTGATCATTCACCAGAGCTGTGCGAGGAAAATGTGCGGTGCGAAAATGTGTAGCGAGGATGTGAAACGGTGTGACCCTATCCACCAGAGCTGTGCGAGGAATGTGTAATGTGTTAAGGCGAGCTGAACCCTGGCGCGGTAATCGGGTAAGCGACGGCAATCGGGTAAGCGACGACGCGCGGGCCGAAAATCACTTTAAAAAATCGATAAAAAATATATAAATGTAATAAAAAAAACGATCGGGTAGAATCGATTCCAAAATTAATTACCTATAAATTAATATTAATTATAAAAATGTATTATAGTAAGTACTTGTTTAAAATGAAAATTGCTTGTAAAAAAACTGCAAATCGAAGTAACTTCAGTATTTTTTTCTATCGAGAAAACTATATTGCATCGTGTTTTGAACGGGTACATGGTATAGAGAAGGAATGTATCCTAAAATATAAATTTATTTTGGGTTCTAAATGTTTTAATTTGCCTATCAAAAATGAGTTCTAAAACAAGCAAAACCTACCGCGCCAGGGTTCAGCTCGCCTTAATGTGTACAAATGAGCGGTGCGAGGATAGGTAGCGGACTCTTTTCGAATATGAGGGAGACTAATACACATTCCTAGCAACACATTTTTCGCAACACATTCCTCGCAACACATCCCTCGCTCGCATTTCTTGCTTGTTTTGTATGAACAAAAACCTCGCACCGCTAAGCCCATATCCACCAGAGCTGTGCAGAGCGAAGCTAGGTAAATGAAGGTCATTCTATTGGTGCTGACAAAACACATTCCTCGCTACGCAGCTTTGCACAGCTCTGGTGGATGCTTGCTCAGCCTTATGCTTGGCGGCTACTGCGCAACGGTTGATGTTGGGCGATTGTGTACAGAGTGGCAATTTGAGATGAGGCATGAAGGGCAGCCACCTTAACCATTGTAGCTATACGAAAACGTTCTTAGAAAACCCATAACTTTTGGAATAATTTCAATCGGCATTCATAGATTTTGAAAAAAAAGTAGTCACCGAGAAAAGGGTTTGTTTTCACAAAACTTTTGTATGATGCCAATCGATCCCATTTCCCATAAGGATCAAAAGACTTCCGGACCAACTGAGGTTAGAGTACTAGAAAAGTCAGAAATCGCAAAAAACTTATTTGAGATGAGGTAGTAATAAGGGCAGCTACCTTGATCGTTGTGGCTACAGGAAAATGTTGATAGGAGACTGGCCATAATTTTTTACATTATTTCGAACGGTATAAAAAGATACAGAAAAAAAATTGTGCAGTCAGCAAAAAAATGGTCAGTTCTCACAAAACTTTTTTATGATGCCAAACGATCCTATTTCCCATAAGGATCAAAATACTCTCCTGGACCAACTGAGGTTGGAGTACTAGAAACGTTCTAGAAACGTAGGTGCAGCCCGGAATTTGGATTTGTGCCCAGTTGATGGCAATAGGCTCGCCTCCTATTAAATAGGACTAAAACATAACAGCGAAATGAGTGTAATATGCGCCTCTGCCCAACTCTTCAAGAACTATATTATTACAGTCATGAAGTTATGTTACTTATGTAAACTCCAGGTTTTTCCTAGAAACTTGCCGAGAATAGTTTGTAATTCTCTACGTTACACGAGAGCTTCCCTAGATACACATTTAATTAATGCATGACTGAATCGCAATCCCAGAAGTGCTAATGGAATGAGTTAATCTACTTCTGGGCAGAATCTGCACACTACAGTAGAACTTGTGTTTGATAAACCTACAAAGTTGTAAGCCTTCACTAAGATTAGTAAGTCCGTCGGTCTAAGCCGTCATACGAACTGTGTACAAGGTTGGTCGGAAAGGGGGTACTAATCTGAAAGGATATTAAAGTACCCATAATAAAAATCTTATATACAGGGTGGTTCAAAAGTCGTGGATCAAACGAAACAGGGCGATAGTTGGGGTTATTTGCAGTAAAAAATATCTGTGTGGCAGAGCCTTAACTTGATCTCCTTAAAAGTTATGACACTAAGAGTGTTTTTTAAAAAAATATCAAAATTTGTAATAAATAGGCAATTAGAGTAAAATGGGTACCTATTTTAAAACAATAAATGGTGTTTAGTTGCTTGAAAGTACTTTTATGACAGTGGGTACCATGATTTATGAGTATTGGCACTTTTTTCAATATCTTTTAAGTCTCATGAAAAAATATTTGTAACTTTAGAACCATACTGTAAAAAAAAATGTTCTACTATAAAATGCTGCAAATAATAAATAAATAAATATTTTGGGACATTTTCTACACAGCACCATCTAGTCCCAAACTAAGCAGAGCTTGTACTATGGGTACTAGACAATGGATATAATACTTATATACTTTTTTTTTTTTTGTAAATACATGCTTATACTTAATACATAAGAAACACCCAGACCAACACAAACACTTACGTTCATCACATAAATATTTGTGTCCTGTGGGAATCGAACCCACGACCTCGTGACCAGCAGTCCGACACTCGAACCACTAGACCACAGACGTCGTCAAAATAACCCCAACTATCGCCCTGTTTCGTTTGATCCACGACTTTTGAACCACCCTGTATAAAAATGAATCCCTATTTCCCTTGGTCACGGCATCACGCGTGAGTGGCTGGACCGATTTCGCTAAATTTCTTTTTGTTGTGTTCGTAATTGCCAGGAGAAATTTCTTACGAAAGAAAATTTTGATATTCAAGTAAAGAAAATAACGAAATTATGTCAGTAATTCTTTATTTATTTACCGCATGCATGATAATGTTATTAACGTTTTGATTTTGTTTCTGAAGGTAGGTAGTAGGTAAGTAGTAGGTAGGCAGTAAGTAGGACAAAGTGCATAGCAATGCATGTTGTGAACGCGGTACAGCTAGTAATGAATAACTTTTGTTTTACAACTTTACTCAAAAGTCAATAGTTTAAGATAAACAGCACCTGAATCACCCCCATGTATATGTATGTTCTGTGATTTTTTATAGTTTTGAATATTTTTTTTCATGATGACATGTTTGGTCATCCTGTCATGAACACTTAAGACGAATGCGTGTTTTTTTTTGTAATTAGTGTTATCGGTAGCGGGTAGAACTGGGCAATGTTGACAAAATAAGGTAGTCGTCAATATGGATCAACGCACCCGAGGTTATAAAGGCGGTGGTCATTCGATGAAGCGAGAGCATTCCGTGTTGATCAGCTGAAGAAGTCTGACCTTTTATATCTGATTAGCTTGTCCTTATTTTATGATCTTGTGATAATTGTGTAAAGTAATATATTGTGATCTAGTTTATGTTACTAATAGGTACTAATAACCCAAATACAAGTACTCTCAGTGGTGGAGAGTCTATGTTGGTTTTATTTACTGTATTTACCTTGCTCGCAATCCTGACATACCGATATTAGCTATAACTGTAATGATAAAATCACGCCGGAACGATTATGTTGTTGTGTCGTATTACATTAGTTTCTCCCTTCATCTTATTTAGAAAAAAATACTATTCACGTTGCTATAGTTAAAACATGAAAAGAAATCATAACTCGAAAACTAAAATCGGAGAACATCCATGGGGGTGATTCGGGTACCTCTTAAGGCTGAAGCCAGACGAGCGTAATTTACGCGGCTCAAAATGAGTCGGCGTAATTTTTTATAAGGATTTACTTACTAAATCCTGCAAAAAAATTACTCCGACTCATTTTGCGTCCTGTAAGTTACGCTCGTCTGGCTCGACGTAATTTTTAGAAGGATTTACTTACTAAATCCTGCAAAAAAAATACTCCGACTCATTTTGAGCCGCGTAAATTACGCTCGTCTGACTTCAGCCTAAGGGTGCTTTACCCCTGTACTTCAGTTTGACCATACTTTTTTGGACAACTTGTATAGCCCCAATTAAGTATACAACGGGAACTATATTTTTTGTCAGCAAAGTTTATATTTGTCATTAACTTGTATCATCTAATTAATAGATCTATCGCCACGAAATATTTTCATTCTCAGATAAATTAAAGTGTCGCCAGGTGTGAATTACCAAATTAATGTACATATGTGTCTAAAAAACATTCAGACGAATTGAGAAGCTTTTTAAAGTCGGTTAAAAATAAGAGATGGATTATCAATAAAATCGTAGTTCATTCCTTGGATAAAAACTTTGTTCTAAAAATAATAGGTTTATCCCTTAAATAATAGCTTCGTACTCAGAATTTATTATTTATATTGTTTGGCAACTACATTTTTGTGACAGATCTACTATTTTGCGGACAATACCCTATTATTTAAGAAATTCAAAACCAATTAAATTGACGACAGCTTAAATCATACGATTAACAACTCGACTCGGAGATGGAAGTAACATCAATGGAACGCAGGACAACAAGTTTGATTCTGAACGTGTTATAACTAGAACATGAGGCTGTTTCGCAATAAACTTTCACATCACAAACACAGGAAGGATACGAGAATTTCGGAACCAAAACACATAATATATTTTCTATATTTTCGCAACGCACGTCTTGATGATATAACTAAATACGTGGTATATAAAGTGGGGATGACGATACAACATTAAACGATACCTATTCTATGATAGGTTTTACGAACGAACACAAATAACAATCATGCCTTCAATAGTTTAGTCATAGGAATTTTCGTACGATTTAATAATTTTACGAATATCAAGATCTCGACGCGAAGTTACCTATGTAAATCAATGACCCGTTTAAATCAAAATTATCTTTATTTACACGTGTAGAACAGATATAGTTAACATCCTAACTAATATTCATCTGCCTAGCCTTTTCCCAACTATGTTGGGGTCGGCTTCCAGTCGAACCGGATGCAGCTGAATATCAGTATTTTACATGGAGCGACTGCCTATCAGACCTCCACAACCCAGTAACTGGGTAATACGATACTCTTGGTAAGACTGGTTGTCAGACTTTCTGGCTTCTGACCAACAGTAACGACTGTCAAAGATCTACAAATGACAGCCGGGACCAACGGCTTTACGTGCTTTCCGAGGCACGGACGAAACTCGCTATGGTAAATGGTCACCCATCCACAGACCAACCTCGGCAAGCGTGGCTTAACCCGGAAGATCGGTCTATGCGGCTGTAATTATTTAGCCACGAGCTCCTCTATCCTAACTAATAATTACTATAAATGCGAAAGTAAGTTTGTTTGTTTGTTACCTTTTCACGCCTAAACCACTGAACCGATCAAGCTGAAATTTTTCATATACGTTGTCAGTCGTATCTATCAGGGGCCTAATTCTCCTAAAATAAATCTTGATAAATCACAACCGAACCAAGGCCGAACCGTTCATTCAGACAGTTCTCAATTTCAAAAGCTGTCGAATTGTTTGACACAAAAAACAAAATCAATCATTTTGAAAGTTATCGAAAACAAAAACTGACTGACGGTTGTGGTTCGTGCTTTTGGCAACAATTTATTTTAGGAGAATTGGGCCCCAGTTGTCAGTCGCTGACAACGAATCTCGGGAACAGTACATTTTTTCGGAATGAAAGGTATTCATTCCGAAAAAATGTACTGTTCCCGAGGAAAACAACAATAACGATAATAGATGGCGCCACATGTCTTTCGAATCATGATTGAATTATATGAGGTAATATAGAAACTTTAGTAGTGTATTAAGAGTTTTTTTTATTATTAATTAACGCGAGCGAAGCCACGTGCAAAAGCTAGTAAGTTATAAATGAAAATGAATGAGTGAAATTAAAAAATCATGCGACAAAAAATGTGCTTGGAAGTAATTGTTTTTTTGTGTACAGTACTAGAACACAATCATAGAACACGGCTGTTAACGAATTCGTGTAATTCCTTCAAACCACGTGATCTACTGATGACACAGATTAACCCTAAATGAGAATTTTTGAAAAAAAAACTAAAAAAAAACTTGGTTTTCTATTTCTGTGTCATTTTAGAGCCTTGAGTTATCTGACTGCAAAGAGCGATATCTCGTTAGTCGTGTCTGCCAGCCGTGTCACCGTGTTTTCATTAATTTATGCGTGGCATCGAAATGTTCACACAACTAAAACATTTTTTTTGCAAAAAAATAATTCTTATTTTTTTACGAAATCCTTATTAAGTGGTTTAGATACGATCGGTAACAAAGCCGCATGAAAAAAATATTATTTTATTATTTTATTTTTAATCAACCTAAATCCCGTGCGGGGCCTGTCTACATCAGTAGTAGATCATGTGGTTTTAAGGAATTACACGAATTCGTTACCACCCTGTATACCACGGTACAATAAATGTTGAATTTAAAATTCAAAGGAAGCTACGTCGGATGAAAGTTGTCTGTCACGAACCCGTTATATGCCTCGATTGGAAACTATTCTTTTCAATCTATCGAGAGCAATCGCTCAAAGAAATCGAGGTCGCACGCCTTCAAGGAAATTATTATGATGACTAATATGTTGAATAAGCTATTAATAAAATACATCATTAAATGATAATTTGCATAGTAAAGACAATATTATTAACTAGAGGTCACCCGCAGCATCGCCTGTGTGGATGTTTCGCGGTTTTTAACCGACTTCAAAAAGGAGGAGGTTCTCAATTCGTCTGTTTTTTTTTTTTTTTTTTGTATTTTTTTACGCTGTAACTCCTTCAATTATGAATGGATTTTGATGATTATTTTTTGTTTGGTAGATCATACTTCATAGGTGGTCCCATATAGATAATATCGAAATAGATTTAACGCTTTTTGAAATAATCAACAAAAACAAACAAAAAAATACTTAGAAGACGTTTTCGTTTGTGGTTCCCATAAGCAAAAATTTTGATGAAGACTTTTAATCTCTGTTTTAACTGTGATCACAGAAACATTAGCCAAGAACAAAGAAGTTTGTATATATTTGTAAGGAACCGTCATGATAATTTAATTATACATTAATAGCTATTCTTAAAGAAAACTACCTAGTTGTCGGAAAGATTACGCAACCGTGTCTTTTAAATTCGTAGTCTTAAACCGTGTAATTTATGGCACTAAAACGTATTTAATAAATAACTTTAAATAAAAGTAAAAACCGACTTCAAAGAAAAACTAAAAGGAGTGAAATAATTACCATAATATAAAATTAACAGTTTCAGAAGTCGGTGCAACTCTACACTGAAACAAATAGAAGCCACCGATTTCTGAAAATGTTACTTTTATATTATGGCAATCATTTTATCTTTTTAGTTTTTTTTTTAAGGCTGTTTTTACTTTTATTTGAAGTTCTTTTTTTTGTAAAAGTTTCGAGATTTCTAATAAAAAATAATAATCTCAAATACCATGCCGGCTTCTTACGCAGACAACCATGAAGTATATAAGCCACATTATATCGTAGCACCTTGACTTACTGCCAAGGTCCGCCTCTGAAAGACGCTGTGCGTATTACAGATAGTCCATTACTCTTGCGTTCGCAAACACTGCACTACCTCTGCCAAATTGCTAGCAAAACAAATAAATATGCAAACGAAATAATATGAGTTATGGAAGAGATTTACTGAAATAAACTATCTACTACAAAGAATTTGAGTTTCTAAGGTAATTAGTGAAAAATAAAGGGCGGGAAGGAAAAAAAATTTGTAGGTTTATAGACGTCAACTGTTTTTTTATTATAATTTTTGAACCGAGTGGTCTATCATGTCAAAAACAATACTTACTGATTGTAGTTAACAGTCAACGAGGATGAACTACAATTTACACCAAAAAATACCATCACTTATGCTGGGCCCACATTTAAACCTACAACAAATCCCTTGTATTCTTGTCACTTAATACGTTATTTAATGGCATTAGGCGTTAGGCCGCAAATTCGGAGCGGCGTGGCGTGCAGCGGGGCGTTTTTGCGGGCGTTACTTAACATACAGACTTGTATTTGAAGTGTCTTCGTAGCAGCGTTCCTAGCGTGCAGCTAAATGTATGCACGCTCAATAATAATAATATTTCAAACTTGAAAGGCAGACGCCGTTTTCTTCCGGCAATAGAAGTTATCTAGTCCACCTAACACCCCTTCCCATAGACCAGATATTTTTCACCATATTTTACAATAGTCTTGCACCCACTTGGGACGGTCCATGACTGTACCCCAATAGTGCAGCCGTGGATAGTCCCCGGTTGGTGCTCCACCCCATTTTAGATTAAAGTTCTCAAAGGGGCCTCTGCGCGTTAGACCTGTGTCCCCGTGTATGCCTTCCAAAAGACCGGACATCTTCCGCACGGAAGATGAACCGTGATTTAAAGAGAGATACAAATAATAATATAATAATAATATTTTATATATACGCCCACACGTTTGTTGCCCTCTTCGCCTATGTACTGGCGGCTTTTCGGGGGGCCCAGCTAGTGGGCTGGCGAGTCACCGTCTGCCAACAAATTTCAAATTTAAACTTGAAAGGCAGACGCCGTTTTCTTCCGGCAATAGAGGTTAACAGATCCATTAAACACCCCTTCCCATAGACCAGATATTTTTCACCACATTTTACAATAGTCTTGCACCCACTTGGGACGGTCCATGACTGTACTCCAATAGTGCAGCCGTGGATAGTCCCCGGTTGGTGTCCCATCCCATTTTAGATTAAAGTTCTCAAAGGGGCCTCTGCGCGTTGGACCTGTGTCCCCGTGTATGCCTTCCAAAGGACCGGACATCTTCCGCAAGGAAGATGAGCCGTGAATTCAGACGATATTTTATATATATCTAAATAATACAATACAATATATATAAAGAATACAACGCTTCAACGCCCCGCTGCACGTACCGCCGCTCTGAATTTGCGGCCTTAGTGTGGCCCGGCATTATGAAAAATTTACGGTTTTTTTTCTCGATCATTTTTCCAATGAAGTTTTTTTTTTTTATATTATTTTTCCTTCTATAAAAATATGTCTAGCTTCATCCAGTTTCATATGCACTTATCAAGACACTGTATAAGCAATACGCTTTCATAATTTTTCGGAGAGCTGTATCCAGCAGTTTGATGCGACAAGATATGATTGATTGAACTGTATCTATTCTTACGTCGGGAACTTCGTGGAGTGAGCGCCATCTGTTGTCCGCTGCCTAAGTAACCGTGACGTCAACATCGGACCACCATTGGCCGTTGGAGGGAGGAGACCGGCTCGCTCGGTGCGCCCGGGGGATTGCTTCTTGGACCGTACGACGGAACACTCGTCTAGAGTATTCTGTGTAGATCAGCTGAAGAAGTCTGACCTTTTATATCTGACTGGCTTGTCCTTATTTTATGATCTTGTAATAATTGTGTAAAGTATTATATTGTGATCTAGTTCATGTTACTAACACTAAACCAAATACAAGTACTCTCAGTGGTGGAGAGTCTATGTTGGTTTTATTTACTACATTTACCTTGCTCACAATCCTGACATACCAATATTAGCGATAACTGTAATAATAGAATCACTCCTTAACGATTAAATTGTAGTGTCGCTAACACTTATTTACCCTGTTAACAAGCACTCGTATGCTCTATCCGTTTTTCCAATTATAGAAAGCAACAGTGTAGATATAAGTTGATAAATATGCATATGGAATTTAAAGTTACAGCGAATAATGGCAGGATATTAGCTCATCGGCTTATGAACATAATTATGGTGCTCCTGGAGCGATGATGTTAGCGGTTAAGGTTTCCTGAGTCTTGCTTGATTGATTTTACTGTCAAACTTTAGATAGATAAGCCTGATACATGTGACACAATTTAAAGAATTATTGTCCCTTCTGAACAGATGCGACTGTATCCGTGTAAAACACCAGTATTTTACACGGAGATCCCTGCCGAGGTTGCGGTGCAAATCCCTTGCCCTCGGCCTTGGGTCAGGAGAAGGAACACGGAGGTTTTTAGCCAGTAAGACGTATAACTCTTCGGCTTCCCCGGACGGAGGGAATCCATGACAATATTCCAACAAGAAAAAACCGGCCAAGTGCGAGTCGGACTCGCGCACGAAGGGTTCCGTACCATTATCCATAAAAACGGCAAAAAAATCACGTATTTGTTGTTATAGCGGCAACAGAAATACATCATCTGTGAAAATTTCAACTGTCTAACTATATCACGGTTCATGAGATACAGCCTGGTGACAGACGGACGGACGGACGGACAGCGGAGTCTTAGTAATAGGTTCCTGTTTTACCCTTTGGGTACGGAACCCTAAAAAGTGGTTAGATCGGATGTCAGACTTTCGGGCTTCTGGCGGACCGACTAGCATAGGTATTTATTTGTCTGACACTCGGAACCGACGAGTTAACGTGCACTCTGAGGCAAGGAGGGGTTTCGATGTTTAACGAACGCTCATCATCCACAGATCGACCGCGGCAAATGCAGCTTAACCTTGCACATCACACAATCCCGACCGCTTATGTAAAATTTTAGGCGTCTTCATTTTGTTATCACGAAGTCTAGTTAACTAGTAAAGCGGTATCTCAACAAATGTCAATTATTTCCATTTCTGTCATCAAACATGGCGGCCGTAACTGACCGTAACCTACATGCGAGTAGTGACTGATAAATCATAATCAATCAGTCACAATGCTGCGTGAAGGGCGCTGAACTGCTAACTAAGTCACGGTCGACTGTTAGACAACTTTGTTCTGAGGAATTTTTAGTCTTATATAGGTTGTAAACGGGTGCGGAGGAATGAGGAACATGTCGTGAGGAAAGTTTTGAGTATGAATGTGGTTGTAAGAGTAGAGAAAGACCAAAGAAACGATGGATGGACTACTGAGATGACAGCTAATATTGTCACAGATTAACCCTATAGGCCGATTTACACGAGGATAGTTCTCGAAGCGAGACTCGTTCTGTCGTTGTCTTTTTCTACGATGAAAACAGAGACAGCATGAGACTCGCTTCGAGAAACTATCTCCGTATAAATGAGCCTTAAGGCTGCGATCACACTTGCGCGATTTTTTTCGGCGCGATTGCGCACTCTCCTCGCGTTCGTGTCGCTTCCTCCTCAGAAACTTAGGAATTTAAAAGTTAGTCCCCTGTCTTAAGGTACATTTTTTATCGACATTAAGTACACGCGCACGCTCAGCGCCCGAATAGCTATTGCGTAGTACACGCGTCGCAATCGCGCAGTGCCCGCGCCTCCTCCACCTTCTCGGCTAGGATGGCAAATGCAATTTGAGATCTATTGATGTGTCATAAGACTCAAATTATATACCATAAATTTCAAACCGAGTTAGACGCGGGTGCTGACGCGCGTGGCTTGCGCTTAGCGGGCGCGTGTCACTGTCATCTAAACGCGCTCTAAATGGTATTCCAAAAATAGTTAAAAAAAAAATAACAAATAAATATCTCGGTTTTCTATTTCTGAGTCATGAGTTACTTGACTGCAATTAGAGATATCGCCAATCGCGCTAGTCGTGCCTGCTAGCTGTGCCGCCATGCTTTCATTCATTTTTAAGTGGAACCGATTGCTAGTGCACATGTGCAAAGGCCAAAAGCATACAAAAAAATTGCTATTTTCTTTCTTGTGTCCTTATTAGGTGGTTTGGTTTAGACAGGACCACGTAGACAGAAACAAGAAAAAAAATATTTCTACCTCCCTAGTAGTAGATCATGTGGTTTGAAGGAATTACACGAATTCGTTTACCACCTACTGCGTTTTATAGCATTAGACAAAAGTGGCTCACCAAGGCACATATTTCTTTTGAACAATTTCTTCAAGTAGAATTTTAGCTCATCTTGATTGATCGATAAGGTTCATAAATGCATAATCTGTTTTGAATTCCTGCTGGAGGCAAAGTGTTGCTTATTTCTATACATTTCCATAATAAAATGGGTCTTATTTGCCTAATGTTATATGAAAAACAGTATATGTAACTTTTTTGGCATAAGGGCTTTTAGAATATAATGGTATGTGGGACAATTTTGGACTCGTACAAGTAGGTACTCGTATTGCCAAATTCAATGTTAGTAACACCTCTAGCGTGTCCATTTGACGACACGTGGCGTGATTTATGAGTTTATTAATTTATTGTTAGTTTATAAATATTTAAACTAATATTTTAATGGTGCTGTGTGGTTAGAAGTAGGCTGGATAAGTGTTCTGCCTAAATTGGGGTCGGCTTCAAGTCTAACCAGATGCGGTTGAATACCAGTATTTTACACGGAGCGACTGCCATCAGACCTCCGCAAACCAGTTACTGAGCAATGCCGATATTCTAAGGTTAGACCGGTTGTCAAACTTTCGGGCTTCTGACTACCCGTAATGACTGTCGTGGATATTCGTATGACACCCGAGACCGACGGTTTTACGTGCTTTTCGAGGCACGGAGGGGTCTCGATGTGCAAAGAATGATCTAGAATTTACTCCGTACATTTACTCAACCTCTCGCAGTCATCACCTTGTTAGGCCCTCACCATAAAGAAAGAAAATAATCCTAAAAAAATATACACTGTACACCGACCGGTAGAACCATAGTATAATTTGGACTCATTAAACCCTGCTGTTAATCTTGAATAAACAGCAAAATACAAAACAGTTCAAACACAGCACAGCAGAAAACCAAAACAGAGTATTAAACTCGGCCATTCCATTATGCATGCGGTTTTAGGAGCCACGAGAGCTCAATCGTACAATATACAAATGAATTTGGGTTGCAACTTGACCACCTGTAAACCTGTGCTAACCACATAGGTATTGATTTATGGTGCAAAAACTTAAGACAAACTCAGAAAGCCCAAGGCCACACTATGGTTAACCACGCGTGGTTTGTACACGCATGATTTTGTGATTCAAAGAAATCAATACAAGCGAACGCACTGGCTGTTTTAAAACGCACTAAATGGCAAAGAAAATTCAACTGCGGCAGCTAACTGCCCTAGCTGCACCATAGAAATGCGTAACGTGACGTCACTAAAATAACGTAGAGTGTTACAGCCGAGCCTTTTAAATTTTTTACAGAAGATAAACAAATCTTTGATCGTAATATGTACACATTATTACATTATTATTTGAAAATACACATTATTAAGTAAATGATTGATGAATAACTGTTCAGATTTTCTAAAAACGTGTTTGTTTGATGGATTCTCGGCCAAAGTAACTATTAGTTAATCTGGGGCCATTTTTTTTCTATTTGGCTCTTATATATATAAATTATTAAGGCCTAGGGCTTAGTTTAGACACCAGATCTCCCACATATTACTAATTCACCCACACTGCTTGTCAACTCCAATTGTCTACTTTGTTCAACCAATAAATATGTGGCCAAATGTTTGTTTACCTTTTATACAAAACTTCAATAGCCGAACTGCACCTTCATCTTTTCTTGTTTCCTTTTTTTTATCAATCCAGCAACGTCATTTATGAAATGGTGAATAGAGTACAGAATTGTGCCACATGATAATATAAAATCAATCGTGTAATGCAACAATACAACATGTACTTTGAGCAAACACAAGATAGATGAAAAGTAAAAGTTTACAATTGGATTCGCCGTGTTTAACGTACACTATCAAGTCCTACAAATCTTAACAACGTAATAGGTCAGATTTGACGTTTGCACAAAATAAATGTGTACAGAAGTTGCACGCTTTCGATCTGAAAGAAAGTCGCCTTTTTATTTATCTGCACATAGCGCACTCATGATAAAATTTAACTAAACACCACGCATTGTAGTAATTATTACTAGTGTTGACATTACTCCTAGTATTTTGACAGATGTCAAATCCGACCTATTAGATTGTGACAACTATAATCAGAAAACTAGTACAACTTATGTAATCGCATGCACCAGAAGTGTGTCCCTACCCTAAAGTGTGCACATTTTTTTATCAACAGAACGTTCGTTTTATCTACAAATTACAGTTGTGCAGCTGTCAGAACCACCATCGACGATCGCCAACTACGATTCAATTTCGATATCAAACAATCAACACTACATACGTACAACACACATTTACTAACGCTTGTAATCCCCAAAGGGATGAACAGAGGTGTACTCTTAATACAAAAGTCTTTACACCCACATCTGAAGACCCATGTAATAGGTGGTGAGCCTATTACCATGTTAGGGTACAATTATGGTGATACTCACCGCACGCTGCGCTGGGAATAGAAAGTTATTGGAAAAACACTAACAACCTCTTAAGGGGTTTCATGTTGTGTCAAAAAAGTTGTTCATAATGATGAGTACAATTTTGCAGCAGTACACCACGGACTACCCTCTCTATCTTACTCATTGTCTTCCTGTTCATCCAAAGGTTGTCTGGTAGATATCGCTATCAGCGATAAGACCGCCATTGTACCCTTCAATCTATACTAATATTATAAAGAGGTAGAATTTGTTTGTATTTATTATTTATTTTTATAATAAACTAGCTTTTGCTCGCGGCTTCGCTCGCGTTAATTTATAATTTTTTGATCCCAAAATATAGCCTATAGCACTCAGGGATAACGTTGCTTCCTATTGGTGAAAGAATTTTTGAAATCGGATGTGTAGTTCCGGAGATTACCTCCTACATACAAACAAACAAACAAATTCTACCTCTTTATAATATTAGTATAGATAAATAATAGAATTTGTTTGTTTGTTTGTATGTAGGAGGTAATCTTCGAAACTACTCATCCGATTTCAAAAATTCTTTCACTAATAGGAAGCTACGTTATCACTGAGTGCCATAGGCTATATTTTAGTATCAAAAAATTAGGGATCCGTAAATTAATTTTTATTATAAATTAACGCGAGCGAAGCCGCGAGCAAAAGCTAGTATATTATATTTTATAAGAGCTGTGTTACAATTTTGGTTTACAATAAAGTAAATTCTATTCTATTCTAATTAATCATAAAATGAATTTCTCACGAAAGTTATAATACTAGTATCATCACCTCTTACGACGACTCGCTTAACCGGCAACGGGGGGGAATTGTATTCCAAATCCCCCCCCCCCCCCCCCATAGACTTAACATAATCAACACTAGAGATCTGCAAACCTGAACAAACAATACGTATTAGTTTACCACTGATAATTTTATCGATATATCGATACAAATACTGTTGTTTCAATTGTTTTTATCGTTATCAAATGCATTTTAACAAACACTGACCGACTGTTATCTATGTCTGTTTGATTAGATAAGTACAGCGCCAATGAATACGTGTCAAAATATTTTGGCGGGATTTACTTTTGTTTATTGTTGGACAAATCCCTACAGTCGCTGTAGGATTTGCGTCTTTTTGAATACATACGGTTTTGGGGCTCCGAAAATAGAGCTACATAGGTTTTTGCGATTTTTGACGTTTCTCGTAAGATTGTTGGCGTCATTTAAATGTAAACGAAGAGGAAAATATTTAAAAAAAAATATGGACAGTCTCTTAGAGGCGAGTTATGCCGGCGGGTTATTGCGGCCAACTAACGCGAACTAAGCGAGCAAACATGACGCAAAACAAGCCCAGCGGCATAACCCGCCGGGTAAAGCCGCCAGCTTTGGTGTGTAGAGGCCTTAAGAACATTTTCTTGTAGCTACAACGGTTAAGGTAGCTACCATCTTAAATTACCACCCTGTATAGCCGACTTCGGCTTTCAGATGCGGCCGAAACACAGTTTTTTCTGCCGACCTTCCCAATACTGTCGGTGACACATGCAGAGGAAAAAAATGCCTTTAACTGTCCCGCTGAAGGGTAAAGGCCTGTTCTGATACAGAAAAGGAACGAGCATTGATCACCACGCTTGCTCACTGCAGGTTCGCAATTTGAGACCATTAAGTCCAGGTTTCCTCACGATGTTTCCCTTCACCGTATATCAGTCAGTGGCGTCTAGATTACCTAAAAGTACATATAACATTGAAAAAGTCACATTGGTACATGTCTGTGTTTCAACCCGCAAACCGGTGCTTAACAACCGAGTCTGTAACCTCTGGGCCACCACGACGCTAATTGACTGAGGTAAGAGTCATTAAATTCTTGGCTCATTTCCTTGAATCCTCGACTAATAGAAATAACAGTACACACGTAATATTAAAGTTTACTAATAATATAATCATCCATATAATAAAATCGTAACGAAGCAAAAACTGTAGTTTGTTAGTTGAATATTTTTGAAAAATAATAATTGCTAGTATGCAACGATACTGATGCCGAAACTTAAGTTTTTAGAATTTCTGTCTGTTTGTATTTTTGAGCTTCACGCTGATACTACTAAACAGATTTAGTTGAAATTTGGCAAACATGTCTGTTATAAAGCAGGTCAGGTAATAGGGTACAAATTATCACGCTATTAAGTGTGGGTGATAAGCAGTAACGTTATAAAAATCGAGTACAATACATGTTCAGTTAAGGGTCAAAATACACGCCCGATAGTTGCTTCCGGGAGCCGGATCCGACCATCTGATCGGACTCATGAAATACACGTACGATTCTCGTGTCCGATTTTTTCTGTACGACGACGACGCCCGGACGATACTTACGATTCTGACATCCGATCCGATAGTCTGATCGTACGTGTAATTCATGTTCAAACAAATGTATGACGCGGAGGCCTTCAGATAGTATGATCAGACTATCGGAACCGACTATCGGAGGCAAGTATCGGACGTGTATTTGGGCTCTAATTCGACACAATGTTGTTTTCCGACTTCCGAGCGGGCGAAGTCGCCAGCACAGCTAGTTAAAATAACTTCCAAGTTCCACCTGTACTTACAAGTACGTACCTACATAGTTTTAATGTAAGACATGACATCACCCCGTTTGGAACACTTGTGCAATCAAAGTACAGTCAAGTACAACGTTATCTGTGTTAATAACGGTATTGCGATATAAAAGATCTATTGGAAGGAGATTGGTTGATCGAATGAGTATGATAGATATCTGCGTCTATAAATTGTTAAGGTGTGTTTTTTGTAGTAAAATGTCTTTGAGTTAAGTTCCTCGCTGTTTGGTCTAAGAAAAAAACCTTTTAGAGGTAAAATCCTTAGGAAGAGCCCCGAGGGTGTCGAAACATGTGATATTTGTATTCACGGAATAGAAAAAACATGTGGAAACGCACACGCGCACGCGGCTATCACGCGTGTGTCACAATTATGCGGAGATCCGCAACGCTGTCTCATGTGATTAGTTACACGACGCGACGTCTCGAACTTATACGTAAAATATTAGAATCATGCCTTATTGTGCTATTTTAACATGTAAAAATGATAGCAGAACAAAAAAAAAGGATTTCACAGAAGTGTTTAAAGTATAATACTTTGATATAATCTTTTACTTAATTGTTATGTCAGTTTGGTGACACTGGTTCCTGAATTAAGGAAGTATGAGGGCACTTTCACTTGTTTTTCCTATTTATTTTTTGTATTACCTACTTCATCTGATTTGCTGCAGAAATAAGCAACAGGAGACTTCAAAAAAAAAATTACATTCTCTATTCGAAGTGTATTTTTTTTTCTTTTCCAATTCTACATGCGAGAACGTTTACGTACTTCAATCCAGAAGCTTAAAGAAGAAGAAATAGGTAAAAAAGCTAAACTAACCTAATCAAGCGCAAGAGAGAAGCATTTGCTTACATATTCGTTTCTCGCAACTTTATCTTATATGACGCGATTGTCAAATAAGATAAAATACTTAACGAAACAGCAAAAATACTGACAATGTGCAAAAATATACTACCTAATCATAATCATTTAATATTATTAATCAGATAACATAATACCAAACGAGGTTAAGAGCTAAAAATAAAACATAAATAATAATGTCAATGATAATCGCTTTTTTATTATAAATCGGAAGATTGTATCGAGCGCAGGAAATACCTACCTGTGACAAAAGCGTTGCGTAACTGACTGTACTGTGAGCACATTACATTGTTCTAATTTCATAATAAATTTTAAGTAAAGCATTTTGTACTTTTTTATTTGTGCAGCATTCCAATATTAAATTTGAGCGACACTCGACACGTAAAAAAACTTCCGTCTTAAAAAACAAAAAAAAAATATGACACTTCTGTAGGTATTTTCATTCCAACCTACTCCGAAATTAATAATTACAATAATTTTAGATTAAAGTTCTCAAAGTTCTCTGCGCGTTGGACCTGTGTCCCCCGTATGCCTTCCAAAGGACCGGACATCTTCCGCACGGAAGATGAGCCGTGATTCTAGAGAGATACAAATAATAATATTACAAGCCTCTAAAATGGTGACCCCGACGTGATTATTTGTTATTAGGTAGTGCAGTAAACCAGTTACAATAAAAAATGACACGTTTTTATTGGGGTGCATTACAGGGCTTCCACGAGTGATTCAAGGTTACTGGTTATTGGACACGATCCCGTGGTAGGATTGTGTAGCACATGTTATCCTCTACCTCTGCGGCCGGCAACAAGCGGCCCGCGGGCAGCATGCGGCCCGCGAAGCGTCTTGGTGCGGCCCGCATGATTCTCGCCTCAACGCACGTGACAGACGATATCATACACAACAAAGTGAAAGGGAGCGAGAACTACTGCTGACATACAGCCCAAGTGCGGCCCACACTAGTCTCCACGTAAAATATTTGGTCCTCTTACAACAAAAGGTTGCCGACCCATGCTCTACCTAATAACCCAGTAATGCTTCATACAAAAGTGAATCATGTTCGAGATATTAAGAAGAAAAAAGTTTTAAGTAAATTATAAACCGAAAACAGTCGGCCCCGCTACCAGCTTTGCTGATTGGCTAATCTTTTGACCACAGCATGAACTATTCTTATGAACTCGTGCGAACGAGTAGAGAAGATTCATACAACACTGTATGAAACCCTACACTAAGGTGAATGCGATCAATAGCCCGCATTTTTTTTTTTGTTTTATTTTTGAGTCTATGTTGGTTTTATTTTCTACATTTACCGTGCCTGCATTACCTGACGATATTAGCTATAACTGTAATGATAGATTCACTCCTACACGATTATGTTAGCTCTCTATGACTCGCGATTGATTAATAAACATCCAAACTAACAAACATTCAAACTTTCACATAGGATTTTACTTTCCACAAGTTTCGTGAGAATAAGGTTAGCAAAATTCTACGTGCATGATAATCCAAAACCAAGCTACAAACATTAATATTGCAAAGGAGGGTAGTTATGCCTGAATGTTAAGATCTTGCCCCCACCGCGGTCGGAATACGAATGAATGTTTAATAGCGCATTAAAATTCACATCGACTTCGTGTGTTTAGGCAAACTATAGTAAAAACCTTTTCGATTGAAATTCGGCGTTATCAGTTTTTGGAGGGAAGTCATTGGTGACTTTGTGACTCATATGTATATGGATCATCACAATAATAAAATAAAATGATTGTTGATATCACGGTCCCACGTGACGAGAACCTCGTGAAAGCTGAAAAAGACAAACAAATTAAATGTCTTGATTTAGCACACGATGTTGTCGGCATGTGGGATGTAGACTCAGCAGTCTTTGTCCCGATAGTCGTTACGGCGAATGGCCAAGAGCCTCGATCAACACCTATGAGGCTCTCGTTGGGCGGCTGGATCAAGGGCTTGATACAGAAAGCACTACTCCTTGACACGGCACGCATAGTGAGGAGGTTCCTTTCTCTGGAGCCCTGACTATCGGCAGCTTGGACCCTGTTCCCGATGCCGGTGGGCTACTAGGTATTTTTTATATTTATAAATTATTGTTTTTTTTTTTTTAATATATACTTATGTAGGTATTTAAAAATATAAGTAATTTGAAAATGAATAAACGAAAAATAAAAAAAATGTATGGAATTCTGGGCTATTATTCCTACAGATAGGTACTTACAGTACGCCACAACTAAGAAATTACATCGATGTAACTGATCGAAAAACCAATGGCAGTCTCTCATTTTCGCGCCACTCACACTTATTGCGTCAGCGTAAAGATAATTTTTTACTGCAGTACTAATAAACATTCGTGGTCATCAAGTCGCACTCAGTTCAGAAGTGATCGGTTTTACGAACTTTGCCGATGCGACTTCTTAGTAGTGTCTATACAATTAATAATCGTGGATAAAACTACTCATACGACTTTTTGGGGTGCGTGTATGTACGTCCGACGCACCCAGGGTATTCAGCCCCGCTAGGTTGCTCACTGGCAAATCTTTTCACCACGGCATCATATAGCTTGTGTCGACATGAAAGACCAAAGGTCTGGCTCGTAAATTGACGATTGCAGCTTGAAAATACTACAAGTATAAAAGCAATAAGAACAACGCCGTCCGGCTTACTGTCCTCGCCGACGAGGCCCGTCGCGACGTCCCACCGCCGCCGGTCACGAACCATCGCGCTCTCCCGTCGTGGAGCCGGTCGTCCCTTCAGACTCCGCAGTCACACTGATAATTCAGCCCTCATCAAGCTGTCTCCGTTTTTTTTTCTGATGAATTTATTTGGTAGATTAAGTGAGTGTATATTATTGAGCTGCCTAATTTGCGCCCCCCTAGGTCCGTCATCTCTGGCAGCCGCCCTTATGGCTAGCCCTTAGATACGGCAAGTGATTATACTCCAGGTAAACATAAAAGGAATTCCTGCTGAGGTCGCCGGTATGCCTGTTCAAACAAGGCATACTAAAGTGAATTAAGAATGCAAATTTTGACCTACTCATTGTGTATTGCTTGCACAGGTTGCTTCCTGAATGTACAGTCACCTAAATAGTACAATTAGCATAATCCCCCAAATCGACGGGTCCTACGTATACTAGTATAAGTGCAAAAACCCAACTTTACAGGAGAGCGGTTTAAAGGTTCGAAAGCTTTTAACTTTGACATAAATCAATAGAAATATTTGAAGTTTTGGAAGGGACCATACCTCACCATTTGAAAATTTCGTATTTTCGTTTCATATTTACGTCAAATTTAATGTCTTTAGAACCTTTATACCGACCTCCTGAAAAACTGGGATTTTACACTTGCACTAGTATATGTAGGACCCGTCGAAATAGGGCAATTAAAACCTCTATTTATAACTATTTACTTAAGTACTGTTTCGTTGGTCTAGGGGTCGCAAGCGCGACTGCTGAGCGTGAGGTCCTAGGTTCAATCCCCAGGTCGGGAAGTGTTTTTTTTTTTATTTGACTTGTTCGCGCTTGACCCTTGTCGCACCTGATGGTAAGCGCAGACAGGGTCTAAGATGGAGCACACGAATCCAAGTAACAGAGATATAGGGAGATTCCCCTATACCCCTCTGGTTCTCACATACACACGACGGAACACAGTAAACTGCTTGGCGCCGGACTTTAATGTGAGGGTGTTAGCTAGCCAGGCGGACCGTACAGATCCTACCACCAAGCAAAAACACTATACTCACGTGCGCTTTTAGGGTTCTGGTCTCAAAGGGTGCCAACGGGATCCTATTACTAAGCCTACGCCGTCCGTCTGTTTGTCACAGGGCTTTATATTTTTAACCCTAATAAGTAGCCAGTTTAAATTTTCACAAAATATGTGGTGTGAATGGCCTCTATCATGACATATAATAAGTAATAATAAATCTAAACTCAAAGGTGGTTCCCATACAAAAAAACCTCGAAAAAAAAAGCATTTTTTCAACGTATTTTGTTCCTGCTCTGTGTCGTCGTGCTTTCATTAATTTACGCGTGACTTCTAAATATTTCACAACCGCAAGAAAAACAAAGTTTTTTTTTTTTAAGCTAAGTCTCATGCAGGATTACTTAATCTATACCTACCAGTAAAAGATCATGTGGTTTTAAGGAATTACACGAATTCGTTTACTCGCTGTATAGTTAAATAAAAAGTAATAAAAACAGTAATTTCAGAAACATCACTGGCGTGCGAGCACGGATCTTTTATCGAGTCGATTCGAGAAATGTATCTATTCTAAACGTCAAATTTGACATAAAATATAGATAAAATGACAGCAGTTGTCGTTTTATCTGTAACTGTCAAATTTGACGTTTAGAATAGATAAATTTCTCGAATCTACTCAATAAAAGATCCGTGCTCGCACTGCTGGTACGGAATCCTTAGTGCGCAAGTCCGACTCGAACTGGCCGGTTTTATCAGGATTGCCGGACTAGTTTCGGACCCAAACTCGCATACCGAACTAGTCGGGGAATCCCCGAATAAAACCGGCCAAGTGCGAGTCGGAGCTGCACCCTAAAAATGCAACCCAAGCCAACCATAAATAATCTTAAACCTCTACACATTGAAAACCAGAGCAATCTAAATGAACATATAATTACACGTCGCCAGACGAGAATAAAGACAAAAGGTTAGAACAATAACAAACACACGGTCTGATTCACGACAACCTGTACCTGACAGTGTTTTTATAAGTAGTATAAGACACTTGGCATACTCGCTATGAAGCTGAGTTACAGTTTAATCTTAGAGTAGTGTTTGAATGCCAAGCTCCAGATGTGCTGCTGGGGGTCTTGACTGATAATTAAAACTACTAAACTTGAAAACATCTAATTCGTAACAAAATTAGACAAGTAAATTACTTTATCATCCCCGGAGTCATCTCGTAACAGTCAATTAAAGAGAAATTAGTAACAACTCAAGTCGTAGGCGTTGGGCCAACAACCTGTCACTCACTAATTACTTACATGCAATCAAAATGCTTGAACCCAATACGTCATACAGCACTTAAGATAGGGACACCTTTCAACGAAGCTTAACACATTCGAGTACACCACACTTTTCATAGAGCTCATATGCCATGCCGCCATTCCTATTGATAATGGACCTTCCAGGATGCGTATTTCCGTATATTACTTAAATAAAAACTAATCAACGTTTTCACTACGCAAAGAATGAAGTACCTACCTACCTAACATATATTTTATTTTTATGAATTTTCGCTCACAAAAATATACAGGCTGTTATCGCTAGTGGGTAACACTGGGCAATGTTGATAAAGGAAGGTAGTCGTCGATATGGATGAACGCACCCGAGGTTATAAAGGCGGTGGTCATTCGACGAAGCGAGAGCATTCTGTGTAGATCAGCTGAAGAAGTCTGACCATTTATATCTGTCTAGCTTGTCCTTATTATAAGATCTTGTAATAATTGTGTAAAGTATTATTTGTGATCTAGTTCATGTTACTAATACTAACCCAAATACAAGTACTCTCAGTGGTGGAGAGTCTATGTTGGTTTTATTTACTATATTTACCTTGCTCGCAATCTTGACGTACCGTTATTAGCTATAACTGTAATGATAGAATCACCCCTGAACGATTATGTTGTTGTGTCTTTTACAAGGCTGTAAACGAATTCGTGTAATTCCTTCAAACCGCGTGGTCGACTGGTGACATTGATTGACCCTGGATAGGTTTTTCTTAGAAAAAACAAAAAAAGTTTTGAAAAAATTAACCATGGTATTCTGCATCTGAGTAATTTTAGCGTCCCCAGTTAACTGCGTGGAGCGACATCGCGTTAGTCGTGCCCATCAGATATGTCGCCGTGCCTTCATTAATTTATGCAAGGCATCGAAATTTAGGAAGAAAAAAAGTTATTTTTTTTATTTTTAATCAATCTAAATCCCGTTCGGGGTTAATCTATACCATTAATAGATCATGTAGGAATTACACGAATTCGTTAACACCCTGTAGACAGATAAGTGATCTAGTATATTCCGTGTGGCTTCCCGCAAAAAAATAGGCCGCCTGAGGTTGTTGTAGAAGGCGGCTAATGGATCACGCCAAGACGAAAGGCAATCCTCCTATATCCTCATTCTAAACAAAGATAATGGTCCATTTGACACAAGTTACAGCAAAGTTTAAGTAGGTACGCTTCATAGACCTCAGTCTATGCATTGTCGAAGACTAGACTCCATATAAATTCAATGGTGGACGTTTATAGGCTAATAATGATAGTCTTAAATGGGAATCTGGAATCCAGCGCGCACGCGTCCAAAGTTGCAGGAAAGTCGCAAAGTAAACACAATACCTAACTATTTAGAATTGAACGAGTTGGGAAAACCGCCAGCTTTATTTTAGTTTTCATTACCACATATAAAACGGTACTTTACCTAAAAATAAACAACTTGAAATTCCCATACACACAAAGTTTCAAATTGTGTATGTAATTTATAGTCAAACATTCTCTTGACGGTTGCTTTTCACACGATTTAATTATCAACTAAGTAAGACTGCGCCACTAACCTATACAAAAATGTAATGTTTAACTCTGCTAGTCCTACTTTCTTTAATGGGCGTTGTTAAAATGTTAGATAGTGAAGATTATCATAGTGATTTTGAGTACGCACCTCATAATTTGTGGTACCGTTTCGGCACCATGTGTACCATCTATCTACTTATACATATACAGTGTGTCCGGTCATGGACTAGCGAAATTCTAGGTACTTATAACAACTATTCTAGTACACAAATACACTATATACTAGGGTCCAATCCACTTCCATTTTTTTGTGGAGATATTCTGTACGTGTGTACAAAAAAGTCATATCTCTCCAAGTTTTGGTCCTACTGAGATAAAAGTAGGCTTATTCGGAGGGCAAGAATATTGTCTATCGTTTATATTACGATACCATGGGTTCACATTATCATAACTTTAAGATAGAGAATATCTCAACAAAAAAGCAAAATGGCTGTCAAATAGCGGGGAAGTGGATTGAACCCTAGTTCGTAGTGTATTTGTGTACTAGAATAGTTTCTCTATAAGTAACTAGAATATCGCTAGTCCATAACCGAACACATTGTATAATAAATCTATAGACTTGGCGTGTCTGTTCATTAATGTAAATATTAAAAAAAAAACAGGTTGGTTAAACCAATCGAATGCATTTCGATCATTTTTGGATTTTTTGTCTGTTTGTCGGTTTGTTTGTACACGCATCACGTAAAAATTACTGACTCAATATGGTTGACTTTTATATGTAGACAAATATTGTGCGTATCTCGGAGTAACATTTAGTTTTTGTTTCATCGTAATCGGTTCACTCAATCAAAAGATATCAGAATTAAAGTTATCAAGAAGTTTAGTTATTGCGGCACAATAATGGTTTTCGACTTCCACGCGGACGGAGTCGCGGGCACAACTACTTAATTAACTTTAGTAAAGCATTTCTTTAAAAAAAACTTAGTCTTCAGGCGTAAGATTTACTAGCTGATAAGTCATTGTAATTAAACAATAAATTAAGATGGTAACTACCTACTTTTGCATGCTGTATTAAAGTAAATTGTACAAGAATTCTTTGACAAATTGTAACAACACCTGATTTTGTAGTGCGAACCATTAATTTTGTAGTGAAAAGCTTGTTTTTTAAGTGTACCTTCAACATGTTTTGTTGTTATTTTCATAATTTTCTCCCATAAATTAATATGACATGTACTTACTTAATTTTTAATTCAGGTCAACATGTAGCCCTAGGGCGTAAATTCTTACGTCAGTAATTCAACCAGTTCTCTACTGCGCCCAATGTGACCGCGCCTTACACGCAATTATAATTAATTAATTAACATATTAATTATTATTCCTAGGTAATTAGGTGAAATGCATTGTTTCAATTTTTTTTTATTCTTGTTTATTACGTGCTAATGAAAACAATGAGACGTATTTAGTTCACAAGTTATTTAGTGTTCAAAGCTAAGTAAGTTTCCTCGTGTGGGGTCGGTTTAGAATATAAAACTTCCTCACCGCATGCTGGGAATAGACGCGTGTTGTAAGATTCAACAAAATCCAGCACGCGACGTGTAGGATCTATACGGTCCACCTGGCCAGCTACCACCCTCACATTAAAGTGCCGGACAAGCAGTTTACTGTGTTCCGTCGTGTGTATGTGAGAGCCAGGGGGGTATAGGGGAATTTCTCTATACTCCTGTTACTTGGATTCGTGTGCCCCATATTAGACCCTGACTGAAAATAAGGCTCAATTTCGTATGCACATACTACTAGGTATTAGATGAATGAATGTCCTGCTTGCCCGGAGGTAACAGACCTGCTTGTTAAGCAACGAGTTGCTGGTTCAAACTGAGGCATATACCAATGTGACTTTTTCAATGTCATATGTACTTTCTTAGTTAATCTAAGACGCCACTGACATATGGTAAAGAAAAACATCGTGAGGAAACCTGAACTTTAATGGTCTGAAGTCAACCTGCAATGAGCAAGCGTGGTAATGAATGCTCGTTCCTTCTCTGTATGAGAAGAGGCCTTTGCCCAGCAGTGAAACAGTTACAGGCTGATTTATTTATGTTTTTATATTAGACACATTGGTTACTTTAGTTAGAGAGTGAGGTTTAAGTATGTGGTACTATTATTATTCCGTGCAAGAGGTCAAAACCAGTTTTGTGCATAAATTCCAGGATAATGATTATAATTCTTGAATACATAGCTATTTTTATGTTCAATAGGTACCTTTATGTCATTGATGTGGTTGTAAACCACACACACCAAAACAAAGAAGGGGAAAACTTTAGGAAATAACAAAAAAAAAGTAAAATAATTACTGTTTTGAGTTAAGTAAGTATTTTATTAGAAAACAATGTCTATACCATGATGGTTTGAAATAGTAATCTGCATATTTTACAACTTCCAAGATTTCTGACTCAACTTCATTGTGATGATTTATCATCATCCTGATTAATATTAACTGCTAATTAAAACAAGTGTTCTTTCATGATTCAATCGTGATAATATTGTTGGAACTGAAATAAGTACTTCTATATGGATTTTGAAGTGCAAAGTAGATTCCTCAAGCATGTAAGAAATGTTTACTTGAATTAGAAATGTTTGAAGAAATTTACAAAATGACCAAGCTGTCAGAATGTATCTTTGGATGAACTGAGATGGTAAATTGATTTCTTTAAAGGAGCCCAATTTTGCATGATGGAACAATTTGTAACTCAGTTAGTTGATAAACTGATGTTTTTATATGATAATTATTTAATCAAGTACACATGTTGCATTTATTAAATGTTACATACAACTTGTTCCAATTTAATAATAGTGTACAAAAAACTTATTATTCTGTATGCGGGTGATTCTACGATAAGAGGTAACTTGTGCGGCAATCAGTTTAAAATTGCTTTTTTATTCTAAATGTTGCTGTTTTTTGCAATGAATCATATCATCTTAATGTAATTTATAAATAACATCACAATTAAATGCCCTATTAAAGCACATATTTCTGAAATTTGAAGCTGAAGCTTAAAAAAGTATCTACCCTGGCCTGTCCTCTTGTCGGTTTTAGTTCAACTTGCAGACAGTACATAGGTTATTTGTATCAGTTGCTAAACAAAGTATGTTTGACACGAAATTAAATAAATATACTTAAGTAGTATTAAATAAAAAGACGGCAAAAGTTGTTTATTTTTAATAATTTTTAAACTTAATTTTTGTCCCACTTTTTTTGTGTATCTACCCTGGCAAATTTCGTTCCGTTAATATAAGCGTAAATATAAGACAGCTATATTCTGAACTGCGCTCAAGGACATCTATCGACGTGAAGTTATCAAAACTAAACACGCGAGTCGTTAGAGTGCCGCTATTTTTTAGTTGTTGCGACATGACAGTGCGGAGTCGTGCTTTCGCAAGGTCATTGTATCTCTCCACTGGTCAGTTATAAAAGTTGTAACATTTATTGAATGTATTTGCATTTACTGCCCTAATTTAATAATACTGTAACAGTTAAAGTGTAGTATATAATTAAGCTCAAAAAAACTTACGTCAATTAAAACAATTTAATTTTTCATGAAAACATCTCTCCCCTGTCGTGTTTCCCCTGGGAATAAAACTGCCAGGGGAGAGATTCACTGACCAGGGGAGATAATATATTTGTGCAAACTAACTCAGATGTAGCTAATTTCTACCAACGTGAAAAAAATTGAAGATTGTGGAAGTATATTAACGACCTGGGCTGCAGAAAGCAAAAAAACTAGCAATTTGAAGTCCCAATGTTGTGGAGACAACCGTCAAATCACGCTACGGACTGTTACTTTTGCCTCACAAAAACTTTAGATTTTAACAACAAAAACAAGAAGCATATACAATACCCTGATATTGCGTCAGTCACAAAACCTGTGTTGTATTCTAACGGACTACCCATCATTGGATTACCTATCATTGCCCAGCAGTTCTAGTAGAGAAAATGAACTAGAGCACAAAAAAATTATTCAAAAATGTTTTTTAAGGATTGATAGTTGCAAAAATGTGTAATAGAGATATAATAAATATTTTAAAAACTTGATGTCCTAATTTTTTTCCACTTCAGTATCCAATTTAGGGTTAATTATTCTACCGATACACATTGGTTTCATCTATGGGCAAAAACCGTTGTAAAGTAGTGTAATTAGTATGAAAGTCTGACAAAAATGATAGTCTGATTATAACTGATAAGCACAATGTTTAATAAAAGTTGATCTAATTTACTTTATTATTATTTTATTGCATCAAATTCTCTCCCCTGCCCGATGTATTTACCCTGGCCTTCTAAAAAGTACCAAAATATGTAATAAATTGACTTGCCCTTACATGAAAAGGTACATAAACGGGACAAAAATCGTAATATAAGTATTTAATGAAAAAAATCCCATTTTGCTCCTTGGCCGTATCCTCTATGGACTTGAAACCTCTTATCGTAGAATCACCCATGCAAATTCTGTAATTGCAGATGTCATGTCACAGATAAGCAAGTGTTTGAAATATTACAAACGGAACTTTATAAGTATGTATTTTTTTAATGTGAAAGCATTTGGGTACAATGCCTATATCGTCAGTGACCAGTGAAAACCTTGTGAATGCCAAAAACCAAATTTTATAGGAGATTAAAGAAACCGTTTCCTGAAAAAATTGTAAGAACATTCAGTGTTTTTTTTTTATTTTATTATAAATTAACCATACTTAGTAGATACTTACTACTTAAATCATATTTTTTTTGTACTTTGAACATGAAAAAAGTTTTTGTTTAATTTCTCGATATTTTTTTCAAGTAAACCTCTTTTTTTAAATTCGAATTACAAGGTTTTTTTGGCAAAAAATAGGATTTTTGTCATTAAATACAGGGTTATCAGCAATTAAACAGTTGCATTATTCATAATCAACTTCTTTATTTGCATTCAAATTGAACTCAGACCAGCCATAAATATGGGTTGCGAGGTTTTCTTACTAAATATGGCATAAAACGTGTTTAACCAAAATTACTATTTACGAGGTTCTTCACTGGTCGCCAACGTTAAGTAGATATGAATAGATAGATTATAATCTGTAGCAAAATAGTGCCTAGAGACAATAACGTTTATTTTTATCAGCGAAAACATCATCTGGGTCACAGTAATACAATTATCAAAAATGTTTCCCAATCATAACACGATCGTAAATAGGCGTCAATGATATTAAATATTAAGTTATAGTTTTACTTTGGCGCACAAATACGGTCAACCAATGAGCAGAAGCCGTTCATTCACGCCCTCGCAATTAAATTGACAGCAGATAAACCTTGAAAACACTACGAAAGCGCGCTCCAGTCGCCCAATTTCACACATTTTTAAACCATAATATTGATAATTTCACCGACCTTCAGCGCTTTGGTTCAAAGACAACGGCGCTCCAGACGACGATAGATCCTTCTTCTGTCCGGCTTTTGGCGGATCAGAGTCCGAATCGTCGAACACAAGTGTCCGGACAGACTGGGAACATCGGCGATCCATCGTTACTCTCACTCACTGCACAACACACAGATGCACTAATATTTCCCACATTTATCAACCCTCTAGATAACTTTACGATTTCACGGTCTATTTACATGACACCGTTAATGTTAAGCGTACGTAAACATTGTTTAAAATCAAGGTATTTATAAACGATTGTTAATGCAAATATTTTCTATGTCATGATAAATAACGCGACACACGACTTCGCACAAATTGAAAAATGACACTTTTGAATTGAAGGGCTAACCAGTATTGCCAGCCATTAGATAGAGAAAAAGTCCCCAAAGTGTTGTCAATACTAAATAATGGAAATTGTTACCTTGAAATCTGTTACTGATGTAAATAAATTCATTCTCAATACGCCTTTAACTCAAAGCAAATATTCTAGGAATTAATAGTAAGGCATTTGGATGCATTTTAAACGTCAATTAATTATTTTAATTATTTAAAATAAATTGATTCCAAAAGAAATAAACGTAGGAAAAAATATTTTGATCATGGCGATTCTAAAATCGCGTTCCAGTTTTCACCTCTTTTTTATTTTGTAACATGGTATCAATTTGCATGCATTGTTAATTAATTTTCATTAAGACTATGAACCACTATTTCAGCAAAATAAAATTGTAAAATTGTTGTGACGGAGTGTGACGAGCAAATCAGCTCTATGGTGTTAAAATTACGAATTATTTTATTTTCTATTTATAAATTAACGTATGAATTAAGAATGAACTCACAAGCTTTTAAGTTTTCTTACGTTGTTATTAATACTCGTGATTTTTGTTCACGATGAAAAGAGTGTTCACGATGGAAAGATGATAACTTACACTTTACTTTTTGATGAGAATAGTGTTCTGTATTTGAAATATTTAACTAATATTTTTCAACATTTTGAATTATGTTTAAGCTGGAATGTACATGGACTCACTAACAATATGTTAACACCTTATCTGTAATACCTCATTATACGCAAATAAATAGTTTGATTCTATTCTATTCCAACATTAAAAATCAAAAGTAATCAGAACGATTAATTCAATATTTACACCAGCAATATTTACATAATTACAATATTACATATTTTTTCAAGTTTTATTTATTTATTTACTAAGGTTCACCCACAGCACATATACAGGAAGACTTTGAATTCGTTGGCAATATTTTAGTCCAAGAATCTAATTGCGGAACAAATAATAACTAAAGCTAGTAAAGTGTTCAAAAATAATAACCCAGAGTTTTCCCAACATTATCAAAAAAATAAAAAGGGTCAAATTGTGATTGCGCGCTATTTAAAATGTACGGGTGCCGTGTGTGAGTGTGTGTGACACGTACGCACACACGCGCCATCACCGTCGACGCGAGCCATTCATTTTTTGCGCGGGACGGAGCGCGTGCGGCACGCCGGCGTCGCTTTGATTGCGGTCGCGAACCCGCGGATCGCGATGTAGCAGCTTCGATATTCCTACGGAACTAACGTGTAACTCGTACTTAAATTAAATTATTTAAGTAGTTAGGTCCGAAAGAAATTAAAATCATGACAGAAAGCCCTGAAGCACAATAGCGCCCGTTTGTCTAAGCCACAAACACGAGAAAGCAAATTAAAAATGGGGGCCACTTCTACGCACCAATCAATGAAATATGGCAGCTTGCACATGACATCATAATAAGTTATGCTACGTAATAATTGTCAGCACTGTTGGCAAAGTGGCTGAGTGTGTGGCTGCTGCGTTACGTGTCGCGAATTCGATTTCCGCATAGAAAGATGTACGTGTTGAGTTTGTAAACGCACCCAGCACATTACCTACAAAAGTAATTAAGTACAAGCGCTGGGAATGTTTTAAAAAAAGACAGAGGAAGAATTGGAAAATTGGAAGTGATTTAAACTTTTACTTCGGTGTTCAAAGTAAAACTTATTCTTAGCAAAAGTTTCAAATTACATGTGCAATGACTGTAATATCATTAAAAATGAATTGAATGAAACAGCTGATTAGAGTTATTTAGAAAAGTACCTACAGCGTTGCAGCGCGTGAACTTTGGTGAAACAGCTGATTGGGACTACGCGGCCGGGCGGCGTGCGCGTTTGTGTTGTACCTACTGCGTCGACCGCGTGTGAACTTTGGTGAAACAGCTGATTGGGACTACGTGGCCGGCGTGCGCGTGTGTTTGTAATTATTTAGTACAGTACCTTAACTACTACGTTTTAGTTTAGTACTTAGGAGGTACTTACCTACGTGTACTTTAAGAGGTGCTCGAAGTGTTCACTTGTTCTTTGTACACACAGCTCAGCACGGCGCCTATGGCTTCTTTTCACGTTTTGCAAAACAAATGTACGCGATTTAACAATTATTATTTCGAATGCCGTAACAATCCTTTCGCTTAACTGTTCGCGACTTTCACTTTATTGCTCGTGCACTAGTCTTTTAAATTAACCCCACAAAAAAAAAAAAACTAAGGGCGTCAGGTCAGGCGACCGCGCAGGCCAAGGTACAGGCCCGCCGCGTCCTATCCAACGCTTGCCGAAGCTTCGGTCGAGGAACGCGCGAACATCCCGCTGGTAGTGTCATGTTGGTAGTACAGCTCGGACTGATAGCTTTCAGGCACGTTCTGCAGCTGCTCTTCCACGGAGGTCTCTTGGCACTTGGGCATACGTTATTACGTGGAATGATGCAAAATCCAGTAAGTTTTGAGTTGACCTCAATATTCGGTCTCTTGATTCATCGGGATAGAACATCAGACGGGTTCGCGGAAAACTGTGCGTTCGGTCGTAAAACAAGACCATATCCAGGTATTGCTGGTTCGTGTACACTGTTCTACGTGGTCGTGGCATGTTACTTACGGTTTACGGTTCACAGAATCTTTCGCGAATTACACGTCATGCACTTGACCTATTAAACGCGTGACTGGAGCGGCGCAGGCGACGCCGCGCATGCATTTCTTTGCTCGAGAGGGGGCGGCCGCACCCCGCGGCCCCGCAGATGAGCGCGGGGATCGATCGAGAGGCCCGATGTGGGTAACTTTGTTCATGCCGAATATTGTTTGGCGGCATTTCTTTTCAAGGACATGCCTACTGAATGAGAGCTCGTACTCGCACCTACATTGTAGCGTAAGTAATAAGACCGCGTAGTAAACTGGTATACTAGCATTACTAGCGGACGCATCTTGATACTTTAAATTTATTAAAGTTTTAATTATCATTTTTACTATTTATTTTTTTATCGTGTTTATTAATTTTGGACTTTATGTAGGTAAATGACAAGATATATCACGTTTTTAAAATTAATAATTTGACAATTTTAATACACGATATTATGGGCTTAAATACATTAGTATCATGGGTAGAATACGGGGTTAAAATATTGCCAATGAATTAAAAGTCACGCTGTATACACAAACACACAATAAATTTTAAGGTAACATTCTAATATATGTGCCAATTACAGGTAAACACAACATTTACAAGAGAGACGCCAGATTACTGCT
Source organism: Amphipyra tragopoginis (assembly GCA_905220435.1). Taxonomy (NCBI): domain Eukaryota; kingdom Metazoa; phylum Arthropoda; class Insecta; order Lepidoptera; family Noctuidae; genus Amphipyra; species Amphipyra tragopoginis. The sequence goes on along the minus strand of HG992017.1, from coordinate 15,198,271 downwards.
TAGTTGCTAACTTAAGTACTATCAATTAAAAACAATTTAAATAGAGAACAACAAAAACATAAAAGAAAATAAAAATACAATAATGACAATAATTAAAACAAAATAAACAAAAACAAAAAGCACATTCTATTAAGTTCCAGCTATTATGATTGATTGGTATGTAGGGAGGCCAAGATTCTTGATTTAAACTTTACCCTAGAGTCATTATATATATCTGCTTCGGGTACGGACTTATTGAATGAGTTAAGGTTGTCACACATCTTAACGAGTGGTGAGTTGAGACCTATGTTTGTACAGGTAGTAGGGTGCTGTAACAATCTGGTAATGGGAAAGCGTGGAATTCTGCGCGGAACATTCAATAAAATGCGCGATAGCAATTCACTACAGTCTATGTGGCCGTTCACCAGTTTGTAAAGGAACATAATGCTATGCATAATTCTCCGTTGACGTAGTGAGGTCATCTTAAAGAGTTCGTGCATAGTTTTGGCGTTTTTTGACTATTTTTGTACTCTTCTACATTATACGTATGCTAAAGAATATACAATTTTTTTAAGAACATTGCAAACAAAAACAGCATTTTTCTAACTGGTATCCCAACTTAAACAGGTATAAAATCCTTCATCCTTTAATTTTTTTCTAATTTTTAAAACAGCGCCATCTGTCGCTAACTTTTGCGAATTCTCAGAACATGAGTATACCTTATAAGAAAATTAACTAAAATTGACAGCTTAATGTTGCCATATCTCCGCCATTAACTAAATAGATCTTTTGATTTATCCATTTTTATCTAATTCCTACAAGTTAATTTGAGACAATTAAAATAAGTAGACTGAATTAAGAATATTCATTTACAAAAAAGGCACTAAATATGTTTTATTTTTTTGAGTGTGCTACGCCATCTATTGACCTTTCTTGCCAAAATAAAGTTGTTCCGTCAAAAGAAACGGAAAAACACGAGTGTGCGTCGCCTCGGTAGATATCAGTTGAATTATTCGGCTAAAATGCCCTGGCACGGGCATACGTAGTCGTCGGTCCGCCATTACGACGCAGCCGAAGACACGTTCGTCGTATTTAGTTAAATATTTTCGTTTATAAATGAGTAATAACGCTCATGAACTAAGTAATCGACTTCTGAATGCGTTGGATAACAATTACAATGTAAGTTTCAGAGTTTTGATGATCGTAAGTCCGATAAACTAGTCGAGATACGAAACGGTCCACGAGCCCATGACACCCGATTCGATGTTGCGATTCGGACACTCGCGAGGTTGTCTCGGGAGTCCCTTGTGCTGTGCTATGATCACGAGATGTGTCGATAACCGTCCAAACAATAAATCGGAATAAAGTGCGGATCGCGGAGTGGAAACGGACGGAGCGTGTGGATACGTGAGCGTGCGAGTTAGAGGGGCCACTGACGTCGCCAGCCCGCCGCCCCGTCCCTCCGTCCCTAGTGCCAAAAATTTTGCAATGTGAAAGTATGGAATTGTGCCACGCGCGACCTTTCCCGTTTATCTTCTCCGTTGGTGTGACTAAGCGACTGGGCTGCTGCGAATATGTTTTTTGTACTGATTGACCTTACGTGAGTACGAACGTAGCTATAGGTGGTGTGGCGGCACCTGGCGCCCCGCGTGCCGTATGCTCCTCCTCATCACGCACTTACCTTCCCAATTGTTTGAATTTGACGGCCTGTTCTTACTTGCTGGTTGTGCAATAAGCAATTGGTCCGTATTTCAACGATTATTTAGAACACTCGTGTTATTTTCTTGGCCTCTGACTGTTGCTAAGGCCTGTTCCCAGCAGGTGAATTGGTTGTAGAGGCTAGTAGCTAATGTTATGACAGCTGTTTTTGAACTATGATAATATTATCTTCATAATTGTTATCATTTAGTTTTGATTATTTTAATTTGATGTCAGATAACTCATCCTTTGTGAACGCTTTTTCTTTTCTTGTTCGGTTTGATTGAGTTGCCTGTCTAAATATAAGATTGATTTAGGTTATTCTGATCAGAAATTCAACATGATCAGTGTTGAATTGAGATAAAAATTGAGAAGGGTAGTTGCAGGTTGTTGAAAGTCGATGCAACATGATGTTGTGTTGCAATGAAATATATTTATGCATTATGTTAGCACTGTACATCAAATACATAGACACTTTCAAGCACGTTTAGGGTTCTAATCTGAGGGATTGTGCCTAAAACACACTTGTAAAATTTCATAGGTTATGTAAAGCAACAGTTGACCATGCAACATATCAGTAATCCAGAAGAACCACAGTTTATATTCACATCTCTTGCGGAAACATGTAAATTGATTACATAAACCATCACATTAACCATGAAAAAGTTACATTCAGACATTAAGGATAAATAATTTTGATTTCTGTAAATAAATCTGTTACAGACACTTTTACAAGTTGTTGGTGCCGATTCTGTTATGGACAAACTAAACTTAATTTAGACTATTGCCATCTTTTTCACTCTAATAAAATAAGAAAGAGACATACGTAAATACGAGCTGTCAAATTTAGTTGAACTAAAAGTTCCATAAATTTAGACAACATTTAAAACGTGTCGACTAAAAACACGGTGAAGTTCAAGGCGTAAACTAATTTGACATCTTCAACTTAGTTGTTGTCTATCACCGTCCTTTTCTCGCGCTATCTGTTAGTAAAAGATAGCAATTCTCTAATTTTAGTGAAGTTGGTGAACAAGAGAATCAGCATCAATGTAAGTAATGTTTTTTAAGACTAGATGGCGCTGAAATTTCCTACCTGACTAGCTCTGAGAAAAAAAGCCGAACCAAATTAAGAGTACAAGATTTTTTTAAAGTTCAGACATTGTGGTATAAAACTATGCGAGTGTTACAACGTTACACTGGCAGAATTACTAGAATACCTTATGATTATGTTCCTTTTCATTATTTCTCATAGAATGTGAACCTTTCTATGAATTTAAACTAGTTATTATAATGATACTTATTGTTCTGCAAAATAATATCAAAGTAGGGCCAGATATAAGAAGTGCTATCAAGTTTCTGAGAAATATGAGCTACATACACAAGTTGACAAATCCAATGAGCCAGCATTTATATCTTAGTTTCATTTGAAACAAGTGTACATGTTGTATTTCACCAACTATACATTTTGATAAGCTATTTGACAACTACTTATTAAAAATGTACAATAATAGGGTATTTGACTGAAAAAATCTAATTAGTCCGACAGATTATCAAAAAATATTTGACTATTAGTTATGAGCAAAAACTTTGAAAATGTCCCTAGAAATTTTGAAGACGTACCATTGTTTTTGTTATATTAAATTATTGGGCTACTTTTAACCTCACTGTATAACTTTTAATGAGTTACAGGACTAATATTGTTTTTAAAATTAAAGTTTATCCTTTTCAGTCATGCTTTTCTGTACTGAAATGTGACCATCTACAATATTAATGTCTCTGTAAGAGTATCTGGATCTCATAACTGGCAAATATAGATAAATACGGACCAGACTGGTCGATAGAGAAAAAGGTGCGCTTTTACGTAGTATATAAAAGTCAAATTTGGATTCAAGTAGTTATGACAAAGAGGCGATTTTTTATTTATTTTTCCAAAAAAAAAACTTATAATGCTTTAGTGTAAAGTTGCCAATGTCGCTTGCTAATTTTTCCCTTCCAAGCGTCGATATGAAGTCTCCGTTGAATAAAATGTCCTATTTTTTATATTTAAAGTACTTTCCAATCATGACGACTTGATTTGGGGCATCCAGTATACTTACCATACCTTTTTGGGAGATTCCTAATTTCCTATGTCCAGCAGTGGACTGCTAGAGACCATTCTTTATAGAAATCCTGTTTGATATGCCTCATGTAATGTCCAATGTTTTCTGTAACATGTCTCTACCTGTTGCTGATGCAAGCAACACATAATTATTTATCAGAAGATAGGGTAAATGACCTCTTTTATTTATAACTTTAATGAGAAGATTGCCTTCTAATTATGCATAATATTAAACCGCATCTAATTCATTTTGATTGGTGATGATGTCACTCAATTTGGGAATTTAAAAAGCAAAACATTTTTAAAAAAATGTTTGCAGTAAAAAAAACTTAAACACAATTTTTAAACAACAAAATATTCATCCTGTTTATGAACAGGGGGTCTACTCCCTTAGCACGAAGTCCGTAGTTTCGGCCTTAGTTACCAACGTTTCCTACTCCCAATCACCTACAGACATACGATTATTTCGGGGCCCGACAACACGATTTGACAGTTGTCCCTACTACCGATGTGGTTTTGCCCATCCGAAAAGTTGAACCTGACACTTGTTTTGTTCATTCCTACGTTTCGGGCTACTTTCGGACTGGCGATTAACTTCGTTGACGGACTTAGGGAGTAGGCCCCCTGATGCAAAGTATTTTTTTTAATTTTTAATGTACCATATTTCAGTCACTTTTAAAACACTTTGTCCATAGTGAAAGTTGGTTGCAGACCCAACTTGCGCAATTTGACTTGCTTTTGGGTTTAGGGTGAGATTCACAGACCGCAATAAGACTTTACTTTGCTAAGTAAAATAAGCGAGACTTTACTGCCAAGTAAACTAAGCGAGACTTTATTGCCAAGTAAGCGAGACTTTACTGCTAAGTAAAGTGTTTTGTGATTATTCGTATAAAGATAATGTTCATATTCGTATGAAACGCTTATTCACATTTGGTTAAATGAATATGAGCATTATTTGTAAAACAATAAGGTTTATATTTTTATGCAACACTCACTTTACTTAGCTAAGTAAAGTTTTAGACTTTGCGGTTTGTGAAACTCTCCCTTAGTGCTTTAGATTCCTGGGATGACACTCCAATTAGACTGGAAACTGATTCCAACATTACTGACAATAGGCAAGAGTAGTGTACGCACACTGAATTGACACTCATCAGCCTATGATATGTATATGGCTTGGAATTCTATGCATCCCCTTAAGGTAACTTAACTACAAAGTTAACAAGGAAATACTATATATGTATAGGAATATGACAAATATACAACTGTTAGATTTCCTCTAAGTTTAGAGAATTTGCCAGAAAGAAGTTCATATGGCAGCCTCCTCATTCAGAAGATGCCTAATTCCGGCGTTTGTTTTTGCACTCATATGTCATTTGCATTGCGTGCCCATTATGCGGACTATGAGTGCAGCCTCCTTATTCAGAAGTTGCCCAATTCCATGGTGTGGTTTTGCATTAAATGTCGTCTGTATAAGGTTTCTAACCTGTCTACCCACTAGTGACTGAGTGTAGCCTCCTCATTTATAAGATGCTTAATTCCGGCTTGTGGTTTTGCACTCATGTCATTTGTGTAGAGTATCCAACCAGTCTGCCTATTATAGGGAGTATCCAACCAGTCTGCCTATTATAGGGACTGTGAGTGTAGCCTCCTCATTCATAAGTTGCCTAATTCCGGCATGTGGTTTTTAACTCATGGCATTTGTGTAGGGTATCCAAGCAGTGCCCACTATAGGGACTGTGAGTGCAGCCTCCTCATTCAGAAGAACCCTAATTCCATAATAATTATTTGGAAATCCTAATTCCAAATAATAAAACCATAATTAAAATCCTGATTAGTATGTAATAGGATGATTACAGACAAAAATAGATGCTAACTGGAACTACTTGGTTGAGCATGTTAGTAAATAATAGACAGCGTATATCCACCCTTCTTTGAGGACGGGAATTAGATGTGATTTTCCAATGGTTACTTACCTTAGTCAAAGGCACCTACCACCTCCTACCACCCCCCTTGTAAAGTTGACGATAGAGTAAAGAAAAATACGTATTTGCAACAGCATAGTCGAAAAAAAAAAGAATTGAATGTCAATTGCAACTGTCAAGATTCGTCCGTGCTTGACAGCATTGAGGCTGATTTACACGAGGATAGTTTCTCGAAGCGAGTTTCATGTTGTCTCTGTTTTCACCGCCGAGAAAGACAAAGTAAGAACGAGTCTCGCTTCGAGAAAATATCCTCGTGTAAATGAGCCTTTAGAATGTGAAAATATTCGTATAACTCACTCAAAAAACTCAATACAATGTTAACATTAGCTTCACATCAAATAAGAAAGCTTGAATATACTTTTTATAATGAATTCAGGTCTGTTCTACTTCTGTTTTTTTTATACTTTTCTAATCTTGTTTTCTAAAATGTAGAAGTCAATATACTCTTTGAGTTATAAATGGCTTGACCTGATTGAACAAATATTGTCAAAATACATAAAACACAACATCATGTCTGTATTGTCCCAGAGGTGTATAGTAAACCCTCATTTTGCCGTTATGTTTAAGTCCCATGTAATAGGGGCCGAGCCTATTGCCAGCAACCGGGCATAAATCCAGACTATGGGCTGTTACTGAGAAATTCCACACGGAAAACCCAATAACACTTTGTCCAAACCTAGCAACTCACGGTCAGCAGTCGTGCTTGTGACCGATAGACCAACGAGGCTGTCAAAATATTTTAAATATTATCGTATATTTCGTTATAAGTAATGGCAAAATATTTTATAGGGAACTATTACACTATCCTATGTCTAGGATCATTTATGTTTTATTTGACCTCTAGAGTTATATGTTTGTGTGGAGAAATGATTCATATAATTATGATCATATCTACAAGGTTAGTCGGAAAAGGGGTACTAATCCGAAGACCACTTGTAGTATCATTGATGACTGTCTTATAGCAAATGTTAAAATTTCAGAATTCGGTAATTTTTATTTCGATGCAAAATGATTTTAATTTTGCATTTTTCTTTTTTCTTCACCTCTGCTTTAAGTAGTTTCAAATTCAGAAAACGGTGCTTCTAATTCATGATCCCAAATATGACCTAAAATGCAAACACAGCTGAGGATAGATCGATTCTAGCGTATTTTTTATGTAATTTTTGAACAGCTATTTCTTTTGCACCATTAACTTTTGGGGAAAGTGGTAGAACAAAAGTAATTCATTATTATGGGTACTTTGACACAATTGACACCCTTTCGGATTAGTACCCCCTTTCCGACTACCCTTGTATAATACATTGTCAAATATTTATGATTATAGATGTACTAGTGTAATAGACCCTTTAGTTATGTGTGATGAAAGTAGCAAATTGGCCTATTGCAGTTCACCGCTTTTTAATAGGGTTTTCGAAGGATCCTCTTTTATAATATACTTTTGACACATGCCTTTAAATCTCTATGAGATATAGCTGCCCATAGATATTTTAAATATTTGATATTCTTTTTACGGTAACGTTTTGCAGTAAAACCCTAGGACTCGCCTTACGTTAAAAAGGGCTATGCTTTTTTTTACCTCTGCTAAAACTATTGTGTATAAATTATTTAAGAAATGCCCTTTGCGTTGCTTTGTTATTATAATTCCAAGCAATGTGTAGAATTTCGTATGTTGCCTTGACCTAGAAACCGATTTTCTTTCAAGCATTTAACGCACTGAAACATTGGTCTAAACATTTGTTTAAATTTTCTAATAAAGCAGTTCATTTTCTGAATACAAGCTTAGTCGGAAAGGGACTAATCCGAAAGGGTGTTAAAGTACCCATAATAATGACTAACTTTTGTTGTACAACTTTCCCCAAAAGTCAATAGTTTAAGAGAAATAGCAGTTCAAAGATTTCATAAAAAATACGCTAATATCTATCTATCCTCAGCTATTAATGATCAGCTATTTAAATTTGTGGTCATATTTGGGGTCACCGATTAAAATAAAAACCATTTTGCAGGTTTTAAAAAAATCTAATTTTGAAATTTTAATACTTGCTTTAAAACAGGTGAACCGCGCACTAGTAACCCCTTTGTATAGTTTCTTTATTATGTGAATAATTTGACTTGGTTAAATCTTTGAAATGTAAGCTCTGTAAACAATGTCCAATTTTTTGGCTCAGGAAAAGTATCAAAAACTTTAATTACTTAAGAATCAAACTTGTAACTTATGAGTCATATCAAACGCTCAGTGCGCACACGCACCGTAATCATAGGAAACGGTCGATAGTTATTTTTTTCCTCCCATTGATTGCAGAACGTCGTAAAATCGTAGAACTAAGAAATACCATAAATCGAACTGTAGAAAAAACAATGTTTTTCACCCAAATTTTCTACATAGCACAAGATTTTATTTGAGGAGTGTCAATTCAGAAGTGGCTATTTACGTCGTAAATATTTTTCTGAAATGACCGAAAACTTATAAATCGTATTACTTTTTTTTAGTAAATAGCTTGTTTTTACCAAAATTAAGAATTTTAGGGACATTCTTCATAGAGAAATACTTAGCTACTTTTAGTGCAGCAGTCTGAGATAGGAAAAGCATACGATTTTCGGTCTGAAGAAGAATTAAGCATCCCAGATCCCTAATTATAAACATAGATTAGTCAAATATTTTCTCCAATATTGCTTTCTTCAAATTTATCTTGACTGTCAATGGTTTTTTTTTCATAAAATTTTGTCTATTTCATTAATCATACCGGATGTTTTAAAGAGATTGAATTGTTCATTTAAGTTTGAAGGTTGTTGCATCTGCTTCTAATTGGTTTAGTATTCTTCGCTGATCCTGATCTAAGGAACAAGATTCAGAGCTCGCTATTGCACGTTCGCTGGTCTTCGTCGCCTAGGCTGTAGGTCGTTCCACCTTTGACGGAGATTTCTAGGACCCAGAATTACGCTCTAAATTCTCCATATTTTATCGATACACTTTTTTCTAAGGTGCTCATGGGCTCGTAACAATATTAAACTACAGCAAACTGGATCATACCGTATCGATAAGGCTATAATTGTGGCCTAACTCCCAAACGCAAATAGACCGCCTTAAAAAATCTGGTATAAAGGTCCTTCGTACACGTCAGGTTAAGGTTCTGTTAGGGCTCAAAGAGAACCTAGTCTAGGTATTTACTGAGCCCTAAGAAAGCTCGAATTAAAAAATAATGATAGACCGACTTCATCATTGAACTGTTTCATTGTCTCTCTCCGAAGGTCTACACCAGATCTTCACCAAATTTAAATCGGACCACCTCAGAAGAATACTCTTTCAAACAAAGAAAGAATCATTACAATCGGTTTTTAATTGGCGACGATATCGCTGAACAAACAAACAAACAAAACAAAAATTTCATTTTTTGGAAGTCGGTTAAAAATTAAATATAATTTCGAAATAAAATGCGACTGTCAGTTTTTAAAATTGACCAAGAGTATATTGAATATCCATTTAATACCAGAAAACGTCTAGCGAGTCACTTTAAAAAGACAAAAAAGTTGGGTTACCCTATTCTAAAAATATCTGTTATCGCACAGCACAGAATTAGAACTGGGCAAGTCCAAATATCGATATTCGCGACCCCTATCACTGACCCGGTACTAAAACTAGCGAAATGTGGGTGTTTGAATACCTCTACCCAGGGGCGTAGCGTGGGTCACCTATAGTCTCTAAGATGATTCCCACGTAATCCTGCGGACATTAAGTCCGCCTTGTGTACCACCAATGTAAAAGTATAAATAAATAAATAAATCCTTGACCAATAAAAATTTTAGCGGCATTTCAAAAATTATATAAGTATGGTCTTTCGAAACCACGTAAAATTTTTGACAAACAGTATTTTCTTAATTACAAATATTATACAGGGTAGTAAGAATTTCTCGCTGACTGTATATTTTTTTCGACATCTGTAAATGCAGAGAACAATAGTTTCAAAAAATTTGGACAGTCTCCTAAGACGTTCATTGTTAACGACGCCACTTGGGTGTGGTTGACAAAAAGGATTTCTTCACCACATCACCGTAATGTTGGGATGCCACAATTGGTAATAATATAATATGAGAATTAGTTCACACATACTCGTTGTTGCCCTGAAGGGCAACAACACTATTCATTAGTGGTGTCGTTAACAACCTTATTGGCAACCACACCCCTGGGGGTATCGTTTGGTGATGTCGTTAACAATGAACGTCCTAAGAACGTTTTCCTGAAACTACAACGGTTAAGGTTGCTGGCGTTACACGTCGAGACCCCTCCGTGCTCGAAGATTACGTTAAACCATCAGTCCCGGGTGTCGTACGAATATCTTTAACAGTCCTTACGGGTTGTCAGAAGCACGAAAGTCTGACACCAGTCTAACCTTAGGATATCGGCATTGCCCAGTAACTGTGTTGCGAACGTCTGATGGCAGTCGCTCCGTGTTAAATACTGGTATTCAGCCGCATCTGGTTAGGGCGTATACATAAAGGAAGCCGGTAACCAGCGCCGACTTACCAGCGCTTATCGGTACTGGTCCGTGCAGGTAACCTCTACATAAAGGAAGCGAAGCAGGGGTGGTATTTTTTTAAAAAAAAATCGCGTTTTTCCCTCGCAAATACTGCAACAAATGACGGGCTACCAGAGCTGATCGGAGCAGGTCGGAACTTGTCGGCGAATTTCGGAGCTTGTCGGCGCTGGTTCGCCACACAGTATAGAGACTACATGCGCCGACTAACTGCGCGGACCAGCACCGACAAGCGCTGGCAGATCGCTGCCGGCAATATACGCACGCGTATACGCGCTAAGTCTGGAAGATGACCCCAGCATAGTTGGGAAAAGGCTAGGCAGATAGAAATAACAACTTGTTCATATCAGCAAGTCTTCTAATAATTATTTTTTATGATTTCAGGTTGTCGACATGCATACTGTCAACGAAATTATATCCGTATTGGAGAGAATCAATATCACAAAAGAGTTGTTGGAGGTAAGGTTTTGTTTTGTATAAGAATAAAAAAATTAAAGCACGGAGACAGCTGGCAGACACGACTAGCACGATAACACTACCCGTAGTCAGTTACCGGACGCTAAAATGGCTCAGAAACAGAGCGTGTTTAAATTTTTGAACGTGATAACATCTCCTACATCGTCAATCCTCCTGTTTCTGATTTGAGAATTCTAGGATAAGTAGTTTTGAGTACGGAGTTGTCAAAAAAATGACGGATTTTAAAGCATTTTTTTGACAACTTCGAACTCAAATACTACTTAAGTATTGCTTATCCCGAATTCTTAATTCAGAAACCGGAGGAATCTGTGTTACCAGTAAATCACGCGGTTTGAAGGAATTATTCGGAAACACCCTATACCAGGTTACTCGGAAAGGGGGTACTAATCCGCAGGTCACTTAAAGTATCACTGATGACGGTTTTAAAGCAAGTGTTAAAATTCAAAATTCGATAATTTATATTTTCATGCAAAATGATTTTACTTTAGATTTTTCAAAAATTCTTCGTCCCTGCTTTAGTTACAAATTCAGAAAATGGTGCTTCTGATTCTGATAAGACCTCAAGCGTAAACACAGCTGATTGTAACTGGGGATACATAGATTTTAGCCTTTTCTGAGATCTTTGAACATCTATTTCTCTTAAACCATTGCCTTTTGGAGAAAGTTGTAGAACAAAAGTTATTAATTATTATGGGTACTTTAACACCCTTTCGGATTAGTATTAGCCCCTTTCCGACTAACCTTGGTCGAGGAGTCATGCTTGAGCTGCGGTTCGACTCACTCACACCGATAATTCAGCCGCCATCAAGCTGTCCCCCCCAACTCCCCGCCAGCAATGCCCTAAGCCGAGGTCCGAGTCCCACTAGGGGTCGCCCTTAGTGCTGTTGTTGCCAGTAGTCATGATGTTAGTGTAGTATAAGAAGTAGTTAGCTTAGGTTAAGTATTTTACGTCCCCACCATTGGCTGGCCCTTCAGGTCTTGCCAGTAATTGCCCGGTTACGTAGAAACGGTCCCCAAGGAACATCTAAAGCAGTTCAATACAGAAAACTGACATTTTAAACAATTTTGTTAGTACAATAGGGAATATGCATGTAATTCAAAACTCTTTCATTATTTAAATATACATTGTACAGGAGTCAAGAAACAAATTGCATCGTTTTTTACATTTTTTAACGCATTACTAATTTTACAATTCAATATTTTATGTTACGTTTTTTTGTGAAACGGAATGCAATCTCGAAACGCGTCGTCTTCGAAAATGCCGGAAGTGACATAAAAATCCATGTGAATAAATCTTTAAATAATATTTTCTTAGCAAACTGTTTGATTTTTCACTGAGGTAAGTGAGTAAGTACGATTTCTGCTTGAATAAAGCACAAGAAATAATTTAATTTATATGATTTGTGGCTAAAAAAGAGATGTAAACAAAGCAGTATCGTGGATTATGACGTCAAATTACGGCCGCTACAATAAAGGGTGTTTGAACTGTAGAGGAAATTGTTGAAGTTTAATAATTGTTTTGAGTAACAAACAATAGTAACATTTGACTTTTAATACTTTTCTTGGGTTTATATTAATGTGCTTTATTGATTAAGAGAAAACAATAATTAGATGCGTATTCCCTATTTTGGCCTCCTGTAACAATGTTCGGTGCTTATCATCAAGTTGTATTATTTATGCTTTATAGAACAATATTATCAACTTTTAATCCAACATGTTTATCCAAAGCTTATCCTCAATTATTGCTGGCATAATAATTAACAGGAACACCATTATGACAAAAAAAAATTAGATGCTGTTATTATGTATTGACAAGATTTGATAGTTACAAGAAAAAAAAACACTCGTAAAATTAACTAATTAGACTATGTTCGGTTAACTACAGCCTTTTAAGTGCTAAGTAAATAAAAAAAACAATAAATTAACTACTTAACAGGTAATTAAGCAAATGTAATGACTAATGGCAGTTTTTTTCCAACTTTTTTTTTTATTTCTCTCCAAAAACCCCTAATAACTGTGCGTATAATATACATTGTTAATAATGTATAGGAAAAAAACTTAAAATAACTTCTAAATAATCATGGCGAGTCCCATACATTAACTTGTACAAAAAAAATAAAGAATTTTAGAGAAGTTGGAATGGCGTTATAATTATATTATCTTTGGTGCCTAATAAACTTCTATAGGTATTTAACATATTTTTAAAACCATGCTATTATTTTTTAAATTTAATTTATGATTCCCAATTCATCATTGGGCTAATTTGTAAACGCGTTAACATTGAAAGTTGTATGACACGTTCAGAACTTAATTCAATTTTAAATTTTTTTTAGGAATATATTTTATTCAGTTCTAAAAGTATTTTAAATGCTTGTTAGTTGCTTAGTTATTTTTTAGGGACCAAGTATCAGTAGTGAAATTATTTCAACGTCTCTAAAAATCTTTATATTAGTGTACAAATTCTGCCATGATTCTTTCCGTTACTTTTTTCAGATTAGGTAATACATAGTCCTGACGAGTACTAAGGCCCGGTTACTTAATACCAAAGTGGAGAGGAGAGGAGACGTGAGGAGATGTGTTTTGAATAACCAATCAGATTTCATTATTTTCACATCTCTTCTCCGCTTAGCTTCGGTAATGGATCAAGCGAAGAGGAGAGGAGATGTCTCATTTTTCTATACAACGTTATTTTTAGTATATACAAAAACCGAGACGCCCCAACAAGATTTTCATCAGAACCGCTTGAATATGTGTTTTTTTTTAAATAAATCTCCAAGTTACACCGTAGTTTATGTCGCGTTAAGTACCCTAGTAAAGTGTGAAATGCCTGAGATGTGCTATGCAGGGGTTGTCTAATACACGGAAACTGACCGAGCGGACCATCTCAAGCCTCAAGGTGTCTATTCCCGTCAACTGTTGTGGGTAGAAACCTACTGAAACAAAATTGAAAAAGAAAAAAAAAATGTGGTGTAAAAAGTATGTCAATCGATTCTCCTAGTGATTCTGAACAAACTAGTTTAAGGTTTAGTATATGTATAGTAAAACTAAGCTTGTAGAATTTTGTGCCGCGAGCGAGCAAGCGGCGCGGCAGAGCGGAGATGTGTGTAGTCGGGCGGCCGAGCGGCGCCCGCGCTCGCGCCCCTTTCCCCGATGCCTTCTCCCCGCGCCTCGCACACTCGAACTGACTGATTTCGAGCTCTCACAGCTCACATCTCCGCTACGCACAGCTCACATCTCCTCTCCGCTTTGGTGGAAATAACCTGCCAGCTTCACAGCACATCTCGTCTCGGGCCGTAGTCTGTTTTTTTTTTACATGTATTTTTGGTGGGATTATTAAATAGTATAGAAGGATGCTGCTAACTCATGACGTAATCACTTCGAGTCTCCCCATTCTTATCAACGCGGAAACGGCTTTGACTGGTCGAAAAAATCGACGGCCGCGCCGAGCAGAGGTGAACGACATCGATTACACCTTTATGCCCATAGATATAAAGCTTTTTCCGACTTGCCGGAGCCGATTCCGCGTTGAAAAGTATGGAGTTGCCTTTTATAACATAAAAAAAGAAGTTATGGCTTTGATTTTGACAGATCAAGAATTTCCATAGCAACTTATGTATTAACAATTTGACTTCTCCACAACTATACAGAGTGTAAACGAATTCGTGTAATTCCTTCAAACCATATTATCTATTAATGGTATAGATTAACCCCGCACGGGATTTAGATTAATTAGAAATAAATATACTTGTGAGCAAATAAATCGAGCCACTTCTATCTTTCACGTAGGTATAATTGTTATTATTTTTGGTATTATGGAACAGATCAATTCTAAACATATATCCCCTAAAAGGTTATTTAATAACCTTTACAATGAGGGTAGTTTTTTTATTTTGGATTATATAATTCATGAAACCAAAACTAATAACCAGGACACGTGAAAAAAGGAGTAGCTCGATTTCTTTGCTCCCAAAATTTCGATACCTTGCATAAATTAATGAAGGCACGGCGACACAGCTGACGGGCACAACTAGCGCGATATCGCTCCACGCAGTCAGTTAACTTGGAACGCCAAAATTACTCAGATACAGAATGCGATGGTTCATTTTTTGAAAACTTTTTTTTGTTGATTCTGAAAAAAACTTGTGCAGGGTCAATCAATGTCACCAGTAGATCACGCGGTTTGAAAGAATTACACGAATTCGTTAACACTCTGCATACCACGTAATGAATATTGTTGTATTGTCAAAATGAAAGCCTTAGCGATGACGAGTGTGTTGGACAATTAGGATGCCAGAATGTATTCTGGACTAGACTGCACTCCACTTCTCACGATCAACGTGGAATCAGAATCCCAAAAAAATTGGGATCTTTGGACCATGTCTAACATCTCACCTTTTGAACTTCCAGACCACCCGACTGGGCAAACACGTGAACGAACTGCGACGGAAGACGCAGGACCCGACCCTCGCGCGCCGAGCCAAGGTGCTGGTGAAGAGATGGCGGGACCTCGTCATACCTACCGTTGCATCGCCCGGACACACAGGTAGGCGTCACAACCGTCCGTGTACGTGCACTGATGATTGTGAACCCTCGTCATCTACTTCCTAGGCTTTTCCCGACTATTTTTCAATGGCAAACAAGCTGATAGCCCACCAGAAAGTGGTTACCTTCGTCTATCAAGGTAACAAGGTTAGTCGGAAAGGGGCTACTAATCCGCAGTTCACTTCAAGCACAGTAGACATATAAGCTAAAGCAGTACCTCAACTTACTATAATCTCAAGAATTGAAACACTCACACAGACACGCTCTGTTTACTGAGTAGTTTTTTGTTTTTGTATGGAACTGTATCCCGAAAATACCTTATTTGTCTGGTTGCAGAGCGTGTCTGTGTGAGTGTGTCAAATCCGACGATTGTAGGTAGTTGAAGTACTGCTTTAGCTTATATGTCTACTGTGCTTAAAGTATCACTGATGACTGTTTTAAAGCAAAAGTAAAACTTTCCAAGCTCGATAATTTTTATTACCATGCAAAATAATTATTTTAGTTATTTCAATAAATGTTCATCCCTGCTTTGGTTACGAATTCAGAAAATGGAGCTTCTAATCAGAGACACCAAATATGACCTAAAATGTAAACACAGCTGATCATAACTGGGTATACTTAGATAGATTTTAGCGTTTTTTGTTTGAGATCTTTGATCACCTGTTTCTCTTAAACTATTGATTTTTAGAAAAAAATGTAGAACAAAATTTATTCATTATTAAGGGTACTTTAAAACACCCTTTCAATCAAAATCAAAAAACAATATTTCACGTAAACCAATATAGGCGCTTATGAAAAGTCGAATTTAAGTGCGCGGTTCCAATTAGTCGTTTCCTATGGAGAAGAGCCGGTAAGAAACTCCATGGTTACTCTTTTTAAAAAAGGATATATTTTACAATTTCAGTGAATACAGTAGGTACAATACTATGACAGAGAACAATGTAGTCTTAACCACAGACCTTGGAGTAATGTAGTGCCAAGTCTTGAGTACAAAAATTAACCAAAAAGGAAAAAAAATACAGTATGAATTATAGTAATTTACACAATTATATGTAAAGGCAAGTCCACAAAGTTCTCACATTTACAAAAAATAAAATGAAGCTAAACTATATAAAACAGTTGACATAATTAAATGTCATCATTCGACACATGACATCTTTCGGATTAGTACCCCCTTTCTGACCAACCTTGACACATACAAGACCAAGAGGGTTTCTGAAGCGTCACCAACCTTTTCAATTGATTTAAATATTAAGTTGGCTTTGATCACCTGGGTGATTTAATTCCAAGGTGAACAAAGGAGACCAAATATGTCGAACTAATTCACCGGGGTGATATTGTCAGGTGAAATAAATCCAAGGTGATATGAAGACACAAAAAATTCTATAAACCCCTATTTATACCGGTACAATGATCTGTGGACGACCATCGCACTTAGCTAATAGATGGGTGAGCGCAGAATGTCTTTAGTAGCTAACAAAATTCTGCAGCGCATTTTCTAGGCTAGCAACAAAAATAGTTTATCTCATTAATAAATGTTTCATTGCCAAACTGCTATGGTAGTGAGTGATAAAAAACATGGAATTACATAATGTTACAATGACTAAGTGTTTCATAACCGGTAGCCTAATTGCGATCGAATCACTCGATCACGACTGTTTGGTAGCTGGTTGCGACATGATCAAGAGCAGCGGGGTGTGTCGATGTTTTTAGATTGCACCGGTAGGTGGCGGTTTTGGTAATTTCGATTAGTAATTGTGGAAAAAATACACAGCCTTACTGGTTATTATTGGTCAGGATCCCGTGTCAGGGTTGTAGGACATGTTATACTCTATCTATTCTGTTATCACTATCGCAATAGGTTTCTCTGTAATGATAGATGTAAGTTGGAAAATAAATAAATAAAATAAATCTAATAACCCAGTAACGCTCTATGCAAAAGCGAGCCATTTTTGTTTTTTTTTTTTTAAATCTTGTTTAACAAAATTCTGTTCCTTCCATAACGCACTTGCGTTCCCTATCAAATCTTTAGTTAGAACTACTACATTATACACTGTTTTATTCGTTCCCAGGTTCAAACCGGTCGTCGGCAGAGAGGCAGGTGCGGGGACGTCTCGGCGGCACCCCTCTGACGTCACCGGCGCTTTCGCGGGTATGTATAAATACTTTATAAGGTCAGGTGGGGTAAGAGGAACATAGTTTACTGGTTTTTGAACATTACGACCTCTAGCTATTAAAAATATGTACGTATTCTAATAGCAATACAAACAAAGTTTCGCTAACGAACCATGCTAACTGTTATTTTAACACAGAAATTGATTCTTCCAGTAATAACGGAACAATCTGACTACAAAGCCAGGTCTTCTAATTGTTCCTCTTTCCCGAAATTTGGGGTAAGAGAAACGCTTCGATTCGTACAAGTAAAAACACGTATTTTTACATGTATCTCTAAAAATTTGAGAACTGCCTTTCGACGTAATGGAAATGAAACTATACCATAGTTAAAATATGGTTTAATTTAGCAATACCGAACAATAAAAGAAAAATGGGGTAAGAGGAACATATTAGTAAGGTCAGGGGTTGTAAACTACGAATGTTAAAAACATTATACTGTAATTTGGTTTTTAATAAAAATATTAAGGAAAATAAACGATGAATGTCACTAAGTGAGTGTGGTGTGTATTTATTATAAATGTATCTAAATCGGTTTTCCAACCGTGAGTAACTCAACTGAATAAAAACAAACACAAATAATTGTAAAAATCTTTGTTTTACTTAACAAACGTAGAAAAAACTTAAAACACTTTTCTGTCATTTTTTCACTCTGATCGTTATGCATGAACGAATATACTGCACTGCGTTTATACATAATGACCAAAATAATGGTATGGTATGGTATTCCATAATGTTTTGAGGCTGCATAACCCGACAGTGCACCACTTTTAACAGCCGCCACTGCTTCTAACAATTTTTCTTTCGGGTAAGAGCTCCGTTCCGTTTTTCTTATATAATTTCGAGGCATTATTACTTTTTCTGTAACAAATAAATATATGTACCTCCAATACGGTAAAAATAAATTACAGGAACAACTAACAAGCTTGTTGTATAGAGATATCAACACATTTTGGGGCGCACACATAGTGCCTTGTATGGGTACGATGAATGACTGTCAATTGGCCCGAGTCACTACCACACAAATTAAAGCTGTATAATAATTATAAGCGCATGTACAAATAGCTCCGCGCGCCAAGATGAGTTAAACCATGTATTTCTACCTACCTAATCTAGATAGGTGATTTTCAACTTGCAAAATGTTTGTTACCCCTAAAACCGGGAAAGAGGAACATATGTTTCTCTTAACCTGGTATGGTAGTTCCTCTTTCCCGGCTTGGTATTTTGTAGCTTATGTTTTTGATGACATCGAAAAAGCACTAAAAACACATGCTACAAACAACTTATCATGCGGAAAATAAAGATTCAACATTAGAATTACACTTAACAACAAAATTGCGGCTATCACAGATGTTTTAATCCCTTAAAAAATCGCCCACAAAAAACACCGCTAGGTCACATTTTTATAGTTTGTCAACTGATTTTTTCTTTCTGTTTTACTCACGTACTTAATGTGTTGTAGTGCCATCTATCCATAAAATATTGAAACTATACCTAATACTGTTTTATCGACAGAGTAACCATAGAGCTGGGCTTTATAGTTTTCTATTTATGAGTTACTGTTCCTCTTCACCTGGCGTCCCTCTTACCCCACCTGACCTTACGCCTGAAAGACTTTCGGACATCGCTGAAAGAAGGGAAACACATTGGATACACAAATATAACGTACCTATATGAATGAATTATTTTGATGTGATATTACAGAGTGTGGTGAGCCCTGCGGTGCCCAGTCCGCGCCCACCGTCCAGACCGGGTCAGTATTTTGTTAATACATTCACTAACCCGACATACAATAGAAAAAACAATTGCAAGTGTCCTTATCGTCGCCTTAGGCCGGCCATACACAGGCAGCTCGAGCAGTCAGTGTATGCCTGGCGACTGCTTGACCGCACGCCGCGCCGCCAACCGGCCGAAGCAGTTACAACTGTGAGAGCTGTTTCGTGTATGTGTGTACGTAGAAGGCTGTAGTTTACTATGCAGTTGCAGCTTAAAGCAGTCGATCCTGACCGCTTCAAGCTACCCGTGTATGGCCGGCCTTAGAGTGAGAACCCCGTGAATGCATGTTGATCATTGCATGGTTCCTGTGGGCTTTCACGCGGACGAAGTCGCGGGCAAAAGCTAGTCAGTTATATTTATTACTAATGTTATAAAACGTGTTACAACAATACCTCTAAATCCGAAAGGGAATTAAAAGGTCCCTTGTAAAGAGTCTATTGACAATATTTTAAAATAAACGTAAGACCCAAAAAAAAATTGGACAAATCATAAAATAAAATCATCACTGAAACGCAACCCTGAAAACATAAAAGTAAAGAGTAGACTACCCAGAAAGTTATTTACATTCTTACCTAATTTCCTCTGAGAGGTAAATGACAACAACCATAAAAGACTACTTGATTAACGTTTTCTTTTTTAAGGGGAATTATGTAACACGTTGTATATGAAGGCTTAATTTCAGTGCCTACAAATTAATTTTGCGTAGAGCGGCTCTCTTATACAAGGTTAGTCAGAAAGGGGGTACTAATCCGAAAGGGTGTTAAAGTACTCATAATAATGAGTAACTTTTGTTCTACAACTTTTCCCAAAAGTCAATAGTTTAGGAGAAATAGCTGTTAAAAAATTCCAAAAAAAAATACGCTAAAATCCATCCATCCTCAGCTATGATCAGCTGTGTTTACATTTTAGGTCATATTTGGGGTCACGAATTAGAAGCTCCATTTTCTGAATTCGTAACTAAAGCAGGGATGAAGAATTTTCGAAAAAACTAAAATAAAAATAATTTTACATGGAAATAAAAATGATAGAATTTTGAAATTTTAACACTTGCTTTAAAACAGTCATTAGTGATACTTTAAGTGGCCTTCGGATTAGTACCCCCTTTCCGACTAACCTTGTATACATAGTACCTATTGTCGCGATAAAATAAAAATACCAAAATTGCATTCACTCTTAAGGCGGCGTTATACTTCCTAAGTACGGCAACCAGTGTCGCTAAACTGACATAAAAATTATATTGAAAGATTCAAAAGTTTTGATACATCTCTGTGAGATTCATTTTTCGTCCTGTTGACATTTTTAGACGTTAAAATTGCACAATAAGACATGATTTCAATATTTTACCTACCTAAAGTCCCCGTCGCGAGAAGCTATAAATTTTGTAAACACACATTCAGGGGTTCGCAACCTTTGGAACAAATAAAAAAAAACAGTTTTGTAATGATTTTATATAATGGTTTTTATTTTATTTATATAATAATAAATAATAATCTACGAAAACAACACAAACAAACTGAAACGCATTCAAAACTCAAATGACAGCATTGACAGCGTCAGTGTGAACTTACTTCAAAATGGCGGGCCAAATGTTGACGTTCCATGAGTCAGACACGTTCCGGTACCACAAAACATTAGACGATAGCGCTTTATATCGCTAAAATATAACCCGACTAAGTGAAATTGCTCGTTAGTTTCGTATTACACGTATGTAACTTTGAGTTGATTGAATTTGGGATTATTTGTTGTTGATTGAATTGTCGCTACGTAACTTTGTAGAAGTTCTTTATTTACAAAATTTATAGCTTCTCGTGACGGGGACTTTACGCAGGTATCTGACAACCTGGATACCTTTTAACATAACCATGTGTGTTGATATTCCAGCATGGGGCGGCTACGAGTCGGACTCGCAGGATGTGATCCTGGTGGACGACGAGCCCCCCGCGCCCCCCGCGCCGCTGGTTCCCCCCGGCCCCCTGGTGCCCCCCGCGCCCCCCTCACACCCGGCGCCCTCTATACTCGCCAACACACACAAACCGCTCACGCCGCGTAAGTACACATACATATTGTACTCTATGAATAACACTTTCAAGATTACTGCAAACAGGTTTTGTAAAATGTGTTATACGGGTCAAGCAATTAAAAAAATAAGAATAAGTAATACATTGGCAAAAAGGCCGAAGGCCCACCTTATGGTAAGTGGTTACGGCCGCATATACAAGGTGTAACATAAATAACGCACAACCTATTAAGAATAAGTAATACATTGGCAAAAAGGCCGAAGGCCCACCTTATGGTAAGTGGTTACGGCCGCATATACAAGGTGTAACATAAATAACGCACAACCTATTAAGGGGTCACTGTACTCATCGTTATGAACAACTTTTATTTTGGGACAAAATCTGAAATCGCGAAAAAAAAAACAGCTGTTCCCTAAATTAATGTTCGCATAACTCGTCAAAATGTAGGGAACAGGTGATTTTTTTTTCGCGATATCAACTTTGGTAAGATAAGATAAAAGATATTTTATTTTGCAAATATGGGTACAGTGAATGGTCATAAAGAAAAAAAAAAATAGGTTCGGCCATATTTTACCCGTAGGCATGCAAAATTACACTAAAAGATTCTAATTAAAACTATCTAACATAATAAAAACAACAAAAAACAGAAACTTTACATTAAATCATCAATTCTTTTTCAGATAAAAACTCGCTTATGCTATAGTATGCTTTGTCTGCTAAAAAGTTACGAAGTCATTTTTTAAATAAAGGTAGAGGCAATTCTTTCCAACACTTAGGTAATTTATTATATACAAAAGGAGCCATGCAGAAAACACTTTTGCGCATGAGTGTTGTATTAGCTGTGTGAAGACACAGTCTACTATTATCCCGTCTATTACGTGGAACAACATCGGCTAGACGTTTAAACCGATTTGGATTAGACTTTACAAACACAGCTACTTCTAGAATGTACAGACAAGGCAATGTTAATATCTTATGCTGTCTAAAGTAAGGCATGCAGCTATCTGTAGTTTTAAGCTTAAACATCGACAGGATGCATCTTTTTTGAGCCTTAAAAGCTGTTTCTTTTTCGGTTGAGTTCCCCCAAAATATAACACCATATCGTAAGTGGGATTCTACTATACCATAGTAAGCAGTAAGAAGTGCATCCGTATATATAACTGACGATAATGTATGTAAAGCGTATGCAGATTTACTAAGTTTCTTACACAGAATTTCAATTTGTGATTTCCAGTTTAGTTTTGTATCTATTTCGAGCCCTAAAAATGTTGTACATTTTACTTCTTCTACGACCTCATTATTGTAGTGTACCTTAAGCTGGCTCATACCAGGGACACGTTGACTAAAATGCATTATTTTTGTTTTATTTAAGTTGATTTTTTGGTCCCATAGCAAAAGTTGTTCATAATGATGAGTACAATGACCCCTTAAAAGGTTGTTAATACACCAAGAGGATTGCTGATGCGTTGACAACCTTACAGACAAAGTTGTAAAGTCTCATGTGCCTGTAATTTCACCGGCACACATACCTAAACTTCGGGAACGACACAGGCTTGCTGGTGAAACAGTTTTATGATTGTCAAAAGCACTCATCATCATATCACGTCATAAACATCGGCTGCCTCTCGGAACGCTTATGAGAGGTCTCTTATAAAAGTTCTTCATGTTTTTGTTCTAGCCGTAAAAAGGCCACCTTCGCCGGAACCTCTGTTCGACGAAAAGAAAGCGAAAAGAGATAAAAAGCCTAAGAAAAAAAGGTACGTCATCGTTGTCTTAGTTAATACATCGCACCGCCCGGTTGGTAAGCACCGGGGTGCGGGTTCATGTACCAATGTGATTTTTTAATTTCATATGTACGTTCTTAGTTAATCTAAGACGCTCCTGACATACGATGAAGGAAAACATCGTGAGGAAACCTGGACTTATGGTCTGAAATCGCCAACCCGCAGTGAGCAAGCGTGGTGATCAATGCTCGTTCCTTCTCTGTATGAGAAGAGGCCTTAGCCCAGCAGTGGGACAGTTACAGGCTGATTTATTTATTTTAGTTAGTCTTAATGTTTTATTGTCTTTTGTGACGGATTAACGATACAATTTTCCTACGTCATCGGGCAAGCGACATGTAAGAGGTGACAAACCTGCCGCCAAATAGTGCCCTAAAATGGCAATAGGCTCGCCACCTATCACATGGGACCTAAACAAGATGCGAAATGTGGGTGAACAGACTCCTGTAATAGGAGAACACCTATGCTTATTAACGCCGGAGGGCGTGTGATGGTCTCTGGCCACCGTAGTGTGTGTCCTGCGGGCGACGGGTTAGGGGACCCGTCGCCCGAACAGTAACAGGCCCGAGAACAACGCGCGCTCTGTGAAGTGCGCGCCGACCAGGAGGACGTGGGACAAGGCACCACTGTAGGAGACCGAGGCCTGAAGGGGTTGCGGTGCATGCAGCTGCGAATCCCGCGACCCCGGCCAAGGGTCAGTAGATGGAACACCGTGGGTTTTTAGCCGGTAAGAGTCCGGCATAACCCTCCGTCTTCCTCAGGCGAAGAATAAACATGAGGAGATGCCAAGGAAAAAAAAAGCAAAAAAAAAGGGTTTATTACGCACAGCTACATATCAAACTATACAGTTCCAGTATAAACTGATCAAGCAATGTATAAACTTTTTGTCTAAATGCGAGCACCATTGCCAGATGTTTTTTATCGCAATTCTGAGTAAAAAAATTTTTTTGGACAAATTTATTTATACCTATTTATGTTAATGAAGCTACAAAAATATGTTTCCGCGGGCCATACTTCGCGGGCCGGAGTTTGCCTATCCTGTACTAGACTAAGAAGAAGACACATAGTAAACAATGTAATAAACATATTTGGTGTTGACAGAGGCCACAGTCGCGCCGGGTCCGGCACGGAGGCGACAGGCCCGGTGGCGCCGGCGGCATTACCCGGCGCTCCCGGCGCGCCGCGAGTACCCGGCCCCGGCGCGCCGCGGGTACCCGGCCCCGGCCCGCCGGCCCCGTGGCTGGCACGCAACGGCACCACACACGAGCGGCGACGCAACGGCACCAAGCGGGACGCGCTCGACTCATACGCCGCACTCGTCAACAGGATGCCGCCCGCCGGCGCTAAGAAGGTATGCTACAATACAATATCATACTCTGTTCAATGAAAGATGGGTCCAGACATAGCGGTAATTTTGTAAATTGTAGCAGTAAGGAGACTGCTATAGAAAAAACGTAAACTACATCATCAAAAACCGTAAATAGCTATATTAACCATGTCTTTTATTTTTAAATTTTCTTTGTATATTAACGTTTCGTAGAGAACGTCAGAACTCACCGATGAAAAGGGGTCCTTTACTTAAAAACTAAACCATACTGTTACCACATGTTCTTCTAGCCTTTTCCCAACTATATTGGGTTCAGATTCCAGTCTAACCAGATGCGGCTGAATATCAGTATTTTACACGGAGCGACTGCCATCAGACCTCCGCAACCCAGTTACTGAGAAATGCTGATAACCTAAAGTTACACCGTTTGTCAGATTTTCGGGCTTCTGACTACCCGCAACGACGGTTTAACGTGCTCCCCGAGACACTGAGGGATCTCGATGTGTAACGAACAGTCACACATCCACGGACAGACCTCAGCAAGCGCAGCTTAACCTTGAAAATCATATAATCCGGTTGATAATTAACCAGGAGCCCCACATATTTAAGTCTCTAATCCTTATTGCATTGTCCTTCAGGTAAAAACAACCAAGGAGCTGTTGGAACAGATCCAGTCTCGCGGCAGCAAGCCGGCCGCGTCCCCCGAGTCCCCGCGCTCCCCGCGCTCCCCCGCCTCGCCTGACGTCATGCTCATAGAGCCCGACTGTACGTACATGCCTCCCTTATTTATACTTTTGTAGTTCAGTGCTGGCCTTACAGAGACCATAAGGTGTAAGGTATAACGGGCTGGTATCCGCAACTCCACGTCTAAGCGCGTATTTTGCGTGATGGGTGGTAAGTATGGTTACTCGATCCATCCTAACTCCTCGAAGAAGGCCAGCACACCCTTGATATTACTGGTGATCTACAGAGACCGTACTCACTATAGCTTTAGAGCGTTTGTCCACCGCCGCCGTCACCGAGAAACGAGATTATTTCGGACCGAGTTCGGAACGACGTGACGGCGATCGTGTGTCCACCGCGACCGATCTCGGTGGTTCCCAACATAAGACACAAATCCGTGCACCGGCTCCGTCAATCTCGGGTGTATTGGACAAGAGCAGACGCGTTTTGTATTGCCGCTCCACACTTCACCGCGCTGTGCGGAGTACCCGCTCCCCACTTAACCGCGCTGTGCGGAGTATCCGCTCCCCACTTCAAAGCGCTATGCGGAGTACCCGCTCTCCAATTCACCGCGCTGTGCGGAGTACCCGCTCCCCACTTCACAGCGCTATGCGGAGTATCCGCTCCCCACTTCAACGCGCTATGCGGAGTACCCGCTCCCCACTTCACCGCGCTGTGCGGAGTATCCGCTCCCCACTTTAAAGCGCTATGCGGAGTACCCGCTCCCCACTTCACCGCGCTGTGCGGAGTATCCGGTCCCCACTTCAAAGTGCTATGCGGAGTACCCGCTCTCCAATTCACCGCGCTGTGCGGAGTACCCGCTCCCCACTTCAACGCGCTATGCGGAGTACCCACTTCACCGCGCTGTGCGAAGTACCCGCTCCTCACTTCACCGCGCTTGCGCTGACGCATACTGCGATGGAACAAACGATCATTCTAGATTTGCTTGGTGGTAGGAATTATACTATATATAATATTATTTAAAAATAAACTAAAGAAATTGCTTTTAGAAAAAGCATATTACTCGGTGGCAGAGTTTCTTGAAGATAGGATTTAAGTAGGTATTGGAATGACTGATAATTATTGTTGATACTATTTGGTTTTTTTTTTCTTTCTCTTCATTTGACATATATTTATTAATCTGTTTAAATGTATGTATTCTTTTTAATTTTTGCATGGCGTAAGCCTGAATGTGGCGATCATTATAATTTGTTTATTGTAACACCATGTGTACCTACCCATATTACGCAAATAAAGAACATTGAATTGAATTGAATGGAATGACTGTATTACAAAATTAACAGCTTCAGAACTCTTCAATTTGCTTTAATGGGGATTAATACCGACCAAAAGACGCCAAGGAACCAAAACAAGAAAAAAAAGGAAAGTTGAACCAAATTGAAGGCACCGATTTCTTGAAACTGTTAATTTTATAAATACTGATTATTTAACTCCTTTCATATTTTTTTGAAGTCGCGGATTTTGTTTCTTTTTTGTTTGTTTTTTATTTAACACTTCTTACTATAAAAAACTCTTTGATAATAGGCGGGCGTGATATTATTTATGTCTACAACAGTAGCCCAAGACACTTGAAAAATATTTTTCGTAGCTTATTTGCGTTGAGGAGTTCCATTAATTTTCTCTTAAACCTATCATGAGTTCTTGACTGGGACTACACTGAAAATATACTCTTTCAAATTAAAAAAGAATCATCCTTTTCGATTGAGGAATGTTGGGGAAATCAATGACCGTGATAAATAGAAATAAAAAACAAACAGTTGAGTTGAGAACTACCTTCTGTTTTTTAAAGTTCGTTAATAAAAGATTTATCATCAGCCGATTTTATTGATAAATACTAAGTTTAGTTAAAATGTGTGTATTACTTCGGTTGTTAATCTATCTATTAGCATGGTAGTTCTTTGGTAACGAGATCCATACTTGAAAATCAATTGTTTCGTGTTGTGTGTCATTTTCTCACATGCTTACCGTGTCCCCCAGCATGCGTGAAGGCGGAGTCCCCGCTGCGGAACGGAGGGAGCACCCCGCGTCCCCCCTCCCCGCCGGCGTCGCCCCCCGCTCCCCTCTCCCCGCTGGAGGAGCCGCGCGAGGAGCACGAGTGTACCTGCGGCGACACGCCCAGCGAGGAGTGTCCCGCCGCGATGCGCGTGCCCGTGCGGCCCCGACACGTGCACGCGCTGCACCACGCGCTGCTGCCCGGCGTCAACGGCACGCGCGCGCCCGCACTGCCGCACCGGTACGCCGTGCGACCCGCCGAGGACCCCGACCGAGCCGGCCTCTTCGCCTCCGTCGTGCCGCTCTACAAGTACTCCGACTACGCCGACGACTACTGCGCCAAGAACCTCTCCCGCGTCACGCTCTGCGCACACCTGCCCTGGACCAGCTTCGCGCCTCCACCGCCCGACCTGCCTCCTCCGCCCGAACCGCCCCCGCTCAGACCATACCCCGAGCCCGAGCCCGAGGAACCGCCGGAAGACGGGGAGGGCGGCGAGCCCGAAGTCAAACAGGAGCCCGACGATATCAAGGAGGAGGTGGAGGTGGAGCCCGAGATGGTCGGCGTGCCGACGCTCGAACCCAGCGAGAGACTGAAGGCGCCGATACTGATGCCGGAGGACGAGACGCAGTTCGGGCCGACGGGTCAGCCGACGCCGCTCGCGCAGCAGCTGTTCTGGAGCGCCGCGCCGACGCACCGCAGCGTGCCGAGGACGAAAGCGGAGCCCGGCGGTGGCGCCGCGCTCGTCGCCGCCTGCGCCGCCGCGTCCGAGGCCGTGCCCTACAGCTACGAGCAGCTCACGTGCGCGCCCGTGCTGCCGCGCGCCGTGCTGGCCGCTGACGACGCGGTGAGCTCAGCGCTGCTGGGCGCGGACTGCTCGCGTGACGCACTGGGCCGGCCGGAGCGCGCGGCGCGGTTCGCGGAGTGGCACGAGTGCGCCACGCTGGGCTCGCTGGTGGCGCTGCCGTACGTGGTGATCGACTGACCGCTGAGCGCGCTGAGCGTGCTGAGCGTGCTGACCGTGTAGTGCCAAAGCGTGTCGCCCCGCGCCCACACCCAAGTGTCCTTACGTTAGTTATAGTGGCGGCCGGCGGATACATGCCTAGTCATATATTTATTTTGTAACTCGGCCGATTAACAAATTTAGTAGCGGGCGTTGTGATATTATATTGTATGTAGCGACTGGGCTCCCGGTGAGTGCGGGGGCTGAAAGTGTACTTGTGTTACATACAGTGACTGTTGTTCGCGACGCGGCCGATACATTCCCAGTCGAGACACGTTGACGTTCGTGAGTGGCCGCCCGCGTGCATTTTCCTACTCACTACTCACCCACTTGTGAACAGAGCCGCAGACTGAAACTTTGATTGTGCTCAATATGTTGGACGCTCTTGGTATTTTTGTAATAGTACGTACATGCGTTGCTCACTTGATATTGTCAAAGATATTGTGCGTGATCAAAGTGTAAGTGATGGACAAGTGTTGGCCGAGTCGTGTCGTTCACTCGATAACTCTATCCAGCTCCACACGGCCACACTCAGAATCCGGTCCACACTTAATTTGTATAGTAATAGAGTTCCCAAATAAGATTAAAATAATAATCTCCCGACTGTTTCATAAGTTGTCGTTACCTTTTGTGATTTTTAAAATGAAAGAAACAAAAAAAATTAGGTAATTAATAAATAATTAAATAGGAGTTCCAATTGTATATTATACATAATTATAGCATCTATCATGCGTCGAAATATCAATGATAAGGGAAAGAGAATGTTAAATTTTATAAATATAAACATTTACTATATGAAAAGTTGTACCAAATTGTTGTTGATGTAAAGGTGAGCGCACACTGTTATCCGCTCGCATCGCTCTGACCGTACGTCCACTCTAACCTTTAAATAAAAAAACCGCTCCATCGATGCACACACTTTTGTATATAGTTTAGACAATAATTATGAATTTCACTAGCTTGTTTAGCGAGAATGTAACAAGTTTGAAGCTATAGTTATATAGCAAGTTTTATTTAATTAATACACTGTTGTAGTATCTTTGTACGCATTTATAAAAGCTTTTGTAACTATCCATCGACCAATAACCGTGTGCGCTAACCATAAATTAAATGTCTATACTCTATAATGAACCAGAAACAAATTAAAAGTATTTGCAAATATTATGTATTATTATCAAATTATTACAAAATTGCACAGTTCCTAGTTTAATTAAATACAGTACCTAAATGAAACCCGTATTCGTATGAATGACAATTTGGTAAATTTTTCACCATTTCTTGTATGAAAAGACAAGTATTGTGTATCTATAGTTGAATATTGTTACATACAGTTTGTTATCAATTTTACAAAGATGCCAAATGATAACCGCTGTGCGGTGATACTGTATGTGTTGTGTTATGACGTTTGTGATGCGAAATTGCGAGCTTTTATGTTTTCGCTGAATAATACGTTTTTTGTAAAAGTTAAACTCTTTATTTTTAATTTCCGTTAGTTTTATGTGAAATTGTTTTGATGAGAATGGAACGTGTGTTAATGGTGGCGTTGCAATAGTAGGTACAGTACACAGGTACCAACATTGTGGTGATATTCAAGTATAGATACTGTGGGTATCGTACGAGTACACACTAGTGTTAGCGAGCGATCGGCTGAGGCTACCTCTCTGTCCCCTTCCGAGCCACTTGTAGCACAAGTGCTGATATCATTAATTGACTGTGAGGTCTTCGCGGGGCGGACACTAGTATGCCAGTTTGTTGTTCGCAGTGTTGTTATGTTTGTTCGAGAGTGTCTGAGACTAGTGAACAATGACACAGACGTGTGTCGGGCGCTGAACCAAAAGGCCTTACGTGCGTGTTGTGGGTGAAGCCGGCCGCGGAGCTTGTATAGTGTAGTGCGACGGCGACGGACCCCATCACTGCCTTGTTGGACGAGATCCAAAAACTTTGCTAAACAAACGAAAATATATATATATCACTGTGTTTTTATTACCCCTATGTGTTTTATTTGAATACAAGCACTAAGGTATCAACCTCGCAAGTTTGCAAGACAACTTGATCTGATTGCAGATCTTATGCCTTGATCACACATACCGAGCAAACCGGCGAGACAGTAAAATGTTTCTCGGCCGAGACAGTGTAGTAAGCGAGTAGCTGTTCACACACGTTTTGAAATAAGCACAGTCAGTTCGTGAGAGTCAAAATGGCGAGTGTACCTTAACTAATCGAATCAACCTATTTACCAAAAAAATGTACCTAAAATGTACCATTTAGTACCTAGGTTTAAAAAAATTGTACCTCTTTCAGAACTAAATTATTTCGGAATTAAGGTACACCCGCCTTATTGACATCAAGATGGCGGGTGTTCTATAATATTTTATTATTTAACCATTACTCATAAAATATAATTACACCAAAAAATTGTACCTAAAAAGTACCCCAAGTAAAAAAACACACTTGATATGTTGGATACTTCCTGAGAAATAAAACAACTATGTCTCGTTAACTTTTGTTTATTATTATGAATTATTGATCTCAGTACATATTTATATATATTTTAAGGATAATTATTAAATTATAAATCATTAATGTTAAATGAAATGTCATATAGGCATATATAAATATGTACTGAGATCAATAATTCATAATTATAAACAAAAGTTAACGAGACATAGTTGTTTTATTTCTCAGGAAGTATCCAACATATCAAGTGTGTTTTTTTACTTGGGGTACTTTCTAGGTACAATTTTTTGGTGTAATTATATTTTATGAGTAATGGTTAAATAATAAAATATTATAGAACACCCGCCATCTTGATGTCAATATGGCGGGTGTACCTTAATTTCGAAATAATTTAGTTCTGAAAGAGGTACAATTTTTTTAAACCTAGGTACTAAATGGTACATTTTAGGTACATTTTTTTGGTAAATAGGTTGATTCGATTAGTTAAGGTACACCCGCCATTTTGACTCTCACGTCAGTTCAGTTCTATTGAGACTACAATTCGGACACGATGCACGTGCGGCGACGCGACAATCATGTGACCGAGTGGCGAGCGGCGAGACAGTGCACGTTCAAACCTGCCGAGTGAGTGAGCGAGACAGTGCGGGAAAGCGGGCGGGTGGTAACTCGGTCTAGTAAGTAGAACGGCAGCCGAGCTAATGTCTCTCCACTTCGTTCGGCCGTGCACTCGGCGCTATGTTTATACGTACCGAGTGTACTCGACTGAGAGCACTGTCTCGCCGGTTTGCTCGGCACGTGTGATCAAGGCATTACTTCATGTTACCAAGAACTTTAACACGTTTCTCTAAGCCACCAACGCATAAACAGGATTTTAAAACTAACCAACATAAGTATAACCAGTCCAGTACTATCCCACTGCTGGGCGTGGGCCTCTACTGAAAATGAGAAGGATTTATTTAGTCCTTAGTTCACTGTGCTGGTCTGGTAGTTGGCGGACTACACCACCAGAACTTTTTGGAGTCCTCAGGTGTGCAGGTTTCCTCACGATGTTTTCCTGCACCGTTAACGCAAGTGATGATCAAATTCTGATTTGAAAGGTCAGAGGCGCGGACCGTTTTCGAACTCTTACCCTTCTACATGGAAGACAACCGCTAGACTATCACTGCACACAAATAAAAATACAATCATCTTATACTAATAGCACAGTTTAACAATACATACAGTTGGGAAACGAATGTACTTGCGCAGAGCAAGAGCGGGGACCTCGCGGGGAGGTGGGCGGCGCGGATCGCGGCCCTCGATCGCGCTTAGTTTGCGCACCCGAACGCTGAGGGCAGGCACGTCCGGATCTGGTACATTTGCGCGTAAGAATAATAAACTTTACGAATGTAGTAATTACACCCATTATTACTACATTCGTAAAGGCTAGTTTTTAAATAACTTTAAACTGGTTAAATGGTTTTCGGGAGTGCTGATTCATGAAAACGACACCAATGAATAAAGAAGAAATTAATATAATGACGGTCGCATCTTAATATATTTATGAAAATTTGATGTATGTTAAGAAAAATATTAGTTTGCTCTCTAAGAACAGCGACATTCATAGCGTCAATACTAGAAATAAAAATAAACTTATACTACCCTCGTTCTTATCACAGATACATCATTGAAATTACTTCATATATACTTAATTGTTTTTTGTTTATTGACATTCTGCATGATGATTTATTGATAATTATTGATTATTTTTTACCTTGACATTTTATCGACTATTATTACCTATTAATCTGTCGTTTGTTTTTATAATATTTTTTAATTTATTAAATTGTGAATGCGAGTACTATGTAGGCTAGCTTTAAACACAATTTTCGTAAAACTGTTTGGCGGTTTGAGGATTTTTTTATAACCTACGCAAATGTCCGGCTGATTGGTGGCGTCGTGCGTCGGGTCGTTGAGCTCCCTAAAATAAGTTTGAGCTACACGATGGCTGATGCATGCGTGTCGTCCACGAAGCAAATACAAAGAGGAGATGGCATAAGCAACTGTGAACCGTGATACCAATGTAGAACCATTCCGTCCTCACGGTGGGCGTGGCCTATCAGTCTGTCGGCACTCGTCTTGTAAACATTACGTTCCCGCTCCCATTCCATTTTATCATTATTTATTATTTTCGTTGTCATTTAAAAGAAAAAGATGAAGTGTTGTGTGTTATCTTGTAAAAACTACTCAGATAAACGTTTTGGCACCATGGATGGCATCACATTTCACTCGTAACTATTTTTTTTCGATATTTATTAGATTCGTTCTAGAAAAATCTATTGGTATCACGTCTCGTACAATAGTTTTACTGCTCGACAAAAGATGGCGCACCCTATTATAACATGAATAACTAACAACTACGTAAGAAATATTCATATCTTTATAATTATAATGTATTAAAACAGATTTAAGATTTTTTTAAAGCCTTTTTGTTGACAAAAATATCGTATTATTGTTTTTTATCACTATTTTAAACCGTGATATTTCGGTCGCCATCTATCGTGGAATAGTGTAAACAATATGAATAGACAGGTCCGTACTTAGAATTCAATTATTTAATTACGATGTGTGGTGATACGTGACGTTTTAATTTTTATTCAATAATGGTGAACGAGGCCTGCATAGTTCCTTGATATTTAATTAAATTTAGATTATACTCGTATTTCAGATTTCCACCCAAAGATAATCTCAAACAGAAATGGATAAAACGATGGCTTAAACCACCTTTTATACTAATAAGGGGGAATTTGTACAGAGTGTCTTTTTATTCACTGCAGTAAGCAGTAATTCAGTCCAAGATCCTATGAGTACGAAAAAAATTGACCATCGCCCATCGCCGTATCCATTTGATGTAGGAACTCGATTTGTTTTTCGAGAATTTCAATTTTAAATTAAAAGTACAAAAAAATAATTCTGTAATAAGTTTCTGTAGTAAATTGTGTACCGTATACATTATAGGCATGATTTCTTAAATATTTTCACTAAAATTCCACTAAAATCTACAGTTAACAAAAAATCGACTTGAATACAATTATTTAGCGGGGTGGTTACTTATTACTGTGTGAAGATTTTTCTTATTTATTACATTTTTGTTCACAATCTTTTTGTAATTTTTAAACCAGCTCTGCCGTAGGCTGGTACAAAAATTCTAAGTACGTCCCTGTCGTAACATACTACTACAACTACGAGGACATCTAGCGTGAAATAGCTGAAATACGTATTAGTTACCGATGTACCCGAAGCGTTTAGTTTTTCCTATTCACTACTAGATGGAAAACGTGAAAGTAGGCGTAAGTAGGCGGGGTGTAACGTTCCCTTCACCCCGCAAAGTATCACGCGTCGTATGATAGGAAAATCGAATTACACCATCTCCTCTTTGTATTTGCTTCGTGGTGTCGTCAGTTGGGACAGGTCAACTCAAACCTGCTATGGCTCTTTTACACTCGCATTACACTCGCATAGTTTTGTACCACAATGTCTGGACTTTAAAAAAGACGTTGACCTATACCCCCTTATTACAAACGATTGTCTAAGAAAAACCCTGGTTTTAGAGTAGCCCCGTCTCTTTTTGTTATATGACATAAGAAAGTGATGGGTATATTTTAAACCTGGGTTTACCTTAGTCTTGGTTTAAACCATCTTTTGTAATAAGGGGGCTTGAGTTTTTTTCGGCTTTTCTTCTCAGAGCTAGTCAGATAGGAAATGCCGGCGCCACTTAGTCTTAAAAAAACATCACATTGACTTGTAAAAGTGTCTGTAACAGATTTATATACAGAAATAAATATCAATGACGCATATTTTGTTAAATTTCGCAGCCGCCTTCTTTGACTTTGACCTCATTTTCGGCATCAGCACCCCCGAAAACCATAGACACGTTGCCTGAGGACTGCCTCGTTGGTCTAGCGGTCGCAAGCACGACTGCTGAGCGTGAGGTCTTTGGTTCGATTCCCAGGTCGGGCAAAGTGTTATTGGGTTTTTCCGCGTAGAATTTCTCAGTATTAGCCGGGAGTCTGGGTTTGTGACCGGTCAATGGCAATAGGCTCGCCCCCTATTACATGGGACGTAAAACATAACGGCGAAATGTGGGTGTACTGTACACCTCTGCCAAACCTCCGCGGAATACAGACGTGAGATTTTATGTATTATCACAGTCTACCTATATCTTACTCCTTACAGTCGGTCAACGTAGAACATTGTCGCAGAGCAATCGTGCGGGGGGTTGCGGGGTGAAGGAGCGGAGGTTATGTCCCGAGTAGCCATACTACATACTTGGGACATAACCTCCGCCCCTACATCATTTTGACATTTCATAGGACCTGTCAAATGTATGGGCGTTGACCCACTGTATGTAGTAAGTAGGTACACTGTGGTATTATATAGTATTTATAATTACATTATAATTTAATTATTGTTTATTAATTAAATTATAATAATCCCATTTATTTCGTTTTTCTTTTTTGACAACCCTTGCACATTTGCGACTAATAGCGTAGGTACCTAGGTACACGGGCGGCGGTGTCGTCCGACATCAAAGGCGTTTCCCAACTGTATGATTCTTAAACTGTGCTAATAGGTAGAATTAGCGCAGCGCTCGCTCATACCCTTCGTTCTATTGGTGCTCCCACACTGCTGTTAAAAATGTTAACAAACATTTTGTAACACTAACAAATGTTAGGAAAAGATAAAAATATCAGATAATAATGAATCTAATTTGTCTAATATAAATTATTAGATAATGTTAATTAATAGATTTTTGGAGATATTTTTTTATTTATGTTTGTTCAGAAAATGTTAACTAATGTTTGTAAACATTTTTAACACCGATGTGGGAGCGCCTTATAACATGGTCGACAGAGCCTTGTCTATCAGTAAGAGGAAGCCTATTTTCCTAGCCCTTTGTTGATTTGCCAGGAAC
Organism: Amphipyra tragopoginis; assembly: GCA_905220435.1. Taxonomy (NCBI): domain Eukaryota; kingdom Metazoa; phylum Arthropoda; class Insecta; order Lepidoptera; family Noctuidae; genus Amphipyra; species Amphipyra tragopoginis. The sequence continues at coordinate 15,162,744 of HG992017.1, read as the reverse complement.
GATAGGTACTTGACTGACGGATAGTGAGGTCTTGGTGTCATCGTCTTCTAATAGCTAGACCCTACACACGGTGTTACGGAAAAGATAAAGCAGGGCTGCTTTATAGGATCTGTAGACCTCTAGACTAACTTGTGGTGTTGGCTTTTACTTACCTTACCAGGGAACGGAGTTTAAATTCATAAATAGATGAAACACTGACAGCACAACACATTTGTAAACTTTGTTGTCCAGCTGTACATGATAATAATTTCAAAAAGTTGTCTAGGTAATGATGTAAGTGGTGACTTATCAACCGTACAGTACTCGTAAAATTACTTTGCCTCTCCGAGCCACTTGTCACACCGCGAACGATGAGCGAGCAGCGAGTAGAGCTAGAAGCTAGAAACCAGTTGGCGAGCACCGAGAAGCGAGTGTGTAGTTCCGATAGTTTTGTCTCGGGGCCATAAGCTAGTGTGCGAGTGTGGCGGGCGATTACTCGCACCACTCGCAAATGACCGCTGGTTGGTATCTCGGCGTGAGTTCTGACCGCCAAGCGAGTATTATCTTTGATAGCTCTTGTCGCTCAGCGACAAACTAGTGGAGCGAGTCCTCGCTGGCAGTGTGAACAGTCAGCGATCGACTATTAATAAATGCATCTCTTTTGTTTACACGGAATGTACTAGTCGCGCGCAGAAGGTTTGCCGATGACTGCGCCTCCCACTTCACCGACCGCTACCCTCTCTCGTCTGAATCGTACCGACCATCGACACATGACGTCATGAGGCCATCGGCAAACCTTCTCCGCGCGACTTATATATCTATTGTACGTTTCTTGAGCGAGAAAATAGCCGATAGTTAGTCGCTTCCTCGCCGGCGGTGGGACAGCTGCCTTAAGCTACAGAACGGTCATGGTTTCAGAGCGGCAAAGTTATTTTGCGGGCAAAGTGTTATTGGGTTTTCTTTGTGGAATTTCTTAGTATCAGCCCGGAGTATGGATTTGTGCCCGGTTGATGGCAATAGGCTCGTCCCCTATTACATGGGTCTTCAAACATAATGGCGAAATATGGGTGTACTGTACACCTCTGCCCAACCCTTCGGGGGATACAGGCGTGATGTTATGTTACTTACCAAATAACTTTGCTCCTCTGAAGTGAGAAACGGAACGCTCAAAGCCTGGTTTCAGAGCGGCAAAGTTATTTTACGTGTACTGTACCTAGGGTTGCCAACATTTTTTTGTCTGAATATAGTATTTTTTTTAAAAAGCCATAAAAAAATATAGCACGCTTCAAAAAAATATAGTATTTTAGTAGGGAAGAATAAAAAAAAGACAAGCTATATTTTTTTTTCAAACTCAAACTCAAATTCTTTATTGCATTCATGTGTACATAGATGTTACAGAAGTAATTAATCAATTCTGTCGAACGAAAGACGCGTTCGAAAATTGCAGGAAGTTTTTTTTATTTTACTAATTTTAGTATTACTTACATTGATCTGTTCTACTGAAATATAGTATTTTCGCGTACTATATGTTTCTTCAACAGTATATAGTACGGAGAACCTAAATACAGTACAATACTATATATTATAGTACGGTTGGCAACCCTAACTGTACCCGGCACCGCGTTCTGATGGTGGTATATCCCACTACAGGGTACTGGGTAAGGCCGCCTTCTGCCCGTCTATCTAAAGGTTTGTTCGACCATTAACATCCTAGCATTGAGGACACGGCGTGTGCGTTCGCGCAGCGGAATGTTGTTGAATTTAAAGATTTTAATTATGCAGATATTTAGTGTATGACGTCGTATAATTGTGTATGGTAAAAAAAAATTTGTGCACGCAGCCATTGTGGAGAAATTCACCAAAAACTGATTCCGCTGGGCGAACGTTGTCCTGGCGGAACTTTTTTTAATCCATAGACTTTAGAAGAAAGGAGATGTGTCCAAAAATTAGTGTGTATTTGTGTGTAATTGTGTATGTATGAATAAAATTAGTGCATGCATAAACTTCGGAGAAACTCAAGTTTCCGCTACGCGAACGTTTGGCCATTAGCTAGTTTTCATATAAAGCGCTTACACAGAGAGCTGTAGATTTTTACATACGTTGTTTTGAATTTGTTTATATTTGTTTAAAAAACAGATTTAGAAAAAATCGTAGGGCTTAAAAGATAAAAATATAAACGTAAAATACGCTTATTAGGTCTTAGTTCTTAAAGTATGCACTTTGAGGTCTAGATTTTCACGTTTATACAAACCTTGTAAGTGTCTGCAACATGTTGCCAAGTATCAATGATGTTTAGTTAGTAATTAAAGAGTTATAAGACAATTTACCATGAATAGATCACTGTTTACAAAGCAGTCAAATATCACGACGTTCTAAAGGAATTGCATGGTAAAATGTATGCCAATAATTAGTGTATTCATTCAAATGTTCACATGCAAAATTTCATGTCATTAAATTCAGTAATTAAAGAAAAACAATGATAATACTGACGAAGCATTGAAAACCTACATAACCCGACCAAGTTCGAATAGCTACAAAAAAGCGGCCGTGCAATATATTTAGGGAACATCCCAAAATTTACAGTATAATACCGGTATGGAATTGGTATAGGTGATAACACAATTGTTGTTTCGATATAATTTATAGGTCATTTATTTTTGTACACCTACTTTTTTAAATGTATTTGACTATGATAGAAAGTAGGTACTATTTACGTAGGTACTTTATTTAAGTATTCGCTTGAGACTTGAGATATAATCTAGATATATTATTTAAGACAAATAAAATTCATACAGCTAATTTCTATTGAAGGTTTCACGGATCAGGATTCTAACTATAGACCCCTTAGGGAAATTAAATAATTACCACAAGTTTTTAAATTTACCGTTTATTAAACCTATTTTAGTTAACTTTCGTGAGACACATTCATATTTATGATTATTTAACAGTTCGTCTCGCGACCTCGCCGCGTGTTCGGCTCATGATTAAGGGCTCCGTTTGGGTCCGAAACTAGTCGGGCAATCCCGAAAAATGCACGTGAGTAAACCGTAAATAATCATAAATATTAAAACACATTTAAGTCTATTGCTGTCGTTGCAAGCGTTTGTTAACGTTATTATAATTACATAATTAAGTATTATATGTAATTAAAAATATTTTTGTACACGGATATTTAAATAGAGAAGTACTTGTTAATTGAAGATTTATTTTTATCGTAGATAGTGGCGTTATTATTAAAAAAATATTTTTCATTCAAGAAATACAATTGTTTTATTTTTTCCTAACGTTTGTGTACGCAACTGTACCATATTAATAAATATTATATTGGAAGGTTAAGAACGTTACTTAGATATATGGCACGGCCGCTTTTTTGTAGCCATCCGAACTTGGTCGGGTTATGTAGGTTTTCGATGCTTCGTCAGTATTATCATTGTTTTTCTTTAATTACTGAATTTAATGACATGAAATTTTGCATGTGAACATTTGAATGAATACACTAATTATTGGCATACATTTTACCATGCAATTCCTTTAGAACGTCGTGATATTTGACTGCTTTGTAAACAGTGATCTATTCATGGTAAATTGTCCTATAACTCTTTAATTACTAACTAAACATCATTGATACTTGGCAACATGTTGCAGACACTTACAAGGTTTGTATAAACGTGAAAATCTAGACCCCAAAGTGCATACTTTAAGAACTAAGACCTAATAAGCGTATTTTACGTTTATATTTTTATCTTTTAAGCCCTACGATTTTTTCTAAATCTGTTTTTTAAACAAATATAAACAAATTCAAAACAACGTATGTAAAAATCTACAGCTCTCTGTGTAAGCGCTTTATATGAAAACTAGCTAATGGCCAAACGTTCGCGTAGCGGAAACTTGAATTTCTCCGAAGTTTATGCATGCACTAATTTTATTCATACATACACAATTACACACAAATACACACTAATTTTTGGACACATCTCCTTTCTTCTAAAGTCTATGGATTAAAAAAAGTTCCGCCAGGACAACGTTCGCCCAGCGGAATCAGGTTTTGGTGAATTTCTCCACAATGGCTGCGTGCACAAACTTTTTTTTACCATACACAATTATACGACGTCATACACTAAATATCTGCATAATTAAAATCTTTAAATTCAACAACATTCCGCTGCGCGAACGCACACGGACACGGCGACAGCATTTAGTAAAGGTCAAATAGTAAATAAAAGAAAGTGTCAAGTTAATAAAATTTATTATTAATAAAAATTACAATAAATCGCTCTATACACAATAGAACTAAGCGCATTTATAAAATAAACAGATTTTTTAAATCTTATGTTATGTTCTCAGTTGCACACATACATTTACATTGGGGTAGATGGCAGCACTATCATTTTAGATTTATCAAACACCTTTCCATGGTGTTCCACAAGTTCTGTCATTATTATTCTTTGCAATTAAAACGGATTTTCTATAGCATGCGCTCAGTAGTTAAAATATTTAAAGTTAAAATATAATTAATGGCACCATGTTAGTTCAGCTTTATCGAGTACAGACATTAATAATTTATGAACATTATATCTACAGTAATTTTCACAAAACTCACCAAATCCAAATAATATTTTGAATTTTTGAAGGTTATTTTTTTTCTGTTTTGTGGATCCCATTATTTATAATTATTGTATTGACAGTTTGGTATAAACTATAATTAGTTTTACAAAATAAACGATTTATAATCTTCCATTATTAACATTAATTCCTGAGATTCGTTGCAGTATTCGTTCTTGCAAGCTCTAATACACTTTCTTAGGAGAAGCGTACAGACACTTACACCTTTTTTATTTAAATTAAGTATAATTAAAACATTAAATGTTCCGATATACAGCTGGCAAAACTTAAATTTAAGTTCAAGGAGAGCTTTACATGATATGACCTTGACCTGTACACAAGGTGAGGGTGAATTTACATATTTTATTAAGTAGGTAGGTACTTTTAGCTGTTATGGTGATTACAGACGTCAGACTTTGTAGGGCCGATTTTTATTTCTATTAATTAGATTCAGGGAAGTGTTCTCTTCCGACAAAAAGTCGACCACCGAGTCTCTGACGAGTGCGAGCGCCTTATAACTTCTACATTACATCATCACTGACAATGAGAGCTATACCTACATGTTAGGAGTTTGACTATCCAAGGTCAAGGTCAATTATGTGTCCGAAAACTATTAAGTTAGCTACATACAATGCTTATCACTAAATAATATCAATATTAACCAATGAGCGTAGTCAAGGGGAGGAATCAGAGTTTCCCTCAATTCGAAACTCCAAGTAGAGTTCCATGAACCATGTGTTGGTGTTACACAAGTGCCTGTAGGTATTAGGGAGGTTACGGAGCTTCGACTCCGACTCCGATAAGTCGGAACTTCCGATTGATATTACACCTCCGGTTCCGACTTCGGCTCCGATACTTTTAAATCGGAGGTTTGAATAGGAGGTCGAAGCATTTTTTTATCGTCTACGCCTAATATTATGTAGGTTTATTATTTTTAATTGAAATTAAAGAGACTGACTGAATTATGTATTTACTATTTTATTTTATTAAGCCTGTCCTTAACACATCTCTCTTCTGCTAACACCTCCGAATCCACCTCCGATTCCGACTCCGATTCCGGTTCCGAATCCGACAAACCAAATTTAAAAACTTCGACTTCGGTTCCGACAAAACCACCTCCGTAACATCCCTGGTAGGTATCATATAGTGGAAATAAAAATAATCTATTAATTGTAGGTCACTCAAAATTCTGTCCCCGAAATGAAATCTTGACTCCACTTATGGTTGATCTTATTTGTTCCTCCACGGTGAAGGTTGTTACATGATGACGCAGGGCATGGCACAGCAGAGAGGTAAACAGATGGGCACCGCCACCTTCTTCTCAGAATGCTTCTCTTTGCTTCGGGAGCCGGACTCGTACTCGTACATGCCGCGCCCTGAAGCGTAGCCGCCACCGCCTTGTGACATCGCCTGAGAAGTAGAACGAACATCAGTCAAGTATTATTATGGTGAAGAAGATAGTTAGAGTTGGTGTTGTCGAGAAGAGGAAATGTTCCGCTGCTCAGCTCCTATGAGCAATAGCATGAGGTATATATAACAGCAAAAGCGCAGCTCTTTATGCAACACACCAGTGAAAGTCACTTCAAAATTCATCAATGGAATTTTACGTGATTATAAATCGCAGTATGTGGAAATAATGTTCCACTGCTCGGCTCCTATGAACTATAGCGTGATGGTACATGTACTAGCATAATTGTCGCTCTTTACGCAACACATCAGCGAAAGTCCCATCAAAATCCATCAACGGGATTTTGAAAAAAAATGACAAAAAATCCTGAACAAAAATGTACGAAATGAGGGCTTTCAAGTGCTACTGAGTTCATAAAAAATATAGACGAATCGGCACGTCCGACTCAGTCGCGCTTTAACTGATAATTGATTCAGTAACTAAATAAGGACAGTGTGATCAGAAGCTTCTAATTTGCCCTTCTGAATTTAGAAGACTAAATTCAGCCAAGTGTATTAAGCGCTTTAGGTAACACAAGTTGAAACATTTAAAAAGATTCCAACGCATCTCGACTTCAGTAAGCATGCGAAATATTAGTTAATCGTTGTTTTCACAATTTAAATTATGCGACAATAGGCATTCTAATCAGTCCGCCAGTTAGAGTTTTGAAAAATAATGGACATGTATTTTTTCTTTTGTTAAATCTATGAATATTTGGAAAGATAAAACGCATCAAAACTCGAGAGTGGGGGCTTGTGACGTCAGAAACAAGTAAAATTGTACTTGCTTGTGTGACGTTTTGCCAATTTTAAAAGTGTCGTATCTTCGTCAATGTTGGTTTACGTAACAAAAGAAAAAATAAGGGTCAAATATTTTTAGATAAACTAACTGACGGACTTATTAGATTTTTTCAGTCAAATACCCTATTATTATTTTATGAGTAAGTTTTGTATTTTTTGAAAATAAGAAATTCAAAATAAAAATTTGTGAAATCTCCCGGCACTTTTGAATTGTCGAACAAAAAAGATGTTACTGCCGCGTTCCAAAGTGTAGATTTCTAAGGAGAAGAACGGCCAACAAACTCCATGGTTAATCTTTTTCATCTTATATTTACAAAAAGTTGGTTACAGTGTGAATAAGAAAAATAAATGTGTTTAGTAAATGATATCGTAAAGAGTACATACACTGCTGGCCTGGTATCCGCCTCCCTCCTTCTTCTGGAAGGGCGTATGTCCGGGCGGGTAGTAGACCGCAGGTCCGGCCACGTTGCGGCTGCCGGCGACAGGCAGGGGCTTCGCTGCCGGACTGGGGGCGGAGTCCCGCGTGTCTCTCACGTCACGGTTCAGTGTGGAGCTCTGGGTAGAGTTCTCGTGTGTCACGTGGACGTTGCGACGGATCACACCATCGGGTTGCGTTGGGTAACGCTGCAACACGAAATGGCATGAGTTTTTATGTCAGATTGATTGCTGAAACGTGTCTAATTATCAACCGCACAGATTATACGATTTGCGAGGTTAACCTGCGTCTTTCGCGGTCAGTCTGTGGATGGGTAACTGTTCGTTACAGTGCAGGGTTACTCAAAGTGGGGTACGCAAACCCCTAGGGGTTCGCCATTCGACAGAAACGTTGGCGAAAAGATTAAAAAAAATTGACTCGATTCGCGACAAAAAAACAAGCACACTCATCACATTAATATTAAAAAGATATTTCTTTTGGCACTTTATTTGTTACCTTTTATTGAAATAAAAACCTTAATTATTTTCTTCAACAGTCAATTTTATTATTTTCTTGGGGGGGGGGGGGGGGGGGGATTTAGTTAGTTAAGGGGTTGGCTGTCACCTGGAAACTTAACAGGGGTTCGTGGAGCCGAAATTTTGAGAAACCCTGGCGTAGTGAACCCATCGTGACGGGTAGTCAGAAGCCCGAAAGTCTGATAATCGATCTAACCTTAGAATATCGGCATTGTCCAGTAACTGGGTTGCGGAGGTCTGATGGCAGTCGCTCCGTGTAAAATACTAGTGTTCAGCCGGATCTGGCTAGATTGAAAGCTAACCCTAGCATAGTTGGAAAAAGGCTAAGCAGAACTCATAGCAGCAAACATGTTCTTCATTCTGCTTCGATTTCGGGTTCATCATCTGCCTAGCCTTTTCCCAACTATGTTGGGGTCGGCTTCCAGTCGAACCGGATGCAGCTGAATATCAGTATTTTACATGGAGCGACTGCCTATCAGACCTCCACAACCCAGTAACTGGGTAATACGATACTCTTGGTAAGACTGGTTGTCAGACTTTCTGGCTTCTAACCAACAGTAACGACTATCAAAGATCTACAAATGACAGCCGGGACCAACGGCTTTACGTGCTTTCCGAGGCACGGAGGAAACTCGCTATGGTAAATGGTCACCCATCCACAGACCAACCTCGGCAAGCGTGGCTTAACCCGGAAGATCGGTCTATGCGGCTGTAATTATTTAGCCACGAGCTCCTCTGTCCGGGTTACCGTAAGAAAATATTTTTTACTTCAAATCCCTAGGTAGTTATGTAAACTTTATCTAGAACTTCAGAGACAATTTAGACTCTGAGTCTGACATCCGAAGGCAAACCGAAGCTATATTGTTGTTGCCACTAGCATAAGCTGTGTAAGGCAAAGGTAGGTATCTCAATACTTTCTCGCTTCCGGCTGTGGTTCTGTCCATTGTCGGGAGCGAGAGTGTGTGGGAAGCCGTCGCCTCTTTCCGCGAGGAGGTGGTGTCGACCAGGGAGGGTGCGGAGAGAGAGAGACGGCTGCCACTCTCGCTCACGCTCACGGTCACTCATGCCCGACCAGTAACAGGCCCTCAAGGCGCCTCTCAGGAGGACGTGGGGCCCCACAGTAGGAGACCGAGGCCTGCCGGGGTCGCGGTGCTTGCAGCTGCGAAGCCCGCGACCCCGGCCAAAGGTGAGGAGAAGGAACACCGTGGGTTTTTAGCCGGTAAGAGTCCCTTCGCCTTCCCAGGGAAAAGGGCATCCAAGAGGACATCAAAAGGAACAAAAAAGAAAGTTTTCTCAGTACTTACAGCTTCAGGGAAGTCAGCCAGCAGATCATCTAACTTCTTGGGCGGCTGCTGAGTGCCGGGCGAGGGGGTGGTGGGGCGGGGGAAGGGTCCGGGGGACGGGGAGGGGGCGGGGTGCAGCGTGTGCGGCAGGGAGCGGGGGGGGCTGTGCGCGCGGAGGGGGGCCCCAGGAGAGTGCGGGGAGGGGGACGGGAAGCGCTGCGTCGTGTTCTGAGATGAGTATGTTGTTTCGGAGAACTTGTATGATGATGGACCCTGTGGAGAACAATTTTGTTAACATATAATTTTCTCAGTTCAATCTTGTTGAAGCTCTTAATTAGAAGCTATGGATTTTTTCATAATCATCTGGCCAAAGGACTGTGCTATGGCTATATGCTTGATCTTATGGTGGCAATTCGGGAGAGGCTTATATCCAGCAGTGGAGTGTCTCCATCATCATCACCATTCAGCCGAAAAACGTCCACTGCTGGACATAGGCCTCCCCCAAAGGGAGGGGAGATTTGCCATAATCGCCACGCTTGGCAGGCGGGTTGCCGATCGCAGTATGGTTGTTAAAGTACTCAGAGAACGCTGCTGCATCCTCTAGTGAATCCCTTAGTCGCCTTTTACGACACCCACGGTAAGAGACGAGGTAGGTAGTGCTATTCTTTACTTCCGGCACCACACGCAGTATGAACTGTCTTACGTCTACTTTTATTAATTTATATGGAAAGTTCACGCTTTACCAAAAAAAAAATATGTTGATCACGGACTTTTCTAGTCCGTGATGTTGATTTTGTATTTATAACAAACGAGCTACAAAGATTTTTTACTGTAGTTCCTTTGGTTTAGGATTTTCCCATAGAATCTCCAAGTATTTATACTATAACTACTTACGTAAGGGCCGTGTCCATTATGCGGCTCAGCGGGTATGACCTTGGTTTCGTTAGCGGGCGAAGGGTACACCATGCGTTCGTTGGTGCGGTCTGAAACAACATGACACAGTTTCACTTTCTCACTGTCTTCACGCATCATGCGAATAAGTAAGTATTAAGTATTTGAGAAGATGAAAAACTGGAGGAGATACACTGTTTCGAAGTTTGTGGAGGGGGCATTTCCTGTCTCTGTCACACGAAACGGAATATTGTGGTAATGTCAAGTCACTTTGAAGTTTTTAAGGTGTGACGTCAGTTGTAAGTAGTGCTGTCTCTGTCTCATGAACAAATTAAAATTGTTTACAACTTGAGCGTTTTATTAAACATTTCATTGGTTTTTTCACTGTTGCTTAATATTTTTGTAATACTTTCGTGATTTGTAATAATAAAATAATAGTGAAATACCCTATTAATGGCATTATGGCTGGTATACTTAGGAAGTCAGCGTCCACAAAAAAAGTGTAAAATTATAATTATGCTATTTTTATAATTGAAATACAGATTTTTGTTAAGAAATCATGTTATTTACTATGAGTTTCAATTACTTTAATTTTTTTTATGTCATCTTTTAGCGACTTCAACAAACATCAACTGTATACACTGAACTTAGTACTTTGTGACAGTAGGAAAATGGGTACATGAAATGGATGGTTAAAATATTGTCAACACTCACCATCGATGGTAGTGACGGTCCTGTACTCCCTGGTGGAAGTGTTGCAGTGTGAACAGAACTGGCAGCCGCCCGGACCCGGCGCTACTGGCGCTACTAGCGGAGCGGGCGCTCCTGACGTTGTGCTGGAACAACACGGTTGTGATGAGATTGGTCATTGTGGTACGCTAAAATTATTCCAAACCTCTACATGTCGTCTTGTATTACCACTTGTCACTAAATATGTGATTTGTGGTGAATGTGGTAATTCACCAACATTACCAATCTTGCCACAATTCACTTCAATCATGTCCATAGCTTTACATATCACCAATAATTACAATATTTCCTGTTTGTGGCGAGTATGGTAACTCACCAACATTACCAATCTTGCCACAATTGTCTTCAAACGTGTCCATACTTTCACATATCACCAAAAATCGCAATATTTCCTGTTTGTGGCGAGTGTGGTAACTCACCAACTTCACCAACATTACCAATCTTACAATTATTGACTACATATTGGTACTTACGTGGTTCTGTTGTGTTCAGCGCTGACGTAGGTATGTTGATGGTCTGCGTGGACCGGTATGGGCACCGTGGTCGGGTCCTGGTCTGCTGGTACCTCGTATGTGTATGTTTTGACGGTAGTCGTGACTTTGTTCATTGGAGTGCCACTGCGAGACAGCTGGGGAGGAAGAAATGGAATTTAGTGAGGGTTTGAAGGTCCTTCTAACCTTCTTTGACGGGTTCTTGACACTTTTATTGCTTATTATAATTTCCAATAGTTATGGAAATTAAAAATACAACTTACAGTGCCGGTAGAGGGCGGGTGGTGGCAGTGCGAGCACATGGGCGGCGGCACCAGCTGCGGCACTGCTGGGGACACCTGCGACGGTACCACGCGAGACTCTGGAAACAAGAACGTTTGGTCACTGTCAGTACAACGTGGGTCGAGGCAGAGGACGAAGGTAGATGTGAAGATAATGAGGATAAGCCTCGTGCATGGGAGATCGTTCTTTGCTGCTTCTGTGTTCGATATCGGCATTGCCCAGTAACTGGGTTGCGGAGATCTAATGGTAAAATACTGGTATTTAGACGCACCTGATTAGACGTGAAGCTGACGTCAACGTAGTTAGGGAAAAGGCTAGGCAGAATATTATCGTCAGGTAGTCAAAAGCCAGGAAATTCGACAACCAGTCTTATTTCAGGATGATTTAGGTACCTTTTTTCAGTAATTAAATTGTGGTAAGATTTCTAGGCACTTGGGAAGACGTTAAGATATCAATGATGATCAAACCTACCAGTTTTCTCCTCCCTGTACATCTCCTGTCTCAACTCGGCGGCCCTGGTGACGGTGGGGGGTGGAGGGCTGGAGCCCCAAGATGAAGACTCCAGACGTTCCTCACGCTTCAGCGTAGAGTATCCACTAGATGGGGCTTTCGCTGGGGTGCTGTGAAAAGTGGAAGATGATGGTAATTTTTTGAAGAAGTCGGTTTCCTTTGTCGCTTGATATTGATGAAGCATATAAAAATATGTAAGTAATACTATTAACATGGTACTTTCAAGTTGAAGGTCTAGAAAATATTTACCCTCTTCTGTAGTCAAAAGATGTGCTCTCAGCCGTATCTGATGTGTATCCATCTGAAATGAGCAAAGAAATTATGAAAATGAGTGATGTTGAAGCAAAACTTTTGTGTCATGGTGAATTAGAGTGCGCGCAAGATAACTCTGCGCGCGACTGAGGGCGTGCTAAACGTTGCCATGATCGCAAAAGTTCAAATTACCGCTTTTTAAGCTTAACTTTTTTATCGCTAAACATAATTTTCCCGTTAAATATTCCTACAATCAGGTAGTTCTACTATCAAATTTAATAAAACGGCACACACTTTGGTGGACCATGATTAGTTCCGATTTCGGCCGCGCGCAGACTTATCTTGCGCGCACTCTAATCAATTCAGCCCATTGCAGTCAGAACAGCCTCTCGATTCAGAACAATTCAACAAGCTATCTCTTACTCTCTAGTTAGGAGTAGATGGAACGAGATAACAAACCGAACCGATCGACAACTGATCATCGAAAATATTCTGAATTGGGGGACAAGCTGGACATAGAGCCCAAATATACGTCCGATACTTGCCTCTGATAGTCGGTTCCGATAGTCTGATTAGGCTATCTGAAGGCCTCCGCGTCATACATTTGTTTGAACATGAATTACACGTACGATCAGACTATCGGATCGGATGTCAGAATCGTAAGCATCGTGCGGGCGTCGTCGTCGTCCAGAAAAAATCTGACACGAGAATCGTACGTGTATTTCATGAATCCGATCAGATGTTGGATCCGGCTCCTGGAAGCAATTATCGGACGTGTATTTTGACCCATAACCTCTCCAAACGGAGACAGCGCTTAATGAGCGCGTTGGTGTCAGATCAAGCCTGGCACCGGGTACTCCACGGCCGGTCACCAGATTGGTGTACTGGCAAAGTGCAAGAACCGTCATATACCAATCGTCAGCTGCAGGCAGCAGGGTGTACCATCTTCAGGCGAGGTAGATGGATGTCATACGCTTCGCCAAAGAGCTTATCCATGAAAGCGTGACCCTGACCACCCTTCTTCTCCTCTTTCTCATCTTATCCCTTACAGCAAGCGCAGACCGACTGCGGTCAAGCAGTTCAGCTTTCCATTAAAATCTCTCAACCCAGAACTCTTGCCCGCAGTGTGTCTGTGACTCCTCATTAACCTATTAGACCTACCATGGTTCTTACTTTTGTACAGTTGCCTCTCCTGGTCCTTCTGTAAGTCGTCGAGGAGTGAGTCCAACTCTTCTACGTTTTGGGTCAGGTCTTTTGTCACCTTGGTACTCTTCACTTTGGAGTATCCTGTAAGAATACAAAGACCTTTAAGACCTAGATTGGTATCCACCAGAAGACTATCAGGGTGCTAAGAGTAATTCAGATCTAAATGCGGGTTGTTTTGATTCGATTCACGCATATAATGTTGTTTCTATTGAAGGTTAATGATATGAGGATGGTTTTAGCAGGCACCAACTTTATATTCTATCATGACCACTTTTTGTATTCGTGCATTAAAAGAGCCTTCACGAGTGACGATACTCAAGTACGTCTGGCGCACCCTGGACAGTCACCTTCGGTATCTCCTATAACAACCTTGCATTGCATGACCCTTAGAGTGAAAAGCTCGGGAATGCAATTTTGGGCATAAGAGAGCCGTTCTACGCGAAATTATTTTGTAGGCACTGAAATAAAGCCTTTATTGGGTATAAAACGACAAGTTTTTGGTTTTTGCCCGTGACTTCCCACAGCCGCACAAACGCTCACAGGAACTGTGGCACCGAACTGCAATCGAAGGCGACGCTAAGGAGGTCTTTAAAAGGAGACATTGGTAGGCATTTCCCTGTTGAGCTTTCGAAGGCTACGTCTAGAATTAGTATGGACTAAAGATACAAGTCCGAGACGTGCTGCAAACTACAGACTGCAACCGCAGACCGCAAGTCACATTGGTTTGTATGAACCAGTAGCGTCGTTTGTCTGCTGCTGTCATCTGCGGTTGCAGTTTGCGGTTGCCGTTGGAATACTACCTTTAAGGTGTGCACCTTAAAGGTGTTATTCTGACGACGAGTTGCAGTCTGCAGTTTGCAGCCCGTTTCGGACTTGAATTACAATTGACGTAGAACACATTCATGGATCTAGGGTCAACGCTCAAAAATATCCGAACCGAATGTAGGCTAAAACGCGAGAAATTAGACTGATTTACGTCAATGAGTGCAGTCGAATCTTTCGTATGGTTGTAAGCTAAACTAGGCAGTATAATGACGACATAGGATTTAAATTAGTTTGTTGGTATTTCTAAGTTTGGCGGTGCCTTGGCGCGTACTGGTGGTGTTTATAAACTCAGGACACTTATTTCGTGAATTTTGTACTAGACCATTGGTTCTTGAATTTCTACGTCAAAGAGCGGTCTTCCTGGTATACTGACCTGGTGTGGAGCTGTTTGAAGACTCATAGTTGTAGGTGCGAGTGCCTGTAGTGATCGCTGGTAGGTCCCTCTCCTCCCTCTCGTAGTAATAAGTGCTGGACTCCGAAGCCTTGGGCACTGTCCTCGGTGGGATTGTGTACTCCTGGAAATACACAGTGCGTGATTTAATCATTATAGTTGAGGGGAATGGAAAGGAATAGGCATCATGATGAAGTACTTTTAAAGTATCACTGATGACCGTTTTACAGCAAGTTTTACAGCGGTTACGCACTGCATCCGATCCGAATCCGTGAAAATACGTTCCGAAGTAGCCATAGAACTATTTGTATGGTAGTTTACGCACTACATCCGGCATCCGTCATCCGATTTCTATCCGTCATCCGTGAGTTTCTAATTCGGAAGAAAAATTGACGGACCGAAGTAACCGTAGTACTGTTTGTATGAACGCTTTCGCATTACCACGGATTCAAATCAGACGCCAAACGGATAATGCCAAAGATGGCCCCTGAATTGTTTGAATTTGAATCAGAGATCGGAATAGTGCGTAAGCAACATCCGAATTCGGTCCGAGATTTTTACTCTAGATTGGTATTTTCACGGATTCGGATCGGATGCAGTGCGTAAAGCAATATTCGAATTCGGTCCGAGTTTTTTATATCCGTATTTTCACGGATTCGGAACGGATGCAGTGCGTAATCGCTCTTAAAATGTCAAAATTCGATAAAAGATTTTCATTTAAGTTTTTTCAAAAATTCATCATCTCTGCTTTAGTTACGAATTTAGAAAATGGATCTTCTAATTGGTGACCCCAAATATGACCTAAAATGTAAACACAGCTGATCATAGCTGAGGATAGATAGATTTTAGCGTATTTTTTATGAAATCTTTGAACGGAATAGTTGTTTATTTCTGGGGTAATATAGTTCCTGGCATAGAATAAGCCACCTCTCTTTACCCGTGGGTATCACAAAAGGCGGCTATCTAAAGAGGATAGGCAGCAGCGTCCTTTTGACACCAAGGTGTGTTTGGCCGGTTGTAAAATATAAGATGGTGTCGAATCCACAAAACCAATGTTATTAGAACCTTCATCAATTAGCAAGTCAGTGAGTAATATCTAAAGAATCAGTGATGTCATTCTGTTGCACTGCGCTCATGTTTATAGCTTTTTTGTCGGTGGGCGTACCTATAGCAGATTTTATGATTAAAAATAACGTCGCACAGTGGGCTGAAATTGAACTTTCATAGACATTTTCGTTAAATTTTTTGAGTGGCTGTTTTTTTGCATGGATGTGCTTCGGAAGACTAAGTACATGCATAAAAACATACAATTTACGGGAAAAGATTGCAAACGGCTCACAAAGATTTTTTTTTAGAAAATTTTGTATGGAGTTGACATTAAAATCGGCGATAACTCAGCTATCGTACAATTGCGCCTTATTTCCTCGTAGGTGTTTTTACTACTATTTATTTAGGATTTTTTGGTATACTACTTAACCCGGGCACGGGTGCGATTTATTTTTTAAAAATCCTTGAATGTTTTTTTTTTTTTATTTTTATTTTTGTACTATGTTTCGATCTTATGTAAAGGTTAACATAATATGAAGTACCTAAGTCACGTCTAGATCAATGATTGACAAATGGGGGACTAAAATCTTGGTAGTTTATTTTATAATTGTTCTTTGAATAGTTTACTTTTCAATCTCTGTGAAAGTAGGCCTGTGCCCCTTAATAATGAATTAGTTAGTATTATTGATAGAATTACGAGGACGACATGGTCACGTTTGTATTTATATACTAAGTTCTTATTTAAAATAAAGATTTAAATAAAGGCGGCTGGCGAATAGAAAGAATCTAACCATAGAAATGCTATCAAAAACTATAAACTGTTTGAATATATCATTAAATAAAAGTATATCTTGAATTTAAGATTTTATTACTTATATTAAAATGCAAACAAAAATATTAACTATTTGAATATATCTTACAATAAAATTACGGTAATTATTATTGATAACGTAAAAATATCGATTAATGCAAGAAAAAATATTAATTATTTTTAAGTCGTTTAGTAACTTTATGGCATTAACTAATTGACGTCTTCAACTAGTTAATGCCCGATTTCGTGATTACCTTCGTTGTTACATACATGTTCTCCGTATATATTTACGTATTTGAATAAATAATATCTTCAAAATATTTTATTTTAGGATGTATTCAAATAGTTTATATTTCATTTTAATATAATAAAATGTTATATTGAAAATATAATTTTATTTTATGATATATTTAAACAGTGTATATTTTTGCTATTATGCATTTCAATAGTTAAGACTCTTACTATTCGGCGCAGTAGCTATAAAGTCCTTACTACAGGAACACAGGCCTACTTTCACAGAGAGTGAACAGTAAATTAGAACAATTATAATCTAGACGTGACTTAGGTACTTTATATTATGTTAACCTTTACATAAGATCAAAACATAGTACAAAAATAAAAATAAAAAAATTAAAATATTCAAGGATTTTTAAAAAATAAATCGCACCCGTGCCCGGGTTAAGTAGTATACCAAAAAATCCTAAATAAATAGTAGTAAAAACACCTATGAGGAAATAAGGCGCAATCGTGCGATAGCTGAGTTATCGCCGATTTTAATGTCAACTCCATACAAAATTTTCTAAAAAAAATTCTTTGTGAGCCGTTTGCAATCTTTTTCCGTAAATTTTATGTTTATAAGCATGTACTTAGTCTTCCGAAGCACATCCATGCAAAAAAATAGCCACTCAAAAAATATAATGAAAATGTCTATGAAAGTTCAATTTCAGCCCACTGTGCGTCGGTTACTGTAAAATGGTTGAACGAAATATTTTGTGATTCACACAAAACTAGCTTAGGTATTAAATACAACATGTAACAGGAATAACTCAAACACCTTAATTAGAATATTCAGAGTTAAATCTTAATACATACACTGAAATTTTACTTTTATGTGATTAAATATCGGGTGTAAAAAGACCCTTAACGATAATGAAAACCACATATTCTACCTATCATTGGGATCATTTTTTTCTACCAGGCCATACCTGGGAAATCATTGGTTTTGGAGATATTGAAGGTCAAAGTATACATCTTTTTTTTTGTTTTTTTCCGAAATCGTATTCTAAGTGATAATACACACATCAAAAGTGTCTAGGGATCAACATATATTTTTGCAATAACTTTTCTCCTGATTGATATTAATTAAAATTTTCTTTAAGGATTCATCAAATAAAGTGTTTTCGTTTGTCACAGTAACGATAAACCAAGTCACCTTTGCATTAATAAAGAAATTTGCCATTTTCCTAATAAAGGGATTTTTGACATTTGAACCACTAACACAAAAGTTCGAAAAAAAGACTGAAATAACAGTTTTCTTTAAAATTTTATTGGGTAACTTAAACAATTAATAATCCGTGTTTCTACCGCGAACACTAACAACACAAGAACATCGGTTTGGCATACTCAAAATGAGTTCATCCAAATCACGCTGTGGAATGGCCGCCCATGTTCGTTGCAACAACAAAAAAAGGTCTTCTTGCGACTGGATACCCTCCATATTCGGCAGAGCTCTTCTCTGTAGCATATCCCATGCATGCTCAATCGGGTTCAAGTCTGGCGACTGAGCAGGCCAGGGCAGGACATTGATGTTAGCTGCGGCGAGAGTCTGTCTTACAACTCTTGCGGTGTGCGGTCGTGCATTATCATGCATTAACTGAAATAAGGGACCGATTTGCGCTTGTAGAGGAACGATGACGTCTGATACAATCGTCTCAGCATAAATTTGAGCGTTGAGGTTGCCTCTGATCCAAATCAACTCAGTTCTTCCGCCGATCCAAATACCCGCCCATACCATGATGGTTCCACCACTATAAGGATGGACTTCCTGGCAGGATTTTAATCGCTGTTGGCGTCCAGGGGTTCTCCAGTGTCGTATACGTCTTGTATCCGGTCTCATACCAAAACGAGACTCATCAGAAAAGCACACGAAACGCCATTGTTCTTCTGCCCAATTTCTGTGTCCAAGAGCCCATTGATATCGAATCCTACGATTGTGCATTGCTATAGGTGGTACCCGTAGCGGTCTTCGGGAATGAAGGTTCACTTCATGCAAGCGGTTTCTGACTGTTTGGTCTCTAATTAAGTTCCCTGAAGAGTGATGAAGCCTCACGGCTAACATCATGGCGGTTATTGTTGGAGCTCTTCGAGTTAAGATTTGAATGTATCGGTCTTGTCTCCGTGTGGTGCAGCGATACCGTCCTCCATGGCGCTCAGCCACGGTACCAGTGCTTCGGTAACGTGTCCAAAGTCGACTGATAACACTCTGACTTGTATTCAGAGCTAAAGCCACAGTACGTTGCCGGGAACCAGCTTCTATCATTCCCACGGCTCTGAGCATTTCTTCCCTGCTTAAATGACGTCGCCGCTCCATAATAACGTTGGTTTTAATCAGTAGTAGGGAAACAGTAGCACTAATAATGTCTTCAATGCGTTGTATGTTTTTATAGGGAAAATATTGACAGCTGATTTTCATCTTTTACTCGAATTTGATTCACAGTTCCTGATTCAAATTATGAAATGCACCAAAAAGGATCCATATAAATTTATAAAATCATAAATTTATTACAAAGCCACATCTCAATCTCAAGAAATCCGCATAAAAATGCTTGATCCCTAGACACTTTTGATGTGTGTACAAAACTTTCTTTCAAACTACCTTATCAAAATTTTCAGTTTTTCCTCACAAATTACGCATTTGTAGTTACAAAAACGCAATGAATATCAAATGCACACGACCGCCTTGGCTCAGCTGTGTAGCCGATGCACAACGCACACAAGCACAGTCGGTTACGTACATTACATTGCGCGCTACAAAAAACAACGTTTTTTTATAAAAATAAATTTTTATAAACTTTTATTTTTAGGCATATAAATGTGCCTAAAAATAAAAGTCGTTTCCCAGCAATTATTTTTGGTCAATTAAAGAACAATGGCAAAATCATTGCTGAAATTTAAATAAGCGTCTAATGGTAAGAGGTATATTAAAAAAAGCCTAATTTTTTTCTAGATATTCTTGTAGCTTTAACATTTAAAAACGAACTCTCTGAAAAAATTATATTACATTTCAAAGTTTTACTGATATTCCCGTTAATTCGAATAATTTTTATTTGTTCTCCATGCTTCTTTAATTTTGCAACACTTTGAGAGATGCCCTTATAATTAATTTCGAAGATTTTTTACCAGCTATGTTAATACATTTAATGCTTAATTATTTTATAAGATGTTTTATTATGATGAATGAATTATTATTCAATAATTCGTGAAACAAATACCAAAATAAAGACAGCAAAGCTTGGCGTATATTAGGAAAGAAATAGATTTTCTATAATCCTGTTTACCTAATAGAAGTATATGAAAAAATAAGTATAGCAACACAGACATGACAATGCTTTCTTTCAAAAACTGTCACTGTCAATCCTAGAGTTGTCAAATATCAGTATATTATTAAGCCCCTAGTAGACGAGATCGAGGCGCCGGGTAAACCCCGGCCAAACTCGTAGACGTTATGGTTTGTACCCGCTAGCTAACCGGGTTAAGTGCCATTTATAGTATAGGATGCGCCGTGCGCACAACCGGCCTCTGCAAGGAGTGCACATAGGCCACCGTACCAGTTTAAGCACAGGGTAGCCACGTCGTAACCGATCACGGCGGCAAGCTGGGCCATCGTTAGCAACGGTGTCGTCAAAATAGCTCCATACTGTCCTATACATATCCGACATCCAGTTTTACTACGGTTTGAAACTGTGCGTAGCCGGTAGCCACGGCCCTAAAAACAGTGTTGTCAGCAAGGGGCCTAACTTTACTGCCTACACAGCTACGATTTGTCGTTGGACATAATTATTATAATTATATATTATATTCGGTGATAGTGCTACGGTTTCTGACAAATATTTAAAACTTCTACGTTGCGTTAACGTTAAGTTGTACTACTCATTAACGGACTACGAGTTCACTCCTCGATTTGGAGTTGAGAAGTGAAAAGTGGCGCATGGATTTTGTGGATTTTTCTGTGTAGTGATTGACCACGTGAATTTCTCTGAGTAGGTATAGTCTCAGAGGGAGTGGAAATACTTCTTTAGTAAGAGGGAGAATAAAATCATGGTACGTGTCATCATGGAGGAAGTAACTTACTATCACGGACTAGAAAAAAAAGAAGGACTCCGCGCCACGTGTATCGAAAGTGAAGCACTATAAGTATGCCGGACCGTTTGTACAAACATGCCTCACGCACACATTTACATCATAAGGTGCCGACCGGCCGCCATTACGCGGCACCGCGCCGTCATTGTAGGTGCTGTTTACGTCAAGTAATAAAATAAAATAATGCCTTCTTGTGTTGTGAAATGGTTTAAAAATAATTCTAAATCCCAGAAAAAGTGTCAAGGAATAACATTCACAAGTAAGACACTTATTTAACCTGTTGATTTATTGTATTTTTGACATTTTAAAATCATTACTATTGGAACACAAAACCTCAAAAGACATAGTAGTGCTGTCGAAAAATAAATGGGTAATTTTCCCGAGAGATTGGGTAATCCATTTTTTTGTGTTCTTTGTGAGTTTTTTGCAAGTATTGAATATGATTATTTTTATAGATTTCCTACAGCAAATCAACCATGGAATAATGATTGGATTAAAATAATAAGAGCCTGCAGAGATGAAGAACATTGAATTCCGTCGAAAACGTTTTTCTTGTCACTCATACAAAATAAATACTTACTTAATTTTAAGTTTTAACTAAGTAAGGTAAAGGCACCTAATTCCGCGGTGTTTTCACCATAACTTGAAAGAACATTAAAAATTAAGTATTTAATATATCTTTCTGTAGAATTGGCTATTTTTATTAGAAGTATTATTTATCTTATTTTTGAAATATACTCACAGTTTGACAATAAAAGTTTATTAATAATGTCAAATTATTTAAAAATGTGAAGAAGTCCGAAGCACCTAATTCCGATTTAAAAATCCTAATTCCGATGCATTTGGTTCCTAATTCCGAGTGTACAAAATACAAAGGAAAGGAGGTGGGGAGAATGATACATGATGTTCAAAAAATCAAGTCTATTTATTATCTTCTCTATCTATAGGTTTTGGATCAGTCTCAGTCTCCGTCTTACATGTACACAATATGTAATTTACGGAATTTTATTAATTAGTAATTACGGAAGATATATATAAGTATAACTATATCTGAGTATATCGGAATATGAAAGTTATTTTAAAGGGCAAATTTATATTCTTGCAGTTACTAAAACAATACTAAAGTTTTGAACAAGCTGCGTAAGATAATGAACACTCTGTATTTAACGTGTGCCAATACCACGGAATTAGGTACTAATATAACCTTATTCCGACTTAAATACATCGGAATAGCGTTTTATAATACTAAATCAAGATTTCTAATTCCGAGTAATAAAAAGTAAAAGTTTTTTTAATATTAAACAAATAAATTAATGTTCAATTGCGATATCTTTGAAAAAATATACAAAGCGCACTCAGGATTATATCAGAACACATTAATAACTTAATTTTCTGTACTTAGCTTTTCCATACAACGAATTAATAAAATACCTAAACAGGCAATCTTTGACCTGCTATAATTAGTAAATGCGAAGCCATGGTGTACCTCGGAAATAGATTTTTATATCTATTGGTTATTTAAGTAATCAGAGCTAAAATATTAAGTTCGTAATTATAAATCTGCCTTCAAAATTTGAAAAAAATCTACGTCTGTTAAATTGCATTTCCGTGGTATACGTCGGTATTTAGGAACCAACTAAAATATTTGGCACCTAATGCCGCGGTATTTTAAAAACTTATTTTCTCCTCAATTTTTAAAGAAAATATTAAAATGTTAACTGTTTTCAATAAAAAATATAACCCTTCCAATATTTCAACCTAAACAAAAACTCACACAGTATAAAATTATCATTCAAAACACTATTTAGCAAATCGTATTAATCACGTGCATAAGGTCCGAAATGTATGAAGCGCGCGTTCGAGTCAGCTGCTAGCGTCAAACTTACTGTTTATTTGAAAACGTTAAAGCACCAAAGCACTCTTTTGCTCATATAAACATAAACAGATAAATTATTAATTGATTAATGTATCTTGCAAACAAAAAGAACTTGTAAATTGCTTGAAAACGCCGTTATTCTAAATACATCGGAATAAGGTGCCACTTTTAGAACCCCTCGGAATTGGGTGCCTTTACCTTATATGTTTGTAATTGCAATTAAATAATGTAAGCGGACTTCTTATATGGCTTCATTTAAAGAAATGAAACTTTCAAAATATTTAAAAAAAATGGGGAAATTTTCATTTATTTGGTATCCCTCAAATCACGCACACATAGATCGGTACGGTGCTTCACTTTTGATATGCGTAGCGCGGAGTCCTTCTTTTTTTTCTAGTCCGTGCTTACTATAATAAAATGTTCATTGTCATGACATTGGTGTGTTACAAAGGAACCAAGGCATCAAAGAAATAAAGCAGCACCAGCAGAATTGTTGTGTTACTGATTAAGAAGAGCAAAAGACAAATAAATATAATAACATGAAATCTTTTATTTATACCATGTTTATACCCTACATCTTACAAAGTAGATTCTTGATTTTTTACTAAACTTGTACTCCTATGTTCATACAAAACTATAACCGAGGGATGTGCTCACAAATTATTGCATAGACTCGGGTGTTTATATGGGTTTCATTGAATTCACAACATTTTAGAATGATGTTTTTTTGGTTAGGGCATCAGGCATAATGCTAGGCGGCTAGACTATCAAAGTGATATTCATGGGATTTATAATAGAGAAATCTGTTGCACTGATGAAAGATAGAATGAAATTACCTATTTAATAAAAAATATAATTTGTTTCGTATAATCACAAATATTCTAACCTAAATAAGTACACCTACTTTATGAGTTTATGAGCTAATTTCTCAAATCCTAGCGATAAGTGGCGAATCGCTCATTTCATCAGAAATGGCTCAGTTCATTAAGAATAAAAAAAATAATTGCGAATACACAAAGCCTACGATGACACGAAGACGTGACAATTTATTTATATAGATAAAATGATGTATCAAAGTTCGCCATTGTTCTTTCTATTTCTAGTTAAGCAAAACTTCAAACTAGAATATCTTGAATTCGAGAGTCTCTTTAATAGTAAGCCTGAAGACAAATCTGTTCAGGAATTCAAGCTCTATAATTTTACATATGTTTCAATAGCAGACGCAAAAGATTATTTTAACAATAGTTTGTTTGGGAGTTTGCCGTTGTTCTTTAGTTTGATGTACAGAGTGCGTAGATTTCGGCTATGTGATGGGTCTTTTTACACCCTGTATATTTAAGAAAATAGCGTTACTTTTTCCTTGTTAATTGAATTTAAAATTCAGTCTTATAGCCGTGGCATAAAACTTATTTTTATTTAACTGAATTAAAATACTGATTCGTAAAAGCGTTAAAATACATATTAAAAATGGCTGTAATCGATTCAGTTGCCGATTCTTAACAAACTACTTTCAGAGTTTGCGTGTATTCTGTAACACGTTGTACACATCTTGGCTACTACATTTTGTTTCGTTTCTTATACAAGGATAGTCGGAAAGGGGGTGCTAATCCGAAAGGGTGTTAAAGTACCCATAATAATGAATAACTTTTGTTCTACAACTTTCCACAGAAGTCAATAGTTTAAGAGAAATAGCTGTTCAAAAATATCATAAAAAATACGCTAAAATCTATCTACTTAGGTATCCTTAGCTATGATCAGCTGTTTACATTTTAGGTAATATTTGGGGTCACGAATTAGAAGTTACATTTTCTGAATTCGTAACTAATCCAGAGATGAAGATAAAAATCATTTTTTTATGGAAATAAAAGTTATCGTATACACTTGCTTAAAACCGTCATCAGTGATACTTTAAGTGGCCCGCGGTGTATTACCCCCTTTCCGACTAACCTTGTTTAGTCTGAAAGCCTCCTGCTTTCGACTAACGATCAATCTGAAATGGTTTTCTACTGTCTAAAGCGACCTGCATGAACTGAAGTCACTCTCCTGTCCCTACAATTGTAATCATATCCTTACACTCTTGTAAGTGGTCGCCGCTCAATGTTCTTCATCTGAAGCCCAATTCTCGTAATTAATTTGAAGTAAGACTGAAGGTTGACCGAAATGAGATTAAATTCATCATCATCTGCCTAGCCTTTTCCCAACTATGTTGGGGTCGGCTTCCAGTCGAACCGGATGCAGCTGAATATCAGTATTTTACATGGAGCGACTGCCTATCAGACCTCCACAACCCAGTAACTGGGTAATACGATACTCTTGGTAAGACTGGTTGTCAGACTTTCTGGCTTCTGACCAACAGTAACGACTGTCAAAGATCTACAAATGACAGCCGGGACCAACGGCTTTACGTGCTTTCCGAGGCACGGAGGAAACTCGCTATGGTAAATGGTCACCCATCCACAGACCAACCTCGGCAAGCGTGGCTTAACCCGGAAGATCGGTCTATGCGGCTGTAATTATTTAGCCACGAGCTCCTCGAAATGAGATTAAATTATGAATTGAATAAAAAATGGTATTCGGGTACATTTAATATTCAGTCAGGTTTCAGTATCATCTCAGTCTATCTCGATATAATGTCAATTCAGTCAACTTAAAATCTATTACCGATAGCATACCGATATCAACAGTCACAGACTAAAATTCTAGAAATAAATGAGAATTCCAACTTGTCAAAATGGCTCAGTACATAATGTAACCAGAATACCCTTTTGGCTTCAGTCAACTTTCAATCTCATTTCAATATAATCTCACGTTTGACGTTGTTTGTTAATGAACAAGAATACCATTAAAATTTGTCATATTTATGAGATTGACACTAGACTGAGACCAGATCGAAACTATATTTTGAACGTTTTTAATTACTTACGAGAATTGGCCTTCTGATCTCAACCTTTATCCGTCCACTGTTGGACATAAGCTTCTCCTCTATGGGGGTAATTGCCTATAGTCACCGCACTGGGCAAGCGGGTTCGTGATCCTAATAAATTGTCATTCGCGCATACCAGGAGACTGCCGCCCATCCTCTTTCACCTTAGTCACCTTTTCAATAGTGTTGCCTAATTGCCGATACTATCGATAGTTGATCTTGAAAACTATTAACAATATCGACAGGGCTATCGATAGAATTGAAATTTCACAATACTATCAATAGTTTTGATCGAAAAAATTAAGCAATAATATTGATGAAGATATAATCCTTACCTCGACGGTGTGCAGATCCTTCCTGTCGTACTTCCCGGAGGGATGTTTCTCCTCCTTGTACTCGTAGTGGTACTCCCTGGCGCCGCCTCCGCCCCTCCCCAGGGAGTCCAGCTTACTGCCCTTCGGTATTAGCTCGGATTTTATCATGTCTGTAAAATTATGAAGTAACAGTTTTAGCTAGCACTAGTACAAGTGCACTGGACTGCTGACGGATGTAGCTACCGCCGTATCTGGAGGCCTACTTCCTAAGTCCGTCAACGAAGCTAAGTAGTCGCCCGTACGAAAGTAGCCCGAAACGTAGGAGTGAACAAAACAAGTGTCAAGTTCTCAACTTTTCGGACGGGCAAAAACACATCAGTAGTAGGGGGTAGGGTTTTCGCGTTCCCGGCCTATTTGTGTTCCCGGGAATCGGGAATTTTTTCTCACAATTCCCGGGAATTCCCGGGTACCCGGGAATTTTCATGTTTTTTGTATAAATATAGTTTTTCTCGTGTATTTCAACATTAAACTTGTGTAAGTAGTTTAAACATGATAAATTCATAAATTGTCTAACATACCAATCGACTTTTCCTATTAAAATAAAAAATCGTACACTTATTTATAAAACTGAACTAGGAACAGTTCAGTCATTTATTGTGCGAAGTCAAGAGTTTCTTTAAAAAAAAAAGTCTTCTCTTCATAGGTATATGGCAAAATATTACGGAATAACAATAGGGTGAATGACTATAAAGGCTGTTACTAAATTCGTGTAATACCTTAAAACGACATGATCACTGGTGTAGAATGACCGAACACGGGATTTAGCTTGATTAAAAATAAAAATTAAGTTTTTTTTTCTTGCGGTCGCGATATGTGATCGAAACATAACCAACTAATAAGGAATAAATAAAAAAATAAAAATTACTAAATATTTTTTTTTTTCTTTGGAGCAGTCGGTTAACACGGGGCGCAAAAAGGGCTCGAAAATAAAACTTTTTTTTTGAAATTAAACTATTTTGTATTTAAAATAAAAACCATTACCATACCAAACCATAACCATTTAGGGTTAATCTGTGACCAGTAGATCACGCTGTTTATAGGAATTACACGAATTAGTTTACACCCTGTATATTTTCATTATTTATAAATCTCGAAATTACACAAAAGATAAGCATTGTGAATAGTTTGTACAAAAGAAACATTTACAAAAAAAATCAAGCCAATTTGTTTACTAAACAGAGACAACAGTACTGTGTGCTGACATCACGATACATTTACCCCATTCTAAGTTCACATCACGCTGTACAATGTCTGTTTCACGCGAGAGAGACAGAAAATGGTCTAAAATCCAAGGAAGCGTGCAGACCCTTCATTTTTCATCATCATTTCTTCATTTCAAATAATTCCCGGGTACCCGGGATTCCCGCCTAATAATTCCCGGGTCCTAAAATCCCCAAATTCCCGGGAATTCCCGGTTCCGGGTACCCGGGGCGAAAACCCTAGTAGGGGGACAACTGTCAAATCGTGTTGTTATTCATTCTTAGTCCGGGCCCAGAAATAATCGTATGTCCGTAGGTGATAGGGAGTAGGAAACGCTCGTAAGTAAGGCCGAAACCACGGACTTCGTGCTTAGGGAGTAGACCCCCAGCCGTATCATTGATTCGGGCCCCTGGGCTACTGGGGCCCCGACGTGTGTTAACAAAAATGCGTAAAACGTTATCCATAATCTCACTCAAGCTCTTAGTAAGGCGTATCCAAAGTTTAAAGGGGCCGTCCATTAATCATGTGATGTTTTTTTAGCATTTTTTAACACCCCCCTGCCCCTTGGTGATACGTGGTGAGGTTTAAGACTACCCCCCTCCCCCACCCAAAATCACGTGTATTTTTTAGTACCTAAAAAGAATCTAAAAATTTTTTTAGAATATTATCTTTTAGGCATAAAGTATACCTAATCTAATTTTATTCTGAAATTAAGGACCATGATAAAAATGTCTAGACAGAAAGGTTGCAGGTTGTTTATGACGGGCACTAACATGTTCGCTTTTCGGTTTAGAAATCGCGCGTTTGACGAAAAAATAAATACACGTGATATCTTACTACACCCCCCCCCCCTCCCCCCGTGTGATATTTCGTGATTTTTTCCAAACCCCCTCCCCCCCTTTCGAGCCTCACGTGATTAATGGACGGCCCCAAACCAGTCTTTCTCAAAGTGGACGATAATGCCCCCCTGTGGGCGCTAGACACCTACTGGGGACGGTAAAGGGCGGTAAAAGTAATGATTGCGACTGTGATTTTTAAGATGTGGTAATACAAATATGCAAATACAATATCTAGCTTTAATTTCGCTGAACAAGATCGCTAAATTCGCGTCCTAGCGGTCGAGGAGTCAACATATCCTGAGGATGTCCCGTGCAGGGGCGAAACACGTGTCGTGTATTGGTTTGGTTGCATTATTTTTTCACTCTTTCTGCATGTGCATATACTTGTGGGCGGGAGGGTGGTGCTGCATACTGCATCCAAACTAGCGATCTTGTTCAGCGGAATTAAAGCTAGACATTGTATTTGCATATTTGTATTCATGGATTTCCGCAAAGTAACGCCTGATTACATCATTTATAAGATGTGGTAAAGTTAAAAAAATTAGGGGGCGCCGGAAAATAATTTATTCTCAGAGTGGGAGGTAAATAAAATAAGTATGAGAACCTCTGCCTAAACTCTTACCCCCATAATACAAAATATCGTTTAAACCAAGACTAAGGTAAACCCAGGTTTAAAATATACCCATCACTTTCTTATGTCATATAACAAAAAGAGACGGGGCTATTTCAAAACCTAGGTTTTTCTTAGACCATCTTTGGTAATAAGGCCCTAACGCTAAACTCAACACACCGCAGACCAAAGACTATAAAATCTCTTTGCCGCAGACACTCCATACAAACATACACCAAATGTAATTCAATGCAAGCGTTTTTATTTCTTTTGTGAAAAATCTTTACCCTCCATTTGAGCTTCACCGCAGTCTGCTAGAAAGGCCCCCGACAAATTTTGATATAGGGCCTTTATAGGGCAAGCTACGCTACTGGGAATATTCCGATCTGTCCCCCTGACCTGTCCCCTTCGGGGTCCAATCAGGAATAAAAAAATCGATCTGTTTCCCTGTCACCAAACGAACGGACAGATCGAACGAATTATTTCTGGTTTGTCCCCTACTGTTCTTTAGGGGGACAAATAGAGATAAAAAGTTTCGATCTGTGGGAACAGATCGAAACTTCCCTCGTCGGTAACAAGGGATTGTTACCGACGAGGGGACAGATCAGGGGGACAGATCGGAATATTCCCGCTACTGCTGCTGACTGATAATATCTTACCGAACTGTTCATCTGTGTAGGGGATGGTCCCGCTGCTCGAGTACTCTTTGTACTCCTTATGCTTGCTGTACGACTTGGTCGCCATGGTGACTTCAATGTGTTAGCTGCAACAAGACAAAGAAACGTTGAATAAATATCCTGGTAAAGGCATCTTAGGTAGGAGCCTGCACAACTTGAATTTGGCTGTAAGCATAGCTGATTATTTCCGTGTGGCGCCGGACGTAAAGAATAGCACTACCCCACAGTGGCGAAGGGTGAATTTTCTTAAAAGGGAAGCCGGACCAAAAAATGCTTTCCTTGCTCAAGTGTTCAAATGATAATTGAAAATAATAGATACAACTTAGTATTTGAGGAGCTCGTGGCTAAATAATTACAGCCGCATAGACCGATCTTCCGGGTTAAGCCACGCTTGCCAAGGTTGGTCTGTGGATGGGTGACCATTTACCATAGCGAGTTTCCTCCGTGACTCGGAAAGCACGTGAAGCCGTTGGTCCCGGCTGTCATTTGTAGATCTTTGACAGTCGTTACTGTTGGTCAGAAGCCAGAAAGTCTGACAACCAGTCTTACCAAAGAGTATCGTATTACCCAGTTACTGGGTTGTGGAGGTCTGATAGGCAGTCGCTCCATGTAAAATACTGATATTCAGCTGCATCCGGTTCGACTGGAAGCCGACCCCAACATAGTTGGGAAAAGGCTAGGCAGATGATGAGATACTACTTAGTATTTGCCATATTTTGAAAGGGAAGCCGATAGGAATCGAGTTGTATGGAGCCTTCGCCACTGCTACCCCATCTTTTCCTACGGGTGCCGTAAAAGGCGACTAAGGGATCAGCGCAGATCAGGGCAGCAGCGTTCTCTGAGTACTTTAACAACCATACTGCGATCGCCAACCCGCCTGCCAAGCGTGGCGATTATGACAAACCCCCTCAACATGGCTTGGGTAATTCCTATGTCCAGCAGTGGACTTCTTTCGGCTGAATGGTGATGATGATGATAGCTGATTATAGGGCGTATCCGAATTCATGTAATTCCTTCAAACCGTGTGATCTAATTTTGTCACCAAGTTGTTAGATTGACCCTGCATGGGTTTTTTCAGAAAAAACTTTTTTTTTATAGCGACTTTATTTTTCTTTGTAGCGCATCGAGAACTGACTGCGCGGAGCTATATCGCGCTAGTTGTGCCCGCTAGCTGTGTCGCCGTGCTTTCATACATTTATGTGTGGCATCGAATGTTCTATCAAATAAAATGATTTCTTTGCAATTATTTTTGTTCCATTTTTTATTAATCCTTTTTCGTTGATCTAGATACGACTCTACGCACCGCTATGACAAGACAATGGTGTTGATCTCTTGTTCACCAACTAAACTAAAATAAGAGAATTGCTATCTTCTAACAGACAGTGCGAGAAAAGGACGGTGATAGATAAGAACTAAATTGAGATGTCAAACTAGTTTACGGCTTAAACTTTACCGTTTTTAGTCGCCATGTTCGGACGTGTCGTCTAAGGAAACTTTAATTCAACTAAATTTGACAGCTCTTATTTATGTCCGTGTCTTTCTTATTTTATCAGAGTAAAAAATATGGTAATAGCACAGTGTACCTACTTACTACATACAGTGGGTCAACGCCCATACATTTGACAGGTCCTATGAAATGTCAAAATTATGTAGGGGCGGAGGTTATGTCCCAAGTATGCAGTATGGCTACTCGGGACATAACCTCCGCCCCCCTCACCCCGCAACCCCCTGCACGATTGCTCTGCGACAATGTTCTACGTTGACCGACTGTAAGGAGTAAGATATAGGTAGACAAGTTTAGTTCAGAATCTGCACCATTGACTCAGATTTTTCCCATACAAAATTCGAGACAGTCCACTATAGTAGATGCTAGGCAGGCGTCTACTGATCAGTGGGGCAGCTAGTAGTAGAAATACTGACTTGTTCTACTAGTTTTATAGAAAATCAACGCCGTTTACTACAGATGAGGTAAATGTAGTCAGAACTAATCAGGATCGCTCCAACTGCATCAATGCTACGCACTTATTTGCATAGCTTGAAGGCAATTCCAACAGAGTTGCATGATTCCTATGGCCACAATAAACATGATTTATTTAAATTACAGTTATTTAACGATCAGCACAATAAATAGTTATTATCTAAATACGGAAATAGCAAAAACAACTCCATATTTTTCTCTCGTGGCCAAATTAGTATGTAAATACATTTTATTTATAGCACAATTAATCCATACGAAAATGGGTAAATGACAACTTTAGATAATTTCTGCTTTGAGTATTTATAAAAAAAACCATAACTAGAGCGAACTTACGAAGACAAATGTAGGCAAATGGCACAAAATAATATTTTGTAGTCATCATCTTCCTGCCCTTATCGTGCGGTAACGTGACACGGTGCGTTGATGTAACGTGCAAATTTACGTTACCGTATCGTAACACGTTCCGCCTCTAGCCGCAAGCATACACTTATATGCGCTCCGCCCACGCCCGCGAGTTAGTCGCCGTCTATGTGCTCCGATGCTTTAAAACCATACCTTACTGTTTCTCTTATTAAAATTCAGGATCTACATGGTCAACGATAGATCTAACAATGACCCTGACGTGCATTTTTAACCGACTTCAAAAAGGAGGAGGTTCTCAATTCGGTTGTATTTTTTTTTTTTTTTTTTATTTTTTTATGTTTGTTACCTCATATCTCCGTCATATATGAACCGATTTGAAAAATTCTTTTTTTGTTCGAAAGGGTATACTTCCCGATTGGTCCCATTTAAATTTTGTTATGATTAGACCATGAACTTCAGGGATATGGAACGGAACTCCTCATCGGATCAAAGCAAAATTCTCAAATTACTAATATTGCTTTGTTTATATTTGTTGTTGGGAACTGACTACTTGAAAAGAGGAGGGGGTGCGTGTCCCCCCTCCCCCCCTTTGGAATGTTTTATAATATCGTGTAAGGTATCATTTCAAAGGACTTTTTATGCCCGACTACGTCAAAGCCAAAAAGAAGGGTTATGAAGGAGAGGGTTAAAATTATGACACTAAAACGTATTTAATAAAAAATAAACTTTAAAAAAGTAAAAACCGACTTCAAAGAAATATTAAAGGAGTAAAATAATTACCATAATATAAAATTAACAGTTTCAGAAGTCGGTGCACCTCTACACTGAAGCAAATAGAAGCCACCGACTTCTGAAACTGTTAATTTTATATTATGGTAATTATTTTACTCCTTTTAATATTTCTTTGAAGTCGGTTTTTACTTTTTTTAAAGTTTATTTTTTACGA
This sequence comes from Amphipyra tragopoginis, assembly GCA_905220435.1. Taxonomy (NCBI): domain Eukaryota; kingdom Metazoa; phylum Arthropoda; class Insecta; order Lepidoptera; family Noctuidae; genus Amphipyra; species Amphipyra tragopoginis. The sequence continues at coordinate 15,130,081 of HG992017.1, read as the reverse complement.
TACGGTAACGTAAATTTGCACGTTACGTCAACGCACCGTGCCACGTCACCGCACCGTTCCACGTTGACGATGTCGTGACGTGGAGATGTGGACAGGCCGTTAGTCGCCTTTTACGACACTCATGGGAAGAGATGGGGTAGTGCTATTCTTTACGTCCACACACACGGAACGCTGTAGCTTATCTAATTCATACTCTAACGTTCTATCGGTAAGCAGACCGTGCCTTATTTGGCGGTGAAACGTAATCTGGTCGCAGCAGGTGCGTGGGCGCATGCAATGCCTTTCATTTCTCAAATGTCAGACGTCTGTCTTGTCTGATTGATGGCAGCTCTGGGGTAATGAGTTAGCAGATTGTTGTGGCATTAGTTCTGGAAATGGCAATGTTTAGATGAAACTTAATTTTTATGACGTCATGTCCGGAGAGGTGAGACTAGTAGAAATTGGAATGGCACATGGGCGCCTGGAGGAGGGTGCAAGGGTGAGGGGTAATTTTTGAAATTGACTTTAATTTAGTTACACACGCCATCACATAAAGCTACAACAATCTGTCAAATTTCTTTAATAGATTTTCATCTTTATCGCAAAAGCATTAGGTTCAAGTTTGATTGGGAAAATTTTACACTTTCGGGTACAAAATATCTGTAGGCCATTACTGTACTATGTACTAATATTTTGTTCTGAGCGGGAATCTAACCTGCGACCCGTATCGCTGAAAGCCAATTGCTCAGTCACTGCGCCACCATAGGTAATAGGTAGGTATATCAAACGGATTTGTGATTAAATGTAATTTTACCCAACCCAGTGACCTAATATTTGAGAAGAATCACACACCTACCGGCCATTTAAGTTACTTAAATTGCTTAAATCAGCATTCAAAGCCATACCTATTAGTGTATGTGTAGGGCTGCCTTCAACTAAGTCCGCCGACATATTGAGCGGCTCATGTGTTACGCGTATGCACTACATACAAGTTCTGGAATATTCCGATCTGTCCCCTTGATCTGTCCCCTTTGGGAGCCAATCAGGAATAAAAAAAACGATCTGTTCCCCTGTCACCAAGACGAACGGACAGATCGAATGAATTATTTCTGGTCTGTCCCCTGCTGTTCTTTAGGGGGACAAATAGAAATAAAATGTTTCGATCTGTTCCCCGTTACCGACGAGGGGACAGATCGCAATATTCCCAAATTCTCCTGCGCGGCCTCCCTACGCGTATTTTGGTATACTATTCCACTTTGTTCACTTGTGAACAGAGTGTAAATTTTTAGTGTCCTCATATCGCCTCGGATTCATTTCACCTTGGTAGTATCACCCAGGTGAAACAATTCGACATATTTGGTGTTCTTTGTCCACCTTGGAATAATCAGCCAGGTGAACAGCGGCGACTTTTTAAATTAATTTTGTGGACTTTATGCACTCGCATAAAAAATACAAAATTGACTGTCAGAGTCAATTCAATGGAAAAAAAAACAAGGTAGAAGTGTGCCAAATAAATCCAATTCCACTTAGGACAAAATCAGGCAGCCCTACGTCTGTGTCGCGATGTCGTAAGAAATACCTATTACCAATTGTGTTCGGTAAACGTTAATATAGCTAACCCTCTTTGGCCTAGGATTACCTAGCGCCTAATAGGCTATTATAAAGTAACTAGCTTTCGCCCGCAGCTTCGCTTGCGTGAAATTTTGAGCCCGTTAAGTGACGATTTTCCATACAAACTTTCATCCCCTATTTAACTCCCTTAGGGGTTGAATTTCGAAAAATCCCTTCTTAGTGGATGCCTACGTTACAAAAGGAACCTACTGTCAAAATTTCAACTTTCTAACCCCAGCGGTTTAGGCTGTGCGTTGATAGATCAGTCAGCTTCTCCTTTTATATATACAGGGTGTCCAGTAAATAGCACGACATACAGCAGGGGGTGATAGCTTGGGTCAATACCTACCAAAACAACACAATATATGTTCAGCAAAATCTTACGGATTTACAGTTTTACAAAATTTTTCCGAAATGTCGAAAAATTTCTACCTTGAAACAGATTTTTGAGCATCTCGTAATGAAAAATTCCTTTTCTAGTTTTTTCTTTTACATCAAATTATTCGTGAATAGTTACTTTACTCATTGATAAGTTTTTTTTCTATCAAAAACAAGAATGTTTTCAAGAAATACAATTTTTTGTATAAATTTTTACAGAACAATTTTATTATCGCTTAACTTTAACCTACAGTGGTGAAAAAAAAATGTATGTGGCAGTTTTGTACAACAAACTTAAAAGATAGCCGGTTTAATGGTGATTTTGGTAAGATACAATACTAGTGCATTTTCATTAAAAAAAATCAAAAAAATGCTATTTTAGTTCCAGAGAAGCTGATTTTGTTGAAAATGTAACTAACGTAATTTTGACAAAAACCACTACGAGAATAAGTAATAGCTGCTCATAGCATTTACGCGAATCATTATAAAACAAGTTGTGACATGTAAAATGCGACATGCACGCGTAATGGATAAGGGCGTTCGCTACGTTACGCGGCGGGTACCCGCCTCGCGTGTGTGTATTGAAAGATAGTATGTACAAACCCGTCGCACGCGTCCGCGCCAGTTAGCGCTGCTCATACTATCTTTCAATACACACACGCCAGGCGGGTACCCGCCGCGTGCGCACCTTTAACGTAGCGAACGCCCTAAAGGTTGCCCTAAACCTGCTCGCCGACCGACCCGACCCGACTGTTTACTGTCTAACAAAAAAAGCACACACACGTTGACGTTTAGTGCAGTGGTTGAGCGATTAGCTGCTGCGCTACGGGTCGTGGGTTCGATTCCCACACGGAACAAAAATTTGTATGGCCTACAGATAGTTGTTTCGGGTCTGGGTGTTTGTGTGTGAGATTTGTGTTTGTAAACGCACCCACGATACAGGAGAAATCCAAGTGAGGGACAACGTTACCAGACGAAAAAAAAAATAGTACATGTGCTATCCGGCTATTTCTTGTATTGTGATTTTGTGTCTTACTCTCTCAACCTTTTTTGTGACGCTTGCCAGTACGCTACCTTAAGCCGTGCGCAACGCATCTCTGTTAGACGTCTCGTGCTCATCATTCGAGACTTTCTGTCGGATCGCCTAGAAGGCACCCTCTCGTCCCCTCACCCTATTCGCGCCGGAGTCCCTCAGGGCTCTGTGCTATCGCCCCTTCTGTTCACGCTGTACATCAGCGACATTCCCAAATGTGACTTGACCAAGTTGGCTCTCTTCGCCGACGACACGGCTATCTACTATTCCGGTAGGAGTCTCGATAGCATCTCTCGAACCCTTCAAACCGCAGCCGACGCCCTCGGGGTCTGGTTCCGGAAATGGAGAATAGAGGTGAATCCCGAAAAGAGCGCAGCCGTTCTTTTCGAGAGACACGGTGATTCCCACACCCACATCCGTCCCGTCCTCATGTTTGGCAAACAGATCCCTTGGGAGATGAAATGTCAGGTGACATGTTAGACATGGGCAAATAGCTCACTTAAAAGAAAAAGAGCGATTAGCTCTTTCGCTCTAAAGAGCTATGTCTGTGAGCTATGTAGGTGGGTGCGTTTACAAACACAAATATCACACACAAACACCCAGACCCGAAACAACTATCTGTAGGCCATACAAATTTTTGTTCCGTGTGGGAATCGAACCCACGACCCGTAGCGCAGCAGCTAATCGCTCAACCACTGCACTAAACGTCAACGTGTGTGTGCTTCTTTTGTTAGACAGTAAACAGTCGGGTCGGGTCGGTCGGCGAGCAGGTTTAGGGCAACCTTTAGGGCGTTCGCTACGTTAAAGGTGCGCACGCGGCGGGTACCCGCCTGGCGTGTGTGTATTGAAAGATAGTATGAGCAGCGCTAACTGGCGCGGACGCGTGCGACGGGTTTGTACATACTATCTTTCAATACACACACGCGAGGCGGGTACCCGCCGCGTAACGTAGCGAACGCCCTTATCCATTACGCGTGCATGTCGCATTTTACATGTCACAACTTGTTTTATAATGATTCGCGTAAATGCTATGAGCAGCTATTACTTATTCTCGTAGTGGTTTTTGTCAAAATTACGTTAGTTACATTTTCAACAAAATCAGCTTCTCTGGAACTAAAATAGCATTTTTTTTATTTTTTTTAATGAAAATGCACTAGTATTGTATCTTACCAAAATCACCATTAAACAGGCTATCTTTTAAGTTTGTTGTACAAAACTGCCACATACATTTTTTTTTCACCACTGTAGGTTAAAGTTAAGCTATAATAAAATTGTTCTGTAAAAATTTATACAAAAAATTGTATTTCTTGAAAACATTCTTGTTTTTGATAGAAAAAAAACTTATCAATGAGTAAAGTAACTATTCACAAATAATTTGATGTAAAAGAAAAAACTAGAAAAGGAATTTTTCATTACGAGATGCTCAAAAATCTGTTTCAAGGTAGAAATTTTTCGACATTTCGGAAAATTTTGTAAAACTGTAAATCCGTAAGATTTTGCTGAACATATATTGTGTTGTTTTGGTAGGTATTGACCCAAGCTATCACCCCCTGCAGTATGTCGTGCTATTTACTGGACACCCTGTATAGATAACGTAACAGCTTAACCGGTTGCGTACCGCCCGTCGTCGCAGGACGACACTTAATTGTCTTGTCTATTGTGTCTATAATTACCGTGCTTGAGGTTTTAAGAAATCTTTAGGCGCTTCCCCCACCAAAAGTAGTGCCATTCAGAAAAAAAAGCATTATTTCTGTCAACACACAACATATTGAAAGGAGGATGGGCGTTTTGGTACTCATGTCCAATCAAAATGAATTTACCATCGTTGGATAGCTCTTTTCAAGAGTACAAAAAACCACTATAGCAACAAACCCGTATCAATTGTCCGTTTTGAAATATAGTCTTCAGAAGATACTGGATATACAGTTCGAAATAGAATTTAAAAAAATCATATCGCCGGTTTCGTTTGACCGATTTTGATGATATTTGCACAGATTTTGAGCTAAATAAAATTCAGTTAACGGATGAAAATCACAACAAAATCGGTTTAGTATTTTTTTAGTTAAGGGTGATCTATCTATTAAAAAAATCGGTCGCGTTTTTTTATGCCTAAAAATAAAAGTTGTTTCCCAGCAATTATTTTTGGTCAATGTAATTTAGTTTAATGTACAGAGTGCGTAGATTTCGGCTATGCGGGTCTTTTTACACACTGTATACTTACATACAATAAATGATGAAACTTACTTCGAACTTGTTTTATTTACCTAGATAATGAAAAATATTAATAATAATTATTGTAATACCATGCCAAAATGGAGAAAAATGACAATAAAAGTATCTGTACTTAGGATGTAACAAAAATAAATAACTTTCAAGCAGGATTACTTCGATCGGACAGCGAATCGGGACTAGCGCCACAATTATTCATAATCTACACAAAAATACCTTTCCAACGGTGTATCAATCATTCCGATTGGAGCCAGTACCAGACTCCATACATTTGTGCCCATCATCCTTTCGTACGTACAACATTTTAGTCAAGTGTTGTAGAAATTTTCGAACACCAAATATCAACACTAGAGCTTCTGGATTTGAAGTTTTAGCGATAAGTACCAAAAACGGCTAAAACTATCCTTGGTTAGAAGTTTTAGTAATTAATGCTAAAAACGGCCGTTTTTGGTACTTATCGCTAAAACTTTGAATCCAGAAGCTCTAGTGTTGATATTTGGTGTTCGAAAATTTCTACAACACTTGACTAAAATGTTGTACCTACGTACGAAATTTCAATATGTTGTGTGTTGAGATAATAATGCTTTTTTTCTGAAGTGTTCACTTCGGTGGGGGAAGCGCCTATGTGACGACACGTTTGGTGTAGTGGCTGAGAGATTGACTTCTGCGCTACGGATCGTGGGTTCGATTCCTACACGGAACAAAAATTTGTATGGCCTACATATAGTTGTTTCAGTTCCGGGCGTTTGTGTGTGTGAGATTCGAACCCGTGACCTTTAATAGTAAACCACAAGGCGTAGGTATCGACTATGCATATCATTTGGACAGCTGGTGTCCAAAACTGGTATTGTGTCATGGCTGCTAAAACCAACACGTTTAGTTATTATTTACTGTTAATTTGTGATAATATGAAGGACTTTAACTAGTACCCATTTCAGTTTGGTATACTGATTCCTATTTTTAACCAACTTCAAAAAGAAGGAAGTTCTTAATACGTCTGAATGTTTTTTTTTAATGTTTGTTAGGTAGGTACTAGGTACGTGTTATCTCCGCCAATAGGCATGTTGACAGCATCAATCAATTGCAAATCTAATGAGTCCGCCAGTTAGGGTTTTGAAAAATAATGGACACGTATTTTTTCTTTTGTTAAATCTTTAATATTTGGAAAGATAAAACGCATCAAAGCTCGAGAGAGGGGGCTTGTGACGTCAGAAGCAAGTAAAAATTGTACTTGCTTGTGACTTGTGACGTTTTGCCAATTTTAAAAGTGTCGTATCTTCGTCAATTTTGGTTTACATTACATAACAAAAAAATACAGGGCAAATATTTTTTGATAATCTAACTGACGGACTAATTAGATTTTTTCAGTCAAATACCCTATTATGAATGGATTTTGATTATTCTTATAAAAGCTTGTCGCGAGATTTGCATATTACACAGGGTGTAAAAAGACCCATCACTTAGCCGAAATCTACGCATTCTGTACATCAAACTAAACTACATTGACCAAAAATAATTGCTGGGAAACGACTTTTATTTTTTGGCATAAAAAAAACGTTTTTTTTTGTAGCGCGCAATATTTGGTTGTGGCGATGCCGGGCGTTTGCATGCGTGCAGCGGCCACACAGCTGAGCCAAGGCGGTCGTGTGCATTTTATGTTCGTTGCGTTTTTGTAACTTCAAATGCGGAGGAAAAATTGAGGAAAAATTAAAAATTTGGATAACGTTGTTTGGAAGAAAGTTTAGTATTATCACTTAGAATACGTTTTTGATTAAACTAAAAAAAAATATATACTTTGACCTTCAATATCTCCAAAACCAATGGTTTCCCAGGTATGGTCTGGTAGAAAAAAATGATCCCAATGATTGGTAGAATATGTGGTTTTCGTTATCGTTAAGGGTCTTTTTACACCCGGTATAGGAAACATTTTCTTTCATAGAATTACTTATAAGAAGTATGTCAAGCAAGACTAGTTAGTACACGGGTAAATCTCGCGACAAGCTTTTCTATCATTTAATAAATTGTTTAATACGTGTACTAAATTGCTGGGTTTGATTTAATTTAAAGTTTATTTTCTTCTTTTTAGGGCAATTAATTAAAAGCTTGTTTTTAAAAAGTTTTTTTTACCGTTATTATTTCTTCTCACGCGCATTAAACTTAAATACGAATCGTGTCCAGCAATGAGGCAGTAATGGGCTAATTATGGTTTTTAAATGATCAATCACCGGAAACATACAGCTACTAATCAAACCATCACACTATTTTGAACTTCGTATCGCCATTCGCCACAGAAAGTACTTAAAATTATAGTGCCGCTAAGTATGCATCCTCTAACTCAACGCTTATGCATTCGCGAGTTCGAGCCCCGCACGTAACATTTTTTTTGTATCATGCAGATTTTGTTATCAGAGTCTAAGCGCTAGATAAATAATAGTACTAGTAAATTTAGTCGATTTTTATGCATGAACAGAAAAAATCTAGCTTGTATCATCATTGCTTTCGAAAAATTGCATAAATAAGCATACTATTTTATTATATTACCAACCTAAAAACTTTTATGCTATTATTTTTCCACTGTCGACCTAGTCATAGTACCTATTTAATTAAAAATACATAATTATAAGATGTTCCTTTATCAAATTAATATTTCAAATACAGAACAATATTATTGTTCGTTTTATGATAAAACACAGACATATCGAGAGTCACATCACGCACACATAAATTCAATAAGTACAAAGGGAGTCTGAATCGCGCAAGCAACATTTTCGCGCAACTTAGCATATATACTAGACCCTTTGGGTAATACATCGGGGTCAGTCACCTCGAGGGTATCCAGTCCCCGCCAAGCTGTCCTAATTTAGCGGTCATTCAGATGTACTCCCGTCAGGGGTAGTAAATTTACACAATCCGTTAGCCTTTCCGAAGTGCACCATGATTCTCTCACACCTGTCCACAGGTATTTCACCTACGAGGAACGACGACACGACCAACATTGTCACCTCGACCCCTCTTTTGTTTGAATTACTACCCACTTTTTTGTTCAAAAGCTCAAACAAGGATTTTTTTAAATTAGCATTGTAATTTTTTTTCTAAACAAGGTTAGTCGGAAAGGGGGTACTAAAGGTGTTAATTATTTTTATGTTTTTATTCTTGCTGTCGTTGTGTCCTTAACTGAATAAAATTTATATTCTCTCTTTCTTTCTTTAACACGTCACGGATTCGGATTGCAGACCTTTTAATTTGTAAACAACTGACATAGCTTCACTACGATTGAGCAGCAGCTGTCCAAATCTTTAAAATCTGGTTTTGTATACTGTCAATACTGCGTCTTGGCTGCTCAATGTCAACAGGTTTTGATTTTGATACCATGTCCATTGTTATATTCCTGACTGACGACGAAATAGGTACGTATGGCTATACAAGGTGTAACTTAAATAACGCACAACCTCTTAAGGAGTCACTGTAGGTACTCATCATTATGAACAACTTTTACTATGGGACCAAAAATGAAATCGCGACAAAAAAACTGTTGTTCCCTACATTTTGACGAGTTATGCGAACATAAATGTTTTAACAGCTTTGTGTAAACAGCTGATTTTTTTGTGTAAACAGCAGATTTTTTTTTCGCGATTTCAGGTTTGTTTATCTAAATTCTCACAGCAACAATGTTCTGAGCCTAATAAAATTACTAAATTCTTGGGTCATTTATTTTGCATCAGCGGTCATGAGTTCGCGACCCAGCAAATGCAACAATTTTTTGTATGTGTACCTATTTTATTTTTTCCTAAAGTAATATTTTTTTATTATTAATAGCAAAGTTTTTTGTTACAAAAGGGACAAAAAAAACCGATTAAGGAATTATAAATTTTATTTTGAAATTCGAATACCTACCTACCTATCATTCAATTTGTATTCGAACTCAACCAAAAATTAACAAAATATGATTTAATTTTTAAATTCGAATATCATTCAATTTAAATATTCGAATTTCGAACTCGCACAAACAATAACCTATTTGATCACCACTCACACAGAACAAAACACACGCACACATACAATGTCTATAAATACGAGGATTCTGAATCGCACAATTAAAGTTTTCACAGATTTTAGAGTATATACCCATTCCTTCGCTAATCTTTCGGGGGGTCAGTCGCCTCGAGGTAAGCCAGTCTCGCCAAGCTGGTCTAAGTTGGCGGTCATTCAGATGTACTTAGCTCCGAAAGGAAGCGGTAAATCATAATAAAGTATAATGCGGCAACGCGTAGTACAAACAAGGCGGTAAAAAGTAGTAATACTTATAATTGTGAAGGAACCCGGTAACGGGTAACTCCTTAACCTACGAGGAAGATGTCAAAACCAACAGGTTAATGCGACCCCCCATTTTTTGTAGTTATTTTGATTGATCTTTTTACAGAAGCAGACATTCCTTTACAAGTATTTAGTGCAATATTGCCGTCAAATTACCTTATTTTAGTTTCGGTCATTTTAAATTTAAAAAAATGATTTTACAAACAATGTTAGCGCTCAAAACTTGTCTTACAACCTTATTTTTACTCTATACGAAAACCGAGACACCCCAACAAGTTTTTCTTCAGAACTGCCTGAATATGTGTTTTTTTTAGTAAACCTCCAAGTTAAACCTTAGTTTATGTCGCGTTAAGTTCCCTAAAAAAGTGTGAAATGCCTGAGATGTGCTATGCAGGGGTTGTCTAATACACGGAAACGGAAACTGACCGAGAGGACCGTCTCAAGCCTCAAGGTAATTCCCGTCAACTGTTATGGGTAGAAAACTACTGAAACAAAATTGAAATTAATGAAAAAAAAAAGTTGTGTAAAAAATATGTCAATCGATTCTCCTAGTGATTCTGAACAAACTAGTTTCAGGTTTAGTATATACTAAAACTAAGCTTGTATTGTGTGAGCAGCTTATTTACAAATACCCAACGTTTGGAAAAAAACAAATTCACAAAAATATTATTTTGTTTCTAGCGGGGATCGAACGCGGACAGCCAGGTTAGCACTTAGGACACATCGTTGACAATAAACAATCCTATTTGGTGTCACGGAGATGGGTGATATTTCGCGAAATCTCTGGAGACACGTGTTGCGAGCAATTTGTCCCCTACAGAATACTCGGCTTAATGATAATAATTGGGGTGCATAAAAGAGCCTCCACGAGGGACGATACTTAAGTACGTCCGGCGCACCCTGGGCTGTCAGCCCCGCTACCAACCTTGCTGACTGGCTAATCTTTTCACCACAGCATGAGCTATTTTCGTATATAGTACGAGATCCGGCCTAACATCGACCTTCCCTCATCTGTTTTTCCAACGAGAGGTATTTTATTAGAAAGATTTTATATAAATAAACAAATCCCGCATGGGTTGCCTAGTCAAAAGTGGTCCAGGCTACCCTTAATTAAAATTCATAAAAAATCAAAAATAATTACTCCTTCCCTCATCTGTTTTTCAAAAAACATTATTACCAATCGAAAGGAAAACATGTAAGTTAACAGAAAAAAATAGGTTGCCTATATTTTTCTGGTCCACATTCCAAGGTTGCCAGGCACAAAGAGGTGAGTTGGTATGAGTAATTTACCCTCATCTGTTTTTTGATTGAAAAAAGGATTAAATTAAAGATAATTTTATTGTGAACACGATGGTATAGGGTTGCCTAAAAAAAAGTGGTCCAGAGTTAGGGTTGCCGCGATTTAAAGTTTCAATATTTCAGCAGGAGAGTTGACCGCGACATAGAAGCACTACACGTAGTACTCTGTACAATAGGAAGATACAACATGGCAGCTGCTAGTGGGCCCATTGCCGAGTAAAAATGAGCGCGCATGCGCATTTTTCTGTATGTTAGAGAGTTACCACTCTACTCCCGATAGTATTTTTCGGAGTAAATTATATAAAAGTCATGGAAAATAAAATATTTTCCAGAATAATTAATATACAGAGTGTATCCGAATTCGTGTAATTCCTTATAACATCCTGATTTATGTGGGAGATAGAAATATAATAATGATATTATGGTGTTCTTAATGTGAGTCATTTTAACGCCCCCAAACTATCCGCGCAGTCTGTTAACTCGGGGCGCTAAAATGACGCAAAACAGAACATAATGTTTTCTATGGGTTTTTTTTTGTTGCTTCTTAAAAAATCCCACGCAATGTTAATCCACCTTTAGATCATGCGGTTTGAATGCATTGCACAAATTCGTTTACACCCTCTATGCAATGTGATTTATTTAACTGCGACACTATGGGGAAATTCTAAACCAAAGCCCCCTTATTACAAAAGATGGTCTAAGAAAAACCTAGGTTTTAAAATAGCCCCGTCTCTTTTTGTTATATGACATAAGAAAGTGATGGGTATATTTTAAACCTGGGTTTACCTTAATCTTGGTTTAAACCATCTTTTATAATAAGGCCCAAGGTGTTACAGGGAAACTTTCTTTGGGGACATTTACTCAATTTTCATGAAAACAATACTGAAATATTTAATTTTCTAGTCAAGCCTGAACTTTCGTGAACTCAGTTTCCTGTAATGTTCAATTCGTTGTATCAGAGAAAAAAAATCTGTTCTGATGATGAACTTTTACATACATTTTACACTACGGTAGTCATCTAAGTACGTGCAGGCACTATACTCTCTTTAATAAAATAAAAATATACTATTTTAACCGGTATCATCCCGCGCGACGACCCGGATCGTCAGTGCCATTGTTTATCTATTGTGTCTATAATTACAGTACTACACAGGTTAATTTGTTTTAAATTGATTTTAACAGACTTCTATTCGAAATTTTGGTGTAAGTTATATGTCAGTTGGCGCCATAAAAATTGTTCCTAATCCATAATCATGTGGTTTTAAATAATGAAATGAATTTGGATACACCATGTGTACCTATATTAATTATTCTGGAAAATATTTTATTTTCCATGACTTTTATATAATTTACTCCGAAAAATACTATCGAGTAGAGTGGTAACTCTCTAACATACAGAAAAATGCGCATGCGCGCTCATTTTTACTCGGCAATGGGCCCACTAGCAGCTGCCATGTTGTATCTTCCTATTGTACAGAGTACTACGTGTAGTGCTTCTATGTCGCGGTCAACTCTCCTGCTGAAATATTGAAACTTTAAATCGCGGCAACCCTAACTCTGGACCACTTTTTTTTAGGCAACCCTATACCATCGTGTTCACAATAAAATTATCTTTAATTTAATCCTTTTTTCAATCAAAAAACAGATGAGGGTAAATTACTCATACCAACTCACCTCTTTGTGCCTGGCAACCTTGGAATGTGGACCAGAAAAATATAGGCAACCTATTTTTTTCTGTTAACTTACATGTTTTCCTTTCGATTGGTAATAATGTTTTTTGAAAAACAGATGAGGGAAGGAGTAATTATTTTTGATTTTTTATGAATTTTAATTAAGGGTAGCCTGGACCACTTTTGACTAGGCAACCCATGCGGGACTTGTTTATTTATATAAAATCTTTCAAATAAAATACCTCTCGTTGGAAAAACAGATGAGGGAAGGTCAATGTTAGGCCGGATCTTAGACTAATACTAGCTCGTGCTGACACGAGAGAAGAGAAGAAGATAATAATTGTTGCCTCGGAGTTCAAGTTAAGCCCGGCCGCACATAATCAGAAATTTCTGATAGAATGATGGTGTGGTGCACGAAGATACTCTGCGCTGCCGGATCCGGCAAATTCTGACAGTGTGCGGGGTCTAAAAGTTTTCTGACAGAAATTTCTGATAATTTCCGGGCGAAATCATCTGTTATTTTACGTAAGTATTTGTACACACGGCTACACATCAAGCTATACATTTCCAGTTTACACTGACCTCTCACTGTAAGGAAATCCTATACAATGCGAGATCAGCTTATACTGGAAACGTATAGCTTGATCTGTAGCCGTGCGTACGACAACCCACACGTAGGTAACACGTAAGTTAATCTACACCCTGCATGGCCACCTAAAGGACGCCGGAACACTATGTCAATCATTCCGATTGCAACTCGAATGACAATACGCATTGATAAGCAATAAATATGCAACGCGTGTGCAGTGTGACACATGTCGCTAAAACTGTAACACTATTGTATCGTAAGACACGACATACGAATATTAAGCGTAATGATTATTATAAGTAAAATGTCAATAACTTATTGAATACCTACGTTGTATCTTTTCCATAGGGGTGTGGCGTTTGTGAACGCACATTAGAATTATTTATAGTTCGAGAGACGGCAACATTATAACACGGTAGTCCCTATATTCCTCGGCCACTCGAAACTCTCGAAACTTCCATGTAAGCAAAAAACACCCTAGTATTCGCTCGCTAGTTTGCTTTGTCCGTGTTCACCAGTCTTCCCGTATACCACTTAAGAGCCGGTCGCGTTAGTTTAGGAATATTGTCTGCGACACCATATTTATAGTTTTATAATCAGTGTTACAAAATATACACCTAATTATTCGTAACCTGGACTTTCAAATACATCCCAGCCGCCTCACTGCGTAATCGAAGAACAGGGGACAGGCGTTCTCTCGCCTGCCTCCCCAAAGGGGTGTCATACGAATACCTATGACAGTCATTACGGGTAGTCAGAAGCCCGAAAGTTTGACAACCGGTCTAACCTTAGGATATCGGCATTGCCCATTAACTGGGTTGCGGAAATCTGATGGCAGTCGCTTCGTGTAAAATACTGGTTGTCGGGATACGAAGCGATGTGTCGGGTGTTGTTGAGGAGAAACGAATGTTAAATGTTAATGTTGAACACTATTTAATATTTTCGTCTTACAGCGGTTACGCACTGCATCCGATCCGAATCCGTGAAAATATGTTCCGAAGTAGCCATAGAACTATTTGTATGGTACTTTACGCACTACATCCGGCATCCGTCATCCGATTTCTATCCGTCATCCGTGAGTTTCTAATTCGGAAGAACAATTGACGGACCGAAGTAGCCGTAGTACTGTTTGTATGAACGCTTTCGCATTACCTCGGATTCAAATCAGACGCCAAACGGATATGCCAAAGATGGCCCCTGAATTGTTTGAATTTGAATCAGAGATCGGAATAGTGTGTAAGCAACATCCGAATTCGGTCCGAGATTTTTACTCTAGATCAGTATTTTCACGGATTCGGATCGGATGCAGTGCGTAATCGCTCTTACACTCAAAATCTTCTTAATGTTAAAATGTTATATTAAATGATGATTTTACATAAGATTCTTAAGGCGGCTAATAAACTGTTAAATGAGTACACCCGGCTAAAGGTACAATTCCGTGCATCGCGGCCGATCGCAGCCGCGCGCGGCTAATGCGTCAATAGTCGTGTCTATAATATACTGACTAATCTGTCGTTAGCCGCACGCGTCTGTCGCAGACTTCGGAAGCGGTGCCATACATTTTCATACTCTGACTATTGACGCATCAGCCGCTCGCGTCTGCCACACGCGATAGAACGCGCGCGGCTGCGATCGGCCGCGATGCACGGAATTGTACCTTAACACGACAAAAGTGCACTGAACTTAATATAAAATACTATGGAATAAAATTAGGTTCAAGCATCACGCCGATATTGCAAACTAAGGCCTCATTTACGGAGACGCGGGGCGTCGCGCGTCGCGTGCGGCGTGGCGTCTCGCGGCGCGTCGTACGATTTTTCTGTTTACGGAGCGGCCCGCATCATCACACGCGCAAACACAAACATATGGCAATGTACGACGTTGTTTATGAAGATGTGGCGGTGGCGGGGCCACAGTTGACGCTACGTTTTACAGTGGACGGAGAATTGCAGGAGTAGCTGGTCGCAACGTTGCGGGCGCCGCCGCGATAAACGTCGCGTGCGACGCGGCGATACCATCCGCGGGCTCCGCCTGCATTTCAAGCAAACGCGTGTAAAATCGCTTCTCCGTAAACGCTCTCATACAACGCCATATGTTTGAAAACAGTGCGGGCCGCGCCGCACAACGCGACGCGCGACGCCCCGCGTCTCCGTAAACGAGGCCTAAGGTGTTCGTGGTAGGTATTCAGACGCGTGTTTTTAGACCAGAAGCTGACCCCAACTCAACTTAGTTGCGAAGACTGGCCAGAACCGTTGTATCTTTTTCAATACAATAGGTACAGCTTAATGAGGGCTGAACTATGGGTGTGAAGAATGTTCGCTGCCTACCTACCTGCATTTTAATAAGAAATCCGTTCGTTCGTGCTTAAAACGTAAATAAATCTGGTAATGACGTGGCCCTCCTAAACAGGAATGACGATGTACCTCATCGCCTAGTCATAACTGAGTAATGAGATGACTGACATGGAGATGACGAAGTTGTACTTAGAAGGGAATGATCTTGGACTTTGGTTGTGGGGAGTTACATTGTAAGGAATAAGTAAACAATAATGAAGCAATGGTCTGCTAATTGAGATTTTATGACAAACATGTTATGATTGTTTTGGTAGAAAAACGTTGTTTGGAAATCCTCTACAGAGAGTTACTGCCCAAGTAGCAAAAATTTGCTCTATAAACGTCATTAAAGCCAAAAAAATATATTTTATAAAGGCCATATTAACGCTAATAAGATTGCGTTTGGGCACAAATTATAAGGAATAAAACCTTGTAGTGATTTTATAGTTAGCATATAATAAGCTAATCCACCTTACACTCGCCATGTAAAGGCATATTATACGGCTGATTAACTATAAATAGGCAAGACATTTGCTCGTATGTAACAAATTACCCTTATAACCGCTAACAAAATACGGCTATAAGAGCAATTTCTCGTATTGTAGCAAACGCAATACGAATATGAGAAGTTCATGATTTTATTGCATCAATACGTGATTTATAAAATATATTAATTGCCTCCATTACAGCTAGACATTGACCACATCGCTCTTTTTTCGTATTTTGTACGGGAAGTTTATGTGGAAAAGCAGATTTGTGAGAAATGTGGGTAAGTTTAATGGAAAAATTTTAATGCGCCTCGTTAATTTTATCTTTTTTTAATTTTAAAAACTATTTTACTTTTGTGAGTTCCCGTAAATTGCTACTATAAGAAGGATTAGCAAATCAAATGTTTTTATAAATCATTTAAAAGTCATGTACCCTTATTATGCAGGCTAGTACAAATATACTCAACCATATTGAAAGATTTTAGGGTCCAGTCTCTATTATTCTTTTTAATAACATTTTGTGAATATCTACTACTTTGCACTCTTTTTAATTCTACAGAACCCAGACAGTACCTAATATGGATGTGGACCGTTTCTTGACAAAGGACGATTTCCACAAATTGTTTACTGAAGAAATAAAAATAAAGAAGGAATAAAATTAAATATTTATTCTATTATATTCTACGGAACCCATAATATTCTCTTTCATCTCTACCCTGGACGGAGTCGCTGCTGACGATAAACTTATGTAAAGGCAATGTCAAGCATACGTATAAGAATAAAGTTCTTGTACCTGTTACATAGAGGTGCAGTCAACACTTTATTCATTTAGAGAAGCTATGTAACTTGCCTTTTTGTATTAGCTTTTAAGCTGCGTTCAAATAGATATTATAAGGGAATAGGTTTTATAATAGCCCTATTAATTTTACAAATAGTTTGAAGCCAATGCGACTACAAGGCTAAATTATTATATGTCTGAAAAGCCATACTAATCTAATGCTTCTATATGTCCAATGCTTTATAGGGGACATTTATATTGGTTATATAAACGTATGTAAGACAAGGTGATAAGACCGATATACCATATTAGCAAAAAACACTTAAAACATGCTTTTATAAAGACAGTTGTAAAACTGATGCTGTTATAAAACATGTACAAGAGTTATTACCATATAAATCATTCGTTATATAGCGCTTTTGCTAGTTGGGTGGGGGTCTACTTCCTAAGCACGAAGTCTGTGGTTTCGGCCTTAGTTACAAGCGTTTCCTACTCCCTATCACCTACGGACATACCATTATTTCGGGGCCAGAACTAAGAATGAATGACAACACGATTTGACAGTTGTCCCTACTACCGATGTGTTTTTGCCCGTCCGAAAAGTTGAACTTGACACTTGTTTTGTTCACTCCTACGTTTCGGGCTACATTCGGACGGTCGACTTACTTCGTTGATGGATTTAGGGAGTAGGCCCCCTGTATGTGCATCGTTAACACGTTGACGGACTCTGACGCACACCACTTTGACACTAGTTTTTTGAGTATAAAACATTAAAAACTGCTCAAATAGACACAGAGGATTGGGAAAAGTTGACAAGTGACACTAAGGAACGTTTTTCATTATTTTGTACGAATCAAACGTCTGTCTTAGCAGCTCTGCCGTGAGGGCGACGGCCAACTTGGACTGCTATAGCCGCTCTGTCAGTAGTTATAGTCCAAAAGCGAATGTCATGGCAGTCCTGTCCGTCAACGTGTTAATTCATTCTCGATTTTCATTTGTCTGAATTGTAATAACGTCATAACATTACACCTGTATTCCCCGAAGCGTTTTACAGAGGTGTATCCTCATTTCGCCGGTATGTTTAAATCCCATTTATAGGGGGGACTCGGGGGGAGCTTATTGCCATCAACCGGGCACAAATCCAGACTCCAGGCTGCTACTGAGAAATTTCGTACATAAAAACCCAATAACCCTTTGGCCTGGGTATCGAACCCAAGACCACGACCACTAGAACAACGAGGCAGCCATCTATTCTAACGAAACTATTTCAAAATTCCTAGATCTGCTGTCAAAATATTGATTTGCGCAGACGCAGGATCTGATGCAATCATGTGAGTCAGTTTTTCACACCTTCTAAACTACTAAAACAGTTAATCAAGGACTGTCAATGGAAAATGCACCTTAAATCTTTGCTGTTAAGGTTTATTTACGCGAGTTAATGGTACATATTTAGCATTGTTTACTTATCTAGTCGAAACATGTTAGGATACTAAAATAGATGGGTAAGGGGCCGAGCACACATCAAAAGGGTTTACAACGCGGTTGGAAATGCCCTAATTTTAGTTAATTATCTGTTTAGCATTAATTGGATTTAAAATAGATGGCTGTAGTTATTTTTATGTTGTCTGTGTCTTGTTGAAGAAAGAGGAGCACAAATTGTCAAATTCTTTTTGTGTTGACTAATGCAGTTCCTATACCCAAAAATGAATCGTTATATTTACCAATGGTAGAATGTTTAGAATGCTGAACGTACTACACACATGTTTAAGATCAACCAGCATTTTTTGCAAATCTATAATTTTCCGCAAAAGTCATGTTTAAGAGAAATAGCTGTTCAAAAACTTTAAAAAAAAGTAAAAACCGACTTCAAAGAAATACTAAAAGGAGTAAAATAATTACCATAATATAAAATTAACAGTTTCAGAAGTCGGTGGCTTCTATTTGCTTCAGTGTAGAGTTGCACCGACTTCTGAAACTGTTAATTTTATATTATGGTAATTATTTTACTCCTTTTAGTATTTCTTTGAAGTCGGTTTTTACTTTTTTTTAAAGTTTATTTTTTATTAAATACGTGTGTAGTGTCATAATTTTAACCCCCTCCTTCATAACCCTTCTTTTTGGCTTTGACGTAGTCGGGCATAAAAAGTCCTTTCAAATGATACCTTACACGATATATTGAAAATACTCCAAAGGGGGGAGGGGGGGACACGCACCCCCTCCTCTTTTCCAGTAGTCAGTTCCCAACAACAAACATAAACAAAGCAATATTAGTAATTTGAGAATTTTGCTTTGATCCGATGAGGAGTTCCGTTCCATATCTCTGAAGTTCATGGTCTAATCATAACAAAATTTATATGGGACCAATCGGGAAGTATACCCTTTCGAACAAAAAAAGAATTTTTCAAATCGGTTCATAAATGACGGAGATATGAGGTAACAAACATAAAAAAAAAATTAAAAAAAAAAAAATACAACCGAATTGAGAACCTCCTCCTTTTTGAAGTCGGTTAAAAATTACATAAAAATACGCTTAAATCTATCAATCCTATGGTCATCTGTGTTAACATTTTAGGTCATTTTGGGTTCACGTTACAGAAACTCCATTTTCTGAATGCGTAACTAAAGCAGGGAAGAAGAATTTAAATAAAAATAAAACTTATCGAATTTTGAAATTTTAGCACTTGCTTTAAAACCGTCATAATTGATACCTACTTTAAGTTTCCCGCGGATTAGTACCCCCTTTCCGACTAACCTTGTATAACTGCGATGTTACGTAAGGAGGTTACATTACGATTAGGGTTACCATCCGTCCGGATTTATCCGGACATGTCCGGACTTCCAGCCTTTCATCCGGACTTTGTCCGGCTTTTTAATTTGTCCGGATTTTTGGCTTAGATGGAAAAAAATAAGTTAATGTTCAATTTTCGCATTAAATTACTTTAAAATAAAACGAGTATTAAATCAGTCATCAATCTTTAGTAAACTACTAATACCTACTGTATTCACTGAAATTGTAAAAGATATCCCTTTTTTTTAAAAGAGTAACCATGGAGTTTCTTGCCGGCTCTTCTCCATAGGAAACGACTAATTGGAACCGTGCACCTAAATTCGACTTTTCATAAGCGCCTGTATTGGTTTATGTGAAATAATTTTTTTTGATTGATTGATTGAATACTACATACAACTAGTTAATCAGTCTCATCTCAATTTAAAACAATCAATTATTTCATTTTGTGACTAAAATGACTGGACTTTTTTTTAAATGTCCGGACTTTTTGGCAAATGTACGGCTTTTTGTCCGGACTTTTCTAATTTCGAAATGGTAACCCTAATTACGATCGACTGTTCAGAGAGACTAATAAGAATAAGTTAACGCCGCGTTTGGTGAAACATATTTGGAATCATAACTGCAAGGTGCTGCACATCCAGTCAGTTTACAGTTGCGACTGGATGGGCTGTCTACTTTTTTTCTTTTTTTACTTTTATTTGCTCTTTACTCTTGTCAAGGTCAGAGGTGACAGACAAAGTCTACGATGGAGCGAGCTTACCCAGAAGAAGCCTGTTCACTCTCACTTTGAAGAGATTTGGGTTGTAAGCGTTCGGGAACACAGACGCAGGTATATAGGTAGTGAGTTATGATTACGAATCATCATCATCTGCCTAGCCTTTTCCCAACTATGTTGGGGTCGGCTTCCAGTCAAACCGGATGCAGCTGAATATCAGTATTTTACATGGAGCGACTGCCTATCAGACCTCCACAACCCAGTAACTGGGTAATACGATACTCTTGGTAAGACTGGTTGTCTGACTTTCTGGCTTCTGACCAACAGTAACGACTGTCAAAGATCTACAAATGACAGCCGGGACCAACAGCTTTGCGTGCTTTCCGAGGCACGGAGGAAACTCGCTATGGTAAATGGTCACCCATCCACAGACCAACCTCGGCAAGCGTGGCTTAACCCGGAAGATCGGTCTATGCGGCTGTAATTATTTAGCCACGAGCTCCTCCTCTATCTCCTCTTTGTTATGATTACGAATATGTAACGAAATATGTAGGTACCTACCAAAGGCAATGTTATTAGCCGCCCAGGGCAGTCGCCATCTTTAATGTTAACAAGTGGAATATACCGGTATTAAGCATAAGCGTGGAACTTATTTATTCATACAATTCTCTGTACAAATCCCCATGAATGTCATTGTACAAAAATGCGTTACAAATAAGGCTGTGTTGTAAAATGCGTAGGCGCAGGTTGCGTCACCCATTCACCGATCGGCCACCAACCCACGCATACTATAAAATAAACTAGGGTTGTCATTGTAATGGAGAGACTATATTATTTTTTAAATGTATGTTAGTTTACGGTTTTTTACCGAACTGTTCGGTATTTTAGCCCCGTGTTCGCTGTTCGGTATAGCAAAATTACCGAAGTGTAAAAGCCCTCAGTTCAGCAATTCCCTTCGACAGGCAATGTTCGATAATTTCGTCAATTTGATTGGGCAACCCTGGTAGATTTGAAGGCGTGGAGTTTGCTGGAGTCCTTTACGTGAGTGAGTAAAGTTTAAGGTTTTTCAAAGCCATGTTTCGTTGTGCTTTCAAATCGCATACTGTTCCAGTTACATAGCACATTGTCAATTTTCTGATAGGTATTCTTTTGGATTATTCCGATCTGTCCCCTCGTCGGTAATAGGGGAACAGATCGAAACTTTTTATTTCTATTTGTCCCCTTACGATCTGTGCGTTCGCCTTGGTGGCAGGGGAACAGATCGATTTATTTATTCCTGATTGGTCCCCCGAAGGGGGATCAGGGGACAGATCGGAATATTTCATTCTTTTTTCCTGAGTTACACGTTCTGCCAGTTTCCCAGTGTTTTCTCGATAATCCGAAAAGAATGTAGATAATTAATTCAGGCTTGCAGATATGGTACTCTAATTATCAGAACATTTGAAGATTTATAAAATCAATGAAATATCTCGGGAAATATGTCGGGAAAAGTATTATTGTTTTTTTTTGTGTAGAATTTCTCAGTAGCAGCCCGAAGTCTGGAATTGTGCCCGGTTGATGGCTATAAGCTCGCCCCTATTACAGCGAAATGTGAGTACTATGTATTAATTTAATAGTAACAGAGTAAAGCATTGTACACACGGCTACAGATCAAGCTATACATTTCCAGTATAAGCTGATCTCGCATTGTATAAGATTTCCTTACAATGAGAGGTCAGTGTAAACTGGAAAACTATAGCTTGATGTGTAGCCGTGTGTACAGTTTTACATTAATTATTATACTCGTTGTTGTCTCGTCCTCTATGATGATAGAAAACAAGTGTAGTCCCGGTTCTCTAGTCACTAACGTCACATAATTTTAAAGAAATTAAAATGTCTGGAACGCACTCGCCTGTGCTGCCACCTGCCTCTGTAACTAGGATCATTCGGTTTTATGTCAACTTTTACGTCACATCGTTTCTTCTTCATTCTTAGTGAAAAAACGCGTAAATTAACATAAAACTAGGAAAAAGAAGATCAAAAGATCAAGATAAATCCGATCTATTAAAAAAGATACGTAAACTGTAAAAGCGTATCAAACATTTTTAGCTCCGAAGTGATTCTGAAGAAAGAATTCAACGCCATGACACAAGAGTGGCTTTTACTGTATTTTTTTTTTTCTCTGCATGCAGTTTATTTCTATTTTTCAATGCATTGAATAATAAATATATCGCAATATCGAGTGTGATTATCATGCGGCTTGGTGCAAGTGTTTTTTCAACCCCAAGTGAAGGTGCTCTTACTCTGTGTCAAAACAACATAATGGACCCGAGGGGCGTTCTGCGGGAGCGCACGTGGTCTAATACTACTCTGTTGTGAACATCCATGCAACCTGTGGGGCGTTCTGAAGGGACGCACGTGGTTGATATTCTTTATAACCTTAAAGGGAAGTCCTGCGGGGGCTTACGTGGTTATATTAATGATGTAATGTTTGTAGCCTAACGGCGCACCAAGCCATAGGTGAAGATTCTCTGACTTTGTGTCAAAACAATGCAATAGACCTGAGGGGCGTTCTGCGGGAGCGCACATGGTCTAAAACCGCTCTCTCTCTTGTGAGCATTCATGCAACCTTTGGGGCGTTCTGAGGGGACGCACGTGGTTGACATTCGTTATAACCTTAAAGGGAAGTTCTGCGGGGACTTACATGGTTAGAATAACGTTACAATGCTTGTAGCCTAACAGCATGAAGCATGAACAATTCATCTGTATTGCATAAAAATAATGAGAATCAGCCTCTGAAGGTGGTTGAATGTATTTAACCAGAGTTTTTTGGCATTAACAACACAGATTTGCTAAATGAGGTGGTTGATTCCGAGGTGAAGTCCCTCAGGAAGAAATGTGAGAATACAACCTAATGGAGATACTAGCTGCTTCTCCACAACGGGCAAATCAAGGAGAACGTAAACAGATTGCTGAAAGATGGCCAATAATAATAAAAAATGGCCTAGCTAAAGGAAGAAAAATTTGTGAGGAAAAATCCATCTTTTACTTAATTTTCAGTAAATGGTACAACGCTATGATATAATGCTATGTGCATTGCTATATCCTAGAATAAATGCTGCAGTTAATGAAATAATAAGACAGCAACACCCCGCTACAGCCGTGTCAGTGCTGGGCTCATATCTTCAAATGTGTGTGAAGAATGCCTTGTTGTCTAGACTAAAACTTTAAAAAAGTCAGGCTTTAAACTGGTGGGGCCTTCATCCAGAGGTGAAAACAGAGTCATCAAGAGGAGAAGATAACACTGCGAGGGCAGAAGTAACCTGACAGGTGGGCCGTTCTTTCAATTTCATTTTTTGTGATTTGGAACAACTTACCAGATAACCTATCATCACTGATTAGGATATAGGATATAAAATCCACTTTTAAAAGGAAATCACACCATAATAACATTCAGTTAAATGGTTAATTTTCTAAACTTAAAATTTGCAGCTAGCATCTGAAATTAATGAATTAATCCTATTAAAAGCTATAGAAGTCTGTAATGCTTAAGACAATCAGCTCTTTGGTTGCCCATTTTTTATCTTGTAATAAGATATAATAAATCATTACTTCAATTACATACTTTTGTCAAAACTGACCTGACCGGTTAACCGGTCCACCAGTGACCGGTTAAAAGTTGGGAAAACCACCAAATACACAGTATGTAAACTCAAACAGAAAAATATTTTTCTAGTATTATTAAATTTAAAGAGTCATATCTATATGTATATGATCAATGTCAACAAGAAAAGTGAAAAGTACCTAACTAAGATTCTGTTTCAAAGAAAATAGCCTTCTATTTAACTATAATTCTTTTGGTTACATAGGTATCTACAGCCCAATTAAACAGTGACTGTATTTACTCTATATTAGTATGAGTATAATAAATACAATTATCTACTCCACTTTATATAATATGGCTATATAAACAATAAAATAGGATCACTTTTCAGTATAGAAAACAGAACCAAAAGACTCATTGGAAGTTTCTATAAATTAAGACCTCCAACACCTAAATATTGGAATATTTGAGATGTATTTAGTTAGTTTTTTTTTTTTTTTGAAAATGATGTTAAAAATAACAACAGGCACACATCAAGTGATTATAAATTGTTACCAAAAAGATGGTGCCTTTTTTAATGTGTGTTAATGGCAACTAGAGGCCAAATAGCTCAAACGAGCTTGTTATTAACATTGAAAAATAGAGAAAGACAAGGCAATGAAAACCTGGCAGGCAAGTAGATGCCAACCATTTCTAGTATTTTCTCTCTTCAACAACAAAATAGAACCTACAGATAAAAATGCAATTAATTACCTATTAAGTATTCACAAAATATCTGTGAGATTTAGAATTTCTATGCTTTAACAAAAAGACCCTGTAAGGCTGTGACCGTAACCTTCAGTACAATTAATCACTGGGTCAAGAAGGGCCAAACTGTTCAGAATTTTTTATTAGGTTCTAGAATAGGCCCATATTCAATATAATTTATGCTCAAATAAATAAAGTGATGTCTGACCATAATTATACTACGCTTTTCATGCTCAATATTTATGAAATTAAGAACCTTGTATAATAATAAAATAAGTAAAATATTTAATTATGGTCGTGAAACCACTTTGTGCAGAGTGCTGTGATTAATTTTCTTTGTGCGGACATCATAACATTGCATTATTTTGCTTTTTACTTTACATTATTGTAAAGGTAAGATAATACGTGTTATACGTATTACACATAACATGTAGATCAATACAATTTTTACTGTATTCAAACAATTAAAAAATATAGAAGATTATGTATGTCAAAAAGAAAACGTTTTGTATGTGAATTGTTGATACAAATATTTAATTCCTTAAATTATCTATTAGAATTACAAAATATTACACATGCTGTTTCTACAAAATTCTATTTATATAGTTATTTAACACACAAACAATATTGAAACAAATCCAAAAGTAATGAAGGTCAGTGCTAATCAAAACTAGCATTGTCGTACCTATTGAAATCAATAAAATCTAAGATCCGGGAAAACACTACCGGAACCCATTTGGGTATTAGGTACATTGCTGATATTAATTTGTGCCACACACATGCATGTTGGATGCAATCCATAACTAATCACAAACAAACATTAATGTCTTAGTACAACTAATCATAATGTTCAGAATGAATTCACTATGTTGAATTACTACTAACAATGAAAGTATAAAATATCTATTATATACACATAACATAACATCACAGATGTACTCCCCATAGCGCTGGATAGAGGCGCGTAGTACACCCTCATTTCAAAAAACCGGGCTGAAAAGAGGAAAAAAAAAAAAAAAAAAAAAAAAAAACTATCCATTTGCCCAACCTGGAAATCGAACTCGGAACCTCACGCTCAGCGGTCGCGACGACCACTAGACCAATGAGGCAGTCAGGGATATACAATGATACTAATATTATGACACTACATAATAATTTCTCGTACATTATACTCTGTTCACCCAAAAATGAGTCCTGAGTAGCCCTGACAACTCGGTCATTTTGAAAATTATCTAATAGTCGTATAGAAACTGCTATCGAAATAACGTAAACGACATCATCAAAAACGTAAAATAGCTATATTACATAGATAATGATACATTATGATGATGAGGATTGAATACAAAATATATGTACCTACATATAAAGTATTCCTTGCATGATAACGTTTGTAAGTACAGAAAAGTCAGATATCAGTTTAGGATGAAAAGGGTATAGGTAGTACACGTCAGGAATACCAAAGTTATGTTATATATACTAGGAGTTATGTTTTGTTGTAAATTTTTCAAAAAGTTTATTAAACCTTACTCGAACTTGATGCTATTGAAGTTAGCAGTGGTGGCTATTAATATAAAGCTATCAAAAAGAGTTCATTTACCAAAGTTATTTTCTATTTCCAATAATAGAATACCTAAATACTTTATTAACTATTTATTACTCGGAAGTTTACTTTGAGCGCATCTTAGCGGAAATAATTATCACGCCGCTAAATATCAATCGAGGCGTGGAACCCACCGAACAGTGAGTTCGCACGTAAGTTGCACTTAGTTACATGCAATTTTCGATAGATGGCTCTAACATCAATTATTGACAAATCGATCAAATTTCGTAAGTAGTAAATGAAGAATAGCGCCATACCACATCATAATTTATAAGTTTTCTAAAAGATGATAAGATTGCAACAATGCAACTAAATTAAAGAGATATAAAACGTTTATCTCATTCTACAGCGCGTTCGTGTGGAATACAGATTCCAACTATAGAAACCATTTCTAAAGTAATCCCTAATGGGTTTATATATACATTATACATTATTTAATTTGAATTAAAAAGCACAATCCTGATTGTCTTCTTTTTTAACAAATGTTTATTGATTTTACAACTTATCTTTGAACATCTACACTTGTTTTCTATCATCATAGAGGACGAGACAACAACGAGTATAATTAAATAGTCAAACGAACTTACCTGTAAGTGAAGTTCGACTGTAATTATACGAAGTTGTTGTCTCGTCCGAATATGATGAGTCCCTCCCTACCCAAACACTCCATACTATGTAAAGACATGAGCATGGACCCTATGTTGTAAAACCAATAAAACGCTATGAACTTAATGATCCTAGTTACAGAGGCAGGTGGCAGCACAGGCGAGTGCGTTCCAGACATTTTAATTTCTTTAAAATTATGTGACGTTAGTGACTAGAGAACCGGGACTACACTTGTTTTCTATCATCATATTCGGACGAGACAACAACTTCGTATAATTACAGTCGAACTTCACTTACAGGTAAGTTCGTTTGACTATTTAATTATCAATAAGTAGCTACAAGGAATAAACTGCAATCATATGATAAACACATTCTTCATACAGAGATGTCAATGAATATGTGATTATTGTTCGTAGATATATTAACAAAAAGAGTAATTTGATGTTTTTGTCATAATGTTTGATTTAATTGGTTGTTTGTATTGTAATTACTTATAAATAAAAGACTAGATACGCAGCAAGATTAAAAGGTATCATTACATTGCGTGGAAGAGTACCTAAAGCCGGGTCCGCTGCGCCGTGTTTTCGTGTTTGCAAACAGGATAACATTGTTTGCTAACCGAATAGGGGCGTGGCCTAACAGTTTTGTTAGCAAAAACACAATAACATGTTTGCCGAGACGAATGGATAACATCCCCGTTCGCCTGCGGGGAAGTAACGCATTTTGTGTTCGCGCTCACTAGAGGAAGACGCCATCAGTGTTGCCAGGTCTCCCGATTTTCCTGGATATCTCCCGATTTTAGTAAGTAAATGTCTCCAGATGTCCCGGATTCCCACTCCAAACTCTCGATTTTTTAAGAACACCACGGCTTATACTTTCTTGATTGTTTTGCTAACTTGTTTTGATAAAGGCGCAGCGAACTGGCTGTTTTGCTAACATGTTTTGCTATATAGCATGTTTTGCTAACTTGTTTTGATAACAGGTTTTGTTAGAAAATTGACGCTGCGGACCCGGGTTAATAGGTACTTTTATTTATTCTATGGGGTTGTTGTTCTGCCTAGCCTTTTCCCAACTACATTGGGTCACCTTCCAGTCTAAGATGCGGCCAATACCAGTATTTTAGACGGAGAAACTGCCATCAGAACTCCGCAACCCAGTTACTGAGCAATGCTATCCTGACGTTACACCGGGTTTGTCAGACTTTCGGGGTTATGACTTCCTGTAATGACTTTCATAGTTAGAAGTGTTCCCATGACACTTGAGTTGAGAACGATGGTTTAACGTTTTCTCCGAGGCACGGAGGGGTCTCGATGTGTACTTAACGAATGGTCACCCATCTTCGGACTAATTACCCACGAGCCCCTATTATTATTTTATGGAAGTTATATTGCATAAAAGTTTTCTTTTAGCGTGGTAATATCCTCATGGTTGCCCTCCGCCCGGGGTAGGCGAACCGGACACTTACCGGCTAAAAACCCACGGTGTTCCTTCTCCTGACCCTTGGATGGAGTCGCGGGATTCGCAGCTGCATGCACCGCAACCCCGGCAGGCCTCAGTCCGTCAGCCCCTGGCGGACCACCCCTTCTGTGGGGCCCCACGTCCTCCTGAAAGGCACGCGCCGCCTTCTCGGGCCTGTTACTGGTCGGGCGACGGGTCCCCTAACTCGCCGCAAGCAGGCCACACACTAGGGTGGGCATCGATCCTGCTAGGAGGCTCCCCGCCTCGAAGGAGATCGTACTGTCTCCGCAGGATTGCGACGTTGCGGGCCGTCAGGGTGTCCGCCCGTATTGGCGCACCATATAGGGCCATGGACCGTACATATTGCATAAACCTTGGTTATCCTATAGTCAATTGTCTGTGCCTATTCAGCCCGTTACTGCCCCACTGCTGGGCATGAGCCTTATTCTCAGAATGCGTACACACACCATCGAGAACTTTTTGGGCTTTGGTTTCGTCACGTTGATTTTCCTTCACCGTATGAATTCGTAAAGTGCTGGCTGGGATTGAGCTCTAACCGTCCATGGGCATAGGAGACAAGCATTCAACTGCTAGGCTTTCACTGGTATACCTGGGGTAATTCTTATTGCCGCCTCATCGGGGAAACATGATGTACAAAGTGGACATTGTCCAGTATGACCCTATTTTTCTAGGGGTATACCTTTGAAGAATGAAAAAAAAAGGTTATTTTAACAATTTCGCCTCTTTTTAGGACATTTTACATGGTTTTCTTCAGATCTCCGAGCGATGAGTTCTTCTTCTTCTTGATGGATGTCCTCCTTGAAGGTTACCAGTCTGTTCATTATAGGCCCATTCCGTTGATCATTCAAGTAAGCCTTTAGTTTATTGAATTAACCCACAGTAAAGGTTTAGCAGTAGTAGGAAAAGGTTAGTAAAATTACTAACCAGAATTTAAACTAATAATGATACTGACTTAAATTAAAATTATAGAAAACTGCCTCGTTGGTCTAGCGGTCGACTACTGAGCGTGAGCTCCTGAGTTCGATCTCCAACTCGAGCAAAGTGTTATTGGATTTTTCCGTGTGGAGTTTCTCAGTAGCAGCCCGGAGTCTGGATTTGTGCCCTGTCGATGGCAATAGGTTCGCCCCCTATTTCATGGGACTTAACATAACGGCGAAATGTGGGTGTACTACACACCTCTGCCTACCCTTTGGGGAATACAGGCGTGAGTTATTTATTTATTAAAATTTTAATAATAAACCTTAATTCCACACCAACACCAGAACGTGATAGGATCCTACGTCACCCACCCCAAATATAGACGCAAGCGCAGCTTCATAAAACCACAAGGATTTCTTAACTGGATAATATATCGATACTATAGGTACCTACATTTTCTGCTCTGTGTTATCTTACATGTACCCTTGACCGCTATTCGCCTCGCAAGCATGACATCACCTCACAGTTTGCTTGCTTTTTCATTTATTTTTGCCTGCACTCCCATCTCTTTCACACCTTTGCTCCAAACATACCTATCTCCCTCCCACGTATGGTAATTAAACTCAGTTTTAGAATAAAGGGCTTTCTTTAGCGATGTCAGTGGGTTCTAAGGATGTACTCATGTAGGTATACGGGTTCGGTTTTGCTTCTTAGAAATGAATTTAGATTCAAAATGTGTTCGGAATGGTTTAGTTGTGTGAAGTGAATGAATTTTTCGAGAATGTCTGAGATAAATAAATCAGAGTTTATTTATTCTTAGTGAGAATGTTTTTGATGCTCGAAGTTTTGAAAATACCAAGAATTCAAGCAAGCTATTGTTTTTTCCTTTTACCAGAATATCGAAGGTTGTAAGAGGGGCTCGTGGCTAATTAACAACCAGGCGGATCATACGATTTGCAAGGTTAAGCTGCGCTTGTCGCGGTCAGTCTGTGGATGGGTGAGCGTTACACATCGAGATCCGAGGCACCGGAGAACTGACAGTCGTTACGGGTAGTCAGAAGCCCGATACAGTTGTCAGACAACCGGTCTAACCTTAGGATATCGGCATTGCCCAGTAACTGGGTTGCGGAGGTCTGATGGTAGTCGCTCCGTGTAAAATACTGGTATTCAGCCGCATCTGGTTAGACTGGAAGCTGACCCCAACATGTTGGGAAAAGGCTAGACAGATAGATTAAAGATTATCATGCTATTTTGAGGATGATGAAAGAACAAATCTTTAATACATCGTCCTTCATAGAAGAATCTCGCTCTCTACAGAGTAGCTAAGGAGCTCCTCTGCTAGACATAGTCCTCCTCTAAGAAGGAGAAATTTCCTGTTATCTTCATCAACCATCATCATTAAGTATTTGTTATTGTATACACGGTTAGTCGGATAGGGGATACTAATCCACAGACCACTTAAAGTATCACAGATGACGATTTGAAAGCAAGTTAAAATTTCAAAATTCGATAATTTTTATTTCCATGTATTTCTATTTTAGTTTTTTCGAAAAATCTTCATTTCCGGTTTAGTTACGAATTCAGAAAATGAAGCATCCCATTCGTGACTCCAAATATGATCTAAAATGTAAACAAAGCTGATCATAGCTGAGAATAGATAGATTTTAGCGTACTTTTTATGTAATTTTTGAACAGCTATTTCTTTTAAACTATTGACTTTTGGGGAAAGTGGTAGAACAAAAGTTACTCATTATTATGGGTATATTAACACCCTTTCGGATTAGTACCCCCTTTCTGACTAACCTTGTAATATTATATCATTGTGTAAAATGAAAACAAAGCGCCATCTTCCATTTATATACAAACGCCAGCACATAAAGCTACTACAATCTGTCAAATTTCTTTAATAGATTTTCATCTTTATCGCAAAAGCATTAAAAAAAAAAACAAAATCATTTATTTGCCTCAGAATACAGAAAGTACAGAAGCCGGGATCGCGCCTAATACTGAAGCATCAAAAACTACTCTTAAACAGAGTAGTTTGACGCGCAGACGATCAGTTACTATGGGGACGTCATAACGACTACATGTATTTACCGGTGTCAAATTAAATTAAATTATGCAGTTTTGTGTCGTTCGAACCTATAAAAATGCAGCGGGGCTAAAAACAAAACAGGATGGGATCACATTTCACGTTTAAGTAGCACATTCAGATATCGTCTTATTTAATTAATCAATAAATTGTTCAGTTTGTAATTGTCATAGGGAATGATGCGTCCATATTGTTAGTGTTGTCAGTATAAGAGTTTTGATTTTCCCTTCTTTTTATTACCTACTGAGGGCTTAAATTAAACGTTTTTTATCTAAGGGCTGATTTTTCAATCGTCAGATAACTTTTATCTGGGGAATAAGTTTGACGTTTTGACAGCGTTTGTATAGAAAATTTGTCAAACCGTCATATTTATTCCTTGGATAAAATTTATCTGACGATTGAAAAATCGGCCCTAAAACGTGTTTTATTCCTATTAGACCTTCTCTATTTCTTGAGATTATCAGGTACAGTCAGCGTCAAATAGGTATATCGCGACGAACAGACTGTTCATCATTACCTAAACAGCTAAAGAAATTAAACTTTATCTAAATGGGATTCTTGTCAGAATGCCAGTTGACCTGTCCTACGTTCATTCTGAAACGGCCCTTGTTTCATTGACATAATTATACAGGATGTAAACGAATTCGCGTAATTCCTTCAAACCACATAATCTATTAATGGTATAGATTAACCCCGCACGGGATTTAAGGTTACAGCTCATTAGAACCACGCGGCACCCGACCCGCACCGCCTCATCGCTCGGCGTCCACTCGTTGTCAGCAGGTGGTCCACGGGTGGACGCCGCGTTATCACTAGTAAACGTCGCGTGGTCAACCAGAGGACCTCGCGTGGTCATCGAGTGGACATCGCGTGGTCAACCAGTGGACCTCACGTAGTCAACGAGTGGAAATCGCGGGGTCCACGAATTTCCGAGTAGTCTGCCAGGGATCTGGTACATTTACGCGAAAGACACTTGCGCGATTCCATTTGCGCAACTACACATTATGCGCGAATAGACTGTTACGCAAACCCAGTTGCGCGACCGATACTTGCGCGACTGAATTTGCCGCGAAAGACATTGCGCGTATACACTTCCGCAAAAGGACATTTGCGCGATATTTATTTCGCAAAGGACATTGGGCAAAATCCGAGAAACGAGATTCCATACCATCACGCCTGTATTCTTCGAAGGGTAGGACAGAGGTGTATACTAAGTATGTATATTATAAACTCATTAATCACTACGTTCATAAAGGCTAGTTTAAGTTGGTTAAAGTTATATTATCTCACACGTTTCCCCTCCAGAGGGTGGGGGAGGTCAAAATCAAAATCCAAGATGGCGACTGTGAAATTTTACAAAATATGCGTCATGGGTTTCGAGTCCGTGGTTTTCGGGGGCGCTGATGACGAAAATGAGGTCGAAGTCAAAATCCAAGATGGCGGCTGTGAAATTTTACAAAATAAGCGTCATGGGTGTCGGTTCCATAGTTTCCGGGGGTGCTGATGACGAAAATGAGCTCAAAATCAAAATCCGAGATGGCGGCTGCGAAATTTTACAAAATAAGTATGCGTCATGGGCAAAATCTTACAGCCGTCATCTTGGATATTGACTTCGACCTCATTTTCGTCACCAGCGCCCCTGAAAACCACGGAAACGACACCCATGACGCATATTTTGTAGGATTTCACAGCCGCCACGTTACGGAGTTGATGTAGTGAGCGCACATCCATACAAATTCATATAAAGAATACGAACCGCACGAGGCGAGGCAGTGCGGGTCGGGTGCCGGGTGGTTTTAATGAGCTTTAACCTTTAGATTGAATAAAAATTTAAAAAAAAACCCCTTTTTTATTTCATTGAAAATTTCGATGCCATGCATAAATTACTGAAGGAACGGCAACACAGCTGACAGGCACGACTAGCCTGATATCGCTCCACGCAGTCAGTTAACTTGGAACGCTAAAATTACTCAGATACAGAATACCATGGTTCATTTTTTGAAAACTTTTTTTTTATTCTGAAAAAGTCCCATGCAGGGTCAATCAGTGTCAGATCACGCGGTTTGAAGGAATAACATGAATTCGTTAACACCCTGTAGTTTTGTTCGGATCATTTTGAACAGTCTGTTCGTCCCTATATATTTGACGCTGACTGTACCTACTCAGATATAAAATATTGCCTATATAGAAAAGCACAATTTTGATTTTATTATTATCTTACCTCCAATACTCAACGTTTTCCCCAAAAACGGGTAAACAATGTCTGAGCTAGCAACATTACGCGGGTGGGAAGTGAGACGGGCGCGGGACGCATGCTTTGATTTTGGACACAGCGTACGGCTTGCAATTACTGTTCAACGCGGATTCTAGTTCTTTCTGTATTCTAAGTTATTTGCATAAATAAGGTACAGAAGGTTGGTAAAATGTATAAAATTGTTCTCTTGTTCTGCCTTTAATTTCGGCGTGCGAATATAAAATAAAGTTACATAT
This sequence comes from Amphipyra tragopoginis, assembly GCA_905220435.1. Lineage (NCBI taxonomy): Eukaryota > Metazoa > Arthropoda > Insecta > Lepidoptera > Noctuidae > Amphipyra > Amphipyra tragopoginis. The sequence continues at coordinate 15,096,362 of HG992017.1, read as the reverse complement.
TTCATTTAAACTAAGTATTGATCATAATTATGCAGTTATTAAACAGATAATCCCATTAAAATTGTATGATTGAATTAAATAAATGTCAATATAATAATGAAAAAATTAAATTAGGTTCAAGGTTGATTGGGAAAATTTGACAGTTTCGGGTACCTAGCTTGATGTGCTGGCGTCTGTACTGTTAAAACAGTATTTTCTTTAATTTAAACTAATTAACAAAGTTCATTGATCACATAAGCAATTAGTACCATGTCTTGACACCCATCTTGCCAAAGGAGTTAGTCACCAAGTCGGCAATTAGACAGAATTCGTCATAGTAATTAGAATAGCCATTCACTAAATAAGTCATAGTTTGAAAACGTTTTTAATTGCTATCTGTACGAAGATTTTATTAATTTCTTAATCTTTAGAAAGTAATAAGTGGCTTTTTATTGTTATATCGCCATTTTTAACCAATTTCCAAAAAAGGAGGAGGTTCTCACGTATGTTTTTTTTTAATGTTTTTCAGTTTTAATGATTCTTCTTTTGTTTGAAAGAACATTTCCTCGAGATGAATTTGGTGAAAAACTGTTGAAAACATAGGTACATAGACAATGGATCTTTTCAATGGATAACAGTAAATTCCTTGGCGATTGCTGTTATCGCATGTTTATGTATTGTTTATGCCATTCAAAATACAAAAATAAAACTACTTAAAGAAAAGAAAGAAAAACCAACAAACAAAAAAAAATTAAAAGAGTAAAAAAAATATTCCTAACCATATTATAAAATTAACAGTTTCAGAAGTCGGTACTTTCAATTAATTTCAGCGTGCTAATTATGGCAATTTATCGTTTGATCGTGCATAGTAGCGGTCATTAATGATAATGATGATTTTTTGTATTACATATCACATAAATTAATAATTAAACAAGAGTAGTTTGTTGTGGCTTATCTAAAATCTCCTTGATATAGGTCTTCTACGAGGTTTTCTAAACGAACGAAGACACCCGGACAAACAGATTCACGACTGTACGTATGTGCTAATTAAAATGACCCCTTTAAGGTCAGTACAACTGTAAACAACATGCATTTAACATAATTAACAACGCTAATTAATGCATATTATTAATTAACAAATAATGCTTTAGCAAACCGAAACAAAAAATCCTTATAGGGAGAGCAAACACCCAAAAAAATTACCAAAAACGGCATAGACAATATTTGGCAGGATCTAAACCGTCTTCCGTTACAGGTTTAGCAGAATAACCATAGATATTTGCAAGGAAACTAGATAGTGCGCAAGCGCATGTGATAAACGACTTCCTATTTAAAGACAGAGGACAGGCAGACCGGTTCCTTGCAAGGCTGTCAGCAAACTGGATACATTACGTATTACGTAACTCTGGTTTAATTATGAGTTAATCAAAGTTTTTAAATCTGTATCTTTTGGCCGCTTATTATTTACAGAATTGGCCGGTCATGACCTGGAAGCATTAGCATAAGCATTAGCTTAGATTTTGACATAAAGCCTTTTCCTGTAGTGTCTGCAGTTTATCAGGTACAGGTGGGCCCTCAATCCTCTAAGTGAGAACTGAGGGCCCAACTTGACAGTCCATAACTCGCTTATTTGACTTTCACAAAATCTGATTCAAACTTTCACAATTGTTTGGGAATGTTCACTAAATCCTAAGCACATTTTCAAAGAGTTTTAACAAAGTAGCCCTCACACCACACGCGCATGCTACGATACTGGTAGCGGGGCTGACTGCCCAGGGTGCGCCGAAGGAAATCAAGAACCATCAATTGTGGAGACTTTCTTTTTAGCACAGATAATAACAAAAATATGTTCCACAGTAAAAGTTTCATAGCTCTGACATCATACACAAAGGTCAAACGTATCGCGTACTGACCTCGGCAGATGTCATTTAGTGGAACGACTGGGTCAAGTTTGTAACAGAGGGCTTTAATACCTTATCTGAAGTCGTATAAGGATAAATTAATAACTTTGTGAATGTAAAAGGAAGTCTGATGATGGTTATTAGTTGGCATGACGTAATATGCATTCAGATGTAGATGCATGCAAGATTAATGTCGATATTTGAACAGAATCATTTCCATTCCGGATTCGGTGTAAAGATGATTTCATAGTTTTGATTTAACGAGCGTTATTATAGTGTAGACTTAAAGAATAGCACTACCCATCGCTTCCTGTGGGTTTCGTAAAAGGCGACTAAGGGATTCTCTAGAGGATGGGCAGCAGCGTTCTCTGAGTACTTTAACAACCATACTGCGATCGCCAACCCGCCTGCCAAGCGTGATGATTACGGCAAACCCCCCTTTTGGGGGAGGCCTATGTCCAGCATTGGAAATCTTTCGGCTGAATTATGAGCGTTATTATTATTATATAAAACTAGCTGATCCGGCGAACTTCGTACCGCCATTTCTTCGTACCGCCGATTCAAAAGTTTATTGAAAGAAAAATTAGACAGCAACTGGCCTAATAAGGCTCTGTCGACCGGCAGAAGTTCATCCAAAATGGTCGATGATGGGCAGAAGGGCCTATTATACATTAAGCTGGCTTTGGAGACAAAAACATTTCCTTCAGACTACGTGGTGATTGTATTTGAGAGAATCTTGAAGGAGATATTTGCTTGGTAGTACGATCCATAAGGTCCACCTGGCTAGTTACCACCCTCGCATTAAAGTCCGGCGCCAAGCAGTTAACTGTGTTCCGTCGTGTGTATGTGAGAGCCAGAGGGGTATAGGGTAATCCGTCTATATCTCTGTTACTTGGATTCTTATGCTCCATCTAAAACTGGCTTCCCACGGTGCGTGGTAGCGCGCACCGGCTGTGCGTGGTATCATCCGTAAAATAACGCACCGTGGGAAGCCACACTATGAGGGTGCTTGATGTGGATACGGCGCACTGCTCCGCACGCGTCCTCGCCACCACGGACGAGTCTCTCCCCATAGTGCGTCGGTGCAAGCTCGTGCGTCGCGGTGCGCGCTATCACGCACCGTGGAAAACAAGCATAAGACCCTGTCTGCGCTCACCATCAGGGGCCTAATTCTCCTAAAATAAATCTTGATAAATCACAACCGAACCAAGGCCGAACCCTTCATTCAGACAGTTCTCAATTTCAAAAGCTATCAAATTGTTTGACACAAAAAACAAAATCAATCATTTTGAAAGTTTTCGAAAACAAAAACTGACTGACGGTTGTGGTTCGATTGCGTTTGGCAACAATTTATTTTAGGAGAATTGGGCCCCAGTTGCGACTTTGTAAAAGGCGACCAAGTTAAAAACTATGATAATTATGCTATGTGAAACAGTGAAAGGTAGAAATGGTATCGATTGTTGTAAACACTCGACATTCGATGCTCAGAGCTCTTATTGCAGTGCACTTGTCGCTAATAACTCTCAACTCGATAAGATAAGAATACGCTTGATATTATAATCCATACAGTTTTATTACTTTGAATATATTATCAAGTTTATAGGAGGCAGATATGCAGCATCTACCTACTTGTGCATTTATGTCATGTTTATGAGCGACCCCTATCGCAAGACAAAAAGGAATTTTTATTTCTATATTTTTAATCAAGCTAAATCCCGTGTGGGGTTAATCCAGTAGCAGCAACAGATCACATGGTTTTAAAGAATTACATGAATTCGTTTATCTTATACAGGGTGTAAATAAACGAATTCGTGTAATTCCTTCAAACCACATGGTCTATTAATGGTATAGATTAACCCCGCACGAAATTTAGATTGATTAAAATTAAAAATATTTTTTTTTTTCCAAATATTTTTTTTGTGACTGAAAATTTCGATGCTGTGCATAAATGAATGAAGTCACGGCGACACAGCTGACGGGCACGACTAGCGCGATATCTCACTCCTCGCAGTCAGTTAACTTGGGATGCTAAAATTACTCAGATACAGAATACCGTGGTTAATTTTTTGAAATTTTTTTTTGTTGAAAAAAACCTATGCAGAGTCAATCAGTGTCACCAGTAGATCACGCGGTTTGAAGGAATTACACGAACTCGTTTACACCCTGTATAGCCGCATCTGATAACCCGATCGTTACATCCTTGGAAAAATACTAGGTAAGTATAATGATAATTTAATGATTTTCGGAACTCAACCCACTCGCATAATATTTTGTAATAGAACGATGTCAGTAATGTCCTTGTTAACACTTGACTCGGTGATTGCACACCTACGACTGACTGGAATTACCTATAAATGCGCACGCGCACTGGACAATAGCTCGGTTAGACGATTAATATTAATCGAGTCAGGGGTCAGTACTGTGGAATAGGTTGGCCTATTAGACTGTGCAAGTTTGTGGTCTTAGAATTAGAACTGTATTGTTGCCGTTATTGTAACTTTTTTGGGAATATTAGAAGCCTCCTTCTTCTTCTTCTTCCTGCCCTTATCCCATGTTACTTGGGATCGGCGCAACACGTTTTCTTCTTCCATTCCGTCCTGTCAACCGTCATGATATCACTGACTCCCTTCTCTTTCATATCATTCTTCACACAATCCATCCATATTTTCTTTGGCCTCCCTCTTCCTCTCCATTAGAAGCTTCCTTCTGGATAGAAAATTCTGGGCCACAAGACGTTTGGATAGAAATCGTAAATTGCAGAAAATCATTTTTATTTTGTTTAATTAAAACGGTGTAGGTACAGTCTCGTGCACCAACATGTATCTACAATCTACAGGGTGTAAACGAATTCGTGTAATTCCTTCAAACAGCGTGATCTACGGTGACACAGAATAACCCTAAATGGGTTTGTAATATATTGTATAATAAAATACTTGTTTGAGGTATTTGAGGGTTTATTTAATTATTTTATAACGGAGCACTTTTAACCAGCCCAGTCGCGGCTATGTCGGGAAGAGAGAGAGGGGGAATGACGCTTTCGCTATTTCCTACTTCCTGTGAGGTATCTCAATGTTGCCAGTTGCCATACTACAGGGTTATTATGAAAATAATATCCTGGAGGGCTCCGAGGGGAACGTGTTAAAGATACCTTAAAACGGCCAAATCTCGAAACGGATTTTTCGTCGTTAGTCGCTTTCTGCTTAACTATACTCATATTAAATCTATTTCTAAACAAATATTGCGTAAGTCCAGTTCACCAGTTACGATACAGGCCTGGTTGTGGGTGGATGGGTATCAGAATGTCGTCGCCACCCACGGGCCGTCCCTACCACTGGCTATTTACCTGGTGTTAAACCGGTGGCTTATTAGCTTACGTATATGGATTTGTAAGCAGTGTGGCTGTGATGTCACTTTACTTTTCTTATTGAGGTAGGTAGATAAGATAGATAGATAAAAAACCTTTTTTGGTGCAACAAAAGACACAACACAATGGCACTACAAAAGAAATAAAAAAACAGTTAAAAACTAAAACAAAAATATGATAATAAAAACTAAAAAAATTAAATATTAAATAAGGAAGAGGGTGACACTGAATTTAAACAAGGAATGTGCTGTGTTTGTTTCAAAATTGCACCAAATGGGTATAAAATAAATAAATATTAGCCTGTAACTGTCCCACAGGTGGGCAAAGGCCTCTTCTCACACAGAGAAGGAACGAGCATTGATCACCACGCTTGCTCACTGCGGGTTGGCGATTTCAGAACATTAAGTCCAGGTTTCCTCACGATGTTTTCCTTCACCGTATGTCAGTGGCGCCTTAGATTAACTCAGAAAGTACATATGACATTAAAAAAGTCCCATTGGTACATGCCTGGGTTTGAACCTGCAACCCGGTGCTTAACAAGCGAGTCTGTAAACCTCCGGGTCACCACGACTGACGGACGACACACGACACACACGACCAAATGGGTGTCCATCAATGATAATATAAACTACTAGTGTCCATTCATTTTTTTTTTCTTTAATTATTGTAGTGCTATTGATGATCCTTGCGGTCTGTTTCTACGTAACCTGGCAATTATTGGCGAGACCTGATGGGTCTCCAAGGTGTCCAGCTCAGCAATTGTCAGGTAATATGACGCTGGTATTCTGCTGGATCCCTGTAGTAACACACGGACGTCGAGCTGACCAGATACACGAATGATAAGTTGAAATTTGAAATTGAAATTGCTGTGTGTAGGTAACTGATATAAATATACACATGTATTCTATAATTTCGCATTACAATATTGGTAATTGGGAAACGTTAATTAGGTAGGCCAATAGTAATTGAAGTGGTTCAGTGAAGTGCGTAGACGCAACTTATTCGTCGTTTTCAGAAGACTGCGCTTCCGTTTATGTTCTATCTTTCTTTTTTTAAATCCACAAAAGCATAAGATAAGTGATTCAAAATCTGTTCAAACTTCATGTCAACGTGTAACGAAGTGTAGTCTATTGGTTTCGTCATGCCAATTACCCTGAGTGTCCCAAGTGCCCCTATGCTTTTATTGAGGACCTCAATCAGACCTTTGATGGCACTTGTGAGTGCCCACATGTTAGCTTAACATATTGAATGACAATAAGAAAATGCTGGCGATTCTCTTGTTCATCAACTAAAATAAGAGAATTGTTATGTTTTACTAACAGACTATAAGATAAGATCATTTATTTGTCCAAACATGAGTACATACATACATACAAAACAATTGTCAGCATGCAAGATGTTATAAGTTAAAATACCGTTCATCATGTTTGCCTTGATTAATGGCATACAAATATTAATAATACATTAAAAAAAAACTTATAAATTAAATAAAATTATCTCGAATGTCATTCTTAATAAAATAGGCTATCTAAAATACTAAATGATAGGAACATGATAATAACATAAATAAAAAAACAAAATCTGTCAGCCAAAAACTCATTAAAATTATAATACGCTTTAACTGCTAGAAAACTTTTTACTTTCTTTTTGAACGCTACATCACTTAACTGCTTCCAACTTTTAGGCAGTTTATACATTTTTGGAGCCATGCAAAATACACTTTTCCGCTTATGTGCCGTCCTACATTGATGTAGGCAAATCTGATCATCTCATATCAATATCATCTCATAAAACTTGGATGGATTCATTAAAATTAAATTGAAATCAAATGAAATTGTAGTTAAATGAAATTGAAATTAAATTAAATGATTTCATTCTGCATACCTTATTTAAAAATCACTTTTGCATGTCGGTTTGTTTTTTTAAAGCTAAGTAGATGTCGACGTTTCCTATCTGATTACCACTTTCTTCCTCAATTCAAGAATGGCATTAAAATCTGCTGTTGTTCCTTATATGATTGTGTTATAATATGTAAGTACTTTGTATAATAATTTTATCGCCTGCAACACCTTTTATGCACGCTCACGTGCTCATTGCACGTGGCTTTACAAGGAATGACTTTGACTGTTATGATGATCATAATCATTAAGTTGTAAATTACATAAATGCGAATACTTCGGGCACAGAATTAATAGTACTACCTAAGAAGTGTCACTTCCGATCTAATGGATCGATAGGAACATATAGACCAAGGGTTTAGTGCAAAATTCACGAGAAAAGGGTCCTGAGTTTTAGATACACCACCAGAGTGGGCCGAGGCACACCGCCATATAAACTACAAACTAATTGAAATTCTATTTCGTCATCACAATGCCTAATTTAACTTACAACCATACGAAGATTCGACTGCATTCATTGAAGTTAATTACTTAGTCTTCTTTTTCTCGTTTTATTTTACACTAGCTGTGCCCGCGACTCCGTCCGCGTGGAAGTTGGAAAACAACATCGTGTCGCAGCAACTAAATAATCATTTATTATAATAATAGACAAAGGTGTCCCACTAAGACACTTATATCTTTTGAAGTTTAGAGTTTCAGCTCCTCTTGATTGACCGTAAAGATTCATAAAACCGTAATACTAAAAACGTGTTGCTTATTTCTATACATTTCCTTGCTAAAATGGATTATAATTGAATATTGATACTATTATTGAAGATGTAACAAAACCATATCGCGATACAAAAATAGCTACAACGGCGTCTTGTTACAATCTGCGAACTAAATTATGATTTCATTCGAGGTGTGGTAGGTATAGAAAAGAAGAACTTTAAATATTTAAAAAAAATCTTATAGAAGAATTCATTTAATTTTAATAAGTTATAAATAGGTAGGTACTGCTTTCAAAAAGTCTGATCTGGAAATCGAACCAACACAAACGCGAAAAAACATCTTCTATATTTTTATTTCACCAATCGATATGATCGCTCCAATAAACATAGTGCCTGAAATTGATGGAAGACCATAAAAACTAACATTAAGTAGGTACCTACCTAACTTAGGTACATTTCAATTCAAACACTTATTTGTTGTTACTTCTTATTTCTTGCACTTCCTTCAATTTAAGACAGTGTGTTTGTTGGAGAGATTTGATCCTTATTATTGACCTTATAAATATCTATCAACAGGTGCCATAATATAATACCGGATGGTACATAAAGCTTTGTCAGTTCGATTCCCGGTTCAGGCAAAAAAATCAGTAAAACGCAATATTTCTTACTTTAAAAAAAAGTGAAATGAAGTTTCCTTTGAGTGAAATTTGCTATCTATATATATAAAAGAAAGTCGTGTTAGTTACTTCACTTATAACTCAAGAACGGCTGAACCGATTTAGCTGAAAATTGGCAGGGAGGTAGTTTAGAGCCAGGAGAAGGACATAGGATACTTTTTATCCCGTTCGACATCATGTAGGTAGGTAGTAGGTAGGTAGTAGGTAGGTAGTAGGTAGGTAGTAGGTAGGTAGTAGGTAGGTAGTAGGTAGGTAGTAGGTAGGTAGTAGGTAGGTAGTAGGTAGGTAGTAGGTAGGTAGTAGGTAGGTAGTAGGTAGGTAGTAGGTAGGTAGTAGGTAGGTAGTAGGTAGGTAGTAGGTAGGTAGTAGGTAGGTAGTAGGTAGGTAGTAGGTAGGTAGTAGGTAGGTAGTAGGTAGGTAGTAGGTAGGTAGTAGGTAGGTAGTAGGTAGGTAGTAGGTAGGTAGTAGGTAGGTAGTAGGTAGGTAGTAGGTAGGTAGTAGGTAGGTAGTAGGTAGGTAGTAGGTAGGTAGTAGGTAGGTAGTAGGTAGGTAGTAGGTAGGTAGTAGGTAGGTAGTAGGTAGGTAGTAGGTAGGTAGTAGGTAGGTAGTAGGTAGGTAGTAGGTAGGTAGTAGGTAGGTAGTAGGTAGGTAGTAGGTAGGTAGTAGGTAGGTAGTAGGTAGGTAGTAGGTAGGTAGTAGGTAGGTAGTAGGTAGGTAGTAGGTAGGTAGTAGGTAGGTAGTAGGTAGGTAGTAGGTAGGTAGTAGGTAGGTAGTAGGTAGGTAGTAGGTAGGTAGTAGGTAGGTAGTAGGTAGGTAGTAAGTAGGAAAAAGTGCATTGCAACGCATGCGGGTACAGCTAGTTTTTAATATTTAAAGTACTTTCCCACCATGGCCATGTCTTTGGAACATTACCTAAAGCTTAAAAAAACTCAATTAAATAAACTTATTAAAACGACGGCGACAGGCTTTGAATAAATCTGACAATAATGAACAAAATAAAATTAAATCTAGAAAAAAAATCCAAAAAGTGCATTGAGTAGATAGAATGATTACGAAATACTAAATTTCAACGAAAGCACTGGGTGAGCGCTTTCCTTGCAAATAATCATGGCCACCGATTTCAATTTGAATTTGGACCTTATTTTCGGCATCAGCATTCCCAAAAAGTATGAACATTCAATGAACAAAAATCTTACTTAATAGTAAGATTTTTGTTCATTGAATGTTCATAACTATAAATAAAAATATAAAATAAAGTGGACTAATGTCCACATGAAGTCATGAATTCATTTTATTGTGAACAACAATAAGAAATTGACCTAATAAATTCTAAATAACAATATCTTCGTTTTTTTTTGTAAAAGCTTAGTTCCTTTTTCATAAGGATAGAGATCATTAGACCTTTCGTAGACTGAGAATAGGTACCAATTCAACAATGAATATTAGGTAATTTGTGGATTTATTCGTAGTAATATATTTCCTCCCAACATGATTTGATACACGTAACGCCATCTATTGAAAATAAACTAATACATGCTAAGTTCTTCTAGAAAACTTAAAATTCGCATAACTTTTGATTGCGTGAACCGATTGCGATGAAACAAAAAACATATGTTACTTGGAGATAAGCACAATATTTATTTATAAAAGTCAACAACATTGGATCAGTTGTTTTTATGCGATGCTTGAACAAACAAACAGATAAACAGACAAACAGATAAACAGACAAAAAATCCAAAAATATTAAAAATGGGTTCTATTGGTTATAGTTTAACACCCCAACCAGGTTTTTTCAAAATATTTGCTATGTACAGATACGCAAAAGTCTACAGATTTGTAAAAGTATAGAAGATATTAATTATTTGCATATCTTTTGAATGCGTGAACCGATTGCGATGAAACAAAAAAAATATGTTACTTGGAGATAAGCGCAATATATGTTTATACAAGTCAACAGCATTGGGTCAGCTCTTTTTACGTGATGCTTGCATAAACATGCAAACATATGTTTAATCTTTACTTCCCTAGATGGCGTTGGCGTCGAATTAGATCGCGCTATGGTTTCGTTACCGCGCGATTTATAAGTTCTAGACAAAAATTTCACAGTTACTTCTAAAGCACGATTTTATTATATGTATAGATTTGGTTAGGACATTTTTGAGCGCTGATTCGAGGTCCGTTTGGTTTTAAGTCAATGAATCACATCTTTTGGCCATCGGGTGCATGAAACGTACCTCCACGAGTGACGATACTTAAGTATGTCCGGCGCACCCTGGGCAGTCAGCCTCGCTACCAACCTTGCTGACTGGCTAATCTTTTCACCACAGCATCAGCTATTTTCGTATAGCTCGTGCTGACACGAGAGAAGAAGAATGTTTTGGCCATATCTTCATTTGGTTCGGTCACTCACTAACATTCTTTGACACCTCTTAACTAATCAAAATCAATGAATACTGCTTCGTATTTAAAATATGTTTAACAACAGCAGATCTTCATACAAGACGAACAGCGCTGACTAATTTATTTACATTATAATAAGATTTATGTATTCAGCAACAGAATTGAAAGAGGTTACAGCAAATATGTATTTCTGGTACGCCACGAATATCTCCGAAGGTCAAATTACAATCGAAAATAGTTTTTATTCAGCAGTAAGACTGGCTGGAATGTTTAACGAACATTTTTGAACAAAAACTTCCTTGTCAATAAATGCAGCTATCACGATTTCTTTGGAGAATGGCAAGTTTCTAGGCAAACGCAAACCGAAGTCACAGTAAACATACATATAAGCTAAAGCACTACCTCAACTGCCTACAATCGACTGAATTGACACACTCATGCAGACACGCACTGCAACAAGACCTCTAAGTGAGCTTCACAATGCAGTCAGTCACGGCTATCATAGAGTACATTACAAAGACTATTACTATATACTCAGTTTACAGTGCGTGTATGTGTGAGTGTGTCAATTTAGGCGATTAATAGGTAGTTGAGATATTGCTTTAGTACAGTAGATATACAAAGTGTAACATAAATCCCACCAAAAACATTAAATGTAAAAAATGCCAAGCCTCTCTGTGCAATCTTTCCACCGTAAAAAGTTTTGAGATCTCATAGAAGTCAAGCCCTATTCAATTTATTTGTAGTTAGTTATCTATCTAGTGACTGTATCAATAGTTTTATTATATGAAGACACGTTTGGTGCAGTGGCTAAGCGATTGGCTTCTGCGCTACGGGTCGTGGGTTCGACTTCCACACGGAACAAAAATTTGTATGGCCTACAGATGGTTGTTTCGGGTCTGGGCGCTTGTTTGTGAGATTTGTGTCTGTAAACGCACCCACGATACAAGAGAAATCTTAGTGTGGGGCAACGTTTTATTGAAAAGAAAAGAAAGAAAGAAATTCATACAAAATGTTCCTGCAAAATGGCAAATATATTTTTTTTTTTCTAAAATTAACTATTTATTGGTGTTTTTATAATTTTTCCTTTATATGTGCCGAATAATCTATCTTGATGCCAAATTTCAAGGTTCTAGGCCTGCTAGAAGTATCTTAGAATTTTGATGATCGGTCAGTCAGTGAGTCAGTGAGTGACAAAATGATGTAACTTTGATCGACGATAACTCGTAAAGTATAAGTTCAAATACCATGTAATTTGGAAGTTTAGCTAGTTATAATGATTACTCTTGGTTACCGAAAGTTCAAACTGCTAGCTTTGTCCATAGCGAAGATATAGGGGGGGTGAAAGGGCCGCGAATGGCTTCGAGAAAAGGATGGCACGGCCGTGCCTGCTTTGCTCGAGACTTGGCAGGGGAACTACCGTGCCCCCAGATAAGGGCACAACCTCTGTAGGGAACAGCATATTTTTTTTCGCGATTTCATTATTGATCACATAGTAAAAGTTGTTCATAATGATGAGTACAGTGACACCTTATGAGGTTGTGCGTTATTTATGTTACACCTTGTATATCTACTGTGCCGAGGTTCTTCATAGAAAATACATCATAGGTGTTTCCATATTTCTCTTTTCCCTAAAAAAACCCGCGACAAGAGTCACGTTCACATTATTGGCCACCAAGAACAGTAATTATCTCATTGAGAGTCATTGCAGTTGAGTAAAGGAAAGGGGTTTTTTTGTCAGCCTATACTGTCGTGCTGATGGGCAAAGGCATTCCCCAAGCTCTTCCATGTACCTACTCTTTTCCTGCGCTAGGTCAAACCAGCCCTCGTGTTACTCGTCTAGGTAATTTCGCCACCTTCTTCTGGGCCGACCTCGGCGGCGCGCTCCATCTTCAGACTTTGCACTCTATGAAGACTTTTGCCCAGCCGTCATTATGCTTGCGGGGAATATGTTTTAAAGTTTTTTTTTTTCATACACTGGCTGTAAACGAATTCGTGTAAAAACCGCAAACAACCTCAAACCGCGTGATCTACTGGTAACACTGATTGACCCTGCATAGGTAGGTTTTTTTCAGAAAGAACAAAAAAAAAGTTTTAAAAAAATGAGCCATAGTATTCTGTATCTGAGTGATTTTAGCGTCCCGAGTTAACTGACTGCTTAGAGCGATATCGCGCTATTCGTGCCTGACAGCTGCGTCATGCTTTCATTCATTTATGCATGGCATCGAAATTTTCTATCACATAAAAATTTTAACTGGGATTTTTTTTTGTCAATTTAAATCCCGTGCGGGGTTAATCTATACCATTAATAGATCATGTGGTTTGAAGGAATTACGCGAATTCGTTTATACACCCTGTATCCACATTTTGGTTCTACAATATGAACAAAAAGATAGTCTATGTAGATCGAGAATTCGAGACCTTCAACCACGGTATCAGTTTTCCTCGATTCATAACGCAAAAGAAACAGCTGTCTCAATATTATTCTCACTTCCATATCAAAAAATAACTTCGTAGAACCATCTCGAAGTCTCTTCAGAGGGAATAGAATCTTAAAAATAACCGAATGAATAATAGAAACTAACAGAATATCACTATATCACGAAACTAGACCGTTAAAACATATTTAGTTGCTATGGGAGTTTTCAAGAAACATCCAAAATAGATCGACGGATGTGCGAACAACTCCTACGCATACACCTTTACAAATAATCTTCTGTCTCCTTCTCGCGTAGAATGTTGTTGATATGTCTGTCCCTCTCTTCGCACCTACACAGGTGATCTCAAGGAGGTTTGGTTCGTAAAAACCGCTTATGAATGAGTGTTAAAGTGTTTATGTGTGTGTAGGCTAAGGTGATCGATTGACATTAATTAAGTCGTAATGCTGTGACAACAGCTCCATATTGTGAGTCGAGTTTGGATTTAATTAACAGATACTTTAGTAAAATAAACAATTTATCATCTCATATTCACGTAACGTTGAGATTATATAACATCTTCTCTCTGTCCTATCTTTTAGATATCTTTGGCGTTAAAATAGGAGAAAGAACATAACACTTAATAATGTTATATGTTCACGCCTGTATTCCCCGAAGGGTTGTGCAGAGGTGTATAATACACCCTCATTTCGCCGTTACGTTTAAGTCCCATGTAGGGCCAGGGCAAGCCTATTGCCATCAACCGGCCACAATTCCAGACACCGGGCTACTGAGAAATTCAAACGGAAAAACACAATAACACTTCCCAACTTGGGGATCGAACCCAAGACCTCACTCTCAGCAGTCGCTCTTGCGACCTCTAGACCTACGAGACAGTCAAAGGAGAAAGAAAAATACTTTATTCTGACAACGTGACAAATATAAAGAGATCAATCAGTTGTGTGTTGATTACAACCCAGAGACCCTGATTTGCCTACAAGTAATGGTGGACAGGTAACAGTCACTGCACAAAAACCCAATTGTGAAGAAACTGTACTATTTTGAGCAACTTAAACCTTAGCATTAGACAGTAAAAAGGGTTAAGAAGAAGAACTAGTGCTCACTCCGATAACTCAAACCTCATGAAGCTGTCTCTCTCTCAATCTCCCAGCCTACGCCGAGGTCCGAGTCCCACTAGGGTTCGCCCTTAGTGCTGTTGTTGCTAGTAGTCATGATGTTAATGTAGTACAAGTAGTGCGGTTAAGTATTAGAGATGAGAAGTATAGAATATGAATTATTCAGATCACTCCCAAAAACTGCCAGGTTATGTAGAAAAGGGCCCAAACTAATGTAGCAGACGGCCCCAGGATCTCCTGAACTAGTCTGCCACACTAATTACAAAGAAGAGTTAATATTAAGGAATCCTACCTACCCCTAGCCGGACAAACAAGGAAAACACTTAAGAGAAAACAACTTTATAATATGGATAAAAACACTTATAATAACACACGTTAAAATTTGGAATGGTTACAGGAAACTTCGGAGTAGCGTAAAGATCATCTGCAAACAGTCAAATAGAAAATAAGTGCTAGAAGTTCTAACGAATGCCTGTTTTGTTAAAATTCTATTTTAAAACAAGAGATAACGCTTCACAAATTCATTGTAGCATTTTTATGACTTCATTGTATACCAACGGAATACCAGCTAAGAACCGGTTTTGGCGAACGACCGACCAAACCGCCATTTTCTAATCTTTTTTTACTGTTTTTAAAATATTTTGGGATCCACATTAGGTATGCATTTTTTACACGTCCAGACATCTTGATGTTTATATGCTAATTTAAGCGTTTGTTTGTTAATTATAAATTCTAAAATTAAATGGAGATGGTTTTGTTTGTTATTTCTGATGCGTAGGAATGAGATCATCATCATCAACTCTACATTGCATTGCTTTATCTTAGATTGCTTTTAATAAACGTCAGTTAGCATTATTGTGATAAATTGTCAATTAAACTTCGTGACATAGGAAGGACGAATGAGGAATTCGAAGTCATTATTTTATACACCTGGGGCCAATTTGATGAAACTACTCTGCAAGTCTGCACTTCATATTTTGGAACTATTCAGCTGAATTTATGTACCAAAGTATGGACTGGAAACTTGCAGATTAGTTTCATCAAACGGGCCTGATGTTTTGATGGTTAGGTTAGCTATAAAGTACCTTCGATTACTTCTGGTATTCTTTCAATTTCACTTGGCTTTCTACGATTAAGGACAAAGGTATTTGGTCCTTTAGGTTTTATTTTTTCGCTGTCTTTATTTTCTGTCTTCATCATCATTGTCCTTGCTGATTGCCAAGCACCTTACTTTAAAGGACTAGTTTTACGCTCATTATAAAGGGTAAGACAGTTTCTTCTTGTGACTTAGGTAGAGCAAATGAGATTCTCGTTTAATGTATAATTATTTTCGTCTATCCTCCAAATATCTTTATTTTATGAATATTTAGTACCAGTACTAATGATGAGACCAATGTATGGTCTCGGATCAAAGGACCAAATGTAAAAAAAAAATGGCGTATCCCAAGGACTACGGCTTAGAACTGGTAAATATTCATAAAATGAAGATATTTGGAGGAAAGACGAAAATAATCATACATTAAACAAAGGAGTAGATAGTAAATACAGGTGTCATAATGACCGGCCTGGGTTGCGGTGCATGCAGCTACGAATTCCGCGACCTTGCCCATAGGCCAGGAGAAGGAACACCGTGTTTTTAGCCGGTAAGAGTCCGGCATAACCCTTCGCTTTCACAAAGTGGAGGGTATCCAGGTATCCACGAAGATTTGCCAAAGCTAAAAAAAAGTATCTCAATGACGGATAATTCTAATAGACCATGAATTATGAAAAATTAGCAACTGCATGCTGTTTCAGGGAACAAATTAAACTTAATTATCCATTCAAATTGAAGTTACGTCATTTAATTAACAAGAGTCGTAAATAGTATGATAGAAGATAATTTACTCTGTGGCGCTTACAAATAAAACCAAGGTTATCAGTCCGTCTGGCCCCGCGAAAAAATAAATTTAGTGCATGCAAAACATGGTTGACCGGTTTTTTGTAATTTATTACAATATTTTGCTTAGAAGAAAACAGCGGTTAATAACAGAGGAATAATGGAATGACTTATATCGTCGAACTAAAATCGAGAACGGACGAAATCTTGGTTGAATGCAACCGTTGCATGAATCTTAATAAGCTGTTATGAATAGAAACAGAATTGACCTGCACATAGTACGCAAAATATCAAGCTATACATTTCCATTATGAGCTGATCTGGCATTGTATAGACTTTCCGTACAATGACAGGTCATCTTCTACTGGAAATGTACATTGACAATTAGTGATTATTTATTAAAAAAACTTAATAGGATTTTGATCTAAATGACTGAATTCGCAACGCTTCTAGACGCTGCACGTTTTGAATAATAATGCAGATGATTTAATAATCAGTAATCACATATCTGATCTAGCAGATAAAAATAATATCTAAATTAGAAAACCTAAAAAGAGCATTGGAATTCATTCACATCCTACAGGGAATTGATCCCAATCATACAGAAAACAGAGAGAGAACTGGGTTGGGAATGGGGTGTGCGTTCGCGCAGCGGAATGTTGTTGAATTTAAAGATTTTAATTATGCAGATATTTAGTGTATGACGTCGTATAATTGTGTATGGTAAAAAAAAATTTGTGCACGCAGCCATTGTGGAGAAATTCACCAAAAACTGATTCCGCTGGGCGAACGTTGTCCTGGCGGAACTTTTTTTGATCCATAGACTTTAGAAGAAAGGAGATGTGTCCAAAAATTAGTGTGTATTTGTGTGTAATTGTGTATGTATGAATAAAATTAGTGCATGCATAAACTTCGGAGAAATTCAAGTTTCCGCTACGCGAACGTTTGGCCATTAGCTAGTTTTCATATAAAGCGCTTACATAGAGAGCTGTAGATTTTTACATACGTTGTTTTGAATTTGTTTATATTTGTTTAAAAAACAGATTTAGAAAAAATCGTAGGGCTTAAAAGATAAAAATATAAACGTAAAATACGCTTATTAGGTCTTAGTTCTTAAAGTATGCACTTTGGGGTCTAGATTCTCACGTTTATACAAACCTTGTAAGTGTCTGCAACATGTTGCCAAGTATCAATGATGTTTAGTTAGTAATTAAAGAGTTATAGGACAATTTACCATGAATAGATCACTGTTTACAAAGCAGTCAAATATCACGACGTTCTAAAGGAATTGCATGGTAAAATGTATGCCAATAATTAGTGTATTCATTCAAATGTTCACATGCAAAATTTCATGTCATTAAATTCAGTAATTAAAGAAAAACAATGACAATACTGACGAAGCATTGAAAACCTACATAACCCGACCAAGTTCGAATAGCTACAAAAAAGCGGCCGTGCAATATATTTAGGGAACATCCCAAAATTTACAGTATAATACCGGTATGGAATTGGTATAGGTGATAACACAATTGTTGTTTCGATATAATTTATAGGTCATTTATTTTTGTACACCTACTTTTTTAAATGTATTTGACTATGATAGAAAGTAGGTACTATTTACGTAGGTACTTTATTTAAGTATTCGCTTGAGACTTGAGATATAATCTAGATATATTATTTAAGACAAATAAAATTCATACAGCTAATTTCTATTGAAGGTTTCACGGATCAGGATTCTAACTATAGACCCCTTAGGGAAATTAAATAATTACCACAAGTTTTTAAATTTACCGTTTATTAAACCTATTTTAGTTAACTTTCGTGAGACACATGCATATTTATGATTATTTAACAGTTCGTCTCGCGACCTCGCCGCGTGTTCAGCTCATGATTAAGGGCTCCGTTTGGGTCCGAAACTAGTCGGGCAATCCCGAAAAATGCACGTGAGTAAACCGTAAATAATCATAAATATTAAACACATTTAAGTCTATTGCTGTCGTTGCAAGCGTTTGTTAACGTTATTATAATTACATAATTAAGTATTATATGTAATTAAAAATATTTTTGTACACGGATATTTAAATAGAGAAGTACTTGTTAATTGAAGATTTATTTTTATCGTAGATAGTGGCGTTATTATTAAAAAAACATTTTTCATTCAAGAAATACAATTGTTTTATTTTTTCCTAACGCTTGTGTACGCAACTGTACCATATTAATAAATATTATATTGGAAGGTTAAGAACGTTACTTAGATATACGGCACGGCCGCTTTTTTGTAGCCATCCGAACTTGGTCGGGTTATGTAGGTTTTCGATGCTTCGTCAGTATTATCATTGTTTTTCTTTAATTACTGAATTTAATGACATGAAATTTTGCATGTGAACATTTGAATGAATACACTAATTATTGGCATACATTTTACCATGCAATTCCTTTAGAACGTCGTGATATTTGACTGCTTTGTAAACAGTGATCTATTCATGGTAAATTGTCCTTTATCTCTTTAATTACTAACGGAACATCATTGATACTTGGCAACATGTTGCAGACACTTACAAGGTTTGTATAAACGTGAAAATCTAGACCCCAAAGTGCATACTTTAAGAACTAAGACCTAATAAGCGTATTTTACGTTTATATTTTTATCTTTTAAGCCCTACGATTTTTTCTAAATCTGTTTTTTAAACAAATATAAACAAATTCAAAACAACGTATGTAAAAATCTACAGCTCTCTGTGTAAGCGCTTTATATGAAAACTAGCTAATGGCCAAACGTTCGCGTAGCGGAAACTTGAATTTCTCCGAAGTTTATGCATGCACTAATTTTATTCATACATACACAATTACACACAAATACACACTAATTTTTGGACACATCTCCTTTCTTCTAAAGTCTATGGATTAAAAAAAGTTCCGCCAGGACAACGTTCGCCCAGCGGAATCAGTTTTTGGTGAATTTCTCCACAATGGCTGCGTGCACAAATTTTTTTTTACCATACACAATTATACGACGTCATACACTAAATATCTGCATAATTAAAATCTTTAAATTCAACAACATTCCGCTGCGCGAACGCACACGGGAATGGGATAGACCTGATACAAATGTTAGAATGAAATTTTCCATGATTGTACAAATATATTTATGTATGAAAGATGTTAGACAAACATACTAAGATCTAAAACGTTGGGTGAATGCTAGCGCATATTGCCAATTTATGAGTCGGTCATTTAATTTGGTACCAATCAAATTGTTCTTGTAAATTGACCTTCTAAATATTTTATTGAATTTGTCACTTCTCGTGATTGTATGAAAGACAATCATCATTTTACAATTAGATAGAAGAAAGGATGTTTACGTTTCAGTAGACTTTTGGGTAAGCAAAGTATTGAAAAGAAATCTAATATTTATTTCAGAAATTGCAAATTTTATTAACTAATGATCTAACTTACAGACGAGTCAGGAATCAGGATCAAAGGATTGAGGACAAAAGAAAAGATCTTTCTGACAACCACAATGGAGACACAGGATTAGACTCAGACGCAATCGATAAATTCACAACAACATCAGATGAAATTAAATAAAAACAAACAATGAACGCACTCTGAATTCTATCATTCCTTCGCCAGCGAAATCCAAAAATAACACTTTGAGTGTTGAAACAATTATCCAAAATAAAACACAATTTCACCGGAACCGTGCCAAAATTCCCAAGCACATACTTAAAACTGGATTGCTGGATTTTACATTCAATGGAGAAATGTTTAGAAGAAATTTTGCATTACTGAATGGTCGAAATCTAGTCTTTATATCATATAACTACAATACCATATCCACTGTTCGATTAGTTTCAATAATTAAAATAGTTCCTGTTTCAATCTTTTTCTTTACATCAGCAAAAGTATCTTTACCCTTCTTATGAATTCATGTATCAATATCTAATGTGTCTGCTTCATCACGTTTAACCTCAAGCTTAAGTATAATAGTAAAGCGATCAAAATAAACCATAGTATCAAATCTAGACCAGCCTAGTCCGCAGACTTATGATGTAACTTCCTGATCAAACCACGGATATGAGCAGCCCCAGTTGGCAGCTGCAGGTAACAGAAATAAACTAATAGTATCACTAATTATAGTCCAACACGTCATTTCGGGGAACACACACATGAATTGGCATTATGTTTTATTATTTCTTTGTTCTTTCTTCAGTTTCTTGTTTGAATCAGTGTTTATTTACGTAATGTCACTGTGGAAGTCGTTTTTAGAATTCGATTTATCTATTAGATGTTTTAAAATTACGCTTTTAGCATCTTAAACTTTGGGCACAGTTTTTTTTTGTGTTGCCATGCCAGGTCTCCGTCTTTTTTGCCCTCGTGATAACATCATTAGAGATATTTAAGTAAATAAACACATGAGAATCTGTTCAGAGTACTTGTATTTTTTTGGCCAATTCAGATTAAGTTCTAAAACATATTTAAGAATATTTTGTCTCTTTGAATGATTACAAGTTGTTTCGTCTGGTCAGGAAAACAAATTACAAAAAATTTTTGGTAATCTGCTGCTCCCATATTTTGGTCCTTCGAGTCTAACACCCAAAAACTACTGCACCATTATTTAAACAACATGTTATGATGTTTATTAGGTATCCACGGTTTCGAGAAGACCCTGACACAAATAGTTATTTGAGCCGTAACAGCCGAGCGCGAACTGACTAATGTATTCCACCGATTCCACGTACATGACTAGACAACGAATGACCTTTTCGGGACTCGAGGAAAAAACTAACGCAGCTTATTCGCAAGGTCATAAATATCTTTTAATGGTCCTAAGGAGAGAATACTAATGTTACTGACAGTAATAGGTATCGTGAAGTGAATTTTGTTGAATAACAGGACTTAGAGCAAGCTCCTGTAAATACAATGGCAGCGACAGCGAGGCGTCGATCCTAATTCCGTTTAGCAGTTCGATGTGCTATTTTCAACAGCTTATTTATTACACCGGTATTTGGAATCTCCGTTGAAATGATTCACAGCTTTGAGCAACCACTTGGATTTCATAAACATTCGAAAAATCATGGCACCTAACAGTTCCCATTTACATGTATTACCATTACCATAAATGCTATCAACACTCTCGATCTTATTAAAGGAATTCTAAAGAAGATAATCATTTAAAAGATTCTCTCCAGCATCATTGAACTTCTCACCTTGGATTGATAACAGCTCCCCGAAGGCCTCAAATTTTTAATGATTTGTCTGGCGAAGCATCAAATCTAGTGTATATTTTGGGACAATCGCCAATAGTGTTTCCTAGAAATCGTCAATAACAATATAACATGAGGTGATGTCATTTTGTTTAGTCAAATGTTTTATTGAATTTATTTCACCTCGTGGGAAGACGAGGACACTTTATCAACTTACAACGTTTCTACGCTTTTCAATTGTAGTAGCATTGTTTTCTAGACCAGCGTCCAAATAGCGAAACACACTCGCAATAGCTATCGCTTTGATTTTGACAGTTCAAAACTGGCTAAAGCACCGTATGTTTTAAAAATAGCTAAGACCACGCTTTTTTTTTTATTTTACAGTACGTTATGAATAATGTTGATTAATAAAAATGAAATCTATTACGTTTGCGAGGGTGCTAGTGTATAGATCGGGCGATCAAGCGAGAAAGTATGTCTTCCGGTCTTTTAGACCAATTCAATCATTATTGCAAGAGAAAAAAAAAGTGAAGGTGCCTACCCTAAATCTTTGTTTCATTGATTTCGGACTTTTTTGAGTTTGACACTCATACCTTCGTCATTTCGACACGCGTCAATTGAATTGTAAAGAATATTTCGACAATAAATCGCCTCATTAGTGCTTAAGTATTGTGTCCATTGAAACTTTTAAATATTGCATAAACATGCCACTTTCTATTCTGAGGCGCCAGTCTTGTAATGTGTTAATTTTTATTAATACTTTGATTTGGTGACGTATGCAGTACTTTCCGTCACCACTTCACCAGCGAAAGTTCCAGAGAATTTTATGGCTTTTGTTTGTTGTTCTTCCCTCTTTTATGGATCTAGATTTCATAATATTATTTCATCAAATCAAATCAAAAGTTTTTATTTCACATAAACCATTACAGGCGCTTATGAAAAGTCGAATTTAGGTACACGGTTCCAATTAGTCGTTTCCTATGGAGAAGAGCCGGCAAGAAACTCCATGGTTACTCTTTTAAAATCCATATCTTTAACAATTTGAGTGGGTACAGTTATGACTTAGGATAGTTATGAGAGAGCACAGTAGACTTAAGAGAAGGAACCACACAAAAAAAAAACAAAATGAAAAATATGGTCACAAATTAACTAGGTATCCAGGCATCTAGCAAGTCTACAAAGCTCTCACATTTACAAAAAGTAAAAGGACGCTAAACTATATAAAACAACTGACATGGTTAATTGTCATCAAAACACAATTACTTACAAAGAAAGTCACTGCATCGTTTTTCGTTCGTGCCAAAAATGTTCTCAATATTATCATTTGCACACGTTCTTTTGTCTATCCTTTTCCCATCTATGATGGGGTCAGCTACCAGTCTTATCAGATGCGGCTGAATACCAGTATTTTACACGGAGCCACTGCCATTAGTCCTCCGCAACCCAGTTACTAGGCAATACCGATATCCTAGTATTAGACCGGTTGTCAGAATTTCGGGCTTCTGAATACCCGCAACGACTGTTATAGGTATAGCTATGACACCCGGGACCGACGGTTTAACGTGCTCTCCGAGGCACGGAGGTCTCTCGTTGTGTGACGAATGGTCACCCATCCACGGACTGACCGTGGCAAGCGCAGCTTAACCGTACAAATTATAATTATGATCCGCGCCAGCCCCTCCTTATCATTTAGATAGATAGATAAGACATTTATTTGGCACATACAGAAAACACAACACACAAAAGCACAATTACATTAAAACATAATACTACTAGAACATAGAAATATTAAAATAAAAACACGTTAAAATTATAAGACAGATCTGACTACGATTAAAAATGTAGAACAATTTGGTATTATTTTAAAGAAAGTGTAGGAAGAACACTGTTTGTTTTTATAATAAAAAAACAACATTTGACATTTAAATTCAAAGATCAAGCTTTTTAAAGATGTTTTTATTTGCGTTGACCTTTACCTTCATTTTTAAATTTAAAATGACATGTCCTGAGAAATAAATACATGCGAAATTGTATTTGTTTTCCTCAATCTCATCAATGGAACGGATGACGATGGCTGCCATGACACCACGGGAAGCTTGCGTCACACAATGGATGTTAGAGTATTTCTCACACCAATGGACAGGCAGTTCTTGGAATACTAAATGATGTTGTCACTACTCAATGTCATAGTAGTACCTAGATAGGTAACTACGTGACTCCTGTAATGTAATGGTTCGATTTGAACACAGTTTTAAACCGTCAAATTCATAACATAACACTACGCCTGTATTCTAAAGGTTGGGCAGAGGTGTAGAGTACACCAGTGATCATTTCGCCGTTATTTTTAAGTAGAAGGCGAGCCCACAGCCCTCAACCGGGCACAAATCCAGACTCCAGGCTACTACCACCGTCTACCTATTTCTTACTCCTTACAGTCGGTCAACGTAGAACATTGTCGCAGAGCAATCGTGCGGGGGGTTGCGGGTTGAAGGAGCGGAGGTTACGTCCCGAGTAGCCATACTGCATACTTGGGACATAACCTCCACCCCTACATAATTTTGACATTTCATAGGACCTGTCAAATGTATGGGCGTTGACCCACTGTATGTAGTAAGTAGGTACACTGTGCTACTACTAAGACATTTTAGGTGTACGTGAGAGCCAGAGGGGTATAAGGAGAATACCTCTATGCATCTGTTACTTGGATTCGTGTGCTCCATCTTAGACCCTATCAGCGCTTACCATCAGCCCCCTGATTCAGAACGATTCGATTAGTCAGTTATCGAACTATTCGGTAAACTATTTCTTTTGCTCTCGTTACGATAATCGTAGAAGGAACGAAATAAAAATTAATCGGGCAATTGGTTATCGAAAAGGTTCTAAATCGGGGGAAAGGTGCGACTCGAGTAAATTGTGACAAAGTCAAATAATCTTCAACTTACATAATTTAATCAATGTAATTACGAACGGTGTTGGGATCTAACTCTCCATGTGCCAGGTTCTGTAGGGTTTTAAATAGTTGCAGCGATGTAATCGACTTTCACTTTGATTCCCTCACTAAGCAGAAATCTAAAATTCTGGACTGTATAAATGATTTGTTGTAAAGCATTGTCTACTAAATCTGGGCAGTGTTATATTTATAAATAAAAACAAATACATTTCTTTTTTTCTTAGTTTTAAGTTGTCTTGTAAACTTTAAATGTATACCTACTTAGCTTACAATTATTACTAATATAATTTAGTTCATGTGGTGTTTACCTTTAAGTAATTCTTACACTGCTTAAAGTTTTAATGTTATTTTTATGTGCAAGATGTTTGTGTAAACAATTCTTGGTAGACCAAATAAAATAAATAAATAATTAAATAATCTTTTTTTGTGTATAGATAGGCTCATTTATTTATTCACTTGACAGACTGAAATGTGTTGCTGGGGAGTTTGTTGCGCCGTTTCTTCTTCACAGCTTAAACACTAGGAAGCGCTGAAGGTTGGGCGCTTTTGGGTGCAATCTTATGTAAATTGACGTTCAAGAAGAACTAAGTAATTCTAGTCTATTTTGAATAAATGAGTTTTGAGTTTAATAAAAATAAAATGTATTACAAATTCCGGCAAATTACTCAAAGCTAGTATGATCCATGTCGATGGTCGGCAGTGGAAGTGTGCCAAGTTTTAATATTAGCGCCCTGGTTAGCTGATGTCATCGGCATTGCAGTGTTTACACTCAGAATCGGTAACATATTGTTTTTACGTCCGTGATTAGCGGGGGCATGAGAGTGCGAGGGAGAATTGAGGGCATTCACTTTGGAATCGGTTGGAGAAAGTTCTCACTTTTGTTTAGTAAGTTTTGGTAGAAGCAGAAGGTAGAAATCTTTTTTTTAAAAAAACTTTAACAAAAAATAAAACAGACTTCAAAAAATTATGAAATTGACACGTTGACAATTGATGACACCGACTTCTAAAACTTAATTTTATAGTATTGTAATTTTTTGATACGTTTTTTTGATGTCGGTTTAAAATTTTTGTTTCGGGAAAAGTTTACGGGAAGCCTTTGCCCTGCAGTGGGTCACAACAGGCTCATACATAAGATAAGAGAGAAATCATGGGAGAGTCCCTTTGCCCCGCAGTACAGTCAACGTCACTATCACAAGTTTCAACAAAAAGTATGACAGGTTTTTAAATCCAGACAGATGAAACTTACGCAGAACAACGAAGGGGATTATCCTGAGGAAAGTCAGATTGCTTATTAACTACACGTAATTAGTGCCTTAACGTTGACTGATTGCATGTCCAGGCGTATTAGGTACGTACTTTATTCTACTTCATCCAACATCCCCAAATGTCTCTTAGTCGGGAAGGAGTGGAATTCCCTGCCGGAGTCTGTGTTTCCTGATAGTTACTAACTAAGGGTCTTTAAGTCAAGCGTGAATAGGTTACTTCTAGGCAAGCGTGCTTCACCGTCGACCACATCATTGCTTACCATCAGGCGAGATAGTGATCAAACGCGAGCATATGGCTAAATAAAAAAAAGTTATTTTGAATGACGTTACACTTTATTAATTCATCAAATTCTTAGTAAATTCATTTCGCATTGCTACTATTACGAGGGTCGGCAGGTGATAATGTGTTTAACTCTCAAAAAGACCCATTTCAGTTGGAAAATGTATGGAAATAAGCAACATGTTTGCTTCCAGTAGGGATTCAATTCTCATCCTACTTACTATGGTTTTATTATGGGACAAAACGAGAAATCGCGACAAAAAAAAACAGCTGTTCCCTACATTTATGTTCGCATATCTCGTCAAAATGTAGGGAACAGCTTTTAATCATTTTTTTTTCGCTATTTCAGTTTTGGTTCCATAGTAAAAGTTGTTCATAATGATGAGTACAGTGACCCCTGAATAGGTTGTGCGTTATTTATGTTACACCTTGTATATCAAACAAAATAAGTTGTCAATAACAAACAGATATATTATTATTTTGAGTCAGATGCTTTGTTACGAGTAACTAGGTAAATACCCAATACATAGTAAACATAACAGAACAAAAAAACACCATCTGTGGTAAACGTGAATGAATACAAAACTGACTCATAAACCTTGTGGTTTAATCCACAGCAGCCGAAGGCTACATGAATCTTGAATGATGACTAAAATATTATTAACAAAAATAAAAAGTGCATAAACAAATCTCACGCTGACGCACTCCTTGCGGTTTTCAATACGTTCTCATACTCATGCGTTTTGTAATTTACCAAAATAGCAAGTGAGCAACGCGAGATTGTGTAAACGAGAACAAGGCTCTACAGATCCTGGAATTGTGACCACAGAGGATTTTATTGTTGTAATATTGTTTTTGGTTATTTTTGAATTTAGAATTATTGATTGCGTCAAAATGATGACTGGTGATGACTCAGTTTGCGTAAATATGGCGGAAATAAAAATGTTTTAACTTGCTTTTGTTTTAACGTTAATTCTTAGGAAATAGCTACAATCCATAACTCTATCTTTAATAAGTTACTTAATTCTCTTGAGAGATGATTTTCTCCTGAAATTTTGTAAACTTTATATTGGGTTGCCCTTTCAAAAGCATGTTTAAACTTATTTCAAAAACATTTGGTACCTACTAGTTTCTAGTAACGCTTCAAAAATCAGAAGTGAATTCAAAAATAAATTAGGCACACTTAAGTATAAGTGTACAGTAAAATAAAGGTCTTAAAGAACTTATTAATCTGTCATTAATATAGTATTCTTGCAATTTCTACAATATTTCCGTCCAAAACATTGTCTTTTGCGCGATTGCGAAGCATGACACTAATATTATAAAGGCGAAATATTGTGAGTGTGTGTGTTTGTATGTTTGTTACTTCTTCACGCTCAAACGGATGCACCAATTTTGATAAAATTTGGTATGAAGGTAGCCGACATCCTGGATTAACACATAGACTTTTTATACGGAAATACCACGGGTAACACCGCGGGGCGCCACTAGTGCTCAATAAACTAGACATCCTTATGAAGGATCGTAATATGTTTGTTTCCCGAAAATGTACAAAAATCAAAATCAGTTCTTTTGTCCTTAAATAGGTTTTTTTATTATTTTCGTGTTTGTACACCCACAGTATATGATCTTAGCTATCTTAAATCCATGTTTAAAATTCTAAAATCTATGATTTACAATGATAACAATGGTGTAGGTGTCAATATCAATATGGCCTTACACACCTAAAGATCTGCCCACCTTCTTCAAACAGCTGTCATTGTGGAGGCGACAGGAAACATAGTAAGAACTTATAAATGCGTAGAGTACATAAAGATACAAGGTTAGTCGGAAAGGGGGTACTACCCGTACTACTCCGCGTGCCACTTATAGTATCACTGATGACAGTTTTAAAGCAAGAGTTAAAATTTCAAAATTCGATCATTTTTATTTCCATGCAAAATGATAATAAGTAACTTTTGTTTTTAAAAAAATTCTTCATCCCTGCTGTTTTAGTTACGAAACTTACGAATTCAAAAAATGGAGCTTCTAGTCCATGACCCCAAATATGACCTAAAATGTAAACACAGCTGATCGTAACACATTTTTAACAGACTTCAAAAAGGAAAAGGTTCTCAATTCGTATGTTTTTTTTATATTTTCCCGCGTAACTCCGTCATTTATAGACGGATTTGCAAAATTATTTCTTTGTTTGAAAGAATATTCTCCCGAGGGAGATGGGACCACCATTTAAATTTGGTGAAGATCTGATGAAGACCCTCGGAGAATGACAATGGAACTCTTCAACGGATAACAGCAAATTACCCGGGATAGCTGTAATTGCATGTCTGTGTATTGTTTATGCCACAATAAAATAACTTAAAAAAAAAAAGTTAAAACCGACTTAAAAAAAGAGTAAAATAATTACCTTAATATAAAACGAACAGTTTCAGAAGTCGGTGCCTTCAATTTTACTCTTTTTAGTTTATTTTGAAGTCGGTTTTTACTTTTTTTTAAGTTATTTTATCTATGAAATTTTTGAATAGCTATTTCTATTAAACTATTGACTTTTGGGGAGAGTTATTCAATGTAATGGGTACTTTAACACCCTTTCGGATTAGTATTAGTTTTTTTTTTATTATTTGACTTGGTCTCGTTTGACCCTCGTCGCACCTGATGGTAAGCGCAGACAGGGTCTAAGATGAAGCACACAAATCCAAGTAACAGAGATATAGAGAGATTTCTCTATACCCCTCTGGCTCTCACATACACACGACGGAACACAGTAAACTGCTTGTCCAACTTTAATGTTCAGCTGGTAGCTGGCCAGGCGTACCGATCGCACCACCAAGCGTGCTGGTGTTGTTGAATCATACAACACGCGTCTATTCCCAGCGTCAGGAATTATTCACCTTAATTAGTGATTGGTGATGCATCCATTAGCAAAGTCACGATTTTATGACGTCACCTTCGATACGGTAACTGCCTGGATTATACGCTATAGAGGACTCTTCTACGACCTCTGTAACCCTAGGAGAAATCAGGTTTTCACCGGATGATGTTATCAGTAAGTAGGTATATAAAGGGCATGTAGGTACTGCCTCCAGCTTGTTAGTTCTGATACTATCTTTTATGGCGCCTCTTAGGGCGTCTACGGGTAGAGGCTAGACACGTAAAGGTGTCATTTTCTTAGGCTGATCGCAAAATACATATTTCTAAATCACTATCACTACATAGCAGTGGCGAAGGCTCCATACAACTCGATTCCTATCGGCTTCCCTTTCGAAACGAGTAGTTACTGGAATTCACGCATCACACTTGAGCAAGGTAAGCATTTTCTGGTCCGCCTTCGCCACTGCTACATAGTATAAAACAAAGTGACGACACGTTTGGTGCGGTGGCTAAGCAATTGGCTTCTGCGCTACGGGTCGTGGGTTCGATTCCCACACGGAACAAAAATTTGTATGGTCTACAGATTGTTGTTTCGGGCCTGGGCGTTTGTTTGTGAGATTTGTGTCTGTAAAAGCACCCACGATACAAGAGAAATCTAAGTGTGGGGCAACGTTTTTTTTATAAAGAAAATAATCACTTCCTGCTGTCTGTCTGTCCATAAGTATGCTTAGATCTTTAAAAATACGCAACGGATTTTGATGCGGTTTTTTTTAATAGATAGAGTGATTCAAGAGAAAGGTTTTAAGCTATAAAACGTACACGTGCGAAGCCAGTGTAAGCGCTAGTGTAATTTAAACAAAATTAGTATTGAAAAACCTCAACTGCCTTGTTGGACTAATAGTCGCAAGCGTGGGGTCCTGGGTTCGATCCCCAGTTCGGGCAAAGTGTTATTGGGCTTTTCTGTGTGGAATTTCTCATTAGCAGTCCGGAGTCTGGATTTGTGGCCGGTTGATGGCAATAGGCTCCACCTTTATTACGTCAATTACGTGGGACTTCAAAATAAAGGTGTACGTAGGTACTATACACCTCTGCTTAACCCTTCGGGGAATACAGGCGTGATTATGTTATGTTACTAAAAAAACCCGAGAAACTCCTTATTTTAAGTTGGTTGAAAAGTATATTATGTAACCAGTTTATCTTTAGGTATGCATACAAAGTAATCTATAATTTATTGTCTGCGCCATAAAAACGAAGTGTTTGGAATAAATTAAATGCTCCATTAAAATAATTAAGTACGTTATTCTTGTTTATCTGTTTGAAACAATCAAATGTTTTTTTTTTTATATATTTCTCTCTAGTTATGATTCCAATAAGATAATTATCAACATAATAGAATAGCTTATTATAATCCCGTGAATCCCAGCTGATGCGATCGCGAAAATCACATCAAAATTGGTCCATCAATCAGTTTCGTAGTTTCGACAACATAAACAGAAAAGCTTTTTAGCAAATGATTATTTTGCCTTTTTATTACTCAATATTAGGTAAATGAAATGCCAATATCTAATTTACTACCTATTACGCGAAATCGCTCGCGATATTTAGCTCTTCTATCGAAATAAATAGTTATAAAATACCTAACTTTGTCAAAGTCCGGTGTACAATACTGTTAAGTAGAAAGCTAATCTCATATAATGCAACTTACAATATTGTGCACTTGAAAGTTAGCCGAGGGCAACTTGGATCCTACTTAGACGACTTAGGACCTACCTTACGCCATATTTGCTAAGATAACGGCTATTTCGCAGCCTTAAATGGATATACTAGTTATCTAGAAGAAAAATCGAGCACCTTACACCTTTACAATGAAAACATGAATTTTCCGAAGGTTAAATATCGCGCTGATATAAAATAAATATAAAACAACACTTACCGCTTGTTAAAAATTAATTCACTCACACAACACTGCACTATTATTCACAGAGAACTTCTTATAACATTATTAGCACACAATAACAACGATTAATAATTTACGATAGATTATTTTTCGTATTTTTTCGACGGTTCGTTTGTAAACCTGCGCGAGAATACGTTCGCGCGCGGAATGAAGTTGCGCGCGCACTTGTTTAACGACGCGCGGGAAAAGTTGAACGGAAATATCATGTATCGAGTGAAGTTCGCCTACACAACGGGTTGCTAACTTCGCGTCAATTATTTCCGAAAGAAAATTCTTGGAAAAAGCAATATTTTTATGACAGGATATGTATTTTATAAGGTTTATGTCAACTTTCGTTATAAACCTAACTAATAGCAGGGAAGCAATAAAATTAATTTCTTTGTTTCCAAAAATCTCCATTCGCCCGTGCGTGTGCAGTCCAACAAGATAAGCTCTTTTGAATTGCTAAAATGTAATATTCTTATTTAACTTTAACATCAATTTTACTAATAACTACGTATTCAATTATCGCCCATGCCCATGACGGACAACAGGATGAGGTAAGCAGATTTCTCAGCGATAGCTGCGCTAGTAACATGGCTTGTTCTAGGGAAAACAAAATATGCCTTATGCTGTTTAACAGAAAACATAATATGCATTAAAAGCATATTCTTTAAAAGCTTTTAAATTTTTATCACATCATACCATAATTCCGACACATGTCTTGTTAAAATTACCGTGTTGATTAATTATTGTAATTCGTAGTCATCACGCTCAACCTCAACGCGCTAGTTGTAGTTGTTTACAAAATATAAGTATAGATGGCGCTAACACCACAGACAATTTCAGATTCTGTAACGTTGCGTTGTGCCATTGGGCAGGTCAACAGTTTAATTCGTTACTACAAGAATGGCTAGAGGGCGCTGTTACAAAAATTACTAAGGGATTGGCGAGTCAACTTTATCAAATTTATAAATACCTACTATCAGTGGTCTCGAACGGTCTACCGATTTTTCGGTATTTCTACCGATATGGGACCGCTTCTACCGAAATACCGAAATGTAAACAATTTCTCACGATTTTTGAGAATAGAGAATTTTCTTCCGATTATTTACCGATTTTACACTTTTCTTTTCATTTATGTTAATGTTACGGGGAAGCCCTCAATTCCATATATTTTGGGGAATACCCTTGTGTCCTACAACTAGGAAATAGGCTGTCTACTGAATCAATCACTGGTCTATTACATGCAATACGACTCTTTAATACAGCTAATTGTTATGATTTTGAAATTAATTCGAAGATGACCGCGGCTATGGCCAAAGAATATTGGTATAAAAAATAATTATGCCAAGTGTGATTGTTATAAATTAGTCTATAAGTTTTTTTTCAATAAATAAACTAATTTTTTGTCAAATACCTACCGATTTTGGGTACAAATATACCGATTTTAGCTCGCAACTCTACCGATCTCGCTCTATGATGTTCGAGACCACTGATACTACTCATTGTGGTTCGGGAAAACGGAATTTTAGCCAGTCCCCGTTACCATAAAATTTGATTAAATTTGAAAAACAAACCTATTTTATACCAAAGTTTTAATAATAATTTTAAGTTTTAAGTGTTTGTTTGAAGGTAAATCAGAAACTGGCTGTTTAACTAATGACAGCGGTTCTCAAATTTCAAGGCACACAAATATAAAAATTATACACCGCGGGCCCGAGGTACCCGAAATATTTTAACCACGCCTTTCTGATGGCATTATGAGTCAATAATGTGATATCAACATAAGTCCAATTCAGCCAATTAAAGTATTTCGAATTTAAATCAATTAACTTTAGTAGGTACTTCAAACAATACCTTAGGTTAGGTCGAACTGGTAATTTAAAAATGATCCTGTGTGTGGATAAGAAAACTTCTCACATCAAGAACCTTCCCGACAAAAAGGACATAGGTACCTACGGCGTGAGGGGTATGGTACCTATGACAAAAGTCGCAACGCCGCGTTCGTGTAGGGCTTATAAGTTATAAGTGTTATAACTTATAACAGTTATAACCCAAGAGATTTTTGGACTTGTGAATTTACATAAGTTAATGAATATCTCGAAAATTAAGCTTCATTATATCCTAGCTTTTCTTTTCCAATTAGGCATTGGAATCGATGCTTAAAATCTTTCGGGTACCTCGGGCCCACGGTGTATAATTCTATTAAGTAACTACTTGAAGGAATAATAATTAAAAGTATATTTAGTTACGTAGATATATGAACCTATGTTTCTTTCACATATTTTGTATTTTGTGGATAACGGTGTGAGTTGCACATTTGTATCATGTATTTGTTTTGTAAGTTAGCTCATAAGATCTAATGTGTAACTGTTTGTTAGTCCCAAATAAATAAATAAATAAATATATTTTTAGTACTTTTATTTTGTATTTCCTATTGCAATACAAAATTTTAATATGATCAGCCGCATGTCGGACGAGCTGTGAGCAAAACTCACCACTGCTTGGAGCCCACACAACGTTAGACGACATCGGGGCAGGCCCAGAAGGAGATGGCGAGACGAGTTAGAAAAACCGAGAGGAGTTGAAGGAGGGTAAGAGGGCCTTTGCCCATCAGTGGAAAAAAATATATGAATAAAAAATTGCAATAATTTAGACCAAAAGTTGTAAGTAAAAGTATCCTGTATAGTAGTTTAGGTGTTCATATTATCCCATTACTGTACCCCAAATGTGAGTTTTTTTCGTAAAATTTATACTGTAGTTGCGTCACGCCAAAAATGTATGAAAATCTAGAGGTGCTGCCTAAATTTTCATACATTCTAAGCGTGACGCAACTACAGTAGTTAACGAAAAAAACTCACACTTGGGGTACTGATCATGAGCACCCTAATAAACTATAGCAAAGTAATGCCATAATCTCTATTTTTAGCAATCTGATTGGTGATCACAAACTGTCAAAGAAAAAAAAAAAAGGTTAATTTTGTACTAGCATAGGGACATACAATAGAAGAATGACAATAAAAAACAAACAACAACAACCTGCACCAGATCAAAAACGGCCCCAATCTCAGCATAAAAATGAGACATTCAAAAAAAACAAAATGCCGCAGTGCCGGTGCCGGTACCATATAGGGTGGGACCGTTGTGATGCCACGGGCAACAACGACACGAATAGATAAATAATATGAATAAAATATTTGTGTTGTTATTTGTCCAAAAGATGACGCAACTGCCCACCCTTCTTTTTTTAAACCTGTGGGTATTCCAATGGATTCTTCCCTGCCTTTCCTAGGCTGGAGGGTGAACTATGCCGGACTCTTACCGACTTAAATCACCGCGGTGTTCCTCCGAGGGCCTATGGTGGGGACCGCGGGATTCGCTTGTACTTATTTACCGAAACCAACTATCACAATCTCTTAGCCCCTTTACGAAGCCAACGGGAAGAGAACGGCTCTGCATAATTCTACTGAGATAGCAATATGAGTCATTTAACAAATACTTTTTTCATAATTAATTATGTTGCGTGTGGTGCCGGACATAAAGAATAGCACTACCCCATTCCTGGAGGCCTATATCCAGCAGTGGACGTCTTTCGGCTTAATGATGATGATGAATTATGTGCCTACTTCATTTTTATATTATTTGCAGAGATTTCGTCAAAAATGAATAGGTAGGCACAAATGCATAAAAATATGGCACCTGCTGTCATCATTATTTCATTGACTGTTTTAACTAAAATAATCATGACAATATTACACTCTAGTTGAATATAAAACCTATCAAAGAAACTAATAAACACAATAAGATGTACAGTCAAGTATGTAGGTACCTAACTCCATTAGGTACCTATAACAATACTACATAGATCAAATAAACATAACGGTATAAACTATAAGCCAGTTACTTTTATCTTTTTCCTTTTGGTTTGGCTGGAGCAGGGGCCTAATTCTGCTAAAATAAATTGTTGCCAAACGCAATCGAACCACAACCGTCAGTCAGTTTTTGTTTTCGAAAACTTTCAAAATGATTGATTTTGTTTATTGTGTCAAACAATTCGACAGCTTTTGAAATTGAGAACTGTCTGAATGAACGGTTCGGCCTTGTTCGGTTGTGATTTATCAAGATTTGTTTTAGCAGAATTAGGCCCCTGCTCCAGCCAAACCAAAAGGAAAAAGGTACCTACATTTTAAAATAATACATTAATTATGGAGGTGAAAATTAGGTACCTATGTCGTGTTTCATTTTAACACATAAGTAGGTCAGTCATTGTATATAAAAGCCATAAATTCACAATAACTACTTGAGTCATCTGTTTATTTTAAATAATTGCCTTGATGTTTAGCAGGTAACATACCTAGGTTTTACTATTTTATCCTTAAAAAAACAAGGTAAGACAAGCCTAAACCATACATATGTATGTATGTAGTACCTAAGTACTTAGTGCCTACATAACTAAAACTTGTAAAATTCAGTCGAGTCGGAAGGAAGAACTATTGATCGCAGTTTGCCTGTAGCTAATAATAGAAAAAAGTTTGAAACACTTTGAACATCGCTCCATGCGATAATCGTATATGGACATGGAATGATGCTTTGCATGTGTGAGTAGGAAATCCGCCCGACAGCATCTTACGCTAAAATAAATTACGATTCTGGCTTCTAACATCGAAAATGTAGGAATATCTATGCCTTTTGACAAAATAAAAGTATTGCCTAAAAAACTATTGCTTCGAATACAGTAAATGTTGGTAAAAACGTTCCAGACTTTATTGCACACAAAAACAGAATTTATCCTTGTGTGCGTGTCGCCGGCTGAACACATCTACGGCGGGAAAATAACGACCTTTTTAGTGTTGTAGCTCGTCAACTGCAAATATCGACACTGGAATACTGTTTTGTGTATTTTGCTCTAATTAGGTACAATTTATGGGTCCAAAATGATAAGAATTTAGCTAGAGAAATAACTAAGATATTGAATTTGAATTATATGGGACAAATGAGTTAATAGAATCATTCATGTCAGAAGAATATGAAAAGATATTGAGGATAATTGAAGCACTTGGCATTCTGTGCTTTCTGCTTACTACCATGAGTATGTCTTGTGATGTTCTAAGCTGGCAGAGGAAGGACTTGAAAAGGAATGAAGTATGACGTTAAAATTAGCACGCGACGCAGCGGCGCAATTTTATGGAATCTGCCCCGCCATCGTGCGATATTATGGATAATAACTGAACGCTAACTCGTTTATAATTCTTTTTTAATGAAAAAGAACGATGATTATGATACCTCGTAAAAGAAGTTAAATCATAATAATATAAATTAGGGTATTGTCTTGTTTTCCACAATCGTCCGCCCTCATAATATTTACTTGCACTATTATCATTTAAAATAATAACGCTTGTCATATCAACTTATTAGTCATAACATGTGTTATAATCATTAGTTTCTATAAGTAACACATTATATAATCGATACTTGACATAAGCAACTACTATAATACGTAACCCAACAAACAGTTACTTAGTCAAAATCGAAACGGCTAGGTTAGGTTATGTTAGAACTGTGACCAAACAACAGAGCAAAGCGAGAAACTCAACCGAGCGCCAGATTTCCTCTTTTGCAAAGCAAGCATGCATGGTAGATTAGGTTTATAAATTTTATGGAAAAATGACATTATTGAAAATTAAAAATGTGGCAAATAAAATGGATTAAAATTATTATGACACTTGATCGATTATGACCAATGAAATTAGTGAAAATTATTTTATGTAATTTCACGATTATGGCAACTGAAGCGTTATTTCTAATGAAATTATGGCAAATACAAGTATGGTATATAAAATTATTGCATATTAAATTATGGCAAACATTAGTAAACCATAAATTAGTAATTAATTAAAAAAAGACTGTCTTAGACTAGAATTAGCAAAATACTAGTAGTCACTTCAAAGTTCTTTGTTGTAATACAAACCATTGACGATGAACCTTTTGTTATCACATTGAGCCATTTTGATAATACATATCCACGTTTTCTTTTTTTGCAAGGAACACCATCCCGCCATACTAACAAGATTTTAAAGGCGGTCAATAACAGTAATTAAGAATGCATTTCATTTGATCGTATAGTCACAACCACCAACCTGAGTACACGTAGCAATATTTAAGTTATTTCCCCAATAAATATCGTATGAAATACAAGTAGGTATTCGTGTTCGCAGACAGATATCATCTATACATATAATAAAACAGTAAAAAAACTGTGTCTGTACATTGAATATATTAAAAAAACAATAGTTGAGGGGGGTTTAGAAAAAGTAATAGAGAACGAATCCAAAAAAAAAAGTCTGTCTGTTTGTCTGTGTGTCTGTTTGTCTGTTTGTTTGTACACGCTAATCTTCGGAACTACTTGACGGATTTGAATGATTTTTCTTTTGTTGTATAGGTATTAAGTCTGGGCAACATATAGGCTATAACTTATCTTGGAAACTTGAACACCTGATGCAGAACCGCAACAGACCAGCTAAACTATAAGAGATATAAAAATGGTACCATAGCAAAAATTGTTTCACGTTATGAGCATTTTCTGCTGAGAGAATAAATTTGAAGATCTGGAACACCTGATGTGGAACTCCAAGAGCCCAGCTACACTATAACATACATAGGAATGACGTCTTAGCAAGAGTTGTTCAGCCTGGTAAGCACTCTCTATTGACGTATAAAAATTGAAGATCTGGAACACCTGTTGTGGAATTCCAAGTGCCCAGCTACACTATAACTTAGAAAGGAATGACGTTTTAGCAAAAGTTGTTCAATCTGATGAGCACTCTCTGTTGACTTATAAAAATCGTAGATCTGGAACACCTGTTGTGGAGCTCCAAGAGCCCAGCTACACCATAACACATATAGGAATGACGTCTTAGCAAAAGTTGTTCGGTCTGATGGGCATTTCCTGTTGACTTATAAAAATCGAAGATCAGAAACATCTGATGTGGAAATTAAAGCTATCACTAATTTCACTGTATAATTATAAAATAACATAAGCTGGGAGTACCTCCACGCGGTGAAGGCGGTAACAGTTTAGGACTGATTTTTGATGACGATGGTATATCATTGAAAATTTGACATTACTGGCCAAAACTCCCATTTATTTTTTATTTTATCGAATAAACATGCCTTCGGACTTATGTTATTTGAGTGTTTAATTTCCTTTTCCACTTATCTTCGTGACACGGTAACCTACCCGGTAACGCAGGGGAGCAGTCATTTAGATTTTAATTGATCAGGTATCTTCACAATAAAACTATAACCATGCCTAGAAAGAGGTCAAATCTTTCCCAATGTTCCAAAGGAGCTAAGAGATTGAGGATCATAAGATCCCAATAATCTACCGAAGAGCGTCAGGAGAGACTTGATGCTGTTCGAGAACATCAGGCTGCAACTCGCTCCGTGGAGCTCCGCTCTTCGGATCGCGAAGCACGCCTGTATTCTCAGCGTATTTACGCATCTACATCCAGGTCTCTAGAGACCTGTGAAGAATATGATGCGCGACTGACCGCTGATCGTGAACGTCATGCATTGTCTCGCGAGTCGGAGACGTTCACGGAAAGAGAATTACGCTTGAGTTCTCAGCATATATACAAATCGACTTCGAGGTCTCTAGAGGCAAGTGCGGAACGTGATGCGCGACTGACCGCTGATCGTGCAAGTCATGCATTGTCTCGCGAATTGGAGACGTTCATGGATAGAGAATTGCGCTTGAGTTCCAAGCGTATCTACGCATCGATTTCTAGGTCTCTAGAGACAAGTGGGGAACGTGATACGCGATTGACCGCTGATCGTGAATGTCACGCATTGTCTCGCGAGTCGGAGACGCTCACGGATAGAGAATTACGCTGGAGTTCTCAGCGTATATACAAATCGACTTCTAGGTCTCTAGAGACAAGTGGGGAACGTGATGCGCGACTGACCGCTGATCGTGAACGTCATGCATTGTCTCGCGAGTCGGAGACGTTCACGGATAGAGAATTGCGCTTGAGTTCCAAGCGTATCTACGCATCGACTTCTAGGTCTCTAGAGACAAGTGGGGAACGTGATGCGCGACTGACCGCTGATCGTGAACGTCACGCATTGTCTCGCGAGTTGGAGACGTTCACGGATAGAGAATTGCGCTTGAGTTCCAAGCGTATCTACGCATCGACTTCTAGGTCACTAGAGACAAGTGGGGAACGTGATGAGCGACCGCTGATCGTGAAAGTCACGCATTGAATTTGAAATTTGAAGATCTGGAACACCTGTTGTGGAACTCAAGCCCAGCGACACTATAACATAACGGGTGTAAAAAGACCCTTAACGATAACGAAAACCACATATTCTATCCATCATTGGGATCATATTTTTCTACCAGACCGTACCTGGGAAATCATTGGTTTTGGAGATATTGAAGGTCAAAGTACACTTTTTTTTTTTAGTTTTTTCCAAAAACGTATTCTAAGTGATAACATTAAACTTTCTTCCATACAAACACTACCAAAATTTTTCCTAACAAATTACGCATTTGAAGTTACAAAAACACAATAAATATCTAACGCACACGACCGCCTTGCTCAGCTGTGTAGCTGCTACACGACCAACACAGGCACAGTCAGTTGTTCGTGCATTACATTGCGCGCTACAAAAAACAGCGTTTTTTTAAGCCTAAAAATAAAAGTCGTTTCCCAGCAATTATTTTTGGTCAATGTGATTTAGTTTAATGTACAGAGTGCGTAGATTTCGGCTATGTGACGGGTCTTTTTACACCCTGTTTAAAGGAATGACGTCTTCGCAAAAGTTGTTTAGTCTGATGGGCATTTCCTGTTAACTTACAAAAATGAAAGATCTGGAACGTCTCGAATCGTCTCGCGCATCCCGTTGTTTTCCCGTCCCCGGGCTCTTAGAATTCGACATTAGTCGTTTCAGATCTTCGATTTTGACGACCACGTTGTCGCTGGCATAAGCAACAGGATCCGCGTACGAAGTCGCGGGCAGAAGCTAGTGTTAACAATATTTTAAGATTTCCATTAACCCTTCCTCTGTCAGCCGTCAAAAGTCAAAATGTGCGCCATCTGTCAGGCTATTGATTTTTCCGGTAATTAACTGCGCATTTTACGCAATTTTACAATGTTAAGCCTCTGGACTTTATTTCTTTCTTTTTTTGTCTAGTTTAATCTGGCCAAATTTGAGCGAGATACACAAAAGTTTACTATGCTAAACTTTGCGTTATATGGCGAGCGGGAAGCGACGATGACGGAATCCCCAACGGGGACGTCTGACAGATTTAAACATGACTGTGTGTTCATTGAAGTGAAGTGAATAATTCACTGTTCACTTTGTAGCAAACCAAAAGGGGAAATCATCTATTGCGTATTATGGTAACAAAAATAAAACAGTTATACATAGTAAATAATGATCATTGCAAAATGGAGATGCAATAAATAGCCAATAGAGTAGACTGCGTCATCTTAATAGAGGAATAAATATTAAGGTTATAGTAAAACCTTCCAAATGTGAATTTAAATTAATTTCTACTTACTACTACTAAGTTCTTATACTTAGATGTGGCTTATTTTATTCATGATTTCATGTTTTTAAACTAAAGTTACACACTTGTCTCATTTAAAATCTTACATCGATATCGACATTACTTAACAAACTACCCTAAAATGGAATTAATAACTTGAATGATTCACCAACCCACATATTCCCGCAATGGTGATATAATGCAGCTTTGACCTTATTGGCTGGGCCGCCCATGCGGCAGTTGAATCCACCAATCAGAGCGCAGCTCGGGAAGCGTCGGTCCCCCGCAACGGGCGCCCTATAAAAGCGGCTTCAACGGAATTTTCGTCGATCACATTCGTTTGGCAAGCCTCTTAACCGGTCGCGCTGAACGACGACTGAATTAATTAAACTAATTTATTTTCTACGTTAAGTTCAACAAAACTCAATTCAAAATGGTGAGTACACGTTTATTATTGTTCTAATAATCTTAATTTCAGGAATTAGAGGCCCTATATTACTTATTTTCACGTATTTCGAGAAACAAAGTGCCGGGTGGACACGCCACCATTTTGTCGGCATGCTAACCGACCGATTTCAATATTCCCTTGGTCAACTCGAATGTTCGAGTAGAAATGACTTCTCTATTTGAAATCGTTATCATTTTCAAATCGTGATCTTCATATTTTTCTTGTTTTACATCTTCTATCGTAATTTCTCATCAAGATAATGATATTGTTTGACATTTAACTTGAGAGTTCATCTTAATTTTTGCGTGACCAATTCAAGGATGCCACGCCGGTCATAACGCCACGCCCAAATGATTTTCCGTTATCTACTTGTTTTACACAAGTTTTGTAGATGTATTAACATTACAACTGCATTTTAGCATCTGTTTTAGTAATTGTTAGTAGTATTTTCCTGTTTTTCGTAGAATTTTATGAGTCCGTATCGATTTTGCGGTGACGTGTCGATGACCTCATTCGAGGTTGCGGTACCTAGGTACAGTCACATGTTTTGAGAAATAACATCTTATTTACGCAACCTTGTCATCAATATTATTCATATTCGTTACATATCGAACTTGTTTGTCACTTATTTCACACTTGGGTACCTTACTTAATTTGAATATTCGATGACAACATCGTACAGAATAGATTCGATTACCTTATCGTTTCGCGGAAGTCACCATAACGAACAGATATCGTAAATATTTAGTCATTCTTTAACTTCAATAGTGCATTCATGTACTTTTTACCCATCTCTCGTAGTAACAGAGAAAATGTCTCTTCAATAAGTAATTATAGTTCCTATCCTACCCCGAGTGTGCCAATTCTCTTGGGGTAGGTTCCATATCGATCTCATGACCTCCCCACACGTCAGGGGGAGGGGTATGGGTGGTACTCCCATCCGATCGATAACGCCGTACCTGGCGCTTTCACCCACTTTTGCCTGTACTTACACAGACTTTCAAACTTTCTCTTGAACTGATGAGTACAATGTTGAGATAATTGCTGTATCTAATTGGTTGTGATCCAAATTTGCTCTTTACCTTTCGTCATGATGGAGGCAGATTGATCTGAATGCCGTATCACAGCTTGTTTTTCTAAATAAGGCTAGTCATATGATAGAAGGTTTAATTGCAGTAAATTTAAATTAGTTTATTCTTCTATAGAATTATAGGTGACAAAGAAAATAAATTACCTATAATTTATATTATATTCATATCATATTGTAGTGTGCCAGAATTTAGACACCAACTTGTTAAACACCGGGTTGTGGGTTCAAACCCAGGCACGTACGTGACTTTTTCAATGTCATATGTACAAGGAAAACATGAGGAAACCTGGACTGGTCTGAAATTCCCAACCCACAATGAAGCAGTGAGGCAATCAATGCTTGTTTCTTCTCTCTATGAGAACAGGCCTTTGCCCTATAGTGGGACAGTTACTGGCTGATTTGATTATTTATTTTAACACAATTTCTGCCCGCAGCTTCGCTAGCATGAAATGAACCTCTTATGTGAAGATTTTCCATACAAACTTTCATCCCCCATTTAACTCCCTTAGGGGTTGAATTTCGAAAAATCCTTCCAGAATCCTCGTCTACATTATAAAAGGAACCTCTGCAAAATTTCAGCTTTCTAGGTCCAAGGGTTTGGGCTGGGCGTTGATGAGTCAGTCAGTCAGTCAGAAGTTTTCTTTTTATTTATATAGATTTATCAATGTTGTCATTCTCAATCAACACATTTCACTAAATAAATTCTTAACAATGCTGTGACAGATAAATTATTGCCAGTAATTAGCAATAGGTACTTATCCTCATAGACACTAATATTAAAACCTTACCATTTATCTAACATATTATTTTCTTTGCCAACAGCGTGAGTGCATCTCAGTACACGTTGGACAAGCCGGAGTCCAGATCGGTAATGCCTGCTGGGAATTATACTGCCTTGAGCATGGAATCCAGCCCGATGGCCAGATGCCCACAGACAAGACCGTGGGCGGTGGTGATGACTCCTTCAACACCTTCTTCAGCGAGACCGGTGCCGGCAAACACGTCCCCAGGGCTGTGTTCGTTGACTTGGAACCCACTGTAGTTGGTAAGTATCTTAGATTTGCTAGGAATCTTAAAAAAATCTTGTAAAGAAACTGAATTGCACAAATAGCTATCTACGGGTCTGACCCAGAAGTATTGTACTTTTGTTCTTTTTTGACCA
Source organism: Amphipyra tragopoginis (assembly GCA_905220435.1). Classification (NCBI taxonomy): domain Eukaryota; kingdom Metazoa; phylum Arthropoda; class Insecta; order Lepidoptera; family Noctuidae; genus Amphipyra; species Amphipyra tragopoginis. The sequence goes on along the minus strand of HG992017.1, from coordinate 15,053,239 downwards.
CTTTCAAAATTTATCTGGTTCCGGTGGACCCCCTGCAGCTACATTTCTACCATATTAAATGTGAAGATTAAATCTTTTTGTCACGCCAACGTCGAGTCTCCCCGTGGACCTCTCAGGGTCCATCTCGACCACTTTCGGAACCTCTGTTTTAGACAGAACAATAACATGAACTTATCACATAAACTACTGCTCAAAAAGCAAATGATCTTACTGGGCGGCCATTCATTATACATACCTAGCCCAAACCACAAATTACAAAAAGTGCACATTTTGCGAAATGCACGTTTTGCGTAAAGAGTTACTTAATACGTCCAGTGTACATATTACGTCAAGTGTGCATTTTCTGCATCAGATCCCGTACCTACGTCATACCTAGAACGAACTCTCAACTTTCTTTAAAAACTAATTTTTTCTGACTTCAAAACTAACCAAATGTTTCCTTCTTGCCAACAGATGAGGTCCGCACTGGCACATACAGACAGTTGTTTCATCCAGAACAACTTATCACTGGTAAGGAAGATGCGGCCAACAACTACGCCCGTGGTCACTACACCATCGGCAAGGAGATCGTAGACCTGGTCCTCGACCGCATCCGTAAGCTGGCCGACCAGTGCACTGGCCTGCAGGGCTTCCTCATCTTCCACTCCTTCGGTGGAGGTACCGGATCCGGTTTCACCTCCCTGCTCATGGAGCGACTCTCCGTGGACTACGGCAAGAAGTCCAAGTTGGAGTTCGCCATCTACCCGGCGCCTCAGGTGTCCACCGCCGTCGTGGAGCCCTACAACTCCATCCTCACGACCCACACCACGCTGGAGCACTCGGACTGCGCCTTCATGGTGGACAATGAGGCCATCTACGACATCTGCCGCCGTAACCTCGACATCGAGCGCCCAACGTACACCAACCTGAACCGTCTCATCGGGCAGATCGTGTCCTCCATCACCGCCTCCCTGCGCTTCGACGGCGCCCTCAACGTCGACCTTACAGAGTTCCAGACCAACTTGGTGCCCTACCCACGTATCCACTTCCCTCTGGTCACCTACGCGCCCGTCATCTCTGCCGAGAAGGCGTACCACGAGCAGCTGTCTGTGGCGGAAATCACAAACGCTTGCTTCGAGCCCGCCAACCAGATGGTTAAGTGCGACCCTCGTCACGGCAAGTACATGGCTTGCTGCATGTTGTACCGTGGTGACGTTGTGCCCAAGGACGTGAACGCGGCTATCGCTACCATCAAGACCAAGCGTACCATCCAGTTCGTGGACTGGTGTCCTACTGGTTTCAAGGTGGGCATCAACTACCAGCCCCCGACCGTCGTGCCCGGTGGAGACTTGGCTAAGGTACAGCGTGCCGTGTGCATGTTGTCCAACACCACAGCCATCGCTGAGGCATGGGCCCGCCTGGACCACAAGTTCGACCTTATGTACGCCAAGCGTGCGTTCGTGCACTGGTACGTCGGTGAGGGTATGGAGGAGGGAGAGTTCTCCGAGGCCCGTGAGGACTTGGCCGCTCTGGAGAAGGACTACGAAGAGGTCGGCATGGACTCCGCTGAGGGCGAGGGTGAAGGCGCCGAGGAGTACTAAGCCGCTGAACTTGTTCACGGAGCACTCGCACCGATACCTACATTCCGGTGACATGAAATAAAAAAACAATTATGTTGAACTCTGTCGTTTGATTTGTTATTATTCAATCTTCCCTAACAATTGCATTACACACCTACCTACATAACACAAACACTTAAATTCGTACTAGATGAGACAAAAATACCGACTTTCCTTCATCGATGATATAATCTTGATAGTATCGAATAGCATTAAAATTTAATCATTATCAGATAAAATATGGTAATGTAGAAGTACCTCGACGCTTGCACACAAGTTCATTATTGTAACCAGCGCATTGTGTAGGTGACGGGTCTTATCGCTCGCCGATAACACAGGTCAAGATTCATTAGTAGGTACCTAAAAATACTAGTGACTCAATCCTTACGGAATCCTATCTAGGTAGTGTTATTCTACGTAATCATTATATTAGTAAAAAGTTAAAAACACCTAGGTATCTGCTATTCTTTGAAAACGGTACATAAGTCACCTAAATGTATTCAAAGTCCTTGCGTTGTCAATGAAATTACCTATGTACGCACGGCTCCATATCTGCCGTGTCACACCGATCTAACTTATCTTGAGATAGGTGAGTTACGCGTAACAAAGCTTAATCGAATTATTAGGGCACTCTTTATATAGTACGCTATCAATACTATTTTTTATTCATGTCTTTTCATATAATTATTACTATGGCACATGCACGTAACTCGTATTTTTGGTGGTTTTGTAACGGCAGCTTGCTATATAATCTTTACATAAAAGAGATTGGCATTGCAAGCAATAACTTCGTAAGCAAACGTACAACTCTCGCAAGTTAAGTTACGTGATTGTTTTTTTTTTTAATTGAATTCATAGTAATAGACTATTTTTTAAATGATTAAAAGACTATTTGGCTTTAAATAGCTTTTTTATTTCTAGTTACAAGTTAGTAGGTAGGTTATTTTAATACTATGATAAATTACCTATCTGATGATATATATTTAATAAAAACAACTAATTTCAAAATAATATTGCAAGTCTCTAGTGTGCTATGTTATGCCCATTTCCCGTATTTAGAGATACAAGTACGCGCAGCGCGTTACACGGTTTGTATGGGATTCAGCGCGTTACACGGTTTGTATGGGATTCTCTGCTGCTTCAAAACTAAAACAGGTTATAAAAAGAAATATATAAGTCCCACATTAACAAAAAAAAAAACCTTTAGTAGAGATAATGATGAGCAAACGACCTAAATACAAAAAAAGTTCGTAAGTATGTTAATTTCTCCAGATAAGTCTAATTATACTAATACATTATATCATCGGATAGGTAATTGAATAACGATTCCAACGACGTAACTTGTAGAGAGCTAGCTGTCGTCACTTAAGAGATTTCGACGTTTTAATTAGCCGCGCCGTAATAAAATAATTCGCGAATCAAAGCGCGAAGTGAGATTGGTGTGACACGGCAGATATCCATTTTGAGCTGATCTCGAATTGTAATAGGCTTTCTGTACAATGAGATGTCAGCTTAAATTGGAAATGTAGAGGTACCTACCTTGAATCTGACCGTGTAGTAATATAACAACAATGTGTAGTGTAACAATTTACCATTAACTACATCGACTATATTTTATCACTGCTGCATGCAACCAACGTCATCTATAAATAAATTAGTTAACTTGTACAAACTTTAATTTTTAGGGCGCTTTGTCGCTTGTATAGTGCGTTGCTCTCAGGGATTTCATCCAATTCTTGGAATTACATAAAAATCTTATGTAGACCGATTTTGTATTCCTGTTACGAAAGAGGACATCGCTGGCTAACTGTAGCCGATTTGCCCGAAAATAAAGATAGAACTAATTAAATAATAAAAAGATTTCGGTAGAACAAATATAAATCTAATCAAAAATTAGATCTATATTTTTGTTTTCTATTCATTATGCTGTGCATAATGTGCAATCGCAAGGCATAGCCTTAAACCTACTCTCGACGGGTCACAACGTAGGTATTTTATTTACTGCGCCAAAGCGGACTTCAAATAAAAATGAAAAAAAAACGGATTTCCTGTGCAGTACACCGAGAAATTTGGTATAGCAGTACATACCTAGGTACCTAATGACCAGCGGTTGTAGCTTAGTCGGACAAGTTAGCCACAGACATTTCTTCAGACCTAGGTAATCCTAGGCACAAATTGTTTCAATTCGATAACTAATTTAATAGAATACATTTCGATCATTTTTGCAATTTTTGTCGGTTTGTTTTTGCAAGCATCACGTAAAAAGTATACTGACTCAATGCGGTTGACTTTTATACAGGGTGTAAACGAATTCGTGTAATTCCTTCTAACCACATGATCTATTAATGGTATAGATTAACCCCGCATAGGATTTAACTGGATTAAAAATAAAAATGAACTTTTTGTTACCCAAATATTTTTTTATGTGATACAAATTTTCGATGCCATGCATAATTAATGAAGGTAGGTACGGTGACACAGCTGACGGGCACGACTAGCGCGATATCGTTCCACGCAGTCAGTTAACTTGGGACCCTAAAATTACTCAGATACAGAATAACATGGTTAAAAAACCCATGCAGGGTCAATCAGTGTCACCAGTAGATCACGCGGTTTGAAGGAATTACACGAATTCCTGTAGAAAAATATAGTGAGTACCTATCTCAGAGTAACGTTGAGTTTGTTTCATCGTAATCGGTTCGCTAAATCAAAAGTTATTAGAATTTAAAGTTATGAAGAAATTAGTTTAGTTATTCTCTTGTTCACCAACAAAACTAAAATTGGAGAATTGCTATCTTTTACTAACAGATAGCGCGAGAAAAGGACGGTGATAGATAACAACTAAGTTAGAGATGTCAAATTAGTTTACGCCTTGAACTTCCCCGTGTTTTTAGTCGACACGTTTTAAATGTCGTCTTTTGTATGGAAATTTTAGTTCAACTAAATTTGACAGCTCTTATTTACTCTGTCTCTTTCTTATCCTACCAGAGTGAAAAAGATGGCAATAGCCTAAATTTAGTTTGTGCATAAGAGAATCGGCACCAATATTGGTTTCCGACTCAAACGCGGACGGAGTCGCGGGTACAGATAGTGACTGTTTTTGTCGATAGGTAACAGTTATCAGAGAAGTTATTATGGATTTAGTCAAAACTCATAACAACAAGGCCTTCACTCTTGTCTATTCAAGTGAATCATTCGATTGATATAAACATGTTTCATCGTCGATTTCTATAGCTTGATTCTAAATTGTATTATAAGGAAGTTCCTCTCCGTGAGGCCCCGACCACCGGTAATTTAGACCCGGTGGGCTATTATTTTTAAAAGATTTTTTTGACATTTTTACTTACATAATTATGTAAGTGATTAGAGAATAAATAAACGGGATAATAATTGATGATCAAACGAACTTACCTACCTGTATGTGAAGTTCGATCACAATTATAGGAGCAGCTTCATTCTTAGAGATTGTTTAAAATATTGTAGCTATATAATGCAAATATATGCAAAGGCTGATGCGTGGCCGTAAGCTACAATATTTTAAACAATCGCTAAGAATGAAGCTGTGAATATAATACCTAATAATTCTTTATTGACATAAAACAGAAGTACATTTAATCGAGTTCCCGAGGTCTCATACGTCGGTCAGTGTGCTTGTCGTCATCCGATAGTAGAATTGAGCGCATTAAGATGTGCCTAGGAATTTCATGACCAGGACCGTTTCATGATAAAACTAAACCCGTCGTGTCGTTCAATGTCAACCGTATGACGATTTTCCAGTGTCGAAACTACGTTTAATTTAAAAAAAAGGGATCGTTGTGTGTACCTAGGTACATTGAATTATATTCCAACGTTATCATTCAATGTAACATGAAATGGCCAGTCGTTTGACTGCATCATGATGTGGCAATGCGTTTAGCTAAGAATATCGACAAACATTTGCTACTCGTCGATCAGCCCGATTTTTATTAGGCACATCATGATATGACGACTAGACAGACAGTAGATCATTTGGCAAAATGGCGCTGTTTCATGATATGCCCGGGCACATCATGATGTGCCTAATTCTATGATCGGACGACGACAGAAATTCCCATTGAGAATTTTATTACAAAAACAAAACTTAGGTACTAACTAGATAAATCTTGCACAATCCATAAAACTGTTTATTTCGACACGTTCATAAAAATTTAATAAAAATATTTTATTGTTTTATAAATTTTTGATACAGACTTTGTTTTTGTGTTACAACTTTTATATTTTTTTTTGTGAAATGTCAACGTTCAATATAACGCTGAAATTATGTATTATATTTTCTTTTAGTAAGTGTTTACCGTCCGGGAGGCCTAAGCCGAGCTTTGCATTTCTTTGAGAATGAATGAATCGATTCTATGTGCACACACACAAATGCAAAGCTCAGCTTACGCCTCGCCAGTTGTACCTCATTTAACTCATTTATCATAATTATGATTCTCGGCAAAGAATAACAGAGATTGTGCTTCAGATCTGCATGATCTAATTCCCCCCTGCCCTTTTTTCTATCGGACGGCCAGAAGCACGAAAAAGCGCCATCGGTTCATGTTTGATATACCAAAAACCCGAACGAAGCGCTTTGATTCCACTTTCATTATGAAAACCGCCAAACAGTGGAATGCGCTGCCCGAGTGGGTGTTCCCCGACAGCTACAATCTGGGTGTCTTCAAGTCACGAGTGAATCGGTTTCTTCTGGGCAAGCGTGCTTCATCGTAGACCGCATCATCGCTTAACATTAGGCGAGATGCGGACAAACGCAGGCCTAGTAAAGGATAAAAAAAAAACCATCTCATTTCGTTTCATAATCGTAATCAGAACTACAAGTTTACTGCACATCTAGTAGCAACTGCAAACTATGCAACTACCAAATGCAGTTTGCAGGCAGTTAAGGTGCAGTCAATGTAACTCCGTGATAACTATCGACAATTTGTAGTCCACCAAGTCGCACCAGGCCAGAGTTGTGGACTAAGACCTTAACTCTTCTCATTTTAAGAAGAGGTCTGTGCCCAACAGTGGGACAGCCATCGGCTGATAATGTTTCTTCTTTTGAATATCCCCATGTTTGATAATGGGCAGTCGGAAGTATGACGTAGAAAGAGAAGCTGTGTAACGTTACGGAGAAAACGTTAAATCTGTTTTGGGACGATTTAGAAAAACGCCTGAATAACTCAAAATATTGAACGTTAATGAACTTGTCAAATGTAGTTTGAAGGCAGTCAAGATGCAGTGCAACTGCGTAACAACTGCAGTCTCTAGAGTCTTGACCACAGGTAGCTTGGACCTTGTTTCCGATGCCGATGGGCATATTTTTGAGTGTACTGCTTTGAAGAAACATCCTTATCGTTCAGTATTTTGAGATATTCAGGCGTTTTTCTAAATCGTCTCAACACAGAATCAAAGTCTTCTTCATACAGTTTCAGTTTGTTTTCACGTCATACTTCCGAACACCTATCGTCAAACATGGGGATACTAAAAACAAGTAACATAATTAACCCATTACTGCCCCACTCCTGGGGCCTAATTCTCCTAAAATAAATTGTTGCCAAACGCAATCGAACCACAACCGTCAGTCAGTTTTTGTTTTCGAAAATTTTCAAAATGATTGATTTTGTTTTTTATTGTGTCAAACAATAAGACAGCTTTTGAAATTGAGAACTGTCTGAATGAACGGTTCGGCCTTGGTTCGGTTGTGATTTTTCAAGATTTATTTTAGGAGAATTAGGCCCCTGGGCACGGGCTTCTTCTCAAAATGAGAAGGCTTTAGATTTCAGTCCACCACTCTGGCCTGGTGCGAGTTGACGGACTACACACCAAGAAGATTTTTTGTTTGAAATCTGAAGGCCAATTCTCATAATTAAAAATGTTCAAAATATAGTTTCGATCTAGTTTCAGTCTAGTTCTCATAAATCTCAAACGTGACATCAAATGTGATCATCTCAAACGTGACATTATATTGAAATGAGATTGAAAGTTGACTGAAACCAAAAGGGTATTCTGGTTAGGTTACATTATGTAGGTACTGAGCCATTTTGACAAGCTGGAATTCTCATTTATTTCTAGAATTTTAGTCTGTGACTGTTGATATCGGTATGCTATCGGTAATAGATTTTAAGTTGACTATACGGCCGTTTTCAATAACCTATCTATCGGCGGTTTCGCCTACTAGAGATAGAAATTTGACATAAGCTCCATAGAAGTAATGTCAAATTTCTATCTGTAGTAAGGCAAATCGCCGATAGATAGGATCTTGAAAATGGCGGTAAATTGACATTATATCGAGATAGACTGAGATGATACTGAAACCGGACCAAAGTGTAAGTGTACCAGAATACCATTTTTTATTCAATTCATAATTTAATCTCACGGTAAACCTTCAGTCTTACGAATTAATTACGAGAATTGGGCATCTGAGAGGGCTCCTAAAAATCTCGTGTGAGTGGGTGGTCTACGGCTTAAACCCTTCTCTTCCTGAGAAGAGGCCACGCCCAGCAGTGGGACAGTAATGCTCTGATTATGTAATTTGTTTTAGTATCCTCATGTTTGATGGCAGTTGGTCGGAAGTATGACGTGGAAAAAGAATCCGTGAAACTGTTCGGAGAAGACTTTAAGCCTGTGTTGAGACGATTTAGAAAAACGCCTGAATATCTCAAAATACTGAACGATAAGGTATGATAATAAATCGTTTATTTTGTACACAAAAACCAAATAGAACAAGGTAAAGTCTTATGACTAAGGGTGGATTTTACCAACGTCAGATAACGTTATTCCAAGAATAAATGAATTTTTTTGACAGATTTTTATCTGTCAAAATGTCGAATTTATTCCTCAGTTATCGATATCTGACTGACGTTGGTAAAATCCACCCTAAGTTGTACAACAGTGACACAGTTTAAAGTCGAAATATCTGACTCTTATCCTAAACTGGGCAAGAAGCCTTTATCTTAGAAGCCGAAGTTCCCCAAAATTATATTGACATACAACAATTTAAACATTGATCGTCGTATGTACAAGTTCTTCTAATGTTTTAGTAATAAGACAAAAAAAAAGGTAAAGCTAAAGTCAAAGTCAATGATTTATTTGCTGATAAATATGGTTACAAAAGTTCTGACAATGGTAGTATAATAGTAGCGTAACATAATGACACATGCAAATTGGTAGGTACAATTTGATCTTAAGGTAGGATGGTTCTTCACGGCAGTACACTCAAAAATAGTAGCTCATTGGCGTCGGAGACAAGTTCCAAGTTACCGGTGGTCAGGACTCTAAAGCGCCCCTGAGACGGTCAAACGGTTTGATTCAAACACGTAGATTTTAGTTTGACTCAAACCATTTTGATAGTTTACACGGGTGGTTTGAAAGGTTTGTCAAACATTGACGTGTTTGGAGCTTGTTTGATGAAATTACATATTTTTGTTGTGTTTGACGCGTCGTTTGATCGTCTTCCGACGCGTTTGAACAAACACGGCTCAGTTTGCACTGGATTTTGTAGTATGAGGTTGTCTGCGACGAAGATACGACTTTTTACATTTTATGCAGAAGATTAATGTAATAAACGCTAGGAAATCGCGATCCTTGTTCGAGGGCATTTCACAATTTATCTACGTCACAACACTGATTACGGCGGCGTACAGAACCAAACTGCGCAGTCCCGTTTGATGAACCTTCAAACCTGCATCAAGCGATTTCATCAAACACGTAAGGTTTGAATCAAACCGTTTGACCGTCTCGGGGGCGCTTAAGAGACAGAAACCTTCACAGTGCTATACCTACCTACATAACAAAATATTCCTAAATAAGCATCCAGCCAGTGTGTCCATACATTTTACAAAATAAAATTTGTTTTTTTTATGTATTAATAGAGCCATAATATAAGTTTATAACATATTTATAACATATTCTAACTACTACTACTAATAATAACTCGTGGAACTAAGAGCCATTACGCACTGTCGACTGGTCGCAGGAGACTTGGTCTCTCGGCGACCAAAACATAAACAAAGTCGCCCGGGCGACCGGCAACCAAGTGCGTAAACACCTATTTAAACTATACAAGCTTAGTTTTAGTATGTAAGTACTAAACCTGAAACTAGTTTGTTCAGAATCACCAGGAGAATCTATTGACATATTTTTACACTTTTTTATTTTTCGTAAATTTCAATTTTGTTTCTCTAGATTTCTACCCATAACAGTTGACGGGAACAGACACCTTGAGGCTTGAGATGGTTCGCTCAGTCAGTTTCCGTGTATTAGACAACCCCTGCATAGCACATCTCAGGCAAAGGCATTTCACACTTTACTAGGGAACTTAACGCGACATAAACTACGGTGTAACTTGGAGATTTATTAAAAAAAAACACATATTCAGGCAGTTCTGTTGAAAATCTTGTTGGGGTGTCTCGGTTTTTGTATATACTTAGGTACGGTCAGCATCAAAAGTAGCTGAACATTTGAGTTTTTAAACTTTGCATTAATTAGATAACTAATTGATAGGAAGCAAAAAATTTAAGGCATACTTAGAGCTATATCTAGCAGCTCTAGGTATCTATTAAACTTTTTGGTTTAAAACAATTCGTTTTCTAATTAATGCCAAGTTTAAAAACTCAAATGTTCAGCTACTTTTGATGCTGACCGTACTAAAAATAACGTTGTAGAAAGTCACAGTCGTCGTCAACCAAGTTTCCGGCGACCAGTCGACAGTGCGTAATGGCTCTAATTGCTCGAATCGAAAACAAACAAAACTGACAATACGATGGGAGTCCGGTTTTCACCCGGACACTTTTTGAGAACCCCCCCGGACGCTCCTGGACAAACTAGGACAAATCCGGGGAAACTCGGACGGACGGCAGGGCTGCCACATTGGAGTGCCCCACTCACACTGTATAACTGACTTTCAGATGAATGATCTAAAAGTCCAAGTCAAGGAGATGAGCCTCCAGATCCTGCACTTTTACCACGGCAAGATGGCCCAGAGGGTCAACGAAATAGTGGGGGTCAACAATAAAACTGAACCTGTCACCACGACCACACCTAATCCTGAGTAAGTTATGGATAAGCTACAATCAAGGCTGTCTGTGTAAGGGCCGACGCCCACTGACGGCACGGCGTCGTCAACGTGGAATGGTGCGGTGACGTGGCACGGTGCGTTGACGTAACGTACAAATTTACGTTACCGTATCGTAAAAATGCACGTCAGGGTCATTGTTAGATCTATCGTTGACCATGTAGATCCTGAATTTTAATAAGACAAACAGTAAGGTATGGTTATATAGCATCGGAGCACATAGACGGCGACTAACTCGCGGACGTGGGCGGAGCGCAGTCGGGTATAAAAGCCATGAATTTTAATTTAAAAGTCCTCCTTCCAGGAACCCCAACTTAAGAAGACAAGGGGACAAGGCGGAAGACGCTGAGGAGGAGGAAAAAAATGGCATCAAGAAACTAGATGAATACAAAATCTTCCATTATTTTTTGACAGTTGCTGAGCGAAATAGTTTCAAGGATTTGGGATTCGAATTTGCTGGGTGAGATCATGGTATAATAATATTTATTTATTTTATTTATTGTTCAATTACATAGCTTAGATTACACATTTGCCCCACAAAACCGTGTTATCTATTGTGTCTATAATTACCGTGCTTGAGGTTTTAATTACGAATTCAGAAAATGGAGCTTCTAATTCGTGACTTGTGTGACTTCTAATGTTTACATTTTAGGTCATATTTGGGGTCACGAATCGTGACCCCAAATATGACCTAAAATGTAAACACAGATGATCATAGCTGAGGATAGACAGATTTTAGCATATTTTTTATGTAATTTTTGAACAGCTATTTCTCATAAACTATTGATTTTTGGGGAAAGTGGGATCAAAAGTTATTCATTATTATGGGTACTTTAACACCCTTTAGGATTAGTACTTAGTACCCCCTTTCTGAGTAACCTTGTAGGTATAAAGAAGCAATTTTAACTACAAATTTTATAGTTTATTTTTTTAACTAAATAGGTGAATAACATGAAATAGCAAATAGTTGGTCTAGTTAGCAATTTATTTTACACTAGCTTTTGCCCGCGGCTTCGCCCGCGTCGATGACGATTTTCCATACAAACTTTCATCCCCTATTTAACTCCCTTAGGGGTTGAATTTCGAAAAATCCTTTCTTATTCCTTGTCTACATTATAAAGGGAACCTCTGCGCAAAATTTCAGCTATCTATTTCTAGACTGTTCCAACCGCCGTCCTGCAGAAGTAACATTGAGAGACACTCACCAGTGTCTAGGATGTGTGTTCAATACAATGAACTTAATTCAAAGCTGCCCGACTTGGATGTGTTCTTTAGTTCCCTACCGAAGTTCAGAAGCCTGTTGTATTCCCATCTGGACAGACATTTAAACTGTCATAAGTAGTAGTTTCGCTAATTAATTGATTTTACTGTTTGTTAATTTTATGTTATATTTTATTTTTATTTTATATAACTTGTACGATGCTTGATTGTTTTCATGCGAATGCTGTGTACACCTGTAATTGGTATTTACATAGGAACCATAACCCATGTACTTTTATTATTTAAATGTAAAATGTATGTACTGTTGGTGTACCTATTTATAAATAAATAAATAAATAAATATCTAGGTCCAAGGGTTTGGGCTGGGCGTTGATGAGTCAGTCAGTCAGGACTTTTCTTTTTATTTAATACTTAGATTCATTATGAATTAAAATCTCCTAAGGGCTGATTTTTCAATCGTCAGATACATTTTATCTGGGGAATAAATTCGACGTTTTGACAGCTTTTGTATAGGAAAGATGTCAAACAGTCATATTTATTCCTTAGATAAAAGTTATCCGACGGTTGAAAAATCGGCCCTTAATTGTTTATAAGATGTTATCCAATGGCAGAATTCGTTCACGAAAACTGACAAAATCATTGATTTTGTTGTCAAACAATTTGACAGTTTTTGTAAACAGAAACTGTTTGAACGAACGGTTTAGCTTCAGTTCGGTTGCGATTGATCAACGTTTCTGTTAGTTGGCCTCTGGTTCCGCATTGTTTTATAACGCTTAAGTGCACTTGTGCGCTACGTTCGATTCGAATTCGAGAAAAAACCGACTTAAAAACAGCTGAAAAGAGTAAAATGGATTAAAAATGAGCTGATCTCGCATTGCTTTCCGTACAATGAAAATTCAGCTTATACAGGAAATGTATAAGAAAAAAAGAAAGAAAAAAAAAAGCATTTTGTTCTCACGCCCGCACGGACGCACACGCATAGGTAGGTAGGTACTAGGTACCTACTTAAAAATAAAACATGAGATCGCTTAAAACTAATGTAAACTGTATTTAAATAAACAAAAAATAACTTAAATTTAAAAATATAATTGCCTGGTAGCCCAAACACACAAAAGGTAAAAAAAAATTTAATGTAGTCGAATGGTATATTTTATTTTATTATTCATTTTATTCATTCGGGAAAACAAACAGTATACACATTAGACATTACAAAAAATAAAGATATAAGTACAGTGTTAAACAAATGTGCAACCAACAACGTTCCCACAGATCAAAGTATACCTAGTCTTTCTATCTCACGAAGGCGGCTGTTGTAACTTATTTGTAATTTATGTGTCTTTGACTTATGGTTCAAATTTTAATAATTCACACGTTTTCTTCAGATATTCATACCTCTACCTATTCTTCCCTGTGCCAGGGTGGGGCAAGCGTCCCATCCGCCCCCTGCTCATGCTGCTCGTCATAAGCTGGTTTCCCACGGTGCGTGGTAGTGCGTACCGGCTGTGCGCGGTATCATGCGTAAAATCACGCACCGTGGGAAGCCACATTATGAGGGTGTGTGATGTGGATACGGGGCACCGCTCCACACGCGTCCGCGTTACCACGGACATTTCTTCCCACGGTGCGTCGGTGCGAGCTCGTGTGTCGCGGTGCACGCTATCACGCACGCACCGTGGGAAGCCGGTATAATGCTTCCCACGGTGCGTGATATGAGAAGAGACTCGTCCGTGGTAACGCGGACGCGTGCGGAACGGTACGCCGTATCTGCCGCGAGTCGGTAACTTCAAAGTTGCGGTGCAAGTTCTCTTTCGCTTGGTATTTTGGAATGAAAAAATAAAGTCCCCGTCGCGAGAAGCTATAAATTTTGTAAACACACATTCAGGGGTTCGCAACCTTTGGAACAAATAAAAAAAACAGTTTTGTAATGATTTTTATATAATGGTTTTTATTTTATTTATATAATACTAAATAATAATCTACGAAAACAACACAAACAAACTGAAACGCATTCAAAACTCAAATGACAGCATTGACAGCGTCAGTGTGAACTTACTTCAAAATGGCGGGCCAAATGTTGACGTTCCATGAGTCAGACACGTTCCGGTACCACAAAACATTAGACGATAGCGCTTTATATCGCTAAAATATAACCCGACTAAGTGAAATTGCTCGTTAGTTTCGTATTACACATATGTAACTTTGAGTTGATTGAATTTGGGATTATTTGTTGTTGATTGAATTGTCGCTACGTAACTTTGTAGAAGTTCTTTATTTACAAAATTTATAGCTTCTCGTGACGGGGACTTTAGCTTTTAATCACGCACCCTCATAATGTGGCTTCCCACGGTGCGTGATTTTACGAATGATACCACGCACAGCCTGTGCGCGCTACCACGCACCGTGGGAAGCTAGCTTTAGCGTCAATCATTCTTGTTTTATTACCTATCCTCTTTTCTCTACAGCGATTTAATCAAATCAATAATTGATAATATGGGTACTACTCCCGAAACTGCAATGAAAACCACGCACCATAAGGTTGGAGATCACGCCCACACCACCACTACGCATGCGCCGCATGAGAAACATGTACACCAGGTATGGAAAGCATCTTCAATCTTCATCTTCTTCTATCGTGTCGGCATGAGCTTATACGAGAATAGGTCATGCCGTGGTGAAAAGATTAGCCAGTCAGCAAGGTTGGTAGCGAGGCTGACTGCCCAGGGTGCACCGGACGTACTGAAGTATCGTCACTCGTGGAGGCTCTGTCCATGCACCTTATATATCATTAGGGTTGCCATCCGGCCGGGTTTCCCCGGATTTGTCCTAGTTTAGAGGGCATCCGGGGAGCGTCCGGGCGGGGCTTTTGTAGTCCGGGTTTAAAAATTTAAAGTCTTGGCCCGCCCGCGACACGCACTGTGCCCGATCGCCGCGATCAACCGACGAACCGACTCCCTAAATAACTGTTTTTTATTACACTGACCATGTTTAAAAAAACTTGTTGACATGTTCGGGTTCTGGGCTCTAGAATCCGGGGTTTTCACGCGTCTCGTCCTGGTTGCCCAATTTTAGAGATGGCAACCCTATATATCATGCCCACAGCACCCCACCATATATCATGGTGAATAAGCCGGTCAGCGAGGTTGGCAGGAGTGACAGACCACGGAGGGAGCGGAGAGGGGGACCCGTCGCCCGACCAGTAGCAGGGAGTCTACTCCCTAAGCACGAAGTCCGTGGTTTCGGCCTTAGTTACGAGCGTTTCCATGTCACCTACGGACATACAATTATTTCGAAAGCCCGAACTGAGAATGAATGACAACACGATTTGACAGTTGTCCCTATTACCGATGTGTTTTTGCCCGTCCGAAAAGTTGATCTTGACACTTGTTTTGTTCACTCCTACGTTTCGGGCTACTTTCGAACGTGCGGTGCACCGTACACGGCACCGTGCTGCGGCACGACGCCGCGCCGTCTCCCGGTAGCGGCGCCGGCGCCGTGCCGTTACACGGTGGCCGGTGCCGTACCGTAGACATGTGTCTATGGCCTAAGTATCGTCACTCGTGGAGGCTCTTTTCATGCACCTCAACTTACGGTGAAAAGGGTATAATAAAGTACTAATAAATTGTTATTTTTCTTTTAGCATTAACATGTCTGTTATATTTTTTTTAAGGAATCTCTGGACTCCCCTACTATGGCGCCGCCGTCTGATTAGTGTATAATTATGGAAACTGAACTGACGATTGAGGCGTTCCGATTCAGGATTCAAACGCTTAGCTTGAAGAGCTTCTAAAGTTAGAATAGTGTGTAGTAGGTACTGTTTTTTTTCATATGAGTAAATGTGACTTTTCAATCGTTTTTTATTTGTATTAAAAATAACAGCCAAAATACCTTAACCCTTAATAAGGTTTTAAGAAAAAGTAAATAAACAATTTGGCATTTTTTATGAATGATGAAAAATAAGAAAAAACAAGTTTTATATGTTTTTATCTTCTATTTAGGAACATAGTTAAAATGTTTCATATTGCCAGATTTTATAAAATAAAAATATAACAAGAAGGTTTTCGCGACATCTTCCAAAAAAGTTGGTGGGAAATATTTTATATTCCCTTTGCCTTAAGTTAAGTTAAGCGGGATATTACACTATCTTAAAGAGTGTAAAAAGACCCATCACATAGCCGAAATCTACGCACTCTGTACATCAAACTAAACTACATTGACCAAAAATAATTGCTGGGAAACGACATTTTTTTTGGCATAAAAAACCCTTTTTTTCTTGTAGCGCGCAATGTGTGGTTGTGGCGATGCCGCGCGTTTGCATGCGTGCAGCGGCCACACAGCTGAGCCAAGGCGGTCGTGTGCGTTTCATATTCGTTGCGTTTTTGTAACTTCAAATGCGTAATTTGTGAGGAAAAATTTTGAGAAGGTTGTTTGGATGAAAGTTTAGTATTATCACTTAGAATACGTTTTCGGAAAAAAACTAAAAAAAATTATGTATACTTTGACCTTCAATATCTCCAAAACCAATGGTTTCCCAGGTATGGTCTGGTAGAAAAAAAATGATCCCAATGACGGGTAGAATGGTTTTCGTTATCGTTAAGGGTCTTTTTACACCCGATATATCTATGATATTGATCATAGATGTATGAGTTATAGATATAATTATGACAATGTGATATATCATGATTGATATGTCATCAATCATTTTGTCGTACAAAGACATGACACGAAGAGGTCATATAAGGGATATAATCCTATACAGGGTGCTAACGAATTCGTGTACTTAATTCCTTAAAACCACATGATCTACTACTGGTGTAGATTGGCCCCGCACGGGATTTACCTTGATTAAGAATACAATTTTTTTTTTTTTTTTTTCAGGCGATAGTGTTAAATGGTCTTATCTAAACCATCAAATAAGGATTCAATAAAAAAAAAAGAATTTTTTTTTTTGCAAGAACTATATTTTTTAAGAGTGAACATTTCGATGCCACGCATAAATTAATGAAAGCACGGCGACGCGGCTGGCGGTGTCCCACGTCCTGTACCGACCAAATTTGGTACGTGGATTTAAACAATATGAAATAAGTGTACGGATGCGTACCTTCGCGTACCTTGATTTGCAAAAGCGTACCTCTTACCATTTACGTGAAAATGCCAATTTAATTTGGCGCGTACAGAACGAGCACGTTCTGTACGGACCATACGATTTAATGATGATTGGTCTTTTGTTATGATATAAAACGGATGTACCTAGGATGTACTCCACATAACTGCAATCGATATTTAATAACTATTTATAAAATGTATTCAAATATGCATTTGAAGTTGGCGCGTACAGCAGTGCTATTCTCTAAGGATACAGCCTTGCGTGCAGCGCTGCCGCAACGACGAAACAACAGTTTGGTATTCACTAGGCTGCGAATAACTACACTAGCGCTCAAGGCTGTGACGGCCGTGAGTTAGAACTACTCGACGGCGAGCTTATTGACAGCTCTTCATACATTTTGGTAAATTTGGTATTCCCTTACAAAAAACAGCCTCGACGACGCTTACAGCCTCGCCCACAGCCTCGATTTTATCTGTCAAATCCAAAAGCTACAATATTTGTGCGTAACTCCTTGAATTTAATGACAAAAATAATTTAAACTGTACTAAATATTATTTGAACTGTTTCGATTCTTTTATATAATTGTAAAAATGGCAGCTCGGTTAAGTATAAAGCTTTATTTATTAGAAGAAGCTAAGAAAAGTGATGATTTAAAGAAAGCCCAACAGGCGAGACAATTAAGAAAGTTTAAAACAATATCCCGTGATGTAGAGTTTATCCATAACTATAGGCTGTAAGAGGACTTAATTAATATACGGGAAGATGATTTAACTCCATAAATGCGTCCGCGACTTCGTTCGAGTGGTTTAACTAAGAGGCTAAAGGTTTGTTTACCTACAGATAGGTTTCTTTATTAATAAATGAGATATAATGGACCACACATCAACAAAAGCCTACTAAATACGTGATGTTTCAGATATTATGCACTCTTATCTTTTTTGGCTAATGGAAGTTACCAAAAAATCATTGGCAAGAATGTAGATACGGTACATATGTATCTCAGCCTTCTGCCTCTAGGGCAATCCACGAAGTTGTTGATGCTCTGAATAATAAAAACATAATTAGTAAATATATTAGATTTCCACAAAACCACAATGATCGACAAGTGCTAAAGTCAAGGTAAGTACCTAAAGTATCAAAATTAATTTTCTTGTTATTCTCTATAATCTTGTAAAACATGATCGTTTGAATTTTCAATGCTGATTACAGGTTTTATGAGAAATTCAACATTCCAGGGGTGCTAGGTTGCGTTGATGGCACCCTGATTTCCATGATACGTCCTAAGCAACATGAGGAGAGATATTATTGCCGAAAAGGCTATCATGCCAGAAACGTTTTAATTGTAAGTTGTTGGTCTTTCTTAATTATATTAATATAGGTAGGTATTATAGAATCCATACTATATTATTACACTTATTTCAGATTAATGATGCTGATCTGAACATCTTGCATGTGGATGTGACTTTTGGGGGAGCAACACATAATAGTTATGTTTTTTCAAACACTAGGTTATAGGAGCATTTGGATAATCTAAATAATAATGGAGAAATAGTATACTTGGTAAGTTATTAATTATAATACAATGATAACTTAATCACTAGTCAGGTGTGCACTTAATTTAGCTTCATTCATTGATTTCAGGTGACTCAGGATATCCTCAAAGGCCTTATTTAATGACTCCGTTTAGTAATCCAGAACTTCAGACTCCAGAGAGCCATTACAATAAATTGCACAGCAGTGCATTGAACAGTGTGGAGAGGACTATTGGAATACTGAAAGTGCGGTTCAGATGTTAATTAGTTCACAGGATGTTGCACTATGATCCTATAATGGTGGGAAAAATAGTAATAGCTTGCTGTGTTTTACACAACATGTGTAATCAAGCCGGGCTACCAGCTCCTCAGTTAGACCAATGTGACTTGGATGAAGAATCTGGGTTACTTGGGACCCTGACACAGCAAGCTGCAACACAGGATAAGTTAGTAAGTGGGTAGGTAAGTAGGCGAGATTTAGTTAATCAATTATGGAGAGCATGTCTTATCTAATTATGGTTTTCTTTCTTTTCAGAAGTGGAAATCATGTTTAGATAGGATATAGGTACTCACCATAATTGATTGGACAATACACACTAAATATGCATTTATTTTTATTTTTAATGAAAGTAATTAGTAAATGTTAATGTATACTTATGTGCATAGACTAATCAGTATTAACTTCTTTAGTTAAACAATTAGGTAATGTCTTTAAGGTGTCAAATAAATGTTTGTTGTGATTGTAAATTACTTTTATGTGTTTATGGATTATTACCTTTTGCTGTGTATAGACTCAATTAATTTAGGTATTCACTTAGTCATTCTAGTCACACAGGAACTTAGTAATTCTAGTCTATTTTGAATAAATGAGTTTTTAAGTTATGAAGTTTTTTTTTTTAAGTATGTTATGAAAAATAATTAAGACTTCCTAATGTATTTGTACCATTGTCACAATTTTTAGTAAATTTTAAATGTGTACGAAGAATGGGGCATGATACATTAAATAGGGACATAATATGCTTTCTTTTTTATTTACATTATAAAATAAACTAAAAATAATTAAACTCAAATCAAAATCAACTTTTTATTTCATATAAACAATTACAGGCGCTTATGAAAAGTCGAATTTAGGTGCATGGTTCCAATTAGTCGTTTCCTATGGAGAAGAGCCGCCAAGAAACTACATGGTTAGGTGCTACTTTTAAAATCAATATCTTTAATAATTTGAGTAAATACATTTATGATTTGGCAAAGTTATGAGAGACCAGTGTAGACTCGAAGTTTTGAAGTGCAGGAATCACACAAAAAAAATAATTATGTAAAATAATAAGTTAGAAATTTATATAAGTAAGTACCTAATTACCTATCCAGGCATCTAGCAAGTCTACAAAAATCTCACATTTACAAAAGGTAAAGGATGCTAAACTATATAAAACAACTGACATACCTAGTTAGTTATTATCAAAACACATACCAAACAAAATCACTATAACAAGATGAAGATATCTTGAGGAAAACGATAGAAAAAAAAAGAAGAAAGCTAACCGTAATTAGGTTAGGGAATAGACATTGTTAATGAGGTTCCAGGGTAGCCACATGTGGAGAAGGATTTAAAGCTAAACTCCATCTCTATTGTCAATGTAGTGTTTAGTCTTGTAATATGCTTTTTGAACGGGCATTCAACTCCCCCGTCTGATGGATGCATTATGCATACCTTTCCTGAAAGAACCTTAACCATGACTCATTTATTCCCTTGATAAGTTCCAACATCTTCTGCTGATTTTTAAGAATGAGTCTTTGGTTATCCAAATGCCTCTCTTCAATGGACAACAACCGTTCAGTCAGGCTTGCCATTTGTGACTGCCTTTGTGAAGGTGGTGAGCGCTGAATCAGATGGCGTCGTGTCGTTACCAAACGACGCCTACGGGGTGCTGTGAACATATAAAATGCAACAAATTACCAACTATTAGAGATAAAAAAATTGGTATGAAGGCAATATTTATAACAGTAAGTATAACGTCGTATAGTAGGTATAGCATGTTGATTGTAAATATGGGCTACTGTTATTTGTGTTACTTGTTTGTGTGAAAAAATCTACAGAAAAACCAGCAAGTTGGTCCAAAATGGGAATCTATTACTTAATGATGTACCCAGCGCTTCTTACACTAATCCAATAAATAAGTTAATCTTACATGAAGTGGCAATTGGGGCATTCCTCCTATGAGGCACTGCAGGTGGTGATCTAGCCTCAAACTGTAATACAAAAAATAAGTTGGTTAATTGCGCATAGGATGGGACCGCACTTCTTGGCATGTTTAAAATACACTATGTTACGTTACAACAATAAAATATTACTATAAAATAATACATAAATAGGTAATTTACTTAATAATTCGTGGACCACAACAATATTCGGACACATTAACAGTGGTAATAACAGTGAAATTATCATAATACTTACATTTCTGTTTATTTATCCTTTTAGTCACAGAACTATGTTCAAAACAATCGCTGATACAACTAATTAATTATCGTAAGAGTATCCAAAAGTTTTCAAACTCTAAACTCAAGTGGTTTTGTTTACAAAAAATATGGTCGGATGTGACAGCCGCGTCGCGTTACTTATTTACGAAATAGGCAAATGAATCGTCATTCAGCCTTAAAATTTAATAATAAAAATGCAGTAAACTCTTATTATGATTAAATTCGTTTGTAGTTTTACTCTATTCCTTAAAATACTTAAAAATTGACCTTTAATATATATTTTAAACCTATAAAACTCTCAGTCGAGATTGATCGATTATGATTTAAAGAAATTTGTTTCAAGCTCTAATTCGACCACGAAACAGCGACGAGAGGTTACAGCCTAGAGTTCGTCGACGACCTTAACCGCACTAGTGAATACCGTTTGAATCAGCGCTGCGCGCTCGGTCGATCTCTAGGCTGTTTCGTCCACGAGCTCGTCGACGAGTACAGCCAAGAAATTGTCTCTTAGAGAATAGCATAGCTGGACGAGTTTCGGGTACAAAGCAAACCACGTGATACATAACAGAAATTGAGATGGAGGCTGTATGTACCTTTAATGTACTCCCCGAATCGTAACTTTTCATGCCTGATAAATGTATGATATCAGATATAAATAATAACTTATATTTTTCTTTTACATACAGACTTATAAAAGTCGCAGAAGTGACATCTCATAAAAAAGATGGCGAGATTTCAAGTTATTTGGAACTCAGTCTTTTCGATAGCGTGCATTATAGAAAATAATTAATAGCTGTAGAATGAAATAAGATTAAAAAAAAAAAATAGTGGACTTGTAAAAGTTGGTAGAAAAAAGATATGAGAGGTTATATTATTTATTACATCTATAATTTAGTAATGAAACAAAATAAAATGTTATAAAAATATCATAAGAGACGAGGTACAAAAAAAAAAAAGAAAATGAATGATCATAAAAAGAAATAAAACCCCCACTTTTATTTTTAAAATGCAAATCTCGCAGTTTTTAAAACGAAAATAAAAAATATTGCTCAACAGGTATAGTTATTAAATATCGATTGCAGTTATGTGGAGTACATCCTAGGTACATCCGTTTTATATCATAACAAAAGACCAATCATCATTAAATCGTATGGTCCGTACAGAACGTGCTCGTTCTGTACGCGCCAAATTAAATTGGCATTTTCACGTAAATGGTAAGAGGTACGCTTTTGCAAATCAAGGTACGCGAAGGTACGCATCCGTACACTTATTTCATATTGTTTAAATCCACGTACCAAATTTGGTCGGTACAGGACGTGGGACACCCAGTAGATCACGCGGTTTGAAGGAATTACACGAATTCGGTTACAGCCTGTATATTGTCTTTGCCTTGATATGGGTTAAAACGGCCATAATCTCAAAACGCGTTTATCGTCGATGCTCGCTTTCTGCTTAGCTACGCTCAATTATTCAACTGTACGACGTGACAACCTACACAGTTTTGATACTTATGATTGAAGGCCTTACGTAAACCCACATAATGAACAAGATTGAAAGTAATGGGACCAAGAACGTTGACTTGTTTGCATGTAGGCGCGGTGACATCATTGCGCGCCATATTAGGAGATGACGGAGTAAAAATATTCGTAACGCTATGTCTCAAGCCGTACATGGCCGTAGTTGCGGTTGGTATGAGCAAAATAACTTATTTTGATGACTATGTAAATATTCTGAGAGTTGGATTTCGATGACAGCATAGTTCGAACTCTATTTGAAGATTTTTTATTTTGTATTTACAGTATGCCTGCATTTTTGGATTATTCCGATTTGTCCCCCTGATCTGTCCCCTCGTCGGTAACAGGGGAACAGATCGAAACTAATTATTTCTATTTGTCCCCCTAAAGAACAGCAGGGGACAGACCAGAAATAATTCGTTCTATCTGTCCGTTTGTCTTGGTGACAGGGGAACAGATCGATTTTTATATTCCTGATTGGCCTCCCGAAGGGAACTGATCAGGGGGATAGATCGGAATATTCCACATTTTCTAAATAAACATAAAGGTTAGTCAGAAAGGGGGTACTAATCCGCAGGCCACTTAAAGTATCACTGACACTGATGACGGTTTTAAAGCAAGAATTAATATTTCAAAATTTTATAATTTTTATTTCTATGCGAAATGATTTATATTTTAGTTTTTTCCAAAATGCTTTATCCTCGCTTTAGTTACGAATTTAGAAAATGGAGCTTAAAATGCGTGACCCTAAATATGTTCTAAAATATAAACACAGCTGATCGTCTAAGAATACCTGGATAGATTTTAGAGTATTTTTTTCACGTTTTTTATGAAATCTTTGAACAGCTATTTCTCTTAAACTATTGACTTTTAGGGAAAGTTGTGGAACAAAAGTTATTCATTATTATGGGTACTTTAATATCCTTTCGGATTAGTAGGTACCCCCTTTCCGACTAGCCTTGTATAAACTCACGCCTTTTTCCCCTTACATACTCCTTTCGCTTCGTCCACGGTCATACATCTTGTCATACACGCACGGCGGCTGAGAGTACTACCACAGTTTAAGAATCATTGTTAAACTGTGGTACTACGCACCTGTCCTTTTTGAAGAACATCACCAATAACATCGATGTATGTCCTTCTAGGGCGTCCTCTACTGGCGTTTCCACTGACATCCGCCTTAAAAATTATTTTTGTTAATCGCCGTTCACTCATTCTTTCAACATGACCATTGCTTCGTGGACCAAACCACTAAGCATACTTCTTTCAATTTTTGTCACTACTTACATCATCTTAGATTTTCTATGTTAATTGGTTAGCTAGTTAAACGTTTCTTGTTTGTTTTACTAAGGGCCGATTTTTCAATCGTTAGATTTTTATCCAAGGAATAATTAGTATGATAGTTTGACATTTTTTCTATACAAAAGCTGTTAAAACGCCAAAATTATATTAAAAGTTATCTGACGATTGAAAAATCAGCCCTTAACAAAATAGGAAAACTTCAATCAAATATATAGAATAATTCACAAGTGAATAAACTTAAACTTAACGCCTGTATTCCCTGAAGAATGAGGCAGAGATGTATTTCACCCTCATTCCGCCATTATGTTTAAGTCCCATGTAATAAAACGGTGAGCCTATTGCCATCAACTAGACACAAATCCAGACTCTGGGCTGCTACTGAGAAATTACACACGGAAAAACCCAATAACACTTTGTCCGGCCTGGGGATCGAACCCAAGACCTCACGCTCAGCAGTCGCGCTTGGGACCGCTACACCAACGAGCCCGTCATTATGAATACAATAAGAATATGTAATAGGCGCCAGCAATTTACAATGGAATTCTCTGAACCACACATGGATTAAATTATTCCAATGATTCAGTTCGGTCAGCGAAATGCGTAGGTACACAATTCGTTCAATTACAATACGGCCGACGTATTCTTGGCGAGTCTGAAGTTAGCTGATTAGCTGCGCAGTACACAATTTCGTTTCTAAAAGATTCATTGCGCAGCCAAACAACTAACTTCAGACTCGCCAAGATACGTCGCCCGTATTGTAACTTCTTGAACGGGCACGTTGGCATATGGAGTGTCCGTTGCATTGAGGTAGAACTACATGGACCTCGGGTCAACGCTCAAAAATGTCCGAAACCGAATCGAATGAAGACTAAGGGTCAGCTCACACCGAGACGCGACGCGACGCGACGCTGCGCGCATACTTTAAAAGAGCGACTCAAAATATAACTTTATTTTCTACACGAAAAGATACACATTTCATTGTGAGAATTCAGAATACGTTGCACCACGCAGCGCTGCGCCTCGTGACGCCTCGCGGCGTAGCGCGATGCATCGCGACGTAGCGGTATGCGCGGCGTGCAAGAGCGGCGCTGCGCCTCTCAAGGCCGCGCGACGCCGCGATGCGCCGCGAGGCGCAGTCGTGGCAACTTGTCTGTACTATTTCCGTCCAGACTTCGTGTTGAGTTGATGCAGTTCGGTCGAGTGCTCGAGTGAAATTATAATGATAGACTGGGATCTTGTAATAATCAGACTTCTTGCAGAAGAGGCAAAGCAAGAAGAATACAAAAATAAAATTAAAAGGAAGACATCACACAGGAGTAGGTATTTGGGTGCATAATTTATAGAGAAATAGAAGAATTCATGGTGAATTTGAGGGTGGACGCGGGCCGAGGCGGAAGCACGTGGCGAATGTAGACACATTCTGCTGCGCCGCGCGGCGTCTCGCTGCGCAGCGAGGCGTCGTGTTGCCGAAGATTTTACGATGCGCCTCGCGACGTTGCGATGCGTATCGCGGCGGCGCGCGGCGCAGCGCGAAATCACGGGCTTCTTCCAGTATCGTCGCGTCGCGTCGCGTCTCGGTGTGAGCTGACCCTAAACCGTAGACTAATTTACGTGAATGGATGCAGTCAAATCTTCATATGGCGAAAAATGGTTAAGCTAAATTAGGCATTGTGATGACGACATGATTTAAATTAGTTTGTTGGTATTTGTAAGTTTAAATGGCGGTGTGTCTTGGCGCGTTCTGGTGGTGTATGTAAACTCAGGATACTTTTTTTGTGAATTTTGCACTAGACCTTTGGTCCATGGGTTTCTGTTTCTACGTCAATGTTCCCTTGTCCTTTTGCCATAAAAGGTGTTAGATACTGTATACTTAATATTATAAGTGATAAACTACAGATAGGTACATACTAGCATATTACTTACACAAATTCCAAGGTGCCAACCCTGCCCCACTAATTAAATTTGGTGGGGCAGATTCCACTCCAAAATTTTAGGCATTCCACTTTGCCCCACCAGTGGGGCGGCTTGGTGGGGCAAAGTGGAATAATTCACTTACTTACTTATCAAATCTGTTTGACTGTGGAATCTCAAATTCATTTCGTTTCTCATAAGGAAGCTGACGCGACGAGAGGAATCTATTTCGGATGAACGTAAGGTTAGGGTTCGATGAACCAAAAAGTTAATTTTAAACTCCGCTGGCGTCTGCGTCTGCATTCGTTTTTCGTGCTTTTATTAGTTCAACATCCTTATAACGGATAAAATAGAACTTTTGTAAGTATGATGAAGAAATCGTTTTCTGTTGTGAATAATGTTTTTTGTGACTAAACAATAGTTCATATTTATGATTAGTTACGGTTTATTCACGTGCATTTTTTGGGATTGCCCGACTAGTTAGTAACGAAACGATAGTTACCTAATTCTTACATAACATAACATCATGCCTATATTCCCCGAAGGGGATGGGCAGAGGTGTATAGTTATAATACACCCTCATTTCGCCGTTATGTTTAAGTCCCATGTAATAGGGGGCGAGCCTATTGCCATCACCCGGCGCAGGTTCACACAAGACTCCGGGCTGCTACTGAGAAATACCATAAGAAAAAACCCAATAACTCTTTGCCCGACCTGGGGATAGAACGCAGGACCTCACTTTCAGCAGTCGCGCTTGCGGCCACTAGGCCAACAAGGCAGTCACTACGTCATTTTTTCTTATAATTTTGCAAGTGTTCATCTCAGACCAAGAAATTATCTTCTGAGGTGTCCACAGACTCCTTACTGGACCCAGACATTTAATGATATCATGCGCAGAAAACCCTGTTAGCGATATACATGTTTAGGATAAATTTTCAAATATTTTTAAAAATCAAAACATCGATATTATAGATATTTTACAGTATTTGATGATGTCGTTTACGTTTTTTCTTACGGCTATAAATAACGAAATGACCGAGCTGTCAGGACTTATCTTTCGTTGAACAGTGTATACCTAGTTATGAATGATACAATCGGATTCAGTTTCAGATATTTGAAACTTGTAGAAAACATGATAGTCTTGGAGCCATGGGATATGGGACAGAAACACGATATCGTACTACGTATGAGACTGACCGGAAGTATCTTGATATAGGTAGTACGAAATTAATTTCAAACTGCGTACAGTATCAAATTTATGCTAGACTACGCTATAGGGAAAATATAGGTAAAAACAAGGTTCAAAACTAGGTCTAGCTAACTTCAGACTAGATTAGAATTATTTAGTTCTTATTGAATGTCAATGTTAGAAAAAACAATATCCAACAACGCCTGCCCTTCATCGCTTCCTAGTGTTTATGGTGGGAAGAAGAGATGGCGCAATAAACACAGAGCAACAGAGCTCTGTTTGTCAAGTAAAAACCCCATAGGTAATTTCACGTTGTGCAGAAGTTTGACAGTCCTTAGCATCAAGACAATGGCATAGCCTGTCCTCGACGGGCCCTGTATCAAAATTCGCCGTCGTCGTAGTCGGAGGGGCCTTTTATACGACTGCGGCGAAACCCAAATGGAGGGTAAATATTTTTCACAAAAGAAATTAAAACGCTTGCATTGAGTAAAATACATATTATTTATCTAATTACTTATACTTATAAGTACACACAGTACTTACAATTAATGCTCCTTGGAGCCAAGTTAGCCAAACAGTTCAAATAAGTATACAGGGTGTTAACGAATTCGTGTAATTCCTTCAAACCGCGTGATCTACTGGTGACACTGATTGACCCTGCATGTTTTTTTTACAGAATCAACAAAAAAAAAAGTTTTCAAAAAATGGACCATGGTATACTGTATCTGAGTAATTTTAGCGTCCCAAGTTAACTGACATCATGGAGCGATATCGCGCTAGTCGTGCCCGTCAGCTGTGTCGCCGTGCCTTCATTCATTCATGCCTGGCATCGAAATTTTCTATTAAGTACGTAAAAACAATGTTTGGGAAAAATAAGTTTATTTTTAATCAATCTAAATCCCGTGCGGGGTTAATCAACCATTAATAGATCATGTGGTTTGAAGGAATTACACAAATTCGTTTACACCCTGTATACATTATGTACTTTTCTCCCCTTTTTTTCTTTTATTATTATGGATGGACTGAAAAATCAGCCCTAAATTAGAGAAATTCCTACATACTGCGTTCACTCATCCATTTGCCACGTGTAGAAATGATGGCAACATTCCAAGATTGTTTATTGTATCTATCGAGCTATGGAAATAGTACGCACGTCTACTTATCAAGCCATACATTTCCAGTACGAGTTGGGGCGCTTATAACGCTGCGTTTGGTGAAACACATTTTGTTTCATACTTGTAATTATAACTGCAAGACTAAGTAGACTGCAATGCAGTCCCAATTGTAAACTACAGTCGAAACCGTTTATAACGACTACTCGAGACAACTCACACTTGTAACCGATATCTTTAAGATAATTAGAGTAGAGCTACACAATGCGGATTTAGTGCGAAGGGTGGAACTAGAGTGCGCGCAAGATAAGTCTGCGCGCGGCCGAAATTGGAACTAATCATGGTCCACCAAAGTGTGTGCAGTTTTATCAATTTTGATAGTAGAACTACCTGATTGTAGGAATATTTAACGGGAAAATTATGATTAGCGATAAAAAAGTTAAGCTTAAAAAGCGGTAATTTGAACTTTTGCGATCATGGCAACGTTTAGCAAGCCCTCAATCGCGCGCAGAGTTATCTTGCGCGCACTCTAGTCGTGCCAGCCGTTGTCAGCCTCGGTTGCTGGCGGTACCGCGCGCGCGATCTAACTTGCTGCGTGAGGCGCCGCTGACGAGCGCACTCCGCACTCTCAACCTCATTGCTGATGACATCGAATTATATATTCTGTTGCGCTTTGGGTGAATTTGAAAGAATTATTTAATTTTTAAGTGTGCTACAATATCGCATTGGGTCTAGCCTGTAAGGATATTTGTATGTTTGGAGTAAATAAATAAAAAAAAAGTAAATAAAAATCCAGTATAATTATGATACAATACGGTTTATTTCGTTGATAATAACAACACAATGTAACTGCACACTTGTCCATAAAAGCGACTGTTTTAATCGCTCTGTGGTTCAATGTGTCACTACTTAAGACACGCAACGCAAACTGAGGCACCGCGACGAAGATCAATTCTTATTTTTAGAGAAGATACACAATTAACAGAGATTTTATTTCTTAACTTAATAAAAAAATTATAGTACTATACGCGTCAAATAACTTTACCTCTCTGAAGTGAGGAACGGAACGCTGACATCCTGTTTCAAAGCAGCAAAGATATTTTACGTGTACCAAATACCAAATAACTTTGCCGGTTTGAAGTGAAGAACAGAACGCTGAAAGCCTGCTGGTTTCAGAGAGGTAAACTTATTTTACGCGCACTGTACCTAACGGTGTGTCATAAAATCTGTGGCTGGCGTGAATATGTTAACGTATCGATAGGTAGGTATACATGCTTTTTTTTCTATTTATTTATATGCTTCCCACGCTTATGGTTATATAGGAAAAAAAAATTACAACTCGATTTATGCATAGGTTCTAGAGCAACCTCAATATTTTTTTCCTATTTAAAACATGTATAACTAAATGTCAACATATTCACGCCAGTCACGGAAAATAAGCGTTCAACAAAATGCTACTTCGATGGCTAGAAGTACGTATTTCCTTTTCAATTTACATATTAAGAAAGATTCATCTTAAATTACCACTACTAATCTCTTCCACAGATTTAAGAAAAACTACAAAAAAGCACAGATATCTGAGTTTGCGTCGGGTGTCTTCATTACAAAAATACTGAACAATTTCACACACAAACATAATATTACAGATGTAATACATTACATGTAATTCATCGAGGTATAAGCTTTGTATCGTTATTGATAAATACATTAATTTCAAAAAAGGGGTTGATTAGGCAATTATAAGTTTAAATATAAGGTCTATCTATTCATACACGAAATATTTTAAGGGATACATCTATAGGTGGTAAAGAAACCATATAAATTAAAAAAAGAAAAATTAAGTACATTTTTTTTAAATTAAATAATTATTATTTACTTCATGCACGTATCAAATACTCGCTCATTACTATTTTCAACATCCATTACGCTAGTTTCTACGTAGTATTTATTGTCAATGAAGCGGGCATTTTTTTTTTCAAATTTATGCAGAATGTCTGAAGCAATAATTAATAATAATTATGTAAAATAATTTACATGTAAAAAAATTTTTTATTCACTAAACTTTGGCTTCTGGACCACCTATCCCTTAAAATATTTCGTGTATGAATAACCTTATATATTTCTACAAGAAAATGGTTCTGTAGTCAAACTTCTTGCCCAGCGACTTGAGATAGCTTATGCACAACAGTGGACTAAGATTAGCCCAGTAGAATAATGTCTAGGATTTAACAAATAATTTTAAATAGTGCAGAAAATATCGTTTTAATTGGCACTATGGCTGCAGACACACTGAGCGTATCTTGCGCGGCTCATGTTTCGTCGTACGCGTATACATCGCGCTACAAACAAAATCTCCTGCGCAGCCTCACCACGCGTATTTTACGTAGTTACGCCGAGCGTAATAGGACCTAGAAGTTTCGTGTCCGCGTATTATTACGTAAGATACGCGACGCAAGATACGTGACACAAGATACGCGACGCAAGATACGCGACGCAAGATATGCGAAGTGTATTTTGGCACTAAAAATTAAACCATTATTCTTAATAACCAAGTTCTGTGTTAAAATAACAATTGAAGTTATTGGCACGAGATAAAATCTATCTATTTCAACATATCTATCAATGACGACGTACAAAACTTTTGACACATCTATCTAGCTATAAAATAATATATTCACACTTTATATGGAAGCTTATTGTAACGGTATGAACTCAGAATTATCGTGAGAGGTGAGAAATACTTATTTAGCTTTATACTAAGTTTCTAGAGGGATCGACAGAGAGAATTGAGTACTACATGATTATCTAATTAGATTGAAAATTACGGATATACTATTTGTCTATTAAGGGCGTTTGTCTACAGCCGCCGTCACCGAGAACGAGATAACGTTGCCGAAGTAGCGATACCTACATTACTATGACCGCGTGTACACCGCACGTCCGTCATCCGAGCGCCGTCATCTCGGCCACCGAGATTGTGAGTAGTTCGGCGCTACCGCTAGAACTCGGCCCGAGATCGTGACGGGCCGAAATGCCGGCAATACAATACTCGTCTTCACTTGTCCACTACACCCGAGATAGCCGGCGCCGGTGCACGGATTTTTGTCATGTGTTGGGAATCACCGAGATCGGTTGCAGTGGACACACGATCGCCGATACATAGTACCGAACTCAATCCGAAATTATCTCGTTTCGCGGTGATTGTGGCGGTGAACAAAGGTTCGAATGCTCGAATAATGTCCGAAATACGACCACAAACAAGTGACGTACCTAATAACTTAGTGATTTCATCATTCTGCATCAATGATAAGGTTAACAAGCTAGGGTGTACCTAATGTCCTAGTGGAGAAGCAAATTCGACGCCCATTTAAAGACAGATTTTATTTGATAATTTCGTATCGCCTGGCGTCGCTTTGTTCCTCGTGTAGGACGAAGGGTTACGGTGTTTACTTACTAAAAGTCCTATAGTTATCTATAATAAAGGTCGGATCAGAATTTGCGCGAGAAGAATAGTTGCATGCCATAATTTAGAAATACGGCAACTTATACGACGCTATTTTTAGTATACACAAAAACCGAGACACCCCAAGATTTTCATCAGAACTGCCTGCATGTATGTTTCTTTTAAATGAATCTTCAAGTTACACATTCGTTTTTGTTGCATTAGGTACTATAATACAAAATGCATGATACCACGTAAGGGTTGTCTAATACACGGAAATATATCGAACTGAACGTTTCAAGCCTTAAGGTATCTATTCGGTCGACTGATAAACGTAGAAATCTATTGAATCCAAGAAGAAAGAAGTTTTCGAAAAAAAAAACTTTTTTTTAAAAACTGTACCAATCGATTCTCCAGGTGATTCTGAACAAACTAGTTTCAGGTGTATACTAAAAATAGACTTGTATCTACGTGATAATCCTAATTCATTACTATTTTAGTTTAAATTCTATTCTGGACACTAAATAGCATGTTGTTCACTAAAACATTCTCAAGAAAACACCATTACATTCTAAAATATATAATTAACTAGCTTTTGCCTGCGGCTTCGCTCGCGTTAATTTATAATAAAAATATATTTTTTTAACACTAAAATATAGCCTATAGCACTCAGGGATAACGTAGCTTCCTATTGGTGAAAGAATTTTTGAAATCGGATGAGTAGTTTCGGAGATTACCTCCTACATACAAACAAACAAACAAACAAACAAACAAATTCTACCTCTTTATAATATTAGTATAGATATAGCGCTAATTAAAAAATCTATATACATAATGTACATACATAATATTTCTAACAGCATAGTCCACTAGCGCATTTGTCAAGAAGTTAAAAATACTAATTTATTCTAGTTTACGATATACTTAGCAGTTCGAAAATACTAATAAACCTGGATATCTGCTGACCCCTCAGGATAATTCTGAGTCTATTATTATAAAGCTAAAACATATGGCTAAACTATTGACATTGCACGTTATGAAAAAGTTTAATATTGATGTTAAAATTAACACTAAGTTCAATCGGTAACAACTCACTGATTTGATTGTCTACGAGGCTTAATATTAAGGCTTTGTGGGGTAGGCTGTATTGCAAGGGCGGGGCAGAAGTCTTTACTTAACAGTTTTTTGAAAATCTAAAATCACTGAAAACCAAGGTGTAAACAAATAGGCCTGTTGACAGCATCAATAAATTGCAAATCTATTTAGTCCGCCAGTTTTGAAAAATAATGGACACATATTTTTACTTTCGTTGAATCTACGAATATTTAGAAAGATAAAACGCATCAAAACTCGAGAGACGTCAGAAGCAAGTAAAAATTGTACTTGCTTGTGACGTTTTGCCAATTTTAAAAATGTCGTATCTTCGTCAATTTTGGTTTACGTAACAAGAGAAAAAATACGGGTCAAATATTTTTTTGATAATCTAACTGATGGACTAATTAGATTTTTTCAGCCAAATTTAAATAGCGAGAAAATATTTGCATATTCTACATAATTATATTTGTTTCGAATAAGACATGTGAAACCTAACATAGGCTATGATTAATGTTCTAATTGTATTTTTAATTATTAAGCATTTTTATCTATTTGAGCAAAGCTGTAAAGTCTAGTATTTTTTATTATCTATTTCTGCCGCAATTTTAAGCCTCTCATAAACAAATAATTACAAAATCCGCTATGCTCCTTATCTATGGCTCAACACTTTATTATTATAACTAGCGTTATTTGTCGAATTTATCTTATTTAATAAACT
Source organism: Amphipyra tragopoginis (assembly GCA_905220435.1). Taxonomy (NCBI): domain Eukaryota; kingdom Metazoa; phylum Arthropoda; class Insecta; order Lepidoptera; family Noctuidae; genus Amphipyra; species Amphipyra tragopoginis. Next base: position 15,019,926 of record HG992017.1, on the reverse strand, counting down.
ATTTTGCTTTAGCGAGTGCCGCCTTGGTTTAGCTGCGTAAAATGTATCATGGTATAAATAATACTATATGTATACAAGGTGTAACATAAATAAACTTTTACTATGGGACCAAACCAGAAATCGAAAAAAAAAAATCTGCTGTTCCCTACATTTTGACGAGTTATGCAAACATAAATGTAGGGAACAGCAGATTTTTTTTTTCGCGATTTCAGGTTTGGTCCCATAGTAAAAGTTGTTCATAATGATGAGTACAGTGACCCCTTAAGAGGTTGTACCTTATTTATGTTACACCTTGTAAATACATATAGGGGGATATTACAGTATCATATATCTAGGATCATAGTGAGTCATAGAATGATAGTGTAATATAGAAATATGAATCATTTCTCCATTCTCAGATATGACTCTAGAAATGATCCCAGATATATATGATAGTGTAATATCCCCCTAAGAGGCTAACAACTGTGTGGATCGTACGCTCTGCGAGGGGTGAACGTTCGTTATATACACATCGAGACCATTCCGTGTCTCGTAAAGTACATTAAACCGTCGGTTCTGAATGTCATACGAATACCTATGACAGACGTTACGGGTAGTGGAAAAGCCCGAAAGTCTGACAACCGGTCTAAACTTAGGATATCGGCATTGCCCAGTAACTGGGTTGTGGAGGTCTGATGGTAGTCGCTCCGTGTAAAATACTGGTATTCAACCGCATCTGGGGGTCTACTCCTTAAGCACGAAGTCCGTGGTTTCGGCCTTAGTTACGAGCGTTTCCTACTCCCTATCACCTACGGACATACGATTATTTCGGGGCCCGAACTAAGAATGGATGACAACACGATTTGACAGTTGTCCCTACTACCGACGTGTTTTTGCCCGTCCGAAAAGTTGAACTTATGACACTTGTTTTGTTCACTCCTACGTTTCGGGCTACTTTCGGACGGGCGACTAACTTCGTTGACGGACTTAGGGAGTAGGTCTCTTGGTTAAACTGGAAATTGACCCCATACTTGAGAAAATATCATGTGCTTGTTATTTCATCTAATTCTTGTATTATTTATACAATGATACAATTATTCTATTTATTCATTGTACCTTAATTATCGTGCAAAACATCAAAGTTTTATTGACCGCATGAGATTTTCATATATTGCAATTAATAAAACAATTAATCTATTTAAATTAAAGTCAGTTATATACAAATTATATAAACTTATAAATTGACCGATTGTAAATAGGAATGCTCTGATGGGTCCTTTACAGAATGGTCCACGATGGTCAAACTAACGGCTTTACGAATTCAAGAGATCATTTGATGTCACGGAGAAGTTAGACATGGAGTGCTAAAGTGCAAGCGAACGTGTGAGTACTGGCTTTTGCAAAAACATTTCTTCATTTCTCCGTCGGCAAGAGTTATACCAGAATAGCTCACGCCGTACTGAAAAGATTAGCCAGTCAGCAAGGTTGATAGCGGGGCTGACGTACTTAAGAAACATGTTACAGTCGCTCGACAAATTTAACGTCGCTAATTAACAGTATGGTACCGTTTGGAGGTTTGTATGAATGACACACGTGCGCCTTGTCGAGCGCGAACTTTAATTATGTACTAGTCGAGCAATAAATCTACTAAATATCAAACATGTCAAGTACTGTCAAACACAAACATGGTGACTCGTTGGCATAAGCACACACACATTGAAGACAGATGTTGGAGGGGCGTGCCATGTTATTGTAGTTGATCTATACACGCTGTTTATTATGTATGTAATTACGGTTTACTCACGTGCATTTTCGGGATTGTCGAACGGTTTCGACTCGCGACCTCGCCGCGTGATCAGCTCATGATTAAGGGCCCCGTTTGGGTCCAAAACTAGTCGGTCAATCCCGAAAAATGCACGTGAGCAAACCGTAATTAATCATAAATATGAATGTGTCTCACGAAAGTTATAATACAAAAAAAAGTTATTATGGCAAAAGAACTCTGGGCTTATACGGAAACACATAGCATTCCATTTGTTTTCTACTCCATGTTACAGTATTACAGAATTATTACAGAATTCTTGATTAATTTTCGGTCGTCAAGTTTGACCACTATCAACCGTTGTGTAAGGCACCAAAATACAATTGAAAATAAAGATTTAAATTAATATGTCGTTTCTTTTTTTATAATAAAATTAATTTATTTTGTGTCAAGATGTTACACATATTTTATATACATATATGTTATTTTCATAAACAGTTTTTTTTTACATGGGCTCAAACTTTAGGCTATCACTCAGATTAAAAAGAAAAATCATACTACATTGCATTCAATCCACTATGACGCGCCCCACTCCTTGTAGTGTTCGGTAGTGGCGTGGTGCGTATGCACACATCTCTTATTATTATTTTGTATTTATGTGCACACATCTAACTATTGTGTGGTGATACAACTAACACAATAGCTATTTATAATGCACACCTTTGCACTGTAGTGATTTAGACAAAAAGTAGGCGCGTTTTCGTGGATTGAACGATCTGTGCATCATAGTAATACATTTTTTGGGTAATTTTGACGATCTCATCCCCCAAATATGAGAAACCAATTTTTTTTTCGATGGCTATCTTTGTAATCCGGGGAGTGTGGGATTTCACCGCACCAAAACCCCTCAAGTGGCCATCTTCAGGGCTCCGGAGACTAAGTAATGCTTCTGGAGCTCCTGCTGTGCTACGCCTCTAAGGCACGTCCGCGGAGAGACTTTCATCTCCCCTAAGGGGAACCTTTCATCCCCTATTTAACCCCCTGAGTGGGTAAATTTTCAAAAACGCTGGTTATTACTCACTTTTATTTATAAACACAAGCCTAAAAACTAATTTCTAACTTCAAAAATGTCAACAAACGAACTTTCATCTCTTATCCTCCTTACCCCCCAGGCGATGAATTTTTAAATATTCTTTCGTAGTGCTCACCTACGTTATATAAGGAACTCCTGTGTATCATTCTTCTAGACCGACCGGTTTAAGCTGTGCGTTGTCTGTCAGTCAGTTTTAGACTTTTATTGAGTAGAACAAGATTTAATAATAATATGTGTAACATCTCAACAGCAAATATTTCTATCTATAAAATTTTAAGCTAACTAACAATAACTTAATAGAAACTGGTCTATTACAATCTATTACTCCATACAATTCATGTTTTATACCTAGTTCATATAATTATCCGTTTGCTGCGCCCTCTGTGTACAGCTTCGAAGTGTTTGACGTCACTGAAAGAAAGATCATTGTTAAAATGTCATCATATTCAGTCCTCATCAAGCTGTCTCCCGCCCAACCCCCCGCCACAACACTCTGCACCTCTTGCTCCCCCTACTAGGGGTCGCCCTTAGTGCTGTTGTTGCAGGTAGTCATGATGTGACGTGTAGTATAAGTAGTTAGCTTAGGTTAAATATTTTACTTTTCCCCAATTGGCTGGAGACTCTTCAAGTCTCGCCAATAACTGCCCGGTTACTTAGAAACAGTCCGCAAATACCATTTACAAGCACTCCAATACAGAAGTAGTAGAATACAGTATATTGATTGGCACCGAACTTCCTGAGGGATATATTTGGGCCGCCAGACGGACCGTATAGGTCAGGGATGCACAGACTTATTAGGACTTGGGGCCACTCGAGCGGACTATGAGCTTGTAGCGACATAGAATACTCATCACTTTACCTTACCTTACCTTACCATGAATACCGTACCTTACCATGAACACCGTACCATACACCAATACCAGTACCTGCACCGTTACCACGTTTTGAGGAGCCTCTCAGAGACAGTGAGAGAAACCGCCTTGAGAAAGACGACACGTTCAGGCGTCTACCGCAAAGAAACAAGAACAGCAAGAGACAAGACGTCGTCTTGATAAAGACGCTTCCGCGCCAGCGACGCAACGTAATATCGACGCGGCCAACATCGATATCACACCACGCCGCCGCACGCGTCAGTTCGCTCTGATAAGAGCGTTTGGTAATGAGGCAAGCCACGCAGCACAGCACATGCACATCTTCTATGATCACGACAGCATGCACACTGGACAGCAGAGAGGATCACCTATCTTCACTCGACATCGGCGCTCGGCGGAATGCGTGCGAAGGACGCGTGTCAACTCGTATTTATAAGCTCGGTGCAGGTGTTCAACTTCGTCCCGCGCCCGCACCCCGCGGGGCGTGGCGCGCCGTTTGTTAGAATATGATTGGTGTAAATATTTGTAATATAGTTAAGCTAAGTTATAATTGTAAGACAAAATTTGTAAATATAAATAAGGCATTTTGGGAATATATACATATATACATTCGATCGTTCGCATTTCTGACCTCGTTATCATAGTTTTATTTACGACGAGCAACCCTCATTCCTCCAAAAGCTAAAGGCGGGCCACCACAATTAAAAACAGTATAACAAGTTGAAATTAGAAATCTTAAAAAATATAAGTATTGTAGTGTGTGGCTAAGATTTCTCTTGTATCGTGGGTGCGTTTATAGACACAAATCTCACACACACAAACGCCTAGACCCGGAACAACTATCTGTAGGCCATACAAATTTTTGTTCCGTGCGGGAATCGAATCCGCGATACGCAGCGCAACAGTCAATCGCTTAGCCACTGCACCAAACGTGTCGTCGTTATTCAGAAGCTAAATCTTGCCATTACTGATAGAATGCAGTATTTTCATACAAACGCATAAAAGAGTTTAATTCGCTGGCGGGCCGCATGTACATCGACGGAGGCCGCATGCGGCCCGCGAATCGCCGTCTGTGCATCCCTGGTATAGATCCTATCACGTCGCGTGCTGGGTTTTGTTGAGTCCTACAACACGCGTCTATTCCCAGCGTGCAGTGAGGAAGTTTTATATTCTAAGCCGTCCCCACACGGGATAAATACTAACTGAATGGCTAATCTTTTCACTTCGGCATGAGCTATTCACAAGAGAAGAATATTGAATACCATACCAGTGGTGGGCGCTAGAGCCTCGTGCTCTAAATGTGTATGGTGTAGAGCACTCGGCGCTATAGCGGCGCTGACAGTAGGGCTCCGAACTGCAGCAGAGCTTCACGCAGAGCTGCGCCGGCGCCGGCTGCGCGCGCGCTAGCTGCCAGGCGGACCAGCGCTGGGTACAGGCCTGGAACAACAAACATTACGAGCGGAGTTAACATAGATCTAGCGATTTCCGTTTGTTAAAATCCATTCGCTCGTTTAATCCCTAGGAGGGAAAATAGAAACGGAAATACATATTAACATACAGGTTAAAAAAAATACCCTCCTTTTGGGTTTCGCCGCAGTTCAGTAAAAAATAACACATCAACAACAATTTATTATTCTCAAGAACTGACCTATTAGGTTGTCGTGGTGACCCGGTGGTTGCAGATTCGTTTGTTAAGCACCGGGTTGCTGGTTCAAACCCAGACATGTACCAATGTGATGTTTTCTATGTCATATCGTCACTTTCCCCGCTAACTGTCTTATCTAGCAATTGATAATTTTTCAGTATTTGTGTTAGCTGTGGCTTTATCTTAATGAATTAATATCTTTTTTATATTGCTCTTGGCTTCCTCTTTTAAGTTAGTAGTTGCCCTAACGCCCTAAGGTATCTATTTATTTATTTCTATTCATTTAAAGCATATACGTCACTCTGTGAGAATTTCTCTGAAAAATTATCAATTGCTAGTTACAACAGTTAGCGGGGAGGGTGACGATATGTACCTTCTTAGTTAATCTAAGACGCCACTGACATACGGTGAAGGAACATCGTGAGGAAACCTGGACTTACTGGATTGATATCGCCAACCCGCAGAGAGCAAGCGTGGTGGTCAATGCTCGTTCCTTACAGGCTAATATCGTCGGTTCAAAGGTAAAACACACTAAGTGACATTTTGACCCAAAATGAGATTTTGCTACTTTTGCTTCTTTATAGAGAAAATCTACGATAAGAAAAAATCACTGCGCGTGTGCGTATTGTGCTCTCTAACAAAACTGTGAAGTGAAAAAAGTCTTTAGCTCCAAATTCTCTGTAATTTTTAGAGCAAAAAATCGCAATATCTTAATTATCTCCATTAGTCAATTATGCCACAAAATGAGTTTTACCTTTGAACTGACGATATTTATTTATTATTACTGACTGACCTATTAATTTCTGCCACGCAACAGCATCCACCTTCCCCGGCGGCGCCTTCTTCATGGATTCGGTGAGTGTCGCTACTGCTTTTAACACGAACGAAATCTCTGAAAGCTGATGCCTGCGAAAAACAACAAAAGATTATTTATTATACACAGTCAACGTTCGTATGTGTAAAGCACAGAAAAAAATATTCGGCACTTGAACATAAGTGTTTTTCTGTTTAGTAAAAACAGGAATCCTAACTTCATAACTTATATCATAAATGGGAAAGGAAGTTTGTTTGTTTGTTACCATTTCACGCTTAAACCACTGAACCGATCATCCTGAAATTTTGCATGTACGTTGTCAGGTGTACAGAAACGGACATAGGGTATCTTTCATCCCGAAAAAAAGTACTGTTCCCGAGGCAAACAAAAATAACATTCTTATGATAATAGATGGCGCCACGTGTCTTTCGAATCATGTTTAAATTATCCCGAAAAATACGGAATACGCGATAAACGACATCCACGCGGACAAAGCCGCGAGCAATCTCTAGTTTTCAATAAAACTACAGGAATATTAAATACTAGCTTTTGCCCGCGGCTTCGCTCGCGTTAATTAAGCCCAAAAAACTCTTAACACACTACTAAAGTTTCTATAATAATATAATTCAATCGTGATTCGAAAGACACATCTATGAACGTTATTGTTGTTTTCCTCGGGAACAGTACTTTTTTTCGGGATGAAAGGTACCCTATGTCCATTTCTGTACACCTGACAACGTATATGCAAAATTTCAGGATGATCGGATCAGTGGTTTATGCGCGAAAAAGTAACAAACAAACAAACTAACTTTCGCATTTATAATATTAGTTAGGATTGAACAACGTAGTATTTGTTACGTTACCTTGGCAACGGTTCAGTGTTATCTTCGTCCTGTGTATACTTCGATATCACTTCCTGGAACCTGTCCAGTAAGGCTACTATCGCTAAAGGGTCCGTGTCGTCTGAAACAGGATTATTATACACGGTCTTAATTTAAAAACAAAAAGAACACACTCTAGAATGTAGAATTCTAGAGTGTGTTCTAGGATATAGTTTGATGAATAAAACTTAATTTTCGAAATATTCATTACTTACGGAAATTCACAAATAGAAAAATATCTATGGGAACAAATCCTATGAACGCGGCGTTGAGACTTTTGTCATACCATACCCCTCTCGCCGTATTTCTTATTTGACGGGGAGGGTTGTGAAGTGAGAAGTTTCTTATCCACTCACACGATAATTTATAAATGTTGCCAGTTCAACCTAAGGTATTGTTTACAAGGAAGTACTAGAGATAATTGATTTATAAAGAAACGAAAAAAAATATGGCTGAATTAGACTTTCGTTGATACAACATTTGACTCATAATACCACCAGAAAGGCGTGCTTAAAATCTTCCGGGTACTTCGGGCCCACGGTGTACAATAACTTACTCTCAACACCAGCGAAGGAGTCTATATCCTCAAGCATGGAGTATTGCAGCAGAGTCTCGAAACACGTCCGCGCGAACTCTTCTCTCTCTTTTAATTCTTGTTCGTTTTCTGTTGGTAAAGTTATACAATTACTGTTACTTCGAAAATTTTATAATACAAGGTTAGTCGGAAAGGGGGTATTAATCCGCAGGCCACTTAAAGTATCACTGATGACTGTTTTAAAGCAAGTGTTAAAATTACAAAATCCGATCATTTTTATTTTAGTTTTTTCAAAAATTCTTCATCCCTGCTATAGGCTCGGACTCCACCAAAGCGGAGATGTGCGGAGATGTCTCGATCAACCAATAGGATTGTGTTATTTTCAAATCTCTCCGCTTAGCCTCAACTCAAAAGGAATTCCTATTGGTTGTTTACGAGACATCTCCGCACATCTCCGCTTTGGTGGAGTCTGGACCTTAGTCGCAAATTCAGAAAATGGAGCTTCTAATTCGTAACCTCAATTATAACCTTAAATGTATATACAGCGGATCATAGCTGAGGATAGATAGATTTCAGCGTAATTTTTATTTAATCTTTGAACAGCTATTTATCATAAACTATTGACTTTTGGGGAAAGTTGTAGAATAAAAGTTATGATAAATGATATTTATTTCTGTAAATAAATCTGTTACAGACACTTTTACAAGTCAATGTAATGTTTTTTTAAGACTAGATGGCGCCGGCATTTCCTATCTGACTAGCTCTGAAAAGAAAAGCCGAAACAAAAGTCTTTTAAAGTCCAGACATTGTGGTATAAAACTATGCGAGTGTAACAATGTAGGGCAACGTTTGGAATGGCCTTTTGAGGAAAGAGCCATAGCAGGTTTGAGTTGACCTGTCCCAACTGACGGCACGCATGCATCAGCCATCGTGTAGCTCAACCTTATTTTAGGGAGCTCAACGACCCGACGCACGACGACACCAATCAGCCGGACATATGTGTAAGTCACAAAAAAAAAAATACTCAAACCGCCTATTATTCATTATTATGGGTACTTTAACACTCTTTCGAATTAGTACCCCTTTCCGACTAAGCTTGTAGAAGTTCTATTGAACAGGAATTGTAAAAGACACAACAACATAATCGTTCAGGGGTGATTCTATCATTACAGTTTTAGCTAATATCGGTATGTCAGGATTGCGAGCAAGGTAAACACAGTAAATAAAACCAACATAGACTCTCCACCACTGAGAGTACTTGTATTTGGGTTAGTATTAGTAACATTAACTAGATCACAGTATATTACTTTACACAATTATTACAAGATCATAAAATAAGGACAAGCTAATCAGATATAAAAGGTCAGACTTCTTCAGCTGTTCAACACGGAATGCCCTCGCTTCGTCGAATGACCACCGCCTTTATAACCTCGGGTGGGCCGATCCATATCGAAGACTACCCTCTCTTGTCAACATTGCCCAGTGCTACCCGCTACCGATAACAGAATTAAATAGTAGTTCTTACGTATCGGGTGTGGAGGCTGTGTATGTAAGGAGCCAGCTCGGATCAGCGCCAGCAGTGCTCTGAGGTGCTGCGGCGGCAGTCGTGGACGCGCCCGTAACGCTTGTTCGCGCACTGCTATTACTAGTTGACGGGCTGCACGCCCCCCGCCCACACTGGCGGGGAAAACAACATAAAACATATTTTAAAGAAAAGACAGATCGTCTTCTTACATGGAAAACCGATTATCTGACATGTTTTGTGAAAATGAGTTATTTACACCAATCGATAGGGAATTTCAAGCTGCGTCTACTGGTAAAACCCGTTTTCTGATATAATGCATAGCTTAGAACATATAGAAAGTTAAAACCTATTAAAATTATTTTTCCAAATAATTGAATTTTAAATTGCGGTAAGTATTGTAAAGTTAGGTTATCCTCCGGTTTCTGAATTGAGAATTCAGGATAACCAATACTTAAGTTATATTTGAGTACGGAGTTGTCAAAAAAATGCTTTAAAATCCGTAATTTTTTTGACAACTCCGTACTCAAATGTTACTTAAGTACTGCTTATCCTAGAATGCTCAATTCAGAAACCGGAGGTATGTCAGATAATCGGTTTTCCCTGTCCTAAGGGGAAGAGATTTGAATTTGTTAATTATTTGATTATCTTCGAGATTGGCAACTGTAATAAAAAATCCAAAAATACTAGCTTTTGATCCCAACATTCTCGCCTCAAACAAACAAGGGTTTCTCCATTAACCCGCTGCCGAATAAATTAAACTTACTCTAAATAAAAGCTGAAGAAAAAAAAAACAATTCACAATAATTAGCGACGATATCGTGAACAAACATAAAACAAAAAAAAAGGAAAATATACACGTCGAATTGAAAACTTCCTCCGTTTTTGGAAGTCGGTATAAAATACCCACTAGGAGCGCGCTCTTCGCTTCTACATATAAGTTATGTATCTTGCCTTATAATTAACTAAAGATTAAGTATTTTTTAACAATACCTAGTAACTCTGTGAAGTTTTACCAGTTAATTCAGATTAACTAGCAGCTAGTAGTTATAGCTCATGAAAGACTTAAAAACTACATACGCATTTAAGTCTACTAAAATAAATAACAAATCTTCAATAACAAGACAACTTACGGTGGTTCGAACAGGAATGTCTCCAGCACTTTGGGCAGCGTCTCCCAAAACTCCTTGTACACATCTGGCTGCTCCCTCGCTAACGGTAAACCAGTACCTAATACCTAGAACAATTTTAAGACAACATAGCAATAAATAAGTGGCAATACAAGAGCCTCGACCAACATCTGAAGAGGCTCCCGTTAGGTGGCTGGAACAAGGGCTTGATACAGTAGGCGGTATTTTTGGACACGGAGCGTATTGTTAGGAGGTTCTTCTCTCTGGAGCCCTAGTCATCGCTAGCTGGGACCCTGTTCCCAATGTCGTTATGCTACTATATATTTTTTTCTTACTATTCTTAGAAAAAACCTTTTTTCAAAACGCGTGCGCTTCTTCAATTCCATACACGTATCACGACAGTTTTCGACGAGCGACGTATGTTGTCTGTTTTTGTATGTATATTGGTTATTAAACACTGACACCCCACATTCTATTTTTAAATAAAAAAAAAACCTTTTCATAAATAAAAATGTTTGTCTGTACTTTTGCAAATTCTTCATTTTTTGTGTTGGTAGAAACATGTTTAACATGACATGTTTTTTCGCTAAGATTTTCAGTAGTTTGTCTTCTCCTAGTCTATGGTATTCATGCTTTTGGCTCACCAGTAACTTTGAGTTTGACATGGCTTTACTATACAGGGTGTACACGAATTCGTGTAATTCCTTAAAACCACATGATCTATTACTAGTGTAGATTGGCCCCGCACGGGATTTAGCTTGATTAAAAATAAAAATCTTTTTTTTTCATGCCGTAGCGGTAATTGATCATATCTAAACCACCTAATACGGAATCAGAAAAAAAAAAAGAATTTTTTTTTTTGCAAAAAGTATTTTTTACATGACTGAACATTTACGACTAACGCGATATCGGTCTTTGCAGTCTCTCGGGGCTCTATTATGTCTCAGAGATAGAAAACCAAGTCTTTTTTTGATTTTTTTTTCAGTTTAATTGCAGAAATACCCATTTAGGTTTAATCTATGTCACCTGTAGATCACGTGGTTTGAAGGAATTACACGAATTCGTTTACACCCTGTATAGTGAAATAGTACAGCGTAGTCTGAAAGTATGAACTGCGCTTAATAGTTCGATTAGATCGATAATTCAATTTCTATGTACTTTATATTGGGCGCAACGTGTAAGTTTTATTACCTGTAGTAAAAGCGATGAGATCTGTGCCGTTTCGTCCATTTGTTCCGCTGTTTTACGTCGCTTGTCTTGACCGTATTTTTGTACTGATGCGTGAAGTGCCTGGAAATAACGATATACATTATTTTTGACGACATAATAACATTTAATCTAAACAAAATTACTTTACAAATAAATGAAACAATACAATAAAACTAATTACATAATATTATATAATCAAAGAAAAAATCCTAGACTAAAACTACCTATACAACATAAAAGAGTGCATCAAAATATTCCTCCGCATCGCTGTCGACTGGAAGCGTGCCCAGAAGGCTGGTAGTGTTGCCACGTTGTATGGCAACGCTAATTCTTTGGCAGCAAAAACAAGCCAGCCCTCTGGTCACGTGAAGTGTCTACCAGCCTTCTTCGTATTTCCTTAAAAAGGAGACGCGCACTTGGTGGTCCAAAGTCATAGTTTCCTATGAGGTTGCCATATTTGCGCCGTTTGAGGCTCTGCGCAGCCACAGCGGCAGTGCAGGCACAGCCCCCCGAGCTAGGAAGATGGGATGGAGCAAGGGTGTCGACACAAGTCGAGTCCCACACCAGAGGCCTAGCCATCTTCCATTGCATATTTTTGTGATAATAAATACAGAAGTAGGAGTTGACAGGACATTCAGGAAGTAGGTGGACTAATGCCTGTCTGCTTTAAACTTTGACAACGCCTAAGTTCATGCCTATTTCTCTAGGACGCTATTTGCCATAAAAATGCGTTGCACCAACCTTAAGCGGCTGCCTAAATGCATAGGACATGTCCTAATTTTACGACACCGATTTCTAAGTCTTCGCGATAAGTGTCAGAACAGCATAAGGTCAAAGAGAAGGAATTGTAGCATTTCTCCCGCTCTATCTCGTATAACTATCTCGCTCATTCCCTTACTTAGGTAACGTCAAACGTAGTAACTTTACGTTACCTAGTTGGTGCAGATGAATTTGAAATTCGGGATTAACTTAGTTTAAAAAAAAACTTAGTTAAGGTCTGACTTAGCCGAGTTTAGTGCAGACGGACATAAGACCCTATATATAACCACAGTGTACCTACTTACTACATACAGTGAGTCAACGCCCATACATTGACAGGTCCTATGAAATGTCAAAATTATGTAGGGGCGGAGGTTATGTCCCAAGTACGCAGTATGGCTACTCGGGACATAACCTCCGCTCCTTCACCCCGCAACCCCCCGCACGATTGCTCTGCGACAATATTCTACGTTGACCGACTGTAAGGAGTAAGATATAGGTAGACTGTGATATAACCTTGATGGGCGCTTGACATTGAAAGAATAACAGTCAAAGAATGGCGTGAGAGAAAGGAGCATCGTTCAATCGTAACGAAGCCGGTTTCAAGGGCGGATCCAGGGTCAGTTTGGGGGAGGGACGAGAGGGCCCCGGGCGTCAACTCAAGATTTTAGAGGAGTTTAGAGTTAGAGGCACAGGCAATAGCCCGATGTTCACTGAAAGGTATCTCATATTTTGAAAGGGGGATTGTCTGTCGCCTCCTCTAGTGGATACAGGGGGGCGACACCTTGTCGACGACCTTGTTTTATCCTACTTAATCTGCATTTTTCCCACTATTTTGAAGTCGGCTGCCAGTAGAAACAAATGCAGCTGAATGATTGAATCCTTCTCGTAGCGACTGCCATCTGACATCTGCAACTCAAACACTGACTGACATAGGAATTCGTACGAGGATCGAGGCTGATGGCTTCGCATGCTTTTCGAGGCACGAAGGGTCTCCTCGATGTAGTTTCTCTTGCCGATCTCTCGATCAAGCTTCAGTTCAGAGTCCTGAAAGTTTATCCTGCTTACCGTACACCTTCCAACACCAACTGCCAGGGACGTTAGTGCGTTGTTGTACAGTACAGTACAGTATAACTTACCAGTAACAGATGCGGCAACACATCGACAGCGGCTTGCGGCGCGGCGCGGTACAGCGCGGCCGCGGCGGCTAGACAGCGCGGCGCCGCCCCGCCCGGCCGCTCCCCGCACTTAGCCGCCAGGGACGTTAGTGCGTTGTTGTACAGTACAGTACAGTATAACTTACCAGTAACAGATGCGGCAACACATCGACAGCGGCTTGCGGCGCGGCGCGGTACAGCGCGGCCGCGGCGGCTAGACAGCGCGGCGCCGCCCCGCCCGGCCGCTCCCCGCACTTAGCCGCCAGGGACGTTAGTGCGTTGTTGTACAGTACAGTACAGTATAACTTACCAGTAACAGATGCGGCAACACATCGACAGCGGCTTGCGGCGCGGCGCGGTACAGCGCGGCCGCGGCGGCTAGACAGCGCGGCGCCGCCCCGCCCGGCCGCTCCCCGCACTTAGCCGCCAGGGACGTTAGTGCGTTGTTGTACAGTACAGTACAGTATAACTTACCAGTAACAGATGCGGCAACACATCGACAGCGGCTTGCGGCGCGGCGCGGTACAGCGCGGCCGCGGCGGCTAGACAGCGCGGCGCCGCCCCGCCCGGCCGCTCCCCGCACTTAGCCGCCAGGGACGTTAGTGCGTTGTTGTACAGTACAGTACAGTATAACTTACCAGTAACAGATGCGGCAACACATCGACAGCGGCTTGCGGCGCGGCGCGGTACAGCGCGGCCGCGGCGGCTAGACAGCGCGGCGCCGCCCCGCCCGGCCGCTCCCCGCACTTAGCCGCCAGGGACGTTAGTGCGTTGTTGTACAGTACAGTACAGTATAACTTACCAGTAACAGATGCGGCAACACATCGACAGCGGCTTGCGGCGCGGCGCGGTACAGCGCGGCCGCGGCGGCTAGACAGCGCGGCGCCGCCCCGCCCGGCCGCTCCCCGCACTTAGCCGCCAGGGACGTTAGTGCGTTGTTGTACAGTACAGTACAGTATAACTTACCAGTAACAGATGCGGCAACACATCGACAGCGGCTTGCGGCGCGGCGCGGTACAGCGCGGCCGCGGCGGCTAGACAGCGCGGCGCCGCCCCGCCCGGCCGCTCCCCGCACTTAGCCGCCAGGGACGTTAGTGCGTTGTTGTACAGTACAGTACAGTATAACTTACCAGTAACAGATGCGGCAACACATCGACAGCGGCTTGCGGCGCGGCGCGGTACAGCGCGGCCGCGGCGGCTAGACAGCGCGGCGCCGCCCCGCCCGGCCGCTCCCCGCACTTAGCCGCCAGGGACGTTAGTGCGTTGTTGTACAGTACAGTACAGTATAACTTACCAGTAACAGATGCGGCAACACATCGACAGCGGCTTGCGGCGCGGCGCGGTACAGCGCGGCCGCGGCGGCTAGACAGCGCGGCGCCGCCCCGCCCGGCCGCTCCCCGCACTTAGCCGCCAGGGACGTTAGTGCGTTGTTGTACAGTACAGTACAGTATAACTTACCAGTAACAGATGCGGCAACACATCGACAGCGGCTTGCGGCGCGGCGCGGTACAGCGCGGCCGCGGCGGCTAGACAGCGCGGCGCCGCCCCGCCCGGCCGCTCCCCGCACTTAGCCGCCAGGGACGTTAGTGCGTTGAACAGCGCTGGTAATAGATCGTGGCGCTGGAGAGCTTCCTGGGAATACAACATGAAATTATAGTCATTGTGATAGAATTAGCGCGCACTGCGAATAAAAATCGTGCGAATTGTGTGTCTTGAGAGCTACGCGAGCGCACTGCGTTGCGGCGATTTCTGGTGCGTTTGTTTTTACCGCAATTAATAAAATAAATATTAGTCGCACAAATTTTATCCGATGGTTCCGTTTGGGTCCGAAACTAGTCAGGCAATCCCATAAAATGCACGCGAGTGAACCGAAACTAATCATAGATCCTTGAATTCTTTAGGAATATGTACCAAAATTCACTTGATTTCGTGGGCTACGGAAAATATATATTATTGAATTAAAAATTAACAAACATAAAAATGTTTTTTTCACCTTTTTCTGTCAAAAGAGTGTAACCGCTTTTCAGATTGATCGGAGAATGTACCGAAAAACAGGTTTGATTCATAGCAGATACGTAAATACGTCCGTAATTATTGAAATTTAAAATTGACCAGAGATTTGGAAGAAACATAATAGAAAAGAAAGCTCAGACGAGAATTTATTTATGAAAAAAAAAAAACTTCATAGGCCGCTGTGCTGTAATATTTCTTAGGTATGTATATTTTTCTTTTGTGTAGATACTCGTAACAAATAAACAAAAGTGTTGATGGAAGACAAACCTTATTTTCACACAGTTACAGCGGTTACGCACTGCATCCGATCCGAATCCGTGAAAATACGTTCCGAAGTAGCCATAGAACTATTTGTATGGTAGTTTACGCACTACATCCGGCATCCGTCATCCGATTTCTATCCGTCATCCGCGAGTCTAAAATTCGGAAGAAATATTGACGGACCGAAGTAGCCGTAGTAATGTTTGTATGAACGCTTTCGCACTACCTCGGATTCAAATCGGACGCCAAATGGATATGCCAAAGATGACCCCTGAATTGTTTGAATTCAGATTATATATACAAGGTTAGTCGGGAAGGAGGTACTAATCCGAAAGGGCGTTAAAGTACACAAAATAATGAATAACTTTTCTTCTACAACTTTCCCCAAAAGTCAATAGTTTAAGAGAAATAGCTGTTCAAAAATTTTATAAAAAATGTGCCTAAATCTATCTATCCTGAGCTATGATCAGCTGTGTTAACATTTTAGGTCACATTTGGAGTCACAAATTAGAAGCTCCATTTTCTGAATTCATAGCTAAAGTTGGGATAGAGAATTTTTGAAAAAGTAAAATAAAATTCACTTTTCATGGAAATAAAAATTATCGAATTTTGAAATTTTAACACTTGCTTTAAAACAGTCTTTAGTGATACTTTAAGTGGCCCACGGATTAGTACCCCCTTTCCGACTAACCTTGTATAGATAGATTTAATAGTTTGATTCAGAGTCAGAGATTGGATAAGTGCGTAAGCGATATTCGGTCCGAGATTTTTACTCTAGATCGGTATTTTTGCGGATTCGGATCGGATGCAGTGCGTAAAGCAATATCCGAATTCGGTCCGAGTTTTTTATATCCGTATTTTCACGGATTCCGATCGGATGCAGTGAGTAATCGCTCTTAAGGTTTATCTGTCTAGCAAAATAAATGAAAATATGTTAAGTGTCGTTACCTTGTGCACGATGTCGAGACAGTGCAGCGCGTGCAGACTGACGGGCGCGGAGGCGGACAGCGAGTCTAATGCTGAGGCGGCGGCCGACGGCTCCGTGCTGCACACGTGCGACAGGCACGCGCCTAGCTTTGTCACGTCTGCGGGCGTGAAGCTGGAAGGTACATGAATATAATGCACCTGTGTGTTGGATCACACCGATAATTCAGCCCTCATCAAGCTGTGTCCCCCCTATGTCCACGCCAGCAACGCCCTGCGCCTCGCACTCCCCCCACTAGGGGTCGCCCTTAGTGCTGTTATTGCAGGTGGTCATGATGTGACGTGTAGTACAAGTAGTTAGCTTAGGTTCAGTATTTTACTTCCCCCCCCCCCCCCTTTGGCTGGAGACCCTTCAGGTCTCGCCAATAACTAACGCCCGGTTACGTATGAAGGGTTCCCTAGGACCACCAACAGCAGTCCAATAGAAAAAAAAAACCTGTGTGTTGGACTTTCTCACCGGCTCTTTTCCATAGGATCAAATGTTTCTTCGGACGTCCGTGTGGTGCCGGACGTAAAGAATAGCACTACCCTATCTCTTTCCGTGAGTATCGTAAAAGGCGACTAAGGGATTCTCTAGAGGATGGGCAGCAGCGTTCTCTGAGTATTTTAACAACCATACTGCGATCGCCAACCCGCCTGCCAAGCGTGGCGATTATGGCAATACACCCCCAACATTGTTTGGGTGAGGCCTATGTCCAGCAGTGGACGTCATTCGACCGAATGAGGAAATGTTTAGATCAGGGAACTAAATTCTTGATATTTCATTACAGCTCTATATAAACTCCATGTTTAAATGCGTATTTTGAGTGCGAGTGTGAATGATTAATTATTCGATCTAACCTCACCCCTCCTAATGTCTGGACTTTAAAAGAGACCTTGACCTCTGAGTTACTTTAAAAGTGGAATGTATTTTAATGACAATTAACTATGTCAATTGTTTTATACAAGGTTAGTCAGAAAGGGGGTACTAATCCGAAGCCCACTTATAGTATCGCTGATGACTGTTTGAAAGCAAGTGTTAAAATTTTAAAATTCGATATTTTTTTTTAAATAAAATTATTTTTATTTTAGTTTTTTCAAAAATTCTTCGTCCCTACTTCAGTTACGAATTCAGAAAATGGAGCTTCTAATTCGTGACCTCAAATATGACCTAAAATGTAAACACAGCTGATCATAGCTGAGGATAGATAGATTTTAGCGTTTTTTTTTTGTAATTTTTGAACAGCAATTTCTCATAAACTATTGATTTTTGGGGAAAGTGGTAGAACAAAAGTTACTCATTAATATGGGTACTTTAACACCCTGTCGGATTAGTACCCCCTTTCTGACTAACCTTGTATAGTTTAGCGCCTTTTTACCTTTTGTAAACGTGAGAACTTCGTAGACTTGCTAGATGCCTGGATACCATATTTAATTTGTGACCATATTTTTCATAATTATATTTTTGTGTGATTCCTGCACTAAGTCTACATTGCTCTCTCATAACTATTCTAAATCATAACTGTACTTACTCAAATTGTTAAAGGTATTGATTTTAAAAGAGTAGCCGTGGAGTTTCTCATCGGCTCTTCTCCACAGGAAACTACTTACTAATTGGAACCGTGCACCCAAATTCTACTTTTTATAAGCGCCTGCAATAGTTTATGTGAAATAAAAACTTTTGATTTTGTTTCGGCATTGCTTCTCAGAGATATTCAGCAGATAAGAAATGTCATCAAGTCTAAGACAAGACTACTCTAAGACAAATGGGATTGTTTGGCATCAAAAAATTGTTTTCCTCAAGGACTGTACTATTTTTCAAAATTTATGAATGCAGTTCGCAATGTCTTAAAAGTTATGGAAATCTTCCAACGAGGTTTTCCTGTAGCTGCATAGACTCAATTAATTTATTCACTTATTTACGTATTTACACTATGGCGCACTTAACATCATGCCCCGCCTTCCCTGTTACCTGTACGCCACAAGAACTAATGGACGCTACGGATAGTGCTAAACTCATTGCTGAGTTCTGGGCCGACACGGTGTAGATTCTCATCGACACGCTAAGAAGAAGAAGATTTATTCACTTGACAGACAGATCTGTGTTGCTGAGTTTGTTGCAACGTTTCTTCTTCACAGCATAAACACTAGGAAATGGTGAAATGTGGGCGTTTTTGGGGACTGTCTTTAGTAACATTAATATTCTAAAAGAACCAAGTAATTCTAGTCTATATTGAATAGTTTTGAAGTTGAAGCTGCAACGAGTAACGCATAATCAGAAATAAGGTGGATAATTGAAGGGTTTTTTTACAAAAACAGTAGAACTCGCATTTTCATCCTTTTTATCCTGAATATTCTTAGGGCTCTTTCAATTTAGACGTTTCGTGTCGGACCGCTGCGGTGCCGAAGCGGTGCGTCTGTCGTATTGCGCACGGACGGTCGCTTGTTTTCATACAAAGCGCGCGGTACGGCAACAGTGCGGCGTCGGTACCGCGAACGCTCAACAACAGGACGGCAACATCGCAAACTCCACGTGTTCTTTTCGCTGTTGAATAGTGCGGTGAATAGACGTGAGAGCTAATTTCATCGAATTTTCATTTATTTTTTTGCTTAAAATGGATGATATAAACGTGGAAGAATTTATAAATGAAATTTAAATACGTCCTACTTTAAGGAACTCCAAAAGCGACAAATACAGTAATCGCACGGAAATAAAATAGTTTTTTGCCGCTGAATTTTACTTTTATCTAATTCAAGTAATTCGTGGAAACATTATATAGGCATTCTTAGGTAATTAAAAAAATTGCTTGGATCTTGTTTTAACCTAGGGTAAAGATTATGGAAATCACCAAAATTACATGTTCACGAAAACATCAGTGATGCTCTTTTACGGGGGCGTCGTTTTTGTTTCTGTTTGATGTTTTTCAACAAGAGCACTAACAGTAATGTTTCTTCGTCAGAGACCATGGCTTAACTGCTGTCAAATATATTTAAAACATCACTAGCATACAAACGCACGGCAGTCAGATACGCTTTCAATTTAGACGTTTCGTGTCGGACTGCAACCGTACTGCAGCGGCCCGGCAGCGGGTTATAACCAGCGGCACGGTAAACGTGCGGCAGCGGTCCAACACGAAACGTCTAAATTGAAAGAGCCCTTATAAATAGTTTTCAGTAATGTGAAGCATTTAAGATTAAAATAATAGGTACATAATTTATTTCATGACTCGTACAACATTAATGTAAATTAAATTCAATTTTTTATTTTTAACATTGACAATGCTATGAGTTCTTTGTCTTTATTGAAAAATTTAACGAAAAAAAGTTATGCGGTTTTTGTAAAAACCCTTCAATTGAGATGGGGTAATAAGGGTAGCCCTTACTGCCCCATCTCAATTATCCACCCTGTATACTCACGTGGGTCGTATATGCTGGAAGATGAGCGGGAAGATCTGGACCAACGTAGTGAGGAAGTTCAAAGATGGCGCGTACACTTCTACCGGCTTGCCGTCCTCAGATGCTGAGGAGGAAATAAACAGGTACTACAACCCGGTCAAAATATCTGTGCACCAGGGGCCTAATTCTCCTAAAATAAATCTTGATAAATCACAACCGAACCGTTCATTCAGACAGTTCTCAATTTCAAAAGCTATCAAATTGTTTGACACAAAAAACAAAATCAATCATTTTGAAAGTTTTCGAAAACAAAAAGTGACTGACGGTTGTGGTTCGATTGCGTTTGGCAACAATTTATTTTAGGAGAATTGGGCCCCTGGTGTCAATGACGTCATATCGGCGCTCTGGTACGGTATGTATGGAGATGGGGCGAGCGCGGCGAGGTGAAGGAGGAAGCGCGAGGGGTATTGCATTCCAGCGAGGTGCACAGATATTTTGACCGTGTTATATATACATATAATACAAAACAACTAAGAAGTCGCATCGGCAATCTTCGTAAAACCGATCGCTTCCGAACTGAGGGCGACTTCAAGACAACGAATGTTTATTAGTGCTGCAGTAAAAATTATCTTTACGCTGCCGCAATAAGTGTGAGTGGCGCGAAAATTATTGACTGTCATTGTTTGTTCGATCAGGTACATCAATGTAACTTATTAGTTGTGTTGTAGTAAGTTTTGTAGAAGGGGAACCCTGGGTGGCATTGGTAATTCTAGACAGAACAAGAATATTTTGTAATGGTTTTGGTCTTTAGGCTGGCAGTCTGCCATGACAAGAATTATGTCTTGCATTGAAAATCGTCAAAATTCAGGCACATGTCTTGTGACTGCATAGCGTCACGGATTAAAAATCGACAAAATCTGTATCTGGCTATAGTGTTTGCTAGGTCTGCTGTTCTTAGGTAAACCTATCTTTTTCTAACTCCATATAGACGTACTAAAGCGAGTATTTTTGTAGAGGAATCGTTTGATGGCGGAAAAAAATGACCTTAGCCTATGTCCCGAGTTGTCTTACTGCAACGTGGGACATTATATTACGACTAGTGTTGGATTTGAAATATAGTCGAAAGTTTGTCGTTTATTGTAGTGACGACACGCTATTGATATTATTTATACATATAATAAAATCGTAACGAAGCAAAAACTGGACATGGAATATTATTGAAAAATAATAATTACTACGTGTACGTGTGTGTAGAAACTATTAATACTGAAGTTGGAACAGAAGTTTTTAGAATTTCTGTCTCTTTGTCTGTTTGTATATTTGAGCTTCACGCCAATGTTAGTGAACAGATTTATTTGAAATTTGGCAAAAATGTCCGTTAATGTGTGGGTCAGGTGATAGGGTACAAATTATCACGCTATTGAATGTGGATGATGAGCAGTAACCTTATATTTCCGTAGGCAAAGCCGCGGGTACAGCTAGTAAATATATAATACCCTACTATAATAAGGATATACTGACGTAGCGGGTCGGAGGGCGAAGCAGCGGCTATGTTGCTCCATGCGGCCCACGCCGCGGCCCACACGCGCCTCTGCAGGGACGGCTCCACCTCCGTGGCCCGCCCCGCTGCTGATACCACTTCTTGGAACGACTTGAGGGCGCCCACTGACACCTGGGGATCAACATGACGAAAGTAGGGCTTGGTACAGAACTATCATAACTAGAGATAGGATAATCGGATGAATATTTACCTAAAGTTGAGGTCTTTGTTATTATGGAATGTACTTTTGTATTGAAAAAATGCCGTAATTTCTGGATTTTTTGCATCTAAGAAGATGCATATTTGTCCTAGGTAATATCTTTCTATTAAGCATTAAAACTTACCTCATGACTCCTCCTAAGCGCGAAGTCAGTTATGTAATCCAGCAGGGCCGTCCAGGACCTGTTGAAGTCACCCACTGTAGTGAGCAGCTGGAACCGCGAGTGGAATACTCTGGACACGCCTGATAGGGTCAGCACCTGGGGATAATACAGGTCGATCAGATACGCCATGTCAGAAAGCCAGTAATCACCCACGACGCCTATTACGTCGTCAATACTAACTAAAGGTAAGACCGCACTAAGCGGAACTGCACCGCAGCGGAACTGAGCGTCACGACGCGTAATTATTTGGTAAGCCGCACTTGAACTGCAGCGGCGCTACAAAAATATATTCAGTAGCTAGGCAACCTCTGAGCAAGATAAACGACGAAATGGATAATAGTATGATTATTATTTCCTTGTTGTGCGAGGAAGAGGAAAGGATCGAGCAAGAACAGGCAAGAAAAAAGCAAAGAATATGGCAACATGACATATCAAACTCGCGATATGAAGAAGGCGAGTATAAACGCTTTTGTCACGACTTAAGAAGCATCCAATAAGATTCCATACTTATTTTAGAATGTCTCAATACAAATTCAATGAGTTATTACAAATTATGCAGCCGCATATACAAAGGATGGACACAATATTCCGAAAAGCGATAGGAGTGGAATGAAGTTTGTCGAACCGCACTCCGCGGCAGCGGAACTACACGTTGCGACAGGTTGCGCGACTTTTGGTCACTTGCTCAACTTTGCCGCGCAGTTCGGTTGCAGTGCAGTTCCGTTGTCGCTTAGTGCGTGTTGTCTCATATAATTTCATATAAAGAATATTTTGACACGTCGTGTCGCTCAGTTCCGCTGCGGTGCAGTTCCGCCTAGTGCGGTCCTACCTTAACTGATAAAATTACAAACAATAACATCACGCCTGTATTCCCCGAAGGGTAAAGTAGAGGTGTATAATACACCCTCATTTCGCCGTTATGTTTAAGTCCCATGTAATGGGGGCGAACCCATTGCTATCAACCGAGCATAAATCCAGACTCTGTGCTCCTCGCATTCTCGAACAATGTGCCGCCCACTGCCACTTAAGTTTGGCAATTCTTCGAGCTATGTCGGTTACCTTGGTTCTCCTGCGAATCTTATCATTTCTGATATGATCACACAGGGAAACTCCGAGCACAGTCTTTTCCATTGCCCTTTGGGTGACCATATACCTACATAGTTTTAGTACAAACAATACGTTGCGTACATACCTGTGTTTCTGCCCACTGCTTCTGCGCCGTGTTCCTTGTGTGATGTATTAGTATATGTTCTCCGGTGTCAACCTTCTCCGAACTTGCTATGTTTGACTGCTTTTGAACCTAGGAATACAAAAGGGCACTTTTATATTTCTGTTTTTAGTCTATTAATAGTATAATTAGGTGTACTATACATGTTGCTTGTTAAGTATTTTTAATTAGGTAATTGTTACAGGTAATTGTTGTTTGGCATTATGGTTTGTAGTCTATTGATTTGCATAATCAATAAATTGATTTTCTTCTAAATATCGCTATTAGACAAAACAAAAACGTTTGTCTGTTCGTCTTGTATGCGTTCGCGCATCGGTCAACCCATTGAGTTGAAACTTAGACAGTTGCTGCGCGAAGGTTCCTGACATAAAAAAACTTTAGTCGCGGACGGATCCGCGGGGACACACCTAGTATTTTTATGATTATCTAGATTGGATAGATATTATTAATATAGTATATGAGCTCGTGGTTAATTAGCTACCACGCGGATCACATGACTTTCAAGATTAAGGTTCGCTTGCTGCGGTTACTCCATGGATGGGTAACCATTCGTTACACATCGAGACTCCTCCATACCTCGAAAAGCATGTTAAACCGTCGGTCCCAGGTGTCATACGAGTACCTATGACAGTCGTTACGGGTAGTCAGAAGCCTGAAAGACTGACAACCATTCTAACCTTAGGATATCGGCATGGCCCAGCAACTGGGTTGCGGAGGTCTGATGGCAGTCGCTCTGTGTAAAATACTGGTATCCAGCCGTATCTGGGTAAACTGGAAGCTGACCCCAACATAGCTGAGAAAAGGCTAGGCGGAACTTTTTAAAGCCTGGCTGGTTAATAGTGTTTTTTCATTTAACTGTCGTCTACCCTCCGTATTTACCAGGTATTTTTAGTATGAACTGATGGTGACGTCATACCTGTTCCAGCATCGGGAACAGGACAGCCAGCAGGGCTCTCCAGGCGGGCTTGCTGAGCAGTGTCCCGTGGGCGCCGATACAGCTGAACAGCGTCTGGCTGGCAGCACGACGGACCGGCGCACGCGGCTCCGTGCATAGTTCACCTAGAATCATTAGTTAATGTCGATATCTAGGCTTGATACACTTGGTGAAGAGTAAAGGTAGCTTTTTTGGGTTACAAAGGCTAAAAAGGAACTCTTATAAAATACTGTCTATCTGCTGTAATCTTGATGTTCAAAAAGTACTGATTTTTTTGTCCAGTACGAATTTTATTTCTTATTATTCAGACATAATCATCTCACTGCAGGGCAAAAACCTCCTTCCACTCCTTTCGGTTTAAAAATATCTGCAGCCAATTCTTCTAGTAAGCGTCTAACTCGTCGCGCCATCTACTTCTGCCGCGATGTCGTCTAACAGCGCTTACGCATTGCATCCAATCCGAATTCGTGAAAATACGGACATAAAAAACTCGGACCGAATTCAATTATTGCTTTTCGCACTACATCCGATCCGAATTCGTGAAAATATGGATCTAGAGTCTAAAAATCTCAGACCGAATTCGGATATTGACTACGCACTAATCCGATGTCTGATCCAAATCCAAGCAATTCAGGGGCCATCTTTGGCATATTTCCGATTTGAATCTGAGGTAATGCGAAAGCGTTCATACAAACAGTACTACAGCTACTATGGTCCGTCAATATTTCTTCCGAATTGGGAGTCTCACGGATGACGGAAGTCGGATCTAGTGCGTAAACTACCATGAAAATAGTTCTATGACTACTTCGGAACGTATTTTCACGGATTCGGATCCGATGCAGTGCGTAATCGCTCTATCGTTGTGTGGGCTCCACTCAGTGGTAAGTTTTGCCCACAGCTCGTCCAACATGCGGCAGACGTAACCAGACCAGTTCCATTTTAAACCTGCGGTTTTCTGACCAATGTCGGCGATCGGAGTGTGAATAAATTAGTAAATATTTTGCTGTTACTCACTGAGTCTGATGTACAGACACATCCAGAGCTTGTCAAGCGGCGGCAGTTCTGCGTGGTTGGGTACTTCGGGACACACTGCCGTGTCGTTCGCTAACGCTGCTACTAGCTTGTCCCGGTTGTGGTATAGATAGTCTGAGATGTTCCACTGTGGAATTGGAATAGTACGTTATTAAAAAATTTAAACAATAATTCCCAATTTAGAAGACTCTTACGAGACCAATGGATGTCATCATCATCACACTAGAAATAACAAGATAAGAAATAAATAATAGAATCAGGCGTTACTTTGCGGTAATCCATGACACAAATATGCAATTACAATAATTAGCTTTAATTTCGCCAAACTAGACCGCTAGTTTGGATGTAGTATGAAGCACTGTCCTCCTGCCCACAAATATTTGCAACATGCAGAAGGTGTGATTATAATGCAACCCAATCCGATACGACACGTGTTTCGCCCCTACACGGGGCATCCTCGGGAGATGTTGACTCGTCGACCGCTTGGACGCGAAATAAGCATGATAAAGCAAGATGAGGAATTGCTAATTTAAACAAGAAGGTCACTACGCAAAATGTAATCGGCCCGGAATTCTCGGATTGATTTGAAAATGTACCGAAAAACCGCTTATTTATAGCAGAATTTTAAATAGGTACGTCCTTAACGATGCTAGAATTTATTTTTGCAATTTTGGTATAATGACTTTTGAACAGCGCGTCTATTGTAGCTGTGGTTGAGTGTTTGGATGTCATACCATCAGGCCGACCGCTGTGAGACTGATGTTGAGCTCTTTAGTCTGCGTGGCGAAGGCTGCTGCTGCCGCTAGCACCTGCCGCAGACAGCGCGGGCCCGCACAGCCCAGCAAGTCACCCGCTACCACTTGAGCGCATTGGAATGCTGAGCGGATCAGCTGCTCGCTGTGATAGAATAAAAACAACATTTAACCAATATAATTGGGAAAAGATTGGGAAGGTTGGAACTTTCGAAATTTCAATTTGAACTCCCGCTATAAATTGCAAGAATTTAAATTAAGATAGGCTGTAACAATATAATATGAAGGCTACAGGCAAAACACCAGGATAGACCAAATTTATCGTTTTAGAGACAAACGTAACCAAAGATTCTCAAGTCTGCAAAATGCCCCCTTTTGTCCTATTACTTTTAAAAATTGCAATTTTCTGGGATTATATTGGTTTTTAACGAAAACATGTGAATTGAAATAAAACTACTATATACAGTACACGGTGTTGCCATGCCTAGATTAAAATTAAAATAACATTCCCGGTTTTTTGCCTGTACCCTTACTGATTCGTGACCCGTCGGGATCATAATCATTGGTTACCTGTGGTGCGAGGATATGGCGGAGATGATCTCCATCATGAGAGGCCAGGCTGCCCCCAGCTGGTCTCCTCGTGAATGTAGCAGTCTTGCAGCACACTCCAGCTGTCTTGCCCGTACGTCACATTGGCGAACTGCGCATAGTTCCGATAGAGGCTCCAGGAGTAGACGCTCGCGGGCCTAAAAACCGTTAATGTGACCATTCAAAATATTTGTAAAAATATAACCTTGTCTTTGCTGCTGCGCAGTCGGGTGAAAATCCTAAAAAGAGTTTTAAGTATAGGCTTAATTATGTCAAGGCGTCGTTGTTACTCCTTAAATCAACGTTTTAGTAATAAAAGTCAGTCAGTTAAAATGTGATGACAGATTTTATCGGTAGATTAAACCACTATACTAGAATTGCTTAAACTTGCATTTTGATATTGACATAATATGACATAATCAGCGCATTACTGTGCCACGAATGAGCACATGCCTCTTCTCAGAATGAAAATGGTTTAGGCCTTACTCCACCACGCTGGCCTGGTGCGGGTTGGTGGACTACACACACCATCGCGAACTTTATGAAGCCCTCTTAGGTGTGCAGGTTTCCTCACGAAGTTTTCCTTCACCGTTAAACCATGTGATAATCAAATTCTGATCCGCACATGAATTCCAAAAGTCAGAGGTGCGGGCCGGATTTAAACTCGGACCCTCCTACGTCCGGCATAACACTACGCTGCCGAAGAATACTTATTACGGAAATGTTAAAAACTATAGTGGCACTACACCCAAGGGTCAATTTTTTCTGTCTGCTATCCAAACACTTACCTCGGTGACGAGAACAGGATTATTATGGTGGTACTGGAAGGCGGCTTGCACCAAGTATGTGATTGCTTCTACTCCCCACTCTCGCATCCTGATGTGGGGATGTTGACATACCTGAGGAGATTTGGTTTAATCATATAGGGTGTCCCGAAGCTCAAGGTCAAGCCGGTAACAAATAAATGATAGGGCAGTATAAGAAACTTTTTTTTTGCAATTTAATCCTTTTCGAGTTGTTTAGTTTTTGTTTTCAGTTAATTAGGAAACGCCGGAGACGTAAAGGCCCTTTTCCTGTCATGCGTATATTCGCCCGCGCGCGGATCTGGTCCGCATGCGGGTGAGAGCACGCTCCTGGCCGCACGCATGACAAATATTTCTTTTACAGCTACAGTGTCGTGCGTTTCGCCAGTGACTAAACTAGTGCATAAAGGTGAAAGTTAAAAAAGTAATTATCGCTTATCATTTTCAAAAATAAAAAATATAGAAACCATTCAGAGTAGATCCATATCTTGAAACTAGATCAAGATCAATATCTAGTTTTTGTATAGTTCGTATTGCTTGTCCCACAACAAAGGGCGAAAGTGCACTTCAAAAATAACTCTCTCTGTATCAATTTTCATTTTTGTTCGCGATTATATGCGTACTATGACCATGCGTGCGACTCGCGTCACAGTAAAAACAACACTTCGGCTTCAGAACGCCGCCCGCATCCGGTTAGAACGCACGAGGCCTGCACGCCCGCAGACAATCCGCGTTCCGCGCGCGTGCTGTCCGCATGATAGGAAAAACATGTATAAAATGATAGGATAGATCCTAAATTATTTCCGCGCAGAGCAGATCAATTTCCCAGGAACAGGCGTGATCAAACCCAACTATGTGGACTTCCTTGTAAGACTGCACTTATGCGCAAAAGTGTTTTTCATATGGCTCCAACTGTCTACAATAAGTTGCCTAAAAGTTGGAAGGAGCTTAACAATGTACACTTGAAAAGAAAACTTAAGACATATTTGGTAAATAAAGCATATTATAACATTAACGAGTTCCTAGAGGAAAGACATAAAGAAGTATTTTGATTACTTAGTCTTAATAACTTATTTTGCTGTTGATGTTCTGTTTCATTTTGTTATTTTAAATTTATTACAATGTTATTATAATTCTTTAATTACTTGATTTATTGATATTTTAAGAGAATGTTTTAATTAATAACTTGATATTTGCACGTCACATCAAGTGGCAAACTTGTCTGTACCTTATAATGTTGTTACCATCTTGCATGCATGTCTTTTCTTGTATGTATGACACATGTTTAAGCAAATAAATATTATTATCTTATCTTAGGATGCGGGCAGCCTGCACGCGGACTAGATCCACGCGCGGGCGAAAATACGCATGACAGGAAAAGGGCCCTAACACAGTTGAAAGTAATATTTATTCACAGAATAAATATTTTACTTTGACGTTACAAGTTACAGACAGTTCAATCCACGAAGACGCGCCCCACGTTTGTGTTCATTATAAATTACTATTGTGTTAGTTGTATCGCCACACAATAGTTAGCCACCACACGGCTACCACACACATAAAGGAGTGGGGCGCGTCATAGTGGATTGAACTCATTTTAATCTGTTAGCAGGCAGCTCGTATTACTACGACAACACACCTCAAAATTCAAGCTTTTACAGAGTCACTTACCTCCAGAAGATGGTTAGTTATAGGTCTCCACATTACTTCTATCCTGTGCATATTAGCTAAGCCAGTTTCGAGCAATTTCGCCACCGCAAATAAAGATGGCTCCTGAAAAAAAAGTTGACTTTAGCCAATACTAACTTCGATAAACTCCCTTTGAAAATATCAGGTTTCAATGTTATTTCGACCTAAATCACAGATTTTGTAATTATAACATAACATCACTCCTGTATTCCGCGAAGAATTGGGCAGAGGTGTATACAGGATGTCCCTAGAAGTATGGGTCAAATCGAATAGGGGCGTGGGCAAGGTCATTTCAAAACTTGTAGTAGTAAAAACTTGAATAAAATTTTTGCCAGACCAAAAAAGCCTTTGCAGTAAATGTTTTTTTCTTATTGAACACATGTTTTCTAGCTGCGTAAAAGTACTACCACAAGAAAGGCCTTCTGTTCGCTAAAGTCCTGAAAAATAAATGATAGCTCTGACAGTTTTTTTACGTTTTTTTTATATGCGAAGTGATTGAAAAAATAAAACAATAATGGTCATAACTTTTGAACCGTAAAAAATTGCACCGACATTCTCAGGGTTAAAAAGTTTGGAAATGACATTGCCCACGCCCCTATTCGATTTTATCCATACTTCCAGGGACACCCTGTTTAGTACACCCTCATTTCGCCGTTATGTTTAAGTCCCAAGTAATAGGGGGCGAGCCGATTGTCATTAACCGGGCACAAATCTGAGTCTGGACTCCAGGCTGCTACTGAGAAATTCCACACGGAAAAACTCAATAAAACGTTGTCCGACCTGGAGATCGAACCCAGGATATAGATAGGCTCAGCAATCGCGCTTGCGACCACTTGACAAACGAGGCAGTCTTCATGATTATCTTTATAACCCGTTTAGAGCACCATTTAATTTCCGAAGGATAAAACAGATTTTTGTTTTTAAGTTTTTTTACAGTAACATATGTTTGGACTTACTCTATTTGAATACGCAAGCTCCATAGCCTCGTTAGACAGCTTGCACAGCGCATCAATTAAATGATGCAGCGCCACATCATCCAAATTCTTTGACGACTCGAATACACGCGACAACATCGCTGAAAGCGCTGCGAAGTATACAATCATTATAATGAAACACATGTAAAACATAGTAAGACTATTTGATTTTGATATATGAGAAATGATAGGGTAATGTCGGCGGAGGATCGCGTAAGCTATATTTTCGTGAACACTCGCGGAGTTTTGCGAAAATTCGGAATATGACGAAGATGTGGTCTCAATATGCAAATTTCATTAGGGTGCTACCCCACCAATCGATCGATGATGGATCGCTGGTCGATTGATGATAGATCCGCAACGATTGATGATAGATCGATAGTTCATGATCACTTTATCCTAATCAATCGACGTTGATCGATGGTCGATCGATGATAGATCCACGTCGATCAAAATGGATCGATAGTTCATGATCACTTTATCCCAATCAATCGACGTTGATCGATTGTCGATCGATGATAGATCCATGTCGATCAAGATGGATCGATAGTTCATGATCACTTTATCCCAATCAATCGACGTTGATCGATTGTCGATCGATGATAGATCCATGTCGATCAAGATGGATCGATAGTTCATGATCACTCTATCCCAATCAATCGACGTTGATCGATTGTCGATCGATGATAGATCCACGTCGATCAAGATGGATCGATAGTTCATGATCACTTTATCCCAATCAATCGACGTTGATTGACGGCATCGATCGACAATCGGTCGATTGGTATAGTAACACCCTTAGCCGATCAGTAATTTCTAGAAACCTCAAACTGAGAATCTAGGCTGGTGGAAACCGAAGACATGTTCGGAGCAGGGTTAGTGAATCAATTTTACACGTAGCGTTACCCGCGTTATTTTTCAAAAGTCGATACTCGGAACGTTTGGTGTTGCACTACCGAATTGTTTTATGACATGTTAAACACTTCATTCTCATCATCTGCCTAGCCTTTTCCCAACAATGTTGGGGTCGGCTTCCAGTCGAACCGGATGCAGCTGAATATCAGTATTTTACATGGAGCGACTGCCTATCAGACCCCCACAACCCAGTAACTGGGCAATATGATAAATGTTAAACACTTCATTCTATTGACAAAAATACCCCTTTTGTAATATCAAACCCCTCCTCTCCGAATGGCAGCAATTTTGATTTTAGAGCTGCCACTAATGTAGGTGTTCATTAAAAATGTAATATGTTTGGGACTAGGAGTACTAAAGACTTCAATTTTTTTTACTTGTTTTCTATCCCCCTTATCTATTTCATTAAAATTATGATCTAAGTTATTGCGTATGACTATGAGTCATAAAAAATTACAAATTATAAAGGATTTTGTTATCATTTACATCCTTTTTAACCGATTTCTTGTCTTGCCAACAGTGGCGTGCCTTCCATACAAGCCGAAAAGCCCGGCTTTATATCAGGAAAGCGAGATAAATAAAAAAATAAAATAAAAAAAAAACTCATGTAAAGTAGTATTGAATTAATTGAATCATCATGTCTCATAATCATAACAGCTAATACCTACTGTAATAATTAAAAATATGTTTAAACTCCGCGCGCAATGCAGCGAGCCACCGTGTGGCCTACGTTGCCAGGTTTACATAAACTACAAATAATATATTTCGCGTCGCGCCTCGGCCGGCCTCCGTAACGTAACGTTGCCAAACCGCCTGCAAGATCTTGCATTCCGGTCGCACGCGCTGGCTTCTTACGCGGCTTAAGCCGTCTGTCTCTTTTCCTTCGATTTCATTGATAAATCCTTTGTAGATATTCACATATTTATAGCTAGACATAGCTAATTTCTATGACGGAAGAAGCCGGGCTTATGATTCTGTTAGTTTGACGAAATTGAACATTACTCTAGTGTGTTTACGAGTGCAATTTGTGTGGCATGCGTGTTTAGGCACATAGATGCCGCGACGTTTGTATTTTGATAGAAATGATACAATTTCAAATTAGTTCACATTTTGTTTTGAGCGATATTGGAGCATTTTTTTGACGCGAAATATATTTTTTCAGTTTCTGTGATTTAAAGTATTGTGTAACTTTTATTCGTTTGTTTTAACGTTTGTGATTAAGTTTCTTTGTGATTTGCCTTTCTTATAGCCCGTGAGCCAGAGGGTATATTTTGTCAGTCATTTCCTCTCAAGCGATAACTCGTGGAATGCTTGAGAGAGTTATATTATGCAGCATGGTGAACGTCAGCTGCCGCTCCGTGGGTGGGTTGGGCAAAGGCAGCCCATCAAACATGTAAAAAAAAAAAAAGTTTTCAGTCATTTCCTCCCGACTGAAAATTTGTTAAATGATAGTTAACGCAATTATTCGAAGATAAAAAAAAGTCAGCTGGCCGTACCGTGGTGGATTATACGTCAGCTGGTCACATGAACATGCAAAAAATTTTTTTTCGTTCAGTGATTTCCTCTCACTTGAAAATTTGTCAGATGATAGTTTACATGCTATTTTGAATAAATAAAAACGTCAGCTGGCTCTATGTTGGTGGAAAGGTCGTCAGCTGATGCAGTGAAAGGTGGAGCATGGGAACCAGACGTGAGCGCCGATCGCTTATTTAAATACGTCAGCTGACGGGTTTTCCACCAACATAGAGCCAGCTGACGTTTTTATTTATTCAAAATAGCATTTAAACTATCATCTGACACATTTTCAAGTGAGAGGAAATGACATAACTACAGTTATTCGCAATAGCTTCATGCACGCGCCCTTATATGTACCAATCAAATCAATATTCTCATTAATCAATCAATCAGCAATATTTAAATAGACGCACTTTGGACAGAAATCAATCCCGTTAAAATTTATACGCAAGGAAAATCTACCGAAGCACAAAGAAAAAAAAAAGAGACTTGTGAGCCATTCGAAAATAAGCTTGAATTTTAATGTATAAAAATGTCCAACGTAACTCCTTTTTGTGTTTTTTGCCAAAAAAACAACTTCAAAGTTGAAAGTATTCTGCGAAGAAAGTTTAAACAAGTGCAGTGAAGTTTTAAATATTCGAAAATGTAATAGTAGTAGTATAATGTCGTGGCCATATCTTAGAATTGATCATTTCATGATATGGCCGGCCATTTCATGAAATGGTTCTATTTCATGATATGGCCAGCTAAAACTGACCATATCATTTAAACGTCAACGTTTAGTGATATGTCAATCCACGTTTGGCCATATCATTAATGTAGGGTTTCCATGATATCAAAGGTTTAATAAAAAAACAAATGAAGGAAGCATGTACCATGCAAGCAAAAGCAAGCCAGCATGCAAGTGTTTCTGAGTTTGCTCCGCCAGAAGACTCGCTTTGTCGCCCCTTCGCTTCGCTCGCACACTCGACCAGCGCTGCGTTCAGGAGGTCGCCGACTCGCTTCGCTCGCCACCTCCCCCCACTCGCTACGTTTTGGCCTCGTGCACTCGTTCCACTGAGGACCTCCTTCGCGAGCTTCTGGCTCCACGCTTTTAAATAACACTCTAGGGTTAGGACAGGGTCTGACCACGTGCTGTCGGGGTACGCTGTGTCGGATTTACATAAAATGGATCAATTTTATTAATTATAAATCTTTCGAATGAATGCGTCGACCGCGTAAGTTTCGATGATTATTTGTTCTGTAGTTTGACAGGTTAACCAGATAAGTAATCGAACAAATAAAATTCTATGAAAGTTCACCCGCAATTACCATGAAGTCATATTTTGAAATCCAGTAGTAATCCATATAGTCCATTAATTTTCGTTGCGTGGTCACCCTACTTTACTTAATATTATTACCTTTTTTGTCAGAATAATTGTCTGCCGCCACGATGCATCACAAAAACAAAACGATATCAGCGCCTCTAACAGTGGATAATGTAACTAATTTTATGATATGATCACTAATGTTTGACCACATCATGAAGTAGCCGTGCGTTTAGCTGATCATATCGTCGAACGCTAATTTATTCATTGATCTGGCCAGGCCACATCATGATGTGGGCAGCGGGTATTGGCCATTTCATGAAATACAACCATTTCATGAAATGGCCGGCCACATCATGAAATGATCAATTCTAAGATATGGCCACGACATTATACTACTACTATTACATTTTCGAATATTTAAAACTTCACTGCACTTGTTCAAACTTTCTTCGCAGAATACTTTCAACTTTGAAGTTGTTTTTTTGGCAAAAAACACAAAAAGGAGTTACGTTGGACATTTTCATACATTAAAATTCAAGCTTATTTTCGAATGGCTCACAAGTTTCTTTTTTTTTTTCTTTTGTGCTTCGGTAGATTTTCCTTGCGTATAAATTTTAACGGGATTGATTTCTGTCCAAAGTGCGTCTATTTAAATATTGCTGATTGATTGATTAATGAGAATATTGATTTGATTGGTACATATAAGGGCGCGTGCATGAAGCTATTGCGAATAACTGTAGTTATGTCATTTCCTCTCACTTGAAAATGTGTCAGATGATAGTTTAAATGCTATTTTGAATAAATAAAAACGTCAGCTGGCTCTATGTTGGTGGAAAACCCGTCAGCTGACGTATTTAAATAAGCGATCGGCGCTCACGTCTGGTTCCCATGCTCCACCTTTCACTGCATCAGCTGACGACCTTTCCACCAACATAGAGCCAGCTGACGTTTTTATTTATTCAAAATAGCATGTAAACTATCATCTGACAAATTTTCAAGTGAGAGGAAATCACTGAACGAAAAAAATTTTTTTGCATGTTCATGTGACCAGCTGACGTATAATCCACCACGGTACGGCCAGCTGACTTTTTTTTATCTTCGAATAATTGCGGTAACTATCATTTAACAAATTTTCAGTCGGGAGGAAATGACTAAAAACTTTTTTTTTTTTTACATGTTTGATGGGCTGCCTTTGCCCAACCCACCCACGGAGCGGCAGCTGACGTTCACCATGCTGCATAATAAAACTCTCTCAAGCATTCCACGAGTTATCGCTTGAGAGGAAATTGGTCCGGCAAAACTGTTGCTGGCTCACGGGCTATTATAAGATGAATTCGGAAATAATTGTTCCTTGTGTGAAGTTGTGTGTGATGGATTGAAGTGTGTGCAATCGTTACTCGGGAAG
This sequence comes from Amphipyra tragopoginis, assembly GCA_905220435.1. Taxonomy (NCBI): domain Eukaryota; kingdom Metazoa; phylum Arthropoda; class Insecta; order Lepidoptera; family Noctuidae; genus Amphipyra; species Amphipyra tragopoginis. Next base: position 14,984,867 of record HG992017.1, on the reverse strand, counting down.
GAAGAATCGTTACTTTGAATTTTGCAGACAAATACCGTTTTATTACTTCACCTGAACCTACTCCTGATTTGAGTATTTTTGGTAAATCAAAGTCACAATAGGCATTTTCATAGATCGGCTTACAAAACTCTTTGGATTGTAGGTTGCTCTCATTTAAAGAAATTATTCTGCAACACCAGTTGCATATTTTTCTCTAATGATACGAACGCCTGGAATACATCAGGTCACGATGATTTGAATAACTTATCTGGTGCCAGGATTAATTTTGCTCTAAACAAATAGAACGAAACAACAAACGGCTTTTATCAAAGCTACCGAAGGTATGTGATTGCTGATAGATATGTCTGTAAATCTATCTAGTGATACCATGCCTTCAGTGTGCTTTGTTGTTTGTCATCAGCAGTAGTAAAGAAGCGAAGAATGAAGAGTTAACATGGCTGTTTATATCGAAAGTAATTATAAATTGTTTTTAAACTTTTGCGATTTGTACACATCATAAAAATATAGATCGGGTCTATTATAAATTAACAATATTTCTTTCAACATTATAAACATTGCGTAATTATACTCATCAATTATTTCTGAGCCATCTATTGGCGGCGACGCCGCGACGGGCGATTGTGTCATTTTTCCCGTCGAACTCGAAGAGCGCAAAAAAGCACCTGTAATGCTCATAGATGGCTCTTAAACCAAATTGTATGTTTGTGTGATTTTGCAAAATCACACATTTGTATTATTTGCACTCTATTTATTATTAGGGTGAAAATAATAGTTGTGTGATTTCGCAAAATAACGAATTTAGTTAAATTTTACAGGGTTTTTTTTTTCTAAAAATCTATCGGGCTTGCCCTAACTTTGAACCCTAGGCACGCCACTGCTTGCCAATTAGTTTAGATAGGTAGTTACTAACTGAAAGGGGCGGGGCGTGGTATTTTTGTCGACAAAATCAAGCGTTTAGTTTAACATGTCGTTAAATGTTCGGTAGTGCAACACCAAACACACTGTATATGTCAGTGGTTTTAATTACTCTTTAACATTAAGAGGTCGTTTTGATAATTTAACATTTATTTAGTGTTTACAATGAAGTCAAAAATGATTTTATTAGAAAATGCTTTTGATTTAAATATTTTTATTTTAATACGAGCATATGTAACGATTTAAGTATTTATTTTTTAGTAGGAATATAAAATTTATAATTGTCAAAATAATGTAACGAAGCGGTTCACAGTGCTTAGCGAGTGTTTATATAGATAATAATTATAATATAAAAATGATAAATGTACTAAAACTCACACAAGACCTCACAACTAGCATTGTTAATCTAGTTAATATAAAGATGGTAATCAAATCAACTGTGTTGTATGGAAATTTCTATTATCGTTCAGGTAGCAACATGTTTCTCCTACTTCATTCATTTAAAACAAGGCAAATCGATTAACTGACTATTTAGTGTTTTTTTTAACTGCGACTGCCTCGAGACTATAAGTTATACTACTGCTTAGTCGCTTTACATCCGAAAACCATGAACTCTGTTCGTCAAGTACTTATAGTGCTTGACATTAAGCTGATCTGGACACGTTTTTGGTCCAGCCGTGAGACACATACCCAAGACTTTTTTATTTATATCACACTTTGTATCTGTTGTGTCTCTTTGTGCTGTGTCCAAATAAATGATTCTTTATCTTTGTCATGCTGTACAACTTTTACTGTGGGAAAAACTCTAATATCAGCTGTTCCATACAAAATTATAAATGTTTCATAATAAAATGTATGGAACTAATTCAGAGTTTATCCGAAAGTAAAAGTTGTAGCAGAGTTCATGAGTCATGCTGTATAGAAACTCTCGAACTCATAATTTACTCAAAATGTTCTTTTTTATTATTTTTAACTTCTGCTTATAAAATCCAGCCCCCGGAAACTTCCACCATCCACAGACAAAAACCCTCAAAACAGCAAAAATATTCTTAATGTACAGTTGATTTGATTACTGTTCCTTTAAAACATGTGCGACAAACATAAAGACACACAAACGGCCAGCAAGCTCCATCCCAGTGCTCCTGTGTATAAGCTTTCAAACCCCTAAATATTCAGTATACATTTGGAACCTTTGTTAGATAATGTAAAATTAATTGATGTTATTTAAAAGTCGTATTAAAATTTTACGATAATACGTGTTATCATTAAGTTATAAAAAATAAACTTTAAAAAAAGTAAAAACCGACTTCAAAGAAAAACTAAAAGGAGTGAAATAATTACCATAATATAAAATTAACAGTTTCAGAAGTCGGTGGCTTCTATTTGTTTCAGTGTAGAGTTGCACCGACTTCTGAAACTGTTAATTTTATATTATGGTAATTATTTCACTCCTTTTAGTTTTTCTTTGAAGTCGGTTTTTACTTTTTTTAAAGTTTATTTTTTATTAAATACGTTTTAGTGCCATAAACTTAACCCCCTCCTCTTCATAACCCTTCTTTTTGGCTTTGACGTAGTCGGGCATAAAAAGCCCTTTCAAATGATACCTTACACGATATAATGAAAACATTCCAAAGGGGGAGGGGGGGGGGACATGCACCCCCTCCTCTTTTCCAGTAGTCAGTTCCCAACAACAAATATAAACAAAGCAATATTAGTAATTTGAGAATTTTGCTTTGTACCGATGAGGAGTTCCGTTCCATATCTCTGAAGTTCATAGTCTAATCGTAACAAAATTTATATGGGACCAATCGGGAAGTATACCCTTTCGAACAAAGAAAGAATTTTTCAAATCGGTTCATAAATGACGGAGATATGAGGTAACAAACATAAAAAAAAAAATAAAAAAAAAAATAAAAAAAAAATACAACCGAATTGAGAACCTCCTCCTTTTTGAAGTCGGTTAAAAAGGACTAGATCAATTTACAGGAAAATTCAAAAACCGAGACAAACAAAAATTTACTTCTAAGAATTATAAAAGTATTGATTTTTAGCATCGTAATAGTGACTGTTGGCAGAGGTAGGCGTCACTGAGTCGAAAGCAACACAATTAGTTGTTCAAGCTGGCCAATCCTTGGTTTTTGTCCAATAGTTTTTTTTTTATGTAATAATTTGGCAAAGAAGCCGACCGCCCATCTGGTGGTAAGTTACCGTCGCTTATACCTACAAAACCAAGAGGATTGCTGATGCGCCAGCCTTAGAGACAAATTTGGAAAGTCTCATATGCCTGTAATCTCACCGGCAATGAAGTGCATTAACTTTACAGTTAAAATGGCGATTGGATCTAGCGTTTACGAATTTAAGAAGAATTAAACGACATAGTATTGATTATTTTGCAATTTGAGGCTACAAGTTTTTTAAATTCCCGAATTCAATCTAAATTATTTTTCCAAGTGTATACTTTAAAATGCGAAAGTGCGTAGTTATACCACTCATGACTCCGAGTGACTCGGCCACCGGAACTTGCTGACCTGCGAAACATTGCCGAAATACAAACATAATTATACCTATACACTTAAACAGGGATACAACTACTGTACTTGGGAATATTGTAAACACTCGACAAACTGAAATGGGAGATTGCACTCATCACTATGAACAACTTTTACTATGGGAACAAAACTGAAATCGCGAAAAAAAAAACTGCTGTTCCCTACATTTTGACGAGTTATGCGTACATTAATGTGGGGAACAGCAGATTTTTTTTTCGCGATTTCAGGTTTAGTCCCATAGTAAAAGTTGTTCATAGTGATGAGTACAATCTCCCATTCAGGTTTGTCGAGTGTTTACAATTTCAGCCTGTATACTTGGGAATATTGTTAGTAAGCGTTAAGTTTACATGTAAAGGTCAGGTTATGGTGGTATTAAGTTCGACGAAGAGATCTCATAACTTTTCCTATTTTTTCACCCTAATCGCACCTAGTTGCGCAGACAGGGTCTAAGATGGAGCACACGAATCCAAGTAACAGAGTTAAAGAAGGATTTCCCTATACCCCTCTGGCTCTCACATACTCGACAACACTTTAATGTGTGTGTGGTAGCTAGCCAGGCTGACCGTATAGATCCTACCACGTCGTGTGCTGAATTTTATTGAATCTTACAACACGCGTCTATTCACAGCATGCTTTGAGGAAGTTTTATATTCTAGATCTACCCTACAAAGTTTTTTTTAAATATGATATGTCGGCTATCTAGCTGCCGGTCCATCTGGTAAGTAGTTACCGACGCCTATATACAGCTACAACACCAAGAGGATTCCTGATGCATTGTCAACCCTGAGACAAAGTTGCAAAGTCTCAAGTGCCACTAACAGTTCTGCTGCTTGGCGTTAGAAATAAGGGCGCTTTCAAATTGGACGGTTGCCGTAGAGTTGCAGTCGTGCCGCAGCGGTGCGGCTGTCGAGCTGCAAACGGGCGGTTGTGTTTTTACATACAGTTGACGCGACGAGAGAGCAGCGTGACGCCCGACCTGCTGCCGTGCGTGCGCAGTACGTACGACGCACTGCTCCGCCCGTTTGTAGCTCAATAGCCGCACCGCTGCGGCACGACTGCAGCTCGACGGCAGCCGTCCAATTTGAAAGTGGCTACAGTCCGACAACAACCGTCTAATTTGAAAGCGCCCTAAATATGGTGGTAGTACTTTTTCGGGCAAACTTGTTGACAAGGAGCTCTACTACTACTATAGTTGTTATCAGAAAAATGTTGGGTTAAACAATAGGAGCATTTGCGTCTATAACTATGAAGGGTGTATCCGAATTCGTGTAATTCCCTTAAACCGCGTGATCTACTAGTGACACATATTGAGCCAGCATGGAATATGGTGAATTGACAAAAAATTTATATAAAGAAATATGGTGTTCTATTTCAGCCCCGAGTTAACTGACTGCGAGGACCGATATCGCGCTAGTCGTGCCCACCAGCTGTGTCGCCGTGCTTGTATTCATTTATGCGTAGCATCGAAACATTTTATCAATTTTTTTTTAACAAAAATTTCGTCAATTCTACTTTGATACCTTATTAGGTGGGCTTATATGCGATTACTCACCACTAAGTACCGCAATAAAAAGAAATAATTTTATTTTTAAACAAGCCAAGTCCCGAGTCGTACAGTAGCGGCAAGCGCGCTGACTGCCCGCCGCGCCGTTGGCTTTTTCATATTGACATTCTGAAATATATTATACGACCCACGATTTAATGCTCTAATTTCAATGACAAGTTAATTGCTGGGTTGGAGCGGTGCCGTTGCGGTGCCGGTATAATGTGCCATGGCCTTTAATCTATACCAGTAATAGATCATGTGGGTTTAAGAAATTACACAAATTCGTTTACACTCTGTATATTCATAAATACAGGGGGCATCAATATCATCATAATATGGGATTTATATTAAGGGACATTTCTCTGTTATAGCTTCTAATATCTACCACAGAATTTACGTTACAGTTTGAGTATAATATAATACTAACCAGGTAGATCAGCCATGACAGCAGAGGTGCTCATGACTGCGTTCGCATCAGCACTGGCGCGGCTTGCCTTCATACTGCCGCCGGTAGACGGCTTCAGACCCAGGATCCACACCTTGAAGTCGACCATATTAAAATTATTATTTATCGTTTTGTCAGACCATCCATTGCTGTCTATCGAAAAAAAAAAAATGCAAGAATCCTACGAGGGAAACCCTTCCATATGTTTGTGTCGAAGAATTATTTTTCTTAGTACTAAAAAGATCACCAAAAAGATGGGGTGCAAGCCTTCCTTGGACAGCTGCATCAATTGGGTACCCCCCAGGCAACTACTGGATGCTCTTTTAATTTCACACTAGTACCACAGTGTACCTACTTACTACATATAGTGAGTCAATGTATGGACATTTGACAGGTCCTATGAAATGTCAAAATTATGTAAAGAAAGAAAGAAAGAAAGAAAAAATATTTATTTGTCACAGAGACACACACATAATAATTGTTGTTAAAAAAATATAAAATAAAAATAAAATGGTCAACTGCGACAAAAAGGTAACCACTCAGCATAATGCTATGCAATGGCGTGGACCACAAACACAGCGCTGATTTTCAGTGATCACCTGAATGACGTGCGGATATTAAGCCAGTTATATGACTTATATACAATACTTATGTAATTAAAATAAAATAAATTATAATTACACCCCTTCCAAAATAAAACAAGAAAATAAAAAATTAAATAAAAAATGTAGGGGCGGAGGTTATGTCCCAAGTATGCAGTATGGCTACTCGGGACATAACCTCCGCTCCTTCACCCCGCAACCCCCCGCACGATTGCTCTGTGACAATGTTCTACGATGACCGACTGTAAGGAGTAAGATATAGGTAGACTGTGCTAGTACTTCCATTAGATGCAATTTTGGTGTAGTAGGTATTCATATCTATCTGCGTAGCTTTTTCCCAACTATGTTGAGTTCAGCTTCCAGTCTAACCAGATGCGGCTAAATACCAGTATTTTACACGGAGCGACTGCCATCAGACCTCCGCAACCCAGTTACTGGGCAATGCCGATATCCTAAGGTTGGACCGGTTGTCTGACTTTCGGGCTTCTGACTACCTGTAACGACTGTCATAGGTATTTTTATGACACCCAGGCACGAAGGGGTCTCGATGTGTAACGAACGGTCACCCATCCACGGACTGACCTCAGCAAGTGCAGCTTAACCTTGCAAATCTTATGATCCGTACAGTTGTTAATTACCCTCCTCCTCCCTCCCTTGGCCTGGCTTGGAAATTTAGGCCTACTACAATAAAACATATAAACCTATTTTTTGTTATTGTTTTGAAAAAACCTTTGCCCCGCACTAGGATTTCTCCTGTATCGTGGGTGCGTTTACAGACACAAATCTCACATACACAAACGCCCAGACCCGAAATAACCATCTGTAGGAAATACAAATTTTTGTTTCGTGCGGGAATCGAACCCACGACCCGTAGCGCAGAATCCAATCGCTCAGCCACTGCACCAAGCGTGTCGTCAATTCCTATTTTATTCATAAAATAAAACTACAAATGCTGGGGTACATTACAAGAGCCCCCGAAGTTACACGGGGGTACCCAATTAGGCTAAGCGTATGTTGAGACGCAGGTGACGCAGGTGCACGCAGTGCAGCGCAGAACAGATTGTGTAATGTATGAACGTACTAAGAGCTGCGTACGCTGCGGCGCAGACGCGTGCGACGTAGACATGCGTCTGTCCTGCCCTGCGTCTCGTTGTCGTGCCGGTGCCGGCACAGATTTCTGCGCGACGCGTGCATGTCGACACATGTTTTTTACCGCTAATTCGAATTTTATTGCATTGACAGAACATTTAATTGAATTAGTGCGTTGTGAATCTTGTTTGTATGATACTAATCATCCAGACTATTAAAAAAAAACGTCCGTCAACTCTAACGCGTCTATTCTTTGTACTAGTTAAAACTCGAGTGTCTTCGAGCTGCGTCACAGCATGCGGTCGTGGCCTATGTCTGTGTCTGTGGCCTGCCCTGCGCGGCGAAATCTGTACTGTGCTGCGCAGCGTCACCTGCGTCTCTAATGCTGTCTGTGCAAATGCTATTAAATAGAGGTAAACCGACGCATAGTTACTTACAAGATGTTGAAGCGTGGTGAGAACAGGTAACCAAGCCTGCTGTATGGTGTCACCGTCTCTTTGAGCAGCGCACAGTAAGGCTTTCATTGCTGTCACGTGTCGAGAAGTTACCATGACGAATGACTGTTGTTGACCTGAGTGAAAGGCGTACAATATTATAGAATGTGTCCCAAACAATTGTGTCAAACGTAAGTCCAGAGCCGACTCAAGCACCCGAATCACTTCTATGTATGTTTCGTGATTTTTTGTAGTTTTCGAGTTAGTTTTTTTTTCCGATCTCTTACTTTAATGACATTATTCTTATTCTTTATTGTACACAAGAAAATTACAATAAAACATTACAATTTAGTGAAGTGATGTACAAAGGCGAGCTTAACTCAAAAATGAGTTTTCTACCAGCAAACCTTTGAGTGATAGAGAGAGATTGATAATATATATGGTTGAGGGCAAACTCCAGTGTACAACTGTCTTATTTATAGTACTTATTTATGCTATAAAATAAAATATACCTAAATAAATATACAACGTGAAAATATATTACATAAATATATATATATATATGTATATACTATATAATAAACCTACATAAATAATAATAATAATCAATCATTCAGAGAGGAAATGCTTCCTAATTCTACTCTTGAAAACGGTAAGAGAAGGGCTATCACGTAGTGAGTGTGGGAGTGAGTTCCAAACTTTAATGACATTTTTGATCATAGTGACGTTAATAGTTTTTTTTAAACCAATTTCTTAATTAAATGCCTTTAATCATTTAGTGTGCGTCCTGAGTGACGGCGCACCGCGCAGGCGGAATGAACGGCGCATTAAATAAACGTTCGAAACGTTTGAATTTTGATATCGACATTATTAAAACCAAAGTAAAATAAACTCGACACGTGCACACGCGCGTACGCGTCAAGTTTCCCGCGTGCACTAAGGACAGGTATCGACGGTAAAGCCACGGTAAAGCCGCTCCACAATGCGCCCGTGCGCCGTCACTCAGGACGCACACTTAGCATGTTTTGTGGGCACAAAATTTGATCTTTGCCCGAGCGCTCATGAACGTAACTACGACACTGGAATTGGGTATGCGCCATCAGCTGTTCGCTAGTTTCATGCTTGGCGGTTTGCACCGCGCGAGTCCGTGAGAGTGAGTTTAAATGTTCTGTATGTATGTACCTGTGGGCAGTGATGCTGATGGCAGCGGAGTGCCCACCCACACGACCTGGTGCCTGTAGTCAGGGTCGGGGGGCGGGGGAGGCTCCCGTCTCCACGGACACGGCAGTGCTCCCAGTGCTCCTAGTGCTGGCACCACGTACTGAGCAGGTAGGGCGCAGCGGCACAGTGCGCTGACGCATGCGTCGCGACCTACTGCGTGACCCACCTGGATCAAAATTACTCGGATTACCTATACGAACTTTTTCAGGAGCAAAAACGCAGCAGAATCATGAGTAAGTCTTTCCCAAACTATTAATTTAGGACTCAAATCCATCCAGAAAGTTTCCAAAAAGCCCTTATGTGCATAAGAATAGTAAGGTGTGCTACTGTGAGTCAGAGAGAGTTGAGAGTTCTTGTAATACTGTCAGAGGCGCTACAATAGACCTTTCTAGGTAACAGTGACTAAGGGGCAAGAACTCAACCTCATAATGCAAATCATGCGTCACTGCAAGGGTACCAACTGAAAACCAGCGCTGGGTGTTTGACGTCCAGCATATGCTGAGTTGATGACCCTTTTGGCATGGGCATGCTCGACAGCATAAAATATTGTTGTTTGATTATTTTATTTTTTATTGGCGGAATAAATTATTTTTTCTTTTCTTTTTAATGTAAATACAATACAATCACTGTTTAATCTTGATACCTATTTTAATAGGTCTTATCTTTAACTATTCTGAACTAACAGACTCCCGAGGCGCGCGCAAAGTAGACTGCGTTTCGGGCGCTTATTAAAATTGTATGAATTTCTATGCAACGGATTATAGCAAGCGCTACTGTCCGTCGAGCTCGCGACTAGGCCAGCCAACACTATTTTTCACAATAATAAAGTTATGAGAAACACAGCACTAAGTAAGTGGACAGTTCAAAAGTTACAGCAAAAATGTGGTAATTTCTTCGAACGAGTATACGATCAGCGTCCAACAGGCGCTCGATACGCGCCCGACATACAGCGTACTGGGCTCTGTACGCCTTTTATAATTAGTCCCTCAGTCACTCACCTTCCCGCTAACTCTAGCCAGGGTCTGAATGGCGCGCAGAATGTTCTCCAGTTCACCAATACTCGCTTCAGCTAGTACAGACAAACCCCATACAAGTCCGCACCATGATGATTTGAGCAACTGCAAATGATTGAAGAACGAATAAATAAGCATGCAAAAGATAAGTCCTTATCAGAAATGAACACTGGGTATAGTACGTTCAATTCAGGAAGACGCGCCCCACTCTTTTTCTAAATCACTACAGTGCAAAAAACTCCACGCAACCCGGACTTCCCCCTAGGAGGCCGATCATCGAAAGTTTCGTTTTCAAAAACGAAATGGTTATGTTCAAAAAGTTCGAAAGTTTTTGTTTCGAATAGGTACAGTACATGCACCTAGGAAACGTCTCGACAATTTAGTTGCACGGTTCCAAAAAGTAGGTCGTATGGAGAAGAGCCGGCAAGAAACTCCATGGATACTCTTTTAAAATAATCGGGAATTGTTACAATATGGTGCTTAACATTAAAACTGTAAGAGAACAATGCAGGTTAGTGTAAAAAACAAATAAAAGAATATACTACATAATAATAACTTACATTTTGATAGAGATGATATGTATCAGCAATTGTGTGTACTACTTGCCTGTAACCTGCTTTGTTTCTCTTTGTCCTCCACATCATCTTCTATCTTCTGCACCACGTTGGAGTTCTGATCAGCTTCGCCGTTGTGAGCATTGTTTGTTATTATTTTGTCAGTCTTTGCGTCTGTATCTAAAGAACGGAGAGAGACAAAATGTGACAATATTGCAATATTGAGAACTGTTGAGTTCAGGAAAGAATAAAAAACGGGGCGGTATTAATACGGTCGAAGGAAAAGGCAATTCACAGAAAATACAAACACAGGGACCTCGGGATAGCACTCAAAAATGTCCGAACCGAATGTAGACTAAAACGCGAAAAAGTAGACTGATTTACGTAAATGGGTGCAGTCGAAACTTTGTATGGTGAAATGTGGTTGTAAACTAAATTAGGTATTGTGATGACGATATAGGATTTAAATTAGTTTGTTGGTATTTCTAAGTTTATATGGCGGTTTGCCTAAGCGCGCTCTGGTGGAGTATGTAAACTCAGGACTCTTTTTTCTTGAATTTTGTACTAGACCCTTGGTCCATGTGTTTCTATATCAATGTGCTGGTCCAAATCTTTTACTGGCAGCAGGGTCTCAAAAAAAGATAACTGGTTATTCGGTTAATATCCGCTTGCCCAACGGGATTATGTCCGCTTTTGGGCATCCAGCTGACTAAATTTAAATACAGCTTTACCTTTATGTCCATTCTTGTTAGAATTAACTTCTCTCTCTTCGGTATCGTTCTGTATGTCTTCATACATTTCTTGCAGTCTGCAAAAAATCATTTTTGGTTTTTAGGTGTACATTGACGTATACACCAATCTTAACAGCATTTAATAACTTAAAAATTGCATTTTTGGGCCTACAATTATTTAGAGCGGGTTTTGTTACGAGCCCGAATGGTGTTTCGTAGTACTGAAATTTTAACATTCGTCCGGGCAGGTAATGTGTCTTAAGGTGACGGTTTGCTTCACGACAGAGACCGGCTACCGAGATAGGAGACCAAGGCCGGTATATGACGCTAGGCTTTCGTACTGTGTTCAGTGTAGTAAAAGCTGTGTAGGCTTCGATAAATGATCTGAGATGCTAGTAATGAAATAAGGCAGTAAGGTCCTTTGGAAGGCATATGGGGGACACAAGTCCAACGCGCAGAAGCCCCTTTGAGAACTTTAAAATGGGATGGGGCACCAACCGGGGACTATCCACGGCTGCACTATTGGAATACAGTCATGGACCGTCCCAGGTGGGTGCAAGACTATTGTAAAATATGGTGAAAAATATCTGGTCTATGGGCAGGGGTGTTTTATGGACTGTTTAATTTCTATTAAAGAAGCAAAAGAATACAATGAATGAGTCTGATGAGTAAGGGCAAGTTACACCGTGGTGCGTGCAAGTGACGTTCGCTAAGGAATACGGCAAAGACTACAATAGTATACCGGACAGCGCATGAGCAACTGGCCGAGCTGCTGAACGCTATGCGACACGGGGCGAGACGGGATGCAATGCGATCTACGACGCCGGAACAGTGTCGCGGAATCAGTCGCGAACTGAACACAGTTCGAAAGCCTAACGTCACGTAATAATATCGATTTTGTTTCTGTCGCGACGCGAATCACCACCTTTAGAAGTAGCTCGAGAATAGGGTATTTGACTGAAAAAATCTAACTAGTCCGTCAGTTAGATTATCCAAAAATATTTGACCCGTATTTTTTCTCTTGTTACGTAAATCAAAAATAACGAAGATACGACACTTTTAAAATTGGTAAAACGTCACAAGCAAGTACAATTTTTACTTGCTTCTTACGTCACAAGCCCCACTCTCGAGTTTTGATGCGTTTTATCTTTCCAATATTCATAGATTTAACAAAAGAATTTTTCAAAACTCTAACTGGCGGACTAATTAGATTTGCAATTTATTGATGCTGTCAACATGCCTATTAACTCTTTTTGTATAATAATAAGTTATGAAGTAAAAAGCCTTTTTCAAAGTTTTATTAAAGTAGAACATACCTGAAGTACTCAGACCCTTCCACACTAATGGCTATAGACCGTATGATCTCCATGAGGCAAGCGTACGCAACCGAGATGCCGTATCCGTCCTGTATGGTCGGTGCTTCGGTGCGATCCAACATTTCTATGCTATAAGAGAAGGTAACATTATTATAACGATGAATGCAATTATTATTTTTATACGTCTCACTTTTTGGAAAGTTAACGAAGCCTATACAAGGTTAGTCGGAAAGGGGGTACTAATCCGAAAGGGTGTTAAAGTACCCATTGTAATGAATAACTTTTGTTTTACAACTTTAACCAAAAATCAATAGTTTAGAAGAAATAGCTGTTGAACAATTACATGAAAAATAGGCTAAATTTTATTTATCCTTAGCTATGATCAGCTGTACATTTTAGGTCATATTCGGGATAACAGATTATTAGAAGCTCCAATTTCTGAATTCCTTACTAAAGCAGGGAAGAAGAATAAAAAAAAAACTACAACAAAATTCATATTACAGGAAAATGAAAATTATCGAATTTAGTAATTTCAACACTTGCTTTAAGCCGCGCGTTACCAGTGATACTTTAAGCAGCCCGCGGATTAGTACCCACTTTTTGAATAACCTTGTACCTATACACCGACAACACCAAGACGATTGCTGATGCGTTGCCAACCTTAGAGACAACGTAGGAAAATCTCATGTGCCTGTCATTTCACCGGTACCCATTACCCTGCTTGAAGGCAGAAATAGGTATGGACGTAGTACTTCCTCGAACGAGCTCTTTTACTAGACTCTACTACTTCTAATTTATAAGACGGGTAAAATAAAACACACTGAGAGAACCGTCCATCAAAGCCGAAATAAAAAGACAAATTCGAGATATGTTTAAACATCACGCCTGCATTCCCACGAAGTGTTGGCCAGAGGTATATAGGGTGGTAATTTGAGATGGGGCATGACGGGCAGCTACCTTAACCATTGTAGCTGCAGAAAAACGCTCTGAGGAGACCACTCTAACCATTTTTTTTGAGTTTTTTCACTTAAACTATCATCACGCCTGTATCCTCATTTCGCCGTTATGTTTAAGTCCCATGTAACAGGGGGCGAGCCTATTGCCATCAACAGGGCACAAATTCAGACTACTGGCTGCTACTGAGAAATTCCATACGAAAAAACCCAATAACACTGCCTGACCTGGGGATGGAACCCAGGACCTAATGCCAGCGACCACTAGACCAACGAGGCAGTCATGTCGACGCATACGTTTATAATTAACATGTTAATACACTTACTAAACTGATTTAGCCGTGCCAGGCTCAAATGTGACGCATAGTGGCAGCCAGACTCCCTTCCAGTAGAACCCTGACTGCTGCGGTATACCTGATGAACCTGAAACAAATATCAATCATAATAACTTACTATATAACATAAAAATAATAAATAAGAAAATAAATATTAGCCTGTAACTGTCCCACTGCTGGGCAAAGGCCTCTTCTCGTACAGAGAAGGAACGAGCATTGATCGCCACGCTTGCTCACTGCGGGTTGGCGATTTCAGTCCATTAAAGTCCAGGTTTCCTCACGATGTTTTCCTTCACCGTATGTCAGTGGCGTCTTAGGCCCGGCGCCCACTATCGGCATCGGGACGGCAAGGGATTTATTAAATTCAAATAATTTTAAACCTTATTTTAATACCTTTAGCACTTGTATTTGCTTAGCGTACCGCGGGAGGCGCGGGATGCTTCGTCGTGCCGCGGCATGCTGAAGCATATCGCGGTAGCCGGAAATAACGAGTTCTAAAGGGTATAAATAAGGTTCAAAATTGTTTGAGTTTAAAAAATCCCTTGCCGTGCCGATGCCGATAGTGGGCGCCGGGCCTTAGATTAACTAAGAAAGTACATATGAAATTGAAAAAGTCACATTGGTACATGCCTGGGTTTGAACCCGCAACCCGGTGCTTAACAAGCGGGTCTGTAACCTCCGGGTCACCACGATCCCATATAACATACATAACATAAACAGCCCATTACTGTCCCACTGTTGGGCATGAGCCTCTTCTCATAATGAGAAGGTTTTAGGTCTTGCTCCACCACGCTGGTCTAGTGCGGGTTAGCGGATTGCACACACCATCGAGAACTTTATGGAGACCTCTCAGATGTGCTGGTTTCCTCACGATGTTTTCCTTCACCGTTAACGCAAATGATAATCAAATTCTGATCTAATAAACAAGTTTAGTTTTAGTATACACTAAACCTAAAACTAGTTTGTTCAGAATAACCAGGAGAAACGATTGACATAGTTTTTACACCACATTATATTTTTCCTTTTTTCATAATTTTCAGTTCTCTTACAATAGGTTTCTACGCATAACAGTAGTACAATAGACACTTTGAGGCTTGAGACGGTCCGCTCGGTCAGTTTCCGTGTATTAGACAACCCCTGCATAGCACATCTCAGACTTTTCACACTTTACTAAGGAACTTAACGCGACATAAACTAAGGTGTAACTTGGAGATTTATTAAAAACACACACACATTCAGGCAGTTCTGATGAAAATCTTCTTGGGGTGTCTCGGTTTTTGTATATACTAAAAATAAAGTTGTATAATATTATAATATATAATATTTTGCTTGATAGTAGGAACAATACGGTCCACTTGGCTAGCTACCACGCTCACATTAAAGTCCGGCGCCAAACAGTTAACTGTGTTCCGTCGTGTGTATGTGAGAGCCAGAGGGGTATAGGGGAATCCCTCTATATCTCTGTTACTTGGATTCGTGTGCTCCATCTTAGACCGTCTGCGCTTACCATCAGGAGCGCTTAGAATTAAACACGACCAACATTCTAATTGCGCAACACACTCGTAATCGCAATCGATTTTGACAGGTCAACAATTTCCATAGCAACTTTTGTATTAACAATCTGACTTCTCCACAACTATGTATCACGCAATGAATATTGTTTTTGACACATCAACTGTCATGATTCATGTTGGTTACGTTATGCAATTGTTCAGTCGATCAAATAATAAAATGCTTCGTTGCAGTGAAGGTTATTTTTAGGGTTCCGTACCCAAAGGGTAAACCGGGACCCTATTACTAAGACTCCGCTGTCCGTCCGTCTGTCACTAGGCTGTATCTCATGAACCGTGATAGTTAGACAGTTGACATTTTCACAGAATGATGATGTATTTCTGTTGCCGCTGCTATAACAACAAATACTAAAAAAACAGAATAGATAATAGTACGGAACCCTTCGTGCGCGAGTTCGACTCGCACTTGGCCGGTTTTTTTTTATAAACTTCCTGTTCCGTCACGGTACCATGAAGGCCAAATTTAAAAAATAAAAACTTTACCTAACTTTCTAACTAAAATCTAATAAGCCACGCTTATTAAAAACTGTCACTACGATTATACGAGTGTATTAATTAAAAATGTGTACAAAATTGTTTCATATTGCACTTTATACAATACTATTGTCAGTGGTCAGCTTGGTTAGTGACATTTCAGGCATTGACATGTCAGGTGACGAGGAAGTTAGAATGTGTGAGTAAATACCTATAATGTCCCACTGCTGGGCAAGAGCTTCTTCTCAGAATGAGGAGAGATTAGGCCTTAGGGCGTATACATAAAAGAAGCGGGTAACCGGCGCCGACCTACCAGCGGTTATCGGTACTTCATCAAAAGCATCGACGTTTCATTGTAAATTGATTTATCTCTAACCTACAGCCCAACCAGCTGTTTCTGTCAGGATGAATCTAGATTTTCTTTATCAATTGGTACAACGGATGTGCTAATGAGAAATTCTGTTCCTTTTTGATTGCTAACTAATGCAAATTGCCCTATTTTCAAAATATTAGGTATTCTGACATTAGAGATCAGCATCAAATCGACAGCCAAAGTCGACAAAATGTATCAAAAAAAATTACGATTTGCTGAAAAAACATAATATAATATTTTTTCTCGCTAATAGTTTCAAAAACTTTTTCGGTTCATGACATTGAGAAAAATATAGACCGCGGGTCAGCGCTAAAAAATTCCGTTCCGAATGTAGACTAAAACGCGAAAAAGAAGACTATTTTACGCCAATGGGTTTATTCGAATCTTCGTATGGTGAAATGCTAAGTTAGGTATTGTGGTGACGACATAGGATTTAAATTAGTTTGTTGGTATTTCTGAGTTTATATGGCGATGTGCCTTGCGCGCGCTCTGGTGGTGTATGTAAACTCAGGACAATTTTATCGTGATTTTTTTACTAGACCCTTTTTCCATGTGTTTCTACGTCAATGGTTAATGAACTAAAAATCCTGTAAACATCGAGCTACTCCAAGTGGTTAACCCAATAAAGTTGCTTTCAAATTTTTCACTGTCCCTACAAATGGCCCTAAAATAGCATACAAAAATTGTAAAACATACGTAGGGGTGTTTCGGGTAGGCCTTGAGCACTTTCGCAAGCACATGCTGAATTATCCATTATTTACGGGACATTATACAGGATGTAACCGAATTCGTGTACTACTTTAAAAGGACATGACTGATTACTTAGCTTGAGTAAAGATTATTGTTTTTTCTTTTATGCGGTTTTTTATGTGTATATGTGTGAATCTGATAAAATCCCATTCAAGGTCAATCATGCGGTTTGAAGGAATTACACCAACTCGTTTACAGCCTATATAACGCGTTTGGAGTCGCCAAAACATCTCGTCTCGTCGTATCGTCTATGATTCCTTTTATTTTTGTCGCAGCATACGGCGTACAGCACCCAGCATTAGCCAAGCTGACCAAGATCAGGTGCACGCGCCGGTTCACGCCAGGAGTGTGTGTGGACGAGGTCGCACCTGTATGGACCTTCGTGTTTTTTGCGCAGAACTGCACGTAAATTATTTTGTGATCTTTAGTTCGACTTTGATTTGGTTTACATGTGTGGAGAAACTTGGTGTGGTGTTCCTCCAACCAAAGGGAGGATCCTCCAACCAGGCGGAGTCTTGTGCCTGGCGGGCTACTGCCCAACGGTTGATGTTGGGAGGTTGTATATATACTATCTGCGTGTTAAATCTTGATTGCGCGATGTAGGATATAGTTCGCATGTGGCGAGATAGATGCCGCCACACATGTATCATTTATTATCAGCCATTTCTGTCCCACTGCAGGGCAAAGGCCTCCCTTCCCTCCTTCCATTTATCCCTATCCAGTGCTGTTATGCGTCAATCCTTGTGGAAAGAGTCGAGTTCGTCCCGCCATCTCATTCTGGACCTGCCGCGTTGTCGTTTGCTGCTGTTTGGGACCCATCGTGTGGTTACTCTAGCCCATAGCTCCTCCGGCATGCGACAGATGTGACCAGCCCAGTTCCATTTTAGCTTACTTACATGTATCATGATCAATCATAATGTCGTGGTGGCCTGGAGGTTACAGAGCCGCTTGTTAAACACCAGGTTGCATGTTCAAACACAGGCATGTACCAATGTGACTTTTTCAAAGTCTTATGTACTTTCTTAGTTAATCTAAGGCCGTTTGTCTACCGCCGCCGTCACCGAGAACGAGATGACGTTGCCGAAGTAGCGATACATACATTACTATGACTGCGTGTCCACCGCACGTCCGTCATCCGAGCACCGTCATCTCGGCCACCGAGATTGTCAGTAAATCGGCGCTACTGCTAGAACTCGGTCCGATATCGTTTTGTTTTTGTGATGCATCATGGCGGCGGACAATTATTCTGACAAAAAAGTTAATAATAATAAGTAAAGTAGGGTGACCACGCAACGAAAATTAATGGACTATTATTGGATTTCAAAATATGACATACATACACTCACGCCTTTTTCCCATGGGGTTAGGCAGAAACTGTAGAACGCCACATGCTACGATCCTTACATACTCCTTTCGCTTCGTCCACGGTCATACATCTTGTCATACACGCACGCCGGTTGAAAGTACTACGCACCTGTCCTTTTTGAAGAACATCACCAATAACATCAATGTATGTCCTTCTAGGGCGTCCTCTACTGGCGTTTCCACTGACATTCGCCTTATAAATTCCTTTTGTTAATCGCCGTTCACTCAATCTTTCAACATGCCCAAACCACCGAAGCATACCCCTTTCAATTTTTGTCACTACATCATCTTTTAAACCGCAACTTTGTCTTATCATATCATTCCTCACTCTATCATTCAAAGTTACACCGCACATACTTCGCAAGGAACGCATTTCCACGGCATTTATTCTACTTTCATGACTCTTCTTCCAAGACCAACATTCACTTCCATACATAAGCGTTGGTACCAGTACACCATTATGGACAGCCAGCCGTGCCTTTTTGGACATCGACTGGTTAGCCACAACCGCATGCATAGCACCATTCACTTTATTTCCCGCATTTGCTCTCCTTTCCACATCTTCATCAATCTTACCATCTCTTGTAAACATACTTCCCAAATAAACAAACTCATTCACCTGTTCAATACTTTCATCTCCAATCTTTACCTTACACCCAGATACATCTGCATCTCTTTCAAAAACCATTACTTTCGTCTTACTTATATTAATTTTCATCCCTTTCCTCTTATATGCTTCGTTCATCACAGTTACCATGTCTTGCAACCCTTCCACTGATGATGCAAGCAGAACTTGATCATCTGCGTAGAGAAGACATTTGACAGGCAACTCATTCATTTTCAATCCACAATCACTCCCTTTTAAATCTGTCAAACAACTATCCATGTATAGGTTGAACAGCCATGGTGACGCTACACAACCCTGTCTAACACCCCTTGAGATGCCAAACCAGTCTGTGAACGCCCCATTTATCCTAATACAAGCACTGGAATCCCTGTACAGCGATTTCAGTGCCCGCACCAAGCGCCAGTCCACCCCATACGTAGATAGTGTTGACCACAATTCTTCCCTCCACACACTATCATAAGCCTTCTCCAAATCAACGAAAGCGCAATACACTTTCTTGTGCTTTGCCAGATGTTTCTCGGCTATGCATCTTAAGGAGAAGATCTGATCCATACACCCCATTCCCTCTCTAAATCCTGCCTGAACATCCCATACTTTCTCGTCTGTTATTCTTATCACTCTATTAATTAAAACTTTCGCATATAGTTTGCCGACTACACTCAAAAGGCTAATGCCGCGGTAGTTTTTACACTCTTGCTGTGAACCCTTTCCCTTATATAGTGGTACGATTACCGCTTTGCACCAATCGCTTGGCACTTGGCCGTATCTCCAACATATATTAAAGATCCGGTACAGCAGGCTTGCTACCACCCCGTCACCTCCCTTAAGCATTTCGACAGACACTCTGTCATACCCAGCTGCTTTTCCAATTTTCATACCTTTCAGCGCTTTTACAATTTCATCCATCTGAATCATATTTTCATCATCTGTTACTTCCATATCAATGTCTGACCCACTTGCTTCCGCCCAGTTACCCACTCTTTGCACACTGTCCTGCCAACACAATAAACTTTTAAAATATTCCTTCCAGCGTTCCAAAACCTTACATTCTTCACTTACTTTCAAAATATGACTTCATGGTAATTGCGGTTGAACTTTTCATAGAATTTTATTTGTTCGATTATTTATCTGGTTAACCTGTCAAACTACAGAACACAGCACAAAATATCGATGCACGTTATTGCGAAAGTTTACTTTTTAGTATATTGAATCATTTGAGTTAGGTTAGGTTACAGTAACGCGCGAAGGCGAGCGAGCGAAACGAGCGTGCCGCGGTAGCGGCCGACGAGCGCCAGATCCCCTTAATTGTTGGTGAATCAAGCTATTAAAGTTTCGCGGTAACGTGCATCGATATTTTGTGCGTCGAAATTCCGTAGTCTACTCGTTTGCTTGCATGGTACGTGCTTCCTTTATTTGCATTTTTTATTAAACCTTTGATATTATGGAAACCCTACATTAATGATATGGCCAAACGTGGATGGCATATCATTAAACGTTGACGTTTAAACGATATGGCCAGTTTTAGTTGGCCATATCATGAAATTCAACCATTTCATGAAATGGCCGGCCACATCATGAAGTGATCAATTCTAAGATATGGCCATGACAGACACACGATCGCCGTCACGTCGTTCCGAACTCGGTCCGAAATAATCTCGTTTCTCGGTGACGACGGCGGTGGACAAACGCTCTAAGACGCCCGACACACGGTGAAGAAAAATATCATGAGGAAACCTGGATTTAATGGTCTGAAATCGCCAATCCGCAGTGAGCAAGCGTGGTGATCAATGCTCGTTCCTTCTCTGTATGAGAAGAGGCCTTTGCTTTGCAATAGGACAGTCAGACAGACTGATATTATTATCATGATCAAATAGAACTTTTCACCCGCATTCATTCTCTGGTTAAGCAACGGTTTTCTCGAAAAATTCACTAGAATTTTAGGTTCCTGGGGGTCTACTCCCTAAGTACGAAATCCGTGGTTTCGGCCTTAGTTACGAGCGTTTCCTACTCCCTATCACCTACAGACATACGATTATTTCGGGGCCTGAATTAAGAATGAATGACAACACGATTTGACAGTTATCCCTACTACCGGTGTGTTTTTGCCCGTCCGAAAAGTTGAACTTGACACTTGTTTTGTTCACTCCTACGTTTCGGGCTAGTTTCGGACGGGCGACTAACTTCGTTGACGGACTTAGGGAGTAGGCCCCCTGACTGCCTAGTCGGTCTAGCGGCAACTCAGCGAGCGGTCCTGGGTTCAATCCCCAGGTCGGGTGTTACTGGGTTTTCCCGTGTGGAATTTCTGAGTAGCAGCCCGGAATCTAGATTTGTGCTTGATTGATGGCAATAGGCTCGCCTTTACATGGGACTTTAAAATAACGGCGAAAAGAAGGTGTACTTTACACTTCTGCCCAACCCTGAGTACAGGCGTGATATATTATGCCTCAAAATCGGATAAAACTGAAAATGTTTTATTACAGAGAGAGACTTGGCTGTCCCAACAACTACCGCACAAACCGATTCCGAAGCTACCGGATGTGCATGAAGAGATGCCGCGCTCTCGTCGACATATACTTACAGATGGTGGAGTTCGAGGAGAAGAATGCCACCACCGACAAGAATGATACCCTCGGGAGTGATACGGTGGACAAAAATGATACGGATGAGGCTGATGACAAGAACTTGAGGGGGGGATTTGCTAGTAAGCTAAAATCATTTACTACATTACTTTAGCTATCGCTATACAATGTGTAACTTAAATAACGCACAACCTCTTAAGGGGTCACTGAACATCATTATGAACAACTTTTCTTTCCTAACCTCCTCAGTTACTAGGCAATGCCGATATCCTAGTATTAGACCGGTTGTCAGACTTTCGGGCTTCTGACTACCCGTAACGACTGTCATAGGTATTCGTATGACACCCGGGACAGGAGGCTTAACGTGCTCTCCGAGGCACGGAGGGGTCTCGATGAGTAACGAATGGTCATCCATCCGCGGACTGACCGCGGCAAGCGTAGCTTAACCTTGCAGTCATATGATCCGCGCGGTTGATAATAGGCATGTTGACAGCATCAATAAATTGCAAATCTAATTAGTCCGCCAATTAAGAGTTTCGAAAAATAATGGACACGTATTTTTTTCTTTTGTTAAATCTGTAAATATTTGGAAAGATAAAACGCATCAATACTCGAGAGTGGGGGCTTGTGACGTCAGCAGCAAGTAAAAATTGTACTTGCTTGTTACGTTTGTTGTATTGTTTGTTACGTGTCGTATCTTCGTCAATTTTGGTTTACGTAACAAAAGAAAAATACGGGTCAAATATTTTTTGATAATCTAACTGACGGGCTAATTAGATTTTTTCAGTCAAATACCCTATTAGCCATGAGCCCTTGAGAGATGATTGATGACCATCAACTATTAATGCAGAGATTATTTCAGCTGAATGCGGTAGGCTAAATTAATCGAAATAGACCTTCGTTTAAGCCTCTAGAATAGCATAATAAACCCATTACTGGGCACCGGCCTCTTCTAAGAATGAGAAGGGTTAAAGCCTTAGTCAACACTCATTTCGCTGTTATGTTTAAGTCCCATGTAATAGGGGGCGAGCCTATTGCCATCAACCGGGTACAATCCAGACTCCCGGCTGCTACTGAGAATTTCCACGCGGGCAAACCCAATAACACTTTGCCCGACCGCGGGATCACGAACATCACGCTCAGCAGTCGCGCTTCCGACCATTAGACCAACGTGGCAGACTTTTTTTTTCTACCCTTTTACTGTCTCACTGCTGAGCAAAGACCTCCCTTTTTGTCTTCCAAATATCTCTATTTAGTGACGTTTCTGGAGGCCTACTCCCAACGTCCGTCAACGAAGTTCGTCGCCCGTCCGAAAGTAGCCCGAAACGTAGGAGTGAACAAAACAAGTGTCAAGTTCAATTTTTCGGGCGGGCAAAAACACATCGGTAGTAAAGACAACTGTCAAATCGTGTTGTCATTCATTCTTAGTTCGGGCCCCGAAATAATCGTATGTCCGTAGGTGATAGGGAGAAGGAAACGCTCGTAACTAAGGCCGAAAACATGGACTTCGTGCTTAGGGAGTACAGCCCCTGACCATGTTAACCCCGCGCACACGTCTACGCCGCGGTCGACCTCGGCGACGATGTCCTCCTTCAGGCGTCCAGTGAGTGACGATCTTTGCCCATGTATCCGGGTTCATTCCAGCGACATGACCGGCCCACTCCCACTTGAGCCTGCCTTTTTTTTCAACATCTGCTACTTGCGTTATAGAGCGCAGGGTGGCGTTTCTAACTCGATCGGTTAGTCTTACAAATGTTTATATTCTTTGATATCACGATTACTTTCAACTTTTGGGTGGCTCTCACAGCCGTAGCCTTCGTGCCTCGGAAAATCTAATATTTCTCATTCCTTCTTACCGCACAGGTTTCATGTCCAATTCTTTCGCTGTCTCAGCAATCAAATTCTGGAACGCGCTTCCCCTCGATATGAAAAAAGCTCCGAGTAAATTCATTTTCAAACGTAAAGTTCGGGAACATTATTTGAAATCGCTGCAATCCTAGTCTGAACTACCTATCCATTATAGTTATTGTATGTATGTATGTGTAAGTAGGTATATTGGTATAACATGTATTTCTATTATAATTATTCTGTATAATTTTTATTTATCTTTCCAATGATTGTTTTTAAATTCTTTTTTGTACCACTTTCGAAGTGTATATTTTTTGACCTAAAGGTTGACTGGCAGAGAATGCCTATGGCATTAAGTCCGCCTTGTGTACCACCAATGTACATGAAGTTTAAATAAATAAATAAATACTACGATATTTCAGAGTACTACGACGCAGAAGCAGGCGGCAGAAAAGAAATCACCCTAAATATCGAAGATTTAACCCAAGACCTTGAAGAGGAGGAGTATAAGGAGGACGAGCAGCAGACCCACTTCATCGTGTACAAAGACCCGCATGTGAATGAGGAGATCATGCCACCAGACGTGGACTATGTCGCTGGAGAGATACGATCTGAGTTGGATCTGCTGCATGGGTGAAAGTGTCTAATTTAACGCCGGTTTCTGAAAGCTGTTTTAGGGCTGGGGTAGTACTTTTTTTTTTAAATTACTTCGTACATGGTGGTAATTTGAGATGGGGCATGAAGGGCAACTACTTTAACCATTGTAGCTACAGGAAAACGTTCTTAGAAGACCACCCCTAACTTTTGGGATAATTTCAATCAGCATTCACAGATTTTGAAAAAAAAGTACAGTCAGCGATAAAAAGGGCTGTTTTCACAAAACTTTTTTATGATGCAAATCGATCCCATTTCCCATAAGGATCAAAAGACTCTTGCGGACCAACTAAGGTAGGAGTACTAGAAAAGTTAGAAATCGCAAAAAGCTTATTTGAGGTGGAACAGTAGTAAGGGCAGCTACCTTAATCGTTGTAGCTAGAGGAAAAGTTCTTAAGAGACTGTCCAATATTTTGAAAATATTTCGAACTTCATTCACAGATTTTTAAAATAAAATATATTTTTTTTTCGCCATAAACGTAACTTTTAACGAAATGTTGTTTACTTTTTACAAAAACAATTGACAACAGCGAATAAAATCTTATTAACGACATTACAAATCTACTATAAATAAGCTGTTAAGGTAAATCACAATAAATAAATATCTTTAAACACAAATGTTCGGCTTAGCCTTTACCCAACTATGTTGGGGTCAGCTTCCCGTTTATCGTTTTTACTTTTGATGCGGCTGTATACCAGTATTTTACACGGAGCGACTGCCATCAGATCTCCACAACCCAGTTTCTAAGCAATGCCGATATCCTAAGGTTAGACCAGTTGTCAGACTTTCGAGCTTCTGACTACCCGTAACGACTATTATAGGTATTCATATGACACCCGGGACCGACTGTTTAACATGCTCTCCAACACGGAAGGGTCTCTAACGAACGGTCACCCATGCAAAGACTGACCGCGGCAAGTGCAGCTTAACCTCGGAACACGTATGATCGGCATGGCCCATTGAGCCACGAACCCCTTAATGGGTTGATTATGATATGATGTGGTTTGCTTACCGGCCGCCGTGTTGACGTTGGAAGCGACGAATAGACTCTGAACATATGCGCCTAGTGCGTTTACTATATCTTGAAAGATGTTGGTTGCGTGTGGCTTCATGTCGTAGCACTCGCAGAATGCTTTCAGGAGATCTGTGGAGAAAAACTTGTTTAATATATTTATATTTAATAGTTTGGTTGATAAAGAGGATGCTCATGTTTTTAATGTAATAAGTTATATGCATATATTTTTATATAATCGGCCGGTCACATTATTATATAATTTAAAAACAAATTTTTAAAGAAAAAATGTTACTTTTATTTTAATATACAGGGTCTGGTGTCCCGCTCGAAACTCTAAGTACATGTTCACGTTAACTCGCGGGCGCGGTGGCGGGCGCGGTCGCGAAATATCAAACATATGACACAATATGCAAGTGTTCACGCACAAAACGCAGGTGCGGGCTATGTAGCGGGCGAACTCGCGACGGGAGCGTGCGGCGCGCTCGCGATAATATCAAACGTGTGAGGTTGTTTGCGAGTGTTCACGTCGAACTAGCGGCGGAGCGCGCGATTCACTCGCGTCGTCAGGTAAGATAAACCCTCGGTGGTGACCTCTCGCTTCCGGCCGTGGTTCTGTCCATGGTCGGGAGCGAGAGTGCGTGGGAAGCCGTCACCTCCTTCTGCGAGGTGGTGATGGCGACCAAGGAGAGAGCGGAGAGGGAGAGAGAGGCGACGGCCACTCTCCCTTCCCGCGCCAGACGCACCGGGCGCCGCCGGAGGGCGCGCGACGATCTCCGGCCACCCTAGTGTGTGGCCTGCGGGCGACGGGTTAGGGGACCCATCGCCCGACCAGCAACAGGCCCGAGAAGGTGGCGCGCAATGTTCCGTGCGCGTCTCTCAGGAGGACGTGGGGCAAGGCCCCACAGAAGCAGAGGTCCGCCAGGGGCTGGCGGATCGAGGCCTGCCGGGGTCGCGGTGCATGCAGCTGCGAATCCCGCGACCCCAGCCAAGGGTCAGGAGAAGGAACACCGTGGGTTTTTAGCCGGTAAGAGTCCGGCATAACCCTTCGCCGTCCCCGGACGAAGGGTATCCATGAGGATTTCCCACGATAAAAAAAAAAAAAAAGGTAAGATCAACCCGTTTGAACTTATCGCTGGAAACGACAGCACGTTTTTCATCATGTCCTTTAGTACAGAAGAATTTATCAGTGCTATTCAGGCAAGAACTCGAATTTGGCAAAGCAAACATCGTTACCATTGAACAGAAACGTTCTTAATAAGTTATGGAAAGAAATTGCTGAATTATTTCCTGATATGGAGGGTAAATAAAAAGTAGGTATTTATATTTACAGGTATTTTAAACTGCTTTACTTTTGTAACTACAGTAGAAGGCATGACATCACATTTTAGGAATGAATTTTCGATTAAAAATACAAGATTGTCGTCCATGTTTACAACCTCTGATAACACGTCAGACTCGCGCAAATGCCTGGCGGCCAATGTGAACACGAACTCGCCAAGTCCACCGCGCCCGCACCCGCGAGTTGTACGTGAACAAGCACTAAGTTAAGTTCAGACTGTTTAGAATATCTTTCTATTTTACTCACTAATTTTGTCAGTAATTCGACAAAACCCTTGTCTACGGTGGTCACGCTCCGCCTGCATTTGCGTTCATGTCGCTAATATAATTAAAGTTGCATACTTTTTTTAAACAACACAGCCGTCATTTTGGCGAGCTTATGTCATGTGACCTCACAAAACTCATCTCCACCAATCTCTACGGTCTGTATGTACAGTTGTGCCATGATGTGCCACATATCATGTGACGTCACAACTGTGTTCAACCAATGTCATTCGTTCCATTTGGTTTTAATATTTTTCCTTTTACAAACATTATTTTTGGTAAAGCTGCACTTACTTGGTTGTATCGTCATTTTGTGTAGGACTTCTAGAGCCAGAGCCCTCTGCCACATAGGTTTGTCGGGGTCCAGAAATTTTATAGTGAGTGACAGGAAAATCTCGCACTCCGTTACCTGCAAAAAAATAATATTCATGAGTAAATCGTCGGCCACCCTTGAAAACCTCGTTATTGCCAAAAGCTAAATTTTACAAGAGACGGATAAAACCGTTTCCTGAAAAAAATGCTTATTATAAATTAACCATTACATACTAAATCATGTTATTAATATTTGAACATGATTTCTCGAAAGGTGTCAAATGCGAATTACGAGGTATTTTAAATGGATTTTTGTCGTTAAATACGGGATTATCAGCAGACAAACAGGTGCATTATTCATAATCAATTTCTTTATTTGCATTCAAATTGAACTCAAGCTAGTCTTAAACACGGATTGCGAGGTTTTCTTGTTAAATATGACGCAAAACGTGTTTGGCCAAAATTACTATCAACGAGATTAGTGTGATATAACATCACACTTGATCTAGTGCGCCCATTTTAAAATTTTAAGCCCTCTTCTTCAGTACAAATTGCAAAAAAAAAAAACAATTGTTTCACTTGCAATATACATGGACAAGAATAATTTCTAACTATTCTCAAGTCGATAGCATTAGTAAGAGTACGTTACCATTTGGAGGTTTGTATGTAAAAATGATGCACGTGTGACTTGTCGAGCGCGAACTTTAATAATGCAGTAGTCGAGCAATAAATTTACTAAATATCAAACACAAACATAGTGACTCGTTAGCATATGCACACACACATTGAAAACAGATTTTGGAGGGATGTGCCATGATATCGTAGTTGATTTCTACGTGCTGCAAAAGCGCCCGTATACGGTTATATACGGTATGTGCAGCGCTGTGAATGTGTGGAGCATCTCACCAGTACAGAGTGGTACTTGTGCACGATGACAGACACGAGTCGCAGCAGCCGCATGGTGACGGGGAAGTGAGGCCGCTCGGCCGCTGCGGGGCTGGCCGCGCCGCCTGCTGCAGCTGCGCCCGGGATGTGCAGCGCTGTGAAGGCCGC
Organism: Amphipyra tragopoginis; assembly: GCA_905220435.1. Taxonomy (NCBI): domain Eukaryota; kingdom Metazoa; phylum Arthropoda; class Insecta; order Lepidoptera; family Noctuidae; genus Amphipyra; species Amphipyra tragopoginis. The sequence goes on along the minus strand of HG992017.1, from coordinate 14,956,939 downwards.
CCTAACAAATAATACAATACTCCTGTTAATAAACATCACTAATGAAGTACAGTCAACATCAGATATATAGAAGCAATTCAGGTACTCAGATAATTCTGCACGCTCAAAAACACAATAACATCTGCACAACAATAGCGTTCAAATTATTGTTAGCATCCAATGTATCAATATCATTTGAACACTCGCAATTCAAATATTTCTATGCAAACAAATCATCTTGTCAACTGAGGTAGTCAAATGTAACTAAGCAACTAAAGTGTTCAAAAATATGTAAACAACAACCATTTCTCAATACATTGCTCAGTGATACTAAGGCCTGTTACAAACCTAACCGTTTTAGGGCGGTTACAGACCTTGGTGTTTTAAGCTCGTTTTTAACCGACTTCAAAAAGGAGGAGGTGCTCAATTCGGTGGTATTTAAAAAAAAAAATTGTTACCTCAGAACTCCGTCATTTATGAACCGATTTGAAAAATTATTTTTTTGTTTGAGAGGGTATAGGTACTTTCCGTTTAGTCCCTTATAAATGTTGTTATGATTAGACCATGAACTTCAGAGATATGGAACGGAACTCCTCATCGGATCAAAGCAAAATTCTCAAATAACTAATATTGCTTTCTTTATATGTATTGTTGGTAACTGACTACTGGAAAAAACGAGGGGGTGCGTCAAACCCCCCCCCCCCCTCCCCACTTTCGTGAATTATATCGTGTAAGGTATAGCATGAAAGGGCTTATTATACCCGACTACGGCAAAGTCAAAAATAAGGGTTATGAAGAGAGAGGGAGAGAGAGGATATAGGATTTAATTTATGGCACTAAAACGTATTTAATAAAAAAATAAACTAATAAAATGTAATAACCGACTTCAAAAAAAAAACTAAAAGGAGTAAAATATTTACCATAAGATAAAATTAACAGTTTCAGAAGACGGTGCAATTCTACACTGAAAAAAATTGTAGGTACCGACTTCTGAAACTGTTAATTTTTATGTTTTTTTTAGTCAGTTTTACTTTTTTTTAAGTTTTTGCATGCGCGCATGCAAGCGCGTTACATTTCGCGCTTCAAAAAAAACCGAACGCACGTATATGCTACTGTTCGCACTGCCAGTGGGTCTCTCTGTAGCAATATGGATTCGACCGCCATGCCAGTGTGTTATCGCGTTAAGGTGTACAGTGTCCTGTGACATTATTAAGATTAAAATGCAGGCATTGCTATTAAAGGCAGGCGGTGAGCCACTAAAAAATGTAACGCGTATGGCTTTCTATACCAGCGCATGTTCATAGATAAGATGTATGGCGCTTTTAGCATTTGAAAAAAAAGGGGAGCATGAAAAGAGCCTCCACGAGTGACGATACTTCAGTACGTCCGGCGCACCCTGGGCAGTCAGCCTCGCTACCATCCTTGCTGACTGACTAATCTTTTCACCACGGCATGAGCTATTCTCGTATAGCTCGTGCCGACACGATAGAAAAAGAAGCATTTGAAAACCGCTTGCGTAAAATCATATAGCAACTCAGTGCGTGCTTAGTCGGACTGATTTTACATCGTCAGATAACTTTTAACCGAGTAATTAAATTGACGTTTAACAGATTTCGTACTTTTTTGAGCACGGTTATCAATCCGAAACATGGTTAAAATGAACCGAGGTATTTTGTAGGTATTTATTACGAATTCAATTCCTGAAGATATACTAGAAAATGTAGCAAATTAAAGTGTCAGTTTCATTCAAACTGATTGTTTCGAATTTAATGGCTTTCGCGTGGAATAAATACTCATTTCAATTTCCTTACGATGTTTTTCTATGACTTGACTATCAGATTACATTATAAACAAAAGACACGTCAATGACGTCACGCACGAAATGAAAGGGATATAGCTATATGAAGAAAAAGAAAAAATGCTGTATTGACACAATAGTACACATTGTATCTATTTTTGAACTTTTAATTTATGACTCTAAGTACAATCAAATATAATTCATTTTACGTTGCTATCCTGACTTTCTGAATAACGTGTTGCTTAGTTACATTTGAATGTTTAGCTTGTTTACTTACCATAGACCTTTAGTTTGTAAATAAATATTTGACATTGTGACTGCTCAGATATATTTGGAGATTATGATGCTCAAAACAATTTGAACAGTTTTGTTGCATAGATGTTTTTGGTATCTTGAATGTGTTTAATTATTTGGACACCTGAGTTGCTCATCTACTTCTGATGCTGACTGTACCAGGGATGATATGGAGCTCCGTAACCGTAACAGAAAATAAAAAATTCGTTTACACTCTGTATAATGTTTTTAAATGTCCTTACCTGTACTTAACATTTGGAGAGAACAGTCTGATGATTAGGGCACACACGTGTTCCTTCAACAAGAATCTGAATTCCGCTATCTGTAACCAAATGTTTTTAATGTTACAAACCCATGATTTCCGGTTATGAATATACAGCACACTTTTGTGTATTGAAAAAGTGACAAAAAACATGGGATTATGATGTTGATTTTACTTCAGAAAGAAAGAAAGAAATAAAGAAAAATAATTTATTCAGGTCGTGGCCTGGTGGTCCGGAGGTTACAGAGCCGCTTGTTAAGCACCGGGTTGCGGGTTCAAACCCAGGCATGTACCAATGTGACTTTTTCAATGTCATATGTACTTTCTTAGTTAATCTAAGACGCCACTGACATACGGTGAAGGAAAACATCGTGAGGAACCTGGACTTTAATGGTCTGAAATCGCCAACACGCAGTGAGCAAGCGTGGCGATCAATGCTCGTTCCTTCTCTGTATGAGAAGAGGCCTTTGCCCAGCAGTGGCACAGTTACAGGCTAATATTTTTTTTTTTTATTTATTAATTTATTCAGCACAAATTAATGACATATAATAATAACATAATTAACACTACCTATTTATAATATAAATTGCGCTGAAAAGGCGCTGGTTCAGCATATGCCAGACGGAATGCCTGGCGCTGGTTTTCAACCAGACCCTAGTGACCCACTTCACATGCAACGTTTTGACAAGTTTTCATACAAATAAAATGATTTGATTTGACATCTAACAAGTTTAAACGACTTTAATCCTTAAAACTTAAAATGTTAAAATGTTAAAACCTTTTACATAATATAATGATAAATTATATTTATTTCTGTAAATAAATCTGTTAGAGACACTTTTAAAGGCTCCTACACACAGTGCCGGCTGCACGGGCCGCCGGCTTTTGCCGAGCGGCACATGCCGCCGGCTTTTTCCGGGCGTATGTGCCGCCGGCACGTGCCGCAGAAACTTGCACAAAGCCACCGAGCATCATTCCAGTTGTGAGAGTCGTGTGGAACGCTAGTGCCTAGCCGGGCATACCCGGGAGGCCATGCCGGCGGCTTGTTTGTGCGGCAAAGCACAAGGCTTATAAAGCCGCAGAGTGCACCGCAGCTTACCGGCGGCAGTGTGCACTGTGTGTAGGAGCCTTTAAAGTCAATGTAATTTTTGGTTTTTTAAACTAGATGTCGCCGGCTTTTCCTGTCTGACTAGCTCTGAGAAGAAAAGCCGAAACAAAATCAGAGGTCAAGGTCTCTTTTAAAGTCCAGACATTGTGGTATAAGAGCGATTACGCAGTGCATCCGATCCGAATCCGTGAAAATACGGATATAAAAAACTCGGACCGAATTCGGATATTGCTTTACGCACTGCATCCGATCCGAATCCGTGAAACTACCGATCTAGAGTAAAAATCTCGGACCGAATTCGGATATCGCTTACGCACTTATCCGATCTCTGATCCAAATTCAAACAATTCAGGGGCCATCTTTGGCATATCCATTTGGCGTACGATTTGAATCCGAGGTAGTGCGAAAGCGTTCATACAAACATTGCTACGACTACTTCGGTCCGTCAATATTTCTTCCGAATTGGAGCCTCACGGATGACGGATAGAAATTGGATGACGGATGCCGGATGTAGTGCGTAAACTACCATACAAATAGTTCTATGGCTACTTCGGAACGTATTTTCACGGATTCGGATCGGATGCAGTGCGTAACCGCTGTAAAACTATGTGAGTCTAACAATGTAGGGCAACGTCTGGAATAGCCTTTTGAGAAAAGTACGCATGCATCAGCCATCGTGTAGCTCAACCTTATTTTAGGGTTATATACAAATTAATTTAAACCCTACAACACAAACCATTAGGTTCACTTTTGCTTACCTTAAAGAAAACAGGCGAGAAGTCGGTAAGGACTGTATCGAGGAGCTCCAGGCCGAAGGTCTTGGGCACGTCAGAGATACCGACCAGCCAGTGGGCTGAGTCACCGTTTATGAGCTGAATTATGTCCTGAAATTAAGGTAAAGACAAAGTTAATAAAAACAAGAGTTAAAAATATTAAAACACGACTACAGAAAAAACCAAATGAAAATCGTGACACAAGACAATATTCCGGCAATCATTGCCCGAAACTCTTAAGGTTGATTTACACGACGCCAGTTTCTTGAAGCAAGAATCGTTTTGTCTTTGTCTTTCTCCGCGAAAAAACAGAGATAGCATGAGAGTTGCTTCAAGAAACTGGCGTCGTGAAAATCCGCCTTTATGTTAGTAAATTCAGTGTTCTGATATTGCTCAAGAATGTGCTCAGTGTTTTTCAGAAGTCAATGTAGGGCGGATTTTTTAAAAAGTGTACATATTTTGTATGAAGGTTTTAAACGTTTCCTCTGACTAACTTTTTGATGAATTCGTTGCATGTTTTTCTTTATAACGTTTTTAATTGTAACTGATTACTAGTTGGTCATATAATGTTAAGGAATATTAACAAATAAAAAGTTATATAGAAAAACATGCAACGAATTCATCAAAAAGTTAGTCAGAGGTATAATAATAATAATAATAATAATATATTTATTTGCAAAAAACATGGGTAAAGACAGTTCTACATTAGTCACAAAAGTAGCCGCATATTTAACCATACAATGGTGTGCAAATTAAAGGTTAATTTAATACAAAATTAAACCTTAAAAATAATACTAAAAACCTTAGAATCTTATTACATGAATATTTGAACATCAGACATGCAATATTTCATAATACAGCTAAGTAACATTTTTTACAACAAAGTTTGAATTGGTGCAACTTATTATAGTGAATGAAATACTCGTATAATATTTTAGAAAGTACGTGCATCTAAGTACTCTTTGACAGAATAGAAACATTTTTGTACAAGCCATGAATAAAGTTTTCGTTTAAATATTTTTTGTGGAAGATTTCTTACGGTCTCTGGTAGCTTATTATATACTCTGATGGTCATTGGATAACAATTACTATGGTAATAACGACTTTTTATAGTAGGTAATAGTAATCGTGTTGGATATCTTGTGTTAAATCCGCAATTCGCTCCGTAAGTTTTAAATAAATGTGGGTGTTTTTTTACAAAGATACAACATTCAAATATATATAAAGATGGTACAGTAAGAAGTTTTAATTTAGGAAATAGTGTTTTACACGATGTTAGTGGGGGAGCATTGCAAAGTGCTCGAATACATTGCTTTTGAGATATGAATACCCTATTTATATGAACTGAATTTCCCCAGAGCAGTATAGCATATCGTAGTTGGGAGGCAACATACCCATGATAGGCTTGTAAGGCAATCTTTTGATTGCAGATTTTTGTGAGTCGCCATAAAGCATAAACAAATCTATTTATTTTAGTGCATACCTTGTCAGTATGCAATTTCCACGAACATTGATTGTCTAAATTTAAACCGAGGAAAGTTATATCGTTAGCTTCAGTTAGGGGTTTACCTTTGTGTATTATTTTTAATTGACTTTTGAACTTATGTCTATTATAAAACTCTACATATTTAGTCTTTTCTATATTTGCTTTTAAATTATTGTTTTCCATCCATTCTATTGTTTTTGCTATGGAGTTGTTTATTTCATCATTATAATTAGTTTTAGGGTCTCGAGTAATTATTATTGATATATCATCGGCAAATAAGGTGCATGGATATTTTATATGGTCAGGTAGGTCATTTATGTATATTAAAAAGAGTAAAGGCCCTAAGATACTTCCCTGGGGGACACCCATTCCGTTTTTAGCTAAGGAAGATTTAATAGTAATTTCTTCATTTTCATTATTTATGTCTTTGATTTCGACATATTGTTGTCTATCTTCAAGATAGCTCCGAAGCCAGTTTTCAGCTGTGCCACGGATACCATATACAGAACATTTTTGCAGTAACAGGTCATGAGCAACAAAGTCAAACGCCTTACTCATGTCAAAAAAGACTCCTATTGTAGGTATTCTTTTGTCAATATTTTCAGTTATTTCTGTTACAAGTTTAAAGGCAGCCAGGGTCGTAGATTTGCCTTTTTGAAAACCGTGTTGCTCATTTTTAAGGATGCAGAATTTATTTAAAAAAGTTGTTATTCTTGTATGCATGATCTTTTCAAAAACCTTTGCAAGTACTGGTATTAGTGCTATAGGCCTATAGTTATCAAGTTCCTCTTTATTCCCTTTTTTGTAAATAGGTTTTATAATTGAAATTTTCAATCTATCAGGAAAAGTACCTTCAGAGAGAGATAAGTTAACTAGGTGACAAAGAATGGGAGTGATAGCAATTGCACACTGTTTGAGTATAGATGTGGGGAATTCATCATATCCTACGGATGTTGTATTTTTGAGGGATTTTATTATTCTAAAGATTTCGTCACACGTAGCAGGATACAAGAAGATGGTAGATTCGTTATGTTTGCAACTAATATTTAATTTCATAGACAAGTTGTTTTTGTTTGATTTATTTGCGAGTTCAATAAAGAAGTTATTGAAAACATTTGACATAGTGGTTTTATCGAGGATCATTTTGTTGTCATGTATAATTTGTGTAATTTCTTTGTTGTTATTATTATTTTCTTCGTCTTTCTTGATTATATGCCATGATGCACGACATACACTTTTGGCGTTTTTTAAGAATTGTTCATTTTTTATCTTTTGCGCTGTAAATATACATTTTTTTAATATTTTGTTATAAATACGGTATTCCTTTCTTATTCCTTTATTTTGATGTTTTTCATATGTGTATCTAAGTTTCCTTTTTTTAATACAAGACTTTTTCAATCCTGTCGATATCCATGTCGAGTTGTTTTTATTTGTTCCATTAATTTTAATTTTCTTTAGTGGAAAACATAGATTAAAATAAAGTATAATATTATCATGGAATATGTTGAAAGCAGAATTTAAATTGTTATTTTCATGTACATCAGACCAGGATAAGCATGTTAAACAATCATTAAATTTATGAATGTAGGTTTTATCATAATCACGCTTAAATATGAAATACTGTTTACGGGGTTTTAGCTTATTTTTAATTGAAATCTTTAATGTTTGACCAGTTTCATGGTCCGACAATCCTAGTGGATAAACTTTACCTTTTGCGTAACGTTTTTGGTAACGTTTAAAACCTTCATACAAAATATGTACACTTTTTAAAAAATCCGCCCTGTAACGGAGTGCTGTAGTGATCGGTCGGTGGACCAAAGTGCTCTGCGTTCGAAGTTTGAATGTCAGTTTTAAAATTAGGTTTTAGTTAATATTTTTGTCTTGTTTTTATTATTTTTTAAAAAATTTTGTCATTGTTGTACATTGTTTAGTTATTGCGATTGCGACACAATGTTGTTTTCGGACTTCCACGCGGACGGAGTCGCGGGCACAGCTAGTGTATAATAATTACCAATCGTAGTGGCTAAGTAATAATCATCACAACACTAGTATAAAGAATGTAACAGTTACATGCTTCAATATTACCTGTAATATAAGATATGCATCGACAGCGCAAGGTTTGAGATCCTTCGGCGCCTTGTTATTCGTCTGAGGTCTGACGTCAGCTGGATTCACTTTTAACGCACCTGTAATCAACAATTTTACGCATAAATCGACGTCACTAAGCCCAGAACCTGACAAGAAAAGTAGCCAAAGTTTTCAAACATTTTTTTTAACATCATTCAGCCGAGAGACGTCCACTGTTGGACATAGGTCTTCCCCAAGCATCGCTACATGGACCATTCCTGTGCTTCTGGCATCCAGCGGATTCCCGCAATCTTCACCAGATCATCGGTCCATGTTATGGGGACCCTACCCATGCTGCGCCACTCCAGAACCTGTCGGCCCCATCGGCTATCCGTTCTGCGACCAATGTGCCCCGCCCACTGCCACTTAAGTTAGGCAATTCTTCGAGCTATGTCGGTTACCCTGGTTTTGTTTTATGGATTAATTATATTATAACAATCTTACCATCAGCTTCAGCGAGAGCCCTTTCGAAGACCAGTGCGACGAGCTGACGCACGGTAGCGGCGGCAGCATGACTGGTGCTGACGTCACGGCTCTCCGAAGGCGACACCATGCGCATGCACATCACCATTGTCTGTTGAAGACAATGTTGCTATTGTCACAAATCTTTGTTGCATATTCTCATTACCAATGGTTACTATAGAACCCTTTTTTTTAATTTGAGGAAAGCATGGTTGCACTGAGGAAGGCGATTAACGCTTGCCTTACATGGAGGAAGGCCTGGGTTCGATCCTGGCCCGCCTCTCTGTCTTATCGAATTTATGTGCGGATCAGAATTTAATTATCACTTGAGTTAACTGTGAAGGAAAACATCGTGAGGAAACCTGCAAACATGAGAGGATTCCAAAAAAAGTTCTCGATGTATAGTCCACCAGCCCGTACTAGGCTAGCGTGGAAGACTAAGGTCTACACCTTCTCATTCTGAGCTGAAGCCTGCCCAGCAGTGGGACACGCTGATTATGTGTGAATTATAGCCATTGGTCTCTTTATGCAGGCAGGGCTAAAGGCATTAGCCCTGGTAAAGTATGGAGTGAGAGGAATAAAGTGCCGCACGAGGTCGGTGTGGTGGACTAAGGTCTACACCTTCAAAAGAAGCCTGCCCAGCAGTGGGACACACTGATTATGTGTTATGTATGTATGATGGCCATTGGTCCATTTATGCAGAGCCGGCTAAGGCAATTATGCTCGAAAAACTATGGATTACGAGGAAAAAAGTGGACAACTTTACCCCACAAATCCTGTCTCGTTCGCTTCGAAAGAACATCTTTAAAAATTATGTGTTAATATTTAAAAAAATAACAACACTTCACATTTTAATGACAACTTTCACTCTAACTTTACGAAGTGCTTTTGATAATAATAATTGTTTTAGTTTGCTTATTTAATCTGTATCATAATCTAATCTGTTAACTGAGTTCTGCACTTTAGAATAATTGTTAATTTTACAGATAAAATATATCTTTTATTATCTGGTTTACAATTCTTCCGGTTTGTGTTATATCTATGGTATTATTGTCTTTACAATATTCGTAGGACACATCCGCCTACTAAATTAAGGGTGTGCACACAGTAAAAATGAGCGTTAGAGCGAAGCCACGCGATGCATTGCGACGTCTGAGCGGTGACGCTGTGTCGCCCTACAAATAAATCAGTGACATGCCATACGGTGCGTTGTGACGTGCGGTTACGCAACGAAAGACGAAGCGGGGAGGGATGGTGCGGTGCGACGCCGGAGCGGCATCGCAGCGCATCACACACGTTTATTTCGCTCCATTATCGTTCAAAGACTGACACACCCAACACTAAAACGCTGCGACGTCGTAGTGGCGTTGCGTTGCGACACCGCATTGCCCGTGTGACGTTAAGTGCGTCGAAATCATAGCGGTGCGACGACAAAACGCACCGGCAACGCGCGTGTGGCCTCACTCTTAGGCCCGGCACAAACGACGGTAATTTTTAACCGACTTCAAATAGGAGGAGGTTCTCAATTCGGTTGTTTTTTTTTTGTTTCCTCATATCTCCTTCATTTATGAACCGATTAGAAAAAATCTTTTTTTGTTCGAAAGAGTATACTTTCCGATTGGTCCCATATACTTGAACTTCAGAGATATGGAACGGAACTCCTCATCGGATCTAAGCAAAATTCTCAAATTACTAATATTGCTTTGTTTATATTTGCTGTTGGGAACTGACTACTACTAGAAAAGAGGGTGCGTAACCCCCCCCCCCCCCCCCCGGAATGTTTTCACTATACCGTGTAAGGTATCATTTGAAAGGACTTTTAATACCCGACTACGTCAAAGCTAAAAAAAATGTATTTAATAAAAAAAAAACTTTAAAAAAAAACCGACTTCAAAGAAAAATTAAAAGGAGTAAAATAATTACCATAATATTAAATTAACAGTTTCAGAAGTCGGTGCAACTCTACACTGAAACAAATAGAAGCCACCGACTTCTGAAACTGTTAATTTTATATTATGGTAATTATTTTACTCCTTTTAGTTTTTCTTTGAAGTCGGTATTTACTTTTTTTTAAGTTTATTTGTTTGTCTGTAGTTGTCGTTAGAACTCTAGTGTCTGCGATGGCAACAACTACCAACTACTTTCATTCCTGCCCGTGGTAGTCCACCGGACAAAAAGTCCGTCGTCTGCGCCGGGCCTTACAGCGATTACGCACTGCATCCGATCCGGATCCGTGAAAATAAGAATGTAAAAAACTCGGACCGAATTCGGATATTGCTTTGCGCACTGCATCCGATCCGACTACGTGAAAATACGAATCTAGAGTTTAACAAACTCGACCGAATTCGGATATCGCTTACGCACTTATCCGATCTCTGATCCAAATTCAAACAATTCAGGGGCCATCTTTGGCATATCCATTTGGCGTCCGATTTGAATCCGAGGTAATGCGAAAGCGTTCATACAAACAGTACTACGGCTACTTTGGTCCGTCAATTTTTCTTCCGAATTAGAAACTCACGGATGACGGAGAGAAATCGGATGTCGGAAGTCGGATCTAGTGCTTAAACTACCATACAAATAGTTCTATGACTACTTCGGAACGTATTTTCTCGGATTCGGATCGGATGCAGTGCGTAACCGCTCTTAGAGTGAAGCCACACTGTTCCGTTGCGTTGCGACGTCGTAGCGCTAGATTTGCTCCAATCTATAAATACCACTCTTAGACACACATGCGACTCTTAGATGCGCGAATAAATCGCAAATATGCAAGGCTGCTTTGTGGCGATGTATAGAACGAGGTGAACATGATCAGTTCTGTACAAGGTCACATTGAATCCTGCACGCGTCGCGGTCACGACAACTTGGGTTACGTCAGATATTCTAATAACGTAATCAAACAAATATTTTACAGTAGTTTATAGATGGATGTTGTTTTTTATCGCTTTGCAAACCTGGTGACACAGTGTCGGACTGGCCATAGAGTTAGGGTGGCGTTTGCCACTTGGGCCCTAGTATGCGCGGGCCCCCCTTCCAGCTGGAAACCCGCGTAAGCGAAGTGAAATATCTCCTCTTTTAGAAAAAAAATGACTGGCTAGTTTTAGTTATATTATAAGTTATAACCAGAGATCGGAATAGGTAGAGTATATTTACCTGGGTGGGATACTCAACTTCAAAAACCAAAACATCAACAATCAAAAAATCAACAGTTTATCATTTTTCAATGAATCAGAATAACATTAGCTTAAAACATAAATATGTGTTTAAAATGTCAACACTTCAGATGAGCAATGAATGTGAATAACATTGATTTATAACATAAATAGTTCAAAATATCAACACTTTAGATGATCCACGAATCTGAATGTGGCAGACGGGTTGCCGATCGTTAGTATGTTTGTTAAAGTACTCAGAGAACGCTGCTGCCCATCCTCTGGTGAATCGCTTAGTCGCCTTTAACGACACCCATGGGAAGAGATGGGGGGTGGTGCTATTCTTTACGTCTGGCACCACACGGAACCTATGACCACTAGCTGTGCAAATATCAGTCACAAGTGTGAAAAATTTAAAGTTAAACACATTAATTGAATAATGTAAACAGATACGCTAATTACAATTGTTTCGTAAGAATATAACATACATAATCGTAATTTGCAAGAAGTTTCACACAGTCTATTCTCAAGGATATAAATAAATAATTAATGTTGTACGTATCAATTTCCAGCCACAATTTAATTGGTAGATAGTAACATGAAAATTGGTGGAAACATTAGTCATTGTGTTAGATCAGTGGGCAACATTTTTTACCAGGCTAGAAAACCGCAAAATAAATTGCAGTGTGCCAGAATTTGCGGAATTTGTAAAAGTTACCGCGGCCCTGGAACGCAAAGGGCATTAGGAGGAACACGGATGGGTTTTAGTCAGTAAGTCTGACAGTCCCTTCCGCTCCGCCCAAAGCGGAAGAACTCATTAGATGATTTCCCAAGCTTAAAAAAAAGGTGACAGAATTCCAAAAAGAAAAGGATTTTTTTCTGCCAAAACTATCATTTTTGCCTCAAATTATTACGGTTGTTTGTTATGGCTATACACTCTTGCTCTAAAAGCGATGGTTCGCGGGCCAGATTAAAACTCTTCGTGGGCCAGAATTATCCCGCGGGCCATAGTTTGCCCATCCCTATTCTAGACACAAATAAATATGCAAAAAGTACTCCTAGAGATTTGAACTCAAAATTTGTATGTCATAGGCCAGCCCCTAAATTCAGTACGTTACTATAACTTACCTTTTTTTTCTTTTTATCATCTAATCTTCAAAATCCAATAAATGTGTCTCCACGACGTTCGAGTAATTCCCCATTTAGCATCGTGGGCTCCCCTACTACAAGGGTGAGGCCAAACGAGCGTAGTTTTTTGAGCTGTGAGACGCGTAAATTAAGTCAGCGTAATTTTTTTGAAGGATTTAACAAACTCATTTTGCATCGCCGTGTGAACGAAACAGGAGTTTTGTATGAAACCGAATATAGCAGAAATTACGCGACTCACAACTCAAAAAATTATGCTCGTCTGGCTTCACCCTAAATCAGTTTTCGACCGACTCGGTTTGTTATCTCGTTTTACCTACGATTCTCGTAACAAGAGAAAAAGAGACAACAAACAAATCAACAAATCAAATTATAAATTCCCCATGTGGGAACGGACTAGAGTATATATGAAATAGTCTTGTGTAGTTTGTGAACGATGAACGAATAGGAGCCGTATCTTCGCACTGTACTAGAAGAAACGTTTCCGAACGCTGACTTGTAATCGGTCTAATAGGTCAAATAGCTCTTTTCGAACTCGTACATTGTAAACTGTGCGAACGAGAATGAGAAATAAAATAGTCACTGATTGACATAGACGTCATACGAATTCATTCCATGTCTGCGAATGAATGAGAACGAGAGAGAATAGCCGACGAATGATGATACTACCCGAACCCGACCGACCGAATTCGCAAGAATGAGATAAGATGAGCGTTATTTCAATGGCGTAGTGTCTATTTTAGCTTATAGAATAAAAGACCGAATAGAGCTATTAGAACTAATAGAATGAAATAGTTCACTGTCCGAAATGAACCAGTACGGAGCGATCTTAAAAATGACCGAGCAGGCACAAGACTAATATGAAACTTCCTCACCGCACGCTGGGAATAGACGCGTGTTTTAATATACCCAGCACGCTTGGTGGTAGGATCTATACGGTCCTAGCTAGCTACCTCACATTAAAGTCTGGCGCCAAGCAGTTTACTGCGTTCCGTCGTGTTTATGTGAGAGCCAGAGAGGTATAGGGGAATCCCTCTATATCTCTGATACTTGGATTCGCGTGCTGCATCTTAGACCCTGTCTGCGACCAAAGATCAAAGGCGACCAAGTCAAATAAATAAATAAAAAGAAAATAAATATTAGTCTGTAACTGTCCCACAGCTGGGCAAAGACCTCTTCTCATACAGAGAAGGAACGAGTATTGATCACTACGCTTGCTCACTGCGGGTTGGCGATTTCAGACCGTTAAGTTGAGGTTTCCTGACGATTTATCCGAGTAAAAACCCAACACTCTAGCTGTGTAAATCCACTCACCCTGGCTAATGTATCTCCATGCACCAAGTCAGACGTGGTCATCAACAAGGCAGCGGTCTGCAGCAGCTTCAGCTCTAAGACTCCGCCTTGTCCAAGGTTGTAGAGGCAGTCTACCACATGCCTTGCGCCTTTTGCGTCTATGCCTTGCTGGGCGATAAGTCGCTGGATAGTTCCGAGGCAGAACTGAAAATGGAATTGATGTTTTTACACTTGTGTACTCTATCACACGAACATATGTAGCGTGTTGTTGTGACAATGCGAGCATTCGTCGAATCCCACCAATGTGGCCCGAAGTTAGAATTAACCATTTGAACATAACCATTTTGTATAAAACAAACTTATGAGTGTTTCAATTTGAACATGAAGGAGAGCCTGTACAGAGTACAGTACAGTCAGCTGCAAAAAGATGAGTACAATTAGCAATATTAAAAAGCGATTTATAGAAGGAGTAGTTGTTAAGATCTTTTATTATTGTACACATATCATCTGCCAACACATACAAATACTTGTTTCGTGAAATTGAAAGAATTCTTTCACAAAATCCTATTAATTTCATTGTTTAATTTTGCTTAGTATTTACATCTTTTTGAAGCTGTACATAAAGGTTTTCTTCAATATTGTATGTTTATCTAGTTTTTAAAATATTGTCTTCAATATTATCATTAACTGTTCATTAAGCTAATTTGGTCTCTAAACTTTTCAATAGCTAACATTTGCATTTCATCACATATCAATAGTGATAATGACAAGATTATTGAACACATAAATGTCATACTTACAGGTCACATTTAGCTTACCTGGTGAATAGTTTCGGACTACATTATTGATACGTTGGCGAAATAAACCCCTTAAAATAGCTACTCAAGCATTTATTTTTACAGTAATATAAAATACCAATATTACGTACCTTTATAATCTTCAGATCCTTAGATTCACAGCCTTGTACCAAAGGATATAATATCTGATTGACAACTCCATACAAAGAGGCCTGAGGGTTATTGGCAGCCAGGGACAGCTTCTCTATAGCTTCATCACATGCCTAAAATAAAAACACATAACATAACATCATGCCTGTATTCCCGGAAGGTTGGGCAGAGGTGTACACCCTCATTTCGCCGTTACGTTTAAGTCTCATGTAATAGGGGACGAGCTTATTGCCATCCACGGGGCAAAAATCCAGACACCGGGCTGCAGTGGCGAAGGGTGAATTTTCTTAAAAGGGAAGCCGGACCAATTATTTGTTTAAATGATAATTGAAAATAATAGATACTAGTATTTGCCATATTTCGAAAGGGAAGCCGATAGGAATCGAGTTGTATGGAGCCTTCGCCACTGCCGGGCTGCTACTGAGAAATTCTACATCAAAACACTCAATAACACTTTGCCTGACCTGGGGATCGAACCCAGGACCTCACGCTCAGTAGTTGCGGTTACCACTAGGCCAAGACATAAAATAATTTTAAAATGAAGTGTATATTTGTTTTTTTTTTGTGAGTTTTTGCAAGTCTGAGGTGTTTTATTGAGCTTAGTTAATGTCAATAACTTTAGCCTATATTACATGGGATTTTTTACTATTATTATGTGAGAACAGCAGCTTCCTCCTTGTTCTTCTTCTTCTCTGGGTATCAGGCTGTCTATCCCCAATTTCAACAAAATTGGTTTAGTATTTAACCGGTTGCTTAGTGCCCATCGGTTGCTTAGTGCCCATCGTCCTAGGACGACACTTAATTTTTTTTTTTTTTTTAAAACGTTGCCCCACTCTAAGATTTCTCTTGTATCGTGGGTGCGTTTACAGACACAAATCTCACAAACAAACGCCCAGACCCGAAACAACCATCTGTAGGCCATACAAATTTTTATTCCGTGTGGGAATCAAACCCACAACCCGTAGCGCAGAAGCCAATCGCTTAGCCACTGCACCAAACGTGTTGTCAGTTGTCTTATTATTGTGTCTATAATTACCGTGCTTGAGGTTTTAAGGCTTTATTAACTAACAGCTCTCATTTGAGGTATCTTCCAACAGCAGGTACCATAAAGTAGAATTCCATACAATTGTCAACTTATTTTTTTCTCTTTTCATTATAAAGTATATACATAAGATGGATCTTTCAAATGTGAGAGTGAAATGTATTTTTAATAGCTGCGACACATTTGTGTTGATGTAAATTAATGTAAAGAAATTCTGGTAAAATAAGATTTACATGTTTTTTTGGCCTGTAAAGCATGATGTAAGCATGGAGGATGTAAAGCATGATGCATGTTTTTTTTTTTCTTAACATTTTGTCAGTGTCATTTTACTGGGGATTGGCTATTGGAGTACTGGGATCACAAATTTCTATGACTAAATATATTATCATTAAAAGTATAAATCATCACATAATCCACTAAAATTATGATGTTTAGAATAGTTATTTTGCTAATCATATGGAATTTCACTGGTAGATGTAAATTTTATATTTTGTATTTAATTACTCAGTGTTTTTTTAATGATAATTAATGATAATTACATCCAAACTCCACCCATAAATAAAGTAATAAAAATGTTCTGAAATGGATTGAAATGGTATCTATTAACTATTTATCTGTGCCTGTGGTTAAATTGTAGATAATAAGTCTAAGCGGGCTTAGAAACACCGGCAAGATAATAATAACTTGTAAATAATATAAATGAAATACATGAGTAAGACATTGGAATTTATTAATGAATTTACTGAAGTTTTTATGGGTTTTAGTCATTGAAATTGTAGATGCGTGTGCGGTGCTAGGTCTCAATTATGTTTTCCAATTATTAATAACAGTTAAACGATAAAAACCTCTCTTATCTGAGGATATTTCTTCTTGGTCTCCAAACTCAATGTCTTGAAATCATTTTGAAGGACTTCCATGAATTTCTTCGTGGAGTCATCGCCGGTCACAGCGCTTACGAACGCCATTATTTAATTTATTGCTGCTAATTCACTTATTCACATTCTAATTCACGTAAAAAATTATAGAAATTGAATTTATGCCATGTACACAATCGACATCACAATTTTCAGTTCGAAAACTGCACCGAATCAAATTATTGTTTTTTGCAAACATTTTTGAAAATATTTTTGTTTCACAAAATGTTCTGTGATATAAATAAAAGACAACTCATTCAATAATGTTTGTTACTTTTATGGATGCTGCATTAAGTGAGTCTTAGATTAATTTGATTTCAAAATCATAACAAATTATACTTATTTCCGAACGATAATTTTAACCACCGTTCCTTTTTACGGTATGCTATACTCCGATGTTCTGTAAATTTTTAGGGTATAACTTTTTTGTTAATTTATATGTGCGCAATTTATTTATGTAAAAACAACCTTAAAAAAATTTAATAAAACCTTACTCTTTTCAAAATTTAGTGTTACTTTTACGAAATGTCTTTTCATAAACATTTTTTCATTTAGCATGTTATTCTTTTTTGCTTGTAAAGGAACATTGCAAGTGGCCTAGTGTGACCAGAAAAAATATCAATTTCCACATTCAGTAATTTTCCTGATTTTCCCCACTGTGAATAACCGCACGCGAAGTTAATTAAATTACGTTAGACCTAGTGATTTCATGGAATATAACAAAGCTTTAATTAGATTTAACGCCGATAATGACAAACTGCCATTAGATAGATAATGTGGATTTGATTCAAGTATTTAGCTTGTTGTATTTTTAGTTAATTTAGAAGATTAAGGATTGTTCTAACATTCAGTTTAGCACGGCATATCAGTATATAAGAAATACAGCTAAAGCAGCAGTGTTTGACTTTTAACAGCTTCTTGAAGTGAAAGTGAAAGAAGAAATGCATGCAAGTGATCGATGATGACCCACTTTTCACGGTAACATTTTTTTCTAGTATAGCAACATTGATTACTGATTGTGCAGAAGAAAAAACAATGGTGTGATTCCAGATTTTTATTTGTAAGTATTTATAGAATCCAATATCAATTTAGCTAAAGTAACGTTTCAGTGTCGTTAAAAACGTGCACCCGCCCAAAGATGTCGATACCGAGGTATAAAACGCATAATATCAAACTAGAATTAGTTTTGTGAGCTTGACGTGCTGTCATTTCAGTTTTTTATTCTATTTATTCAGCTTGATTCAGCTATGCGCCATTTACTGCATTAGAACGGCCACTGTCTGCGGATTTTAGTACTACTGGTAATAAAACTCCTCGCGACACAGGTGTAGAATGTACGTATAATAGTGTGGTATGCGGAGTTGCCGAGTGTCCTATTCGTGTTATATCGTGTGTAGTTTTTCATGCCGGCACCTAGTTTTCGTTATTCCAGTGTCGTTTGCATAGTTTTTTTGTCGTCAAGTGCGTCATGAAGGCGAGCGGTGGGTATAAGCCGGGTGTGGACACCCACCGTCGCCGGTCGCCCTTGTTTTAACACTGTCTTATAAATCGTTTTATCGTGCAATCGGTGCGCTGTAAACAATGCAGCATGTTCGTGCCCCGTTTTGTAAATAACATAATCAGTGTTACCTGTCATCTTTGCACGTTAATTTTGCCTCTAAGTGAAAGTCTTAGTACTCAAATAGTTGATTGGATCAAGTGAGAAATCACTGTTAGATAAAGTGTGTATGATATACATAGATGTGGCAAGGTATATGTTGTATGATAGTGATATGTTTGATTGAAATCGATACTATAAAATGTTTGTGGCTTCCTGCATGTGTGACTGGTCATCTAATCATTGTTCTAAAGCATGTAAATGTAATGTTATTCTTCTATATCTTGACCTGGTAATCTTAGACCCATTTTCTTTGCAATGATAACGAGATTACAACTCATTGTTGAACTTGTCTTTTATAATTTCTATGCCAAAGTTCATCATGGGTTAGTTAGAAGATAAAAGTGATTGCTTTTCCATGTCACGTTATGGAATGTTGATTGATTAATATCACCATTTTAGATGTATTCCTGCTCATGCAATATTTGTCATAAATTTTCATGATCATTAATATATTATTCTCCGGTTTCTGAATTGAGGGTTTGGGATAAGCAATACTTAAGTAGTATTTAATGTTTCTGCTTATATTGATGATTGTTTACTTTGCTGTGGAGTTATTTCCACCACTCCTTCCGAACACGGAACAGGAACTGATGAAGGGTGGGTGAATTTGGGTACTGTTTATTGTACTGTATATTGATGTTTAAAATATTGATTTCCATTCCAGTTTAAATAAATGAATTTTGGTTTTGATTACTACGAAAATAAAAAATATTTTTTTGTATATTTTGCTAGACAGATAAACCTTAACAGTATGAAAATAAGGTTGGTTTTCCATCTGTCATTTTACTGTTGCCATCTTCATGACTGGACTCATTGACAGTTGAAATAAGCAGTCAAATAGATCCCTCCACAGTTACAAAGATTTGAATTGACCTAACTTGAAGATAAAGGTACGCTGTGTGTGTGTCTGCATATCGTAATTTTACTTTTATCGTGCCTACTGCAAATGTGTCTTTAATGTTAACTTACAAACATTAACACACTACCACACAACAAAAAAATAGACCACAGTTTTTCTTAACTTATATTAAGTACTCCCTTTGTTCACCAAAATTTATGATTTAGAGTGGTCAACTAAATCCTTCTCATTCTGGGTAGCCCCCATGCCCAGCAGTGGGACAGTAGTACTAGTAGTAGTTATGGTATTATTGCCCACACATGCAAATCAGTGGCTCGTTGCATCATATTAATTTTAATTACTCTCTACTCCGTCTTTAGTTCTTACATAATATAACAGGTGGCGCTAATAGCAGTATAACCATGTTAATTATCAACATATTAACAGACTCTTAGGCCGGCCATACACGGGCACCTCGAGCAGTTAGCCAGTGATAAACATACACGGACAGCCCGAGCAGTCAGTGGACTGCTTGACCGCACGCCGTGCCGCCAACCGCCCGAAGCAGTTGCAACTGCTCGAGCTGTCCGTGTATATACGTACGTAGAAGGCTGTAGTTTACTATGCAGTTGCAGCTTCAAGCAGTCGATCCTGACTGCTTCAAGCTGCCCGTGTATGGCCGGCCTTAGTTACATAAAATATGCATAAGATCATCTTAATGTAAACTAGACCTTCACCAGGTCATTAGTCCACCTTGTGGGGGGGGGGGGGGGGGCTACTCATGCTGCGCAGGACATTAAAATGTTGTATAAAATGTATATGAATCTTTGATCATGAAACATTTCCTTTGCTTTAAAAATCCATAAAAAAATACTTGTTTTTAGAAAACCTTAACATTTATGGTCATACTACATTTCGTCAGTGAAGTTCTAACAGTGCGTAAGTCATTTTGTGACAAAAACAGACAACACTGCGAAAGTCACAATATTACTTGAAATGAAAAAGATTTTTAGGATGTTCAAAGGTTTAAATCATCAAAGAATTTATTTGTAATGATAATTAAAAACAATATTGCGTTCAGCGCAGGTTACGCTTGTTTTAAATAGTTTTTTCACTCTCTTGTAAAGTAGCCATTTTTGACTTCCGCGCTGTTAGAAAACTTCACTGACGATTTATACATTAGTTAAAACCGTGTCTAATATCAATTTCCATACATTAAAAGTTTTCGGCCCTGTTACTGTTTTCTGGTAAGATGGCTATTCTTTGATTATGTAAACATATGTATTTTTAGAAAATTCTTAAAGCCAGAGTTTGTAAATTTAAACCTTCCACAAAATACTTATTTTACATCCCATTATAACTATTTATTCACCTAGTATCGAGTGTATGATAGCGGTGAGTCGCAACTGAAAATCGGCGTTAGGTAGTAATTGTACGACTACCTAACAAAATGCTGAGCTGATGGCCCTTTTGGCATTTACATTAAATTGTTTTTATTCCTTATTATCTATGAACCGTTGCATTGTGTTCTTGCCAATACATCTATCTTCTTTCCAAGGATTGTTTACCTCTTATGCAAATTTAAATTGGCCGAGCTATATCTACATGTTCAACCCATATTCATTTACTGGGGTAGTAGTACCCATATCTATATATTGGCAGAGTATAGGTTTCCATTGTATTATGACAGCACGATTCAGAATTAGCCTCCTATTTTAATCAGTCAATTCTTCTGATCCTTGTATGACTAAGACTAGTGTTCATAATCGAATGCCAAATCCTCGAATATCAATTGATCGACCACTATAAATCGAATGTATAAATAGTCGAAATTATATTTATCGAATTATTCTCAGTCCACACATCATTGCTAATGTGTTTTATGTATCCCATAAGTCCAATAAAATAACTACATAGAAAGTGCACTGCTGTGACTCCTTTTGGGATCAAGTCCTTTGAGTTAAGACATACTTAATTTGACTCCAGATGGAGTCATTGGACAGGGAACGTATTCATTCTCCAGTCAAACCACTGTGGAGAAACTTGGTGTGGTGTTCCTCCAACCAAAGGGAGGATCCTCCAACCAGGCGGAGTCTTGTGCCTGGCGGGCTACTGCCCAACGGTTGATGTTGGGAGGTTGTATATATACTATCTGCGTGTTAAATCTTGATTGCGCGATGAAGGATAGTTCGATAGTTCGCATGTGGCGAGATAGATGCCGCCACACCACCATTTACTCGAAAAAATTACTAGAATTTTAGGTAAACCATTGTTTAACTAGAGAATCAATGCTGGCGAAGTCTAAGCGAAATACCATATAGCTTGCACCGTTGCATCTACTACTTGGAAGTATAGTACACAAGGAAACATTGTTTGAAAAAGTACAATCTATGATCACATTCTTCAGATAAGACAAAGTGAACAATAGAAAATTAATCAGTACCTAACTTCAAATTGATTCTAATGCCGGGGCCACACTTACGCCTAACGCCATTAACTAACGCTTTAATTTGCGCAAACCTCTTGTATCCTTGTCACTTAATGCATTTTAGGTATTATACCCTTTTCAACGTAAACTGAGTCCTCGGGTTTTTCTACAAAAAGTTACCATTGCAAAGAATATAAAATATTATTTAAAAAAAAGAACATGGATAGTATAGCTATTTTTCGGTATTTGATGATGTCGTCTAAGTTTTCGATAGCAGTATCCGTAATACACTTTGACTCTTAGCGCAAAAACCCAAGCGGTCAACCCCTGCGCCAATTAAGCTGTTTGCCCCTACCGCGAGATGTCACTTTCAATAACCCATGTGGCAAAACATTGGCTAAACATCTTAATCCGCCAATACATGTTTGCCAAGCCTCAGCCAACGCGAGCGTAGGAAAATTTATGCAAGGCAAGTGCTATAGTCTACATATTGGTCAGGTTCGAACGAGACCAATGAGAATAACGCCGACAAACACGTGGACACGACTTGCCGAGTGCAAAATCGCCTTTGATTTGTGTAGAAAAACCGACACTCCTCCGAAGAGAGACAAGTCGTTGCGAGCGATTCAGAGTGGTAGTAAGGTACACCAAACGAACCGCATGTTGGTGCTCGCCTGCATTCGACTAGCTAGGCGAGCGATGACGAGGACTGCAGAGGCTAGACAAATAGGCTGTACTCGCCTTCGCTCGGCAAGCTATACCCAACATGTATTGCCGGCTTTAGCTCATTACCAGAGAGCGGAATCTAATGACAAAACTATTGAAATGTAACAGAGACGAATCACTGTTTTTTATCGAGTATTCAAGCTATCGATGCTCTTTAGATTTGAACTGTATTGCTTAATTAACTTTAAGATGTATACCTAATCTAACAAAAATAAAAACAAATGTATCTACGTGTTAAATTAATTAAGCAATCATGTTCAAAACTAAACTGTATCTGTACTAGTCGCGCGCAGAAGGTTTGCCGATGACTGCCCCTCCCACTACACCGACCGCTACCCGCGCTCGTCTGGCATACCTACTAATGCCAGACGAGCGCGGGTAGCGGTCGGTGCAGTGGGAGGGGCAGTCATCGGCAAACCTTCTGCGCGCGACTTATAGTTTGAATACTCGATAAAAAATAGTGACCTATCTATTGCATTCAACTGTTTTGCTATTAGATTCCACTCTCTGCTCATTACTCACGCATGTTTGGCCCCGGCATTAACACAAGTAAATAAATAATTATTACACAATAATGTTTATCTTGCATGTCACTGATTTTACTGATAACACGTTTGATGAGCTGATAATGGACACGTGACGTCATGAGTGTGTCTATCACTATGAGATAGTTACAGTAGCTTGTACTATTCATTTTAATGATCGAGATAAGTGAATGCGTGGATTGGATGGAAAGATTATAAAGATGAAGTACTTTTGAGTTTCAAGGACTTGTTGGAATAATGTTCACACCGTTGCACACCATTACATAGGGATCAACTAAGATAACGTGGCACATCCCTCCAGTGTCAATACACTGCAAGTAAAAATGTATGAGAAAGAATATTTGTCAGTTATCAACGCAGATGTGTGCATTCTGCAACTGTAGGCCAAACTTAAACAAAAACATGGATCAGTCGTTCGAGCGATTTGACGTCGCTAATTAAGGGTGTTTTTATTGTCGTGCGGATTTCGTCACGCACGCGGGTTTGATCCGCATGCGTGGCACCTGAATTTCGCCTTTCCATACACGTGATTATTGTGATGCGTGATCCACGCACGAAAAGTTGAATTGAGACCGGCACGCATGCGGGTCAAACCCGCGTGCGTGACGAAATCCGCATGACACTAAAAACATTCTAAGAGCACTGCATCCGATCCGAATCCGTGAAAATACCGATCTAGAGTAAAAATCTCGGACCGAATTCGGATGTTGCTTACGCACTATTCCGATCTCTGATTCAAATTCAAACAATTCAGGGGCCATCTTTGGCATATCCGTTTGGCCACTGATTTGAATCCGAGGTAATGCAAAAGCGTTCATACAAACAGTACTACGGCTACTTCGGTCCGTCAATTTGTTCTTCCGAATTAGAAACTCACGGATGACGGATAGAAATCGGATGACTGATGCCGGATGTAGTGCGTAAACTACCATACAAATAGTTCTGTGGCTACTTCGGAACGTATTTTCACGGATTCGGATCGGATGCAGTGCGTAACCGCTGTAACAGTATGGTACCGTTTGTAGGTTTGTATGAATGATACACGTGCGCCTTGTCGAGCGGTCACTTTAATTATGCACTACTCTTCTTTTTCTGTTGGACTGCTGTAGATGGTCCTTGCGGACCCTTTCTACGTAACCGGTCAGTTGTTGGCGAAATCTGAAGGGTCTCCAGCCAAGTGCACCAGTCCAGCAATAAATCTACTAAATAATAAACATTTCAAGTACTGTCAAAAACAAATATGGTGACTCGCTGTCATTGCACACACATTGAAGATAGATGTTGGTGGGGCGCGCCATGTTATCGTGGTTGATCTATATCAAACTGAATATTTCCAGTATGAGCTGGACTCGCATTGTATAGCTCCCAGTGGCGAAGGCTCCATACAACTCGATTCCTATCGGCTTCCCTTTCGAAATATGGCAAATACTAGTATCTATTATTTTCAATTATCATTTAAACAAAAATTGGTCCGGCTTCCCTTTTAAGAAAGTTCACCCTTCGCCACTGATAGCTCCCTAAAATAAGGTTGAGCTATACGATGACTGATGCATGCGTGCCGTCAGTTGGGACAGGTCAATTCAAACCTGCTATGGCTCTTTCCTCAAAAAGCCATTCCAGACGTTGCCCTACATTGTTACACTCGCATAGTTTTATACCACAATGTCTAGAATTTATAGAAACAATTATCATTTATAGGCTTCCCGTTCAATGAGAGGACAGTTTAGACTGGAAATGTAGAGCGATAGGTATCATAATCAAAACTATATCTTCATCATCATCAGCTCATTACTCTCCCACTGCTGGCCACGGGCCTCTTCTTAGGATTTAGGCCTTAGCCCACCACGCTTGCCTGGCGTGGGTTGACACACACACACCATCGAGAACTGTTTGGAGGCCTCAGGTGTTCAGTTTTCCTTACGTGTTTTCCTTCGATCGAACTCAGACCCTCCTGCATAGACGGCAAGCGTTCAACCTAGGCTATGACTACTTAAAAACAGCAAAACTATAACTATACATTTAAACAGGACTGAAATCAGCACTTTCTGAAAGTCGAAATTACAAATGACAGCCCCTAAATTCGCCCGCCCTTTACCGCTACCTATATCCTTTTCAACGTAAGGTTTAGGGGTTTTTTTTAGAAAACGTTACCATAGAAAGAATATCAAACTCGGTCACGATCCACCGACCTCTCCCGTCGTAGAGCCGGTCGTCTCTTCTGACTCCGCAGTCACACCGATAACTCAGCCCTCATCAAGCTGTCCCCCCCCCCCAAGCTCCCGCCAGCAACGCCCTAAGCCGAGGTCCGTGTCCCACTAGGGGTCGCCCTTAGTGCTGTTGTTGCAGGTAGTCATGATGTTAGTGTAGTACAAGTAGTACGCTTAGGTTAAGTGTTTTACTCCCCCCATTGGCTGGAGACTTTCCAGGTCTCGCCAATAACTGCCCGGTTACGTAGAAACGGTCCCCTAGAACAACCTACAGAAGTCCAACAGAAAAAAAACCCGGATAATATAGCTAGTTTACGGTATATGATGATGTCGTTTACGTATTTTCGATAGCAATCTCCTTACGGCTACAATTTACGAAATGACCACTATGTCAAGACTCATCTTTCGTTTAACAGAGTATAGTGTTTATGCTGAGAAGAAAAAACTTTCGTAAGGCTAAGCGTATGGTAGGATGCAGGTGACGCAGCACAATTCAGATTTTGCAGGGCAGGCAGGCGAGGCAGACATAGGCCACGACCGCATGCTGCGACGCAGCTCGAAGACACATTCGAGTTTTAACTAGTACAAAGAATAGACGTGTTCGAGTTGACGAACGTTTTTTTTAATAGTCTGGATGATTAGTATCGTACAAACAAGGTTCACAACGCACTAATTCAATTAAACGTTGTATCATTGCAATCAAATTAGAATTAGCGGTAAAAAACACGTCAACATGCAAGCGTCGCACAGAAATTTGTGCCGGAACTACGACGAGGCGCAGGGCAAGACGCAGACGCATGTCTGCGTCGCACGCGCCTGCGCCGCAGCGTACGCAGCTCGTAGTACATTCATGCATTACAAAATCTGCTCTGCCCTGCGCTGCGTGCACCTGCGTCAGGGTCTGTCCACATCTCTACGTCACGACGTCGTCAACGTGGAACGGTGCGGTAACGTGGCACGATGCGTTGACGTAACGTGCAAATTTACGTTACCGTATCGTAACACGTTCCGCCTCTAGCCGCAAGCGTACACGTATATGCGCTCCGCCCGCTCTCTCCACGTCCGGGTGTTAGTCGCCGTCTATGTGCTCCGATGCTTTAAAACCATACCTTACTGTTTCTCTTATTAAAATTCAGGATCTACATGATCAACGATAAATCTAACAATGATCCTGACGTGCATTTTTACGATACGGTAACGTAAATTTGCACGTTACGTCAACGCACCGTGTCACGTCACCGCACCGTTCCACGTTGACGACGTCGTGACGTGGAGATGTGGACAGTCGTCACCTGCGTGTCAGCATACGCTTAGCCTAAGGGTTGATCACGTTGTACTTAGCGCTTCTCCTCATTCTTCTTTATGCGCACAGCCAAGGTCTGGAACTCCTAACCAGCGTCAGTACCCACTACCTAAAACCTTTAAAGCAAGAGTGAATAGGCATCTTCCGAGTGCGCTCGTTCCATCGCTTTCCATCAGGCGAGATCGAGGTCAAGAGCGGAACCTATTGTGGAGGAACAAGGTAGTGTTCCTCCAACGAAAAGGGAGGGTCCTCCAACCAGGCGGGTCTTGTTCCTGGCGGGCTACTGCCCAACGGATGATGTTGGGCGGTTGTGTACAAGGTGTAACATAAATAACGCACAACCTCATAAGGGGTCACTGTACTCATCATTATGAACAACTTTTACTATGGGATCAAACCTGAAATCGCGAAAAAAAATCAGCTGTTCCCTACATTTTGACGAGTTATGCGAACATTAATGTAGGGAACAGCTGATTTTTTTTTCGCGATTTCCGTTTTGGTGTATTCCTAATCATTTGAACTTAGCTAATCGTGTCGATTTTGCTGTGCACAAACTAATTTTACGCTATTGCCATCTTCTTCATTCTAATACAGAAAGAGACGGAAGTACATAAGAACTGTCATATTCAGTTGAATGAAAATTTCCATTCAAACACATGTCAGAGCGTGTCGACTAAAAACACTGTGAAGTTCAAGTCATAAACTAGTTGGAAATCTCTAACTTAGTTCTTATCTATCACCGTCCTTTTCTCGCGCTGTTTTTTAGTAAAAGATAGCAATTCTCTCATTTTAATTTAGTTGATGAACAAGAGAATCGGTATAGATCAACTTCGGTAACTGGGCACGCCCCTCCATTGCCACTGCAAGTAAAAATGTGTCAGAAAGAATATTTACAACGCGTCATCCGTTCAACGCAGATGTGCATTCTGCAACTGTAAGATGTAAATCTACTAAATAGGTACACAAACATGGTGACTCTTTGGCATATGCACACATGCATTGGACCGTGTTGTGTAAAAATGATCCAACCCACAAACTTGCCAAAATTAAGGTATATATTGTTCCAAGAGTATTAAATCACTTCTGCTTTACATTTTTAGACTTTTACTTAGTTGTGGATTGGTGTAACCGATCATCATCATCATCTGCCTAGCCTTTTCCCAACTATGTTGGGGTCGGCTTCCAGTCGAACCGGATGCAGCTGAATATCAGTATTTTACATGGAGCGACTGCCTATCAGACCTCCGCAACCCAGTAACTGGGTAATACGAAACTCTTGGTAAGACTGGTTGTCAGACTTTCTGGCTTCTGACCAACAGTAACGACTGTCAAAGATCTACAAATGACAGCCGGGACCAACGGCTTTACGTGCTTTCCGAGGCACGGAGGAAACTCGCTATGGTAAATGGTCACCCATCCACAGACCAACCTCGGCAAGCGTGGCTTAACCCGGAAGATCGGTCTATGCGGCTGTAATTATTTAGCCACGAGCTCCTCTTCTATTGGTGTAACCGATCATAAAAGAATATTTCTAGTTGATAGAATAAAATGAGTATTTTCCCACATGACAATACTGATCTTTTTCCATAGTTCGGCATCAATACCTTAATTTTGGCAAGTTTGTGGGTTCGATCATTTTTGCACAACACGGTCCCATTGAAGACAGACGTTGTAGGGGTGTGCCATAGTTGATCTTCTACCATTAGCCTACTGCAGTACTAATTACGCACGTAACCGTAATTTTAACGTTCGTTCTCATTTGTTTCAGATAACATCTAAAAAAATCCTGCAAGAAAACTTTCCAAAATCTTCCTGAAGACTGTTATTTTTTTTTATTAGATATTTAATTATTTTTCAATTAGTAATAAAAGACAGTTCGGAGCGGTAACTAGCGCAAGATGCCAACCAAGCGAGAGAGAAACAAAAGACGGAATTAGCTATTTATTTACATTAATTAATTAGTATAATCCATTGTAACTGTTATTTTTTTTCATGTTTTTACTATTATACTCTCATAAACGCAAATAACGATATGAATTTATGTTAAACGCTATCGCTGAAGCTTAAATCACTATTTATTCACTTATTTAATCGTTTCATTATTTAATTAATCACAAGAAGTATGATAACCATTACAATAAGGGTTTGATAAGGCCGGTTTAACCATTTGATGGACCAATATGGACAATATGGCGTCAAATGTAACTTTGAGAAGCAATAAGCAAAGAAAGGATAATCTTATAACGAGGAAGCAAGATAAGTCCCCGGAGAAGACCATAAGGGGGACAAGGGGGGCGTACAGAGGCATCCCGTCTACTTCGAAAAGAACCTCCGAAGATGACAATGAGACGGGCTCCACAGAAAGACTGGACAGACCAAAGAAATTCATATCACAGAACAAAAGCAACTATGGGCTGGGGAAGAGGCCCGACTTCTCGCTTAAGAACAGGAACGTGCATTTAGCTTCGTCTCGGTATGGACAGGTGAGTTTATTTTCTTTTCTATTAATTAATTATAGTACAGCCAGCAACAAATATATCGGTAAGAACATGTTGCCCAAAATAGTCTAAACAATTAAGAAAAATAAACTATATCTCAATGATACAAGGGGTATTTCAGAATGAACAACACGACGACTGTAATTTTGACAAGAATTTTATCCCATTGAGATGAAGTTTAATTTATTTAGTTTAGGTAATAATGAACTGTCTGTTCTTTCCGATATATTTGATGCTGACTACGATTTATCTTGGCCGCATTAAACTTCGCGCAGTAGAGTTTTTAGGAACAAAATGACTTTTAATTAACACCATATTCGGATCGGCCAATTAACCAAAGTTTATTTACCTTATAGTTTTACAGTAAGCGCCTGTTTCACCACCTCCAAGTAAGTTCCCGTTATATTACTTGGCAGATAATTTCATACAAATTTTGGTCCATTTTTGAATTTATTCGGTGAGTAGTGGCTACTTAGACATCGTGAAACAGGCCCTAACTGTTCCATTTCTGAGTATAATTTCGCAAACGTTCGGAGAGCCTATGTTGAGGGCGGCCAGGATAATATATTGGTCGGACTATCAGTACCTACGTACTGACTGTTATTGTATCTTGTGTATTTATTATGTCTTGAACCGATTGGTGACCAAAGGTGACTTCACCAGAAAGGACATCGTTCATTTTGGCCAAAATTTTAAGGTGTCTGCCAAACAAAAATAATGTATATTCCGTTAGAATATGCTATTCAATTTATTTGTTACTATAGGACCAAAGCTGTAGGCTCATTCTGTGCCAAGTTACATAAGTTCGAAAAAAAGTTTTTTCATCACCCGCCATATCCGAGAATGTAAGGAAAACCGAACCAAAAAAAAACAACCGAACAACCCGAGTGCTGCGAGCGATCTTAGTTTTTGCTGCCAATTTTTTTATGTATTGTAATACAATATATTACCAATTCACTAGAGCATATTAAAACCTATCTTCTGAAAAAAGAATCAATTAGCATTTTTCATAGCATTATTCAATTAGCTTGACAGAATTTAAGTAAATATGTTAAATAGGGTGCTTGCAGTCTGCGATATTTCTTATAATATTTTTAATTACATTTTTTATTGAGTAATGGACCCAGAATTAGTAGGCGTGGTGGTAGCTAATATACCAGGACCACTAGCCTAAATCTGCGATATCAATCTAGGATTGTATAAAAACCTAATGAAATAGTCGGTCGTCTATCATATCCAATTTGTGAGAGCCAATTGAAGAAAATCCGTTCAGTCTACAGGCAATAGGCTAACGACCTAGTCCTTGTGCACAATTCTAGACTAAAAGAGACTAGACACATTTGTATGGGAATTGGTCTATGAACCAATAGCGATACGGTTACGGTACAGTACGCGTAAAATAACATTGTCTCTCTGAAGTGAGGAACAGAACGGTGAAATCATGTTTCAGAGAGGCAAAGTTATTTTACGTGTACTGTATTTGTGTAAGGAGACCTCAACTATACTCTTGTGCAAACGGCGCGTCTTCGTGGATTGAATGAACTACATGATTGTACTTCTGTACTTAGCTCATCCTACTTTGCAGCAGGCGTATCATGCCCACAGTAGACTAAGGTTTGGTCGACAAAAAATAAACAAAATGGAATATTGTCATTGTGAATATGTCATTTTGTCTGTTCCTCCGTCTAGTCCACGGTGGTCATGCTATGTCTGCTGGACTTGAGGACCCCGCTACACAAAACCGGGTCCAACAAAACCCACTTTCATACATATGTCGGCACGTAAATAAACGTAACGAGCACATGATCTGATAGGACAGTAGTACTCTGAACCGGCGTGCGTGTATGACAAGATGTATGAACGAGGACGAAGCAAAAGGAGTATGTAAGGATCGTAGTATGTGGCGTTCTGCAGTTTCTGCCTACCCCCATGGGAAAAAGGCGTGAGTTCATGTATGTATGACCTGATAGATTCAGCAGAATTCCAAGTAATGTCCAAAAACTTCTTGGAACGAATTTAGATATAATTGTAGGCAGTTATAATGTGGATGGGTGACCATTTACCATAGCGAGTTTCCTCCGTGCCTCGGAAAGCACGTAAAGCCGTTGGTCCCGGCTGTCATTTGTAGATCTTTGACAGTCGTTACTGTTGGTCAGAAGCCAGAAAGTCTGACAACCAGTCTTACCAAGAGTATCGTATTACCCAGTTACTGGGTTGTGGAGGTCTGATAGGCAGTCGCTCCATGTAAAATACTGATATTCAGCTGCATCCGGTTCGACTGGAAGCCGACCCCAACATAGTTGGGAAAAGGCTAGGCAGATGATGGTGTATGAACCAATAGCGATACTGTTACGGTACCATGTTAAACCATGCTTTGGGCGTTCTGTTCCTCACTTCACAGAGGCAAAGTTATTTTACGTGTACTGTATTTGTGTAAGGAGACCTCAACTATACTCTTGTGCAAAGGGCGCGTCTTCGTGGATTGAATGAACTACATGATTGTACTTCTGTACTTAACTTATCCTACCAGGCGTAGCATGCCCACCGTAGTCTAAGGTTTGGTCGACGGAAGAATAAACAAAATGGAATATTGTCATTGTGAATATATCAATTAGTCTATTCTAGTCTACAGTGGTCATGCTACGTCTGTTGGACTTGAGGACCCCGCCACACAAAACCGGGTCCCACAAAACCCAGTTTCATACGCATGGCGGCACGTAAATAAACATAACGAGCACATGATCTGATAGGACAGGTGCGTAGTACTCTCAACCGGCGTGCGTGTATGACAAGATGTATGAACGAGGACGAAGCAAAAGGAGTATGTAAGGATCGTAGCATGTGGCGTTCTGCAGTTTTTGTCTAGCCCCATGGGAAAAAGGCGTGAGTTCATGTATGTATGACCTGATAGATTCAGCAGAATTCCAATTAGTGTCAAAAAACTTCTTGGAACCAATTTAGGTATAATTGTAGCCAGTTATAAAAGTAGACTGCCCTACTGGTCTAGTGGTCACAAGCGTGACTGCTGTGCGTGATATCCTGGGTCGATCCCCAGGTCGGACAGTGTTATTGGGGTTTTCCGTGTGGAAGTTCTCAGTAGCAGCCGGAGTCTGGATTTGTGCCCGGTTGAGGGCAATAAGCTCGCCCCCTACTGGCGAAATGAGGTAGTACTATACACCTCTGCTCAACCCTTCGGGGAATACAGGCGTGATATTATGTTATAAAAGTAATATAACTGCAACATAGCGACAGGTTACCGACCTATCGCATGTCAGTGTAGTACAATAATAATTCTAATCCTTCAGTTCATTTCATAACTTGTAGTACGATAAGTATCTGTCACATTCTTTAAAACGGTTGCAAAATGGAGTATTTATGATCATAGAACTTGTTTTATGATGGAGGGGCTAGTGGCTAATAAACAACTGCGCGGATCATACGATTTCCGAAGTTAAGCTGCGCTTGCCCGGACTCCACCAAAGCGGAGATGTGCGGAGATGTCCGAAGCGGAGACGAGAAGAGATGTTTTTCAGCTAGGGTGTATCCACCTAAACTGTGCCGAGATGCGTACTGGCTAGACTGTAGCGGAGATGTGTGCTGGCTAGGGCGGAGATGTGCGCTGACTAGAGCGGAACTGAGTGAACGCAAAGTTTAGTGCGATCTCACACGAAAGGTAGACGTCTCAGTCATGTCGCTATTTGACATGAGAAGTGTGGCACCGCTCACTGCACGCCGCACACATCTCATCTCTGCTGCGCGCCGTCATCAGCTTGCAAGGTAAAGCTCACATCTCCGCCTTGTACCGCGGCCCAGCTCATTCTCAGCGAGGAACAGCTCACATCTCCGTTTCCATCGCGCCATACAAATATGATACATCTCCACTCAGTGGTATCCACTTAAACTGAGTGGAGACGAGATGTGTGAATAACGAAATTCTATTGGTTTTTTAAAACACGTCTCCGTCCGGGCCTAACTTGCGGTCCCGGGTGTCATACGAATACATATGACAGTCATTACGGGTAGTCAGAAGCCCGAAGAACCGGTCTAACCTAAGATATCGGCGTTGCCCAGTATCTGGGTTGCGGAGGTCTGATGGCAGTCGCTCCGTGTAAAATACTGGTATTCAGCCGCATCTGGTTAGACTGAAAGCTGACCCCAACATAGTTGGGAAAAGGCTAGGCAGAAGTTTTTTTTTTGCCTTCCGTTTTCTCTAGACTCTGATCAAGGTCAGAGGTGACAGAGACAAAGTTTAAGAGCCTATGCTCACTACGTCTTTTTAATGCGCCGTCGACGCGCGTTTCTGTCATACTTAAAAAACGTCATTGTGATTTTTTTATTTATGGAGTTTGACGGAAACGCGCGTCGACGGCGCGTAGAAAAGACGCCGTGGTCATAGGCCCTTTTTTTGTTTTTTTTTTAATCGTTTGAAAATCCTCATGAATACCCTTCGCCCGGGGAAGGCGAAGGGTTATGCCGGACTCCTACCGACTAAAGACCCACGGTGTTCCTACTCCTGACCCTTGGCTGGGGTCGCGGGATCCGCAGCTGCATGCACCGCGACGTGTGTATAGGCCCTAAGAAGCGAGCTCACTTAGCTTACCCAGAAGAAGCGAGCTTACTTAGCTTACCCAGAAGAAGCTAACTTTGAAGAGATTGGAGTTGTAAGTGTTCGGGAACACTAGATGCTAGAAGAGATGCATAGTATTGAAGCTTAACTTTCAAAATCAAAACTTCGTGCGTATCAAAATCGCTCCTTCACAAGACAATGCAGTTTTAATTAAGCATAAACAACAGTGCGTAGGTGGAACTGTTGGGTCAATTGAGTACCACTGGGTCGCGTGTTACCAGTTAGGTTAACTGTGATCAGTGCATGAATTGACACACTAGAATCAGACCAACAGTTTGTGAAGAAAGAAATCAGAAATTCGTTTTATAAATGTGTTCGTTGTGTTAAAGACTTTGCCATCTGCTTTCTAAGACCGTTAAGTGAGTAAACCTAATTTTGAGTTCTGAGCAAAAACGTATAAAATGGTTGTCTCTAGAAATTCAGAAGACATACAGATGTTTTTGTTTTACCAAATTATTGGTCCACGTTTAAGCTCTCATTGTTTATACACAGTGTCCCAGAAAGTAGTGTCGAGTCGAAGTCCGAAGGTAGAGCACCCTTTGAGGTACCCGAATTATCCACTATGTTCCGCGTTTTTTTTTTAGTTTTCGAGTACTATTTATTTTCATATTTTAACTAAACTTTGACTTTAATGACATTTTTGATCATAGTGTCATGAATACTTGAGATAAATGCGTGTTATACGTATACATAGATATATGGGGGTGGTTCGGTTACTTCTAAGGGTGCTAGAGCACCCTTAGAAGTAACCGAACCAGAGGTAGACCTCTTGACTTCCGCTTGACGCTACTTTTTGGTACAGCCTGTATAATTTTTTAATGAGTGGTAATATAGTTTTTCCACGTTTTTGCTCATATCTCAAAATTAGGTTTACTCACATAACGGTCTTTTATAAATCGGACGCCAGCGTATTGGTTTATTAGTGTGTATTCCGTTCTGGCACAACTGAAGCTGACTGCAGATTGGACACTAACGGCCGAAACTAATAACCTATCTTATCAACGGTTTGTTTTACTAGACATAGAAAATTTACATGACTTCTATGCTGCTGGGCTAAACGCAAAAGCGGCATCTCAGGGAAAGCTAATTTCGAGAAAATTGAAATTTTGTAAATATAGTTTCCTTATCGTCTTAGTGATTTAAAAAACTTTTTTGTGTTGTGCGAGAATGTTTTAAATAAGATACCGCTATTTGGCTTAGTTCTTTTTTTATAAAAAAACGTTGCCTAAGATTACTAAGATTTCTCTTGTATCGTGGGTTCGTTTACAGACACAAATCTCGCATACACAAACGTCCAGACCCGAAACAACCATCTGTAGGCCATACAAATTTTTGTTCCGTGTGGGAATTGAACCCACGACCCGTAGCGCAGAAGCCAATCGCTTAGCCACTGCGCCAAACGTGTCGTCAAAAAGTTCTTTGGATGTTTATTTCATCGTTTGAATCAACTTTACGTTTTTTTTGAGATACCGCTTTTAGTGCTTAGCACAGAATTATGGAGCTTTTGTCAGTTATCTATCTCTAGTAGGGAAAACCGCTGGTTTTGGTGGTTTCGTTAGTTGTTCCAGACACAGTTGATCGCTATTTGTTTTACCTGTAGCGACTGTTTGGTGTATGCAGTCACCGTCTTTGTCGCTT
This sequence comes from Amphipyra tragopoginis, assembly GCA_905220435.1. Taxonomy (NCBI): domain Eukaryota; kingdom Metazoa; phylum Arthropoda; class Insecta; order Lepidoptera; family Noctuidae; genus Amphipyra; species Amphipyra tragopoginis. The sequence continues at coordinate 14,921,686 of HG992017.1, read as the reverse complement.
GAGCTATAGTTACTAAATTGCGTCCTTGAGGCCCAAAATTGTGTGTCCAGAAGTGTTCCGGCCACTTAGTGCCCGTGACAGACATACATCAAGCAGTGGACACCTGGACTATTACGCTAAATTGATTGATTGAAGTGTATAATGGTGAAGTGGACTAGTGTAGTGAATTAACCCTTTGATCGCCACGTCAAAAAAGCAAAAGCGTGCTCTCTGCGCCTAGGGTTGCCATCTCTAAAATTTGGCAACCAGGACAAGACGCCTGAAAACCCCAGATTTTAGAGCCCAGAACCCGGACATGTCAACAGGTTTTTTTTTAATCATAGTCAGTGTAATAAAAAAACAGTTGTTTAACGAGTCGGTTCGTCGGTTCATCGCGGCTTGCGGGCACAGTGCCTGTGTCGGTGGCGGCCCAAGACTTTTTAAAGCCGAACAAATGAAGGGCCCGGACGCTCCCCGGATGCCCTCTAAACTAGGAAAAATCCGGGGAAACCCGGACGGATGGCAACCCTATCTGCGCCATGCTACGATTTCATCCTTTAAGTATGTCATGTAGTCGTGACTGTGGCGTGCTGGATACATTTTGTGTTGTCAGATATACATGACTGTGGCGGTCAAAAGGTTTAAAGGTATGGGGAAAACTTTCACAACCCTTTGTGATATGTGCAGGGTAAATATGAACATGTTCTTGTATCTGATATGAGCAAGGCAGTTGCTCCACGGTGACGTATGTCGGAACGACACTCGACTGTGTCAATTCGATTGTCGGCATGACGTGTGGCAGTGCGATAAGCCGTGAGTCTAAACGACGCGTAAGTGCTCATTCACACGAAGACGATTCGTTTTTTTTGACGTATCGTCTTTTATCACAATTCGTTTTTTTTTTGACGGCGGCTATTCTTTTTAAATGCCCGTGTTCACACGCATCACGAATCGTGAAAAATGTCGGACACGTCTTAAATCACGTATCGTCTTTTAAAAACACGATCGTCAAAAAACACGAATCGTGATTTTTTTGTGACGGATCCATCTAGTCCAATTGTTCATCCAAGACTAAGAATCACGAAACGAATGTAAACATCAATTCGGATAATTTGCCGAATCGTGATAAAACACGATTCCGTACGCAATGTGAACGTCCATCCGTCATGACGTATCGTGTTTTATGACGAATCGTCAATGACGGAACTCGTGTGAATGAGCCCTTACTATGTATACGCCAAAAGTCGTCCGGCAGTGCGTCTGCCGTGAGTTATACGATGCGACATTGTCGTTCCGCCGCGCGACATTCCGTCTTCTGCTTCGGCTAATGCGCGCCGAATATTTGGCGTACATTAGTCGAATATTTGATACCAAATTACCAACAGTACATTTAGCCGGTCTCTACACAAACAGTCCCGTCCATAACTAGTACAAATTTATTTACGATCGTACAAACATTGGTCGTGTCTGTCAACTCTTGCTCATATAACGTAGAATTCTTTCCTTATTTGCACGTATCTGTTTGATATAAAGTTTTGATGTGATTGTCAACTAGTTGAGGTTGCGTTACAATGCAATCTAGACACGGTCATTGGAAACTGTAAAAAAGTGCAAAGTAAATATCGTGCAATTCATATACAGGGTGTTCGTGTAATTTCTTTAACCTACATAAGCTACTACTGAAGTAGATTAACACTGTACAGAATGTTGCTTGATTAGAAATTATAAAATAAAAAAATTGAAATTCTTGCGGTAGCGGTTAATCAAAATAAAAAAAAAAAAACAAAATCCATTTATTTCAGGTTCTCCCATATTAAATTACAATTATAGCAACACGAAATAAATACAAATCACAATATAAAAATAAATACAATGTCATCATATCAGAAATACGATGTCAAAAAAAAAAAAAACTAATTAATGTCAATGTCAATTTCAAATAAAAATAATTGGAAATTAATAAAATTCAATAGTTATTAAAACAAAAGTTAATTACAGTTAAAAAATTAATTTTTTTTTAAATGTTAATGATCGTATATAAACCACCTAAGAAGGGATAAAATAAATTAGCAATAAATAATAATTGCACAAGGAATAATTATATTATTTGACAGAAAATTTCGATGTCATGCATAAATGAATGAAAGCGCGGTGACGGTGACACAGCTGGCAGGTACGACTAGCGCGATTAGGATTTTTTTGAAATTGATTTTTGTTTGTTTTTTAAAAATACCCATTTTCTTTTAATCTGTGTCAGTAGATCACGCGGTTTGAAGGAATTACAAGAATGTTTACAGCCTGTATATTGCGTGGTGGACAAACAATGTTCTCGTAACCTTACCAAAGACTTCTCAATCGACTATTATTGATTTCTCTGGGCTTTTGGAAGCTGGTATGCGTTTGCAAAATAATCTTCAAGTATCATCTCCGTAGTTCTGAATTTGATGATAATGCAATTATTTGGCAACTTGAACGAGTTTTTCAAGATAATAAATAATCTTACCCATTTGGATATAATAATACATAATATGCTCTCCGTGTCTCGGAGAGCACGTTGAACCGTCGATCCCGGGTGTCATACGAATACCTATGACAGTCGTTACGAGTAGGCAGAAGCACGAAAGTCAGACAACCGGTCTCACCTTAGGATATAGGCATTGCCCAGTATCTGGCTTGCGGAGGTCTGATGGCAGTCGCTCCGTGTAGAATACAGGTATTCAACCGCATCTGGTTAGACTGGAAACTGACCCCAACATAGTTGGGAAAAGGCTAGACAGAATATATAAATACCAAAAGCCTTGAATGGACTGTACCCTTAATTATATTACTTGTAATAAAATTATTTAATCTCTACATAGTATAAAACAAAGTCGCTTCCCGCCGTCTGATGTTTAAATCTTTTAAACTACGCAATGGATTTTGACGCGGTTTTCTTCTTCATCATTTAGCCGAAAGACGTCCACTGCTGGACGTTGGCCTCCTCCAAAAGTGGGGGGGGGGGGGGGGTTGCCGTAATCACTACGCTTGGCAGTTGGCGATCGCAGTATGGTTGTTAAAGTACTCCGAGAACGCTGCTGCCCATCCTCTAGAGAATCCCTTAGTCGCCTTTTACGATACCCACAAGAAGACATGGGGTAGTGCTATTCTTTAAGAATTTTGGTAATTTCTCCCGGAAGGTTGTAACATGCACATGTGGGTCATTCATTTTGGGTTTGAACAAGACGTCCGTGCCATTCATGTGGGTCACTGCTACCCTCAAACATAATTGGTTCCTACTACATGGACGTTACAGAAACTAACTTGTATTGTACATGAACGTATAAGCCATTATACCTACAGGTAAAATAAAAAAGCGATGAGCCAGCGATTTTTTTATTTATTTAGAACTTATGTAACTGAATACTGAACTTTGACGAGAGAGCTAATTTCAAAAAATTTGCTGGACATTGAACGTGTTAAGCTATAAAACGTAAATAATAGTAATTAGTTGTTTTTACACCATATTTAGAAACTCCTATCATAAGGAAGATAGTCATTTAGAATAATAAAGTTGTTTATTTATTTTTAATGCATATCCTAATTGAATGCCTAGTGACTGTATTATGAATCAATAATTTGTAAATGCATTTCTCAGAAAATACTGAGAAATAGCCCTTATCTAATCTCTAATATAGAAATAATGTATTTTGACTGTTATGGTCATTGACGTAGAAAACAAACGGACTTCAGGTCAGCACTCAAAAATATCCGAACCGAATGTAGACTAAAACGCGAAAATGAAGACTAATTTACGTATAAGGGCCGGCGTCCAGTGACGGCACGACATGGCATGGCGTGGGGCGTGGCAAAGGATTTTTTTTCGTGGACAAATGATTTTCGACCTTATTACAATGAGTTTGTGTCGCCTGTGACACAGGTTTATCCTAGTACAGGCACCTAACATTGTAAATACCTTTATAATTACTAAGATTTTTACTGTATTTTACCATTTAATTTTTTGAATAAATATTTTATTATTCCGTTTATTCATTTAGATAACATATAAAATTACATTTTTAAATATTTAAATACAAAAAAAAACATTTAAAAATATAAAAATATAGTAGCCCACCGGCATCGGGAACAGGGTCCAAGCTACCGGTGGTCAGGGTCTCAGAGAGAGGAACCTCCTAACAATACGCGCCGTGTCCAGAAGTACCGCTTTCTGCACCAGACCCTTGATCCAGCTGCCCAACGAGAGCCTCTTGAGATGTTGGTCGAGGCTCTTGGCTATTAAACCATTGGCCGTAACGACTATCGGCACAATGATTGCTGAATCAACATCCCACATGGCGACAACCTCGTGTGCCAAGTCTTGATATTTAATTTCTTTATCTTTCTCGGCTTTCACAAGGTTCTCGTCATGCGGAACCGTGATATCAATAATCATTGTGAGACGCTCTGATCGATCTATCACCACGATGTCAGGCTTATTGGCAACAATAGTCCTGTCGGTGATGATAGATCGATCCCAGTACAATGTGACATGACCATTCTCGAGAACTGGGTCGGGCACATACTTGTAGTATGGTACTTCTGCGTCCACAAGGTTGTATTTGAGAGCAAGTTGCTGGTGGATAATCCTAGCTACGAGGTTGTGCCTGTGCAAATACTCACCGTTAGCAAGACGAGAACAACCAGAGACAATATGATAGATTCACCGGGACAGTGGCATGCCCGACATATGTCAACCGTGCCGTCCTTCACAATATATTTTCTGTAGTTGTTCGTCATCATTACTTTTTTATTATGTATCTCTTTGGACATCACGGCTCATCTTCCGTGCGAAAGATGTCCGGTCCTTTGGAAGGCATACACGGGGACACAGGTCCAACGCGTAGAGGCCCCTTTGAGAGCTTTAATCTAAAATGGGGTGGGGCACCAACCCGGGACTATCCACGGCTGCACTATTGGAGTACAGTCATGGACCGTCCCGGGTGGGTGCAAAACTATTGTAAAATATGGTGAAAAATATCTGGTCTATGGGATGGGGTGTTAGGTGGACTAGATAACTTCTATTGCCGGAAGAAAACGGCGTCTGCCTTTCAACATTTAAAATTGAAGTGTTGGCAGACGGTGACTCGCCAGCTCACTAGCTGGGCCCCCTGAAAAGCCGCCAGTACATAGGCGAAGGGGGCAACAGACGTGTGAGCGGCTAGAGGTGTAGAGAGGTGTGGCCCCGGTTTCGCCGTCGCGGGTCTAAGAGACCCGGAGTGGGTTTCCCCGCTATTACGCCTTTAGACACTTCCACCCCCGAGCATATGGCTCTGGCGGCCCCCCTCTGGCCGGCCGATAAAGGCAAGCCAGAGTTGAGAGTCCTGCGGGCACTCTTGGGGTTCCACCCCAGCCAGCCAATAAAGGCAAACTGGTTACGAGGCCCTGACCGACTCTCTGAGGCAATAAGGTACGCAGTGTCGCCACTCACCAACAGCTCGCCACAAGCTGCCCTGCGGTTTGTAAGCTTTTCAGTAGACCTCATGATACATTTTTTATTATATGATGGGGTTGTAGAAAGCTAGTCTAATGTACCCTCCGGTTTTACGTTAATCTCATGATGAGGTAACGCCTTTCCCAGAGGGGGGGATATTATTTTATTATTATTATTATAGTTTAGCACTGACATTATTTTATTTTAATTGAAACGTCCCGCGTGATGACGCGACTTACCGCGGCATGCCGCGGAACGTCATGTCATTCCCCGAGATACTGTGACGCGTCGCGGAATGCCACGGCACGCCGCTGCAACACGTGAGACCCATAGGTTACTGATGTATGTTCTCTTCTTCATCAGCGATAATGAATTTTTAACCTTATTTTAATAACTTTAGCACTTGTATTTGCTTAGCATCCCGCGGTACGACGTGGTATGGGTGCAGTAGAATCTTCGTATAGATAAATTAGACATTGCGATAACGACATAGGATTTAAATTAGTTTGTTGGTATTTCTAAGTTTATATGGCGGTGTGCCTTGGCGCGCTCTGGTGGTGTATGTAAACTCAGGACACTTTTATTGTGAACTAGCTTATGCCCGCGGCTTCGCTCGCGTTAATTAAGCTTAAAAAAACTCTTAACACACTACTAAAGTTTCTATAATAATATAATTCAATAGTGATTCGAAAGACACATCGCGCCATCTATGAACGTTATTGTTGTTTTCCTCAGGAACAGTACTTTTTTTTCGGGATGAAAGGTATCCTATGTCCGTTTCTGTACACCTGACAACGTATATGCAAAATTTCAGGATGATTGGTTCAGTAGTTTAGGCGTGAAAAGGTAACAAACAAAGAAACTTACTTTCGCGTTTATAATATTAGATATTATTTAAGTTATTTATAATATTAGTTAGTATTAGGATTTTATACTAGACCCTTGGTTCATGTGTTTTTATGACAATTATTATGAGCAAATAATACAAAAAAGAAAAAACATTTCCTTCCCTTATAGGCTCAGTAAAATTCAGAGCTACATCAAATATTTAGGTACTAACATAGGTACAGAAGTAAGACTAGCTTTATAGTTCAAGGTCATGAATAGGTTAACACCACCCCTCTATGCCTATAGGTGTAGTAGGAGGTAGGAGGGTATTAGATAGGTAATAAATAGGCAGCCGTGTCGTGACGTCATGATACTGGGTTGCGGTCATCGGGCTGGCTAACTGTGGCTTAGTACATTGCTATTTTGTAGGCTAAGAAATAATGCTAAGTTTGAATATTAGGTTTCATCAAAACATGTCATTAGCCAATGGTATGGGTGAGCTTTGATTGTGTGTTGGAGGAGCTCGTGGCTAAATAATGACAGCCGCATAGACCGATCTTCCGGGTTAAGCCACGCTTACCGAGGTTGGTCTGTGGATGGGTGACCATTTATCATAGCGAGTTTCCTCCGTGCCTCGGAAAGCACGTAAAGCCGTTGGTCCCGGCTGTCATTTGTAGATCTTTGACAGTCGTTACTGTTGGTCAGAAGCCAGAAAGTCTGACAACCAGTCTTACCAAGAGTATCGTATTACCCAGTTACTGGGTTGTGGAGGTCTGATAGGCAGTCGCTCCATGTAAAATACTGATATTCAGCTGCATCCGGTTCGACTGGAAGCCGACCCCAACATCGTTGGGAAAAGGCTAGGCAGATGATGATGGGTGAGCTTTGATTGTGCATTATAGTTACAGTTGGCCAAAAAAGTCGTCTACCGCCCTAAGATTGAAATTCGTTTGCATGTCATAAAACAATAAGGTAAATTTCACTTGAAAAAATTATCTGACAATTACATGCTGTCTTTATCGGTTATTCTAGTAACGTCTTGGGCAGGGTCGGCGGGGTCTAAGGGGTCCGGGTAGCATTATGACTGGGCCTGCTGCCCGCCTAGAATCGGCGCAGATCATAGCACCTTCATGTCAACCAACAAACTAAATGACAATAATAATCAAATAGGCAAGAGTTTTTGAAAGTGTTTATTTTCAAAGAATTTTTATGAAAAAAGATCCAATTAGTTATAACTAGAGATCGGATACTCCGATGCATATTCACCTAAACTTGAGACGTTGGCTAATATGGAATGCGCTTTTGTATCGAAAAAATCCCGCAGTTCCGGGACAATTATTTTATTTTAGTTTTTTTTTTTCACACCACTTCTCTTCTTACACTCTACATCCACACATATTTGCATCGAGGGTTAAACATTAATTTTCAATATTTATGCAATCCAAGAATCCCGTTTTTTTTTAATAAATCATTTTTTGATGTCGCTTCCGTACTGTACACCCGACTAGTTATGTATTCCCGGTGTTCCTGGCATAACGGTATTTTTTCTACGAAAAACATATTTTAAGAAGCCGCTTCCATACTTTCAGAGCTAAAAATTCACTTTCGGTAAATATGCATCCGAATATTCGATCCCTAGTTTATAACTTATAATATAACTAAAACTAGCTAATCAATTTTTTTCTAAAAGTTAAGATATTTCACCTCCCCTACGCGGGCTTCCTGCCGGGAGGCGGGGGCCCACGCACGCTAGGGCCCGGGTGATAACGCCACCCCAACTCTATGACTAGTCCGACACTGGTCTTGGGTTCCTAGTTTAAATTGACATGACGGATCTGATAGAAAGGAGACTGAGCGAAAGTAGTTTATGGAAACGATTTTGGTATTTATGTAGGGATACTGCCTCGTTGGTCTAGTGGTCGCAAGCGCGACTGCTGAGCGTGAGGTCTTGGGTTCGATCTCCAGGTCGGGCAAAGTGTTATTGGGTTTTTCCGTATGGAATTTCTCAGTAGCAGCTCGGAGTCTGGATTTGTGCCCGGTTGATGGCAATAGGCTCGCCCCCTATTACATGGGACTTAAAACATAACGGCGAAACGTGGGTGTACTATACACCTCTGTCAACCTTTCGGGGAATAAGGCGTGAAGTTATGTAGGGATAAAGGCGACAAAGGCGATACGGTGTTGGTATTTATGTAAGGATACCTCTACTATACCCTTGTGCAAAGGGTTCATTTGGTAGGAACTGTTGTCAAAACTGGTAGACCATTTATTTGGCTGACAGTACAGTACGACACAACTTGGAAGTCGTATCGGCAAACTTCGTAAAATCGATCTCTTCCCGATTGAATGCGTCTTAAGGACCACGAAAGTTTGGGTTGGGTTCAGAACGTCTGGATTGTAGAACGTCTATGTAGGCAAAATGACTGGGTTGAAAAAAGTCTATATAGATAAAATGTCTTGGTTGCAAAATGACTAGAAATTTATTGTAAAATGTCCAGGTAGGCAAAACGTCGTGGTTGTAAAAGGTCTTGTTTGCAGAAAGTCTTGGTTGCAAAATGACTGATCTTAAATTGTGATAGGCCTAGGTAGGCAAAACGTCTTGCTTGTAAAATGACTGTGAGAAGCCTGCATTACTTATCGCCTAAGAGATACTAGGAAAATAGGTACTATTACCTATCATTAATTGATATTCATCTCATATAAAACAAGAAGTTTTCTACTTCTACGAGTATGTATCAAAAGAGTATAATACCTTCCAAAGGGGTCTTGAAATGGGATACCTTTAATGGGTTCTATGTTCTAGTGGCTTTCATACCAGTTTTAGACAAGAATGTCGCGGCTTCGATTCCCAAAATTAATTTTCGGCCTCAACCAAGATTGCCGCAATAATTAATAAATAAATAGTAGTCGCTTTAAAATTTCCAAAAGGACTAGATCTATGTATAAAGCAAACTCAAACTTGCTTATATTCTACACTGATAAAAATAATTATCAGTGGTTTTTACACCAACCTTTTACAACCAAGACTTTTTACAATCAAGACTATTTACAACGAAGACGTTTTCCCTGCCTAGACTAATTGCAACAAAGTCTATTTGCATTCAAGACTATTTACAACCATGACATTTTTATAAACAAGACCATTTGCAACCAAGACGTTTTATCTATGTAGACTTTTTTTCAATTTAGACATTTTGCCCACATAGACGTTTTACAATCTAGACATTCTGAACCCAACCCGAAAGTTTATCAATACTTCAGTTGAAAAATATCTTTACGCTGACTCAATAAGTCTGAGTGGCACAAAAATGAGCGACTTCCATTGGTTGTTCGATCAGGTATGACATCGATGTAACTTTTATTAGTAGAGATTGGATATTCGGATGCATATTCACCTAAACTTGAGATGTTGGCTAATATGGAATGCGCTTTTGTATCGAAAAATCCCGCGGTTCCCGGACAATTATTTTAATTTATGTTTTTTTTGTTTATCTAATAACACACACCACTCCTCTTCTTACACTCTACATACACACATATTTGCATCTGGGGTTAAACATAAGTTTTAAATAATTATGCAATCGAAGGATACCGGTTTTTTTTTATAAAATCATTTTAAGAAGTCGCTTCCATGTACACCCGACTAGTTATGCATTCCCGGTGTTCCAAGAACATCGGGATGTTTCTTACAAAAAAAATATTGTAAGAAGCCGCTTCCAGACTTTCATAGCTAAAAATTAACTTTAGGCAAACATGTATCCGAATATCCGATCCCTACTTATTAGTTGTGTCGTACACTACATAGTACCTACACATAGCACAAAGTTGCTAAGATATTTGCAATATGACTAAAAAAATTAATAATAAAAATATTGAATGTAGGAATAGATTTCTCAGTACTTACATGATCTTTTAATGCACAAATATTATGTTTTGAATTCTCTCTAGAATAACGTATTGTATTCTTGCATTAACTCTCCAACTTTTATCTTGCTGTTCAAAAATATGTTTCAGTTTATAAACTGCATAATAGGAATTCGGGATTTCAAATATAATTCAAAAACCGTAAACATTGGTCAACTTTTTTTCAATGTAGTTCTTTTCATAATATTTGATTAGTAGTCCTCCTACGTCGTGGGTGTTATATGAATACCTATGACAGTCGTTACGGTTATTCAGAAAAGCGAAAGTCTGACAATCAGTCTAGCCTTATAATATCGGCATTGCCCAGTACCTAACTGGGTTGCGGAAGTCTGATGGCAGTCTCTCCGTGTAAAATACTAGTTTTCAGCCGCATCGGGTTAGAGTGGAAGCTGAACCGAACATAGTGCGTATACACGTAGGGCGCGGGTTGCCGGCGCCGATCTGTCAGCGCTTGTCGGTGCTGGTCCGCGCAGCTAGTCTCTATACTGTGTGGCGAACCAGTGCCGACAAGTTCCGACCTGCTCCGATCAGCGCTGATAGCCCGTCATTTGTTGTTGTATTTGCAAGGGAACAAGGCGTATTTTTGTTAAAAAATGCGAGCCCTTGCTTCTACCCGCTTCCTTTATGTAGCGGTTACCTGCACGGTGCCGATAAGCGCTGGTAGGTCGGCGCTGGTAACCTGCTTGCTTTATACGCCCATAGTTGGGAAAAGTCAGCCCAAACTTATTACTCTTTGCCGTATCATAGACGACGTATACGACCTTTTCCATATCCACTTCCTCGACTTTCTTAAGTCATTTGTTGTTCCAGTTTAAGTTAATCCATTTCCAAGAAAAAAAATGTAAACAAATATTAACCCAGATGTTACTAAAACTATTTTTCATCTCCGATCATCGTGATTTTTGGATATGTTTCTTCAAATTACTCATAAAAACTCGGAAAAATTATAAAAAATATCCAGCTTTTCTGGGAAAGCTAGGAAAAGGTGGCCTTTTAAAAGGCCCGTCGTAATATGAGGGTCATCTACATAATATATGGCAGTCTAATAATGAAACTAAGTGTTACGGAATCAGTTTTTAATCATTTAAGCTCGTTAAAAAAACACAATTACAGACTTATAACATAAAAGTTTAGTACATTAAGTTTGGCTGTGATATTCCAAAAAAACACTTCTTGGGGTGTAAATATTTTTTTCACTTTGGGCAAATAAAAAAGCTTTTTATTTTGCAAACTTTACATATCAGTTGAGGTGCACTATATTGGACCAAGTGATCAATCCGAGCATACCGAGACGATTCCTGATGAGATCTAAAGACGTCTAGATCTCCTATGGGACATAGTCCTCTCTTATCGCCCTTTTTGTAGGATTCGAGCAAACCCTTTGCTAATGATCTACGATCTTTGTTGGTTGTGAGAGGACACTTGGATGTTCTAGTTTCACGAATAGTGCCAGTCGCTCTCAGGCCTCTGTTACCAAGCTCATGAAACAAGGGAACAGATGGAAATAGTTGTCAAAAAATAAATGAAAGGGCAATGCTGAATGGCGAGCTTGCAGTACGTGCAAATTCCAAAATCACACTGCCCCCTGCTTGTAAGTTTGACCAAACTGTTCGTAAGTTTCAGCAAAAGTTTATGATTTTCCCTGGTAAGGATCAAACCATAACACGTAGCTTTATCTTGTTGTACCAACCCATAGTTTATATCCCCAACGAATTGGTTTACCGCATATAAACTGCTTGCAACTGTGACCACCATAATAAGGCACCATAGCCCCGTCTGTGCTGTAGTTTTTTTGTAATGGTGCCATTTTCCTATGGGAAAATGGTAATTTGGTTCGGCAACAAAGCGTGGTCATCACCTCGCTCCAAGTCATCAACAATTTCGTTGAGATTGACCGCTTTCACTGAACGCGTGCTAAAAAGAAATAAGAATATAATGAACCCCTATATTACGACGGGACTTTTAAAAGCCCATCGATTTCAAACGTAAAAAAAGAAAGCAATTTTTTTGTTTCGAAACAAAGTAATGTTGTTTTTTTTTGTTTACTTATCGAACATCAAATATCCGAGTGAAATATTATCAAATGCCGCCTATAAATATCATAAAAACTTACCTTTGTGCAGCCCTTGTAAAAATTAAACTCCAAGTTCTTCAAAACCACTGAAATGACATGAAAAAGTGTGCCGAATCATACACGTAAGTGCATCAAATCAAACGGTGATAGATACTGATTTACGTGACGGTATAAATATCTAAGTCAATTTATTAAAATAATACGAAAAATGCAGGTAGATTTTTGGGCCTTTTAAAAGTCCCGTCGCTGCATCTGGGTTAATAATTCTTTCCGTATAGGGTATAAAATATGACGTTGTATACATCATAAGATGACACATGTTATTTACGATCAGTATACCTACCTGACTGCAGTCAGATTGAACGAATACCTGACTATAATGCGCGTATTGAAACAATACGTTACGTATTTCGCAGAAGTAAGATGCGTCATGTTATTTTTTTATGCCTAATGCCCAAGTTTGTGGGTGCTAGGTGTTCTAAGTTCCAGCAGACAGGGTCTGAGATGGAGAACACGAATCCAAGTAACAGAAATATAGAGGGATTCCCCTATACTGCTCTGGCCGACTTAAATGTGAGGGTGGTAGCTAGCCAGGCGGACCGTATAGATCCTACCACCAAGCGTACTTGGTTTTGTATAATCTTACAACACGCATCTATTCCCAGTGTGCGGTGAGGAAGTTTTATATTCTAGCCCGTCCCCACACGGGATAAGATATCTGCTTTTATCGGTAGAAATAATGTGTGATAAATAATAATAGTAGAAAGGGTGTGAGATAAATTACATCCGGGGTAAAAAGAAACAACTAAGGTCGTCACTGAAAATCAGCGCTGTTGCTGTTGTATATTGGAAAAATTAGACCCAATGCTGCCCATTCACATGCGAATGTGACGCATTTCTGTATTTTTACATATAACTTTTAGAAGCCTGTGGCTTGCAACTAAGTACTCTTCTAGAGATTGTATGAAAGTTTGGAGTGGCGGTACCTGTACAGGGCTTCCGCAAGCGTCTAATTTGAAGGCATTCTAAGCAAAAAAGACTTTCAATTTAGATCACATACTTAAACATATCAGTTTTCAAAACAATAGTCCACATGTTACATAACTTTATTATTAAAGCATTAAAATAATAAGATTTGGTGACATCCATTAATGTATTAGGACGAAGGAAGGACACTGCTTATCTGATCCAATAGATTATCTAATCTAACGACTTGTTTACCTCTCGAAAGCTTCCAAACTTCTAGACAAATCTATATTTATGGCTAGCTTTTGTACGTAGCTTTGTTCGTTTTGTACTAATTGGGATGAAATCGTTTGCCCTTGGTTTTAAAGCTTAATAATAAATAATTTAATTGTCCTGGAAAGTCCCATAAGAGACTAATCACATTAATCAGCATCAATTCGGTAAAGGCTGGATGGTTTTTATCACACGTCTTCTCCGCGATACCTGTGAAAGATTTCGATTGTGAATGACTATCATATTTAGGCTTGCCAACCTTTATGTATAAACTAGCTTTCGCCCGCAGCTTCGCTTGCGTGAAATTTTGAACCCGTTAAGTGACGATTTTCCATACAAACTTTCATCCCCTATTTAACTCCCTTAGGGGTTGAATTTCGAAAAATCCCTTCTTAGTGGATGCCTACGTCACAAAAGGTATCTACTGTCAAAATTTCAAGTTTCTAACCCCAGCGGTTTAGGCTGTGCGTTGATAGATCAGTCAGTCAGTCAGTCAGCTTCTCCTTTTATAGATAGACTAGCTGTTGCCCGCAGCTTCGCTTGCGTGAAATTTTAAACCCTTTTAAACCCTTTTTAAATGTAGGTATAAAATAAAAAACCGTCTTTTATTACTTACTTTGAACAGTGTTTGTGCCAAATTTTAAGTTAATAACCTCATGGAATAAGGGTTTTCATACAAACGTTAACAACCCATTTCACCACTTAAGGGGTGTAATTTCCAAAAACCTTTCCATAGTGGATGCCAACATTATTAGAAGTACCTACTTTGAACATTTCATGTTTCTAACCCCAGCGGTTTAGGCTTTGCGTTGATAGATCCGTCAGCCATTCAGTCAGTTTCTCCCCTTATTACTTCAAAAGTACCTACCAGATTTTTCATAAAAACTTGCAACCCTTAATACAGGTTGAATTTGTAATAACGCTCAAACATAATTATGTACATTTATTTCTAACCAGAAACCCAATTATTTGATATCATGCTTTTAACTATGAAAAAACTTTCATGCCTTATTTTATCCTATAGGGGAAGAATGTCCAAAAACCCTCAAACGTGTATGTTTACTTCTAACCAGAAGCCTAAATATTTAATTCCATACTTCTTACTTCAAAAGTAGCACATTTCTCAAACAAACTTTCAACCCTTATTATTTCACCCTCTTAGAGGTAGAATTTCCAAAAAACATCAAAAACGTGTATGTTTATTTCCCAGCAGAAAATCTATTATTTGATTGCATGCTTTTTACTTCAGAAAACATACATATGTCATTCCTCAGTCATTCCAAAAACTCCTAAACACGTGTATTGCTTCGTACCATAAAGTACCAGATTTCTCATACAAACTTTCAACCCTTATTATTTCATACAATTAGAATTTTTTTTTCGTTCGTTCGACGCGAGACTCGCGGTCGCGATCACCACTCTTCTTAAACAAAACGTGCGTTCACTAAATTCCGACTTCTGCCCGAAGGTTTAGCTCTAGGTACGATAAAACGGGACAATTGGCGTCCCGCACACGTCTTTCGCGGGACGCATCCTCTAAAGCTCTAGAAACGGGACGTTTGGCAAGCCTAACATATCTGTAGTACGGGATAGTTTTGTGACAATTTTTTTTCTTATTATTAATCAACTTCGCTATGTAATTCATGTTCAGCATCACCAGGTGATCCATTTATCACATTAAATTATATTAAGCTTGTACAGTAGTCCCCGAAAGGTTGGGCAGAGATGTACCTATGTTACACCCTCATTTCGCCTTTATGTTAAGTCCCATGTAATAGGGGGCGAGCCTATTGCCCTCAACCGGCCATAAATCCAGACTCCGCGCTGCTACTGAAAAATTCCACACGGAAAAACCCAAAAACACTGCCCGACTTGGGGATTGAACCCAGGACCTCCGCTTTGCAGTCGTGCTTGCGACCATTAGAACAACGAGACACCCTGTCAGATTACATCTTGAATATAATCTAGATATCTATCGAAAATGGTTTTGTTATTCAACACTGCGAGCTAAAGCCACGTGTTAAACTAGTCTATTACCAATGCATATAAAAATACATTTAAGATCGAAACTCAAGATATCAGAGCTAGAAACCATTAGAACTCCGTAAACGTCGGTTGTACTAGGAAATCACCTAAAATCAGTAAGCCGTTGATTATCTCTAATTACTGTAAACATTATTAAGTCATAACGACCTTTGCTGTCAGTTTTGTCACTGCTTGTTATAATAGATAGTAGTTTAAATATTGTTCGTTGCTTGTTATTTTTCCTGGATGTCGATGCATTTGTATGCATAGTGTAGTGGTGAGCCTCTTGGCTAATTAGAACTGCGTGGATCATACGAATTGCGAGGTTAAACTGCGCTTGCCGCTGTCTGTCCTTTGGTGTCCGTTCGTTACACTTCAAGGCCCCACCGTGTCTTGAAAGCCCGTTAAACCGTCTGTCGATCACGAATAACTATGACAGTTGTTACGGGTATTCAGGAGCCCGAAAGTCTGAGAACCGGTCTTCATCATCATCATTCAGCCCAAAGACGTCCACAGCTGGACATAGGCCTCCCCCAAGTATCGCCACATCGACCGGTCCTGTGCTTTTCGTATCCAGAGGATTCCCGCGACCTTCACCCTTGACCAGGGCTACCAGAGGGGCCGTTTCTTCTTTGTGCTATCCATATTGGGGGGTTTGCCATAATCGCCACGCTAGGCAGGCGGGTTGGCGATTGCAGTATGGTTGTTAAAGTACTCAGAGAACGCTGCTGCCCATCCTCTAGTGAATCCCTTAGTTGCCTTCTACGACACCCATGGAAAGAGATGGGGTAGTGGTATTCTTTACGTTCCAGAACCGGTCTAACCTTAGGATATCGGCATTGTCTAGTAACTGGGTTGCGGAGGTCTGATGGCAGTCTCGCTACGTGTATTCTGGTACTGTTACTTTGGAGGAACATTTGCGGATCAGAATTTGATTATCAGTTGCGTTAACGGTGAAGAAAAACATCGTGAATAAGCCAGCACCTGGGAGTGCTCCAAAAAGTTCTCGATGATGTGTGTAGTCCGCCAACCTGTACCAGGCTAGCGTGTTGGACTAAGGCGTAAGTCCTGAAAAGAGGCCAGTGCCCAGCAGTGGGATAGTAGTGAACTGATTATACTAGGGGAGCACATTGATAAAGCTTCGAGCACTACGCTATTCCTCCGGGATAGTGCACTAAAAATCTGATACGCTTCTTGAATTCGGACAACACCTATTCCTGTAGGTTTGTCTACGGAATATTGTTACTGCTTCAGTAAAGCCTCGAAACTCTTCAGGAACCACTTCAGAAGGCATAGTGTAGAAGTTAGAAGTAGGATTCGTTTGACACAGATATGAATTGGCATCTGATTTTATTCTTGGAGTGACGAGATTTTGAAGTGAAGGTGCGTGTACGCACGTGTACTTAGATGCTATGTGCATGCGTGCGAGCGTGCACGACTGCGTGCAAGTGGGTGTATGCTGTTGTTTATTTTAGAATTTTCGATAAAAAGGATTTTCTAGTTCTTAGTCACTTATTTGCGTTACAAAAATTGTTTTGAAACAGTTTTGTTTGTTTTAGATATTGGCAAAGTGTTCTAGATACATGTTTGTATATTATTTTCGTCTAGAATGATATAAAACCCAAGAGGAACTCTGGTCAGATACTCTTACTCCACCATATCCTTTTCGGTACCCGCGACCATGATTACATAATCAGTCCATTGCTGTCCTACTGCTGGGAATTGCTTCTTCTCTTAATGAGAAGAATTTAGACCTTAATCTACCACACTGGTCTAGTGCGAGTTGGCGGACAACACAAACCATCAAGTTTTAGTTCAGTCCAGCCGATTTCCTAAAGATGTTTTCCTTCACCGTTAACGCCATTGATATCAAATTCCGATCCGCACATGAATTTGAAGTGTCATAGATGCGGGCCGTGATCGAACTCAGACCCCTCCTACATTGAAGGGAAGCGTTCGACCCGCACCATGCCATCGTGGTGGGCTGAGGTGTAAACCCTTCTCATTCTGAGAAGAGGACCTTACGCAAAAGTGGGGCAGTAAGGGTGCTACCACACCAATCGATCGTTGGTCGATCGATGGTCGATTGATGATGGATCGATGGTCGATCGATGATGAATCGATGGTCGATCGATGATAGATCGATTTGAAAAAACCACCAAATCAATCAATCGACGTTGATCGATGGCATCGATTGATTGGTGTGGTAGCATCCTAAGGCCTGGTTTTCACAGGCCCAGTTTCTGACCACCCAGTCGTCAGCAACTGTACATTCTACTGTCTATACAGTACTGTCACTTTCCCGACGTGTTCTCACTACTGGGTCTGCATAGGAGACAGCAGTACACAGCTACTGTGTTACTAGTTCTGGCCTGGTGTTTCTGACCCATCTAGTTGTGTTCGTATGGAGCGAGTGACAACCCAGTAGCCGTCATTGTGGGTGTGGGGGAAAGTCAGTGGACAGTAGAAACAAACATTTTTGAAATAGCTGACCGACATCAACTGACCGGTCAGTACTGGTTCAACTTTGTTTTCACGGACCCAGTAGCTGCCAGACAGTAACTGTCCTTCACTGTCCGCCAGCTACTGGGCCTGTGAAAACCAGGCTTAATGGGCTGGTTGATTATCATAACATGATTTTGATGCGATTAGTCAAAAATGGAATTTGATTCAAGTTATTCTTAGCAAGTGCACCACATAACTGTCCTTTGTTTATAGTTAATTTCTCACCAGATATTTTACATAGTTATGGAATGTTGTTACATCACGTAATGCATACGATAAGTCATCAGTCGCCTTATCAACTTCCCATTCAGTCAAGATTAGATCGTCACACTTATCCGCCTAGTTTTACTAGTCGAACGTGTATCGGGCTAGTGAATGATATATTTATTACTCACTCATTCATTGTTGTTTGTTTTGAAACGCTCTCGGTACGCGTTGCGCGCGCTTTTTGTTGTATATTTTTTTCTAAATTATTTTTTTATTTTTATTAATAAGTGATGAGTGGACCAATGAGTTTTGTTAGTGTTCTTTTTGAAGTGAGAGTTAAACTTTTCTGTGTTTGGTAGGGAATTGGTATGTTATTTTTTTTTTGTTTTTATTTGAGAGGGAAAGTTGTAATGCATTTTCTTGAATCGTATGTGCTATTTTTTTCACGGTCTGTTTAGTGAATTATTTAAATTATTGTGTATTTTATTTATTTGCTGATTACTTAAATGAACTGGACCTTATTTTTTAGTTTATTATTTATATAATATAATTAAGAAAATATATATAAAATATTATTATTATACAGCATGACTGATTACTTCGCTTGACATCCGAAAACCGTAAACTCCATCATTCTGCATAACTTTTACTATGGGATAAAATCTAAATTCGCGAAAAAAAACGACCTGCGATATGTATAAAATAGATGTTTTTTTTTCCGAATTCAGAGTTTCTCCCATTATCTCCCATAGAGCAAAGTTCATGATTTTCGGATGTAAAGCGGCTAACCAGGTATGCTGTATACATACACCTGAAAAAAATATCTGTCAAATAACATGGAAATATAATTTCTTACATAGTAACTAACAATAAATAATGTAAAGGGACATTAACTCGAGTACTTCTGGGAAGTTTCGGTACATTGTATCTTATCACACGGATAAACGTATTTTAGTACTGTTTCTGTTTTTATATTGACATATATTTACTAAGTTTAAGGAAAATAATTTAAGAAAACACAGGAGAGATAGCATTTGGTCAATTAAATACGTAAGGAAATACTCTGGCACACACATAGTACACGGAAAGATCACTTACGAAGTAATGCATCAAATCCCAAAAAGATTGTTCTCTGCGCATGCGAAACTGAGCTTTAGTGATAGGCTAGATCGCGAATAGGCTTCGGTTCAGTTATCTTTAATCTTTTACGGTGAAGAGGCGCGTAGGCATGTTTTTATAGGGTTGTATCACCTTGAAAATAAATATCGACCAAAAAAATTTAAGGGACTATTTTTCATCAACCTATCAATAACTATTGACCAGATAAGCTAAATGTGACCTATAAATATGACATTTATTTGTTCAATAATCTTGTCATTATATCACTATTGATATGTGATGAAAAACTAATGTTAGCTATTGAAAAGTTTAAAGACCGAATAGGCATGTTGACAGCATCAATAAATTGCAAATCTATTAGTCCGCCAACGCCAAATTAACGTTTTGAAAAATAATGGACACGTCTGTTTTCTTTTGTTAAATCTATGAATATTTGAAAGATAAAACGCATCAAAACTCGAGAGTTGGGGCTTGTGACGTCAGAAGCAAGTAAAAATTGTACTTGCTTGTGACGTTTTGCCAATTTCAAAAGTGTCGTATCTTCGTCAATTTTGGTTTACGTAACAAAAGAAAAAAATATGGGTCAAATATTTTCTGAGAATCTAACTGACGGACTAATTAGATTTTTTCAGTCAAATACCCTTTAGCTTAATGAACAGTTAATGATAGGTTGGTGAAACAACCCCTTAATGTTAGAAGATTTATTATGTATTTTAAAGCTAAAGCCTTTCTAAGTGGCTTTTAAGTTTATTATTTTTAAAGTTTGACGACACGTTTGGTGCAGTAGCTTTGTGATTGGCTTCTGCGCTATGGGTCGTGGGTTCGATTCCCGCAAGAAACAAACGCTGAAAAGACTAAGGGGTGCCTGAGCTGGGTTTAGACACCGCTCTTGTGTGACGTGACGGCCTTGATTAGACCATATAATTAAACCTTACACTGTGCTTTCGCAGATGACATCAGGGCTGCACAGCCACGGCCACCAGATCTCGCAGCCGACGGCACATCACCTAGAACCAGGCTCTGTTCTACCCTCCAAGGAGAAGACCGTTCACGGCAAGGAGAAAACTTTCAAGGTAGATCTTCCTCCTCATAGACTTCTATCATATACCGTCCTCCTCGCGGACGGTATATGATAAGCTAAGCTGAGCTTTGCATTTGTGCGAGAATGAACGCAGACACGTCTTTTGCTTGGTTTAAACCGGTTTATGCTGTTTTTTGGCAATCGATTCTATGTGCACTCACACAAATGCAAAGCTCAGCTTACGCCTCGCCAGTTGTAATAGCTTAACGTTGGAACGCTTGTCTTTCATGCAGGAGGATCTGAGTTCTATCCCAGCCCACATTTCATCATCAATTCAATAGTTTTATTTCAGACTTGCTGCCCATAAAGTGTTAGTAATACATGAAAACTTAATACTATGCTAGTAATCTATATATACAGGGTGTCCCTGGAAGTATGGATCAAATCGAATAGGGGCATGGGCAATGTCATTTCCAAACTTTTTAACCCTGAGAATGTCGGTGCAATTGTTTACGGTTCAAAAATTATGACCTATTATCGTTTTTTTTTCAATCACTTCCATAGAAAAAAAATATAAAAAAAACTATCAGAGCTATCATGTTTTTTCAGGACTTTGGCGAACAGTAGGCCTTTCTTGTGGTAATACTTTTACGCAGCTAGAAAACACGTGTTCAATAAGAAAAAAACATTAAACTGCAAAGGCTTTTTTGGTATGGCAAACATTTTACTCAAGTTTTTACTACTACAAGTTTTGAAATGACCTCGCCCACGCCCCTATTCGATTTGATCCATACTTCCAGGGACAGCCTGTATGATATTTTATCTATGCTGGGGAGTTTGTTGCGCCGTTTCTTCTTCACAGCATAGACATTAGGAAGCAGTAAAGGGCGGGCGTTTTTGAGGTGTCTTTTGTAACATTGGCGTTCAAAAAGAACTAAGTAATTCTAGTCTATTTTGAATAAATAAGTTTAAGAGTTTGATGCTAAAACTGCATATAAAAATATTTTTGGAAAAAAGTAAGTGCAACGTATCCTAGGAACGATACTGATTTGTCTGTTTGTCCGTTTGTATGTGTTGGAGCTTTACGCCAGTGCTATTGGTCAAATTGAGTTGAAATCTGGCAGCCACAGTTACAGAGCGGGTCAGGTTATAAGGTAAAAATTATTACGCTATTGAGTGTGGGTGATGAGGGTGATGGACCTTGTGTTTCCGTAGACGAAAGCTGCGGGTACAGCTAGTAAACAAAAGAAACAAACTATTGAATATGAAGGTGTATCCATAGTGTCTTCATATGGGACAATTTTTTGCCCAATTACCTTCTGGTAGCTATTGGAACTGTTCCTCACTCCGCGAGATACTGCTCTTTTACGCATAATAGCACTAAAGGCACTTATCACTTGCGTTGACGGTGAAGTAAAACCACCGTGAGAAAATCTGCACACCTGATAGGCTCCAAACAGTCACAGCATAAACACTAGGGAGCGGTGAGGAGGGGGGGGGGGGGGGGAGTTTGGGGGCTTTCTTATGTAAAATTGACGTTCAAAAAGAACTAAGTAATTATAGTCTATTTTACATAAACGAGTTTTGAGTTTGGTTTCTCGATGTTGTGTGTAATCCGCCAACCCGCACCAGGCCAGCGTGGTGAACTTAGGCATAAACCCTTCTTATTTTTAGAAGAGGCCCGTGCCCAGCAGTGGGACAGTAATAGGCTGATTGTGCTTCGTCATCATAGCTTTTTAGAACCTTTCAATAAAAATTCTTTTATTGAAAGGTTCTAATTTAAGCCCCTTAGGATCTAATTTCTTTTTCGTCCATACCTCATCTAATGTATAGTCGTGGACTTGAAATGTATATCAGATTTCAAATTCGATTCTTTCTCACACTACGCAATAACGTTTAAGATGTCATATCTACTTAATTGAGTAATACTTTTTAAAATTGTGAAGTATCGATTATAGCAAAAAGGCTAAAGGAGTTCATAAACACTGATGTTATGAACTCCTTTTTCGATGTTTAGTCAAAAGTTATTAAGAGCGAAATAGATAAATATTTTGATTTATTTTTCTATGCCACCTCGTATACAGGGTGTCCGGTAATGAATGGATAATCCAGCATGTGCTTGTGGAGCGGCTCAAGGCCTATCCCCATGTATGTTCTAAAGCCGGGTCCGCTGCGCCGTGTTTTCGTGTTTGCAAACAGGATAACATTGTTTGCTAACCGAATAGGGGCGTGGCCTAACAGTTTTGTTCGCAAAAACACAATAACATGTTAGAAAATTGGCGCTGCGGACCCGGCTTCAAATGTGCTATGGTTTAGAAGTTAAAGAGAATTTGTATGCTATTTTGGGGCAATTTGTAGGGAAAGTGAAAAACTTCACAAGCACATGCTAGTTTATCCATTCTTTACTGGACAACCTGTATATCCTTCTTAAATGAACCTTTTTGTAGGTATCTAAAAAAAAAACTGCACTGTCAATTCTGTGCGAGCGACCGAGCTACCTTATGAAAAGTTAACGTGCAAGCAATTATAGACCTTAGGGTGGTAAACATTTAAAGTCCGCGACTATACATGATCTTCCTCATCACTAAGCTATTTAAAACTCAATGTGTGATAGTAAAGTGATAACGGTAAAGTAATTAATCAGATGACGACACGATTGGCGCATTGGCTGAGCGGCTGGCTGCCGGGCAACGGGTCACAGGTTCGATTCCCGCACGGAACAAGTATTTGTAATACCTACAGATAATTGTTTTGGGTTTGGATGTTTGTGCGAGTGATGATTTGTGTCTGTAAACCTACGATGTAGGAGTATTCATAGTGTGGGGCAAAGCTTTTAAAAATATATACAACGTGTAACGGAAGTCAGAAATAACGCTTGAAGGGCGTATGAGGTACAATACAAACAATCCTTGAGCATAAATGTTGGAACCGAACCCCTAACAGTAGTTGAGTAAACTGCAGCGATAGTTTTTACCAAAAAAATTCAAACGCAGCCCTAAAAATCAGTTGGAAAGGAAAATTAAACGCGGTTAAATAGGGTACAGATTTCAGTTTAACCTACTAAACACCTAGTTGAAAATAATTATTGTCTTCATAGGCTAAATAGAGGACGGGTGGTCCGTACCCACTCCAAAATAGTCTGCAGCTCACCCCAGGATGTTGGGTTACTGATCCGAGATTCTAGGCTGGGGGGGCAGACCCCCCTGGAAAATAACTCTAGATACGCCAATGATTGTCTCGTGATTGTTTGATTTAGTATTGAAAAAACAAATGTTTCTTTGTATTCAACATTTTTACAGGAGATTCTCTACTTGATATACATACACGACCTTCAGTATTATTTCAAACCGTCGCTGCGCTGGCCAAAACCCATATGTGAATTTTATCAACTTTTCAGGAAGCGTACTGTTTTATCTGATAACTAATATGTTTAAGAAAAATCTAAAATATCAAAACGCTAGCAAAATACCTTGCGCTCAAACGGTGATAAGAACAATTTTTAGTGTTACTTCGTAAGCTCAAAATATACCTTTTTTGTATTTTTCGTGCACATATCAGAATTTTTGGCCGTGCACATATGGGTTTTGACAAGTGCACCGACGAAACTTTTGTTACACGTTGTATAAATAATTAGAAAAAAAAAAACAACAGTACCTATCATGTATTCCCCCACTAGGGTCCTCAACGTTGTGGTTCACGCACTCCAATGTAAATAAATGCACACATATTAATATTCGAGCCGATTCTCTTATTCACGAACTAAACTTAAATTAGAGAACTGCTATCTTTTACTAACAGACAGCGCGAGAAAAGGACGGTGATAGATAAGAACTAAGTTAAGGTACAATTCCGTGCATCGCGGCCGATCGCAGCCGTACGCGGCTAATGCATCAATAGTCAGAGTATGAAAATGTATGGCACCGCTTCCGAAGTCTGCGACAGACGCGTGCGGCTAACGACAGATTAATCAGTATACTACAGACACGACTATTGACGCATTAGGCGCGCGCGTCAGACGCACGCGATCGATCGCGCGCGGCTGCGATCGGCCGCGATGCACGGAATTGTACCTTTAGAGAGGTCAAACTAGTTTATGCCTTGAACTTCACCGTGTTTGTAGTCGACACGTTCTGACGTGTCGTCTAAGGCTCAATTTACACCGCCGCGGAATGGAATGGAAGCGACGAAATTGTTCATAGCATAATGAACTGTATGTCAATTGTATAAAGTGCAAACTAAATACGAGGCTAAATGATGGAATCAGGCGTTACTTTGCGGAAATCCATGACATACAGAAATGCAAATAAAATGTCTAGCTTTAATTCCGCTGAACAAGATCGCTAGTTTGGATGCAGTATGCAGCACCACCCTCCCGCCCACAAGTTTATGCACATGCAGACAGAGTGAAAAAATAATGCAACATGCAACCAAACCAATACACGACACGTGTTTCGCCCCTGCACGGGGCATCCTCAGGATATGTTGACTCCTCGACCGCTAGGACGCGAATGGGGCTGTGAAGCGCGCGAAGGGGCGCATTTCTGCATGTGCATAAACTTATGGGCGGGAGGGTGGTGCTGCATACTGCATCCAAACTAGCGATCTTGTTCAGCGGAATTAAAGCTAGATATTTTATTTGCATTTCTGTAAATACGAGGCAATAAAGGTCGCGAGGATTCCCCGATTTTTTGGCTCGTATAATCGTACAATTGACATAAAGTTCATTATGCTATGCTCAATTTCGTCGCTTCCATTCCATTCCGCGGCGGAGTAAATTGAGCCTAAAAGACATCATTCATTTTGGGCTAAATTTAAAATTGCCGGTCATAGTAATAAATGAGTAGAATAACATATTCTATCGGAATATAACATTTTTATTAAGACTCCGCTGTCCGTCTGTCACCAGGCTGTATCTCATGAACCGTGATAGTTAGATAGTTGCAATTTTCACAGATGATGTATTTCTGTTGCCGCTATAACAACAAATACTAAAAAACAGAATAAAATAAATATTTAAGGGGGCTCCCATACAACAAACGTGATTTTTTTGCCGTTTTTATTGATAATGGTTCGGAACCTTTCGTGCGCGAGTCCGACTCGCACTTGGCCGGTTTTTTTTGTTTGGCTCCTTTCAGATTTAGCCCAAAAATGTATAGAGCTTGAATGATCTCCTGTATAAGGACATTTTTGTTGAATAAAATTTGACAGCTCTTATTTACGCCCGTCTCTATCTTATTGTATCAAAGTGAAAAAGATAGCAATAGCCTAAATTAAGTTTAGTTTGTGTACAACAGAATCCGCACCATTGTATAAAAAACATCCCTCAGCATAAACGTAGACGCTTCAAACTGTTTTTTGCATAATAAGCCCATCACTGTACCACTGCTGGGCACGGACCTCTTCTCAGAATGAGAATGATTTAGGCCTTAAGGTCATGGCTCATTACACCGGCACCGCAACGGCACAGCTGCAGCACGGCGTCGCCTCGTATTTAGGCTACGGCTAGCCACCAGCGCGCTAACTATGCGTCGTTAGCGAGGTGCAAGCTTGCTGTCACCGCGAACACAATTGTTATATGACATCGAGCGGCGGCGCAACGACGCGACGTTGTTTCGCTCGCGACTCGGAGTCGGCGCGCAGTAAGCACGCGGTCCGCTCGCTTGCAGCGCGTCGACTGCGAGTCGAGTTGTATGGTAGCGGCAAGCGCGCTGACTGCCCGCCGTTGGCTTTTTCATATTGAAATTATGAAATATATTATACGACACACGATTTAATGCTCCAATTTGAATGACAAGTTAATTGCTGGGTTGGAGCGGTGCCGCTGGGGTGCCGGTATAGTGTGCCATGACCTTTAGTCCACCACACTGGCCTGGTGCGGGTTGGCGGACTACACTCATCGAGAACATTATAGACCCCTCTCAGGTGTGCAGGTTTCCTCACGATCTTTTGTCCTCATCATTAACTCAAGCGTTAATCAAATTCTGATCAGCACATGAATTAGTAAGACTCCTACACACAATGCCGCCGGCTTTGCCGCCGCGCGGGTGTAAGTCAAAAGGCTTTATACCCGGCGGCCTGGTTAAACACCCGCCGGCATTGCTGCCGGTATTGCCGTGCGGGTAAATATCGAACTCAGACCTCTAACACTAACAGTTAGTGGTTTTAGAGTCTAGAACTACTTCATATACCCGTATAAAAAGTATCCTATGTCCTAAACCAGGTCATGGTCTATCTGTGTGCCGAATTTCATCCAAATCCGTTCAGCCGTTAAGTTGTGATTGATTAACAAACATCCAAATTCACAAACTCGAAAACATCCTAACTTTCACATTTATAATACCGGGTGACTTTTTAACCGTCTTGAAAAATGGGAATAACGATTGCTTCGTTGGTCTAGCGGTCGTAAGCGCGACTGCTGAGCTTGAGGTCCTGGGTTCGATCCCCAAGTCGGGCAAAGTGTTATTGGGTTTTTCAGTGTGGAATTTTTCAGTAGCAGCTACGAGTCAGGATTTGTGCCCGTTCGATGGCAATAGGCTCGTCCCCTATTACATGGGACGTAAACATGAACGGCTAAATGTGGGTGTAATATACACCTCTGCTAACCCTTCGGGGAATACAGGCCTGAGTTTATGTTATGTAATGGAATTTATCTTTCAATAAATACCACTAATTTTAAGTAAATTTTCATACTAAATCAATAAAAACAAGTATTTTGAAGTACTACTAAATCGATTAAATAATATCTAAATTCAAACAATATTTTTCTATACGGTAAAAAAAGTCACCCAGTATAAGTAGGATAGGATTTCATAAAATCATTGCATAGATCTGCCAATTCCAGAAATATTTTCGAGTGTGTCTGTTTGTCTATTTGTTTCGGTCATGCGCAAAGTCTACTTATTTTGACGTATTTAAGTGAGTTTTATTCATATTCAGGCCCTGCGCAGACGACAGACTATCCGTGACGCACTTTTTAGTCTGTGAAAATAGAACCTATGCAATTATATGCAGTACGCACACGACGCGCAAAAAGTCCGGCGCACAAATAATCCGTGTAATTCGGGCAGACCGCACCGCGCCGCGGCGCGCCGCTCCGCACAAAAAGTGTGTGAAAAAAATTGAACGTTTGCTTCAACGCGCGCTAACGCAGACGGCGCACACTTTAGTCGGCAATCTGCATTTGCTAGGGGTGGACGTAACGCACGCGATCTATTATCATGGCTCCAGAGGTCGATGTAACTATGTTAATTCAAGAAATACAAAACAGACCAGCAATTTATGATACTTCTAAGGCAGAAGGCACCTCCTCATTGTTGTTTCTGAATGAGTCAAAGCAGGTCTCAAAATAAATAGCAACTCATCAAATGTAGTAACAGACATTTTATAAAATTTGAAAAAAATTGCCAGATGTTGTTTCAGAATTGAATGTTTAGTATGGAACTGTCCCTTCAGTAATCTTTCCGAAAGTATAGGATGTACCCAAAATTCTCCATTTCTTCTTCTTTTTCTGTACTTCATGTACAAAATAATACTTCGCGATCTCTGCACGATTTCCATAGCGTCTACGTCCCTACAGCTCTGCCGACAAAATGATCGAAGATGTGCGTCGTGTGCGTTGAGTCTGTGAAAAATCCGCGACCGACTTTTTGCGCGCCATGCAGACTTTTTGTGCGCCGCAGACTCGATCGCACAAAAAGTGTGCCGTCTGCGCAGGGCCTCAAGGAAACAATGTGTTTGTCAAGTTAGTTCAACATCTGATGACGTCATATTGTATTTATCCTGTATTCTTGACTTACTTGGATCAGAACTTTTAGTTGTCAGAATCTAAGGTCACCTAGCCCAGCTGTGGACTTCGCAAAATGGTAGTTTACGCATTACATCCGGCATCCGTCATCCGATTTCGCGACATCCGTGAGTTTCTAATTCGGAAGAAAAATTGACGGACGGAAGTAGCCGTAGTACTGTTTGTATGAACGCTTTCGCATTACCTCGGATTCAAATCGGGCGCCAAATGGATATGCCAAAGATGGCCCCTGAATTGTTTGAATTTGGATCAGAGATCGGACAAGTGCGTAAGCGATATCCGAATTCGGTCCGAGATTTTTACTCTAGATACCGATTTTCACGGATTTGGATCGGATGCAGTGCGTAAAGCAATATCCGAATTCGGTCCGAGTTTTTTATATCCGTATTTTCACGGATTCGGATCGGATGCAGTGCGTAATTGCTCTAATTGTAACTCAGTCGCGTTTCTTGCTTGTTTTTATCCAACTGCGCGAGAGTAAAGAAATGGTTATATTTTATCATGTCATAGAGAATAAGGAGCCAGTGCGTGGATGGCTTTGTGATACCTGTCTTCTTGGCCACGATTTTTCAGGAGTTTCTCGCAAGTATTTACTTAATATGATTGTTGTTCTCAGGTGGTAGTCGGCAGCGAAGTGGGGGTGATGAAAGCACCGCTGGTTGGCCCGCGGCCGTACAACGCGCTCGCCATCATTCACACGCAGCAGAGCAACACCTTCGACATGCTGAACTCGCTCACCACCAGCGTTGTGAGTACCATATGAGCACGTTTACATAAAATGATTGTTGGCCACCGGTTCAGAATAAAGGATTCATAATAGAAAACCAGACATTTCAGTATAAACATAGATATTTATTACTTCCTTCAACATAAACCACAAATACACTCGGTACAATTCCAATTATTCAATACATAATGATTTAATCTGTACTTACACTTGTATCTGAAGTGTTACCATTTAATCCAAAATTACACAGTAAGTATCACTTGATGTGCACACCTCGACGTCTCTGACAAGACTGCCAAATGACTACCAGTAAGTTTTTAATCATAAACGAATGAATGATCGATTGAGTGAATGTAAGTAATATGACAGTTACCAGAGACAATCTAATATGGTATTACCAGAGACAAGCTAACAGTTCGGCCATCCTGTTCAAAGCGTGTCCTCACGCGTACAGTTTTATACACACTATAAAAACGAGTTTCACTTTTTAAACACCAACGATAATATCGTTAAATTAATTTAATTATGTAAACTACAAAACAATCATAGTCTTAATTAGGTGTTATTTTTTCCAGTAATCAAACAGTTGTATAACATTGGCAATCTAGCAACAAATTATAGTTATAAAGAATATAACAACAGTATCTATACTTTCTAAAACATTGTTTTATGAAATAACAATTACAATCAACCTATTCCTTCTTCCTACGTCGCTCTCGGTTGTTATTTCCTGTGCTCATCCCGAATAAATACTTTTTCCTTCTTTCTTTTTCTCCTTAACCCTGAAGGCCGCGATCTCAATAAAACACCTTCATTTTTCTGTGAACTCATTAATATAACTCAACCAATTAATATTAATAATATAAAGCACATTTAATCCTGTAATAACTTAAAGTTTGTTATCTCTACCTTGTTTTCACTATTGCTACTACGACTAACCTCTTCATTACTCTCCAAATCTCTACAAAACGCCAAGACTACATCCTGTCGATAACGGCCACGTTTGCGGGACATGGAGGTGTCTTCAATCAGATACCTCTCATTGGAAAGCACCCTTACCACGCGATCATGGTCCTTGAAACTTAACCACTAGTCACGCCGACACGCACTATCGTGGTACACCCATCTCTCAACGCAAACCTAATCTCCATTCCACACTTTCTGATTTCCCACACCTATCAAACCCCTATGTTCTCTAGCCGTTGTTCCCCAATACCTTCGCTCGCTCTACCCCCAGCCTATCTAACTCCTCCAGATCAGCTACATCGGCGGCATTAGACACAGTAGAGTACAAAATTCCTTCCGTTCCGCTAGCAATGCCAAAACTAAATGACAATTCAGTGACCCTTTCCAGGCTATGTTATGGATCGTGGCACCGTTGCCTATCTGGACTTCATAAATACAATCATCCCAGGTTTCTTCATCTTGGCTACGGAAAAGTTGACAGAGCGTCCAAAATAAGTCCACCAAAACGTTCGACTCGCCCACTCGCTTTAGGCGATGGTATTGCCAATATTCTTCATTCCACATAAAGGAACAAACTCTCTAAATCTTTTACTGGTAAAGCTTCTTTCCTAATCGGCTGTCAGGCGAGAAGGCATATCAGCCAATACGTTCCTCAAACACTCGTATACTCATCTATGATTTATTATTTTTGACAGCAGTTATACCAACATATACAATAAAACCATAAAACAATACTTGCAAATAACAGCCACCCCCCTCGCTCTTAATGAAAAGACCTAGGCAGTCCGCATCCACCGTATGGAGGTAACGCTGATTCCTTCGTTTAGATGAGAGTTACCCTCTCACTCACCAGCAGGCGCCTTGCACAGAGCCCATTCCAAACACCTTTCTCAAAACAACAAAGAGCCTCATCAAATCTGCAATGCCCAATTTTGTCGTGGTTTCCTCCGTACATCTCCTTCAGACCTCCTTAGAAACCAGCGAAATATTATATATCCTGCGTTATTCATGACCGTGCACCCCTTTTGCAGAGTATATTTTCAAACATCTGCACTTCCTCATCCACCATTCTGCGCAATGGCAAAGAGTACTCAACTCAGGAATGTTCAAAATACAAGTTCCCATGTACGGGGACCGAAACCAGGCCGCAATTACGCGTTAGTATGCACCACTCGATAGCCAAGTCGAGACTCGATAACACAATCAAACACCTGTAGCTGGACCCAGCAGTGTGCAACTCACGAAATCAGATTGCGCTTAGTAAATGTGAATCCACCAGTCAGTACAAATTGTGATAGCAAGCACACTATAAGTCCACTCAAAGACGCTAGCACCGCCAAGGTAGAAGATTCCTAGGAGCGAATCTCATATTCGTCAGGGAGAGGTTCTACGGCCCAAAACATGAGACAGATCGAAACACTCCTACGAAATCGTCTTGCAAAAGCACACCCGTCAGTCCATCCATCTTTGCACGCATCGGTGTGTAACTTGTGTTGTTGCTTTAAAATCACACAAAGCTAACAATAGACGCCACGTAAGTAAAGTATCAATCCTGAATACCACTCCATATCCATGCCACCTCCTTTCGAGTGCCAGTCAATGGTAATGTCAAATACCTATTAATAAACAAAACATTAAATATCAATCATCAATCAATTAATATAAATTCGTAGACAACCTCAAAAATTTACCAATTTCACGCTGGTTTTACGTGCCGGGAACTTCGAGACACCATCTGCTCTCCCACCACGTGACCGTATACATGAGTCCACTTCAAAACCCAACAAATCAAACTCCGTAACCATTTCGTTAGCGCCCGTAAATCGTAAATCCTTCAGATCATTAAAAACAATCCTGATGTTTATTAAGTTATGTTTAAAAATAGACACCCTAATTGTCTTTTAATTCTGTTTTAAAACTACTTTTTTTTCGTAAATAAGCTTTATTTCCTATTTATAATTATAACAAAGTGTAACCTGACGTCATGGCTTCCCCGGTCTCGTATGAAAGTGCCAGACCCAAAATGGTGTTTTTCTTTTTGCAATTATGTTGAGCAATGGCTACTAGCCCATTCAGCCAATGCCAACAAGTTCCTCGCCACAATTTATCAAATCATCAGAGCTATACGACTCAAAAGTCTTCTGTGAACATTTTTTTTAAGCTTGTAGTAAAACAAATGTTTAGTGTTGATAGACCGCGTTAGCAAAGAATTCCCAGAAATTGCTACATCGTCCTTACGACGTATTATATGCAAGTAGGGAACCATGACCGTCTTCGATACGGCATCTACCAGATAAAAGATTCTTTGCCTTCTTCACCTCGAAGCGAACCACGTACGTAAATGCTCCCATCAAATACTAGATTAGATGCGATGGACACGAAACAACAATGTCACCACTAGACAATAAGTATACAGGGTACACCCTTTTTTTTCCAAAAAAATCACCCTGTATGGAATTTTAATGGTTATTAAACTAGGCACCTCAGTATAAGAACGTCCTAGGAGCGCGGGACAATCCAAAACGCAATCGTGAACCACTCGAACATCTATAACCTTCTTGACACCTTGTACCTCAACACTGGCTGTTAGTGTACATACAACAATAAAATTCACACCCATACCTCCAAGCAGTAGAATATTAGAAGAAACCTTTACATGGAGACCAAGTTCCCTAGCTCTACTAACTGTAATAAATGAACACAGACTTCTCAAACCTTATGACATGATACAGCCTCACCACTGATCCTATTATCAAAACGTATTTGTCACTGCAACTATTAGTCGCGCATAACTTGGGAACACAGACTTCTCAAATCTAATGACTTGATACAGCCCCACTACTGATCCTAATCTCGAAAAATGTATTTGTCACTGTAACCGTCAGTTGCGCATAATTTGAGAACACCGACTTCTCAAATCTAATGACTTGATACAGCCCAACCACTGATCCTAATATCGAAAAACGTATACGTATTAGCCACTGCAACTATCAGCTGCGCATAACTTGGAAACACCAACTTCTCAAATCTATAGACTTGATACAGCCCAGTCACTGATCCCAATATCGAAAAACGTATCCGTCACTGTAACCATCAGTAACGCATAACTTGAGAAGACTGACTTCTCAAATCTAATGACTGGATACAGCCCAGTCACTGATCCCAATATCGAAAAACGTATCCGTCACTGTAACCATCAGTAACGCATAACTTGAGAAGACCGACTTCTCAAATCTAATGACTGGATACAGCCCAGCCACTGATCCCAATATCGAAAAACGTATCTGTCACTGTAACCATCAGTAACGCATAACTTGAGAAGACTGACCTCTCAAATCTAATGACTGGATACAGCCCAGCCACTGATCCCAATATCGAAAACGTATCCGTCACTGTAACCATCAGTAACGGATAACTTGAGAAGACAGACTTCTCAAATCTAATGACTGGATGTACAGCCCACGCAGCCACTGATACCAATATCGAAAAACGTATCCGTCACTGTAACCATCAGTAAAGCATAACTTCAGCCGATTCGTTATGAGTATAAATATGCTCTTTGAATACGTATACTCTAAAGCTGGGATGGCCAGATTCATTACAATAAAAGCAATAGAATTTAATTAATCGTCCAGGATTTAAAGTTGTCGATGTGTTGCGTTAATAAGAGACCTGTTATCATACATACCCATTTCTTTTGCTTGTATGTTTTAACTTCTCTAGTTTGCCCTACTTTGACTATTCTAAAATACTGACTCACTAAATTAAGCTACTTGAACTCCCACTTTTGTGGCCTGATTATCAACTCTATTTAAAATTCAATCCACCGCCTGTTTCCTATGAATTTTACACCTATTCAGTCAATTCAGTTTTATGCAATAATAATTTATTGTTCCAATGATTAACCATACACGACACGTTTAAAATCTCAAGTACTGTAATTATAGACACAATAGATAAACAATGGCACTGACGAACCGGTTCGTCGGTCGGGACGTTAGCGGTTAATTAGCATTTCAGTGAGGAGTTCAGCATAGTTCTCACGGCAAGGGAATAGATAACTATTTTTTCTTCAATGCTCCCTACTTATGCAAAAGAGAAGGTCATCTTTGATACCACGTTTTCGTAACCCCAGTAAGATTAGGAAGGACGTAATGTATGTTGTTTTTCATATAATCCACATATTTCCGCGCATTCTTCAACTTTAGTGATCCGTACTAACAGAGTCTGTTCTTTACTCATAGGCTTCAAATCCGTTACGATGTTTGCGTTAAATTTTAACTTATTTTTATCTGAACTCCAGGCTTTATTTAACATTGTCATAGTCAACACAATACTAATTGGTAAAGACTCACCCGGACTCGAGCTATCGTTGCGATATCTCCTTCGCATTGATCTTTCTCCTGTATTCCTGGACTGCTTTTCGTTTCTTGTAATTTTGTTCGTCCATTGAACTGTTCATTTATGATAACATTTCAAATTTCTGGTCCATCCAGTAGTATTTATTCCGCTATCCAACGACTTAACTTTCCCTGCTCTCTAACCTGAGAACTCCCTGGCCGTCTGTCCTAGCCAAAATGCTAAATGCTCTAATCCTGAACATTTCCTGGCCCTTTAACCTGGGCGATCCATCGTCATCTATAACCATCCATGAACATCAGTCCTTCCCCTCGACTGTGTCTTTCCTTGTCCATTGTGAGTGTATCTGAAACTTACAGTTGTAAAGCTTAGTGTTCGTTCATAAACACGAAACAATATTTAAGATTATAATAAAAGTCAAAGTCATTGTTTTATTATCATAATATTGATCCAATATTGTTCCATTTATAATTGCATTATTTTAAAGAAGCTATTAAGGCGGAAATAAAGCAGTTTTCTTTTCCATCTCTATCCTTGTAAGCCATACTATGCAAAAACACAAAAAAATAATTTAAATTAATTTGGTGCGTCATCATATCATGATAATAATTACACGAATAAAATAACCGTACCAATTCTACTTTGAATAAAGTAAACTAAAATCTTTATATAAATATCCTATTAATGTTATAATATCTAAGTATGTAACAGAACACAGACTACCATATCGATTGGTCGCTTAACAAATTGAATAATTATAAATCTACCACAGTAGAAACTTCCATATATTCATAGTCGAAATTAATACTTCGTTTTCTAAATATGGATGATGTGATATTTATTAATAACGGTTCTTTAATATTATTACGGTAAAGAGTAAGGAAATAAATATCGTATGACAGATGGAAAAGAAAAATAAAATATTTGATATTTATTTTACTTAAATAGCCAGAAAAATAAATTACACCTGATAATAAATGACATCAAATATCCGTTAAAATGTGGACGTGACAAAAGGGAATTATGAGAATTCCCTTATTATCCCGCTTCTGAACTGTTGGCCACCGGTTCAGAATAAAGGATTCATAATAGAAAACCAGACATTTCAGTATAAACATAGATATTTATTACTTCCTTCAACATAAACCACAAATACACTCGGTACAATTCCAATTATTCAATACATAATGATTTAATCTGTACTTACACTTGTATCTGAAGTGTTACCATTTAATCCAAAATTACACAGTAAGTATCACTTGATGTGCACACCTCGACGTCTCTGACAAGACTGCCGAATGACTACCAGTAAGTTTTTAATCATAAACGAATGAATGATCGATTGAGTGAATGTAAGTAATATGACAGTTACCAGAGACAATCTAATATGGTATTACCAGAGACAAGCTAACATGATGGACATTGGTCGTCTGAAGCGCCAAATACACTAGCATGTTTTTTGGGCAAGTTATTGCACGCAAGTCCTAGCTTAGTTCATAAAACTGGCAGAAGTCGATTTGATGCGGGTGTCCACAGTTTGAAAGTCGGTTGCAGAGGGCTTCTTTTGAAAATAGAATTACGAAATTTCGGCTGACGGATCGCAAGTTTTCCAACCACAAAAGTGTTTCGGATCCGACGATCGATTAGATTTTCGCTATTTGACATTTTGTCTTTCGTTCACCCTACTCCCAAATGTAGTGGTTCGTCGTTTAAGTATACTTTGTTTGATATATAAATTTCGATGTTCGTTGTTGGTTCGTGTCAGTCCGAAACTTCGACTTTCGTTTTTTGGACTAGGCCCTCGATTTCCATCAAACATTTAAACCTAATTAAATGAGCTTTCAAACAAAAGAAACTGCATTGAAATTGGTTCATTCATTTCGGAGCTACCATGCCACAGACAGACAAAGGCTTCAAACTTATAACACTCCTCCTTTTGACGGGGTTTAAAAACCACGGTCAAGACACCCATTCTAATCTTAGAAGATAAGTAGAAGTTGTAAATATTATGTATACTTAGAATGAGACTTTGGCAATAAAAGCGAAAATAAAATATGCATCAATAGTTTATGTTAACGTGCGAATTGTTAAAGTTGACTAATAATCGGTTACTTTATAGTGTTAGTGCGCGCTGGACTGTCTTGTTAACATTGTTGTAATCTTTTAACTTTTATGTTATTGCTACACGTGGATACAACTGGTACTTAGACGTATTGTGTGGAAAATAACTAACTATTACATATGGTTTAATGGGGGCTATGCTCCCCGAAGACAGGTTTGGTGCAGTGGCTGAGCGATTGGCTTCTGCGCTATGGGTCGTGGGTTCGATTCCCACACGGAACAAAAATTTCTATGGCCTACAGATACTTGTTTCGGGTCTGGGTGTTTGTTTGTGAGACTTGTGTCTGTAAACGCACCCACGATACAGGTGAAATACTAGATTATAAAAAAAACCGGCCAAGTGCGAGTCGGACTCGCGCACGAAGGATTCCGTACCATTATCTATAAAAACGGCAAAAAAATCATGCCTGTTGTATGGGAGCCCCCTTAGATATTTAGTTTATTCTGCTTTTTAGTATTTAATTTTGTTGTTATAGCGGCAACAGAAATACATCATCTGTGAAAATTTCAACTGTTTAACTATCACGGTTCATGAGATACAGCCTGGTTACAGACGGACGGACGGACCGCGGAGTCTTAGTAATAGGGTCCCGTTTTACCCTTTGGGTACGGAACCCTAAAAAAAGATACTAAACGGTAACTCGAATAAAATTAATAGACTCAGCTCTTGGCATTGCCCAGTAACTGGGTTGCGGAGGTTTGATGGTAGTCGCTCCGCGTAAAATACATGTATTCTGCCGCATTTGGACTGGAAGCTGACCCTATCATAGTTGGGAAAAGGCTAGAAGGAAGGGTAATAGCTCTTCTGATGGGAACGTCTACTGTTCATAGCTCTTTGCTCAGGTCTTTGCTTCAGTATTGGTAAAGACAGAAGAGAAAGAGATAAGATAGACTATAAGTGTAGCGCCACACCATACCGAAATTACGCGACCGAACTTCGGCGGGTAAGTTTATTTAGTGTGGCGCCACACCGTGCCGAAATTACGAGACCGAACTTCGGCGTCTATGTTTTTTTATATAGGTAAAACGCGACGTAATTTCAGCCTGATGTGTCGCGAGTATTTTAAAAAGCATTGCAGGCGTAATCATGCCGAAATTCGGTCGGGTATCTTCGCCATAGTGTGTTTAGACACTTAGGCTGAGGCCAGACCGAGCGTAATTTACGCCGCGTAAATTGAGTCGCTCAATTTCGGTTACGTTCGGTTTCATAGACGATTCGTGCCACACGATGACGCAAAATGAGTCTGTAAAATACTTCCAAAAAATTACATTGACTCATTTTGCGCGGCGTAAATTACGCTCGTCTGGCTTCAGCCTTATATTGAAAAGACGACGTAATTTCATTTGGTGTGTTGCGGGTAATTTAAATAACACTGCAAGCGTAATTACGCTGAAAGTTGCGTCGCGTATTTTCGGCATGGTGTGGTCATTCGCTATTATAAAAAAAGAGAAAAGAAAATATCTGTTTAAAGATCAAGATCAAATTCTACGTACGTTTTTTTAATCTCACAGATAGCTAGATTAAAAAAAGTTTAAATACGTCATAGTTCATCGACTCAGACCGTGATATTATAGATAAGATAATAGATAATACACGTTATCGAGATCAGACATCTTGCTTTCCCAAAATATATGTCAATGTGGGAAAATTGTAAAGATCAATCGCTTTGAGAAGTTTTTGAACGATAGTAATGTTTTGTATTTGATGGTTATCTACGATATGATGAAGATAAGTTGCTATGGGACATATCATCGAACATATAATCTGAATCATTGTCTATTGGCCGATTCCTATATTTTAGCGGGGCTATTGGTTAAAATTAAGACCAAGGCTCCTAATGTAATAGGTATGTTTGCTAATAAATCGATGGCTCATCATCATCATTATTCAGCTGAAAGACGTCGTCGGGTGGAGGTTTGCCGTAATCATCACGCTTGGCAGGCGGGTTGGCGATCGCAGTATGGTTGTTAAAGTACTCAGAGAACGCCGCCGCCCATCTTCTAGAGAAACCCTTAGGCCCGGACCTCCACCAAAGCGGAGATGTGCGGAGATGTCTAGATCAACCAATAGGATTGCGTTATTTTCAAATCTGTCCGCTTAGCTTCAACTCAAAACGAATTCCTATTGGTTGTTTACGAGACATCTCCGCACATCTCCGCTTTGGTGGAGTCCGGGCCTTAGTCGCCTTTTACGACACCCACGGGAAGAGATGGGGTAGTGCTGTGGAGAAATTTGGTGTGGTGTTCCTCCAACCAAAGGGAGGATCCTCCAACCAGGCAGAGTCTTGTGCCTGGCGGGCTACTGCCCAACGGTTGATGTTGGGAGGTTGTATATACAGGGTGTTAACGAATTCGTGTAATTCCTTCAAACCACATGATCTATTAATGGTATAGATTAACCCCGCACGAGATTTAGATTGATTAAAAATAAATACAAGAGGTTTTTTTCCAAAAATAATATGTATTATATTGAAAATTTCGATGCCATGCATAAATTAATGAAGGCACGGTGACACAGCTGACCGGCACAACTAGCGCGATATCGCACCATGCAGTCAGTTAACTTGGAACGCTAAATGTACTCAGATACAGAAAGTGACGGTACATTTTTGAAAAAATAAATAAATTGATTCTGAAAAAAACTTGTGCAGGGTCAATCAGTGTCACCAGTAGATCATGCGGTTTGAAGGAATTACACGAATTCGTTAACACCCTGTATACTATCTGCGTGTTAAATCTTGATTGCGCGATGTAGGATAGTTCGCATGTGGCGATATAGATGCCGCCACAGTGCTATTCTTTAACCGATGACCCACCTGATGATAAATTGTTACCGCCGCCTATACACACCTTCAACAACAAGAGGATTGCGGATACGTTGGCAGCCTTAGAGACAAAGTTGGAAAGTCTAATGTGCCTGTAATTTCACCGGCACCCATACCTTTCAAACCGGAACACAGTAACGCTGCTTAGCGGCAGAGATAGGTATGGACTCTTTCACAAGGAGCTCTACTACTCTATCTATTTTATATCTTTCTCTTCTATCTTTCTCTTCTATCTTTCTCTTCTATCTTTCTCTTCTGTCTTTGTCTTCTATCTTTGTCTTCCGTCTTTTTCTTCTATCTTTCTCTTCTACCTTTTTCTTCTATCTTTCTCTTCTATCTTTATCTTCTATCTTTCTCTTCTATCTCTCTCTTCTATCTTTCTCTTCTGTCTTTCTCTTCTGTCTTTCTTTTCTATCTTTATCTTCTGTCTTTCTCTTCTATCTTTCTCTTCTATCTTTCTCTTCTATCTTTCTCTTCTGTCTTTCTCTTATGTCTTTCTCTTCTATCTTTCTCTTGTCTTTCTCTTCTATCTTTCCCTTCTATCTTTCTCTTCTGTCTTTCTCTTCTATCTTTCCCTTATATCTTTCTCTTCTGTCTTTATCTTCTATCTTTCCCTTCCTATCTTTCTCTTCTGTCTTTCTCTTCTATCTTTCCCTTCTATCTTTACTAATACTGATGCACGATCTGAACAAAAAGCTTTGCACAGTAGACGTTCCCATAAATAGAGTTGCTACTCTTCCTCCTAGTCTTTTCCCAACAACTTTAGTCAGCTTCCGGTCTAAACAAATGCGGTTGAATACCAGTACTTATTTTACACGGAGCGACTGCCATCAGACCTCTGCAACCCGGTTACTGGGCAATGCCTATAGAGCTACTTCTAGACTGAACTGGAAATGTATAGCTTAATTTACAGCCGCGTGTACGAGTAATCTTTCTTGCGTCAGGATTGCACACAATAGAGCAAGCAAACAAGTTTTTGACCAATTAGCTTATTGATAAAATAGTATGCGTCATTGTGCGTCCAAATGTCGATGTGTTGACGCACCTTCTATTACATATAATTTCTAAATAGTCGTTATATACAGATAACTAATATCTACGCGTTTCTAAGGAACACTGCTGATTGGGATTTCATGTTGACGCATGATTTCGTCAACAAGAAGATAAACTGTTGTCTTTGTCTGTTGTTGTCGCCAGCTTCCTGATCAGAAATATTCGATAAGTCAGATGTCGAATGTTATCTCTTTTTCTCTCGTTATAATAATTGTAGAAGAAATGAGATAATAAACCGGATCGGTTGACAAATGCGTGACGCAAAGGTTCTGAATCGGCAAGTTGGTTCGTTAAGTATTATTTTCTATACATTTCATTGTAAAGCAAATTCAAAAAGACATTGACTTTAAATGGACTAAAATGAGTGCTTTTACATTGTCAATCGTGCAGATTTTGCTATGCACAAATTAAACTTAATTTTGGCTATTGCACTCTTTTTCACTCAGTTAAAATAAGAAAGAGACAAACATAAATAAGAGCTGTAAAATTTAGTTGACAACTTCCATACACATTTAGGCGAACACGTCAGAACGTGTCGACTAAAAACACAGTGCAGTTCAAGGCGTAAACTAGTTCAACATCTCTATCTTAGCTCTTACCGTCCTTTTCTCGCGCTGTCTGTTAGTAAAAGATAGCAATTCTCTAATTTTAAGTTCAGTTGGTGAACAAGAGAACCGACACCGTTATTACAAAAGACTAAAATGCCTACTCTTTACCTCTCACTAGTGTTTAGGCTGTCAATTGACGTTTCTATCCTTGTCGGGTAGTCCTATTTTGAGAGTGTTGGACTAGTTCAGTGCCAAATTTATTGAGCTACGATCTAATCTTTGTGATCAATCATCATCATCGTCATTCATTAGAAAGACGTCCACTGCTGGACATAGGCGTCCTCCGAGCATCGCCACATCGACCGGTCCTGTGCTTCTTGCATCCAGCGGATTCCCGCGACCTTCACCAGATCATCGGTCCACCTTGTGGGAGGCCTACAGTCGCCATTCCAGAACCTTTCGGCCCCATCGGCTATCCGTTCTGCAGTTTGGTAATTCTTCGAGCTATGTCGGTTACCTTGGTTCTCCTACGGATATGATTCGTTTCTGATGAATAAATATGAACTATATTGATTTTTTCTATGGGCTTTCCACGTTTCTGATGAATAAATATGAACTATATTGATAATTTTTTCTTTGTGCTTTCCAGGCTAGTCAGCCCGTGGTGGGCGTAGGAGTGGGCGTGGCTGGCTACCGACGGCGGAGCTCCGGTCAGGGCGCGCTATGTGACCCAGAGTTGGACGACAGCGGCAACAAGCTCGTCGCCAGGCTGGAAGATGATGCCTTCATCTCTGAACAGGACTTGGTACGTATACTTCTTATCGCGTGATATAAGGTGTTGGCTCAGGAACTCAATACCTGGACAATTTGGAGGGTTCTGCCGTTAAGTTGTGTCGTCACTGCAAGGGTACCAACTGAAGATGGGTGTTTAACGCCAGCATATGCTGAGTTGGTGACTAAAATGTGAATGTTTAATTATTTTTATGTTTTTATTGTTTACACTGCGCTGTCATTGTGTCGTTGGCTGAATTAAATTTATTTTCTTTGTTTCGTCAGGGACTCGCTGATTAGTGACATTGGGTGCTATGCACCTGTAAAGATTCTGAGGAATCAGGATTTCACGAGCAAGTCAAAGAATTATAAATTATGTGAAAATAATGATTGAACTTTTTACGGTTTTCAGGAGGAGAACATCGAAATTGCAACAGCGACGGAGAAGCGAATATCGA
Source organism: Amphipyra tragopoginis (assembly GCA_905220435.1). NCBI lineage: Eukaryota > Metazoa > Arthropoda > Insecta > Lepidoptera > Noctuidae > Amphipyra > Amphipyra tragopoginis. The sequence continues at coordinate 14,879,666 of HG992017.1, read as the reverse complement.
AGACTGACGCGTCTGGTGAAGATCAACCACAGGAACCACAGAATGGTATTGTTTTTTATCTTGAAACATTGAAACACAAGTTTCCATTAATTTCTAAGTCTTCTGACTTCTTTCAATCGGTTTCTCACTGCTGAGGATCGTGTATCCGTTTCAAACTGTCCACTGTTTGTCTTGCATCTGTTGCGATCGTTCGCCTGGTAGATAATGACGCTTATAGATATCGCTAGTTGTTTGGATATCGGTTCTGAACATCATTAGCCTATGGCCGCACTACGGTTAATAACTAGGGCGGTTAGCCCTTATAGTTAGCCTTTAGTTAGGGTTGAATTTTCTTTGCCATTTATTGCGTTCCCTTGTATTGATTTCTGTGAATCACAAAACCATGCGAGTAAAACTGCCCGCGGCTAACCGTAGTGCGTGCGGCCTTAGGGCGTTTTTCGACCGCTGCGCCGCCGTCACCGAGAGCGAAATGACGTTGCCTATGTAGCGATACATATATTAATATAGCTGCGTGTCCACCGCAAGTCCGTGTTCCGAGCCCCGTCATCTCGACCACCGAGATTGTGAGTAGTTCGGCGCTAGCGCTAGAACTCGGCCGAGATAGTGACGGACCGAAATGCCGGCAATACAAAACGCGTCTGCTCTTGTCCACTACATCCGAGATTGACGGCGTCCGTACACGGATTTTTGTCTTATGTTGGGAACCACCTAGACCGGTCGCGGTGGACACACGATCGCCGTAACGACGTTCCGAACTCGGTCCGAAATAATCTCGTTTCTCGGTGACAAACGCTCTTAGGCTTAGGCTATATTCAGATGACAATTACTATAATTGTTCAGCGCGCGTATTGCTAACGTGCGATTACAACTGCAAGAATTTTATTCAAGGCCTCCACATGCTAACTTGTATTTGTCTTAACGCTTGTCATCTGAATGTATTAACACGCTGTGTCCATCTTTCTGACATAATCCTCAATAATATTTATTATTACATTTGGTCATTGCAGGCTTGGTGTACGGTCCTATTTACGAGCTGGAGAAGTTGGAAGAGAAAGACAAGCATAAAGATGACAAGGAGGATGAAGAAGAGCCCATCGGAGTGTCTCCTTGTGGCAGGTGCGTGGTACACCTTATGATCCCTTATGTCCCGTGTGAGGGCGGTTTAGAATATAAGTTGTTGTAAGATTCAACTAAACCCAGCACGCTTGGTGGTAGGATAGATCCTACCACCAAGCGTGCTGGGTTTTGGGGACACGGTCCGCCTGGCTAGCTACCACCCTCACAATAAACTCGGCGGCATGCACTTTACTGTGTTCCGTCGTGTTTAGTGTGAGAGTCAGAAGGGAATAGGGGAATCTCTCTATATCTCTGTTACTTGGATTAGTGTGCTTCACCTTAGTGCGTATACACTACTGGCGCGGGTTGCTGGCACCGATCTGCCAGCGCTTGTCGGTGCTGGTCCGCGCAGTTAGTCGGCGCAGGTAGTCTACAGGGCGTCCCACGACTTTGCCACATGGAGGGAAAGTACCTTAAATACTGTAGACAGAAAAAAATACTGAATGAAGACTTCATTTTTATTTTAAAAACAATACGAACTGTATTCAAAGAATTTTAAATAATCACCTGTCTGATCCGGGAATCGAACCCGCTAAATGTGAAAACAAAAAAAACTGTAATTTTACTGTACTAATCGAAAGGCTCGATCAGATACATTTATTTCTTCTAAATAACATAGCATCTAAAATAAAAGGAACACCATGAAATTTAACATTTAATTTAAAATTTTGTTCAAAATTATGAATAGCATTTTCTCTGACTATGTCGTGCTTATAACTGACTTTATGTACTACTTTCTGCTTTATTACTATTTCGAAGTATTATTTCAAATATTCACAATGAAAAAATAAATAAATCAATGGGAAACAAGATCATTAAAAGAGTTACAATTTGTGTACTTTGGAAGAGACACATTTTGAGCATTTAATAAAATAAATTGTTTGTAAGTTGCACAGATAAACGTGTCTTATTATTTCAAATAAATGTTAAATTTCATGGTGTTCCTCAATGATAATATAAGTGTTCCTTTTATTTTAGATGCTATGTTATTTAGAAGAAATACATTCATCTGATTGAGCCTTTCGATTAGTACAATAAAATTTCAGTTTTTTTTTGTTTTCACATTTTGCGGGTTCGATTCCCAGTTCAGACAGGTGATTATTTAAAATTCTTTGAATGCAGTTCATATTGTTTTTAAAATAAAAATGAAGTCTTCATTCAGTATTTTTTTCTATCTACAGTATATACGGTACTTCCCCTCCATGTGGCAAAGTCGTGGGACGCCCTGTATACTGTGTGGCGAACCAGCGCCGACAAGCTCCGAACGTCGTCGACAAGTTTCGACCTATTCCGATCAGCGCTGGTAGGCCGCCATTTGTTGCTGTATTTGCAAGGGAACAAGGCGTATTTTTGTTAATAAATGCCAGCCCCTGCTTCTACCCGCTTCCTTTATGTAGCGGTTACCTGCACGGACCAGTACCGATAAGCGCTGGTAGGTCGGCGCTGGTTATACGCTTTTTTATGTATACGCCCTTAGATTGTCTGCGTTTACCATCAGGTGTGCTACTAGAGTCAGACGCAACCAATTCAAACAATAAGAAAAAAGATGCGTTCTAGGCATGGTGCGTACTTGGGATACCATACGACACGAATGTCTAAAAAAATTGGTTAATTCAGTTTTGTTGGATAAATGATGCCATACTAAAATCTGTTGCATGATATTTACAGGTTCTTCAAGTACGACAAGGAGGTGGGTCGCGGCTCGTTCAAGACTGTGTACCACGGACTCGACACGCAGACTGGTGTCGCTGTCGCCTGGTGCGAACTGTTGGTGAGGATTCTTAGTTAACACAACATCAACAGGCCTGGATTCCCCAAAACGTTAGACAGAGGTGTATAGCAAACCCTCATTCCGCCATTATGTTTAAGTCCCATGTAATAGGGGACGAGTCTATTGCCATCAACCAGGTACAAATCCAGACTCGGGGCTGCTACTGAGAAATTACACACGGAAAAACACAATGATATTTTGCCCGACCAGGAAATCGAACCCAAGGACCTCACGCTCAGCAGTCGCGCTTCCAACCATTAGACCAACTAGACAGTCTAGACAGTTGATAAATAAGTTTTTACGGGCACAAATCCAGATTCTGGGCTACTACTGAGAAATTCTACACGGAAAAACACAATAACACTTTGCCGACCAGGAAATCGAGCCCAAAACTTCATGCTCAGCAGTCGCAAGCGCGACTACTAGACCAATTAGGCAGTCTTTTAATAAATTATTATTTCAATAAATATACTCTTCCAGGAGAAAAAGCTGAACAAAACGGAGCGTCTCCGGTTCCGGGAGGAGGCTGATATGCTGAAGAAGCTGCAGCATCCCAACATCGTGCGCTTCTACAACTACTGGGAAGGCACCGTCGCCAAGAAGAAGAACATTGTGCTCATTACTGAGCTTATGCTCAGCGGGACGCTCAAGGCGTAAGTACATCTACTGTACGACCATTTAAATCCTACTAATCTATACATATAAAAGGAGAAGCTGACTGACTGACTGACTGATCTATCAACGTACAGCCTAAACCGCGGGGGTTAGAAAGTTGAAATTTTGACAGTAGGTTCCTTTTGTGACGTAGGCATCCACTAAGAAGGGATTTTTCGAAATTCAACCCCTAAGGGAGTTAAATAGGGGATGAAAGTTTGTATGGAAAATCGTCACTTAACGGGTTCAAAATTTCACGCAAGCGAAGCTGCGGGCGAAAGCTAGTGTAATATAAACGTGAAAGTTTGCGAGTTTGTGAATTTGGATGTTTGTTAATCAATCACGCCTTAACACATTCGAGTCCACCACACTTTTCATAGAGCTCATATGCCATGCCGCCATAGCATATATTGCGAGTGGACCTTCCAGGAAGGTCCTCGGCATTACGTTTGCGCTAAGAGTGAGCCCTCGAGGAGAGTTCCTGGCATTAGGTTAAAAACCGTAAAAAATACGCTACTACATCGTAAAATAAATGTTTGCATGTTTCATGACGATGAATTTTCCAAGACAAACCGTCATTTAAAATGAGCCCTCCATTAGGGCACCCGGCACTGAACGTGTTAACGGCTGAGTGGATTTCGATAAAATTTAGCACACAGGTAGTCCATGACCTGGATTAAGACATAGAATATGCCCTATCATTCCCATTCCTATCAGCTTGACAACAAATGATAGGGCATTGTCTACATTTCTTGTTCTAAATACTTCTCTCACAGGTCTGCTGGAAGAGATTTCTTTTAGAAATAAGCAGTGCCTTTGTATGCTATGCTTCTGATGAAGTTTGTTTTTATTAAGTGTTGTGTGTACATAAATGATTAAATAAACAAATGATGAATGAATTACACCCTGTATCAGCGAAGATAACTACTTACCAGCAGGCTGTTTGCCAACCGATAAAAAACAACCTTTTCCTAGAATGTATCATACAGGCCCTCTACAATCAGTATTATATTGTTTCTATTGTTGGTTTCAGATATCTCCGAAGGTTCAAACGTATCAACCCCAAAGTGCTGAAGTCTTGGTGTCGTCAAATCCTGAAGGGATTGAATTTTCTACATTCAAGAACTCCACCTATTATACACAGGTGCGTCTTATATTTTTTTTAGATAGTGGGCAAATGAATAGGTATATTCCGATCTGTCACCCTGCTTTGTCCTCCCTATCACTGAGGAGTGAATAAAGTTCAAACTGACCCCTCGTTGCTAACAGGGGGACAAAGCACAGAGGACAGATCGGAATAATTCAATGAATATTGGTAATTGTAACATACGAGTTGTTACGCTTGTGACCCATTAGGGCTCCCACAGACAGCCGATTGTAGCACCAACTAAACTGTTTAGGGGTGCTCAGAAACTATGATATCACGTCATACTTTAAAAACTTCATAGTGACTTGACATCATCAATACAATATCCGTTTCGCTTAGCAAGGACAGAAAATGTCTCCTCAATAAACTTGAAAACGTGTATCTCCTCTATTTTTTCATCGACTTTATAAAAAACAAAAACAGATACCACACAGTTCTTTCTATATAATAATATGAAATTGTTATAATAGCCTATTAATATGGCACCACATCAGCTTTCTTCCTGTTGTAGGCGGTAGTAACCACTTTCCATCACGTAGCCCATCAGCCTAGTTCAGTTCGCCAGCGAAGATCACGGAAGGCAAGGTGCCAAACTTTGCTTGTTCAAAAATGTAATTACGTTATTGATTATTACAGAGATCTGAAATGCGACAACATCTTCATCACAGGCACCACAGGCAGCGTCAAGATCGGAGACCTGGGACTTGCTACACTCAAGAATAGGAGCTTCGCCAAGTCCGTTATAGGTAAACTATTGTACATACACCTCAAAACCTTGCCCTCCATGAATACGAGGTTTTTAAGACCGTTACTGCTAATAATCATTGCAGATTTTTATCTGCAGTGAATATTGCCACGTATAGCCACCACGCCTGTGTGTGTAGATAAATGACATAAGCTTTCGACCGTTCAAGCGATCTGTTATGTCATTTCCATACATTTAATTGGCGTATCAGTATCTATTCTCTGGCGATCATTGATTGACATTATTTTGCCTACACACACTGGTTGCTAAAGATTATTATGCCCGTTCCATCATCAGACAACCAGACGCATAGTAATGCACCACCGCTTTATGGTGTATATTCCACCCATACACACTAACGTTTTGGCAACACGTTAATTCTGCGTATAGCTAAGGAGTGGAACTCCCTGTCAGGGTCTGTGTTTCCCGATAACTTTAACATTGGAATTTTCAAATCTCGAGTAAATAAGTTGCTTCTAGGCAAGCGCGTGTCATCGTCGAGCGCATTTTAACTTACCATCAGGTGAGATAGTGGTAAATGTGAGCCTATAATTCATAAAAAAAGTCATCTTTAGTCCCTGTCGACCCATTGTCATAGGTCTTATCTCTCTTGTGCCAATCATGTCTGTTCTGCGCCGATCACGTCTTGGTCTCTCACGAGCCCCTTGGCAGCTGTCCTGCCAACGGATCGCTTTATCTCGGTTTTCATTCGGTCATACCCCTAAACCACCTACCATCATTTCGCCTAGCAATTTGGTCAGCCCAACACCACTTGAGTGCTTGGTTGTAAATAACATAGCAGAACAGTCAGCGCTTTACTGTCCCACTGCTCAGCACGAGCCTCTTAGAATGGGAAGGGTTTAGGTTCTAGTCTAGCACACGCGTGGTGCCCGTTGACGGACTGCATACACCATCTAGGACTAGAAGAACTATTGGAGACCTCTCAGTCAAGTTTCCTCACGATGTTTTCTTTCGACGTTAACGCCAGTGATAGTGGAACCAACTTAGCAATAAAACGTGTTAGATTAAAATAACGAATATTGCTTAAGACATTAAGAACAGCATAAATAGTTAATGCTCCGTGTGGTGTCGGACGTAAAGAATAGCAATACCCCATCTCTTCCTATATGGGTGTCGTAAAAGGTGACTAAGGGATTCACTAGAGGATGGGCAGCAGCGTTCTCTGAGTACTTTAACAACCATACTGCGATCGACAACCCACCTGCCAAGCGTGGCGATTATGGCGTGGAGTCTTTTGGCTGAATCATCATCACCATTAATGAATACATGGGTTGTTTTTTGTTTGTCCCCAGGTACCCCAGAGTTCATGGCGCCCGAGATGTACGAGGAGCACTACGACGAGTCAGTGGACGTGTACGCGTTCGGCATGTGCATGCTGGAGATGGCGACTGGAGAGTATCCCTACAGCGAGTGCAGCGGACCCGCGCAGATATACAAGAAAGTTGTGTCGGTGAGATGTGTACCTTATTTAAATTGCGATAAGGTGCAAGATAGATCTAATCGTTACTCTCACTACACGTTACGACGCTAGTCAATCGGTCAGAGAACGACTAATATTAGCGTCATGCGTCATCAATGCGAAAAGAGTGCTTCTTCGGTAATTGACGCGTCTTTTAGAATGTAGTGACGAATGGTCGTAAACGTAACGTTACCGTGAGTGGATTTTGAATCTGAAATATTAAAGCCCGACCGCTTATCTTAGACCGTTCCGTTCGGTAGCTGCGCGCTGCGCGGTGCGGGAGGGGTGTGGTGACGCGACGCGCTCGCTCACTGATTCGTCAACTTGTGACAACTGTCACCCTCCCGCACCGCACAGCTACCGAACGAAACGGTCTCACATAAGCGGTCAGGCTATAGTTTCGCGTGTTGTAAGATTCAACGAAACCCAGCACGCTTGGAGTAGGATCGGGATACGGTCGTTTTGGCTAGCTACCACCGATACATTCAATTGTTTCGTCGTGTGTATGTGAGAGCCAGAGGAGTGCAGGGAAATCCCTACATATCTCTGTTAATTGGATTCGTGTGCATCATCTTAGATCTTTCACAGTTAACGCAAGTTGTAATCAAATTCGTTCGTTCAACACAAACCCCTTGCATGGAATCATGCATTTACGAAAATAAATAATCACTACATATTATAAAACAAAGTCGCTTCCCGCTGTCTGTCCCTATGTATGCTTAGATCTTTAAAACTACGCAACGGATTTTGATGCGGTTTTTTTAATAGACAGAGTGATTCAAGAGGAAGGGTTTAAGCTATAAAACGTACACGTGCGAAGCCGGGGCGGGTCGTTAGTCTATTATAATTTGTTTTTTTTTTTTTGTTTTCCGTAGGGTGTGAAGCCGCAAAGTTTGGAGAAGGTTACCATCCCAGAAGTGAAAGATATCATCGAGTCGTGTATCAAGCCAAATAAAACTGACAGGTACGTTTAAATAACAATACATTATTAATAATAGAGGACATAACTATATAGGTTTAAGGAGAGACTCGTGGTTAATTAACTACCGCGCGGATCGTACGATTTGCAAGGTTAAGCTGCGCTTGCTTCGGTTACTTGTTCATTACACATCGAGAACCCTCCGTATCTCGGAGAGCACGTTAAGGCCGTTTTTCCACCGTCGCCGTCACCGAGAACGAGATGACGTTGCCTATGTAGCGATACATACATTACTATAACCGCGTGTACACCACACGTCCGTCATCCGAGCGACGTCATCTCGGCCACCGAGATTGTGAGTAGTTCGGTGCTACCGCTAGAACTCCGCCGAGATCGTGACGGACCGAAATGCCGGCAATACAAACACCTCTGCACTTGTCCACTACATCCGAGATTGCTGGCGTCGGTGCACGGATTTCTATCTTATGTTGAGAACCACCGAGATCGGTCGCGGTGTACACACGATCGTTGTCACGTCGTTCCGAACTCGGACCGAAATAATCTCGTTTCTCGGTGACAGCGGCAGTGGACAAATGCTTTAAGCCGGGTGTCATACGAATACTTATAACAGTCGTTACGGGAAGTCAGATGCACGAAAGTCTGTCAACCGATCTAACCTTAAGATATCGGCATTGCCCGGTAATTGGGTTGTGGAGGTCTGATGACAGTGATGACAGTCGTTCCGTGTAAAATACTGGTGTTCAGCTACATCTGGTTAGACTGGAATATGACCCAAATATTTTTGGGAAAACGCTAGGCAGAACATAACTACTCAGATTCAAAATTCATTAGCAAATTTTATAGAGCAAATTATTGCAGCGAGTGCTGACTTAGTTCGTAAAACTAGCAGATGTCGACTTGTTACGGGTGTGTCGACGGTTTGAAAGTTGGTTGCAGAAGTCAATTTGCGTTATAAAACTTGCTAGAGGATTTGGCGCTGGAGACCTTAAACTATAAGACTAAAAATGAATTGCCATAATATGCTATCGCATCTTTTTTATACCACAATGTAAAAAAAACACAGTGGTCGAAATTCGACCATGATCATTTCTTAGAGCGGTTAAGCACTGCATCCGATCCGAATCCGTGATAATACGTTCCGAAGTAGTCATAGAACTATTTGTATGGTAGTTTACGCACTAGATCCGACTTCCGTCATCCGTGAGTTTCAAATTCGGAAGAAATATTGACGTACCGAAGTAGCCCTAGTACTGTTTGTAAGAACGCTTTCGCATTACCTCGGATTCAAATCGGACATAATTATGACAAAGATGGCCCCCGAATTGCTTGGGTTTGGATCAGAGATCGGATTACTGCGCAAGCAGTATCCGAATTCGGTCCGAGTGTTTTATATCCGTATTTTCACGGATCCGGATCGGATGCAGTGCGTAACCGCTCTTATTATTCCGTTTTCAAATTTGTTTTTATTGGTAACACTAACGCTCTTAATAGCTACTAAAAGATATCGGTTCACAAACAGAACAGAAAATGGTACTTAACTATTTTGTTTTTGCCTGTTTATACATAGATAGATTTTGATCCGAATGAAAGCTTCTGATACCGTCGAATCAAACATTTTGCAAGCGCGCGTTAGTAATTTATTTTATCTATTTATTTAACTATCCTCCGGTTCTGAATTGAGAACCCGAGATAAGCAATACTTAAGTAGTAATTGAGTACCGAGTTGTCAAAAAAATGCTTTAAAATCCGTCATGTCTTTGACAACTCCGTACTCAAATGTTACTTATGTACTGCTTATCCTAGAATTCTCAATTCAGAAACCGGAGGTATGACAAGCAAGACGCGCGCTTGTGAAATGCAATACTTATCTGAGTTATAAGAGGATTTGAGGCCAATTTCAATACTTATCATCTCCCCAGTGCCACATGGGCTAAGAAGAGGTAATACAATTAATTTAACTAACTGTTGATCTTTGTGAATGCTTTACACTTGGCATACTTGGCTAAATTGCGCCAGAAATACATTTACTCGTTATTTATATTGTGAGCTTAGCTTAAACAGTGCGAAATCCTGTGATATATCTTGTGTAGATCACCAGAAATATTGAACAATTTTGGTGTCGTTTTCAAAACGAATTTAAATAAGATTTTTTTAATATTATCGTATGTGGAATTGCTTTTGTGTTTTCTCTTCTACTAACTTCGTTAGTAGCTTTTGGTGTAAAACTATAATCTGATATAGGGTGTCCTAAAACATAACGTCAAGCCAGAAAGTTTGACTGTTTTTTTAAAGATCCTTTCCTTTCGAGCTTCAAAGTTACTATGAATATAATTGTACCTCATAATTCTAACTATTAAATGTGTTTTTTTTAAAAAGCATACCACTTTTTTTTTCTGAGCATTAATTACCTGGCATTTGTTTCTTGCTTAACGTCGAGTTTCAGGACATCCTGTATCTGTGTACTACCGTATAATATAGCCAATAAATGAGACAAGATATAGAGCGCTAGTGTAGTCGTTGGTTAATTTTAAAACATATAGAAGATTAATAATGAGTTATTTAATATATATTTTTAGCTTCTCCTTTAGATTTTTTACAAATAACTTTAGTACTAATTTTGTATCTTAAAACTAGTGTAATTTAATTAATGTAGTGGGAAAAATTGCTCGAAATTAGCTTTGTGCTGACCGTTTATTTACTTTCGTTGGCGCGCTCTACAGCTTGTCATATAGCTCGAGCACAAAGGTATTGTGCGAACCGCGTTCCTCGTTTTCGATGGCCAAGACGCCGCTCAAAACGAGAAACGTAGTCCTGAGAACGGAGCCTGTGTGTACAGCTATGATTTATACGCGTACCCCGGAGCCACACTGTTAAGGTGTGTACGGACTGCGCGTACCTGTTACGCGTAGTCGGAATACGCTATCCATGCATACAATTGGATATGCGTACTGCTCCGGTACGGAAACAGACAACACAGTACTGTTTGTACTTGCCGACTGACGGCGGCTCGCGCGGCACGCGTTCCCTAAAGCGCCTCGTCCACGGAGAGAGAATAGAGCTAGACAGCTTGGAGACTAATCCAATCTATACTCTCATTTCTACGTACACGTAGAGATCATTAGAGCTCCCTATTGCATTTTTTTGCTCTATCGTAGGGTAGCTCTATCATAGAGAAATTTTGGCCTGCGTACACTACACTTAGACTAGATATATTCAGTCACGATATACACTCTCAATCATAGCTCTCTCAGTTAACCTTTTGACCGCCAAGGACGTCTACGGACGTCAAACTTTTGAACTGCAAAAAAGTGGTGTTTTCGACGTGCCATGCCGTCTGAGGCGTCTCGTGAGCACGTTTACATTTGACGTCCATAGACGTCTGTGGCGGTCAAAAGGTTAAAAACATGTCGCGGTCACGCTTAGCTGCTGCGATTGTGGTTTCTTTGATAATGAAAAAGAAAAAAAAGCAAAAGGTTAAAAGAAGCTGCTGGGTTTTTTGTTACGATCTTTATAATCATTAAGAGATATATTCCATAATTATACTCGTTGTTGTCTCGTCCTCTATGATGATAGAAAACAAGTGTAGTCCCGGTTCTCTAGTCACTAACGTCACATAAAACCGAATTTTCTATCATCATATTCGGACGAGACAACAACTTCGTATAATTACAGTCGAACTTCACTTACAGGTAAGTTCGTTTGACTATTTAATTCTGGAAAGCCTTCATACATTTGTATCATTTTAATGGTTTCTTCTTTTGACCAAACACGTTTCGACATTCTTCAAGGTAATAAAGCAATGCAGAATTCTACATTAAATATAACAAAACACGTGTTTACGCTACTCAACATACTCAAGCCCTAGCTAGACTGATTAAGGCGGGTAGACAATTCGAGAGCTCTCTATTCATATCGCTTGTCTCGCTCTCGCACCTGCGTCCACGACGCCTTCTGAGAGTAGCCAAGCGTGTCTACGTAGACTGTAGTGATACTCTAGCTAGGGTAGTCTCGCTAATGTGTACACGTCGTAGATTGCCCTATGAGACTCGCTCTACGTTATTTTAATCTATCGTGGACGAGGCGCTTAAAAGTGTACGCGTAGCTGCAAGTATGGACACGGCGTTCCAGGACACGCGTAACCGACTACGCGTACCAATGTACGCGCTGTCCATACACACCTTTACACATTTGTGGCGTGTCGCCGCGACTACGCGAACATTCGTCTGATCCCTATAAACACGAAATAAAATGTGACGAATGGCTTGGCCAGACATGTCGGGTGGGCGCCAGTGGCGAAGGGTGAATTTTCTTAAAAGGGAAGCCGGACCAAAATTATTTGTTTAAATGATAATTGAAAATAATAGATATTAGTATTTGCCATATTTCGAAAGGGAAGCCGATAGGAATCGAGTTGTATGGAGCCTTCGCCACTGGTGGGCGCATGTGGCCCCAAGATTAGCACCATCGTGCTCAACGCACATGAAATCGCGAAAAAAATCAGCTATTCCCAACATTTGATCATTGATTGAACAGCTGATTTTTTTTCGCGTTTTCATGTTTGGTCCCATAGTAAAAGTTGTTCATAATGATGAGTATAGTGACCCCTTAAGAGGTTGTACACTTATTTATGTTACACTTTGTATAGCTATGTGTACGACCTGGTACTAAACTGCCCTCGTTACGAATAACCTAAGATATCAAAATAAATACGTGTTGTATGTCAATGCAGGCCGAAAGTGAAAGACCTGTTGAACCACGAGTTCTTCGGTGAGGACATCGGTCTTCGGCTGGAGATCGTCGGCAGAGACCTCGTCACATCCTCCGACATCACCAAGATACAGTTTCGGTTGAAGATCATCGATCCTAAGAAAAGGTAAGGGTTATAGGCGAAAACGAATCGCTGCTTTGCACGAATAATCACACAATCCAAAATGTTCAAACTAGATAGAGGCAGCGGAATCCAAAATAGCCCTTATTTTGTTGTGAATAAAACTCATGTTCATATCGGCAAAAATTACGAAGTGGCATCACAAAATGCCATTGCTTGATTTTAGACGACATTTTTCTTCAACAATGTAATCTTAAAAGGCTCTCCTCTAAAATAAGCTTTTTTGAATTGTGTCATAATTAATCCAAAGCAGCAAAGTGTTGTAGATTTTAATATACGAAAATTAGGTACTCCGTATATCGAAATTTATAGTTCAATCCGCGAAGATCGCCCCCCTCTTTGTCTTAATCGCTACAGTGCAAAAGTGTGCATTATTTATAAATAGCTGTTGTGTTATTTTTCGTACTTGTGTTGTATCGCCACACAATAGTTAGACGCACACTAATTTATGTATGAATATAATAAGACATGTGTGCATACGCACCACGCGGCTAACGACCACAAATAGGAGTGGGACGCGTTTTGGTACTAAAGAAATCAAACTTAATCTCAATGGGATAAAATTGTTATCGGAATGACAGTAGTCCTGTACTCAGTTCATTCCAATACACCCCTTGTATCATTGCGATATAATTTAATTTTATTAGTTATTCAGATAATTTTGAAGAGTCCCGGTATATTTGACGCTGACTGTATTGTGAATGAATCTAATTTTTAGATATATGTAAACATATTTTATAAAAACAAAAATACCATACCTATCATACATATTACATGCTTATTACAAACATGTAAAACTCGCTGCTTCTTCCCCCCTATATTTATACCAGACAGCAAAGCAGTACTAATGTTTCAACACCCCTCGTATCACCTTTTGCTTGGTGGTAGGATCTATACCAGAGGTTCCCAGACTTTTTTTCAAATAGACCACTTTCAAAATTTTGCTGGTTCCGGTGGACCCCCAGCAGCTACATTTCTACCATATGACCATATTAAATGTGAAGATTAGATCTTTTTGCCACGCCAACGTAGACTCCCGTGGACCCTTGGGGGTCCACCTGGACCACTTTGGGAACCACTGATCTATACGGTCCGCCGGCCTAGCTACCACCCTCACACTAAAGTCCGGCGCTAAGCTGTTTACTGAGTTCGGCCGTGTGTATGTGAGAGCCAGAGGGGTATAGGGGAATGTATATCTTCGTTAGGATTCGTGTGCTTCATCGTAGACCCTGTCTGCGGTTACCATCAGGTGCGATTAGGGACAAACTAGACCAAGTTAAAGAATTTAAAAAAAACCCTATGTTCATAATTTTACAGTGGTATTTAGAATAATAGGGAATATGCATGTAACTTTTTTTTTCTCTTAATCAATAAAGCACATTAATATAAACCCAAGAAAAGTATTAAAAGTCAAATGTTACTATTAATTCTTGCTCAAAACAATTATTCAACTTCAACAATTTTCTTCTACAGTTCAAACGTCCTTTATTGTCGCGGTCATAATGTGACGTCATAATCCAAGATCCTGCTTTGTTTACATCTCTTTTTTAGCCACAAATCATGTAAATTAAATTATTTCTTGTGCTTTATTCAAGCAGAAATCGCACTTACTAACTTAACCGCAGTGAGAAATCAAACAGTTTGCTAAAAAAAGATTATTTAAAGATTTATTCATATGGATTTTGATGTCACTTCCGGCATTTTCGAAGACGACGCGTTTCGAGATTGCGTTCCGTTCCACGAAAAAAACGTAACATAAAACAATGAATTGTAAAATAAGTAATGAGTTAAAAAATGTAAAAAATAATGCAATTTGTTTCTTGACTCCTGTACAATGTATATTTAAATAATGAACGAGTTTTGAATTACATGCATATTCCCTATTATTATAACTTTTCAACTATGAAATAAAGTTCTGTTAATACTACGTTCTCAATCTCCTCTCAACTCAGTACTGAGAGAATTACGTAGGATTTGCCTTAGGGATACATAGGTAATATTGGTTTCATTTCAAACTATCGTAGGTAAATATATCAATTCTTCTCCACCACTAGATCTTACACCCACAAGGAGAACGAAGCAATCCAATTCGAGTTCGACATGGAAAACGACGATTGTGAAGAAGTGGCCAACGAAATGGCGAAGGCTGGCCTAATCATGGAGGAAGACGCTAGGATCGTCTTCAAACTGCTCAAGTCTCAACTCATCAGTCTTAACAGGTCAGTGACCTTATTATACCACCGATATACATTGTGTTTAATGTTGTACTACTGAAAATTTAATGACATGTTAACACGTTCAGTGCCGGGTCCTCCAGAAAAGCACCTTGTAGTCGTATTCGCCATGCCGGGTGCCATCATGGAGGGCTCATTTTAATGTAGGTTTTTCTTGGAAAATGCACCGTCATGAAAGAAGCAAACACCTATTTTACGACGTAGTAGCGTATTTTTACGGCTTTTAACCTAATGCCAGGAACCCTCCTCGAGGGTTCACTCTTAGCGCAAACTTAATGTCGAGGACCATCCTGGAAGGTCCACTAGTAATATGTATGGTGGCATGGCGTATGAGCTCTATGAAAAGTGTGGTGAACTCGAATGAGTTAAACATTTAATGTAATGTAAACATTTAATGCTTTTGGCATTAAATGTTTACAACAATAACACCCCTTTTTGTAATACCTCTCCGAATGTCAGTCATTTTGAATTTTGACTTGCGATATCGCGCGTGCTCGTGATGGCTCGCTATGGCGATTATTGGTGGATACGACTCGGCTAGATTTCAATTTTCGCCTCGCCCTCTCGTCTCTCCTTGCCGGTGGAACTGCACTTTTACGCGCTCAGCTACGCTTCCATCCGATTGGACGAAATCTTGTCAAACAATGCGTATGCTGCATGTAAGGGACGTTGCACACTTGAAAAAAAACTCGCAATTTTCCGAATTCATGAGAAATATCTAATTTGCTTATTATATTTTAAAGAAAGAAAAATTTTAAATGTCGCAGAGCTTGCATTCTGATAGGGCCTGTGATACCAGGGACACAGATCCACTAGGACATTAAAAATAAAATAATATCAAGTAATACATTTAAGTGCCGTGTGGTACCGGACGTAAAGAATAGCACTACCCCATCTCTTCTCATGGGTGTCGTAAAAGGCGACTAAGGGATTCACTAGAGGATGGGCGGCAGCGTTCTCTGAGTACTTTAACAACAATACTGCGATCGCCAATCCGCCTCCTGCCAAGCGAGGCGATTATGGCATTCTTCTAATTCATGATCATATTTGGGACCAACAATGTAAACACAGCTTATTATAACTGAGGATATACAACGTTATTTTTACTTTATGCGAAAACCGAGACACCCCAACAAGATTTTCATCAGAACTGCCTGAATATGTGTTTTTTTTTAGTAAATCTCCAAGTTACACCTTAGTTTATGTCGCGTTAAGTTCGCTAAAAAAGTGTGAAATGCCTGAGATGTGCTATGCAGGAGTTGTCTAATACACGGAAACTGACCGAGCGGACCATTTCAAGCCTCAAGGTGTCTATTCCCGTCAATTGTTATGGGTAGAAACCTACTGAAACAAAATTGAAATTTATGAAAAAAAAAAAACAACAAAAAAATGTGGTGTAAAAAATATGTCAATCGATTCTCCTAGTGATTCTGAACAAACTAGTTTCAGGTTTCGCATATACTAAAACTAACCTTGTATAGGTTTTAGCGTTGTTTTTTTGAGATCTTTGATCATTTTTGCTATTTCTCTTAAACTATTGACTTTTGGGAACAGTTGTAGAACAAAAGTTATTCATTATTATGGGTACTTTAACACCCTTTCGGATTAGTATCCCCTTTCCGACTAACCTTGTGTAGGAAGACATTAAATAAAAAAACAATGCGAAGTAAACAAAACATATTCTGACACGCTGGCAGACGGCGGGTGCGACTTGCGCGAGAATAAGCTGTAAACGAAGCGTTACGGGAATTGCCGAAACCGTAATCGGCCTGGCCAACTAGTCGGCCGATTAGTCGGCCTCTTTACAACCGACTAATCGGCTAGTCGGCCAAAGTCATAGTCGGCACATCTCTAATACTAATAGAGGGTTACAAAACTGAGTCCCTATTCAGTCAGTCATTAAAAATAACTCCATATAATTAATTTTGCAGCCAAGACATCGCAGCTCCTCCAAATGACATATACCCGTCGGCTATGAAAAACAGCGATTTGAATGTCGCTATGGGAAACATGACCAAACCATGTGGATTTCAATATGGGCTAGTCTATCCATATACTAAAGTAAAATTAGACGTCACCCATTAACTTGCTTTGGAATTAGAAGCCTTAGTTCCATTGTACATAGTTCAGTTTCCTTTGCAACTCAAAATTGGTCTTAATTTACCAATTTAGTTGTTTTGGCGTTCTGAAAAATTTCATTGTAATATGTATTTCTGTTTTCATATTGGCTTTAGTTTAACTAGTTTTTTATATCTATGGAGTACAGAATTAGGGTTAAATCTGAGCTCATTTTAATTTCAGCGAAAGATTTAATCTATCAATATATTTTTTGAACCCACTGATGACCAAATAGCGGTCAAAATGATCAAATATGTATAAACGCAGTTATAGCTTAACCCGTTGTATCGGAACGTGGATCCACGCGAGCCACAATGGAATTTCTATTGTGTCTATGATTGTGGCATACGAGTGGTTAATGGTGAAACGCTTGCCTTCCAAGCAAGTGGGTTTGAGTTCGATACCGGCCCGCACCCCTGACTTTTCGAATTCATGTGCGGATCAGAATTTGATGATCACTTGCGATAACTGTACCAAATTCCACGTTTCTAATTCAAAAATGACGTACTTCCCATACAAACTTTCGTCCCTCATTTTAGCCCTTCATAGGGGATGAAATTCTTAAAACGCTGATAAAAGTGCCTTTTATTTATAAACAGAAACCTAAACACCAATCTCCACATTTCTAACTTCAAAACTGACGATCTTCCATACCCTACATTTCATCCCCTATTTAACCCCTTCAGGGGGTGAATTTTCAAAAATCCTTTCTCAGTGTGTGTCCTAAGTGACGGCGCACCGCGCAGGCGGAATGAACGGCGCATTAAATAAATGTTGGAAACGTTTGAATTTTGATATCGACATTATTAAAACCAAAGTAAAATAAACACACGCGCGTACATGTCAACTTTCCCGCGTGCACTAAGGACAGGTATCGACGGTAAAACCACGGTCAAACCACGGTAAAGCCGCTCCGCAATCCGCCCGTGCGCCGTCACTCAGGATGCACACTTAGTGCTCACCTACTTTATTATAAGGAACTACTGTGCAAAATTTAATGCTTCTAGACACACCGGTTTAAGCTGCGCGTTGTCCATCAGCAGTGTTGGCATTAATCAATTATTTTTTTAATCAATTTGTTCAATTTTAATCAGATTAAACCAATCATGATTAAAAATAATGATGATTAAAATAATCCGTTAAAGTAGAGTGTATGAAATGTGTATTAGGATTGTTTACTTTTTGCTTTAGTTGTTTTATTTTACGTTTTGTTTGGTCATAGTTAATCAAATTAACGATTATGATTAATAATCATAACCAAAAAAAAATTACTATGATTAGTTAATCTTAATAAAAAAAAATGATTACGATTTTTAATCATTAATTTTTTAATCGTTAATCAGATTAATTTTGAGCCAACACTGTCCATCAGTCAGTGTTAGAGTTTTGTATATAACACGTGTTGACTATTCCCGATTCATTGCTCCCAGACAATGTACAACATTGTCATTAATGGGTTCCTTTGTTATTATAACGCTCCATTTGGTAGTAGACGTGTAGATAACAAATATATTAATCTTGATCAAAATGGGCACGCCCCTCCATTGACACTTCAAGTAATAATGTGTGAGAAAGAATATTTACAACGCGTTATCCTTTCAACGCAGATGTGTGCATTCTGCAACTGTAGGCCAAACTTAAACAAAAACATGTTACAGTCGCTCGATAAATTTGACGTCGCTAATTAACAGTATGGTACCGTTTGTAGGTTTGTATGAATGACACATGTTAAGGACCTATCTAAGGACCTTTAAAGGAAACAGTGGACTGTAAATACTGTGTTATAATAATATAAAATAGGTACAATATTGAGTGAACGGTGAATGCGCGCGCGTGTTGTCGATGGAGATCGGTAGCGAAGTGGTGGGCTCATTGGCCCCACGTCCCGCGCGCGTGCTCGCCGCCGGCCGAAGATCCTCGAAGGCGCCCGAACAACACACATGCGCCTTGTCGAGCGGTTTCTTTAATTATGGTAAATCACTAGTGAAATGGATTTTAATTCTTTTTACATTGAGGATAACCATTATCTACCTAGGGTCTGCTAGGGTCCAATTTCTTTCTAACCCCATACGGCTGAATATCAGATTTATTAATACAAACATAACCATATTTGACCAATGACGTTTTATAAATAGCCACGTCATACACCAACATCATTGCACTACAAAACGGAGCAAATTTTACGATACCCACATGCCAGTACATTTAATTACACAGTGCAAATTATACAATTTATCATGCAGTATAAATGTTTTTAAACTTTCGCGATTTGTACACTATAAAAATACAGAGGCCGAGTTACACCAGGAGCCTACTCCCTAAGTCCGTCAACGAAGTTAAGCCCGTCTGAAAGTAGCCCGAAACGTAGGAGTGAACAAAACCAGTGTCAAGTTCAACTTTTCGGACGGACAAAAACACATCGGTAGTAGGGACAACTGTCAAATCGTGTTGTCATTCATTCTTAGTTCGGGCCCCGAAATAATCGTATGTCTGTAGGTGATAGGGAGTAGGAAACGCTCGTAACTAAGGCCGAAACCACGGACTTCGTGCTTAGGGAGTAGACCCCTTGGGTTCGATCCCCAGGTCGGGCCGTGTTATTGGTTTTTCCGTGTGGAATTTCTCAGTAACAGCCCGGATTCTAGATTTGTCTGGTTGATGGCAATAGGCTCGCCACCTATTTCATAGGACTTAAATCATCATCTGCCTAGCCTTTTCCCAACTATGTTGGGGTCGGCTTCCAGTCGAACCGGATGCAGCTGAATATCAGTATTTTACATGGAGCGACTGCCTATCAGACCTCCACAACCCAGTAACTGGGTAATACGATACTCTTGGTAAGACTGGTTGTCAGACTTTCTGGCTTCTGACCAACAGTAACGACTGTCAAAGATCTACAAATGACAGCCGGGACCAACGGCTTTACGTGCTTTCCGAGGCACGGAGGAAACTCGCTATGGTAAATGGTCACCCATCCACAGACCAACCTCGGCAAGCGTGGCTTAACCCGGAAGATCGGTCTATGCGGCTGTAATTATTTAGCCACGAGCTCCTCTACTTATAGGACTACTACTCTCTACTGATAGGACTTAAATATAACGGCAAAATGAGGGTGTACCATGCACCTCTGCCAACCTTTCGGCGTATACAGGCGTGATGTTAACGTATTTAACACTATTACGTACAGCAATTATAAAATCAGGATGTTAATACATTATGTAAATACGAATTGCCCTACATTCCATTCAAAGGCTCGCATGCACATAGAAATCAAGTTAAGGACTTTGTAAACAGTTATGCGCACGCAATGTGTGAGATTCCATCACGCTTGAGATCCTCGCACAGACAAGCGAAAGGAATAAAGAACATTTTTTAATTAAACTTAAGACTGTTTTAATAAACTGCTCTCATTTAAGAGATTTCCCAAGAGGAGCTACTATACAGGGTGTTAATGAATTACCTTCAAACCGCGTGATCTACTGGTGACACAGATTAACCATAATAGGGATTTTTTGAAAATCAACTGGAAAAAAATGAAAATAAAATCTTAGTTTTCTAGTTCTGAGTTATTTTAGAGCCCCGAGTTAACTTACTGCAAAAAGCGATATCGCGTTAGTGTTGCCCGCCAGCCGCGTTGCCGTGCTTTCATTCATTTATGCGTGGCATCGAAATGTTCAAGCGCATAAAATTATTTATTTGCAAAAAAAAAAACTTATTTTTTTACTGAATCCTTATTAGGTGGTTTAGGTACGATCACAAACACCTACCGCATGAAAAAAAAGATTTTTATTTTTTGATTTTTAATCAAGCTAACTCCCGTGCGGGGCCAATTTACACCAGTAGTAGATCATGTGGTTTTAAGGAATTACACGAATTCGTTAACACCCTGTAGTAAAATTCAATACATTTGTTTTTTTTTAATTCTTTTCCATGCGTAGCAATCGACACTTAGCCCGGCCGCACATTATCAGAAAGGAGACATTTTTTTTGTTTGGTGAATAGGCCCACCACGAAATTGTGGCGTATAGTAATGAAATGCATGTTGGTTTATTCATTATAATATTTAGATTGCAGTTGTAATATTAGCAAAACTTTATGTAACCGGAATACTGTGAAATACGACAATCAAAACATGATTCTCCTTTAGGTTATGGTGAGAGTCTAGCTATGTATGATATTTCACTATTATTTAAAGCATTTTCAGCAAAGGTTTTCAGTTAAAACAATCGCGTGCAAATCACTACTTTATAAAAATGACACCCGAAAAATAACAGCTAAAAACAGCACGAAAGCCGATCGATATAAAAACAAAAGTACGAATATTACAAATACGATTGTAGCTATAATTCTTTTAGTGAGCGAAGAAACGGCATTGAAAGCGACCGATTATTCGGTGACATCGGTCCGGAGACGAACGAATTCTCGTCACGCGATCGAAGGAATCCAGCTGACTGTTATTCGAATGTATTTGGTTAAGTTGTTTTACATAACAAATGAAAAAGTGCTGGTTTTCTGTACCAGACTGTATTATTCCCTCGAAAAGACAAAGGGGCTCGTGGTTAATTAACTACCGTGCGGATCATAAGGCTCAATTTGAATTGTTCCTAACGAGTCACAGTGTAACATGTCACAGTGTGACTCGTTGGTAAAAAATGTGGATAAAAATCCTAACCAGTCACACTGTTACTAGATAGGACAACCTTTTATCGTTTGTTCCCAACGAGTCACACTGTGACGTGTCACAGTGTAACTCGTTGGGAAAATTTGTGAATAAAAATCCCAATCAGTCACACTGGATATCATAGGAGGATTTTTTGTGTTTATTCCCAACGGATCACACGCCAAGTGAAGAGTGTGACTTGTTGGGAACAAACGATAAAAAGTTGTCCTATCTAGTAACAGTGTGACTGGTTGGGATTTTTATTCACAATTTTTCCCAACGAGTCACACTGTGACATGTTACACTGTGACTCGTTGGGAACAATTCCTCAATTTACACCGCCGCGGAATGGAATGGAAGCGTCAATTTCGCCTCATGACGCTAGAAGGCGCGCGAATTCGCGGGAATGCTCGAGAATTCCCGCGCATCCATGGAGTTTCTTGCCGGCTCTTCTCTATGGGACCAACTCTTTGGAACCGTGCAACTAAACTGTCGAGAGGTTTCCAAGTGCATGTACGGTGCCGATTCGAAATACTTAAAAAAAAACTTTGACTGAAAAGATTAGGCACAGAATCTCTCTTTCATTTAATTGATAACACGAGACTGCATTCTGTAATCACTGTAATTACGTTTATTTCTTGCAAGTTAATCTATAGTGACGTAGGTATAATAAACAATCCAAGGAAATCCATTTTGTAGATTATAAAAATTTACCTCAATAACTCTCTAACGTAGGTAATAAGATATTTTTATCTTTAATTACGGTCTTATACCATACGTTATCAATTTCCCATATTTTTATGTCAATACTAGCTGTGCCCGCGACTCCGTCCGCGTTTAAGTCGGAATTCTGAATATTGTGTCGCAATAACTGAACTTTCTACTTGATAACTTTAAATTCTAATATCTTTTGACTGAGCAAACCGATTACGTTACTCCGATACGCACAATATTGGTCTATCTAAGTCAATCGCATTGAGTCAGTAGTTTTTACGTGATGCATGCACGAACAAACCGACAAACACACAAGAATTCTATTGGTTACCCTTGAAGCTACCGCATTTTTTTTTAAATATTCCTTTCTGCAGACACGCCAAGTCTACAGATCTATTATAATAACATAACATGAGAGGCAGAGGTGCACCCACATTCCGCCGTTGTATTTAAGTCCTATGTAATGGGGGCGAGCCTATTGCCATCAACCGGGCACAAATCCAGACTCCGAGCTGCAGCAATACTTTGCCCGACCTGGGGATCGAACCCAAAACCTAGCTCGGCAGTTCTTGCGAGCACTAGACCAACAAGGCGGTCTGAGAGAGATCTATTATCAATCAATCAATCAATATTTATTTGTGAACATAGGTCATACAAAAAGGTCTTAAAAGTATACACGTAGTATCTCTATGTTCTACCAATGGAAATTGGTGTACAAATACATAGTTTGTAAGTATGAAGAATATACAAAACAAATATGAATTTATTAAATGTACTAGAATTAGTATTGTGTTAGTGTTATTATATGTATAGATTTTCTTTAAAATCTTCATCTTTGCTTAATGAACTAATTTATATACTAAATATTTTGGCATGCGTGATTAAGTCCCGAACGACGCATAAAAGCCGCGCGATCACGTCGGCTCACGTCGCACGCCTGATCGCGCCGTGTAATGACTCTGACGCAACTGCAGTGCGTTTGGGTACAGTTCATAACAAATGTGTTGCTGTTTATATCTTAAAAAAATGGGAGAGCAATTGAGGAGGTAAGGAACAAAAGGTCATGTTCACTTTTGGCGCGACGCGTTTTTTTTTTTGCTCATTAATAATAATAATATGTTTATTTGCCAAAAAAGATGTTTTACATTTCCTTAAGTTCTATAATGAAGTATAGTTTTACATTTTGAATGATACAAGGAAACATTTACCTAAGAACTTTCACACTAGGTCGAGCCTGTCTCGTGGAGTCCTTGAGTGAAATTACTATTAGAAAATGCCTATTACGGAACATTATCGTTGGATCATTATTGTAACAATCAAGTACCTAGTAAGCACATCTAGATGAATGGTATAATAGAATTAAAACAATGAATTTAAAAAAAAAAAAAAAACTAATAATAAAAATACAAAAAAAAATATGCAGTCCATGGGAATGTGTGCACTAGTATAGGCGTGAGTGTATGTATAGGCGTGTGTGCATGTATGGGCGTACGCGTATGTATGGGCGTGTGTTTATACATATGGGTGAGTGTGTATATGTATATGGGCATGTGTGTGGGTGTAGTTTATCCGCGAGAATGTGTTATGATATTACTCTTTTTTTTATTCATTGGATTCGAAGCCTTAGATTTTATCAATTTCTGAATAGATATGGTTCAAAAAGTGCAATTTTCTAAGACAAAATAGCATCTCTAAGTCACATTGGGACCAAAAAGTTTACAAGGCAAACAGGCTTTCTCGTAAAAAGTTTTTCCTAAAATCCAAAATGAAAAGTAAAATTACCTTTTGTTCCTTACCTCCTTAATTGTGTGAGCAGCAGTTTCTTCACTCACATTATCATCAGCCCATTACCAGGCACGGGTCTCTTCTCAGAATGAGAAAGGTCAAGGCCTTAGTCCTCTGCGCTGTCCTGGTGCTGATTGGCGAACTAAACACACCATCGAGAGCTGTTTGGAGCCCTCTCAGGTGCATACTTGACTACTAACGCGCGACTCTGCTCATACATTTTGCTGGCTCTAGTACAAAACATATGCGCACAGGATCTTCGCACAATCGTCAGAAAGGAGCCAACAGGATGTCCGATCCGGCAAATCTTGCGGTGTCTAGTAAAAAATGCTGCCGCGCTAACGAAGAATACAATAACTCGATTTTGGACGATTTTGAGTTATACAACGTGTTACAAAAATACCCCTAAAGCTGAAAGGGGATTAAAAGGTCCCTCGTAAAGAGTCTATTGACAATATTTTAAAATAAGAGAAGGACCCAAAAAATAAATTTGGACAAATCATAAAATAAAATCACCACTAAAACGCAACCCTGAAAACATAGAACTAAAGAGTAGACTACCGAGAAAATTATTTACATTCTTACCTAATTTTCTCTGAGAGGTAAATGACAACAACCATAAAAAACTACTTGATTAACATTTTCTTTTTTAAGGGGAATTATGTAACACGTTGTATAAGTATTCGGAATCAGCCAATCGAGTACTAACTTTTTGGAATCCTTAAGGAACTCGGTTTTTCAGTAAGCAAAAATGCAATAACTAAAACAGTTCAAAACTTAGAGCGCGTTGAGCGCGTAATTTCGGAATTGGCAAAATCGATTTATTGTATTCTTCGTTAGCGCGGCAGAATGCATAAGCAGACTTGTCCGTTAAATATTATCTGACAGAAATTTCTGATAATATGCGGCCAGGCAAAGTCAGCCTCATAAATTACCATAATACTATGCGCTCTTATCAAATAAAAATGCAATTAATTATCTTACGACCTAAGCTTACCCCGAGGTCTTCTCGCTAAGGTCATTGTATCATATTAACTGTATTTAACTTTAAAAACAAATGTGTTCGCTAAATTAAAATAGAAAATGTCTGCAATTAAAAGATAACAGCTTCGTTCAAGGCTGAGATTATGTTTATCAGTATATTTATGCAAAGGTCACAGCGAGTATTGTGGGACATTATGTATTCAAAGCTTAAACTGTGAATTAGTTGTGTTATTTATATAACTAGGGTTTCGGTAACCAAGTTTTCGACCAGCTTTGTCGTTTTATTATGAGTCTGAAGTTAGCTGATTAGCTGCGCAGTAGACAATTTCGGTTCTAAAAGATTCATTGCGTAGCCAAACAACTAACTTCAGACTCGCCAAGATACATCGGCCGTATTGTACTCAAAACTCAATCCTGTCTAGCCTTTTCCCAACTGTGTTGCGTTCAGCTTTCAGTCTAACTAGATGCGGCTGAATACCAGTATTTTACACGGAGCGACTGCCATCAGACCTCCGCAACCCAGTTACTGGGCAAGGCCGATATTCTAAGGTTAGACCGGTTGTCAGACTGTCATAGGTGTAAAATACACAACAACATAATCGTTTAGGGGTGATTCTATCATTACAGTTATAGCTAATATCGGTATGTCAGGATTGCGAGCAAGGTAAATGTAGTAAATAAAACCAACATAGACTCTCCTCCACTGAGAGTACTTGTATTTGGGCTAGTGTTAGTAACATGAACTAGATCACAATATAATACTTTACACAATTATTGCAAGATCATAAAATAAGGACAAGCTAGTCAGATATAAAAGGTCAGACTTCTTCAGCTGATGGGCACAGAATGCCTCGCTTCGTCGAATGACCACCGCCTTTATAACATCGGGTAGGTTGATCCATATCGACGACTACCTTCCTTTGTCAACATTGCCCAGTGCTACCCGCTACCGACAACATAGGCATTCTTATGACAGCTCAGGAGAAGGAATACCGTCGGTTTTTGGCCGCTAAGAGTCCGGCATAGTCCGGGTTCCCTTCGGCTTCCCCAGGCGAAGAGAACCCATGAAGATTTTCCGACGAATAAAAAAGGGTCTATAATCCCCCATTTTGCCAAATTATGTTTGCAGCAGCCTACTTAGGTGCGCAGTCGATTGAGTGGAACAGAATAAGTAAACAAAAAAAAACATGTTCACAAGATAAGAATAGCAATGCGCACCCTTCACGTTGCATTGTGAATGACTGGCATTTAATTAAGGGTGTCTGCTTCATGTAGCCAATACCGGTAAACGTTGACTCAAAGGAAAAGGCAATGCACTATTGAAACGAACCGGTTTTACGAGTTGTAACGCAGTTTGTAATTTTTAACGATTCGCCTAAAGTTGTTGCTTGTATTTCACTACTTACAAAAATCAGTCGCGAATATACTTATCGAAAGTAAAGCGCACACGCTCGGTAATATTCGGGATCACTTCGGTAATATTCGGGTACACTTCGAGAATAGTTCGGGAATTTCCGGATAGAACAGCTGATTTGAATTTTAAGTGTCAAATTGATATGAGCTTACGGTTCCGTTTCGTACAAACGTGTTATCATTGCCCTAATTTCGGGTCCGGTAAACCGGATATGTACCGAAAGTTTAAAATGTACCGTCGTACGCTCAATTTCTCTTATCAATTCGATAATGAATAATACTTATTGCTTCTTATTTGTTTGTTGTACATAATTTCGTTGTTTAGCAGACACTGCTGTGCGTCACACTACTTGCACATATCGTGTAGGCACATCGCGTTTTAGTATTATCATTGTTTTGCCAATGCTATCAACGATAAGTCTGGATTTTAGACTGAGTTTTATTAATTAATTGTATTTTTTTGGTGTTTTTGATATGTTAGATATTTTTTGTTTTGTATACCGGTGTTTGTGTGTCAGTGATTGAAATGTTGTAGTGAAAGTTTAAAAACAGTGTTTTTTGGTGCCTCGTTGTGATTGGTGGCCTTGAGAGAGTGATTCACCTCCTATTGAATTAAATAGTGAGTTTAAATGTTATCTTTATAAGCCCGTTTTTGTTTTTTATTGTCATTTGACATATTTCTTGGGTTTCTTTTGATTATTAGTAGTGTAGATAGTTGCTTATTTGAGGAGCTCGTGGCTAAATAATTACAGCCGCATAGACCGATCTTCCGGGTTAAGCCACGCTTGCCGAGGTTGGTCTCTGGATGGGTGACCATTTACCATAGCGAGTTTCCTCCGTGCCTCGGAAAGCACGTAAAGCCGTTGGTCCCGGCTATCATTTGTAGATCTTTGACAGTCGTTACTGTTGGTCAGAAGCCAGAAAGTCTGACAACCAGTCTTACCAAGAGTATCGTATTACCCAGTTACTGGGTTGTGGAGGTCTGATAGGCAGTCGCTCCATGTAAAATACTGATATTCAGCTGCATCCGGTTCGACTGGAAGCCGACCCCAACATAGTTGGGAAAAGGCTAGGCAGATGATGATGATGAGATAGTTGCTTATTTACATTTAAAATGTTGTAGTGTGAAATTAAGAAATGAAACAGTCAGACATTGATTCTAAATCATGTTGTTTATATTCACTTTTAATACGACTTTCCCTTAATTTATTGATCTTAAAATTGCAAAAAAGATGTGTTATTCTAAAATATCGTTAGCGATGGCACATAGACGTATAATAATATTTTAGTAATTTTTAACACGTATGGCCGATTTTTCAAATGTCACATAACTTTTTTATGAGGAATAAATGTTTCATTTTGACATTTTTTTAAACTAAAGCTGTCGAAACGTCAAACTTATTCCTCATTCAAAAGTTATTGACGGTTAAAAAATCATACGTATCAATTAAACTGTATGATATCGTAACAATAAACAAAGTATGTACAGAGGGCTTATAAATAGATCTTATTAATACATAATACACCTATCTTCGTCTGGCTTCCACAAATCCTAGAATTTAGCCCCCACTATCTCTAATACCATCGGCATGTAAAAATGTTACCCTCGTAACCATGGCAACAGTAACCAAGTAAAATGAGTTAAGTACGGAGTGACCTCGCGTGCGCCTATTTCAGTTCTAATACAGCTCCGTTCAATTTAATTGGGCCAGTTTCCTTCTAAGAAGGTTGTTTATTAAAATTTATAGCTATTTGTATACTTTTAATGTGATTTTGAATTATTATTTTATGGTATTTGTGCTGTTTAAAGTAAAATAAAAAAAATACACAAAATTATTTTTAAAATTGTAAGTGAAATATCGTTTAGAAATGCACGCAGTTTTTTTTTTAAATATACTCAGAGTGACAGCTGATGTCAATTTTTTTTGATAATATTTTGTGATGAAGTTGTTAACCATTTTTATAAAAAGGTGAATAAATATATGATATAAACATCATGACATAAAGATGATGTAGTGACAATTTAAAGGAGTATGCTTAGGTGGTTTGAGAGCATGAGTAAACGGCGATTAACAAAAAGAATTTACAAAGCGGATGTCAGTGGAAACGCCAGTAGAGGACGCCCAAGAAGGACAAACATCTATGTTATTGGTGTTGTTCTTCAAGAAGGACAGGTGCGTAGTAATCTCAACCGGCGTGCGTGTATGACAAGATGTATGAACGTGGACGAAGCGAAAGGAGTATGTAAGGATCGTAGCATGTGGCGTTCTGCAGTTTCTACCTACCCACATGGGAAATAGGCGTGAGTTTATTATGTATGTGGATAAACATTTGAACTGTGTAAGTGTTAATGACTACGTGTCGTGTGTGAGATTTTTCGATATCATCATCATCTCCCTGTCCTTATCTCACTCTAGGTGTGGTCGGCACAACATGTCGCACCTTTAGAAATATACCTATCCCTTTATAAAAAATATATACCTATATAAAAAAAATAAGTTTTTGGAAAACTTTGAACAAAAGTTCGTATATTTATATATTTTTTAGAAACTCGGGATTATTTGGATGCTTTCCATTTCTACGCCACAATAGGCCCTGTTTTAATAAAAGTCGATGAAGATGGGTCAGTCTATATCTATGTAAAACTGGAAATCTAATAATTTTTAAATTGGTTTTTATAATTCCACAAGTCCGATCCATTCTCCTCTATCAGCCGTCATCTCAGTACACGTTTCTTTCTTATCCATATCATCTTTCACACAATCCATCCATATTTTCTTTGGGTTACCTCTACTTTTATATCCATCCTCATACATCACACTCATCTGGTAACATGACTTTCTTCCCTCCTCATAATAACCAACGTTAGTCGGAAAGGAGGTAGTAATCCGCAGGCCACTTAAAGTATCACTGATGACTGTTTTCAAACTCAAACTCAAAACTCATTTATTCAAAATAGACTAGAATTACTTAGTTCTTTTTGAACGTTAGTTTTACAATATTATAGACATCCCACAAAAAGCCCTCCCTTCACCGCATCCTAGTGTTTTTGCTGTGAAGAAGAAACGGCGCAACAAACTCCCCAGCAACACAGATATGTCTGTCAAGTGAATAAATTAATTGACTCTATACAACGAAAATCACCAAATTTTTTACAATAATAAAATTATGCAATTACAGGTAAAATAAAAATTAAAAATAAAGTATATAAATCAATTCTGTCTGAATTGGGTTAAATCATAATCGTATCTAACTAATATAGATACATACATAAACCTACATCTAAAAACTAATTGGTTACCAGGGAAGCCACATGTGCAGAAAAGAACTAGCGCCACACGTCCCTATCGTCAACATAGTCGTTTATCTTATAGTACCTATGCCTTTTTAATGAGAACTGATTTAACGTGAGATTTAAACTTGCCATCAGTGAGATCCGTAATTGATTTGGGAAGCTTGTTATAAAATCGAACACAGTTTCCTAGGAATGACTTATTCGCTTTGGATAATCTAAATTTAGGGACTACTAATTTATGTTTGTTCCTAGTATTTATATTATGAACGTCGCTTTTTACACTATACATTGGCAGATTTTTACGTACAAACATAATGTTTTCAAAAATGTAAAGGGAAGGCATCGTCAGAATATTAATCTCTTTAAAGAAATCTCTAAGGGACTCCCGAGGACCCATATTATAGATCGCGCGGACTGCTCTCTTCTGTAATATAAATATCGAGTCGCGATCGGCCGCTGCCCCCCACAGCAGGATACCATATGACATAATGCTGTGGAAGTACGCAAAATAAACAAGTCGGGCAGTAGGTATGTCAGTTAGCTGTCGAATTCTTCTGACTGCAAAAGCAGCAGAACTTAACCTACTAGAAAGGGCAGTTATATGAGCTCCCCACTGTAATTTGGAATCTATTGTTATGCCTAGAAATACAGTTTGATCTACTATATCCAGTTTACTGCCGTCAAGCGTTATGTTTACTCCTACATGGGGAACGTTTGGCAATGAGAACTTCAGACATTTCGTTTTAGTCGCATTTAATAAAAGATTATTTGCAGCAAACCATTTCGATAGAGCGGATAAACTACTATTTACATTTAAAAGATCCATGTCTTTCCTATTGATTTTAAAAATAAGGGAAGTGTCGTCCGCGAACAAAATTATGTCAGATAGTGCCGACATCATGTAAGGAAGATCATTAATATAAGCAAGGAATAGAAAGGGGCCCAGAATCGAGCCCTGTGGCTCGCCCATTTTTACTAGAGACCCTGAAGATGTTATGCCAGATATGCCTACTTTTTGTTGTCTTTTGGAAAGATAGGATAACACCACTTCCAGAGGACGTCCACGAATCCCGTAGTGACTTAACTTACAAATGAGCGTTTTATGATCCACGCAATCAAAAGCCTTGGAAAGATCACAGAAGATGCCAACAGCATCCTGCGACCCTTCCCAAGCCTCCAAGATATGAGTGACTAATTTCGCACCGGCATCTGTCGTCGATCTACCTTTCGTGAAGCCAAACTGTCGATCGTGTAAAATCCTATTTTTATTAAAATGAGACAACATCTGTTCAAGCATATTTTTTTCAAAAATCTTACTTAATGATGGAAGCACTGAAACAGGTCTATAATTAGAGGGATTATGCTTGCAGCCTGATTTAAAAATTGGGATAACTTTGCTGTGTTTCATCAGATCAGGGAAATTACCGCTATCTATACTAAGATTAAATATTTTTGCAAGAGTCGGGGCTATACAACCAATAATGGATTCAAGTACTTTAATAGAAAAATTAAAGCAAGTGCTAATATTCGACCATTTTTATTTCGATTTTATTTTAGGTTTTTCAAAAATTCTTCATCCCTTCTTTAGTTACGAATTCAGAGAATGGAGCTTCTAATTCGTAACCCGAAATATGACTTAAAATGTAATTACAGCTGATCATAGCTGAGGATAGATAAATATTAGTGTTTTCTTATGAAATTTTTGAACAGCTATTTCTCTTAAAATATTGACTTTTGGGGAAAGTTGTAGAATAAAAGTTATTCATTATTATGGGTACTTTAACACCCTTTCGGATTAGTACCCCCGTTCTGGCCAACCTTGTATATCCACAGTCTACCTATATCTTACTTCTCACAGTCGGTCAACGTAGAACATTGTCGCAGAGCAATCGGGCGGGGGGTTGCGGGGTGAAGGGGCGGAGGTTATGTCCCGAGTAGCCATACTGCATACTTGGGATATAACCTGCGCCCCTACATAATTTTGACATTTCATAGGACCTGTCAAATGTATGGGCGTTGACCCACTGTATGTAGTAAGTAGGTACACTGTGGTATATCTAACAATTTTAATACTGAAGGTATCGATAAAATGTTTTTTATTGCTATGTATGATTTAATTCTCGTCTCGCTCGTGTAATTGTTATAAACGATTTATGTTTTAATCACTCAACAATTCGTTTTTAATTAGAGATGTATAATTTGTCTGTGAGAGTTCGGTGTATTGTAATGAGAGCTATTAACACGTTTTCTCTTTAAATTAATATTGCGTTATGATAAAGCGAACAGGAATAGTTTTTTTTTTTCAAATTTTTTTTGTTCTTAGCCTTTTCCCTACTATTTTTTAGTCAGCTTCCAGTCCAACCAGATGCGGCTGAATACCAGTATTCCACACTGAGCGACTGCTGTCAGACCTCCGCAACTCAGTTACTGGGCAATGCCGATATCCTAAAGTTAGACCGGTTGTCAGACTTTCGGCTTTCTAACTACCCGCAACGACTGTCATAGGTATTCGTATGACATCCGGAACCGATGGCTTAACGTGATCTCGAAGGCACGGAAGGGTCTCGATGTGTAACGAACGGTCACCCATCCACGGACAGACCGCGGCAAGCACAGCTTAACCTTGCAAATCGTATGAACCACGTGGTTGTAATCTAGACGTAAGCCTCTCTAAATAAGATTTACAAAAGGATATTACGAAAAAGAAATTATTTTCGAAAAATGGAGCTTTTTAATGTTAGGTTATTTTTAAAATGATCATAAATTCGCTTATTCGACATTAATTAATCAGCCTATCGTAGTCCACTGCTGGCCATAGGTCACACCAAAATAGTGTCTCACGTATTCTAAAAACTTTATCAAGCGTACATGTAAAAGCTTGTTTCAAAATATTGAATCCGTATTAATCGTTGTTTAATCCCAGCTGTCAAACTTGCAAAATTTTACGAACAATTTTGAGAAGTTTGACATTTTGTGCCTGTAAAATCACTATCTGGGATTAAAAAATAGACGCGTTAAGACTGTTAGTAAACACATTAAATGGCACTGATCATAATAACAAATCGTCAACACTTGAACAAACACGGTATGTCTTACTTTCTGAACACGTGCGGGCACGAACACTATTGATCAACTGTTTATATGAAACACGAAAACAGTCGCAAAACGTAAGACAGTAATCGTAATGACTTCCGCTAAACATCCGCACTGCCGTCCGATTTATAAAAGACCGATAAGTGAGTAAACTTGATTTTGAGTTGTGAGCAAAAACGTGGAAAATGTCCCTAGAAATTCTGAAGGCATACAGATGTTTTTGTTATACCTTTAAGCTCATTGTATAACTCTTAATGAGTTACAGGACTAATTTTGTTTTAATAATTATTATTTTTTGTTTTATAGTCATGCTTTTCTGTACTCAAATGTGACTATCTACAATATTAGTGTCTCTATAAAAGTCTACGGATTTCGTAACTGACAAATGACAGAAAAATCCGGACCAGACTGGTCGATCGAACCATCATAATAACAACATAACCATGGGTTACCAAGGCCTTCTACTCCGTTTATATTTCGCTCTCTTATTAGATTTCGCTCTCTGGTAATCAGTACAGCTTCGTTTAAGATGTGAGAAGGTCCTAGACGTTAACGAAAGTGGGACTCCCACTGTCCGCTACTATCAACGATCAAATGGTAAATTGTCATAGCATAGAATAATAAGTGTTACCCGCTGACTGACATCCGTGGAGCACAAAGGTTCCAGACGAAAACCAGCGTCAAGTACTTAAGTGCTTGTCATTAAGCTGATCTGGACACCTTTTTGGTCCAGCCGTGTGACACATACCCAAGATTTTTTTATTTATATCACATTTTTTACCTGTTGTGTCTCTTTGTGCTGTGTCCAAATAAATGATTCTTTATCTTCACCCGCAGTTCTCCAATTGTTACCGTCAGCCTGTGACATCCCGCTGGGAAAATGTCTCCTCCAATAATTCCCCGTCCGTTTGGTGCCGTACGTAAAGAATAGCACTACCTCATCTCTTCCCATGTGTGTCGTAAAAGGCGACTAAGGGATTCACTAGAGGATGGGCAGCAGCGTTCTCTGAGTACTTTAACAACCATACTGCGATCGCCAACCCGCCTGCCAAGCGTGACGATTATGGCAAACCCCTCCCCTTTTGGCTTATGTCCAGCAGTGGACGTATTCGGCTGAATGATGATGAGTAATTCCCATATAGGTTCTTGGTTTATTACAATATGGCGTGAACTCTGCTCATTATTCTGTACAACTTTTTACTAAGAGACAAAGACTGAAAGTGAAAAATAAAGTAAGTGTTTTCCGTACATTTTGCTAAGCTACATTGATTATTTTGTCTACCAAACTGAATTTCGACAAATCGTTCTACGACAAGATTTTACTTCAACACTATGGAGCTCCGACAATTATGGAACTTCGACACTGGGGTTTAAAGTAACCTAACACGAAGGGGATGACGTCCCCTTCGAACCTAACCTATCCGTGTCGGGGTGCCCCAAATTAGTGTCGAAGTTCCATAATTGTCGGAGTAGCGTAATGTCGGACGCAGCAGAGTGTCGAAGTAAAATCGAAATATTCCGATCTGTCCCCTTCGGGGGACAATCAGGAATAAAAAAATCGATCTGTTCCCCTATCGCCAAGACGAACGAACAGATCGAACGAATTATTTCTGGTCTGTCCCCTGCTGTTCTTTAGGGGACAAATAGAAATGAAAAAAAATACGATCTGTCCCCCTGCTACCGACGAGGGGACAGATCGGAATATTTCGTAAAATCTTGTCTTAGAACGATTTGTCGAAATTCAATTTGGGAGTGGATTATTTTGTCTGGAACAGCAGATTTTTTTCGAATTTACAGTTTGTCCCATAGTAAAAGTTGTACAGAATGATGTACAGAGTTTATGGTTTCCAGATATCACGCTGTATATTAACGTTTCCCTCTTGTTCTCAGGGAGAGGAGCGAGAAGAAAGCGCAGATGCTGTTCAACCAGGAGGTGATCATCGAACAGAATAGACAACAACTGTACGAGCAGCAGTTAAGGCAGGTCAGTGACGTCATTGAGACAGGTCAATGTTAAAGCCGTTGATTTGAGGCCATGAGCGCCAGGGTGGCGTACCAGGCACATAGGGTAAACCACTAAACACGCTCCTCACACCGAAGGCATTGAATTTTTCACAAGCAAAAAAAATGTCTTTTGCTTGCACCTTAAGAGGAAGGTTTGCGAGCGTGAGAACTTATTTTTGAACCCACACTTCGACATTTCTACTAATACAGCTGCATCACACAATATAGTAGTACACATACCGAAAAACAAAAGCGCACCGAAGGTTTATTTTGTGGCGCGCCGGCTTAAATAAACCTTCAGTGCGCGTTCGCTTCTGAAGGACTAGTAAGTATGTTGCAAAAAACGCGCAATGTATTAGCTATTTATTCACCGCACCGGGAGGCACGCGTTCCCATAGTATTGGTGTCGTGAACAAAGGGTGGGGTCACAGTGTAATCGGTATTGACAGATTTAAACTTAGAATAATTACTGTAATATATTATTGTTGATTTTCTGTGTTTCTATTTTCGAATATAATGACACATAATTTTTGTTTGGGAATATTTTAGTATGTAAATGTTGCGAGGGAAGATAAGAGCCAAAATAAAAATGAAAACGAGATAATCTGTGATTGATTTGTAATGAAAAACAATGAATGTACATAACTCAATTACTGGGTATAGTAACATTTTTTTCTGTTTGATATTTTAAAATTATATTTTATTATAAAAAATTTATAGGTACCTACATCTTAGTACAATACAAAAATTCATGCTTGATA
The DNA here is from genome assembly GCA_905220435.1 of Amphipyra tragopoginis. NCBI lineage: Eukaryota > Metazoa > Arthropoda > Insecta > Lepidoptera > Noctuidae > Amphipyra > Amphipyra tragopoginis. The sequence continues at coordinate 14,843,867 of HG992017.1, read as the reverse complement.
AAATTATTTTCTTTAATTTATTTATTTATTGCTTGGCGCTTTGGGGCTGCTGACATCAGATAAAACATTAATTTTCGCTGTTCCGTTTCTTTGATTTTCTTTCAGATTCTCGTTTTTAAATTGCCTCAATCAAATAATTGGGCTCATTTATTTCCATTTTTCTGTCTAATCTTGAATCTGTTATTTCCGGAAGCATACAATCAAGATAAAACTTTTATTTGTAATTTTCTTTACGTTTTCCCATTTCTATCTGAAATAGTAATAATATGCAGAAAAATGTATTAACAAGAAATAGAGAACCCTTCAGCTGACAAGCTATCAAACGTCAAAATTGGCAAGTCTGCCCACGGCCTTGACGTAGCCATGAAACGTGGTAAAATAAGGAAATCATTATACTAATAATAAGCGAAAAATATATATAAAACTCACAATATATTCGGACACAGTGTCCGAATTGACATATTTTAATTTCAATATTTTTTTCACTGGTGATTCGTACACCAATAAAAAAAGCTGTTTTGTAGGTACAGTTAGATAAAAAACTTTCAACGATACCGTAATAATTGTGGAAATCCGTCCTCCGCCCAGCCTATAGTTATAAAAAAACTGTTTTTAACCGGATTATAACTAAAGCAGCCGTTTTTAATAAATAATATTATAAACCCACATACATAGATAGATACGCGCCTTGGCAGTTAGGTAAAAATAAAGATGGGGTATTCCTCGAAGCGCAACCACTTTGAACCGCACCAAAAGTTTTCCTTGAAACCCACCAACGATGAAACATAGAGAAGAGCACGAAGGACTCGTGATAAATTATATCGATAGACGTTTTAAAATTCAACTGTTGTTTATTTATTAAAACTACCAGGAAAGCAGAAATGAACTGGAACTAGGTGTTCAAGCGACTTACCTCCGGTTTCTGAATTAAATTCGGGATAAGCAATACTTAAGTAGTATTTGAGTACTGAGTTGTCAAAAAGATGCTTTAAAATACGTCATTTTTTTGACAACTCCGTACTCAAATGTTACTTAAGTACTGCTTGCTTATCCTAGAATTCTCAATTCAGTTACTACTTAGCTCAATAATGGTAAAAATACAGGTTTTGAAATTGAATCAATTGTTGTTTTGGAAAGTACCAGGGTGACAGAAATTAACAGAAAATAGGCGCTTAGACGATCTGACTAAGTGACAGTGACCTATAAGGTAAGATATATAGGACAGTTTTAAGTTTTCTATCTTATTTTATATAAGAATAATAACGAATACTTTATATTCCTCTTTGTGTTTAATCGTTGGTGCACAACTTAGTGACATCGTTTAGGCGCCCATTTTCTGTTAATTTCTGTCACCCTGGTACTTTTGAAAACGACAAATGATCAATTTCAAAACCTATATTTTTACCATTATTGGGCTAAGTAGTAGTAACCTCCGATTTCTGAATTGAGAATTCAAGATAAGCAATACTTATGTAGTATTTGAGTACGGAGTTGTCAAAAAAATGCTTTAAAATCCGTCATTTTTTTGACAACTCTGTACTCAAATGTTACTTAAGTACTGCTTATCCTAGAATTCTCAATTCAGAAACCGGAGGTAAGTCGCTTAAGCACCTAGTTGCAGTTCATTTCTGCTTTCCTAGTAGTTTTAATAAATAAACAATAAGGGGCAACTGAATTTTAAAACGTTATCGATATAATTCACTACGAATCCTTCATGCTCTTTCTTCTCTATGTTTCATCGTTGGTGCGTTTCGAGGAATATTTTGGTGCAGTTCAAAGTGGTGAGTCCACAAAGCTATTTATTACTGAAAGATGCCACCTTAAAGCCACAAATAGTTATTTTGGTAACGCTTTTTTTGTCACATATAGGTACTTGTACTAAAAAGCTTCAATAATTTGATGGTGTCCAAATATTCAGTGAAAAAAATATTGAAATTAAAATGTGTCAATTCGGTCACTGTCCGAGTCGTATGTCTTATTGTTCAAAGAGTGAAAAAATGCAGTCATGTCACGACACTCGCAACCCACCCTTATGCCTTGTGCGTAGATGTTTTGAGAGCTCGGTTCGAATTATAAACGGACGTGCTGTCACCTTGGATTCTAGGATGGCACTGAAAATTTTTCGCCTGCGTACTCTTTTATAAAACAAATTACGGAAGAGTATTGCTCCATACTAAAATGTATGGGGAACGGAAAACAATTTCCGTAAAAAATTAACAATGTTCAGACGTAGATTACTCTCATTTGGTTTGATTTATTAAAATAATAAAACGGTAGACGCGTTCTACATACTTTCGTGTCACGATTAAACTAAATAGATTTTTATATAGTCCTTTAAAATTAAGTAAATTCTGCAAATAGAAAAGGTCGATTTAGATGTTTTTGATGGAATTTAACATTTTTTTTTCTCGAAATTAATGATGATTTCGCAAATATCTCGCGGTGAAACTGTTGGCACATCTATTAAGGTTCTTCGTTATTTTTTTTATGTAATTCCATGGAGAGAGTTTATAGAAATTTCGAAAACAGTAAGTGCCTTTTCAGGTGTTTCTTAAGGACTCTCCTCTTAAGAGACTTTGTTTTAGAAGTAAAGAAAATCAAAACTTTAAAGACATTTCAAAAAGACTATTTCGATTAATATAATGTATACGTTTGCATACAGATGAAGATGATACAAAACCAGCAGCAGGCAGGACCCGTGGACCAGGTCACCGCAGGGCTTCTCAACGGCGTTGGACCGCAGCCCCTGGCAGGCGTACAGTGAGTTAACATTTTCTTCTCATTGGCAAGAGCTATATTAGAATAGCTTATACCGTGGTGAAAAGATTAGCCAGTCCGCAAAGTATGTCGCAAGGCTGACTGCCCAGGGTGCGCCAGACGTAACAGTTCACGTCCACTTTTGGACATAAACCTCCCCTAAGCATCGCCACATCGATCGATCCTGGGCTTCTCGCATCCAGCGGATTTCCTCGACCTTTACCAGGTCATCGGTCCACCTTTTGGGGAGGCCTACCCACACTGCGCCTTCCAGTACGCCGTCGCCACTCCAGAACTTTTCAGCTCTATCGGCTATACATTCTGCAAGCAATTTTTTGCAATTTAATTTATTTTAATTAATTAATTTATTTATTTATTTAATTTTTTGCAAGCAATTGGGTACGGAAACCAATGCATAGGGTTATGCCGGACTCTTACCGACTAAAAACTCACGGTGTTCCTTCTCCTGATCTTTGGCCGGGGTGGCGGAATTTGCAGCTGCATGCACCGCAACCCCGGCAGGTCTCGGTCTGCCAGCCCTTGGTGGACCCCTCCTTCTGTGGGGCCTTGCCCCACGTCTTTCTGAGAGGCGCGCGCGTAACACTGTACCGCCTTCTCGGGCCTGTTACTGTTCGGGCGACGGGTAACACTCACACCCCTTCATTGATCTCTTCTGTCCCACTCCAGGTTAGATCCTCAATCACAACTACTCCAATGTCAGCAACAACTACTCCAGCAGCAGTTTCAGCAGCTGAACAACGAGGACGCCGCCATGAAACTCCTGCAACAGAACTTCATGCAGGCCAGGATATCACCGTCTATGGCCGCAGACCAACAGCTGCTGCAGAATAAGGCTTTACTTGAACAGAATTTTAAGCAGCAGGTACTGTAAATATGGTGATGACATCTTAGGATGGTGACAACGAGGAACGTTATTGTAAGGCGCGGGATCTTTACACAAAGACAAAGTTAATGTAACTAAACAGTAGGCGTAACTTTGCCGCTCTGAAACCAGGCTTTGAGCGTTCTGTCCCTCACTTCAGAGGGGCTCACTCACAAACCCGCGTAAATGAGGAAATTGTCACGACTCTTTGGCCCGGCGCCCACTGGCGTGCTTGACAAAGGATTTTTTTAGTTCCAAATAATTTGAAACCTTATTTTAATACCTTTAGCACTTGTTCTTCCTTAGCATACCGCGGTATGCTTCGCCGTGCCGCGGCATGCCGAAGCATCTCGCGGTAAGGTAATTACGAATCCTAATGGGTTTTAATAAGGTTTAAAATTATTTGAGCTTAAAAAATCCCTTGCCGTGCGATCCCGCCAATGAGCGCCGGGCCTTAAAACCCGCTTAATGGTACTCTCGTCCAATATTAATATGTTTTTTCTATCACGTTTTATTGTTCCAGGTAATGATGGAGCAGAATCTCATCAACCAGCAAATGCTGGAACAATCAGTCCAAGGTCAAGTTCTAATGGAGCAACAGGTCCAACAGAACTTGCTAGAACAAAACCAATCACAAACCCAACTGCAACCAACCCTTTTAAATCAGCAGCTTACAGCAGAAATCAACAACCAGAATCAGGTGTTACAACAACAGATAATTCAACAACAACAGAATATAATAGCTCAACAAGCCGCCGCTATACAGCAGAAACAGTTTGAAGAACAACTAACAGCTCAGGACAATATCATGTCAGGTCCACAGAATCTCGTCACCGGCCAAATGCTAGATCCTTCTCTACAAAACCTTCAAAACATCCTCGCTCAAATCATACAAAGGCCGGACACGTTACAATCTAGAAAGGAATCAGAATCTGAAAGTCAGTCGCAACAACCCCAACAACAACAACAGCAGCAACAACAAATCCCCCAACAACAACAACAAGACAATATTGAAATGCAACAACAAAACCAAGAACAGGAACCATTACAGCAACAGATGCAGAATCTAATAGGTGCTCAGATGCAGCAACAAAATGTGAATTACCAACAAAGTCAACAGTTCACGCAACCAACGTTGCAACAGTTTGATCCATCCTTCCTCGCTCAACAACAACAAGTGGCGCAGGCGCAACAACAAGTCGCTCAAGCTCAACAGCAGCTCGACATGCAGAAGCAAGTGTTAGCGCAACAACAGCTAGTCTTACAACAACAAATTCTCAGTCAGCAACAATTTCAAATGCCGGGACAAACTCTCTCCCCACACCACTTTAGGCATTTCCAACAGCAACAACAGTATTTGGCTCAACAAGAGCTACAGCTTCAAACGCAACAGAACATCATCACACAGAACTGGGCAATGTTGCTTCAAAAACAACAATTAATGGATCAACAGCAGCAGAAAGTGGAAGAGATTCTTCGATCACAGAGGCCCATGTATCAGCGCCAGGGTTCAGAGCAGAGCCAGATTAGTTCAGCAGACGTACATGATCAGCAGCAAGTGATGATGCCTGACCAGTATGGTCAGAAACCTCAGTTACAGCAACAAATGTCAGTCGATCAGATGCATTATACAAAGCAAAGATCTGATGACCATTACCACCAGCTCCCAAGTATGCAGGGTCAATCCTTGCCACATAATATGATGCAGCAAAACTTTACCGTGGTACAGCAAAACGAGAGGCAGATTTCTAGTCATGAAGGCACTCCTGTGCAGAATTACTCTGCGAATCCCTTGCAAATGTACCAGCAGGGTCAAAGTCAACCGGCGCAAATGATGCAAAACGTATACCAGTCAAATCAGATGGAGTCTTCAATACCGTCTTCGATGCCTCATAGCATGGCACAATCAGTACAGGAGGCGATGCCGCAGCAGATGACAGCTCCTCAGTCCATTCCTCAGTCTATGACGTCAGTTCCTCATACAATGCAGTCTATTCCTCAATCGGTACCCCAGGCAGTGCATTCAGTGCCTCAGACGATGCACTCGGTCCAGCAACCGGTGCAGTCCTTACCGCAGCCTGTGCAATCAATTCCGCAACCGTCAACGCTGCCGCAGTCAATACAATCGGTCCCACAGCCAGTGCAGTCTCTTCAACAGCCTGTGCAATCAGCTCAAGCGCAGCAACAGTTACAGCCGATGCAGCAACCAGTCCAGTCGATGCCGTCTTCCCAAGTTCAACAGATGTCTCAGACTATTCAGTCGCTACCTCCTCATTCGCAGCCTATACAGCAGCATCCTCAAGTCCACCAGCAAGTTCAGCTGTCTCAGGATATAGCTCCTCAGCAGTTGAACTTGCCGCCGGAGCAGGTAGAGAATGGGTACCAGAGTAACGGTGCTCAGAAGGAGCAGTTCCTGACTCCGCTGACGGAGTTCCCTAATAACCACGCGGAGGCTAGTAGACATCCTGAGCTTAGTTCCGTTGAGGAGAAGCAGGTGGAAACCCAGCATCAAGAAGGTTAGATGTTATTTAATTAATAATAAAAAGTATAGTGTTATACAGTGCGTTTAATCCGCTATGATGCGCCCCACTACTTTGTGTGTTCGGTAGCCGCGTGGTGCGTACACATCTCTTATTATTATCTTGTGTTAGAGTGCGCATGCACACATTGTGTGGCGATACAATTTAAACAATTTTGCACTGTAGCGATTTAGACAAAGAGTGGGGTGCGTCTTCGTGGATTGAACTATTTGTATATGTCTCTATGCCGTTTTGATGTGTGTACCTATGTGTGTATAATATGATAATTTTAAAACGACCCTTCTACTATTGAGATATAATACTTGGGGGCAAATAAATCGAGCCACTCCCTTTTTTCACGTGTCCTGGTTATTAGTTTTGGTTTCATGGATTATATACTAAGTTGACAAAAAACTATCCTCATTGTAAAGGTTATCAAATAACCTTATAGGCGATATATGTTTTGAATTGATCTGTTCTAGAATAGGTACCAAAAATAACAATAATTAGGTATACGTGAGAAATAGAATTGGCTCGATTTATTTGCTCCCAAGTATAGTTTAATTTTCTTAGTTGTTTAGATCATTTTGAACAGTCGGTTCGTCCCAATATATTTGATGCTGACTACATTGGTGGGCCACTTTTGTTTAAAGTTATATTATATGGAATATAAAAGTGTCAGGTATCCCAATAATACCAAAACTTTACCTCCCCAGCAGGTACAGCGATATCCTCTCCGATAACGGGCGACAAAAAATCTAGAGGCTCCAAGAAGCGTTCCAGAGAGAAAGACAAGCTTCCCAAACTGACGGTACTGGAGGTCAACGAGGCTGCCACCGTGGTCGAGTGTCAGCTGGAGTCCAAGTCCAAGACTGTCACCTTCAAGTTTGACGTCACTGACGTCAATCCTGAGGAGATCGCGAGTAATCTTGTGAGTTTTACTGAAAATTACGGTATCCATTGTACAGAAAGCAGTTTGAATCTTCAAATATTACATTATTGTTTGAAAGTTATACTCTATTGTGTTGTTTTAAAACGTTAACAGATAAACACGTTAAAACAATGCACTATTTAGTTTGCGTTAATAAAATTACGTTTTAAAGATGTTCATTTTCTACGTAAGAACTTAAAATATTAAAATCTCGAAAATCATTGAATTTCGGGCGAATCCTACGCTTCCCTTAATATGAGGAACGAGGGCTTAAAACGCACTAGCGGCCAGACGCATGCGGCGTGCCGCTTGCGGCTGGCCGCATATCGATTTTTATATGAAACCGCATGATCTCAACGCACTGACTTGCGGCCAGCCGTTAACCGCTCCGGTTGTTCTGGGGCTGCGGCGAACCGCGACGGTTGAATGATGCGGCGCGCCGCATACCCTACACGCACTTGGCGCGGGTAGCCGCAAGTCGCTAGACACTGTACAGCCGGGGACTTGAAGTGTTTAAATTCGATTCTTTCTCACTTTTTCGAAGACATTTTCTACGATAGTATAATTAAATAACTGCAGCTAGTTCTTCGACGTCCATCTTGTGCAATATTTCTAGAAGCACTGACGTTTGCGGCGGACCGCAATAGAACCGAGACGATACGGTTAGCCGGAATGCGTCGTGCCGTTACGGCAGACCGTATATATTGCGGCCTGCCGCAGCGGCACGCCGCATTGCGGCTGGCCGCTAGTGCGTTTTAAGCCTAAATGTAATAAAGTTACCGCTTATCACCCACACTCAATAGCGTGATAATTTGTACCCTATAACCTGTCCCGCTCTTCAGCGGATGTGGATGCCAAACTTCAAATGGATATGTCCCTACTGGACTGCACTGGCGTGATGTTCAAACATTCAAACGGACACACAGACAAAAATACTAAAAAAATAAGTTTTCGCATCAGTATCGTTCCAAGGATGCGTTGCACTCTATTCAAAAATATTTAACGTACAATTTTAGCATCGTTACGATTTTATTATACGTAAATTTATATGTAGACAATTAAGATTGCTTTACTTGTTTCAGGTGTCCAACAACTTGCTCCCAGAATGGCAGAGCGCCACCTTCATGGAGCTTATCAAGGACATCGTGAACCAGCTCATCACCAACCCTGGGGTTACACCGGTGCTCAACCCTGCACACCACTCCGCGCTGAGGCTCAACATTGACAAGGTATTGCTAATTGAGAACTCTGGCTGGAACCCAGATATCCATACAAGGTCTAAGTGTCTAAACACACTATGCCGAAGATACGCGACCGAAGTTCGGCATGATTACGCCTGCAATGCTTTTTAAATAACCCGCGACACATCAGGCTGAAATTACGTCGCGTTTTACCTAAACAGGGTTAATTGAAAAACATCAACAACCTCTTAAGGGGTCATTGTATTCATCATTATGAACAACTTTTACTATGGGACCAAATCTGAAATCGCGAAAAAAAACAGCTGTTTCCTACATTTATGTTCGCTTAGCTCGTCAAAATGTAGGGAACAGCTGTTTTTTTTTTTCGCGATTTCAGGTTTGGTCCCATAGTAAAAGTTGTTCATAATGATGAGTACAGTCAACATCAGATATATAGAAGCAGTTCAGGTACTCAGATAATTCTACACTCTCAAAAACACAATAACATCTGCACAACAATAGCGTTCAAATTATTGTTAGCATTCAATGTATCAATATCATCTGAACACTCGCAATTCAAATATTTCTATACAAACAAATCATCTTGTCAACTGACGTGGTCAAATGTAACTAAGCAACTAAAGTGTTCAAAAACATCTAAACAATAACCATTTCTCAATATATTGCTCAGTGATACTAAGGCCTGTTACAAACCTGGCCATTTTAGGGCGGTTACAGACCTTGGTGTTTTATGCTCGTTTTTAACAGACTTCAAAAAGGAGGAGGTTCTCAATTCGGTTGTAATTTTTTTATATACTTACTTCCTCAGAACTCCGTCATTTATGAACCGATTTGAAAAATTGTTTTTTTGTTTGAGAGGGTACAGGTACTTTCCGTTTAGTCCCTTATAAATGTTGTTATGATTAGACCATGAACATCAGAGATGTAGAACGGAACTCCTCATCGGATCAAAGCAAAATTCTCAAATAACTAATATTGCTTTGTTTATACGTGTTGTTGGTAACTGACTACTGGAAAAAACGAGGGGGTGCGTCAAACCCCTCCCCCCCACTTTCCGGAATGTTTGAATTATATCGTGTAAGGTATAGTATGAAAGGGCTTATTATACCCGACTACGGCAAAGTCAAAAATAAGGGTTATGAAGAGAGAGGGAGAGAGAGTATGGAGGAGAGAGGGTTTAATTTATGGCACTAAAACGTATTGAATAAAAAATAAACTTATAAAAAAGTAAAACCCGATTTCAAAAAAAAAAAACTAAAAGGAGTAAAATAATTACCATAAGATAAAATTAACAGTTTCAGAAGACGGTGCTACACTGAAAAAAATTGTAGCCACCGACTTCTGAAACTGTTAATTTAATGTTTTTTTTGGTCGGTTTTTACTTTTTTTTAAGTTTTTGTATGCGCGCATTCAAGCGCGTTACATATCGCGCTTCAAAAAAACCGAACGCACGTATATGCTACTGTTCGCACTGCCAGTGGGTCTCTCTGTATCAATATGGATTCGACCGCCATGCCAGTGTGTTATTGCTGTAAGGTGTACAGTGTCCTGTGACATTATTAAGATTAAAATGCAGGCATTGCAATTAAAGGCAGGGGGTGAGCCACTAAAAAATGTAACGCGTGTGGTTTTTATACCAGCGCACGCACTAGCGGTTCTTTTTAAAATGACTGTTTTAAAACGTATCGTGCTAGATTTTGGCTAAAGGTATATTCGATGCGATTCGATATGACAACTGACTACTAAAATCAGGCTACAGTGCATGTTCATAGATAAGCTGTATGGCGCTTTTAGCATTTGAAAAAAAAGGGGTGCATGAAAAGAGCCTCCATGAGTGACGATACTTCAGTACGTCCGGCGCACCCTGGGCAGTCAGCCTCGCTACCATCCTTGCTGACTGACTAATCTTTTCACCACGGCATGAACTATTCTTGTATAGCTCCTGCCGACACGATAGAAAAAGAAGCATTTGAAAACCGCTTGCGTAAAATCATATAGCAACTCAGTGGGTGCTTAGTCGGGCTGATTTTACATCGTCAGATATCTTTTAACCGAGTAATTAAATTGACGTTTAACAGATTCTGTATTTTTTAGCACGGTTATCAATCCGAAACATGGTTAAAATGAACCGAGATATTTTGTAGGTACTTAATTATTACGAATTCAACTCCTGAAGATGTACTAAAAAATGTAGCAAATAAAAATGTCTGTTTCATTCAAACTGATTGTTTCGAATTTAATGGCTTTCGCGTGGAATAAATACTCGTTTCAATTTCCTTACGATGTTTTCCTCTATCTTGACTATCAGATTATATTATAAACAAAAGACACGTCAATGACGTCACGCATGAAATGAAAGGGATGTAGCTATATGAAGAAAAAGAAAAAAAATTGTATTGACACAATAGTACACATTGTATCTATTTTTGAACTTTTAATTTATGACTCTAAGTACAATCAAATACAATTCATTTTACGTTGCTATCCTGACTTTCTGAATAACGTGTTGCTTAGTTACCTTTGAATGTTTAGCTTGTTTACTTACCATAGACTTTTAGTTTGTAAATAAATATTTGACAATGTGACTGCTCAGATATATTTGGAGTTTATGATGTTCAAAACAATTTGAACAGTTTTGTTGCATAGATGTTTTTGGTATCTTGAATGTGTTTAATTATTTGGACACCTGAGTTGCTCATCTACTTCTGATGCTGACTGTACAATGAAAAAAACAGACGCCGAAGTTCGGTTGCGTAATTTCGGCATGGTGTGGCGTCACACTAAAGGGGAAGATATTTCAGCTTTGATAAAGGAAGTTTCTGGAACTATACACATAATCAGCCCATTACCACAGAATAGTAACAGAAGCAACACTTCGCGCAACAATTAATAGAAATAGCGACTCTTGCTACAAAGCAACAAAGTGCAATTCAGCTCGCATAAGCGCTCAGTACCTAACGCTATATTCACCTAAACGTTGCCGCTCTCTTCTAACGCGCAACTCTGTCGCTGTCTGGCGCGGAGTGACGCGCTAGCTGTGGCGCTAGGGTTTTCGGCTTGCCGCTGCTACCATACGTCTATCTACCTACTTGACCACGGAATCTATCTTTATGTTTGATGCGTATGATTACACGGTCAATTAGGTAGCTAATAGACAATGAATATTAAAGTTCGTCATTTGTAATTTACAAATAACCTTCAATCTTTAGGCTACCTCTTTGTTTAACATTCCTCATTAACTTACATTAATAATATTTTCATATTTTGCAATAATTAAAATGTTCGTAGAACAAAAACATCAAAAATTCTGGTTGTTTACATTTTCACTATACTAATTCTTAATTATCTCCTAAACGCGTGGACCGATTTGCATGATTCAAACGGATATAATGGTTTTAGACCTCGATCTTTCATTTGACACCAAAATCGTTAAGTTATCTCAACAAATAAAAAATCACATTTTCAAGTTGCGCTCGTAATTATGTAAATCAATGTAATCAAACAAGAAACGTTAAAACTACGGTTCTATATGACTGTACCTACTTGTTACCTAATTAACTTGTAGATGGGGTTTAGTTGCCGACATAATGCACATGAAAACGAAGTTTTATCATCGTTTTTAAATTAATTTGAACTTATTTTTCCTCATCTGCAGGTAATGAAAAAAATGACACTCTGTCGTCTCCGTATTTCGACACACATCCATCAAATGAGCAATGTTTTAGACCAGCCATTCTTGTTGCTCACTAAACTTATTTAAAATAATAGGTACACGCGCGCGCGCGAGCGTTGACAGCCCACTGGCGAGGTGGACGCGTATCCACGCGAAATTGTAGGCACTTATCGCTGTAGGTACGGCCGAGTGGTGGAGGCCTGCCATTACTGTCCCACTGCTGGGCAAAGGCCTCTTCTCAAAATGATGTTTAGGTCTTAGTGCATCACACAGGCCTGGTGCGGGTTGGCGGACTATACCCACACCATCACGAACTTTTTGGAGCCCTCTCAGGAGTGCAGGATTCCTCATGATGTTTTCCTTCACCGTTAATACAAGTGATAAACAAATTCTGGTCCGCTCAGAATACAGAAAGTACCAGAAGCCGTGATAGCGCCTAATACTGAAGCATCAAAAACTACTCTTAAACAGAGTAGTTTGACGCGCAGTCGATCAGTTACTATGGGGACGTCATAACGACTACATGTATTTACCGGTGTCAAATTAAATTAAATTATGCAGTTTTGTGTCGTTCGAACCTATAAAAATGCAGCGGGGCTAAAAACAAAACAGGATGGGATCACGTTTCACTTTTAAGTGCACATTCAGATATCGTCTTATTTAATTAATCAAGAAATTGTTCAGTTTGTAATTGTCATAGGGAATGATGCGTCCATATTGTTAGTGTTGTCAGTATAAGAGTTTTGATTTTCCCTTCTTTTTATTACCTACTGAGGGCTTAAATTAAACGTTTTTTATCTAAAACGTGTTTTATTCCTATTAGAGACTATTTCTTGAGATTATCTGGTACAGTCAGCGTCAAATATATCGCGACTAACAGACTGTTCATAATTACCTAAACAGCTAAAGAAATTAAACTTTATCTAAATGGGATTCTTGTCAGAATGCCAGTTGACCTGTCCTACGTTCATTCTGAAACGCCCCTTGTTTCATTGACATAATTATATAGGGTGTAAAAGAATTCGCGTAATTCCTTCAAACCACATAATCTATTAATGGTATAGGTAGATTAACCCCGCACGGGATTTAAGGTTACAGCTCATTAGAACCACGCGGCACCCGACTGATTTATATGAATTTGTATGGATGTGCGCTCACTACATCAATCAACTCCGTAACGTGGCGGCTGTGAAATTCTACAAAATATGCGTCATGGGTGTCGTTTCCGTGGTTTTCAGGGGCGCTGGTGACGAAAATGAGGTCGAAGTCAATATCCAAGATGACGGCTGTAAGATTTTGCCCATGACGCATACTTATTTTGTAAAATTTCGCAGCCGCCATCTCGGATTTAGATTTTGAGCTCATTTTCGTCATCAGCACCCCCGGAAACTATGGAAACGACACCCGTGACGCTTATTTTGTAAAATTTCACAGCCGCCATCTTGGATTTTGACTTCGACCTCATTTTCGTCATCAGCGCCCCCGAAAACCACGGACTCGAAACCCATGACGCATATTTTGTAAAATTTCGCAACAGCCATCTTGGATTTTTACTTCGACCTCATTTTCGACATCAGCGCCCCCGAAAACCATGGACACGACATCCATGATGCATATCTTGTAAAATTTCGCAGCCACCATCTTGGATTTTGTTAAATCTAAAGGTTACCTTTAGATTTACTAAAAATTTCAAAAAAAAAAACCTTTTTTTATTTCATTGAAAATTTCGATGCCATGCATAAATTAATGAAGGCACGGCAACACAGCTGACGGGCACGACTAGCCTGATATCGCTCCACGCAGTCAGTTAACTTGGAACGCTAAAATTACTCAGATACTGAATACCATGGTTCATTTTTTGAAAACTTTTTTTTATTCTGAAAAAAACCCATGCAGGGTCAATCGGTGTCAGATCACGCGGTTTGAAGGAATTACATGAATTCGTTAACACCCTGTAGTTTTGTTCGGATCATTTTGAACAGTCTGTTCGTCCCTATATATTTGACGCTGACTGTACCTACTCAGATATAAAATATTGCCTATATAGAAAAGCACAATTTTGATTTTATTATAATCTTACCTCCAATACTCAACGTTTTCCCCAAAAACGGGTAAACAATGTCCGAGCTAGCAACATTACGCGGGTGGGAAGTGAGACGGGCGCGGGACGCATGCTTTGATTTTGGACACAGTACTGTTGAAGGCGGATTCTGGTTCTTTCTGTATTCTGAGCTGCAGCCTTATTGTCTAACTTGAAATCCATTACCAGTGAACTTGAAGTCGATTACCAGTGGTCGACCCAGTCAGAATGTTATCGGTATTGTCTAAGGTATTCAACTGGTCTTCGGTTTCAGAATGAATGATCCGTGTGAATCCAATTTCCAAGTTTTTGCGTTTCGGTAATGCAAGTACGACTACTAATAGTGCCATGGTACTATTTGCGATTTAGTTGTTTTAGTAGTTGCAAAAACGGTAATTATATTTATTATGATGTAAAAACACAGCATATGCATTATTTTTGTCATTATTTGCAATTTAATCACGTATTTTGTCAGTAAGTTTACTAAAAAATTAGCAACGAAACGCAAGTTTTCTTTCTTCAAACTATGAAACCCACTCATGTCACTCACTGTTGGAGTTGTCATTGCTTTAGTACTTATTCTAAGGTTGTCATAGTGTATAGTCTATGGTCAAAAGTTCGCGGTTTATTTTGTAATCGTTGGTGTTGTGTGTGATTTTTTTTTTGCTAAAGATTCGTTTCAAAGTAAGTTTATTTAAAAAGCTACTACCGATTTTATGCGTTACAAAAGTTGTTATGTTGTTACACAACAGTGCGATAGTAAATATGATAGTATGGCTATCTCAGAATGCCTGCAAGAAAAGCAGTTTCTTTGCCGAAATGAATGCACCTATCTACTCAATTATAGGTGTTCAGATGATTAATAATTACTTCTGAGATATTAGGTAGGAAGTTATTTCTTATTCTTCAAACGCTTTTAATACAATGTTCAACACAACAGTGCTAAGATAGTATGGCTATTTCAGAATGCCTGCAAGAAAAGTACCTAAGAGTTTCTTTGCCGAAATGAATGCACCTATCTACTCAAATAAGGGTGTTCAGATGATTAATAATTACTTCTGAGATATTAGGAAGGAACTTATTTCTTATTCTTCAAACGCTTCTAATACAATGTTCACCACAATTTTCTTATTTTGATAAAAATTTGATCAAAACACTTCAAACAAGATTCGAATGAGCTCCCTGCTTCATCTGACGTTTCACATGGGCTTGAATTTGCTACTGAAATTCATTTCGGTGTTACGCAATACCAAAATCAGTCATAATACGAAGTTCCATTCATTCACTAGGTTTGATTTCGCTGGTAATGGTGTTGAATGTGACAGCTATTTACACAATACGAAAGTGACAATTGAAGTCCAGGCTAGGTTTCAAATGTCAAAAATGAAGTCCATGTCGATTACCAGTTGAGTTAGACAATAAGGCTGCTGGTCCGTACATGAATTCGAAAAATCCTTTTCATGAAAAGCAAACGTTCAAAAGACTATCATTGTTTACGAAACACTTATAGAAGTAGAATGATTCAATTTGCCAGCTTATGTAGCCCAGGCTGATTTTGGGAAGCACAGATGACAGACTGCTAGTTTTCTGATCATCAAGCCGCTAACCCAGTGTGGCTACTTCTCAATATCTTTTATTTGAAGGAAGCATCACAGGATGTATGATTGCTTTATTGGTGAATTTGTAAACCGTTTCAACACCTATTTTGGATTCGTTGATGAACCTTAAGACTGTGTTCATCAGAATCCAATAAAATTACATTTTTTATTAATTTTTGAATATAAAAAAAATCTTCCTGGCACTCTTCTTACAAAAGAAAAAGCAGAAAAGCACTAAAAGGAATACTAAGAGCGTTTGTCGAAACGAGATTATTTCGGACCGAGTTCGGAACGACGTGACGGCGATCGTCTGTCCACCGCCACCGATCTCGGTGGTTCTCAACATAAGATAGAAATCCGTGCAGCGGCGCCGGCAATCTCAGGTGTAGTGGACAAGTGCAGATGTGGTTTGTATTGCCAACATTTCGGTCCGTCACAATCTCGGCGGAGTTTTAGCGGTAGCGCCGATTTACTCACAATCTCGGGGGCCGAGATGACGGCGCTCAGATGACGGACGTGCGGTGGACACGCAGTCATAGTATTGTATGTATTGCTAATTCGGCAATGTCCTCTCGTTCTCTATATTAAATACAAAAAAAAAGACATTATAAAAAACCATGTATTTCCAGACTGACTACGATTCCGAAACGACTGAGCGCGAAGAGAACTTAACAGACTCGAACCAGGACAACTCGGAGTGCACCACCCCCACAGCTAGCCACGATAACATCGCCGCAGAGCTCGCCTACGACCAGCCAGAGACCCCCGCGCCCCCCGCACCACCCGCGCCTGCACCCGCCGAGCCCGTGCACGAGCACAGCGGGCACAAGCTCACGCACATCGATACTGTCGCACGGAAGATTAGCACTGCCTCGTCTATAGGTGAGTCTTGTCATAATCTGACTTTCTAGTGGGGTATCATGCCATTGACGTCACTAAAATGGCGGAAATTAAACATTGTCGGCCCTATTACTACTAACTATAGAAAGAATATTTAGAGACATTTCAACCTCCTTTCTAAGCTCGACTACACGTTGGCAATCCCTTTGGTGTCGCAGTTCTCCATAGGCAGTGATAATCCCTCCCCACCAGGTGTGCCATCAGCCAGTTTGTTACTTGCATAAAAAAAGATTTACTACCATTTAAATTAGTTTCAATAAACTGACAAATTCCCAAGGACTGTTGGATAAACACTGCATTTTTTTGTGTGTTTTATCGGTTTTAAAATGGCAATCTTTTGGTTAAACCAGGTTCCAATCAATCGGACGGCGGGTCAATGGCGCCCGAGCGCTCCGGCAGCACAGAATCACAAAACGGCGAGAAGAAACAACAGAAACCAACGCGAAAGATATCCAGATTTCTAGTCAGCCCCGTCGTAGACCGCGGCGAAAACGTACCCGAGGAGAAACCCATACCCGAACCCACTGAGGCTAAGGAACCGCCTCGGGAACCCCAAGTCAACGGTCTGCCTGAGAAGGAAGTTCCTCCCCAGCCTCCCACACAAGAATATGTTCCTACACATCAGTATTCAGTCGCAGCGCAGATTCCGCAGCCTCCCGTAGACCAAAGGCCCGAGATGCCGGTGGAGAGACCTGCAGAACAGCAACCATTGCAGCAGGAGGTTCCTGCGACCGTCACCATGCCAATGTCTGCTCCTATAGTGACAAATATACAAACAATGTCTCAAATACCAGTTCAAAATGTGTTGAACCCGATGCTCAACGCTTCCAATCTTCAACCTAGCTTGACTACTCCATTACAAATAGCGACTGATACACATACACCGTTACTAGGGTTGAGCCAGGTGGGGACCCCCATGGGGGTGGGTGGGGAGCTAGGCCTGAGCATGGGGCTCCAGGGGGTCGCGCTGGGCATGACCACGCAACAAACACTGACCCCCACACCGGCCGTCAACGAACCGATGCCCAACGCTGAGAATATACAGAGGATGTTGTTGAAACAAAATATTATGAAGTGAGTATTCTTGTGATTGTTTGAAAATCTCTTTATTTTGATCGGATCACTTACGTCGTGTCCCTTCACAGTAAATTAGAGGTGTGCAAATATCGGGTAAAAATGCCTGAGGGTGGTAATTTGAGATGCAGATGATGGGCAGCTACCTTAACCATTGTAGCTACAGGAAAACGTTCTTAGAAGACTACCCCTAACTTTTGGAATAATTTTTAACTGTATTCACAGATTTTGAAAAAAAATGTATAGACAGCGAGAAAAAAGGCAGTTTTCACAAAACATTTTTAGTATGGCAATCGATCCTATTTCCGATAATTATCAAAAGACACTTCCGTTCTAACTGAGGTTGGAGTACTAGAAATGACAGAAATGGCAAAACACAAAGGCAGCTACCTTAATCGTTGTGGCTACAGGAAAATGTTCTTAAGGGACCGTCTCCACGAGCGAGAGAATCGCGGCGATATTATCGTCGTGCCACGTATTATACACTCTCTTAAAACGTGTCTCCACACGGCGATATCATTGCGGCAAAAGTTTGTATTGAATTTGTAGGCACGGCGAGACTATGGCCGCGATACACTCGCTCGCGGAGATGGCGCCTAAGAGACTGTCCTTGATTTTTGAAAATATTTCGAAACTGCTTTCACAGATATATTTATTTTTGTTTGTACAGTCAGCAACAAAACCTGTCGGGCCCCAATCTACTGGGGTTGCTTAACCAGCAGTCGTACCCACAAGCAGACCTCGGGCTACACAACACAATTCTCAACAACACGCAGCCTGGTGAGTTTACCTATATACTTATGTATTTATAACGTTTTCTTTTACAATAACTGTTTATTTTTGCTATTAATATTTATGTAACACTCTTTGTTCAAAACTACACTCCTTTGTGTTGTTAATATGTACTGTTTTTGTATCAAACAGAAAATAAAATTATAATTTTGAATTTCCATAATTTTCATCAATATTTTGATGCTGTTTCCTATATTTGAAATTCTATGGGATATACAGGGTTACCAGTTATTTGTTACGTTCCCGTGGCAGGGTTTTTGTTGGACATGTTATCCGCTATCTAACAACCCGGAAATAGTTTATGCGAAAATGAACCATTTTTTTTAAATCTATGTTTGGTAACTTTAAAATAATATCTCGGAAATGGTTTACTTTTGCATAAAGCATTACTGGGTTATTAGCAGTGATCGGAAAAGGGTGAGCTAATTTATCTAAACTTCAAAGAACAGAGACAAAAACTGGAGACTTCCTTACGCAACATTTTTTTCGGGAGAATTTTCTCGGAGATTTTCTTTCATTTGTTTTCAAAAAATAAAAGACAATCTCCTTTTTTGAAAACAATAAACAATCTCTTTTTAAAAACAATGAAAAACTTGTCATCTGATTTTGTGACAATTTTGGGAAACAAAAATAGGAAACGAATTTAATTGTTATCTGTACTATTAATATTGAATGTACTTTAGTGATGTCCCGAAACCCGGAATAATTTTCACGAAAAAAAAATGTTGTCGTAAGGAAGTCTCCAGTTTTTGTCTCTGTTCTTTGAAGTGTAGGTAAATTAGGTCACCTTTTTCAGATCACTGGTTATTAGACAGTAGATAACATGTCCTACAATCCTACCACGAGATCTTGACCAATAACCAGTATCTCCGTAGATGACTCCATGTCAATATTGGTCCTGATTAAATTTACTAAACGTTAAGCGCCAAATTAACTGGCAAGTTTTGTTGCGCAAGTTATTGCAGCAAGTGACCGCTAAGTACGTAAAACTTGCTGCGGGTGTTCACAGTTTGAAAGCCATTTGCAGACTTGCACAAAATTTGCCAGTGGATTGGATGCTTTAATTTTATATAGATAGTTTTTTTTTCTGATTT
The DNA here is from genome assembly GCA_905220435.1 of Amphipyra tragopoginis. Taxonomy (NCBI): domain Eukaryota; kingdom Metazoa; phylum Arthropoda; class Insecta; order Lepidoptera; family Noctuidae; genus Amphipyra; species Amphipyra tragopoginis. The sequence continues at coordinate 14,824,364 of HG992017.1, read as the reverse complement.
TGATACAAAAGTTATTGTTCTTTAAATTCTAATTACAGTAACCGGCAGTAAATATTACTTATTGAGCTTTACGAAGAGATATCGGCTAGGTTCGGCTTTATATAGCGTTGTCTCTGTCACTCATAAATATGTGAACTTGTACAACGACTGACAAGTCAGCGACAAAACGATAAATAGGTATGAGTGACAGAGACGACGCTATACGAAGCCGAAGCTACCCGATATCTCTGTCTAAAGCTCGATGTGTAATAGTTACTGCTGGATCCTGTACACATATTTGTTAACAAGTATACGTATTCTATCTCGCGCAGTCCTGTAAATCATTCGAAACTGAACCCTATGTCAGAGACATAAAAGTCACAACACTGGACATCGTGAGTTATGGCTTTTACACACATGCCGCCGGCTTATTGCCGCGCGGGTGTAATTCAATAGGCGTTATACCCGGCGGCCTGGTTAAACACGGTCAGGCGGCAAAGCCGGCGGCATTGTGTGTAGGAGCCTATAGAACTACTCTAACATTATGCATTTCTGTCTGTTTTTTCTCTGAATGATCTGTTTTTTTTACTGATTTCCCCTCAAGAAGTTACAGTGCGTTCAATCCACTAAGACGCACCCCACTCCTTTTTGTGTTCGGTAGCCGCGTGATGCGCGTGCGCACATCTCTTATTATTATCTATGTGCACAATTATATGCTATGCCAGGTATTCTCTTCTCGTGACAACTAGGTCACGTGATTGGCCCAAGACTACGTCATCGACTGTGGGTACTGCCACTATGTGTAAATAAATGGAATATTCCGATCTGTCCCCTCGTCGTTATTAATAGGAGGACAGATCGAAATTATATTTCTGTTTGTCCCCCTAAAGAACAGTAGGGGACAGACCAGAAATAATTAATTCGATCTGTTCGTTCGTCTTGGTGACAGGGGAACAGATCGTTTTTTTTATTCCTGATTGTCCCCCTAAGAGGACAGATCAGGGGGACAGATCGGAATATTCCAAATAAATTACCCGAGCAAAATGCATTTTTTCACTTACTTGCTTCTCTATAAAGAAGCAATTTTGAACTAGTAATTTTATACAGTTTATTTTTTCAACTAAATAGATAAATAACACCAGATAGTAAATCGTAAGGTTAGTTAGTAATTTATTTTATCTTCATTATGAATAAAAAAAATCCTTAATTATATTGAAAATGTTAACTCTTAAAATGTCGGACGCACACACGGGTGTTCATAAAATGTTAGGCTCCACTTGTGGGCCTAACACATGAAAACAAAAATGGCAGCAATTTACGCACTTTTAGGTTATCAAGGGTCAATGGCAACACTGAATGTGACGTAGTCTTGAGCCATCGTAGGGAGAGAATACCCAGCGTAACATATTATTATAGCATGGTGCACACATCTGACTATTGTGTGGCGATACAACTGTCACAATAGCTATTTATATTACACACTTTTGCACTGTAGTAATTAAGACAAATAGTGGGGCGCGTCGTCGTGGATTGAACCATCTGTATTAGACGTAAAAGGGTCGATTTCAATCTTAAGCGCTTTATTTTCTATGTTCAGCTGTTGCGAATAATGCCCAATCTGATATTTAAATACAAATAGGGCGAGCTTAACTTTAAGACTGTTAGGACCCTATGTCACTAGGACACCATGGTGGCAGCCACCAGTCGCGCAACCACAAAATGTATGCAGTTGTTTAAAGCATACCTCACCTGGCATCAGCTTGGTTGCGCAACAGATTCGTTGCCGGCAACCGAATCACCCGCTGGTGGCGCAACCATTTTGTTGGTGGCGCGACCGGTGGCTGCCACCATGGTGTCCTAGTGAGAGGGCGCTAATTGAAACCTAATTGAGGAGTATTAGGTTAGCGTGGTATGGACATGTTACGCGGAGGGAAGAAAGTCAGGTTATTAGAAGAGTGCTAAATATGACTGTGGATGGATATACAAGTAGAGGTAGACCAAACAAGAGATGGATGGATTGTGTGAAAGGTGATATGAGTAAGAAAGGAGTGAGTACTGAGATGACGGCTGATAGAGGAGAATTGAAGAGGATTACATGTTGTGCTGACCCCACCTAGTGTGGGATATGGACTGGGAGATGGTGATGATCATCATCATCATCATCATCATTCAGGCGAAAGACGTCCACTGCTGGACATAGGGCTCCCACAAAAGAGGGGGTTTGCCGTAATCGCCACGCTTGGCAGGCGGGTTGCCGATCGCAGTATGGTTGTTAAAGTACTCGGAGAACGCTGCTGTCCATCTTCTAGAGAATCCCTTAGTCGCCTTTTACGACACCCCAGGAAGAGATGGGGTAGTGCTATTCTTTAAGTCCGGCACTACACGAGACAATTATGTTGATTAAAACCTAATTCTTACTTTGCCTCTCGAATTATTATGTTATGTGCAGTTCGTAGATTCCATCCATTGCAGAAATAACTAAATCGACCCTGTTACGTACATACAATCCTTGCCAGAATAAGTGTCCTCATCAATTACATTTTAAAGTATGGATTTGATAAAAACATTATTATAATACGAGAATATAGAACACTTATTCTGTACAGTATACGCACAGTCTATCTAAATCTGAGTCTATGCAGTCGGTCGAGATGAACGTTGCCAGAACAATACAACTTGCAGGGAGCAATTCTGCTAGCAAAAACGTTGATCAATCGCAACCAAACCGTTCAATCAGACAGTTTTATCAAGATTTCAAAATGTTTAACAATAAAAACAAAACCGAACATTTTGTCAGTTTTCGTACATATTAATTTACTAACGATTTTGGTCGTTGGCGATTTCGTAACAATTTTGCTAGTGGAATTGGCCTCTAGGAGTTTCGTCCCAAGTTGTCTTACAACAGCTCGGGATACAACATTCTGGCTAGCGCACACTTCCTGTTTAATAAGGCAACATACAGGCTGTAAACGAATTCGTGTAATTCCTTAAAACAACTTGATTATTACTGGTTTAGATTAAGCCCGCACGGGATTTAGATTGATTAAAATTTAAAAAATTAAATTATTTTCTTTCTTGCGGTAGTCATCGTATCTAAACCATCTAATAAGGTCGCAATCAAATAAAGCAAATAATTTTATGTGACAGAACATTTTAATAGCTAAAGCATGGCGACACAGCTAGCAGACACGCCACATCGCTCCGCAAAGTCAGTTAAAGACTTGGGCTCTGAAATTACACTGAAAGAGAACACCAAGTTCTTTTTTTAATTTTATTAATCGGGTATAATCCTTGGTTAATCAGTGTCACCAGTAGATCACGCGATTTGAAGGAACTACATGATTTCAATTACACCTTGTATAAAGCAACGACCCACTGTATAGAATAGTTTCACTGTGACTATACTATCTGCACATAACTGTGTCCATGCATCCTGTGTGACTAACGCGTGTGTGTGACGTCAGCGCCCATGATGGCCGCCCGTCTGCCGCCGCAGTACCCGCAACAGAAGTACTACCAGCCGATGCTCACCAACGACTTTATTGGTAACACCTTCTCTTATTCTTCTTTGCATTATTTTTATGTGGCTTGCACGTGAGAAGGGAGTCGATACCACTATTATTAGATTTTTAACCCTCAAAGCTTCGTATCCACGCAACAATTGACGCAAAACATGATTGTGACGCTCAACGTGTTACAGCGGTTACGCACTGCATCCGATCCGAATCCGTGAAAATACGTTCCGAAGTAGTCATAGAACTATTTGTATGGTAGTTTACGCACTACATCCGGCATCCGTCATCCGATTTCTATCCGTCATCTGTGAGTTTCTAATTCGGAAGAACAATTGACGGACGAATTGTGTGAATTCGAATCAGAGATCGGAATAGTGCGTAAGCAACATCCGAATTCGGTCCGAGATTTTTACTCTAGATCGGTATTTTCACGGATTCGGATCGGATGCAATGCGTAAAGCAATATCCGAATTCGGTCCGAGTTTTTTATATCCGTATTTTCACGGATTCGGATCGGATGCAGTGCGTAATCGCTGGCTGTTAGGCAACATTGTCAGATGATATAAATAAATAGAAAGGTCCTGACTGACTGACTGACTCATCAACGCCCAGCCCAAACCCTTGGACCTAGAAAGCTGAAATTTTGCGGAGAGGTTCCCTTTATAATGTAGACAAGGAGTAAGGAAGGATTTTTCGAAATTCAACCCCTAAGGGAGTTAAATAGGGGATGAAAGTTTGTATGGAAAATCGTCACTTAACGGGTTCAAAATTTCACGCAAGCGAAGCTGCGGGCAAAAGCTAGTGAGAAATAAATAAAATTAAAATAAGTAAACTTACTAATGAGCGTAGGAACAGAACATAAAAGTGTTATTCAAATACAACAATAAAACAAGCCGTTAATCTACTTAATATTGTACAGTAAACTATGTAGTTCTAGTAGCAGAAGGAACAAAACATTGCAAAACAATTTTTTTCTATATTATACATTCTTCCTAATAGTGGGATCGACTCCTTTCTCAATCATTGTTTGATTAATGTGTTATTTATAATCAATGTTACTGCACTCATTTATTTGTTGGCTAAGGCAAGTTTATACGAAGACAATTTTGTGGTGCCAGGATTTCGCCGCCAAGAAATATAGCACCATTTAACCACTTTTCGCGTCAATTCTTTGCGGTATGCGAGCTTTAGCACGGAATAGAGCACGCGTCTATTTTTTGGTACCAGTGCCAGGTCATCACAAGAAAAAAACTTACAACTACGCGGAAAACTGGCGCTGATTATTAACACCGTGTAAACCATCGTCCTGCGGCGTGCTGCGACGCCAGTTTGTGGCAGCGAAATTCTGGCGGCACAAAATTGTCTTTTTATAAACTTGCCTTCATTATTTGTACCTGTTTCCATCATCTGTTTCACAGCACAATTTTTATTTTTCTGTCTGCCAATGACTGTTGATCAATATTTTTGAACAGAAACGAATTAGTAGGTGTTCATGTATGTATCTTACTTTTATAGAGACTGAAACATAAAGTAAGGCATTTTTTATATTTCATTTGTAGTTCCAATGTTGCTTTGAATGTACCCATCCATAAAGCTTATATTAGTGTTTAGCCGACTTCAAAAATGTAATAAAGAAGGCTATGTGTCGCTTAATTTTAAGTTTAAGAGGGTTTTTATAATGGTTTTGAATTGCAGGGTAAACAATCCTTGCTGTCATTGAACCATGGGTGGACTTCAAACAAAATATAAGTAATATGACTGAGTACACGCTTTTAGTTTTTGGTAGAGTGCGTGTTGATGGTTACTAAAATTAAGTAACGAATTACACGGTTCGAAATTTAGTCAGTTGAACCGTGTAAACAAATTAACCAAACGCCAACGCTCGTGGTTGTCGCGAACATAAAACAAGAGCTAGGGTTGTGCACATGCCGTACTCATTGTCGATAGTTCGAGTGGGGATTAGCGAAGAGAGTTTTTTTTTCATCTTTTACTGCTTTTGATGGTCTTTGCGGACCCTTTCTACGTAACCGGGCAGTTATTGGCGAGACCTGAAGGGTCTCCAGCCAATGGTGAGGAAGTAAAATACTTAACCTAAGCTAACTTCTTATACTACACTTACATCATGACTACTAGCAACAACAGATCTAAGGGCGACCCTTAGTGGGACTCGGACCTTTGCTTAGGGCGCTGCTGCCTGGGGGATGGGGGGGGGATATCTTGATGACCGCTGAATTATCAGTGTGACTGCGGAGTCTAAAGAAACGATTTGAAGCCGGTAGATTTAGTGTTCATTAACACTAATTTGCGTAATCGATAGAACCGCTCATCACTACGCCTTCATATAAAGCTCGTAAGTGCGAGCGAAAGCGCAATATCGTTTATGCCGTTCCCACGTTTTATGATCGCGACTGCCGCGAATGTTTGCGTGTAGTATAATTACCGAACTAATTGGACAAGATTAGTCGGAAAGAGGGTAGATACTAAGCCGATAGGGTGTCCAGTATGCATAATAATCAATAACTTTTGTTCTACAACTTTTCCCAAAAGTTTTAGACCAAATATCAACACTAGAGCTTCTGGATTCGAAGTTTTAGCGATAAGTACCAAAAAACGGCCGTTTTTAGTATTAATTACTAACTAAAACTTCTAACCTAGGATGTCAAGTGTTGTTTTTTGGTGTTCTTAAATTTCTACAACACTTGTCTAAAATGTTGTACAGACGAAATTTCAATATGTTGTGTGTCGACAGAATTTTTCTGAAGTGGCGCCACTTTTGTGGCTATAATCGTCATAAGTAAGACGGAGCCACAAAATTTTAGTTACTAAAAATTCGCACATTTACTAAATACTGTAGTGATGTACATCAGTCTGAACAGAGTTATTCACAAAGTGCTGAAACAGACGTAAACAGAAAAAAAAGCATGTTCAGAACCATAAACCCAATAATGACATTTAATTTCTCGCCGCCGCAGGCCTCAATCCCCTCTTTCCGTCATCAGCTCAGCAACAGGCCCTGCAGTCGTCGGTGAACCAGCTGGCCAGTCAGCAGATCAACCAGCTCGGCATCATGGGGCTGGCGACGCCGCTGCCGCAAGCCAGGGCCTTCCAACAGCAGGCGATGGTGAACAACCTCGCGCTCAACCAGAATCTTATGGGACAGAATCTTGGACAAAACTTAGGTAATCTGTTCAATATCTGTATACAGGGTTACTGGTTATTGGTCAGAATCCCGTGGCAGGATTGTAAGACATGTGCTATCTATGCTTTATGCAAAAGTGAACCATTGTCGAGATATTATTGCAAAGTTGCAAACTCCTCCGTTCAAAAATGATATTTCAAAAATGGTTCACTTTTAAATAAAACATTACTGAGTTATTAGAAGGTAATTTCTCCTGTACCGTAGGCGCTTAAAGACTGAAATCTTCACATGCTCAATCCAAAAATAGCATAATCAGCCCACTTCTTTCCCACTGCTGGGCGAGGGCATTACTATAGAAATATACAATAGGCGGTCTAGGCGATTTTTGCCAGACAACCTTAGGATAATTTGATCTAATGATTTTAAAGCAGAATTTGTCACCATTAAACCACTTAAAGATAGTCTGCTAGATCTGATAACAATCGCTCTGTGCAAAGCCAGAATCTCGCCACCTAATTGATAGAGTTTTTTAGAGCTTAATTTAATAATACAATATACTGAAAACCTCCATAGTAATGTTTTTAAACAACCTTGGCTAAGAAAACCAGTAAAACCCTGCGTTTGCTGTTGCGCAGTTAGGTAAAAAGTGCAAAATGAAAGTGATTTTTTCATTTTAAAACCCTATCAACATAATCCAAAAAGTTAATGTGATTAAATAAATGAACTTTATTCCAGGTCTATCAAGTCAGAATTTAGGATTAGGCGGTCAGAATCTCATAGGTGGGCAGAACCTTGCCCTAGGCGGTCAGAACTTAGCACTAGGAGGCCAGAACCTCGGCCTGATCAACCAGAACCTGGGCCAGCTGGTGGCACATCGCGCGGTACATCACGCGCTGGCGAGAAGAGCTGTCGACATGGATATGGCAGGTAAACTAGTTATTTATTTAGCGATAGGCTCGCGTTTGACCACTATCTCGCCTGATGGTAATGATGTGGTCGACGGTGAAGCACGCTTGCCTAGAAGTAACCTATTCACTCTTGACTTAAAGACCCCAAGGTTGTAGCTATCAGGAAACACAGACTCCGGCAGGGAATTCCACTCCTTAGCTGTGCGAACAATGAAAGTGTTCGCAAAACGCTTTGTACGTATGAGTGGGATGTCCACCATGTACCGATGGCGCCTTGCCGTACGGATGGTTGTCCGATGGTGGAAAGGGCAGGCGGAATCAAATTGTGCAGTTGTGCACTATACTACTTACCTTGACCTTGTTTCGAATAGGTATGACAAGAAGCAAATACAAAGTGGAGTTTGCCAAAGCAACTGTGCACTGTGATACCAGCTAGGTCCTGACGTCATCACGGTGGGCGTGGCCTTTTCTCAGTCTGTCGGCACTCGTCCCGTTCGCACTATTTCTTCGTCGTAAACGAACTTTAAACCACTCTCTTGTAGTTTGTAAATTGACGGTTATCCCTTTTTGGCTGTTAGGCATTAATATGTATAATTTTTTGTTTTGACATTAGTCGATAATTTTATTCTGCAGGCATGGCGAACGTGAACTCAACGGGCTCTTCTCAGCCTAGCACGCCTAACAAGAGTCACACGTACAACGAGTACATGCTCACCCTACAACACAAGCTAGCCTCTATATCTAATAGCGTGAGTATACAAATTTTTAGACTTTCATAAACAAATCCCTAAAACTATTTCTCCACTTTCTACTTAAATCCCGTGTGGGGATGGTCTAGAACAGGGGTGGACAAACACCATAGACCATGGGCCCGCAGGCCAACTCCGGCCCGCGAAGGGTTTTAAATCGACCCGTCAACCCCCTCTTTTAAGAGTGTATGGCCCTCGGAAATATACTTTTGGACCCTCATTGACACAAATAGTTAATAAACCCCTAAAAATAAACACAGATAATTATAAAACACTATAACAAATACTCGTAATTATTTGAGCCAAAAAGGTTAGTTTTGGCAGATGCATATAATTATGTATTTTGGAATTCTGACCCGCTGCAAAATTTCTTGCGTTTTTCTGGTCCCCGGTGAAAAAAGTTTGCCAACCTCTGGTCTAGAATATAAAAGTTCCTCACCGCATTCTGGAAATAGACGCCTGTTGTAAGATTTAACAAAACCCAGCATAGTAGGATCTATACGGTCCGCCTGGCTAGCTACCATCGACACATTAAAGTTCAGCGCCAATTAGTTTACTGTATTCCGTCGTGTGTATGTGAGAGCCAGATGGATATAGGGGAATCTATCTTGGATTCGTGTGCTTCATCTTCGACCCTGTCTGCGCTTACCATCAGGTGCGAAGAGAGTCACAAGGGAGAAAGAAAAAAAAATGTCCTCCTGTCTCGGTGGCCTAATGGTAGCAAGTGCGACAGCTGAGCGTGAAGTCTTGGGTTCGATCCCCATTTCGGGCAAAGTGTTGTTAGGTTTTTCCATGTGGAATTTCTCAGTAGCAGCCCGGAGTCTGGATTTGTGCCCGGTTGATGGCAAGGGCTCGCCCCCTATTACATGGGACTTAAACAAAGCGGCGAAATGAGGGTGTACTATACGCCTCAGTCAAACCCTTCTTTTATATTTGTGTTGTAGGGTCCCGTATCGCCCCAGTCTCCGTTGGAGTACAGCCCAGCATTATCACCTACACACAGGCCGCCTCTACATAACATGCCCAAGGTTTGTTGTACTTCTTCTTCTTCTCGCTTCTTCTCTAGCTATACGAGAATATCTCATGCCGTGGTGAAAAGTCAGGATTATATTTCAAACTAGCTGACCCGGCGAACTGCGTACCGCCATTTTTTTTTCGTGTTAACTTATTTCTGAACTACTGAACGTCAATCTGTCAATGTTTTGTCAATATATTGAAGATCTCTCAGTCTTCTGTCTCATTCACTCACTCACTTACTTACTTAAAAAAAAAACAGTTCAATTTTTTTTAAAAGTTTTCTTTTCTACCTCCCTTGTCCTGACAATAACGAACACACAAAAAAAAAGAAATATCCAATTTGGTGCAGTCGTTGGGAAGTTATGCGCGTACACACAGTCGCGGACTTGATGTGTTTACCACCCTAAAGTCTATAATTACTTACACATTACTTTTTCTTAAGGTCGATGTGACATAAGTTGATATGACATCTTAAACCTTATTGCGCACAGTATGAGAAGGAATCGACTTTGAAATCTGATAAACATTTCAAGTCCGCGACCATACATTTCGACGATTCATTTTTATTTATATAGATAGACCAGTTTTCAGGCACTTTTAAAACTACAAAACTAGGTGCACGGTTCCAAAAGGTAGGTTCTATGGAGAAGAGCCGGCAAGAAACTCCATGAATACTCTTTTTAAAATAGAAGTTCATGACAATTCCATTATAGTAGGTTAATGTAAGTAATAAACTCGCATAAGAGTAACAAATAGAAAAAATATGCCTTTTAGGATTGCCATAGCAGTTAAGAGCGTTCCTGACAGTCAGCACCCGTTCACGAGCATGACGTGTACATCCATATTGTAGGGAAAAGATTAGCCAGTCAGCTAGGTTGATAGCGAGGCTGACTGTCCAGGGTGCACCGGATGTACTCAAGTATCGTCACTCTGGGGGGCTCTATTCATGCACTGTTTTGTTGTACTTTAATTATGAGTAAAAAGTAAACACGTTTTATCTTCAAAATTTGTCGAATTCCATTCTTCACGAAGAAATATTCAGCTTTTTTTTTGTCTAGAAATCTCATTCATAAACAGCCAATTACTGTATCCGTGGGGGATAGTCACGGGCCTTTTTGCAGAATGAGAATGGTTTGAGGGCGATATTCATAGATCACTCTTTATGTTTACTAAGTAACGTTTCATTCAAATATGAACGTTATTGTCATATGGATAATGTCCTCATATAAAATCCTCAAATATCATAAGCGAATATGAATCAGCATTTCATACGAATTTGAACCTTATTTACAAATAACATTCATAATCATACCTATGCGAAAGTTAATAAGCGTTTTTTACGAATATGAACCTTATTTGAATACAAATAATGTTTATATTACTATGAAACTTTACTTAGCTAAGTCTAAATTCGCTTTCTGAATCTCGCCCTAAGGCTTAAAACGCACTAGCGGCCAGCCGCAATACGGCGTGCCGCTTGCGGCTGGCCGCACATCGATTTTTACATGAAACCGCATGATATCAACGCACTGACTTGCGGCTAGCCGTCGTGCGCCAGTGCGTTGAGATCATGCGGTTTCATGTAAAAATAGATGTGCGGCCAGTCGCAAGCGGCACGCCGTATTGCGGCTGGCCGCTAGTGCGTTTTAAGCCTAACTCTTAGTCCATACGGACCTTAGAGCTATATTACAGTATCGTCTATTTCAGACGGAAGGCGTGGAGGTGCCAGAAGGCGGTGCTGCCATGGCTCACAAGACGAGACACGCGGCACAGCTCGCCGAGCTCGACCACGAGCTCAGCAAGATTAGCTTGCACTACAAACACCCGCCCCCCAAGGTATGTATAATGTGTTCGTCATTTTTGAAGTATGGAAAATTTCATAATACGGCTAGTATAAGAGTTTTTTGTTGCAGGATGTGTTCATAGAACACAACGTGGAAGAGCATGAAATGCTCGCGGCGACCATCGAAGATAGTGCAGTCAATACATACGAAGGTCAGTCAATACGATATGTATACGCCTTAGTCGCATTTTACGACACCCACGGAAAGAGATGATGTAGATGTAGATTCTTTAAAAGAAAGCGCTGTGCTATGCTCTATTTAGTCAATTCGCTCCTCTTAGATTATCCTGAGGAAACAAACAAAACGTGCTGCGCTGCGATTTGTTTGGCTGCACTTTGTTTAAAACATAACAGGGATCATACGATACGTGCTGATTCGCTCCTCACCGCACTGCCCGCTCGGTCTTAAGTTGATCCGGTACACGCGCAGCTCAAAGTTGTTTGTAGAAAAAATATAGGTCTAGAAAATTAGCTTAGCTAAGTACAGCACAGCGCAGCATAGCTCAATGTGGAATAATCACCCATACAAGGTTAGTGAGAAAGGGGCTACTAATCCGAAAGGGTGTTAAAGTACATAATAATGAATAACTTTAATTTGTTCTACCACTTTCCCCAAAAGTCGATAGTTTAGTAGAAGTAGCTGTTCAAAAATGACATAAAAAATATGCTAAATTATATCGTCACCCGGGAGTGAAAACCTTGGGAGTGCAATTTAGTCATTTTTATTTAATCACGACGTATAGGTACTATTTATTTATTTATTTATTTATTTATTAAGGACCTCCAACAAAGGACATACACAGAAAATCACAAAAGTTGGTAAATAGAATGAGCCTTATATCCGAGTACTCCTTCAATTATAGGAGGCCACAACATGCCATTTTTTTTTTCGACTAAGCTAAATTACAACAATATTTAATAAAATAAAAGAATGCGAGGTAAACAGTTAAAAACAATTTAGAAGTTGAGAAGTTGTTTACTATATCTTAAAGAGAGCCGGTTTGTGTGAAATTAGTTTGTAGGCACTGAAACTAGCCTTTATTGGGTATATAATATTCGTAATGAATATAATTGACTAGCTTTTGCCCGCGACATCGTCCGCGTGAAAGTCCACAGGAACCGTGCAATGACCAAATGCATGCCCGAGGTTTTCGGGCGACGATATATCCTCAGCTGTGATCAGCTGTGTTTACATTTTAGGTCATATTTGGGGTCACGAATTAGAAGCTCCATTTTCTGAATTCGTAACTAAAGCAGGAATGAAGAATTTTCGAAAAAATACAAAATATGTTCACATGGAATAAAAATCATCGAATTTTGTAATTTTAACACTTGCTTTAAAACCGTCAACAGTGATACTTTAAGTGGCCTGCGGATTAGTACTCCCTTTCCGACTAACCTTGTATAGAGGTGTATAAAGTGTCGTTGTGTTGACAGAGCTGGCCCCAGAGTGGGAGTCCCGGTCGGCGAGGTTCCGCGTGTCCCGAGCTGCGCCGTGCCGCGGGTACGAGCTGTGCCGGCTGCTGCCCAGCGACCACGGTGAGTACTGTTACAGTGCAAGTTACACATATGATATAATGCATGGATATAAAGAATAACAATCGGTGGAGCCTGCGCCTAATTAAAAACCGCGTGGATCATTATGATTTGCAAGGTTAAGCTGCTCTTGCCGCGGTCATTCCGTGGATGGGTGACCATTCGTTACATATCGAGCCTCCGAGCCTCGGAGAGAGAGCACGTTAAACCGTCGGTCCCGGGTGTCATACGAATACCTATGACAGTCGTTACGGGTAGTCAGAAGCCCGAAAATGACAACCGGTCTAACTTTAGGGTATCGGCATTGCCCAGTAACTGAGTTGCGGAGGTCTGATGGCAGTCGCTCCGTGTAAAATGCTGGTATTCAGCCGCATCTGATTAGACTGGAAGCTGAACCCAACATAGTTGGGAAAAGGCTAGGCAGAACATATAAAGAATTACAATATTTTTTTACGAGAACTACAGTGCCCTAAAAAGGTGTAAACGAATTCGTGTAATTCCTTAAAATCACATGATCAGTAGATCTGGTTTTAGATCAACACCGCACAGGATTTAGAATGATTAAAAATAAAAATCTTTTTCTTGCGGTAGGGGTAAGTGATCGAACCTTTTTTTTTTTTGCTTGGTGTAAATCCTCGTGGATGTCTTCCGCCCTGGGGTGAGCGAAGGGGTCTGTCAGACTCCTACTGACTAAAATCACCCCGGTGTTCCATCTCACACCTGCGCCGGGGGTCGCGTGAACTTACGATACTTCCGCAACCCCCGGCTGAAGTGATCGTAACTAAACCAACAAATAAGGTTTAAAAAAAAACAAAACATTTTTTTGCAAATAAATAAATTTATTTGATGCTACGTATAAATGAATGAAAGCACGGCGACATATCAGGCGGGCACGACTAGCGCGATATCGTTCTTTGCAGTCATTTAACTCGGGGCGCTAAAATGACTTAGAAATAGAACACCAAGTTTTTCATTAAAACTTTTATTTTGTTTATTTAAAAAAAAAAGAATCAGGCTTAATCTGTGTTAACAGTAGATCACGCGGTTTGAAGGAGTTACACGAATTCATTTACACCCTGACAGCTATGTATATGTATAATAGGTATGGTGGTAGTTACTTCTCCGGGAGCACTGTTTACACAAAGAGCTCGACTACCCCTAAATTTGTAATTTCGCTCATCAACATTAATTTTCAACTTAATTAGTTTAATGAAAATTACCGATCCGGTCGTTGTCTTTTTTTTCCTAATTTCGTCATCAATTCTACAGGCAAAGAAAAGTTGGACCTTTTACAAAGCCATCCTTACACGGAGGGTGGTTTAGACGAAGTGTCCTGCGCAGACAACAACTCCTCATACGAGGAGGCGGCAGCAGGAGAGACCTACGTCATCACCGACACCAGAGCTCATACCTACCTGGTGTATGACGCGCTGGCCGACGCTGTGGCCACCATCATAGACCCTGGCCGCGCTGCGCACGAGGTGAGTCACATGAGGACACTACTGCCGTCATAACGAAGAGTGCAGTAAGTGCAATTTTGTTAAAAATAAAATATTTAACCTTTTGCGTCTGCGTAACCCAACACTAAGGTTCAAAATTCTATGTTCAAAAATTGCACTTACTGCACTCTTCGTTATGACGGCAGACTACATCATCACTTGTCGAAAAGTCTGGAGTACTGCGAGAGGAAATGTTTCTGTCTCTTTTATTTATTTTATGTAACATAAATTTTACAATCTAATCTTATCTAGTGTTTGTTCCCTCCTATTGTATGTAGAGATCAACTAAAGTTCGTTTTTTAATCCCTGAGACGGAATTGACATGAGAGTAACATCAAATTTGAAAAAAATGTTCCTAAAATTTACAAGTTTCACATTTGCGCCTGTCAATTTTCTCTCAGACATGGTATAATAATAAGCTACGCCAGGTATTCTCTTCCCGCAATGGCCTAAGACTACGTCATGAATGTCACGATCAGTGCTGCCATTGATTAACATCTCCAATACAATAAAGGAGATTTTTAATTCATAATAAATATTAAATAAATTGCTAACTAGCCTATTTTCTATTTTGTGTTATTCATCTATTTAGTTAAAAAATAAACTGTATAAAATTACTAGTTCAAAATTACTTTTCAAAAGAAGCAAATTTGTGAAAAAATGCATCTTGCTCGGGTAATTTATTTATACATAGTGGAAGCACCCCCGCTGATGTCGTTTTCTTAGGCTAATCACGTGACCTAGCTGTCACAGGAAGAGAATACCAGTGAATCATATTATTATACCATGCTATTGTATATGTAGAGATCAACTAAAGTTCGTTTTTTAATCCCTGAGACTGAATTAAAATGCGCGAAACGTCAAAGAACAATGATCACTCGGCTAACATGCTTGGACTAGTAAAATCTAACAAAATGTAACTTGATGAAACATAATGTCGTTTCATTTACCTACATAAACATAACTAAGTACAGCCTTCAATATATTTTTAAAAGGTCGGAGAGACAAGATATTTTGCCACTTCCAATATCAGATTCAAAACGTGATGCAATTCCAAGTCCATTAAACGAATGCCAAGTCGACAAGAGTAGAAGATCAATCGGAGTCTGTAAGCACTGCAAAAATATAAAAAAAGGGAAAATAATATAAAATCGCACAGAACACCAAAGAATATTGTAACAATATGGGAGGAGAAAACAGTCGTCGCCGAAACTAAACGACACGGTTACCATGGACACGGTCAGCGCAGAAAACCGTCAATTTATTTTTACTTGTCAAGAATAGGGAGGCACATGATCGATCGATTTATGACTGTCGATTTTCAGATGTAAAATCATTAGTTTTTTATCTAATTCATGGCTTTATTAAAACAATTTACCACGAAGTAACATCAAATTCTATTAGTGGCTAAGCTTAGTATAATATTAATGTGAGTTTATACGGTTGACATTGCCTGGGATTTTATTTCGATTTATGAAATAAAATCATAATAGACTAGAAAAAGTATGGACTTCTCTAGTAACATAAGTAATTACGGATGCGTTCGAAGTTAGATATTTTATACAGCGTTCTGATAAATAAAGTAGTATTTTTAAAATAAAATTATCTACATTTCCCCAGCTTTTAAAAATAAACGAATATATCCAATAAATACACTAACAATACACTAATATATAGGTGACAGTTTCATCTCGGTAACAATTTCTGTTTTTTCCTAGTCCAAAGTGACCATTGTTCTTTGAAAAAAAAATGTTCCTAAAATTTACAAGTTTCACATTTGCACGTGTCAATTTTGTCTCAGAGATTTTGAAACGGACATGGCGCACCCCTCCATTGAAACTGCAACTAAAAATGTGTGAGAAAGAATATTAACAACGCGTCATACAATACGGCTGACGTATCTTGGCGAGTCTGAAGTTAGCTGA
This sequence comes from Amphipyra tragopoginis, assembly GCA_905220435.1. Taxonomy (NCBI): domain Eukaryota; kingdom Metazoa; phylum Arthropoda; class Insecta; order Lepidoptera; family Noctuidae; genus Amphipyra; species Amphipyra tragopoginis. The sequence goes on along the minus strand of HG992017.1, from coordinate 14,808,254 downwards.
TTAGCTGCGCAGTAGACAATTTCGTTTCTAAAAGATTCATTGCGCAGCCAAACAACTAACTTCAGACTCGACAAGATACGTCGGCCGTATTGTACGTTCAACGCTGATATATTATGTACATTCTGCAACTGTAGGCCAAACTTACACAAAAACATGGATCAATCGCTCGACAGATTTGACGTCGCTAATTAACAGTATGGTACAACTGGCGAGGCGTAAGCTGAGCTTTGCATTTGCGTGAGTGCACATAGAATCGATTGCCAAAAAGTAGTATAAACCGCTTTAAACCAAGCAAAGGACGAGTCTGGATTCATTCTCACACAAATGCAAAGCTCAGCGCGAGGCCACGCGGATGGTACCAACTACGTTCTGACGTCATCATGGTGGGCGTGGCCTTTCTCAGTCTGTCGACACTCGTCCCGTGCACACTATTTTTATTTATTTATTTATTGCTCTCGTACACATCACAAATCATACACAAAATACTTATCACACACAATAAAGAAAGAAGAAAGAAAGAAAGAAAATACATTTATTTAACACAGACCAAAAGGCACACAGTACAAAACAAAACATAAGAAAAAACAAAAAAAGAAATTAGCAAGGAAGTGTGCCTCACGGCTGCGCCAAAAAGGTCCAGTTCAGCAAAAAATGCCCGACAACTAGTGCCCGACGCTGGTTTTCAACTGAACCTGATGTGTGAGGTGACGGATGTCAGTGTACTGCAACGCGTGTCTATAAACTTAATAAAATAAATTGTGTTAAATAAAAATAATGACGAGTGAACATATGTAGGTAGTGTGAATTTGAATAAAAAAATACAAAACACTTCTGAATTATATGTATAACAACAAGTCATCATCTGCCTAGCCTTTTCCCAACTATGTTGGGGTCGGCTTCCAGTCGAACCGGATGCAGCTGAATATCAGTATTTTACATGGAGCGACTGCTTATTAGACCTCCACAACCCAGTAACTGGGTAATACGATACTCTTGGTAAGACTGGTTGTCAGACTTTCTGGCTTCTGACCAACAGTAACGACTGTCAAAGATCTACAAATGACAGCCGGGACCAACGGCTTTACGTGCTTTCCGAGGCACGGAGGAAACTCGCTATGGTAAATGGTCACCCATCCACTGACCAACCTCGGCAAGCGTGGCTTAACCCGGAAGATCGGTCTATGCGGCTGTAATTATTTAGCCACGAGCTCCTCCGTATATATGTATAACAACAAGTACAATGTAAAATTGATAGGTACACACGGCTACAGATCAAGCTGTACATTTCCAGTATAAGCTGATCTCGCTTGTATAGGATTTCCTTACAATGAGAGGTCAGTGTAAACTGGAATTGTATAGCTTGATGTGTAGCCGTGTGTACATGAACCCTGTCAGGGCACTGCAACATTTACTTTTACTGTTGAGTCAGTTCAATTTTGTTAGATACACACATATTTATAAAATCTATATATAGTTTTATTATATACTCTAACATATTTTATTTCCATAATGATGCACATAAAATTATTATATTTAATTAATATTCAACAATGGGGAAGCGTCGTCATTTTATATTTGTATTTAAGTAGGTATTTAAAATATTGTAGTTATTTAGGTATTATAGCACTACGTTCGGTCTCCCATCCCATTTTATTACTTTCCTTGTTAATTTAAGAGTGATGAATATAAATGTTGATGGATGGTGGGGAAAAGGGAGGGATTGTGTGAGAGATAATATGAATGTTTTCATCCCTTTTGGGACCTAAGAGACGTGAGAGGTAAGAATGGAAATAGAAAACACACCTACTCCAAGTAACTTTGGATGTAAGGCAGAAGAAGATGTTCTTAAGCCTTTATTGACGTGTTCGTTGTGTTCTCGGCAGAGTTCTCCCGGGCTGTCGTCTCCGCCGTCTCCTCCCCCTCAGGAGCAGAGCTACCTGATCGTGGACCCTTGGCGGTCGCTGACGTGTGCTGTGATAGACCGCGCGCTGCGGCTGCACCAGGACCAGGCCTTCACGGACTTCCACGAGGCCAAGTACGCCGCGCAGGACCAGGGTGCAGAGGTGAGACCTACTTATATACCGGGTGGTAATTAGTGACCGATACTTTAACACATGATTGTACTCATGATAACAAACAACTTTCCCAAAGAAACAGTACTTACTTATTACGAGCCGCGTCCATTCCGTAATGGTACAATAGGGAATATGCATGTAACTTTTTTTTTCTCTTAATCAATAAAGCACATTAATATAAACCCAAGAAAAGTATTAAAAGTCAAATGTTACTATTATTTCTTGCTCATAACAATTATTAAACTTCAACAATTTTCTTCTACAGTTCAAACGTCCTTTATTGTCGCGGTCATAATGTGACGTCATAATCCAAGATACTGCTTTGTTTACATCTCTTTTTTAGCCACAAATCATATAAATTAAATTATTTCTTGTGCTTTATTCAAGCAGAAATCGCACTTACTAACTTAACCGCAGTGAGAAATCAAACAGTTTGCTAAGAAAAGATTATTTAAAGATTTATTCATATGGATTTTGATGTCACTTCCGGCATTTTCGAAGACGACTCGTTTCGAGATTGCGTTCCGTTCCACGAAAAAAAGGTAATATAAAAGGGTCTACCTTTTATAGCAGAACTTTTTACGTCATAATATTGTTTTGCATAACAACGGATAGCATAAACTTCATTTCGCAGAAAATCATTTCGCATACACTCAGTTGTCATACATTCAAAACTCATAATTTTGTTAGTCAGAATCATCTTTAGGCATAATGTTTATATCCATAATAATTAAAAAGCAGAAACATCATATCGCAGAAAATTCACAGTCAGAATCGTCTTTTGGCATACATTTTATATCGATAGTCATTAAAAGGCAGAACTAATTACAAAAATATTGTCGGCTTGGATGCATGTAGCATGCAAACAGGCATACAACATGCAAGCAGGCATGCAACATGCAGCATGCATGCAGCATGCATGTAGCATGCAAGCAGGCATGCAACATGCAGCATGCATGCAGCATGCAAGCAGGCATGCAACATGCAGCAGGCATGCAGCATGCAAGCAGGCATGCAACATGCAGCAAGCATTGTTTCTGTCACGGCTCCGGCGCTGCGGGGTTTGGGCGGCGCCACGCGAGCTCATCGTCACAGATGGTTTTAACGCTCACCACCGCAGCTTCGGCTTGCTGGCCGGCTTTGCCGGCCAGCCTCAGCCGCGGTGCCGGGCCTTCAAACCACCTGCTCCTCAGCTCGCGGGCCGCCCTACCCCTCCGCGCCTACGCGGGTTTAAATTACACTCTAGGGGTAGGGCAGACAAGACTGCGTAAAGTCGGTTTCGCAGCGATTCGTTCCTGTCACAAAATTTTGCAGCACAAAGTATTGACTTTTTATGACACAAATTTAATTTAATATTGAAAATGCTACCAATACATGCTATTTTTAGAACATTCTATGTCACTTTTGCAGACCATTCGATTTTAAATACATTGCACGTAGGTTATCTAACCATTCGACAGCATAAATTTACTTTATTTAAATTATCAGTTTTATTCCATATATTATAAGTTTTTGATGTTTTGAACACTAATTTTTACAAGAAGATACATCTATTTTAATTTTTGATGTTCAAATATGCACCCATACCAAATAATCGTATCTCTAAATAAATGTTATGCTAAACAAAATTATGCATAATATTAATTATGGCAAAGGTAATTATGCGAAACAAAATTCTGCCAAGATAAAAGTATGCCATTGTAAATTCGGACACGTTAATATTCTGCCAAACAAAAGTTATGCTAAATAATTTTTATGCCTTAAAAATATTCGATTAAATAAGATTATGCCATGTGAGTTATGCCAAATAAAAATCGGAGTATCAAGATTCTGCCAAATAGAAGGAACCCAATATAAAACAATGAATTGTAAAATAAGTAATGAGTTTAAAAGTGTAAAAAATAATGCAATTTGTTTCTTGACTCCTGTACAATGTATATTTAAATAATGAACGAGTTTTGAATTACATGCATATTCCCTATTCCGTGCATCGCGGCCGACAATGCGACAATAGTCAGAGTATAAGAATGTATGGCGCGTCCCGCCGTACGTCTGTCGCACGCGTCTGTCGCAGACTTCGGAAGCGGTGCCATACATTTTCATACTCTGACTATAATCGCATCAGCCGGGCGCGTCTACCACACACGATAGATCGCGCGCGGCTGCGATCGGCCGCGATGCACGGAATTGTACCTTTACGAAATGGACGCGGCTCGTAATATTTTTTATTTTATAAGTATTGTTTCTTTGGGAAAGTTGTTTGTTATCATGAGTACAATCATGTGTTAAAGTATCGGTCACGAATTAGCAGTCACCCTATATACCGGGTGACTGCTAATTAGTGTCAATTACTTAAATATATGATTGTACTTGTGGAGGAACGAAGTATCGTGTTCCTACAACACAAGGGAGGATCCTCCAACCAGGCGGAATCTTATGCCTGGCGGCCTACTGCCCAAAGGTTGATGATGGGCGGTTGTAGACAGGGTGAAATTGTAAACTCTCGACAAACCGAAATGGGAGATTGTAATCATCACCATGAACAACTTTTACTATGGGACCAAACCAAAAATTGCGAAAAAAAAACAGACGTTCCCTACATTTATGTTCGCATAACTCGTCAAAATGTAGGGAACAGTTGATTTTTTTTTCGCGATTTCCGCTTTTGTCCAATAGTAAAAGTTGTTCATAATGATGAGTACAGTGACCCCTTAAGAACTTGTGCGTTTATTTATGTTACACCTTGTATATAGAAGCAAGTAAGTGAAAAATGCATTTTGCTCGGGTGTTTTATTTACTCATAATGGCAGTAACTACAGCCGATGTCATGGAAAGAGAATATCTGGCGTAGCATATTATAATAGCACAGTGTACCTACTTACTACATACAGTGGGTCAACGCCCATACATTTGACAGGTCCTATGAAATGACAAAATTATGTAGGGGCGGAGGTTATGTCCCAAGTACGCAGTATGGCTACTCGGGACATAACCTCCGCCCCTTCACCCCGCAACCCCCCGCACGATTGCTCTGCGACAATGTTCTACGTTGACCGACTGTAAGGAGTAAGATATAGGTAGACTGATAATACTATGGCCGAGGACTTATTAATATTGATTGTTTGATGTGGTGGTACAGGCAGGTGTAGGTGCGGCTGGTGCGGTGTCAGCCAGCTCGGAGCTGGCGCGCTGGCGGCTGCTGCAGTGCGCGGGGCGCAGCTGGCGGGAGGGCTCGCACGACTCGGCGGCGCCGCAGCCCAGCACGCAGCTGAGCGCGGCCGCGCCCGGCGACCCCGACCTTACTGCCAGCTGCGTGCTGCACGAGACGCTCACCGACAGAGGTACAGCATCACCATCTCACTCTCCGTCCACTGCTGCATATACGCTTCTCCACTCGCCCCTCGATTCAGAACATTTGTGATAAACAGTTGTCGTTCGATTCAGTTTATTATCTCGCTCCCTCTACGATTCTCGTAACGAGAGAAAAAGAGATAGTTTGCCGAATCGTGCGACAATCTACCATACGTAAAGTGCGCGTATCTGCACTACGTGTAGGTTTACAGGGGAAGGTTATAAGTTTATCCGATTAGGATCTTGCGTGCATTGCCCGCGAAATTTAAAATTGGCTACATTTGTCAGATACGCGGAATTATCCAATGCTAGTTCCGCGGATTTGCACTATCCCCGACGATAACTGAGTCAGTGCCTGAGGTAGGTGCGCGGTGCGGGAGGGTGACAGTTGTCACAAGTTGACGAATCAGTGAGCTCTCGCGTCGCGTAGTCTAGTCGGAGGTAGTTCTACGCTCTACGCGTTACCAACACTCCAGGACAAAAGCCTCTTCTCATACAGAGAAGGAACGAGCAATGTTACGTACCAGGCTTAGCTCATCATATGTTACTTCTGACCTGTCGGTCGAAGTTACAGACCATTAATTCTACGATTTCCTTTACCTCATAGTAATGTTTATGGCCAAATCCAAGTAAGCCATCTATTGAGCAAAATATGGTACAAAATGATGCTAATTTCTTCTTCAACTTTAAAATCTAATATCTTTAGATTGAGTTAATCGATTACGATGAAACAAAACTAAATGTTACTCAGAGATAAACACTATGTAATTTTGTCTAACTACTTTTTAAGTGATGCGTGCACAAACTAACCGACAAAACAACAAACAGATAAACAGACAAATATTCCAAAAAGGGTCGAAATGGATTCTAATGGTTATCCTTTAACATCCCTGCTATTTTATTTTAAATATTCCCAATATACAGATACGCCATGTCTACAGATTTATTATATGTATAGATAGGTTCACATAAAGGTTCAGTGTGTCATTTGATTATGCCACATGCATAGAATCATGAATTTTCAACTCCCAGCGTCATCTAAGATCGCTTGAGAACTTAATAATGCCTCTACGCTATTTTGTATGGCAATTATCTGTCCTTATTAGTTTATTCGTCGATGATGGGTGTTACAATTTAGTTTGTTTGTTCCAGCGCTGTGTCGACAAGTGGTGCTCATGTCGGTGCAGCCGGCCCAGTTATGACGAGTGTAGCGGATCACCTTGTACCTTATATTTATTGTAACATGTAATATATCTATATCACTACTCGTAAATAAAATATTCATATGTGATATCTAGATATGAGACTTTTATTTCTATGTGAATTTAAGAATTTCTGAAAGAGAGAGAGTTTCAGAAGGGCTCGTGCGTAATAACGACGCGCATCATACGATTTGCAAGGTTAAGAGCTTTTACACACGAGCGGCATGTTCCCAACGGCAGAGGTAACTGCAGCCGTCGACGCGCGTCGGCGGCAACCGTCGACGCGTCGACGGCAGCAGTCGACCTATAGCGACACTTGCAGATGTTGCCGCTGCCGCTGATCTTCGAAGTTGAAATGTCGACGGCTGCAGTTACCTCTGCCGTTGGGAACATGCCGTTCGTGTGTAAGGCCTCTGCCTCGAATTTAGCGGGGCGGCGGTGGCGGCGGCGCGGGAGCGGCAGGATCTTATGCGTAAAATCAAATGGACCGGTTCTCGAATACAGCGGCGTGGCAGCGGCGCGGGGGCGGGCAACGAGCGGTGCACTCCAGTCAAGCGGTGACCGCCCGCGTTGCGCGTCTGCATTGTAGTATAGTGTTGTACATTTTTTTGTGACGTATCAAAATGTCCTCGGACGTGCAAGAGCAAATTATTTCGGCAATCTTGTAGTCGGTGTAGTCGTAGAATTTGTCGGGATTTTGTCTCTGTTCTTCATAATTTCGATAAAACTCGCCATTTATTTTCCTTGCCCTATAGTAGGGATCCACTTCTTCTTCTGCCCACAATAAATCGAGTGTCAGGAATAAATTTGAATCAAAAAGATGTTGTCGCCGTTTTTCAGACATTTCGTTCGCAAATAAAAACAAATATCTCGATAACACAACCACGAACACAACACTACACCGCTATAGTGCCGCGCGATCTGCCCGCTGGTTTGGAGAACAGGTATGCGTTGCCCGCCCCGCTGCCGCGCCGCCGCCGCCGCCGCCCCAACGCCCGCAAAATTCGAGGCAGAGGCCTAAGAGCTTTTACACACGAGCGGCATGTTCCCAACGGCAGAGGTAACTGCAGCCGTCGACGCGCGTCGGCGGCAACCGTCGACGCGTCGACGGCAACCGTCGACGCGTCGACGGCAGCAGTCGACCTATAGCGACACTTGCAGTTGTTGCCGCTGCCGCTGATCTTCGAAGTTGAAATGTCGACGGTTGCCGCCGACGCGCGTCGACGGTTGCAGTTACCTCTGCCGTTGGGAACATGCCGCTCGTGTGTAAGAGCGCTAAGCTGCGCTTGCCGCGGTCGGTAGGTGCCTTCGTGCCTCGGAGAGCACGTGAAGCCGTCGGTCCTGAGAGATAGGGCCGAGTCACACCGGAATGGCAGTGGCAGGCAGCGACACGGCAAGTACTTTCAGTGTGAAATAATTTTAAACTTTATTTACATACTTAAAAGACCAGTATCGCTTGAAAAGCTTGGAAAGGTAGCGAGCCGCGCGCCCCGCGCCTCTTTGGCTAAGCGTATGCTGATACACAGGTGCACGCAGCGCAGCGCAGAGCAGATTTTGTAATGTATGAACGTACTAAGAGCTGCGTACGCTGCGGCGCAGACGTGTGCGACGCAGACATGCGTCTGCCCTGCTCTGCGCCTCGTTGTACTGCCGGCACAGATTACTGTGCGACGCGTGCATGTCGACATGTGTTTTTTACCGTTAATTAATTCGAATTTTATTGCAATGACAGAACATTTAATTGAACTAGTGCGTTGTGAACCTTGTTTGTATGATACTAATCCTCCAGGCCATTAAAAAAAACGTTCGTCAACTCGAACGCGTCTATTCTTTGTACTAGTTAAAACTCGAATGAGTCTTCGAGCTGCGTCGCAGCATGCGCTCGTGGCCTATGTCTGCGTCGCCTGCCCTGCGCGGCGAAATCTGTACTGTGCTGCGCTGCGTCACCTGCGTCTCAGCATACGCTTAGCTCTCAGAATAGAGAAAGAACTTAGCCTTATACGTTCTCCACCTTTTTACAAACAGAAATAAACAAAGGAGTGATCTATCCGTATCCGTAGCTTACCATAACGTCTTATCATCTAAATAATTTTCATGAATTGATCGGAAAAACTTCGTAAATACTTCGTTACCTGGCCAAGGTACAGTAGAAGTTAATTTTGTCAACGGGGCATCACGGGCTTGGTCGTGGTCGTGGCTAATGTTGGGCGTTATAACATAACAGCTAATATAATTCATTATACATTTCTAATATTCTAACCATTATTTATTTGCAACAAAGACTGTTATAATATATATTACTGTCTATAGGTAGTAGTCGCCCGCCACTCGCGTCGAGTCGTTAAGTCGGCCGAAAGCGTCACACAATTATGAACTTTAACCCACAAATAACAAGAGCAAATTTTTACCACCGTTAAAATAACATAAATATTTATATAATATTAGTGTGAACTTGTTTCATATTACTGGCAAAATAATATTGTCGTACTTTACATCGTAATATAGCGTCACACAATTTTAAACTTTAACTCACAAATAATAAGAGCAAATTTTTATTACCGTTAAAATAATTTTATATTATAGTAGTGTAAACTTAGTTTTATATTACTGCAAGTCTTCTGCTCTATTGATAATTAGTGTTCCTTCAATACAATACAATATAATATATATTACAACAGTTAAAAACAACAGTTTGAAAATTATAATATAATGTATAATGCATTAGGAAAATATTATTATATCAGTTACGCCCAACATTAGTCGTGGCACACCTGCCCGACAATCGCTCGCTGCTCACTTCAGAGCCGCCAATAGGATTGCTAAGACTGTATCTATTCACCCTATAAGTACGTAATGACAGTATAAAAGGAACGAAATAAATATACCAAAATTAAAACGTCGAATTTAATTTTATCCAAAATATTTACAATTATATACTTAAAATACGAAGTAACAAACTGAACCACAAAACAATTCCTTTGTGATTGCTATACAGGCTGTAAACGAATTCGTGTAATTCCTTAAAACCACATATTCTCCTACTGGTGTAAATTGACCCACGGGATTTAGCTTGAATAAAAATAGTTTTTTTTCTTGCTATTCGTGTAAGTGATCGTATTTAAACCACCTAATAATGATTCAACAAAAAAATAAGCATAATTTTTGGCTGGCAATTTTTATTTTTCTGTGATTGTCCTTTTCAATTCCACGCAATGAATGAAAGCACGGCCTCAGAGCTGGCGGGCACGACAAGCGTGATATCGCTCTTTGCAGTCAGTTAACTCGGGGCTATAAAATAATTCGGACATAGAAAACTAAGGTCTTTTTTAATTATTTTTTTGTTTGGTTTTCGCTAAAACCCATTTAGGGTTAATTTTTGTCACCAGTAGATCACGTGGTTTGAAGAAATTACACGAATTCGTTTACATCCTGTATAATGATCATTTGCTAATACAATCTTAGAACAAAAATATCTCTCACATCTTGCTCTTTTAATGGCTATGATGGAACTTTTAGGGAACCATGCTATGTATGCTTAACTGAGGCAGTGCCTGAGGTATGAGAGCGGCACGGGAGGGGTGACATATGACGTGAAATGACGTGTCCGAACCATCTCGCTATACACGTGATAAATATAATGAAGATATCTCTTACGATATTTTTACTACTACTAGATAATGAAAGTGATTCAAGCCATTCATACAGTGACGGTACAGACAGCGATAAGGAATCTGATTAATTCAATTTAGGATTTCGAGATTTATTTGTTGTTTTTTGTTGTTTCAGTTGAAAATATTAATAATTATTAAATAAAATAATGTAATTATTGTAACTAATTTTTTTGTTTACATTGTCACGTGCAATTATATTAATTAATTTAACTTAAGTATACACACGTAAATATCGTAAGAGATATTGTTCATTATATTTATCACGTGTATAGCGAGATAGTTCGGACACGTCGTCATATGTCACCCCTCCCGTGCGGCACCCATAACCCAGGCACTGCCTCAGTTAAGCGCTAGACCTATAGTTACAAGCATTTTTTTTCTACGACTCAAGGAAGTAACAAAAAAACAACAACTTATTGATAATAGGTATTGTGACACGTAACTATAAAAGTGTTCTGCCTAGCTTTTTCCCAACTATGTTGGGATTAGCTTCCTGTCTAACCAGGGCCCTGTTTAATAAAGCTGACAATTCGACAAGTCCGACATATGATAAAAAGGTGACAATTCGACAATTTTTCTGTTTAATAAAACTTACAGGCGACAAAGTTGTCATGGTGGAAAACTCACAAATATGTCGGATTGTCGTGACAATCCGACATTTTTCTGTTTAATAAAACTTTTTGAGCGACAGGTGACAATTTGTCGTGAAAAACTTGTCAAATCTGCTTTAATAAACTGAAAATTGTCATGACATATTGACATATTTGTAGAATTGTCCGACAATTGTGACAGGAGCGTTACCCTCTGTCGCGAAATCATATTTTGAATTTTGAAGGTGTAAAAAGTGTTTGTAGAATGTTTATTACAAAAATTGGTACATACATCGAGCAGTGATAGTAGTGATGATGAATACTTGGAACAAATACAAACGAGGAGGCAACCACGATCATTTAAAAGTAGAATCAATTTCTCCTTCACAATTACAGACTTATGCTTTAAAGAAAATTTTCTGCTGCTTTAATATAAACTAAACCTAAACTAAACTAACAAACTACATATGGTCCTAAAAAAATATTTGCAAATATGTCAAAAGTCGACATAATTGTCACGACAATTCGACAATTGTCAGGAATAATTTGACTGTGGTTTTTTGACTTATGTCGAGTTTTACGTTTTTAAATGACAAACATGTCAAGATTTCACCTGTCGATTTTTGACATTTTTGTCACTTTTATTAAACAGCTTATGTGCGAAAATTCTACAATTTTGTCATTTTTTGACATATATGTCAAATTGTCAGCTTTATTAAACAGGGCCCAGGGGTCTACTCCCTAAGCACGAACTCTGTGGTTTCGGCCTTAGTTACGAGCGTTTCCTACTCCTTATCACCTGCGGACGTACGATTATTTCGGGGCCCGAACTAAGAATGAATGACAACACGATTTGACAGTTGTCCCTACTACCGATTTGTTTTTGCCCGTCCGAGAAGTTGAACTTGACACTTGTTTTGTTCACTCTTACATTTCGGGCTAGTTTCGGACGGGCGACTAACTTCGTTGACGGACTTAGGGAGTAGGCCCCCAGATGCGGCTGGATACCAGTATTTTACACGGAGCGACTGCCATCAGCCCTCCGCAACCCAGTTACTGGGCAATGCCGATACATGACACAACTACAAAGGTACTGCTTATTTCTGAAGAAGTTTCTGCCAGCACATTTGCGACAGGATAGTCTCAGTTTAACATAATTATAATTAAAGTTGTTGGGTTAGGCTTCCAAGATATCTAGTTGTTTGATAATAAAAGTTTTCTTAGCTAAAGGGCACGGTGGCTATATATGTACAGTCAGCGACAAAAGTAACTGAAAATTTGAGTTTTTAAACTTAGCATTATTTGGAAAACGAATAGATATAAAATAAAAACTTTAAGATATACCCACTATTAGGCTTAAAACGCACTAGCGGCCAGCCGCAATGCGGCGTGCTGCGCCGCAGCCCCAAAACAACCAGAGCGGTTGACGGCTGGCCGCAAATCAGTGCGTCGATATCATGCGGTTTCATGTAAAAATCGATGTGTGGCCAGCCGCTAGTGCGTTTACGGGCTTACAATTTGAATCTACATTATACTTTTTGCAATATTCATTTTGTCTTTACTTGTCAACTTATCGCTGACTGTACTTGATTTTGTTCCGACATTAGAATCGACCTCGCGACCCGAAACTCAAAAAATCCTACATCGATAAATTATAATTTTAATATCTCAACACTGAGTATTAAGTACACGAGGGAGGTGAGCAGTGTTAAAGGTCCAATCTTGCTGCTTAGAGAGCCCATATTGCTCGGTGTCTCATCAGTACTATCCGGTATAGATATCGAAGAGAAGAAAACCTGTAAAAAAACATTTTATAGAATAGAATCCTCGGCAACTTTCAAAAGACTCGTCAAGGATATGTACCTTACCTATCGATATGTACCTAGTTACCTGTACGTACACACATACATACACAAAAACACCTCATCATGCACGTACATATACACATACACACAAATACTCTCACACACACACACAACAACACATACTTTCCAAATTCTTCTTGATTGTGTTTGTCTTTTATTGTTTAAATGTTCTTTTGTTATTTAAATTTTATACCTATTTTATAGTCATAAGCACACTGTCCAGGCTTAGACGCTACTAATCTGATCTCATTAAATGTCGCAACTCTGGCCCCCAAGATACAGGTTATACCTAGTTTGGGGGTCAACGTCCAAATATGTGTAATAATGATTAGTTACAAGTTAAGCACTATGTTTTGTTTATTTTATGTACTTAATGCATTAATGTAACAAAGAACTGAATAAATTTACTTTAAGTAGGTACTTTACTTGACCTGTTTGCATCTTTAGGTAGGTATATAATTTATTCATTGCCTGTTTATATTACATAATTACCTACTGTATATATTTATACAACCCTATTTTTAGTAGGTATATACAAAAACCGAGACACCCCAACAAGATTTTCATCAAAACTGCCTGAATATGTGTTTTTTTTTTCAAATACCTATATCTCCAAGTTACACCGTATAGTTTGTGTCGGGTTAAGTTCCCTAGTAAAGTGTGAAATGCCTGAGATGTGCTATGCAGGGGTTGTCTAATACACGGAAACTGACCGAGCGGACCATCTCAAGCCTCAAGGTGTCTATTCCCGTCAACTGTTATGGGTAGAAACCTACTGAAACAAAATCGAAATTCATGAAAAAAAAATGTGGTGTAAAAACTATGTCAAATGATTCTCCTAGTGATTCTGAACAAATTAGTTTCAGGTTTAGTATATACTAAAACTAAGCTTGTATAATATTTATTTATTTGTGTTTTTAGTTTAGTTTATTATAGGGTGACTGGTAATTAATGACCGATACTTTAACACATGATTGTACTCATGATAACAAACAACTTTCCCAAAGAAACATTACTTTATTTTTTTAATTTAAAATTTATTAGTAAACCATTACGGAATGGACGCGGCTCGTAATATGGAAATATTTTAGTTTATTGTTTATAAATAGGTAATGTTTCATTGGAAAAGTTATTTGTTATAATGAGTACAATCATGTGTTAAAGTATCGGTCACTAATTACCAGTCACCCTATTTAAAGTATCTACTTACCTACTTAATTTAAAGTCACATTATGCAGTCAAATATTAGTTATGGTAAGACGGAGCAGCTTCCAGACATTCAAGAGAGGCTTTCCTCTCTTGAATGTCGGAAGGAGGTCTATTTGCCGCCCCTTTGTGCATAATCTTCGGAAACCACTCGATACATGTTTACCCAGTTATTTCAAATTACCTCATCCATGACAAGATAACGATAATATTTTAACAAAATGTATTCCAACCCAAACAATCAATAATTGAGCTTTATCTCATTTATTTAGGCATCACAGTTGGTATAACAAACGCATTAGCAATATCTAGTGATAACGAATACCGCCTTATAGCCGCTATGATTAAAATATATCTGGTTTGCCCTATTAGAGATAAACTACGTTCGCTAAAATAGTGGCGCCGCGAGAGGTTGCTGTATTTTTTTTTTAAACACAGCTCCGCCTTCACTCCCTGTTCCGTTCGTCCGTGTAGTGCCGGACGTAAAGAATTGCACCTCATCTCTGCCCATGGGTGTCGTAAAAGACGACTAAGGCTAAGCGTATGCTGAGACGCAGGTGACGCAGCGCAGCACAGTACAGATTTAGCCGCGCAGGGCAGGCGAGGCAGACATAGGCCACCGCCGCATGCTGCGACGCAGCTCGAAGACACATTCGAGTTTTAACTAGTACAAAGAATAGACGTATTCGAGTTGGCGACCTTTTTTTTTTGAGTAGTTTGGATGATTAGTGTCATACAAACAAGGTTCACAACGCACTAATTCAATTAAATATTCTGTTATTACAATAAAATTAGAATTAGCGGTAAAGTATACCTACGTGTCGACATGCACGCGTCGCGCAGAAGTCTGTGCCGGCACCACAACGCGGCGCAGAGCAGGGCAGACGCATGTCTGCGTCGCACGTCGCGCGTGTCTACGCCGCAGCGTACGCAGTAGGGTTTTCGCCCCGGGTACCCGGAACCGGGAATTCCCGGGAATTTGGGGATTTTAGGACCCGGGAATTATTTGGCGGGAATCCCGGGTACCCGGGAATTATTTGAAATGAAGAAATGATGATGAAAAATGAAGGGTCTGCACGCTTCTGAAGATTTTAGAGCATTTTCTGTCTCTCTCGCGTGAAACGGACAATGTACTGCGTGGTGTGAACTTACAATGGGGTAAATGTATCGTGATGTCAGCACACAGTACTGTTGTCTCTGTCTAGTAAATAAATTCTAAACGCTTATTTTTTTTTTGTAAATGATTCATTTGTGGAAACTATTCACAATGCTTATCTTTTGTGTAATTTCGAGATTTATAATGAAAATACACAGGGTGTAAACAAGTTCGTGTAATTCCTTTCCTTCAAACAGCGTGATCTACTTGTCACAGATTAACCCTAAATGGCTTTTATTTTAAATACAAAAGTCTATTTTCAAAAAAAAAAAAAATGTTTTCGGTCCCTTTTTGCGCCCCGAATTATCCGACTGCAAAAAACGATTTCGTGCTAGTCGTGCTAGCCAACTGTGTCACCGTACTCACCGTGCGTATTCATTGATGAGTGGCGTCGAAATGTACCTACGAATAAAATTTTAATTCAGCAACTTGAATTTTTTTATTTGTACTTTATTAGCTGGTTATGTTTCGATCACATATCGCTACCGCAAGAAAAAAAAACTTTATTTTTATTTTTAATCAATCTAAGTCCCGTGCTCGGTCATTCTACACCAGTAGTAGATCATGTGGTTTTAAGGTATTACACGAATTTGGTAGCAGCCTTTATAGTCATTCACTCTATTGTTATTCCGTAATATTTTGCCATATTATATGAAGAGGAGACTTTTTTTTCATTCAAGAAACTCGCGACGTCGTCGTCGCACAATAAATGACTGTAACTGCTCCTAGTTATTTTTTTTAAATAAGTGTAAGATTTTTATTTTAATAAGAAAAGTCGATTGGTATGTTAGACAATTTATCAGTTTATCATGTTTAAAGTACTTCCACAAGTTTAATTTTGAATTGTACGAGAAAAACTATATTTATACAAAAAACATGAAAATTCCCGGGTACCCGGGAATTCCCGGGAATTATGAGAAAAAATTCCCGATTCCCGGGAATTCAAATAGGCCGGGAACGCGAAAACCCTAGTACGCAGTACGTTCATACATTACAAAATCTGCTCTGCGCTGCGCTGCGTCCACCTACGTCAGCTGCGTCTCAGCATACGCTTAGCCTAAGAGCGGTTACGCACTGCATCAAACTCAAAACTCAAACTCAAAACTCATTTATTCAAAATAGACTAGAATTACTTAGTTCTTTTTGAACGTTAGTTTTACAATATTATAGACATCCCACAAAAAGCCCTCCCTTCACCGCTTCCTAGTGTTATTGCTGTGAAGAAGAAACGGCGCAACAAACTCCCCAGCAACACAGATATGTCTGTCAAGTGAATAAATTAATTGACTCTATACAACAAAAATCATCATATTTTTTACAATAATAAAATTATGCAAGTACAGGTAAAAACAAATTAAAAATAAAGTATATAAATCAATTCTGTATGAATTGGGTTAAATCATAATCGTATCTAACTAATATAGATACATACATAAACCTACATCTAAAAACTATTGGTTACCAGGGAGGCTCCGACGCTTAATACCAGAATCG
Source organism: Amphipyra tragopoginis (assembly GCA_905220435.1). NCBI lineage: Eukaryota > Metazoa > Arthropoda > Insecta > Lepidoptera > Noctuidae > Amphipyra > Amphipyra tragopoginis. The sequence goes on along the minus strand of HG992017.1, from coordinate 14,791,644 downwards.
CTAAATACCAGATTTGCAAATTACCAGACTCGCAAAACACCATATTCGCCATATACCAGATATGCAAAATACCAGAAACGCAAAATACCAAAAGTACAGTCCTAAACAATTGAGTTATGTTTATAGGATATCCTGTATTAGTAACTATTTCTTCGATACATAAATGAGATCGCTATACAAAAAAGGTCACTATAAACTGCACTGGCCACTTTTGCTTTGATATAAGAGATGATGATGTTCTGCAAAATACCAGAAACGCAAAATAAGGTCCTTCGCCCACTGGCGGGCGGGCATGGCAAAGAATTGATTAAATTCAAATAATTTTAAACCTTATTTTAATTACTTTAGCACTTGTATTTGCTTAGCATACCGCGGGATGCTTCGTCGTGCCGCAGCATGCCGAAGCATCCCGCAGTACGGTAATTATGAGTTCTAAAGCGTATAAATAAGGTTTAAAATTACAGAATTTGTACAGATGAAAACGATTTTTAATTAAAAAAATAATAATATTAACTAAAGTAAAGACTAAAGTATAAAACTCAGAATCATTAATTTAATATATTTATATAATATATTATATGTATATTAGTGATTCTGAGTTTTATACTTTAGTCTTTACTTTATTTATTTTTTCAATTAAAATTTTGTTTTCAGCTGTACAAAATCTGTTATTTTGCGTGTCTGGTATTTTGCGTATCTGGTATATGGCGAATCTGGTGTTTTGCGAGTCTGGTAATTTGCGAATCTGGTATTTAGCGATTCTGGTATTAAGCGTCGGAGCCTATGCCTTTTTAATGAGAACTGATTTAACGTGAGATTTAAATTTGCCTTCAGTGAGATCCGTAATTGATTTGGGAAGCTTGTTATAAAATCGAACACAGTTTCCTAGGAATGACTTATTCGTTTTGGATAATCTAAATTTAGGGACTACTAATTTGTGTTTGTTCCTAGTATTTATATTATGAACGTCGCTTTTTACACTATACATTGGCAGATTTTTACGTACAAACATAATGTTTTCAAAAATGTAAAGGGAAGGCATCGTCAGAATATTAATCTCTTTAAAGAAATCTCTAAGGGACTCCCGAGGGCCCATATTATAGATCGCGCGGATTGCCCTCTTCTGTAATATAAATATCGAGTCGCGATCGGCCGCTGCCCCCCACAACAGAATACCATAAGACATAATGCTGTGGAAGTACGCAAAATAAACAAGTCGGGCAGTAGGTATGTCAGTTAACTGTCTAATTCTTCTGACTGCAAAAGCAGCAGAACTTAACCTACTAGAAAGGGCAGTTATATGAGCTCCCCACTGTAATTTGGAATCTATTGTTATGCCTAGAAATACAGTTTGATCTACTATGTCCAGTTTACTGCCGTCAAGCGTTATGTTTACTCCTACATGGGGAACGTTTGGCAATGAGAACTTCAGACATTTCGTTTTAGTCGCATTTAATAAAAGATTATTTGCCGCAAACCATTTCGATAGAGCGGATAAACTACTATTTACATTTAAAAGATCTATGTCTTTCCTATTGATTTTAAAAATAAGGGAAGTGTCGTCCGCGAACAAAATTATGTCAGATAGTGCCGACATCATGTAAGGAAGATCATTAATATAAGCAAGGAATAGAAAGGGGCCCAGAATCGAGCCCTGTGGCACGCCCATTTTTACAAGAGACCCTGAAGATGTTATGCCAGATATGCCTACTTTTTGTTGTCTTTTGGAAAGATAGGATAACACCAGTTCCAGAGGACGTCCACGAATCCCGTAGTGACTTAACTTACAAATGAGCGTTTTATGATCCACGGAATCAAAAGCCTTGGAAAGATCACAGAAGATGCCAACAGCATCTTGCGACCCTTCCCAAGCCTCCAAGATATGAGTGACTAATTTCGCACCCGCATCTGTCGTCGATCTACCTTTCGTGAAGCCAAACTGTCGATCGTGTAAAATCCTATTTTTATTAAAATGAGACAACATCTGTTCAAGCATAATTTTTTCAAAGATCTTACTTAATGATGGAAGCACTGAAACAGGTCTATAATTAGAGGGATTATGCTTGCAGCCTGATTTAAAAATTGGGATAACTTTGCTGTGTTTCATCAGATCAGGGAAATTACCGCTATCTATACTAAGATTAAATATTTTTGCAAGAGTCGGGGCTATACAACCAATAATGGATTCAAGTACCTTAATAGAAATACCCCACAGGTCTTCAGTGTTTTTAACATTTAAGCTTTTAAAAGTTTTTACAACTGCAAATGGTGTAACATGTTTAAACTCGAGATTTGGAATATCTTTAGAAAAAAAATTTTTCAACAACGATTCTGCTGCTGATGGTGACGAGTCAAGTGACTTCGTGACTTCGATTGGGATATTTGAAAAAAATAATTCAAATGCATTAGCAACTTCTACCTTTTCCGATAAAGTTTTATTATCAATTTTCAAAGATATTTCAGGATCCCTAGGATTCATTTGACCAGTTTCAGTGTTTATAACTTTCCATACCGCTTTTATTTTATTTTTAGATTTACTTATTTTACTACTGATTAATTTTGATTTTGCAAAATTACATACCTTCTTAAATAATTTTGAATAGTTTCTGACATAATCATGAAAAGATTTATCAGAATTAAAAGACTTTTCATAATATAAGTCATAAAGCACATCTCTACTTTTTCTTATACCTTTTGTGGCCCATTCATTAAAGCTACATTTATTGTTAAATTTAATATTCTTTAAAGGGCACGATTTATTAAATTCTTGGCATATTATATGAAATAACTTATTATAATTTTGGTCAGGGTCATCTGATGTAAAACGAGTAAGACACAATTGGGTTTCAATATTATCCTGCAATGATTGCAATTTATTTTTAGTCATTAATCTAATTTTAATATTTTTGGTTGATAATAACTGTTTATTTATTTTAAAGTTTACAATTTGACCCATGTGGTCAGATCTAACGCCACTAATCACGGATGTGTTGTTTACTACACTATTTGTAAAAATATTATCTATACATGTACTGGTAGAGGCAGTAATTCTAGTGGGTTGATTTATAATATGTTTTAAATTAAAAGAATTAAATAATGCTAAGAGTTTACTCTTGTCGGGTGAGTCCACTAAAATATCAACATTAAAATCACCGCAAACAAAAATTAATTTATTGTTCCTAAAAGCTTTTCCTAAAATCTCTTCCATAGCAATTAAAAAAGAAGAAAAGTTTGAGCCCGGCGGTCTGTACACACATATTACAACACGATTTTCTATTTCCGCACATGCTACCTCACATAAGCGATCAATAGATAATGAAGTAATGTCTTTTCGCTCTTTAAATTTTAAACTATTATTACATAAAATTAAAGTACCACCTCCCACAGCGGATAGTCTATTGAACGCACTGGCAACCAAAAAGTTATTTACATTAAAATGCATTTGATCTGGTTTCAGCCATGTTTCACAAAAACATAAAATATCAATGCAATATCTGTCTACTAATAATTCTATATCTAATATCTTGCTAGAGAAACGATTAATATTCTGGTGGTATAGCAGAACATCATCGTTATGCTTCTCTATTCCATCATCCGATCCGGATCCGCGAAAATACGTATTTAGAAAACTCGGACCGAATTCGGATATTGCTTTTCGCACTGCATCCGATCTGAATTCGTGAAAATACGGATCTAGAGTCTAAAACACTCGGACCGAATTCGGATATTGCTTAGGTACGCACTAATCCGATCTCTGATCCAAATCCAAGCAATTCAGGGGCCATCTTTGGCATGTGCGATTTGAATCAGAGGTAATGCGAAAGCGTTCATACAAACAGTACTACGGCTACTTCGGTCCGCCAATATTTCTTCCGAATTGGTGACTCACGGATGACGGAGAGAAATCGGATGAAGGAAGTTGGATCTAGTGCGTAAACTATCATACAAATAGTTGTGGATATTCTTACTTCGGAACGTGTTTTCACGGATTCGGATCGGATGCACTGCATAACCGCTCTAAGGGATTCACAAGAGGATGGGCAGCAGTGTTCTGTGAGTACTTTAACAACCATACTGCGATCGCCAACCCGCCTGCCAAGCGTGGCGAAAATGGCATGATAATGTATTTCGGCTGAATACTTCCGTTTGAACACCATTCCGCGTCTATCAATCCATCTGCCAAGCGTGGTAGTAACGGTAACACCCAGATCAATCAATCGGACGGTCATGCCCAGCAGTGGACATAACGCGCCATCTTACCGTTTCATTGATCCAGTCGGTGTAGCTGGCGATGCGGGTGTAGACCCCCGGGTACTCTGGCTGCGCGCAGCCGTACCCCCACGATGTTACGCCCACTACAATGCCGTTTAATATCAACGGCCCCCCCGAGTCGCCCTGACACGCGTCTTTGCCTGGAACAAATAGTATTCTTATTCTTTATTGTACCCAAGATAATTACAATAAAAATTACAATTTAGTGAAGTTATGTGCATCACTTCACTAGCGAGCTTAACTCAAAAATAAGTTTTCTATCAGCAAATCTTTGAGTGATAGAGAGAAATTAATAATACTTATGTTTGAGGGCAAATTCCAGTGTAAAACTGTACTGTCAAACTGTATTATTTATAAATCCTATAAAATAAAATAGCAGCGAGAAAAAGGGCTGTATTCACAAAACTTTTTTATGATGCCAATCGATCCTATTTCCCATAATGGATCAAAAGACTGTTCTGGACCAACAGGTTGGATTACTAGAAAAGTCAGAAATCGCAAAAACTTATTTGAGACTAGCTGTGCCCGCGACTCCGTCCGCGTGGAAGTCGGAAAACAACATTGTGTCGCAGCAACTAAATAATCCATTTATTATAATAATAGACAAAGGTGTCCCACTAAGACACTTATATCTTTTAAACCATTTCTTTATGTAGAGTTTCAGCTCCTCTTGATTGACCGTAAAGATTCATAAAACCGTAATACTAAAAACGTGTTGCTTATTTCTATACATTTCCTTGCTAAAATGGATTATAATTGAATATTGATACTATTATTGAAGATGTAACAAAACCATATCGCGATACAAAAATAGCTACAACGCCGTCTTGTTACAATCTGCGAACTAAATTATGATTTCATTCGAGGTGTGGTAGGTATAGAAAAGAACTTTAAATATTTAATAAAAAACTTATAGAAGACTTCATTTAATTTTAATAAGTTATAAATAGGTAGGTACTGCTTTCAAAAAGTCTGATCTGGAAATCGAACCAACACAAACGCGAAAAAACATCTTCTATATTTTTATTTCACCAATCGATATGATCGCTCCAATAAACATAGTGCCTGAAATTGATGGAAGACCATAAAAACTAACATTAAGTACCTACCTAACTTAGGTACATTTCAATTCAAACACTTATTTGTTGTTACTTCTTATTTCTTGCACTTCCTTCAATTTAAGACAGTGTGTTTGTTGGAGAGATTTGATCCTTATTATTGACCTTATAAATATCTATCAACAGGTGCCATAATATAATACCGGATGGTACATAAAGCTTTGTCAGTTCGATTCCCGGTTCAGGCAAAAAAATCAGTAAAACGCAATATTTCTTACTTTAAAAAAAAGTGAAATGAAGTTTCCTTTGAGTGAAATTTGCTATTTTTAATATTTAAAGTACTTTCCCTCCATGGCCATGTCTTTGGAACATTACCTAAAGCTTAAAAAAACTCAATTAAATAAACTTATTAAAACGACGGCGACAGGCTTTGAATAAATCTGACAATAATGAACAAAATAAAATTAAATATAGAAAAAAAATCCAAAAAGTGCATTGAGTAGATAGAATGATTACGAAATACTAAATTTCAACGAAAGCACTGGGTGAGCGCTTTCCTTGCAAATAATCATGGCCACCGATTTCAATTTGAATTTGGACCTTATTTTCGGCATCAGCATTCCCAAAAAGTATGAACATTCAATGAACAAAAATCTTACTATTAGTCCACATGAAGTCATGAATTCATTTTATTGTGAACAACAATAAGAAATTGACCTAATAAATTCTAAATAACAATATCTTCGTTTTTTTTTTTTGTAAAAGCTTAGTTCCTTCTTCATAAGGATAGCATTTCATTAGACCTTTCGTAGACTGAGAATAGGTACCAATTCAACAATGAATATTAGGCAATTTGTGGATTTATTCGTTGTAAAATATTTCCTCGCAACATTATTTGATACACGTAACGCCGTCTATTGAAAATAAACTAATACATGCTAAGTTCTTCTAGAAAACTTAAAATTCGCATAACTTTTGATTGCGTGAACCGATTGCGATGAAACAACAAACATATGTTACTTGGAGATAAGCACAATATTTATTTATAAAAGTCAACAGCATTGGGTCAGTTGTTTTTACGTGATGCTTGAACAAACAAACAGATAAACAGACAAACAGACAAACCAACAAACAGAAGAAACAAAATACAAAAATGTTAAAAATGGGTTCTTTTGGTTATTTTTTAACACCCCAACCATGTTTTTTCAAAATATTTGCTATGTACAGATACGCAAAGTCTACAGATTTGATAAATGTATAGAAGATATTGATTATTTGCATATCTTTTGAATGCGTGAACCGATTGCGATGAAACAAAAAAAATATGTTACTTGGAGATAAGCACAATATATGTTTATAAAAGTCAACAGCATTGGGTCAGCTCTTTTTACGTGATGCTTGCATAAACATGCAAACATATGTTTAATCTTTACTTCCCTAGATGGCGTTGGCGTCGAATTAGATCGCGCTATGGTTTCGTTACCGCGCGATTTATAAGTTCTAGACAAAAATGTCATAGTTAGTCCTAAACCACGATTTTATTATATGTATAGAAGATGGGGTAGTTGTTGCTAGAGAAAAATATTCTGAAGATACTGTCCATAGTTTTTGAAAATTTTTCGAACTGCATTCACAGTTTTTGAAATTTTTTTTTTCTTTCTGCATAAACGTAACTTTTGAACAAAATGTTGTTTTTCGTTATTTCTGACGTTTCTAGTAAGTACCTATTCTAACGTCAGTTGGTCCGGAAGAGTGTTTTGATCCTTATGGAAAATAGGATCAATTGGCATCATAAAAAAGTTTTGTGAAAACAGCCCTTTTTCTCGCTGACTGAACCTACTTTTTTTTCAAAATCTGTGAATGCCGATTAAAATTATCCCAAAAGTTAGGGGTGGTCTTCTAAGAACGTTTTTCTGTAGCTAGTAGCTACAATGGTTATGGTAGCTGCCCTTCATGCCCCATGTCTCAAATTACCAACTTGTATAGTATTAATACAGATCTATAAATTATGTATTGATATACTTAGTTATCGATTTATTATAATTTTCAATCAGTTAGTATTAAACATAAAAGCCATTGAAATTGAAGGTATTTCATTATCAAAGCCACTCTACGAGTACTACTAGGAAATGTGGGTAACTAATAAACACATTAACAATAAATTGTATTAAGCACATAATTTACGTTACCTAATTTATCTATCACCATTATTTTGTATTTGTCACACATTTTATTACACATATGGCATTTTTACGACGCACAAACAAACAAAAAAACTAAATATATAATTTAGCACGCGAGGTTAATAAATAACTTTTGTTCTACAACTTTCCCCAAAAGTCAATACCTACTTAGTGTAAGAGAAACAGCTGTTCAAAAATTACATAAAAAAATACGCTAAAATCTACCTATCCTCAGCTATGATCGGTTGTGTTTATATTTTAGGTCATACCTATTTGGGGTCACGAATTAGAAGATTCATTTTCTGAATTCGTTACATTAGAAAATATCTAAGTATTAAATAATGGTAATATAACTAGTTTCGGAATTACTGTTTTATTTGAATAATTTCTAGATGTAAAATTGCAAAATATCTGACGTCACACTAGGGGGGGAGTCTCACAAATTAATATGACCAGCTGTGACAAGGACGGGGGGAGGAGTCAAAAAATCATGAAATTCGTGTGACGTAATTAGTGGATGGCCCCATAAGGGTACACTAAACACCCTTTCGGATATAATCTTACGTAATAGTAACTGCCATAATTATAATCTAAGTAGGTACGTATCTTAATGACTAATTTGAAGTATCCTCAAGTGTATGCGTCAATATTTTATCATAATTATTGTTGGTAAAATTACCGGCGTTTGGGAACTGGTGAATTACCTAGGTAGGTGGCCAATGTTGACTTGTATTGCTGTGCTAAACGCAAAAGTGGTATCGCAGGGAAACCTCGTTTCGAGAAAATTGAAGTTTTGTAAATAAGTAAGTATCGTTTTCTTATCCTCTTAGTGATTTGAGGTAAAACTGACATAGGCAAAACTTTTTTGTGTTGTGTGAGAATATTTTAAATACCTAAGATACCGCTATTCGGCATTGGATGCGTATTTCTTTAAGGCGCTTCCCCACCGAAGGTGGCGCCACTTCAGAAAAAAAGCATTATTTCTGTCAACACACAACATACTGAAATAAGTAGCGATAAGTAGTAGTTTTTAGTATTATCTAATTAATTACTAAAACTTCTAAACTAGGATGTCAGGTGTTGTTGGTTGGGGGGGGGGGGGGGGGGGGGGGCTGAATTATTGATGTTTCTGTAGAGTCCAACAGACGACCGGCTCTACGACGGGAGAGCTCGGTGGATCGTGATCGGAACATGAGTCCGTGGTATCGGTTGACTATATTGACGGTTCCCTTAAAATCAAGTTCACTATCCCTTCCGCCGACTTCTGACTACATTAGGGTGCTACCATACCAATCGATCGATTGTCGATCGATGCCATCGACCAACGTCGATTGATTGGTGTGGTGGCTTTTTCAGACCGACCTATCATCGATCCATTATCGATCGACCATCGATCCATTATCGATCGACCATCGATCCATTATCGATCGACCATCGATCATTCATCGATCGATCATAGATCCATCATCGATCGGCCATCGATTGGTGTGGCAGCACCCTTAGACGTACGAGACCATACGGCCGGTACAAAATTGATGTTCAAATAATTTGTACCTAAAGCCGGGTCCGCTGCGCCGTGTTTTCGTGTTTGCAAACAGAATAAGAGCGATTACGCACTGCATCCGATCGGAATCCGTGAAAATACGTTCCGAAGTAGCCATAGAACTATTTGTATGGTAGTTTACGCACTACATCCGGCATCCGTCATCCGATTTCTATCCGTCATCCGTGAGTCTCCAATTCGGAAGAAATATTGACGGACCGAAGTAGCCGTAGTAATGTTTGTATGAACGCTTTCACACTACCTCGGATTCAAATCGGACGTCAAATGGATAATGCCAAAGATGGCCCCTGAATTGTTTGAATTTGGATCAGAGATCGGAATAGTGCGTAAGCAACATCCGAATTCGGTCCGACATTTTTATATCCGTATTTTCACGGATTCGGATCGGATGCAGTGCGTAATCGCTCTAACATTGTTTGCTAACCGAATAGCCGAATGGCCGAATGGCCTAACAGTTTTGTTAGCAAAAACACAATAACATGTTTGCCGAGACGAATGGATAACATCCTCCGCGTTCGCCTGCGGGGAGGGGAAGTAACGCATTTTGTGTTCGCGCTCACTAGAGGAAGACATCACCAGTGTTGCGCAGCGGACTGGCTGTTTTGCTAACTTGTTTTGATAAAGGCGCAGCGGACTGGCTGTTTTACTAACCTGTTTTGCTAACTTGTTTAGATAACACGTTTTGTTAGAAAATTGGCGCTGCGGACCCGGCTTAAAACAAACTGTGGAGAAACTTCCGTGTGGAGAAACTAAAATCCGTACAGTCCTATTCTATTGTGTCTACTACTCCTTCTTAACTAAGTGTAACCCTTGTGTGTGAACTGATTCCTGTGTCTGTCTGTGTATCAATAAACTTTCGATCTTCTTCTTGTGTACTTTGGACTTATTTCTTCTATCACCTACCACACACAATCGCCTACACTACACACATCATTTAGTATTTCGTTAGAGCCATTAACGTATATCTAAACACGCACTGACCTCCTACGTCGAGAACTCCCGCGCAGATCATGTTGTTGGTGACAGGGTACGGGACGCCGCTCGACGTCTGCAGGCTCAGGTAGCGAGCATAGCAGGTTAGCCGATTTACTTTTGGGAGCAACACTTCGTGCAGCGTCCATGCTGGAGACGCGATGTTCACCTGCGGAATTAGTAAGCAGAGCAGAAGCGTCAATGGTGCTGAGACTCCTGTTCATCAACTAAACTAAAATAAGAGGATTGCTATCTTTTACCAAAAGACAGCGCGAGAAAAGGACGGTGATGGATAAGAACTAAGTTAGAACTGTCACAGAAAAAAACTTTAAACAAAAGTAAAAACCGAGTTAAAAAAAAAAAGAGTGAAATAATTAGCATGATATAAAATTAACAGTTTTACAAGTTAAGAAATTGGAGCGTTACAAAAGAAGAAGTAATAAAAAAAATACGTTTCGTAGTAACGTTAGACGAGAGAATAAAAACCGACTTAAAAAAAAACTAAACGGAGTAAAATAATTATCATTTAATAAAACTATCAGTTTCAGAAGTCAGTGCATTCAATTTGTTTCAGCGTAGAACACCGAGTTCTGAAACTGGTAGTTTTATTAAATGATAATTATTTTACTCCGTTTAGTTTTTTTTTGAATTCGGTTTTTACTTATTTAAAGTTTTTTATTTTATACTTTTTACTGCCACAAATCATAATTACAATAGTGTACAAATTCTCGGACCAGCACTACAACTAGAACGTCGTCTACATATGATTTGTGTATTTTTTTTTGTTTTTGTTGATTTTTTCAAAAAGTGCTGAATCAATTTCAATAAAATTTATATGGGACCACCTCTGACGTATAGGCTACCAAACAAAAAAAGAATCATCAAAATCCATTCATAATTGGCGGAGATATCGCGTAACAAACACACAAAATAAAAACATTCAGACGAATTGAGAACCTCCTCCTTTTAGAAGTCGATTAATAAAATGATGAACCTGTGAAGTCGGGAGCATCATCTGATGACATTTTTAAATCAAACTCGGTTATACCTGTCGGTTATGCATGCAAGGCTAAAACCAACAAAGCCTAACGTGTACCTATGGCCTCCATAACCCGTAAAAACCCGGTTTGAAGTTGAATTTCGGGACACCTGTAGACCGAGGCTGCAAGTGGTACCTAGTCCAGAAATACTCACATCGGTCCGACCCCAGCCAATGGCGACCAAATTGCTGTCTTCAGGTACCACCTTTCCCTGAAGCGGGATGCTGGCTGTGCCGACGCTGGCACTCAGGGTGGCAGACGAGTTCAGCACGACCACCGCCAAATCGTTGTCACGGACCGGAGTGTTGTAGTATTCGTGAACTCTGATCGCTAAAGCCGGGATGACTGAGCCGCCTATGAAAGAATAGTATGACAATAATCTTATTAAAGTGACTGGGGGTAAGTCTCGTGTAGTGCCGGACGTAAAGAATACCTACCACGGTGTACCTACTTACTACATACAGTAGGGTCAACGCCCATACATTTCACAGGTCCTATGAAATGTCAAAATTATGTAGGGGCGGAGGTTATGTCCCAAGTATGCAGTATGGCTACTCGGGACATAACCTCCGCCCCCTTCACCCCGCACGATTGCTCTGCGACAATGTTCTACGTTGACCGACTGTAAGGAGTAAGATATAGGTACACTGTGGTACTACCCCATCTCTTCCCGTGGGTGTCGTAAAAGACGACTGAGGGATTCTCTAGAGGATGGGCAACAGCGTTCTCTAAGTAGGTACTTTAACAACCGTACTGCGATCGCCAACCTGCCTGCCAAGCGTGGCGATTACGGCAAACCCTCATCTTTTGGGGGAGGCCTATGTCCAGCAGCGGGCGTCTTTCGGCTGAATGATGGGGGTAAGATGAAAACGGGTTGAGTTAAAAAATAGAAAATAAGGGCATTTGTCCACCGCCGCCGTCACCGAGAACGAGATGACGTTGCCGAAGTAGCGATACATACATTAACTACTATGGCTGGGTGCCCACCGCACGTCCGTCATCGGCCGCCGAGATTGTGGGTAGTTCGGCGCTACTACTAGAATTCGGCCCGAGATCGTCACGCGCCGAAATGCCGACAATACACCAGACGTCTGAACATGTCCACTACACCAGAGATTGCCGGCGCCGGTGCACAGATTTGCGAGAGTAAGACTAAACTACCGAGGTCGGTCGCGGGTCGCGGTGGACACACGATCGCCGTCACGTCGTTCCGAACTTGGGGGTCTACTCCCTAAGCACGAAGTCCGTGGTTTCGGCCTTAGTTACGAGCGTTTCCTACTCCCTATCACCTATGGACATACGATTAATTCAGGGCCCGAACTAAGAATGAATTTGACAGTTGTCCCTATTATCGGTGTGTTTTTGCCCGTCCGAAAAGTTGAACTTGACACTTGTTTTGTTCACTCCTACGTTTCGGGCTACTTTCGGACGGGCGACTAACTTCGTTGACGGACTTAGGGAGTGCCTACTCCCTAGTCCGAAATAATCTCGTTTCCCGGTGACGGTGGCGGTACAAACGGTGTAACGTCGACAAGGTTTTTTGTTAATACTGGCCACATCGCTGCAGACACCATTTTGTCTACTCCCACTCCTCAGTCTACGTCAGTCGCTAAGTGAGAGCGTCTGCGTGTTTTTTGAGGATTTCCTTGAAGACACATTTCCCGCGTAAAATTTAGTTTTTTAATCTTTTTTTAGCATTAAGCGATTTTTGAATGTGAATGGACAAAAACAATCCAGCATCTTTCTAATCGATGTTTATTAATGTGATGATGTAGGGGTGCATGAAAAGAGCCTCCACGAGTGACGTTAAGTACGTCTGGCGCATCCTGGGCAGTCAGCCCCGCTACCAACCTTGCTGACTGGCTAATCTTTTCACCACAACATGAGATATTTTCGTATAGCTCGTGCTGACACGAGAGAAGAAGAATGTGATTAAAGGTACCTACATATACAGGATGTAAACGAATTCGTGTAATTCCTTCAAACCGCGTGATCTACTGGTGACACTGATTGACACTGCATAGGTTTTTTCAGAATCAACAAAAAAAAGTTTTCAAAAAATGAAGCATGGTATTCTGTATCTGAGTAATTTTAGCATCCTGAGTTAACTGACTGCGTGGAGCAATATTGCGCTAGTCGTGCCTGTCAGCTGTGTCGCCGTGCTTTCATTCATTTACGCAAGGCATCGAAATTTTCTATCACATAAAAAAATGGTAAAAAAAAGTTTTTTTTATTTTTAATCAATCTAAATCCCGTGCGGGGTTAATCTATACCATTAATAGATCATGTGGTTTGAAGGAATTACACGAATTCGTTAACACCCTGTAGTTTCAAGTACTGTGCGAAAATTAGTCACGTAATGCAGTTACCTACATATCAATTAATTAATTAGAAATAACTTATAAATATCTTACTATCTGTTAGTGCCTATTTGTCTTATTCGATTGTTGTTTACTTACCAAAATTCAAGTAATTTGTGCCCATACGCATAGAATAGTCGGCTGCGCTGATTACATTACCACTTCTGCAAATATAAAGGAAATTATTATGAGAGTGCCTCCGCTGCAGGCGCCGCCACCCAAAAATAACGCCATTGGGAACCGGCACTGCATTACTGCCGGTAACCGAGATTATAAACATCGGCTGCCGGCACCCAAAGTTGAAAGGAAGGTTAGATTTTGGGCCAAACACTGTAACTTGTCTTCCAACTGACTAATTTCAAGCGCGAGCGAAGCGAGCTCGTTAATTTGGGGCACCCCGACACGGATAGGTTAGATTTGAAGGGGATGACCCGTCATCTCCTTCGTGTTAGGTTACTTTAAACCCTGCAGATAGAAAAAGGAACCCCGCTAAGCGGGGCTCCGTCGACTCTGCTTTGAAAACCCAAAATACCTTACAAACATCCTCTTAAGTTTTTCATTTGTTTTTATTGTGAAAATTAAAGTGGGTGACGAATAGTCGTCTCATGAAGAGTGAAGAGGCCTTGAAGGTGTAAAAAAATAGTGTATGTAGTCGGCGCGGCGCCGGCAGCCAGTTTGGTAGCCGGCGCTGGCACTCGTAATGGCAACCGGCGCCGGCAGCGGAGGCTCTCCCTATATTATAAGTATAGTATAAGCACAGTCTATCTATATCTTACTCCTTACAGTCGGTCAACGTAGAACATTGTCGCAGAACAATCGTGCGGTGGGTTGCGGGGTGAAGGGGCGGAGGTTATGTCCCAAGTTCCCAAGTAGCCATACTGCATACTTGGGACAACCTCCGCCCCTACATAATTTTGACATTTCATAGGACCTGTCAAATATATGGGCGTTGGACCCACTGTACGTAGTAAGTAGGTACACTGTGGTATAAGTATAGATTTAGCAGGAAAACCTCGCAACCCATTTTTTTTTTATGACTGGCCTGAAATTTGAATGCAAGTAAAGAAGTTGATTATGAATATGCATCTGAATCATTAATTACCCCCTTTCACATTACGAGTATACGTGCCTCTTCATTTCAGTGTCAAATATTATTTACTTTGGGTCAATAAAATAAGTTTTTATTAATTATATTTCTACTCAATCATCAATACTTAATATTATAAATGCGAAAGTAACTCTGTCTGTCTGTTACGCTTTCACGCCTAAACTGCTGAACCGATTTTGATGAAACTTGGTAAAGAGATAGTCTGGAACCCGAAGAAAGACATCGGCTACTTTTATCCCGAAAACCTTGAAATATCTACGCGATACACGACATCCACGCAGGCGAAGCTGCGGGCGACTTCTAATAAAATACTTATAAGTATGTATATAGATTCTACTCCGTGTCACATAATTCCCCATGAAAAAAATAACTTTAAAAAAAAGTAAAAACCGACTTCAAAGAAATACTAAAAGGAGTAAACTAATTACCATAATACATATAAAATTAACAGTTTCAGAAGTCGGTGGCTTCTATTTGCTTCAGTGTAGAGTTGCACCGACTTCTGAAACTGTTAATTTTATATTTTGGTAATTATTTTACTCCTTTTAGTATTTCTTTGAAGTCGGTTTTTACTTTTTTTTAAAGTATTTTTTTATTAAATACGTTTTAGTGTCATAATTTTAACCCCCTCCTTCATAACCCTTCTTTTTGGCTTTGACGTAGTCGGGCATAAAAAGTCTTTTCAAATGATACCTTACACGATATAATGAAAACATTCCAAAGGGGGGGAGGGGGGGACACGCACCCCCTCCTCTTTTCAAGTAGTCAGTTCCCAACAACAAATATAAACAAAGCTATATTTAGTAATTTGAGAATTTTGCTTTGATCCGATGAGGAGTTCCGTTCCATATCTCTGAAGTTCATGGTCTGATCATAACAAAATTTAAATGGGACCAATCGGAACCCTTTCGAACAAAAAAATAATTTTTCAAATCGGTTCATAAATGACAGAGATATGAGGTAACAAACATAAAAAATAAAAAAAAAATACAACCGAATTGAGAACCTCCTCCTTTTTGAAGTCGGTTAAAGAGAAAATATTAATCAAGTAGTCTTTTATGGTTATTGTTATTGTTTATTATTATTAATTTAGTATTGTTGGTTATTGTCATTTACCTCTCAGAAGCAATTGGGTAAGAATGTAAATAACTTTCTGGGTAGTCTACTCTTTACTTTTTATGTTTTCAGGGTTGCGTTTCAGTGATGATTAAGTATTTTATGTTTTATCCAAATTCTTTTCATTCTACGGTTTTCAAATATTGCCAATAGACTCTTTACAAGGGACCTTTTAACACCCTTTCGGCTTTTGGGGTATTTTTGTAACACGTTGTATAGGTACTTACGCATCAACGAAACAGTGTCCAGCTGAGAGAACATGTCGCCTCGTCAGCAGGGATCCTCCGCAGATGAACTGCATGTAGTACAGCACCTAGGAACAAACATCACTCTCAGTTGGATAAAAATCGCGGCGAGAGCTAGGAGTTTTCAGAATTAACCAGCACATTACTAACTCCCTTGAATAATGATAGGAAAGCTAATGAACTATACAGGGTGTTAATGAATCCGTGTAATTCCTTCAAACCACATGATCTATTAATGGTATAGTTTAACCCCGCACGGAATTTAGATGGATTAAAAATAAAAATAAACTTTTTTTTTTCCCAATTTTTTTCTTTATTTACTGGGAAACTTCGATGCCATGCACAAATGAATGAAGGCACGGCGACACAACTGATGGGCACAACTAGCGCGATATCGCTTCACGCAGTCAGTTAACTTGGGACGCTAAAATTACTCAGATACAGAATACCAAGGCTCATTTTTTGAAAAAATTTTTTTGTTCTTCCTGAAAAAAACCTATGCAGGGTCAATCAGTGTCACCAATAGATCACGCGGTTTGAAGGAATTACACGAATTCGTTAACACGGCTTAGTAGGCGTTTCGGCCGCTGAGATTCGTCCGATCCGGCCGAAACAGCCATTTCATTATTATTAATATTTTTGAGTGGTGTTTCGGACGAATTCTTTTTTAAAGGCAAAGTAACGTCAGAAACATAATCAAATAATACCTATTTTACTTTGTGGCCATGGATAAATCGAAATGTACAATCAAATAAAAAAAGTCTTATTTTTTTACTGAATCCTTATTAGGTGGTTAAGATTCGATCACTAAGGCAAACGGAAAGAAAAAAAATAATTTTTTTTTGGCACTAGTTCCCCTGTGGTGTAAATCTATCTATACCAGTAGCAGATCATGCAGTTTTAAGGAATTACACGAATTTGTTAACAACCTGTATAAGACTGATGATTGTTGTTTACATTTATAATTCTTATTTTTAATTGATATATAAGACTGATTATTGTTGTTTACATTTATAATTCATAATGTACGCTTTTTAATTGATATATAAGACTGATTATTGTTGTTTACATTTATAATTCTTATTGTACGCTTTCTAATTGATATTTAAAGACTGATTATTGTGATTTATCATGTTTACTGTTGATTGTTGTAATTGTATACTTATTAAACTTTATCTTTTTCCAACAATTCCCTGACTTTTACTTCAATAATATAACCCTGCCTAAGATTTTTCATTCTGACCGTACAAAATTTGCTTCAAAAAAAGTATCGTCCGAAACGCCACTCAAAAATATTAATATTAATGAAATGGCTGTTTCGGCCGGATCGGACGAAACTCAGCGGCCGAAACGCCTACTAAGCCGTTAACACCCTGTATAGCCGTGTAAGCACGAACGAACACGAACCATTGAACACGAATCACTATAAAGGTGTTCGAACACACTGTTCGGTAGTGGTCATTTTTTTAATTGGACTGCTGTAGGTGGTCCTGGGGGACCATTTTTACGTAACCGGGCAGTTATTGGGGAGACCTGAAGGGTCTCCAGCCAATGGGAGGGGGAGTAAAATACTTAACCTAAGCTAACTACTTATTTATTTTTATTTTTATTTATTTATTTATTTCGGGATAAAAACAGGAGTACAATTAAATGTTATACATGGTATCTTAATAGTTAAACAAAATACTTATTATACTACTAGCAACATTATCCACTTATTACTAAAATGTTGATTGTTAATGCTACGTGAGGTAATAATAAAAGCAAAAACAGAATACATGAGTGAATGGAGTTATCAGTTGAATTAATGCTTTCTAATAACTAAATTTATGGGTTAGATAAAAGAGAAAAGGAGAAAAAAAAAATATACCACTTAATAATTCTTAAAGCTAAGATAGAATAGAATCGACTACAGATTTCCTAAATTGATGTGCTGTTAGATTAAAAATATCAATGTTTTCGAATCTAGCGTTGTAAGAATCTACAAGTTGGCGCAGAGGAGCGCGAAAGCCAGCATTTGAGTTACAGACGTGCGTGGTGTTGATAGATAGTAGCCGGTATGGACGCAATCGTCTCCGCACTACTGTCCTCGGAACGATGTAACAAAGTTTATTTATTAAGTCGGAACAATCATATTTGTTATGCACTATACCATGTAGAAACATTGCTCCGAGAAGCAGTCTTCTGGATTCTAGGGTTATCAGTTTGTAATTCTTAAGCAACATATCATGCGAACCGTGTCTGTGATAGCATCTGTAATGAAGAGCTCTTAGGAATTTACGTTGAACAGTCTCAATCGAATCCATATATTATAACTTACTTATACTACACTAACATCATTGACTACCTGCAACAACAGCACTAAGGGCGACTTCTAGTGAGACTCGGACCTCGGCTTAGGGCGGTGCTGGCGGGGGCTTAGGGGGGGGGAGACAGCTTGATGAGGGCTGAATTATCTGTGTGACTGCGGAGTCCGAAGAGACTCGCGGCTCTACGACTGGAGAGCTCGGTGGATCGTAACCGGCGGCGGTGGGACTTCGCGACGGGCCTCGTCGGCAAGGTCGGTATGCCGGACGGCGGCGGACGTTGTGTAAAGGTAGTGGTCGTGCGTACCACTCGCTCTTTGTAAAATACTGGTATTCAGCCGCATCTGGTTAGACTGGAAGCTGACGCCAGCATAGTTGGGAAACGGCTAGACAGAATGAACCCGGTTTATTTATTTATTTATTATACTCTTTATTGTACATAATACACCGATAAACAAAAAGAAATACAAACATTTACACAATATATACCAATGGCCCGGTTTATAAAGGATTGTAACAATATGTTATTTACTCCATTATCAAGTTATTCGTAATATTGTAATATCGACAATGGGTATACTTTCCTCCTTTTTTTGAGGAGTTTTTTTAAGCGCATTTCAGACTACGCTTTTTTATATAGCTTCTAGCAAATAATGTACATAACACAACGATATCGCTCGGCATACATGTTATGATGTACGCGTTCACACAACGCTATGCTATAAAGTATGGGATTGTACAATATGCTTTATTAGCGGAATATAGCGTTGTCTGAACTGCCCTTTATCCAGTAGTCGGCTGCGATCGTTTCACAGAGTTCAGAGTAAACTAACTGCTTCTTCTTCTTCCTTGGCCTTATCCCATTATCTGGGGTCGGCTCTCCTTGTCTGCCTTCTCTAGTTATGTTGATTCAATCGTATGTGTATGTCTATTAACTATCCTCAATTATGTTTTTTTTTATTGCTGTCATTACTCTCAAGATATCTTTTATCTTATTTTACAATGATTTTATCTCTAAAGTTTTGATGACATTAATCATGTCAATTGTTTTATATAGTTTAGCTTCATTTTATCTTTTGTAAATGTGAGAACTTCGTGGACTTGCCTATACATATAATTGTGTAAATTACTATTATTAATATTGTGTTATTCTTTCTTTTTGGTTCATTTTTGTACTCAAGACTTTGTATTACATTACTCACAGGTATGTGGTCAATGGTCAAGACTACATTGTTCTGTCATACCTATCCTAAATCATAGTAGTTACTGTATCTACTGAAGTTGTTAAAGATATCTTTTTGTTAAAAGAGTAGCCATGGAGTTTCTTGCCGGCTCTTCTCCATAGGAACGACTAATTGGAACCGTGCACCTAAATTCGACTTTTCATAAGCGCCTGTATTGGTTTATGTGAAATATTTTTTTTTGATTTGATTTTTTTGATTTTGATTTGAATCCAGAGCGGTTGCCGTATCTATTTCGCTCTACCTCAGATCTTGCTGGACTGTTGTCAGCCAGGTGGCGGGGCGTCTTCCGCGATTTCGCGTCAAAGTAAATTAACAATAAAATATATAAGTAACTAATAATAGTAAACTACTTAATTAACATTCAGTAGGCAGCTGTCACGTAGTTGCACTGACTGCATCCTGATTGCCTTCAAGCTGCATTTGACAGTTGCGATTGGATTTGTAGTACTACACTTGCAGTTATAATTATAAATATGATACGAAATGTGTCTAAATATGACGTTATTATTCCACAGGAGTCCAATTCTACTAACAGAAACTTTTATCAATTGCAACTGAATCGTTCATTCGGTTTTGTTTTTGTTGTCAAATAATTTGATAGTTTTTCTAAACGAAAACTGTCTGAATAAACCATTCAGTTGCAATTACTGATAAAAGTTTCTGGACAGTATGTTAACAACGGATAGATGGCGAAAAAAAAGACCCAGTTTCTCGTTGCCGACAGTTTTGCGACGGAGACCAGACCACTTCAATATGGGTAAGGATCCCCGAAAAATCAAAACGGGGAAGAAAGCAAAATGTGTGGAGTGACAAGAATTAGTATGACAAGGAATGACTATGCCAGAGGAAGTTTGAAAGTAGGGCCAGAGACTAAAAAGTTGAGGAATAGGTTAGCGAGGCATGGACATATTATGCGGAGGAAAGAAAGTCATGTTACCAAAAGAGTGTTAAATATAATGTGGATAGATCTATATACAAGTAGATAGAGGTAGACCAAAGAAAAGATGGATGGATTGTGTGAAAAATGATATGGGTAATAAAGAAGTGATTACTGAGATGACGGCTGATAGAGGAGAATGGAAGAGGAATACTTTTTGTGCCGACCACAACCAGAGTGGGATAAGGGCACGGAGAATTGACAAAGAAACTTGTACCAAAAAAAAAAAAGTTAGGTACCTGTATGGCGTAAGGGTACTGCTGTATGGAGGCGGGGGAGCCACCAATGATCCGGTTGTTCGGCTCCGTCGGCAAGTCCACCTCTGATATGGTGAACTCTCCTGCATAACCTAAACGACAATATAAAATATTGTTTCAAATTCAAAATATTTATTTGCTTTTAAATATGGTTACAATCGGTGTTATACAGGCTGTCGCAAAAGGTAGTGTTAAGCGGAAGTCCAGAGGTAGAGCACCCTTAGAGGTACCCGAATCACCCCCGCGTATGTTCCGCGATTTTTTGTAGTTTTCGAGTTAAGGTTTCTTTTCATATTTCAACCAAACTCTGACTTTAATAACATTTTTGATCATAATGTCACTGCCTAATAACAGTTTTTAACTACGATAGTAAGATTAAATGGTTACAATACATAACGAGAACCTCGTGAAAGCTGAGAAAGATAAACAAATAAAATATCTTGATCTTGCACACGAGGTTGTTGGCATGTGGGATGTGGACTCAGCAGTCACTGTCCCTATTTTTTTAATTTAATTAAACTATAGAAAGTCACAGTCGCCGTCGACCAAGTCTCCGGCGACCAGTCGACAGTGCGTAATGGCTCATAGCCGATCGAAAATGGACAACCTGGCGACCAGAGAAGTCACAAATCTTGAATGTCCCAAATACCGAAGCTTGAAACAGTTATTCATATCTAATACTCTGTGAAAGCTTCGAGGTTGAATGGTTAATAGCCATCAGTCTCGATCAACACCTCATGAGGCTCTCGTTGGGCGGCTGGATCAAGGGCTTTATACAGAAAGCAGTACTCCTTAATACGGCACGCATAGTGAGGAGGTTCCTTTCTCTGGAGCTCTGACTGCCGGCAGCTTGGACCCTGTTCCCGATGCCGGTGGGCTACTATTTTTATATGTAAAAATGTTTTTTTTTTAAATGTAAGTAAGTAACTACTGTTCGAACAACGTAATACTTAGGTCCAATTTGACGTTTTCATAAAATCACAAAATAAATGTGTACAGAAAATGTACGTCTTCGATCTTAAGGCGCTTCCCCCACCGAAAGTGGCGCCACTTCAGAAAAAAAGCATTATTTCTGTCAACACACGTACGTACAACATTTTGGTCAAGTGTTGTAGAAATTTTCGAACACTAAAAAACAACACTTGATACCCTAGGTTAGAAGTTTTAGTAATTAATGCTAAAAACGGCCGTTTTTGGTACTTATCGCAAAAACTTCGAATCCAGAAGCTCTAGTGTTAATATTTGGTGTTCGAAAATTTCTACAACACTTGACTAAAATGTTGTACGTACGAAATTTCAATATGTTGTGTGTTGACAGAAATAATGCTTTTTTTCTGAAGTGGCGCCACTTTCGGTGGGGGAAGCGCCTTAAAGAAAGTACCCTTTTTATTTATCTGAACGTAGCGCACCTATGATAAAATTTAACAGGTGTCAAATCGTACCTATTAGATTGTGAGAACTATAGCTTTTGCCCGCGGCTTCGCTCGCGTTAAGTTAGAATTTGACAATCGAAACTTTAAAAAAAAAAACTCTTAACACACTACTAAAGTTCATTTAATAATATAATTCAATCATTAGTCGAAAGACACGTGGCGCCACCTATTATCATAAGAACTTTGTTGTTGTTTTCCTCGGGAATAGTACTTTTTTGTTTCTGTACACCTGACAATGTAGGTAGTATATGCGAAATTTCAGGATGATCGGTTCAGTGCGGCTACCCCATTTCAAAACCTAGTAAGGGACACTTTTTACAAAAATCGTTTTATTGCATAATCTTGCTAACCTAGAGTCTCTACCAATACAAAACACCAGCGTTGAAAACTCACATAATAAGCAGATATATTTAAGCATCGATACCTAGTAAGTGCCATTCACTTTTTCTGATAATTTTAAAACCTAGTAAGTAACTTTAACCACATGGTTTTACCTAACATAAATACTTTTAAATGGCTGACCGATTTAACGTTTATGCGGTCTCCTGTAAAATTTCGTTTTAAGCCTTTACTAGATTTGAAATGGGACAGCCGAGTGGTTCAGGCGTGAAAAGGTAATAAACAAACAAACTTACTTTCGCATTTACAATATTAGTTAGGATATGCAATTAATAAAGGAGTTACAATAATAAACAAACGAAAATAACAATTTTGTGAATTTCCCAATGACATAATGTATTTTTATGTGTTGTTAATCTAATCAGTCAGTTAACAAAGTGATGTTTTATCAGACGACACGTTTGGTGCAGTGGCTAAGCGATTGGCTTCTGCGCTACGGGTCGTGGGTTCGATTCCCACACGGAACAAAAATTTGTATGGCCTACAGATGGTTGTTTCGGGTCTGGGCGTTTGTTTGTGAGATTTGTGTCTGTAAACGCACCCACGATACAAGAGAAATCTTAGTGTGGGACAACGTTTTTTAAAAACCAAAGAAAAAAAAAAACAAAGACATTTAAGTTAGGTCCACCATAATACCAGTGTGTACATATTCACTGATTGAACCATTTCTTCAAGTAGAGCTCATCTTGATTGACTATTAAGGTTCATAAAAGTATAATATACATTATACAATGTGTCCCAAAAAAATATTGTACCCGTGTATGTTCCGCGATTTTTTATAGTTTTCGAGTTAAGTATCATTTCATTTTTTTATCTATATCTATAAAAGGAGAAGCTGACTGACTGACTGACTGATCTATCAACGCACAGCCTAAACCGCTGGGGCTAGAAACTTGAAATTTTGACTGTAGATACCTTTTGTGACGTAGGCATTCACTAAGAAGGGATTTTTTTAAATTCAACCCCTAAAGGGGTGAAATAGAGGATTTAAGTTTGTATGTAAGTCCGTCATTTTGTAGTAAGAAGCATGAATTTAAATATTATAGTTTCTGGTTAGAAATAAATGTACACGTGTTTGAGCGTTTTTAAAAATTCAACCCCTAAGGGGGTGGAATCAGTGTTGAAAGTTTGTATGAGAAATCTGATATTTTTGAAGTAAGAAGCATGAAATTAAATATTTAGGCTTTTGGTGAGAAATAAACATACATGTATTTGAGCGTTTTTGGAAAATCTACCCCTAAGGGGGTGAAATGGGTTGTTAACATTTGTATGAAAATCCTTATTCCAGGGGTAATTAACTTGAAATTTGGCATAAAAACTCTTCAAAATAAATAATAAAAGCCGTACTTTTTGGAATTTATAACTAGGTAGGTACACTTACAAAGGGGGTAAACGCGAGTTTAAAATTACACGCAAGCGAAGATGCGGGCAAAAGCTAGTTTATCATAAACCATTACAGGCGCTTATGAAAAGTCGAATTTAGGAGCACGGTTCCAATTAGTCGTTGCCCATGGAGAAGAGCCGGCAAGAAACTCTAAGGTTACTCTTTTAAAATCCATATCTATAACAATTTGAGTAAACACAGATATGATTTAGCATAGTTCTGAGAGAGAAACGTAGACTTGAGTACAGAAATTCACAGCTGCGAAGAGCGCATGCTGCTACGTAAGCAAGTACGAAGTAGGTATAAGTAGCTTTTAATTGCGAGTTTATAAGTAGGTACTTATAAACTTCTGATTTATCGTATGTAACTAAGTTAATCAAAAGTGTTTCGTGTATTTTCTATTAGTCATAGATAACGTGCAGAAATATTGTCTCAAAATTGCATACTGGTAGTAATTATACATATAGTAATTAAGTATAATGGGAAATATAACATGAGGCCGTCAGCGCAAAAGTGGCCTAAACCACAATTTTTTCGTAAAAGTTATGTGAGGTAAATAATTTCAAACATGCTAATTTAAATTTAGAAATGTAGTTGAAAATGTCTAGTTTGACCCTTAATAGGGCATAAGATTTTAAGAAACAGTAAATAACAAATAATTTGGTAATTTTTCAAAGTACTTATTAAAAAAAATCAAAAAAAAGTACGTTATTTTTTAGGTTTTTTTTTGCTATCAATGAAAATAGTAAAAAATGTGATGTTGCCAGGTTTAAAAATAAAAATATAACAAAGAGGTTTTTGCGACATCTTCCATTTTTGTTTCTATTGGACTGCAGTAGGTCGTCCTAGGGGACGGTTTCTACGTAACCGGGCAGTTATTGGCGAGACCTGAAGGGTCTCCAGCCAATGGGGGGAAGTAAAATACTTAACCTAAGCTAACTACTTGTACTACACTAACATCATGACTACCTGCAACAACAGCACTAAGGGCGACCCCTAGTGGGACTCGGACCTCGGCTTAGGGCGTTGCTGGCGTGGACATAGGGGGGGGGAGACAGCTTGATGAGGGCTGAATTATCGGGGTGACTGCGGAGTCTGAAGAGACGACCGGCTCTACGACGGGAGAGCTCGGTGGATCGTGACCGGCGGCGGTGGGGCGTCGCGACGGGCCTCGTCGGCGAGGACGGTATGCCGGGCGGCGGCGTTTGTTGTGTAGTGTGCTGGTCGATTTACTCGCCTCCTGGAGGAGGGTAATTTCGTCATCGGGTTCTAAAAGTGTGTGCCTGGGACGGCGAACTTTACTTATGAGAGAGGGACTGTAGTCGGCCGCTGCGGCGACTAGGGGGTTCGGATGGCGGGGGGCAGAGTCGAAGTAACGCTTGGAAGTGCGTTTGAGGTATTGCCTGATGGTTGGCATTTTTAGATCGAGATGGAGTTGGACGTTACGCATGAACCACGGGGCAGCCGCGGCTCTGCGCAACACTCGATTCTGGAGGGTTTGGAAGGATTTAAAGCGACAAGGCTTAACGTGTGCGAACACGACGCTAGCGTAAGTCAAGATGGGGCGGATGCACGTCACGTAGATTCTCAGCTTATTTCTAAGTGACAATTTACTGCGCGTTCTAAGGATGGGGTGGAGGCGACCGACAGCGAAAGCGGCGCGAGCGCGCACCGCTTTGATGTGGTCTCGGAAACTCAGATGGTGGTCGAGGATAACCCCCAGGTATCTGGCTTTCATCTCCCAAGGGATCTGTTTGCCGAACATGAGGACGGGACGGATGTGGGTGTGGGAATCACCGTGTCTCTCGAAAAGAACGGCTGCGCTCTTTTCGGGATTCACCTCTATTCTCCATTTCCGGAACCAGACCCCGAGGGCGTCGGCTGCGGTTTGAAGGGTTCGAGAGATGTTATCGAGACTCCTACCGGAATAGTAGATAGCCGTGTCGTCGGCGAAGAGAGCCAACTTGGCCAAGCCACGTTTGGGAATGTCGCTGGTGTACAGCGTGAACAGAAGGGGCGATAGCACGGAGCCCTGAGGGACTCCTGCGCGAATGGGGTGAGGGGACGAGAGGGTGCCTTCTAGGCGATAGCGGAAGGAGCGATCCGACAGAAAGTCTCGAATGATGAGCACGAGACGGTCTGGCACGTTGAATTGGTACAGTTTGTATAATAAACCGTTGTGCCAGACCTTGTCGAAGGCTTTCGCTACGTCGAAGAAGAGCATGCCCGTTTTGTACGAGCGCATAAAACGGGAGCTAATGTGTTCGACAATGCGGTGCAATTGTCGAATGCAACAGTGCTGGGTTCGAAAACCGAACTGTTCGTCGGGGATGAGTTTACGGGAGTCAGCGAAATCCTTTAAACGGATATAAATGAGACGCTCATAGATTTTCCCAATTACATTGAGAAGACTAATGGGGCGATAACTAGTGGGCTCACTCTTGGGTTTGCCGGGTTTGGGGATACCGATAACGGTGGCTTGTTTCCAAGCTTGCGGAAAGATGTTATTACTCAGAGCGCCATTGAAGATGGCGGTCATGAGAACTATGAGCGGGGCGGAAAAGTGTTTGATCACCTTATTGGTGATACCGTCTGAGCCGGGGGCTTTCCTAGGTTTGAGATTCCTCACTATCGTGTGGACCTCGTCTACGGTGATGGGGGGTAAGGGATCGTCGGGGTCTTCATCGGGAGGGAGGGAGGCCCTAAGTTCGACCTCGCGATCCACCTTGGAAAGATGGACCGGGTCTGCGGGTTGGGTGCTGGGAGTACATTGGGCTTCTAGACTGTCGGCTAGACATTCGGACTTTTCGTCATCTTCAAAGGCCGGCCTTTGGTTCGGACGATTGAGAGGGGGAGTTGAAGCTACACAATCGGATTTCAGATTACGTTGCAATTGCCAGAAGGCCAGATGGGATGGCTCTAAGTCGCTCAACATCTTGTCCCAGCGGGCTTCCCGAACCTCCCGTACACGTTTCTTTACAGCACGCTGTAGAGAACGCATATGGGCGCGGTTAGCTTCGCAGGGAAAAGTGTCATAGGCACGGATGGATGCGTTCTTCTCCGTCAGCAGTTCACGCACATCGTCCGGCAGCTTCCAGCGGTGTTCGTCCACCGCTGGAACCTGCCGTGAACACTCGTTCACCACGGACTGTACGTGACTGGTAAGGGAGTCGATCGCGCCCAGCGTGTCGGCAATCGTAACGATATCGTCGGGGATGGAATCTAAGTGAACGGATGAGGAAGACTTGAGGCGCTCCTCTAGTTTTCCCCAGTCCGTGACAGTTTTGGTCGGGGCGGGTTGACCAGGATCCGGGGGACCACCCCGGGGACCTAGGTGAAGGACTACGGGGCGGTGATCGGAGTCTAGCTCTTCATGCGTCTCTATAGAGCGTAGACCGAGGTTTACGTTCTTTAGGAGCGCTATGTCAAGGATATCGGGCTGATGGTCAGGGTTATGGGGGTAGTGAGTGGGACACATCGGGGCGATAACGTCGAATTCGAGCTCCGGGCTCAACTCTTCGAGGTTACGACCCGCGTGGTTGTTGGATTTGCAGCTCCACGAGAGATGTTTGGCATTGAGGTCGCCCGCTATGATAACGGAACCTCCGCCGAGGTCAAAGAGAGCTTTAAGATCGCTCCGGAGTTGGATCTTATTACTGGAGGGAGGATTATACACCGAGACGATTGTGATCGGCTGGTGTCCTGTCATGCCTAGTCTGCATATGGAAGTTTCCAGGAATTGGAGACCAGGAGGAGGGTCTAAGGGAGTGCAGTACAGGGAACGTTTGTAGTAGATGAGAGTACCACCGCCCCTACTACGGGTCCTGTCGTTGCGAACTAATTTATAGTTAGCAATTCCAGGGTTCCTGTTGTGGGGCTTGAGAAACGTTTCCTGCACTAAGAAGATGTCAATTTGATGATCACGCAAAAAGATTGCGATCTCATCTCGTTGACCGTTAACGCTGTTAGCGTTGAAGAAGCCTAATTTAAGGGATCGGGGCTTAATTCTACAGCTTTCTGTATCCATTGGAATTTATTGGATGAGGAAAATGACTATGTCATCTAGTTCGCAGAGGACATTGATGCGAGCGATTGGATCGCCTTGAGAGGCGTTCCAAGCGGAGACTATGTTGATCGCCCACTGCGTATTGCAGGAGGAGAGGGTTTGGATAAGGCTGGGGATCGTGTCCCTAAGGAGCACTTTAGTGGACGAGAGGGAAGTGGAGGGAGCAACCGCTGTCGGCGCTGGCCTGGGAGCGAGTGCGGGGGCGGGTGCGGGGGTGGGTGCGGGGGGAGCCTGTGATGTTGTGGGACTACGTGCAGGCTGTGAAGCAGCTAGCACTATAGTGGGAGCGGGGATGGTGGAGCTCATCAGGGCGGGGATAGCCGGGATTGGGGGTCTTGTGGTTGGTTGCTGTTGCTGGGGCAACTGGGTAGTGGGCCTTAAGGCGGGGAACGCCTGCTGATGGTTCAGCGCATTCCATGGGGACGGCCTTTGGGGACTGAGTCGGGCGGGGGGTTGGGATGAGAGAGGGGGGGGAGCCGTGGAGGGACTCTCTCTTTCGTGACGGGCGGCTGAACGTTTAGCCAGCTTGGGGTTGCGCTGTTTTGGCGCTTTGGCACACCCGCGATAATTCGCCGGGTGACCAGACTCGCCGCATAAAACGCAGCTGGGAGGCTCGAGACATAGGGACCTATCTTTAGGACGTTCACAGTCGCTAGTGCCGTGGTCGCCCAGGCACTTGACGCACCTGGGTTTCGCGTAACAATTACGCTGTGAATGGCCATAAAGCTGGCAACGGTGACATTGACCAGGCGGACCGGACTTATTGGGGCGAATAGCTTCCAAAAAAGTTGGTCTTCCAAAAAAGTTGGTGGTAAATATATTCCTTTTGCCTTATTAAGGGTTGACTTAATACGTCAAACTAGGGTTGAGCCATTTGGGTTTGAGACTAATGGCTCATTTACACGGAGATAGTTTCTCGACACGAGTCTCGTGCTATCTCTGTTTTTATCGTAGAGAACGACAAAGACAGAACGAGACTCGCTTCGAGAAACTATCCTCGTGTAATATTTATTATTTACTTGAGGCCGCCACCGGCTTCGCCCGCGTGGATGTCGTTTATCGCGTATTCTGCGTTTTTCTCTACTATAATATGCATGTATTATACTTACATGTAAACCTTCCTCTTGAATCACTCTATCTACTAAAAACCGCATCAAAATCCGTTGCGTAGTTTTAAAGATCTAAGCATACATAGGGACAGACAGTGGGAAGCGACTTTGTTTATACTACTTATGTAGTGATTTATAATTAAAATCTCCACACTAAGCACTGTTTCCATATGATTCACGACAAAGAATATACCACCCCTTCTCCACTAGTGGGTTTCGAAGGTGACTCAGGGATTTATAGAGAATGTGCAGTAGCGTGTTTTCTGCTAATACCCACAAACTGCTACCACCAATCTAGACTCCAAGCGAGGTGTTTGTAGGTTTTCCCTTTAACCGTTTATTGGAAGGTCCATCATACAGCAATTGCCTATTGTAAATGACACAACAATATAATCGTTCAGGGGTGATTCTATCATTACAGTTTTAGCTAATATCGGTATGTCAGGATTGCGAGCAAGGTAAACACAGTAAATAAAACCAACATAGACTCTCCACCACTGAGAGTACTTGTATTTGGGTTAATATTAGTAACATTAACTAGATCACAGTATATTACTTTACACAATTATTACAAGATCATAAAATAAGGACAAGCTAATCAGATATAAAAGGTCAGACTTCTTCAGCTGTTCAACACGGAATGCTCTCGCTTCGTCGAATGACCGCCGCCTTTATAACCTCGGGTGCGTTCATTCATATCGACGACTACCTCCCTTTATCAACATTGCCCAGTGTTACCCACTAGCGATAACACTATGTTGTCAGATGTTGAGGAAACACTTTTGTCACAGTTGAGGGCTTAAAATTACAACGGTGTAGTTATTTCGATAAAACTGTTTATTGAAAAAAAAACCACGAACATGTTCTTTTTTATTTACTTACTTACTTTCTGTTGAGCCATGAATCGATAATTTTAATCACACGAAAATAAAATTGTTCACTTATTCCATAAGATACACAGGTTTTATTTTTTTTGTTTTTGTATTAAGTAAGTAGCTCCTTTGTACCTAATTGGGATGATCGTGATTGACCTTTCTGGTGCATTTTATATACCTATTGATATATTAATTGTGTTCCGTATTTTTATTTCGAAACTAGCTTCTGCCCGCAGCTTCGCTTGCGTGAAATTTTGAACCCGTTAAGTGACGATTTTCCATACAAACTTTCATCCCCTATTTAACTCCCTTAGGGGTTGAATTTCGAAAAATCCTTCCTTATTCCTTGTCTACATTATAAAGGGAACCTCTGTACAAAATTTCAGCTTTCTAGGTCAAAGGGTTTGGGCTGGGCGTTGATGAGTCAGTCAGTCAGGACTTTTCTTTTTATTTATATAGAAGAAGGTATCTAAATAAGCCTATTTTTATATTGGCCTCGATTTTAACCAAGCAGTTTTGGAAATAGTTACCTATACTTAATAGATAGTTAATAGTTTAGGTTTCACATTTTAGAGACCAGAGCGGTCAATTTTTATTTTGTAGATAGAGACAATTTCTAGCCCTAAATTGTAATTGTTCTATTAACAATCTTAAATCCTCTTTAGTCTAGTTTTAAGCACTGAATAAAGATAAACACTTGAAAACACACACAACATTTAAAACACATCATTCCAAAATTCTAGTATATGTTTAACTACTTACTTACTTACTCTATTAACCAAACAAACAATATTGAAAAATACGAAAATAAAATATATTAAATTATTATTTTTCACTTACAGCTCACAACTGTTATTAGTAGTAAAGTGATACACCACATTGTTGTTCGATTGTCCTACTCCGTATGATTTGCCCTACATGTCGATACAATCCTTATCATATTGATAAAAACTATTTTATCGGAATCTTTCACTGTTTGCGCGAAATCTTATTGAAAATGACGTATAAAGCGGTGAATTCACTAGCCAGTTAAATTGCACAAGTTAACTTCGGCAACCTGTGGCGTACCTAGGGTGGGGCAAGTAGAGCACGTGCCCTGGGCGCCATAGAAAGGGGGCGCAAAATTCGCAAATTAAACCTACAAAATATTGTACAAATTAACACGAGATTCCTACAATTTTCTGACTGTAGGTGTCCAAACACACTATGCCGAAGATACGCGACCGAAGTTCCGCGGCTGATTTTATGTTCCGACGTATTCGGCTGATATGACACACCATAAGTGCCGAACTTACGCGGCAGAAATTTAATTGCGCAAACTTGTGGGCGGATACGCGGGGCGCGGGCATGCCTGCCTCCCGCTGCTACCCGCCCCGGATCTTCGTCGGCAATCTAACTGAACTTCAGTCGCGTATAATGTATGCTCTACAGAATACGTTGCCGCCGAATTGTCGCTGAACTTACGCCCGACCGAAGTTCGGCTGTACGCTATAACGCGACGTAATTTCGGCATAATAAAGTCGTCAGAATTCAAATAGCATTGCAGGCGTAATCATGCCGAACTTCGGTCGCGTATCTTCGGCATAGTATGTTTAGACACTTAGGATTTTGGAACAATCGTCAATAGAAGCGTTTTCGCTTCAAAAGCGGCCCTTATTATCCTATAACCTATCTGCTCCACCCTAGGTATGCCACTGCCGCAGCAAGTCTACTTCTGCAAGTTTTACTTGTCTGACTTGCCGCAAGCTGCCGGTGAAGGTTTTAACAAGACTTGCTGTCAGTGTAAATAGGCAAAAGGCACCTGCTTCAATTATCTTGCGCAATTAATTTGGCTAGTGGATTTAGTGCTTAAGGTTATTTCTAGTTGTTTTCTGTTCGTGTCATCGTTACCTTATAGAAATTAAATATCAAGACTTGGCACACGAGGTTGTCGACATTTGGGATGTTAATTAAGCAGTAATTGTGCCGATAGTAGTTACGGTGAATGGCCTAATAGCCAAGAGCCTCGACTAACACCTAAAGAGGCTCTCGTTGGGCATCTGGATCAAGGGCCTGATACAAAAGCGGTACTTCTTGACACGGTGCGTATTGTTAGGAGGTTCCTCTCTCTGAGGCCTTGACCACCGGTAGCTTGGACCCTGTTGCCGATGCCGGTGGGCTATAATTTTTTTATTTTTTTAAATGTTTTTTTAAGAGAAATATTTATAAATTTAATTTCTAAGTAGTTTTTTTTAGGGGGCAAATATCATCATGTTTGGTGAAACATAATTTTCAAATTCGTTATCATAACTGCAAATAGACTGCGTATCCAGTCGCAACTAGGGTTACCATCCGTCCGGATTTATCCGGACATGTCCGGACGTTCAGCCTTTCATCCGGACTTTGTCCGGATTTTTAATTTGTCCGGATTTTTGGCTTAGATGGAAAAAAATTGAATTAATGTTTCATTTTCGCATTAAATTACTTAAAAATAAAACGAGTATTAAATCAGTCTTCAATCTTTATTAAACTACATACCTACAACTAGTATATCAGTCTCATCTCAATTTAAAACAATCAATTATTTCTTTTTGTGACTAAAATGTCGGGTCTTTTTTTGAAATGTCCGGACTTTTTGGTAAATGTCCAGCTTTTTGTCCGGACTTTTCAAATTTCGAAATGGTAACCATAGTCGCAACTGTAAACTATGCAACTGCCAAATGCGGCTTGAAGGTAATTAAGATGTAATCAGTGCAACTACGTGACAACTGCCAACTGGATGTGCAGCACACTAGCAGTTATGAACGAATATGAAACGAAATAAGTTTCACCAAATGCGGCGTTATTAACCCCTCCAGGCTGTAAACGTTCATTGCTGAACGTGGCTCTGCCAAGGACACCTACAAGAACGCTCATAGAAGAAATTTCCATAATCACCACGCAGCCATCCGATTTCTAAAAGACCGTTAAGATTTGTCTTTGAGTTTTATATTTATGTCCGTACTGCGTATTTCCCTTTCCGTGTCCAACTGGCGACACCGGTCTCGCGAAATCCACACGCTTTTGTATTACTACGGAATTCTATTAGCCCGTGTTCAATTCGCGTCAACTGAGCACGCCTTTGTGATCAAGTGGCGCTGGGGGAGGTTTTACAAAATAGTGTGCAGTTGAACTGAACACTTTTTTGATTTGATTCTTGACTGTATGAGTCTTCAAAAGCGTGTTGAATTAGCGACGGTATTAGTTAAGGTACTGCTTGCATTGCTGATATTTGTTTTCCAACTGACTTATTTGAAGAGCGAGCGAAGCGAGCTCGGGAATTTGGGGCACCCCGACACGGATAGGTTAGGTTCGAAGGGATGATGGGGGCTAAAGTGAGCGAGCGAAGCGAGCGAACGAAGCCTCTGTCATCCCCTTCGTGTTAGGTTACTTTAAACCCTGCAGACAGAAATAGGAGCCCCGCGCAGAGGGGCTCCTATTATAAAAGCGCAACTTTTTTTCTATCTACCAGTCTGGTCCGTATTTTTCTATTATTTGCCAGTTACGAGATCCAGAGACTTTTACAGAGACATTAATATTGTAGATGGTCACATTTCAGTAGGTACGGAAAAGCATGACAAAAAAACAAATTTGATTCTAAAAACAACACATACTAGTCATAATTTTAGTATAAAAGTTATACAAAGAAAGCTTAAAAGTAGCTGGTATAATAAAAATATCTTCAGTCTTCACTATTTCTAGGGACATTTTCCACGTTTTTGCTCATAACTCGAAATTAGGTTTAGTTACTTAACCTCTTGTCCGTTGCGCCAGAATTATTCAGTCGATGACAATAGATTAATTAATTGTGTTTCATTAGTGACCGCAGGTTTGAGGACCTTTTAGTCATCGGATGACAGCAGGCTAGGCTTGACAGAAAGACTGGTGATCGCATTGCTATTAACAGACGTTGGACGACGCTGCTGGGTATCCTTTTGACGTGTAATTCCTTAGTTGCCTTTTCAGCCAAACTTGGTGGCCTGTTTGCTTCTCGATAACTTGGCTTGGTAGTAGGTGTAGTGCCGGACTTGAAGAGTAGCATTACCCCATGTCTTCCCGTGGGTGTCGCTAAAGGCGACTAAGGGATTCTCTAGAGGATGGGCAGCAGCGTTCTCTGAGTACTTTAACAACCATACTGCGATCGTCAACCAGTCTGCCAAGCGATTACGGCAAACCCCCTCACTTTTGGGGGAGGCCTATGTCCAGCAGTGGCATTGGATTTCTTTCGGTTGAATGATGATGATGAATTTGGCTTGTTTTGGCTGCATGGTACTTACATTTCTTGTAGTCATCGGCCAATAAGTATAGGTGAGTCAATCTCTTCGGAAGAGTCGTAAGAGGCGGACTTAACACGTTCCCTATCCACCGGCAAGGTTTAAAACAGCTCCGTCAAGACAAACTAGTGTTATTGAGAAAAAAAACAGAAAATCCTTCTAATCCACCACCAGTCCAGTCCAAAATTCAGAACCTTTTCGATAAGCAATTGTCGACCGATTCCGTTTGTTATCTCATTTCGTCTACGATTCTCGTAACGAGAGAAAAAGTTTTCGGTTTTTCGATAGTTTTCTTACGGCTACAATTTACGGAAAGACCGCTAGTGCGTATACACTTATGGCGCGGATTGCCGGCGCCGATCTGCCAGCGCTTGTCGGTGCTGGGGGTCTACTCCCTAAGCACGAAGTCCGTGGTTTCGGCCTTAGTTACGAGCGTTTCCTACACGCTATCACCTACGGACATACGATTATTTCGGGGCCCGAACTAAGAATGAATGACAACACGATTTGACAGCTGTTCCTACTACCAATGTTTTTGCCCGTCCGAAAAGTTGAACTTGACACTTGTTTTGTTCCCTTCTACGTTTCGGGCTACTTCCGAACGGACGACTAACTTCGTTGACGGACTTAGGGAGTAGGACCCCTTGTCCGCGCAGTTAGTCTCTATACTGTGTAGCGAGCACCGACAAGCTCCGAACTTCGCCGACAAGTTCCGACCTGCTCCGATCAGCGCTGGTAAACCGTCATTTGTTGCTGTATTTGAATAGGAACAAGGCGTATTTTTGTAAAAAAATGCCAGCCCCTGCTTCTACCCGCTTCCTTTATGTAGAGGTTACCTGCACGGACCAGTACCGATAAGCGCTGGTAGGTCGGCGCAGGTTACCTGCTTCCTTTACCTATGTATACGCCCCAATGTCAGGACTCATCTTACGTTGAACAGAGTTTAGTGTGTGTTTAGGTTTTAAAACTCGGAGTAATAACTACATAGAATGCATCAGTTAGCTTATCTCCACTGTTGTATGTACTTATTAGTTGATAAGCTATGGGATGGCCATCAATTACGACATAGTGCAATTTCATTGCCTTTTATCTCGCCATATCTTTACCAATAGTTGTTTTAAGTAGGTAGATCGATAGGTTTGAACGTTGATAGGAATTGTAATTGGTTTAAGGTTAACAATGATTTTATTTATTTATCATGCAGCAGTATTATCTCAATAAGTTTCGCTGATGAGTCACACAATTCTTCATAGATCACTACATAGTATAAAACAAAGTCGCTGCTTCCCGCTGTCTGTCTGTCCCTATGTACCTATGCTTAGATCTTTAAAACTACGCAACGGATTTTGATGCGTTTTTTTTTAATACTTAGATAGAGTTATTGAAGAGGAAGGTTTTAAGCTATAAAACGTACACGTGCAAAGCCGGGGCGGGTCGCTAGTTGTTTATAAAATAGTACCTACGTAATGAAATTTATCTCTATTCGTATACGGTCAAAGAATTTAAAACATCCGTGCTGGACACCCAAACGTCACCCCCCCCCCCCCCCCCAGCAACGCCTAAGCCGAGGTCCAAGTCCCACAAGGGGTCGCCCTTAGTGCTGTTGTAGCCAGTGGTCATAATGTTAGTATAGTATAAGTACTTAGTTAGCTTAGATTAGGGTCGGTATCCACCAAAGCGGAGAGGAGAGGAGCCGAGAGGAGTCAGAGGAGATGTGCTGCGAAGCTAGCATGTTATTTCCACCAAAGCGCAGAGGATATGCGCAGCGGAGATGTGAGATGCGAGTGCTCGAAATCAGTCAGTTCGGGTGTGCGAAGCGCGAGGAGAAGGCATCGGGGAAAGGGGCGCGCGAGCGCGGACGCCGCCCGACTACACACATCTCCGTTTTGCCGCGCTATTCTATAGAAAATTGAGACATCTCGTCTCCTCTCCGCTTGATCCATTTCCACCAAAGCTAAGCGGAGAGGACATGTGGAAATAACGAAATCTGATTGGTTATTCAAAACACATCTCTCCTCTTCGCTTTGGTGGAAACTGGGCCTTAAGTGTTTTGGCTGGAGACCCTTCAGGTCTCGTCAATAACTGCCCGGTTACGTAAGTACAAACAGTACCTATGCAAGGACCATTTACAAGCAATCCAACAACATGAAAAATCTAAACGTCAAAACCTTGAAAGATCTACAACTAAATCAACGAATCAAAAAATTATCAGTACCTATGGAAAATTACACAACCGAACGACCCGAGTAGATGATACTGCGAGCGATCTTAGTTTTTACTGCCAATTTTTTTATTTAGACATGTACCTTTAGCACGCATTTTCTTTAACAGGCCCTAAAGGTACAATACCGTGCGTCGCGGCCGATCGCAGCCGCGCGCGTTCTATCGCGTGTGGCAGACGTGCGCGGCTGTTGCGTCAATAGTCAGAGTATGAAAATGTATGGCACCGCTTCCGACGTCTGCGACAGACGCGTGCGGCTAACGACAGATTAGTCAGTATATTATAGGCACGACTATTGACGCATAAGCCGTTGCACGTCAGCCGCACGCGATCGAACGCGCGCGGCTGCGATCGGCCGCGATGCACGGAATTGTACCTTTAGGGCCAGCGCCCACTGACGGCACGGCATGGCATAGCGTGGCAAAGGATTTTTTTCGTGGACAAATGATTTTCGACCTTATTTCAACGAGCTTAGCAGTGACATTAATCGAAACGTCTCGTGTGATGACGTGACTTACCGCGGAATATCACGCCATTCCCCGAGATACTGTGACACGTCGCGGGATACTATGGCACGTCGTGACATTCCACAAGATGCCACGATACGCCGCTGCATCACGTGAAACGCATAGGTTAAGGTGCTATTCCGACGGCAACTGCAAACTGCATACATACAGCAACCGCTACCTAATCGTCGTCGGAATAGCGCCTTTAAACTGCACATCTTAAAGGTGGTATTCCGATGGCAACTGAAAACTGCAACTGCAAACCGCAGCCGCAGATCGCACCGCAAACGAAACTACTGCTTCATAGATTCGCTTGCGGTGCGATCTGTTGCTGCAGTTGCAGTCTGCAGTTTGCAGTCGCCGGCGAAATAGTAGGTACCTTTACTGTTGTCTGTTAAGGAAAATGAGTGCTAAAGGTGTCTCTCTTCTTCCTCAGCGATAACTGCTAGTAATACTAAGTCGCAATCAATCATTTTAACAAAATACACAACCAATTTTACATTAGCATAGTGCTGAACTGAACGTGAGCGCCAGATTGTGCTTGCTTTCGGGCCTGCGCCCTCTGGCGGGACGGCATGGCAAACGATTTATTAAATTCAAATAATTTTAAACCTTATTTCAATAACTTTAGCATTTGTATTTGCTTAGCATACCGCAGGATGCTTCGTCGTGCCGCGGCATGCCGCAGCATCCCACGGTATGCCGCGGGATACTTCAGCATGCTGCGGGATGCCACAGGATGATTCGGTATGTCGAAGCGCGCCGTGCTGTCAGTGGGCGCCGGCCCTTAAACATAACCTCGAAACGAGGGTGTACTAATGTTTGTTGGGGGAATTCCGGAGTTGGGGTAAATTCGTTCGATCAACACTTCGGGAGAATACAGGCGTGATGTTTGCAGAGATATGAATAAAACCAAAAACTTTGTGCCATAACTTTATTCTTCATAAAAACAAAAAAAAAACACGTTATTGCAGGCATCACAATCACAACGAACCGAGTCGATCGCTAGTTCTTACACTTAACATTAGTACGCGAATGGTTAGACAAGATTATTTCTAGAATATTCTTCATTGAAAAACAAATATTTATTCAGGTAAAGAACAGTAGTTTCAGTGCAAACCATGTTTCTTTTACATATTACGTTACATAATTAATTCATATCGTAATTTGGTAATTTGAAAAAAGAAATTAATTATTTTTCATGATAATAAAAATGAGAAGATACGTGTTGGAAACGCATTTTTTATACTATTAAACTTCTGTTCTTCACCTTCTTTGTTGAAAGATTAAGATCTAAATACAATGGAATATAGTATATGTAATAAATAATATAAAAAATACACTCGGAATGTACTATGTGCAATAAATACAGTATATAAAAACATTTTAAATAGATGATTTAAAAATATACATCTCTAGAGAGAAACATTGAACTAGCTACGTAAAGTTGGTCAAGAGTTAAGGGTGGTGTAGTACCCAACAGTGAAACAGGAGTACGTATTATTACGACAAGTTGTAGAGTAGTCAGAGATTTCAGTTAATTCACGATAAATGTGAATACATATCTACTTAACTTTTAAATATTAACTGGACAATACTTTTAATTAATTTATATTTAGTATTTTGAATGTGCAGCGTCTCTTGTTATAGATTTTTATTCACAGTATAAGCTAAAAATTTAGATAATAGATTTTTTTGAATAAATATTAGTTTTTATACTAAAAAATATATATTTATCCCTTCAACTTCTTTTTAAATATTGCATGATTGATTTTTAAATTTAAAAAAATGTTATTTATTACACAAAAGTGTCTGTAAACCCAATCACTGTGACAAAGAAATTATAACAGAATCAATGAAAATTAACGCAGTTTAGCAATAATTAGTTTTAATAAAATAAGGAATGTTAGTTCAAAAGAATGTTGAAGTCTAGTCGATTAACGAAACAGAAAGTTTTAAGTACAAAATTATAGAAATAACAAAAAAATAAACTATAACCTTTTGCAAATGGGCCGTTTTGGTGATAAAAGTCAAATACTACTTTCAAAAGGACGTAAAGAATCAACAATAATTGTGGAAAGTAATCGCCAAAACCACCTATATACAAAAGGTTTAACATTTTCTAATATTTGGCATAGAATATGTATGTATAGCATATCGTATATATTCCATGTTAATCAAAAAACATAGTTTTTCGTCATCTCACTACGGACTTTATGGCACGGCGTGTTTTGTAAAATAACTCAAGAATGAATAAAAATACGTTGTTCTTCAAAAACCAATTCAATTTACAGAAACAAACGTTAAAATTACAATACAGGCTGTAAGGGTAAACACCGTTATCCTTGAAACCAGTGGTTTGGTTTCATTTATAGAACGTAAAATAAATGAAAAATAAAACTTATTTTTTTGTAAAACTTTCATTTTTCCACAAAAGCATTTCACCCTACGCGCAGGGCAATAAGCTACGGGAGGGGGCGCGGGGAACTCGCCGCGTGGCCCGACGCACGGCCCCGCACAGTTCGCTACCCCAGTCAGTCAGCTGTCTCGCTAGCGAGTGCGTGTACGCCGCGTCGTAGCGCCGCCGCGCCGCTCATTTCTCGCGCGTATATATATATTATTTTTTTACTCGTTCCTTGTTTTTATGTTAAAGTTAACTACCCATGGTTTGAGTGATAACGGTGTTTACCCTTACATACCTACTATTGCATTATGTTAACTCTTTTTTATTTACACATAGATGTGCTCTTACTTTCTTTTATAGAATTATCAGATCTTCAAGTACATTCTTAGTCTCGTATTTCATCGTACATTATTTTTAATAAAATTTTATAGATACTATATTTTACTAGACGTTGAAACTGTATAAACTTAACAATATACCAATAACATAAGTTATCTTCACGTAATTTAGTTTTAAGTAATTTAACTTAGAAATAGATTTTCCAAAAGGACTAATATAAGAAATTCGAATTTTTTTTTTAATACTTTAGCATTTTTTTACACTTGGTGTCTAGATTTGTTAGTTTCCTTGGAAAATATTAACTCGCACGTGGAAGCGAGATGATAAACTCATTAGAAGCTATTTATTTCTTATATGGAACATGGACATCTGGACTTTTACATCCACACCGCTGAAAGTTCTAGAATGATGTAATTTTTTCTACTTATTCTTTCTTACA
Source organism: Amphipyra tragopoginis (assembly GCA_905220435.1). Lineage (NCBI taxonomy): Eukaryota > Metazoa > Arthropoda > Insecta > Lepidoptera > Noctuidae > Amphipyra > Amphipyra tragopoginis. The sequence continues at coordinate 14,751,515 of HG992017.1, read as the reverse complement.
AAAATTGATTATTGTTTAATAATTATAGCTTCTACTGAATTATTCTGATTTTTTTGAATACACATGTTTTTGTTAAAATCCATTGTATCATGAACAGTGTCTTATATTTTGAGATTTTATTTCCAAAACGATTGCTATGATAAAATCGCGTCACTTATGTCATTTATATAGAACAACCTTCGTTTAGACGTCGGATTATTTAAAATAATAATAATTATATTTTACAATATATTTGCGGGAGGCTTAATACTGATGTACGATTTAATTCGTTAACATTTTGGCATTTTGGTTGAGCATTTCTGTTATATACATTTTTATCCGACTGAGCAACAGCAAAGGCAGTGTGACACATATATATTTAGGATTCTAACAACCGTTGTATATTCGGTAGTTTACTTTAAGCACTTTATTTCGTGTAGCTTAATAAAGTGACTCGCTTAAACGATTGGAAACTGTTAAAATGTAACACTAGTAGATTTTTAAGCAAATATAGTAGTCATATCGCGAGTAAATATCGTACAACGGTTGCAAGATAAATTCAACATGCGTAAGGCAGTAATGGATAAAAATATTTCGTGGTTAGCAAGGAAATAATGTTGATAACACAAGTCATTTATAAAATTCCTTTTACTATAATCTATTGACATCAATATTAAACCTCATCCGTTCTAGACTACATCTAGACATTCGAAGACTTAATCCTAGACATTATGTAACAAACGCTATCACCTTCAAACAGTAAACACAACGAAACATATTCAATCACACATCTACTCCGAACAGATAATATTCAGATCTTATTCAAGACTATTTTATAAGAAGCTGTTAGAACAAAAGATTATTGTGACAATTAAAAAGATTCATAAAGGTAGGCAAGTCTAAAATATGTACCACTAACCTATCAACATTATCTTTATTTTATGAAAATGAAAGCAATAGCTCATAGTATAACCAAAAATTTAGATGAAAAATGTACTATCTTTTTAAAAGCTGTGCTGTATCACAAAACTTTGATATACCTGGCTAATGTTTTAAAAGCATTTAAAATAGCCTGATGAACTATTTTTTTAGCCAGATGAACCATTTTTTAGCCAGATAAACCATTTTTTAGCTTGATATTACCATGAGAACTAAATTGTTAGGATAATTATGTTATCGGGTTAGTTGTTTAACGATAATTACGTTAGGGCTTTGATAACAAAGGATATTTTGTCAAATTTGGTATATCGCTATCTTGGCCCACCACGTAGTTAAATATTTAACCGACTGCGCGACACCAAAGACGGGGTTATGTTTTTCACGCATATCATGTATGTGGGATTCTTTATACCTCGTAGGGACCCAACGGCTTGATGGATTTTGATGCACGAGGTGTCTATCGACTCGTATAAGCCGTGCGATGATTATAGGCTAGGTTTTGTTTTTATAAAATCATATAGAAATGAGATTTATATACCGAAATTAATATCATAAAAAAAACATTTCGTTACATAAAATACACTTTTGCTCTAACGGCTTCATATATTTTTTACAATTAAAATTTGATAACTAACTACTGTAGACTATGTAGGTAGGTAACTTGTTTGAGCTGTATTGCACGTCCAAACTTATAAAGAGGGGAGATAATTCAAAGAAAACAGACACAAAAAGTAGTACTAGAGGATAATATTAACTTTTCGCTTCATTGCAGTTATTGCTAGAGAATAAAAAATATTATTAATACAATTGAGTATTACCTCTTTTTTTTAATTCGGCAATACACATCAGATCTATGGTTTTATAAAAAAACTTAATCAAAATTCGATTTAGGAAATTATATCTGCTAATTTGTTTTGTTTTCAAAAGAAGTGCTATTTAATAGAATTTATAGTTTAAAACTGGTATAAAGATACATGTTTTTTGGTAAGCAATAACTGGAAATAGATCTCTTAAAATAATAGGAAAAAAAAACAATAATAATAAAATCATATAAAACAATATAAAGATATCTAATGATAAGTTTTATAAAATATTGGAATAATAGATGAAAAAACAACCCATCTCCCCCTTTAAAATCTACTACGAACCAAACTACATTTGTTCAGATTTCTAATAGAAATATAATTTTGTACCTATGTTTAAGATAAAATCCGATTTTAGAAACTCGGGCTTCGCCCTTAAAGTCATGGCCGACTACCAGCAGGGGAAAACTCAAGGGGACTCAGAAAGATAAAAAAAGATACCATGAAAGAAAAAAAAAATTTTTCTTCGGTTTTTTTTTGCAATCTTTGACCATTATTTCACGCAGTTTGATGGAATTATATGAATGCGTTTACACCCTGTATATTTGATAGGTACTTGCCTAACTTGCCAAACAACTGGTTCGACCATGACTTCATATAGTAAGCTCAGAAATACTTTCGACGTCGATTCAATATTAATAAAAGTCATTTAGATATTAAAAATCTATATAACAGTAATAATTGCCCGTTGCACTGATAACGAATCGTTAGCCGCGAATTTGTGTTTTTGATAAGAAACTTTAATTGTATTATACATAGTTCAATTTTCATTGTAGTCCCGAAAAACAAGTGTGTTGGTATATTTAAAAATAAACTTTACTACTATTGAAATAAAATAAAAATAGGGATGCGAACGCAAAACAGTCCATCCTAAGGTTGTCTGGATGAAATCGCCTTGTGCGATAAGACCGCCCATTGCATATAATATAAAAGGTTAGTCGGAAACGCGGTACTAATCCGCAGATCACTTGAAGTATCACTAATGACTGTTTTAAAGGGTTTAACTTTCAAAATTTGATAATTTTTATTTCCATACATAACGATTACTATTTAAGTTTTTTTTTAAAAAAAAACATCCCTTCTTTAGTTACGAATTCAGAAAATGAAGCTCCTAATCCATGACCCGAAGACCTAAAGTGTAACCAGAGCTGATCTAAGGATAGATAGATTTTAACATATACGTGGGAGCAAAGAAATCGAGTCACTCCTTTTTCACGTATCCTGGTTATTAGTTTTGGTTTCATGAATTATATAATTCAAAAAATAAACTTTAAAAAAAAGTAAAAACCGACTTCAAAGAAATACTAAAAGGAGTAAAATAATTACCATAATATAAAATTAACAGTTTCAGAAGTCGGTGGCTTCTATTTGCTTCAGTGAAGAGTTGCACCGACTTCTGAAACTGTTAATTTTTATATTATGGTAATTATTTTACTCCTTTTAGTATTTCTTTGAAGTCGGTTTTTACTTTTTTTTAAAGTTTATTTTTTATTAAATACGTTTTAGTGTCATAATTTTAACCCTTCTTTTTGGCTTTGACGTAGTCGGGCATAAAAAGTCCTTTCAAATGATACCTTACACGATATAATGAAAACATTCCAAAGGGGGGAAGGGGGGGACACGCACCCCCTCCTCTTTTCCAGTAGTCAGTTCCCAACAACAAATATAAACAAAGCAATATTAGTAATTTGAGAATTTTGCTTTGATCCGATGAGGAGTTCCGTTCCATATCTCTGAAGTTCATGGTCTAATCATAACAAAATTTATATGGGACCAATCGGGAAGTATACCCTTTCGAACAAAAAAAGAATTTTTCAAATCGGTTCATAAATGACGGAGATATGAGGTAACAAACATAAAAAAAAAAAAAAAAAAAAAATACAACCGAATTGAGAACCTCCTCCTTTTTGAAGTCGGTTAAAAATACAAAAAACCACCCTCATTGTAAAGGTTATCAAATAACCTTTTAGGCGATATATGTTTAGAATTGATCTGTTCCATAATACCAAAAATAATAACAATTATACCTACGTGAAAAATAGAAGTGGCTCGATTTATTTGCTCCCAAGTATATTTTTAATGAAATCTTTGAACAGCTATTTCTCTTAAACTTCTGACTTTTGAGGAAAGTTGTAGAACAAAATTGATTCATTATTATGGGTACTTTAACACCCTTTCGGATTAGTAGCCCCTTTACGACTGCTATCCTCAGCTATGATCAGCTGTGTTTACATTTTAGGTCATATTTGGAGTCATGGATTAAAAGCTCTATTTGTAACTAAATTAGGGATGAGGAAATTTTGAAAAAAAAACTAAAATTACAGTAATTTTGCATCGAAATAAAAATAAACGAATTTTGAAACTTTTACAATTGCTTTAAAACATTCATGAGTGATATTTTAAGTGGCATGCGGATTAGTACCCCCTTTTCAACTAACCTTGAATAAAAATTGGATTCTACTCTTCGTATCAGTGCAACCAAGCTAAGTATCCGCTAGCCTAATATTCTACCTAATCAAATATCATAACAAGATATGTTTCAACTACTACTACTCACTCTTGTCACACACTTTGGGCGTTACCTTAATTATATGAAAACTTAATTACGTATTGATTTAAATAGGTTGAGTGCAGGAATACATGGTTGAGCGGTCGAGCTGTGAATATACGATGAGGTAGAAACACATGGAGGAGGTCTACTCCCTAAGTCCGTCAACGAAGTTAGTCACCCGTCCGAAAGTAGCTCGAAACGTAGAAGTGAACAAAACAAGTGTCAAGTTCAACTTTTCGGACGGGCAAAAACACATCGGTAGTAGGGACAACTGTCAAATCGTGTCGTCATTCATTCTTAGTTCGGGCTCGGAAATAATCGTATGTCCGTATTTGATAGGGAGTAGAAAACGCTCGTAACTAAGGCCAAAACCACGGACTTCGTGCTTAGACACCCAGTTTACATACACCACCAGAGCGCGCTAAGGCACACCACCATATAAATTTATAAATACCAATCCTATGTCGTCATCACAATGTCTAATTTAGCTTACAAATTTAATGTACGAAGATTCGACTCCGTCCATTGGTGAAAATTAGTCTACTTTTTCGCGTTTTAGTCTACTTTCGGTTTGGACATATTTGAGCGCTGTTCATGCGTTTCTACGTCAATGGACAAAAAACAACTTTAAAAAAAGTCTGTTTTTAATAAACAGTTGCATCAGCAATATCTCTTTGTCACGCTAGCCATTATTTTAATAAAATGGGCTTAGCTTATTAGTCTATAGCTTTATTTTTGCAGAAATACAAGCAAAAATCGTCAAATGTTTTGCTATTTACATCATAGAATTCGGAAATGCTCAACCACTATAAACGTTTTATATATTCCTGCACTTTTAAATCTTATATACTTAAATATATTCTTCGATATAATCGACGTCAGCGTATGTCAGAGGAAATCTAAAGAATATAAATAGTTATATATATAACTTTTTATATATGATATAGGTATTTTGATTGTGCGGTGTTGAGGTACCTGTAAATGAGGTGTACATGTCGTAGGTATAACACACGCGTATGGTTATATACCATATAGAATTATGTTAGTATTATCTACTATTTATATATGTGTATTTATGTATGTAGCATTTTTTTCTATTTAGATGAGTTTTGGAATGAACCGAAATTTTGATGTATAAAGTTAAGAATCTTTTTCCGATATTTCTTTTATCAAATAAGAATATCTATTTAAATACAGAACTATATAAAAAATACAAAGTAAATATAAGGTACGGCTCAGACGACAGACTTTTTGTCCGGCGGACTACCACGGACAAGAATGAAAGTAGTTGGTAGTTGTTGCCATCGCAGACACTACAGTTCTAACGACAACTACAGACAAAATTATCGTCGTGTGCGTTGAGTCCGTGTTAAATTTCGCGACAGGCAAAGACTACTAACCACATCAATTCCTGACCACGGCAGTCCGCCGGACAAAAAGTCGGTCGTCTGAGCCGGGCCTTAGTTATAGACTGTTCAGACATCATAAATATCATAACAATAGGGTATTTCACTACTATTTTTTATTAGAAATCTCGAAACTATTACAAAAATAATAACCAACTGTGAAAAAACCAATGAAATATTTTATTAAATGGTCAAGTTACAATCGATTAAAAATTGTTCACAAGACAGAGCCAACACTACTACCGTATGACGTCATACCTTAAAAACTTCATACTGACTTGAACATCACTCGGTACAATATCAGTTTTGCGTGACAAGGACAGAAAACGCCTCCTAAATAAACTTCGAAGGAGTGTATTTCCTCTATTTTTTCATCGATTTTATTTATTTTTTCACATACATAGCTTGTTTTTTCTATATTTTTTATACACCGTGGGCCCGAGGTATCCGAAAGATTTTAACCACGCCTTACTGATGATATTATGAGTCGATAATGTTATATCAACATAAGTCCAATTCAGTCAATGTAACTACATATTTTGTTTTCGTAACAAAATAAATCAATTAACTTTAGTACTTCCTTGTAAATAATACCTTACGAGCTGACAAGGCGTTCATAGGGCTTGTTGCCTTAGAGACTTTTCGACTTGTAAATTGCCATAAATCACACTAATATTATAAAGGCGAAAGTTTGTGTGTGTGTTTGTATGTTTGTTACTTCTTCACGCTCAAACGGATGGACCAATTTTGATAAAATTTGGTATGGAGGTAGCTGACATCCTGGATTACCACATAGGCTACTTTTTATCCACACAGTAACACCGCGGGGCGCAGCTAGTAATGAATATCTCGAAAATTAAGCTTTATTGGACAAACTATATCCTAGCATTTCTTCTCCGATTAGGCATTGGAATTGATGGTTAAAATCTTTCGGGTTCCTTAGACCCACGATGTATAATAATACTACACTTTTGTACATTTTTAATAGTAGTCAAATATCCTATTACTCTAATTTTTTTTTTCGTTTATCGCCCACTTTGTTATGTCTGTATTATGATACACATGCATAAATACACAGGTATTGTACGCGTGTGTGTGTGAGCGGGTGTAGTTCACGGCGGCAAGTTCATTTGCAGGTTCTGCAAGTACGCCGATGTTGAGTTTAATAAGCCGATGCGTTGTTTTTGCTTCCGCTGCTCTGTCATCTGTGTACAATCATATAGGATTATGTTTTATCATTTTATATCATCATCTGCCTAGCCTTTTCCCAACTATGTTGGGGTCGGCTTCAGTCGAACCGGATGCAGCTGAATATCAGTATTTTACATGGAGCGACTGCCTGTCAGACCTCCACAACCCAGTAACTGGGTAATACGATACTCTTGGTAAGACTGGTTGTCAGACTTTCTGGCTTCTGACCAACAGTAACGACTGTCAAAGATCTACAAATGACAGCCGGGACCAACGGCTTTACGTGCTTTCCGAGTCACGGAGGAAACTCGCTATGGTAAATGGTCACCCATCCACAGACTAACCTCGGCAAGCGTGGCTTAACCCGGAAGATCGGTCTATGCGGCTGTAATTATTTAGCCACGAGCTCCTCTTCTAGATTTTATAATTTTATATGCAGTATGTTAAATAATAGAAGGCCGTTAAACCCGTTAAAGGTACAAGTCCGAGACGGTCTGCAGACCGCAAACTGCAAAAGTACTATCGCTTGCGGTGCGATCTGCGGCTGCGGTCTGCGGTTGCAGTTTTGCAGTCGCTGTCGGAATAGCACCTTTAAAGTGCACACCTTAAAGGCGCTATTCCGACGGCGACGCGGTTGCAGTCTGCAGTTTGCAGCCCGTTTCGGACTTGTAATTTTATGTACATCATTGATACGTTAAAATAAAAATATGAAAATAGACAAACAGCAAAAAAAATATCCGAAAAAAAAACTAAAATAATTCGGAACGGCTTGTTTAAGACCAAAATAGTAACGTAGATAGGTTAAATGCGATGTTGCCATGTTTTCCAAATTGATAGACAAGTGCGCATGTACAGTAAGCTTTGGTTTCACGTATTTTTTTTTTTAAATGAGATTTAAAAAAAAAAAACAACATCTCTCTTCAATGTATGTAAAAATTGACAAGTAAAGGCTGGCGTCCACTAGGCTCGCCGAGTCGAGTCGAATCGAAGAAATCCGCCCTTATATATTTAGTATGAAACTGGGTCCATTAGCGACGAGCTGCAGCGTGGTTGTCACGCGAATTTCTGTTTTAACAACTTGCGATTACTGACCGTTTCGCCTCGCACGGAACAAATGCGACTCGACTCGATTCGACGCGTTTTGGCTGTAATCGACGCCAGGCTTAACAGTTACTTTGTCAAAGTCCGAAAGTGGTCAAAGTTTTCGTGCTTATAGGAAATGTATAGAGCCTGGGCTAGCACCATGTACACTATATGTAAATATAGCTGTACATTAAAGTAACCGTTTTTTAATGTTAATTTTCTATAATTTTACCTCGTTTAATTGTACATTCAAGTTATCTTGGTCAAGGAGAGCAACACAACACATGAAAATATGGCAGATCGACATTATGTGAAATGTCATTTTGACAACTGTTGACAGGTCAATGACCCCATAGTGTTTATTTCTTCTGTACTTACTTATCGTATATACGTTGTTTATAGACGAAAATACTAGGATTACGTTAAAATTATAATAAAATAGAACTACAGTTATTGTACACGAAACCTAGGACTGTCAAAGTTGTCAAACTCATGTCAATGTCAAACACAACTGTCATGGCTACCAGAAAAAAAGGGTTAACATATTAAAAAACGTAACCAAACAATAATTCCAGTACAAGAGTACTCTTCTTTAAATTAATTTATTTGTATTTTTATGGAAATCCCCTATTTTTTTCCTATTTTTCTATTTATTGTACATAGTGGTGGCCCAAAATCAAACATCTCCTTTGGCAACGAAAGTAGTAGCACAGTCTACCTATATCTTACTCCTTACAGTCGGTTAACGTAGAACACTGTCGCAGAGCAATCGTGCGGGGGGCTGCGGGGTGAAGGGGGCGGAGGTTATGTCCCGAGTAGCCATACTGTATACTTGGGACAGAACCTCCGCCCCTACATAATTTTGACATTTCATAGGACCTGTCAAATGTATGGGCGTTGACCCACTGTATGTAGTAAGTAGGTACACTGTGCTTATAGGTTTGGCAACAAAAGTAGTAGTATAACTGTGACGTACCTGGTCCCTGAGCTCAGTGAGCAGGTCCGTGAGCGTATGTACGGCGAGCTGAGCGCGGTCGAGCTGCGCTTGTAGCGCTCGCAGCTCCAGCTCGCCGCCCTCGCCCTCGCCGCCGCCCATCAGCGACAGCGCGCGCAGGCGAGGGAACCAGTCCAGGTTGTTGGACTACAATCATTAAAACAACTGCTAATAATACTTATTCGGCAGATGAGGCCAAAACTTGTATTAAAATAATCATCAACTAAACTAAAATTAGAGGAGATAGTCTTTTACTAACAGACAACGCGAGAAAGTCATCCACTTATGACGTGAAACGTTAGAATTAAAATTAAATACAGCAAGTTTAGGCCATGAGGGCTTAGTGTGCATCGTGAGTGAGGGCGCATCGCGCAGGCGGAATGAACGGTGCATTGAATAAATTTAATGTTCGAAACGTTTGAATTTTGATATCGACATTATTAAAACCAAAGTAAAATAAACGCAACACGTGCACACGCGCGTACTCGTCAACTTTCCCGCGTCCATTAAGGACAGATATCGACGGTAAAGTCGCTCCGCAATCCGCAATACGCTCGTGCGCCATCACTCAGGACGCACACTTAGGAGAGATGTTTTGAATGAAATCGAAAACTACATATATCCTTTAAAGGGTAGATGTTACATTAAGGTACACATGAAACTACAATTAGTTGGCGTCACTGGCAATCATGTTGGGTAAATTCATGTTGGTGGACGCGTTGTGCGCTGTGCCCGTTTAAGCTCGATGCGTTTTTAGCATATGAGTGATCTCATTCGGCTGTGAGCGGAGTGAGCGGCTAGCTCGTCCGGAAATACATAAACCTGCATTTTATTATGTTTCTGGTTTACATTTATTTATTAATTAACTATGTATATAAATTTATTGATTATTCTACGCACACGTAACACATAACTTTCTAATAAATTATTAATTTGTTGCTTTTAATTAGTAGTATTTTAATTTTAATACTGTACGTTATATATTTATTTGTGTCGTTATTGCCCGTGGCATCACTATGGTCCTATCTGAAAACCAGCGTTTCGGCATTGTGTTTTTTTTTTTAATGTCGCAGCATTAGCCTGAGATAGGAGCCTTTTTTGGCCTCGTGCAGGTAGTTAAAATTAGTATCCTTTTCTTTTTAGTAACTATGTTGTATTTGTTTCCGTAACTGCCTGTGTGAGTCCAGAATAAATCATTTTTCTTTCATTCCTACAATACATTAATTAAATAATAAATTACAGTTTCGATAAAATCGTCATTTAAGTCAGATTAGTTCCTGGTTACAAGCGCTGCACAAAATTTGTTTCTGCCCTATAAAGGGTTAAAACTAATAAAAGAAAGCAGACTTATTTGTTTCTATTTGCACATAACCAACAAAAAATAAAAACGAATGCAAACAAAAATTAAACAAAAATTTGGGAATATATTCGTCACATCCGAGCAAATCGGCTATCGCCGAATGATAAATAAATAACTAGAATAAAACATTTACCTTGATCATAGAGTGCACATAGCTCTCCGGGCCAGTGAACTCAGTGGGGTCTTTCACCCTTACCAGCACCATGAAGTAAAGGTAGTGCCACATATTATGCTCGCTCTTTATGTGTTCTTCGAACGAGACTGTCTTGTTGTCAAAGGCTGACCTGTTCAAACCTGTGCAAATAAAACGAAAAACGCATTAAGGGTCGTTTCAATATAAAATAATCTATTGATGTATTTTTATTATGTTATTATGATGTCTACTATGTCTAGGTAACCACAGACTAAACGTGTATAGTCTATGCTAAATATGCAGACTTGATTTGCATAGATTAAAAATTTAGTCATAGTTTTATTTTTTACTTTTAATTGTTTTGTGTTTGGGTTGCCAGGCAATTATATGTATAAAAAGGAAAACTTGTTTTAGAGTAATTATGTTATTAATTTTAAGTATGCTTGTGCGTCTGTTTGGGCGTGAGAATAAATACTTTTTCTTTCTTTCTTTCTTCTTTCACACGTCCCACAACTACAACACAAGAATAACACGTGGGCGGGATTTGTATGAAAATAAATAGCTTAAGACACTTGTTCCACCACCAACGATGAGCGAGAAGCGAGTAGAACTAGAAAAGAGTTGGCGAGAAGCGAGTGTGTAGTTCCGATAGTTTTGTCACTGGGCTATAAGCGAGTGTGCGAGTGCGACGGGCGATTACTCGCACCACTCGCAAATGACTGCTGATTGGTCTCTCGGCCTGAGTTCTGACCGCCAAGCGAGCATCGCTGAGCAAGTATCACTGAGCGAGTATCATCTTTGATAGCTCTTGTCACTCGGCGACCAATTAGTGGAGCGAGTCCTCGCCGGCAGTGTAAACAGTCAGCGATCAACTATTAATAGATGCATCTCTTTCTATATCGGGTGTAAAAAGACCCTTAACGATAACGAAAACCACGTATTCTACCCATCATTGGGATCATTTTTTTCGAACAAACCATACCTGGGAAATCATTGGTTTTGGAGATATTGAAGGTCAAAGTACACTTTTTTTTTTTAGTTTTTTCCAAAAACGATTTCCATGTCATATTACTAAACTTTCTTCCATACAAACATTATCAAAAATTTCAATTTTTCCTAACAAATTACGCATTTGATGTTACAGAAACGCGATGAATATCAAACGCACACGACCGCCTTGGCTCGGCTGTGTGGCCGCTGCATGCATGCAAACGCGCGGCATCGCCACAACCATCATTTGCGCGCTACCAAAAAAGTGTTTTTTTTTTCATGCCAAAAAATAAAAGTCGTTTCCCAGCAATTATTTTTGGTCAATGTAATTTAGTTTGATGTACAGAGTGCGTAGATTTCGGCTATGTGATGGGTCTTTTTACACCCTGTATATGCATCTATTGTGTGTTTTTTGAGCGAGAAAATAGCCGATAGTTAGTCGCTTCCACGCCGGCAGTGGGACAACTGCCTAATTCACACGGACCACATTTTGACGCCAAATTCAACCGTGTGGGCGATATCGACCACATCGCATCCAGGGTTGGCGATCGCAGTATGGTTGTTAAGGTACTCAGAGAACGCTGCTGCCCATCCTCTAGTGAATCCCTTAGTCGCCTTTTACGACAACCATGGGAAGAGATGGGGTAGTGCTACAAAGGAACCCTAAAAAGACGGAAAGCTAGTCGTAGTACGGAAATCTTGGTGCGCGTGTCCGACTCGCACTTGACCGGTTTATTATCTACTATTATTAGAAGGAAACCTCACCACAAACAAAACAGGTGTTTTTCAGAATGAGCTCTTTCTGCTGCTTCTCGCTCCTCAGGTCGGCGAAGGTGTCGATGATGACACCAAAGATGAGGTTCAACACGATGATGATCACCACGAAGAAGAACAGCAGATCGTACACCACGCGAGCTACGAACAGCGGCTCCTGAAGGGACAGAAGGAAAATTCAATGGAATATTTATACGACAACAATTCTGCCGTCATAACGAAAAGTGCAGTAAGTGCAATTTTTGAACACAGAATATTTAACCTTTTGCGTCTGCGTAACCCAACACTAAGGTTCAAAATTCTATGTTCAAAAATTGCACTTACTGCACTCTTCGTTATGACGGCAGGGTTCATCGACGGGCAGTCTATTCAGCGCACGAATGTACGTATAGTAATGTAAACGTAACGTTAATGTGAGTGGATATTGAATTGAAATTACTCGTTTCGCACATAGTATTTAACTGAATTGAAAACTTTATTTAAATCTATACAGGGTGTGTTGTAAATAGTGGTTCAACGTTAAGGGTTCGGATACGCGATATATTCAGCTATCACATCCCACAATTTGTTTTTTTTTTACCATAGGTCTCAGAATAAAACATTTTTTTTTCGAAACAATTTAACTAAACATTAAAAATTACTTGCATATGATGATAACACATGTATTCAGCAGTTACAAACAAACTAGGAAAATAATGTATTGGGTTGAAATTACAGCTAAATTAGTAAAAAGAGGAGCAAATATAAAAATAAATGAGACCTATGGTAAAAAATGGTTCAAAGATAGTTAAATACAAGGTGTGTCGACCCCTTAACGTTGGACCACTAGTTACGACACACCCTTTATATGATACAAATTGTGCTTGTTGATTAAATTTAATCCAAAATGAATGAAATGAAATTTCACTCACATTAACCTTGTTTATGTTAATATACGTCAAAACATTCATGCTAGGTACACATAATTGTATGCTAAAAATGTAGAAATAGCATAAATTTAAAAAAAAAAACAATCATATTGTTTACACCGCGGTCTATCCCCCCCCCCCCCCCCTATCGTTTTCATTGACTTCTTGTTCATCCAAAGGTTGTCGTAATATGATAGATAGAATAAAGTATATTCTATGTATCATAATTATAACATTTTTGTTATGTAAAATTCTTATACTCAATTTAATTGCATTTCAGAGATACTTTCAACTGATTTTCAATTCAAAATTAACTGAATTCACCCTTCGGTTTACATGTAGTGTATTAACGTTTTAAAACTTTAATTGAAATACAATAAAATATACACTAGGATTTGATAAAATCCCAGATTATTTTCATCCCAGATTAATGCGCTGAATTCACTTTTACGATATACCTGCCTGCCTTTTGCCTTACATCTGGTCCTCTTGCGATGGTAAAACGATTTGCCCATCAGTAAGTTTGATAGCGAGGCTAACTGTCCAGAATGCGCTGGACGTACTTGAATATAGTCACTCATGGAGGCTCTTTAACCCTAGATCACTAAACATTAGTCTCACAGGCGACACGGTCATTCAGCATTCGCAGTTTAGGTAAGTTCCCGACATTCCCTCGACCCACCGCGCTCAGTACCTTCCCAATTCAGTGTTTTAGTGCCCCTTGCACATGCATTGCGTCTGCACATATTTTACCTCCGGAGTTTTGGCGAATTGTTAGTCTCACGGACTAATGTTTAGTGATTACGCTTATAAAATGAGTCAAGATAAGCTTTGAACAATTTTGGTTTATTTATTGACTTCCTACAAATTGAAGATGTCGTGGCTAGTACTTCTCAAGTAAAGCCGAACAAAAGAAACATTTGCGCATTTTGCCCATAACAGAAGCACAGGATGACCAAAGTATCATGCCACTGCTGCAAGAAGGCCATTTGTGGCGAACATACCATTCCTATCTGCTCAGACTGCCAGGATTAACATTTTTAAAGTGTCTAATAGTTTTTAAGAAGTCTTAATACATGTCCTCCTATGTTGACTCCTTTTTTAAAATGAATAAATGTAATTTCAAGAAAAAAAAATACGTTTGTTTTTGTTAGTCATAATGACTACTGTTTAGTGACTGTGTAACTCGAAAATATGTTTAGTGAGCTCGGGTTAAATACAGCCCGGTATAAACAGAACTTCATACTTACGAAACTAGCGGGGGCTCTGAGTATATCCCCGATGCCGCCACCGTTTCTAAGTCCCTGGTTGAGCGTGGTGACGATGCACATGATGAGCGAGTCGCAGCTCCGCTCTCTGAGCTCACCGCCGACGGACACGAAGCGCGACGAGCGACGGCATTGGTCCGCTTCCTTTAAGTACTTGGAAGAGCCGTCGTCTGCGCAGCCGTCCGGCTCGTAGCGTGGGTCGTCGTCATCTGAGTTAGGAAAGTACGTTGTAATTAAAAAGAAAGACATATTAAAGAAAGAAAAAAAGTGTAATAAGTGTTAAGGCTTTCCAAAACTGCCATCCTACGTCTAAAAGACCGTAAAGTGACATTTTGTCAAATTTGAGTCTTATAAACTACGTAAAAGCGCAACATTTTCTGTATCGACCAGTCTGGTCCGTATTTTTCTATCATTTGACAATTACGAGATCCAAAGAGTTTTACTGAGACATTACCATATAATACCATACCATACCGTATTGTAGATGGTCAAATTTCAGTACAAAAAAAGCATGACATAAAAACAAAAACTTTAAAAACTGCATTAGTCCTGTAACTCATTAAAAGTTTATACAATGAGCTTAAAGTAGCCCAATAATTTGGTATAATCAAAAACATCTGTATAACTTCAGAATTTCTAGGGACAACACTTTCGACGTTTTTGCTCATAACTTAAAATTAAGTTTAGTCACTTAACTTTTAGACATAGGACGGCAGAAACATAATTAGTGTGTTAAAAAACGGGAGTAACATTATTGCATAATAACAGCAGAATGTTGGACAAGATTGGATAGTCACTTTATTTTTTTTCTTGAATATTTTACATCTTTTGTCTATCATAAGGACGTATTTGCAGAAAGCGTAGTTAAAAAGTCAAATTACGATACGTGGACGGTCCACACACACTGCGTACCTTCTTCTTGAAATGAGGTCAATACAAATCGTTGTGACCGTGAAGGGATTTATTTTACCGCTTATTTCTGCTGTTAATCGACTCAGTCCACTCACGATGACAGCCGACAGTAAAAAAATTATCGATAGAAAACCAACCTTATATTCACACCGTTAATGGTTCAACTGTCTCGCAAAAGAAATGAAAATATAAAAGAAAACATTTTGTTTTCCTGTGCATATTCCAAACGTTTTCTTATTTTTTTAGACTTCATTCATTTTAGTTAATGTAATGGACTTTGAATGTAACTTGGATTTTTTTAGGAATATGTACCAAAACTCACCCCGTTTTCGTTATTTTCGTGGAATATACAAAAATAAAAATGTTTTCTCCTCTTTTTAAGACAAAAGAGTAGTCTATCCGCAGCTTGCCTCGAGCTCAGTTTCAATGATTAATCGGAAACTGAACCGCTGCTTTTAGCTGACTCATAGCAGATTTGTAAATACGTCCTTAATTGACTTTTACCACTATAATAATGTGTTTTTAATAGAAAAAAAAACATCATCAATTTAATTTCAAAATATTTGAGATAAAAATATTATTTTTACTATTATGGTCTAATATTGTTATGGTTTTATACAAAAAAAAGGTGTTATGCAACTACCATATTAAAAAATATGTACTCACCGTCAAGCCGATCGACGTTGACGAGGAAATGGTCTCGGAAGAACATGTAGCCTACGATGGAGAACATATAGACCAGGACCAGCGCCAGCACGGCCGTCAGTAGGATGGACCGGCCGTTGCGAGTCACTGAGCGCATCACGTTTAAGAGAGTCTCTTCGCGATACACTATGTCTAGGAGCTGGGACAAACAATGTACTGATAAAAACTCAGTATAAATAACAGCTATACAATGCTATTTATAAGCGCAGTTCAGACTACGCCATAATACAGGTTGTTTGGCAGAACGTTGAAATACGAAAATGGTGGATATGGGTCATTTGCTACTTACTCAGCCCTAATTTATGTGGCCCTGCCCCTTGGATATTTTTTAAATATTTTTTTTTTGCTTTCTTCTAATTTCACCACTTTCTTAAATTTAAAGTGTAATTTTTATTAAAAATGGGTAAAACAGGCAATATCTTTGTTTTTTTTTTAATCTTTAATGTTGGCAGATTCTTATAAAATTATTGCTTTATTCAGATGTTAGGTAGAAAAAAAGTTATGAGTCCTCAAACTTACAGAAAGATGTAAAAAATACTTAAATCTTAATATCAACTTCTATTAAAAAAAAAACAGGGGGCCAGGGCTAAATAAATTAGGGCTGAGTAAGTAGCAGATGGCCCCACCTATCCACCATTTTCGTATGTTCAACGTCCTGCCAAACACCCTGTATATAGCATATAACAAATATTGTATAGCACAACGATATTCCTCAGCATACATTTTATATGGACACGTTCGCACAACGCTATGCTATAAATAAAGCATTGGCTTGCTGTACGTGATAAACTTGAGCGATTCTCAGAGCTATATCGTATGATTCTCCGGTTCCCGCCCCGCCTCGCTTCTACCCCGTCCGTCGCCCGACGGATCCAGACCGGCTTGCGATATAGCGTATAATGTGAACGTCATGCAATACAGTTATTGCTTATGACGCAATGTGGTTTACTACATAGCGAAATAGTATAGCGTAGTCTGAACTGAGCTTCAACCTAATTTTGAGTTATGAGCAAAAACGTGTAAAATGTTTTTGTCTCTAGAAGTTCTGAAGACATACAGATGTTTTTTTATATCACATTATTAGCTTAAACGTTAAGCTCTCATTGTATAATTTTTACCTTTAATACTAAAATTGTTTTTACACGTTTTTGCTCCTAACTCAAAATTAAGTTTACTCATTTAACGGTATTTTAGAAATCGGACGGCAGAATACAACGCTATTTTTAGTATACACAAAAGCCAAAACACCTCAGAAATTTTCATCAGAATTGCCTGAATTTAAGAGTAGTAGAGCTCCTTGCGAAAGACCTCGTCCTGAAAAGTACTGCCTCCATGTCTATTTCTGTCGCTCAGCAGCATTGCTGTGATCCGGTTTGAAGGATACGGGTGCCGGTGAAATTATAGGCACATGAGACTTTCCAACTTTGTCTCTATGGTTGGCAACACGTCACCAATCCTCTTAGTGTTGTAGGAGTATATAGGCGGCGGTAACCACTTAGCATCAGGTGGGTTATCGTCTTGTTTGCTAACCGATTACATCATGTTTTATTTAAATATATCTCAAAGTTACATGTTAGTTTATGTTGCGTTAAGTTCCCCAGTAGAATACAAAATGGGTGAGATGTGCCACGCACGTGTTGTCTAGTACACGGCAATTTACCAAGCCGATTGTCTCAAACTTCAAGGTATCTATTCGCGCTCCACTGATATGCATAGAAATAAAATACGCACATAAAAGTAATATATCAGTGTATGTATTATAAGCCCCGTCGCCAGGTCGCAAATAAGGAGTTTACCTTGCAAAAGATCGGTTAGTCCTGAATTTTGAATATGTGTTACTAGCTTTTGAACGCGGCTTCGCTCGCGTTAATTTATAATTAAAAAAAAAAAACTCTTAACGCACTACTAAAGCTTCTATAATAATAATTCAATCATGATTCGAAAGACGTGGCGCCATCTATTATCATAATTGTTGTTTTCCTTGGGAACAGTACTTTTTTTCGGGATGAAAGGTATCCTATGTCTGTTTCTGTACAGGTGTACAGACAACGTGTATGCAAAATTTCAGGATGATCGGTTCAGTGGTTTAGGCATGAAAAGGTAACAAACAAACAAACTTACTTTCGCATTTATAATATTAGTTAGGATGTTTAGGTGAGCTTGTGAAAATTAAAAAATTTCGAAATTTAATTTTTAGGATCTTTATTCCAAGCTAGAGGAGCGCGCCGAGGTCACTCAAGGTCGAAAATTGGAAATTATCATAAGAACAGCTAAACATAAAAAATATCCAAAATTCAGGACTGACCGACCTTTTGCAAGGTAAAAACTACCTGGCGACTGGGCTATATGATTATAACTGAATATTCTAATTGGGATGTTTGAGCGTGTGCGTCATTCTTGGTACATGTTATAGATAGATATTCTATTAAAAGCTATCGTCTTTTAAACTCACCAGAACAGAAAAGAAGAATGGGTGCCAGCAGATCCCGCAGAAGCAGAAGACAAGGTAGACGCTGTGGTATAGCAGTTCTGGGTCTGTCAGCACCTTGCCTGGGGACTTGGATAGAGTGCCCTGGTTGCCCATTATGCTCACCAAGTGGATTCCTTTCACCACTATCTGTTGGAGAAAAGGCGAGTGATTTTGGTTGCTGTATCTGAATCTATAGTTTAATACGAGAAACAAAACAATTGTTTTTTTGATGCGTGTTTTCGTGGACGTATCTATTTCTGTATTCGTTTTCAGTCAAAACGGTTTAAAGTCGGGTCAGTCAGGTCAGAAAATTTCTGACGCGTGCGCGAATGCCCTCAGACCCGCAGGCTGTCGGATCCAGTAAATTCTGACAGTCTGCGGGGTCTATAAAACCTATACGGAGAGTGCAATCCGGCGCGTGTTAATTTTCTGCCAAAAAAAATTACAATGTGCGTCCATTCTGTGCTAAAATAGGGTCAAAAGTTCGTGATTTCGATCAGAAAGTACAATTTGTAGGTACTTCATTCAGTTTTTTTTTGTTTCCTGCCTCTTCAGACAAATAGTAAAAAAGGGCGTTTTAACAAAACAAAAAAAACGGAGAAGGATTTGTTTCCAGAATTTCCAGATATTTATTATTACAGGGATAAGAATATAATGGAGCTTGAGATTGCGTACGGCACCGGCACAGCATTGCTGAGTAAGGCCCGGACTCCACCAAAGCGGAGATGTGCGGAGATGTCTCATAAACAACCAATAGGAATTCGTTTTGCGTTGAAGCTAAACGGAGAGATTTGAAAATAACGCAATCCTATTGGTTGATCGAGACATATCCGCACATCTCCACTTTGGTGGAGTCCGGGCCTAAGAGTTTTCTTTGCATGGCACAAAAAATCTTTAATAAATTACCAGATGACATTAAAAAATTAAATATAACGCAATAAAAAAATGTATGAATAAGTTTTTGGTTGAAAAATGTTATTATACAATTAATGATTTCCTAATACCTAGATAAGATCGACATGAATAATTTTACTGACATTTTCCACTGAATTATATTATATTTTAACATCGTATTAAATATTTGCACGCCTTGTTGTGGCAAAATATAGAGATACCTACTAACCTCATTCTGTAACAACATTTTGTACTTACCTATATTACAAATAAAAATGATTTGATTTATTCTTGTTCCCTATGGCAAGAAACGTTCATGCATGGGCAACCAGTATTATCGTGACTACATGTTTTTATTGTATGGGATCTCACGAGTACTTTAAAAATCTCGCCCACGAATGGCAGATTCCTATGAATATGTATGTAGACTTACTCTATACTCAAAAATTCTGAGTAAAAAACATTGATGTAGAAACACATGGAGCTCGGGTCAGCGCTCAAAAATATCCGATCTGTTTCTACGTCAATGGCAAAAATGATTAATAAATTAGGTTCACAATAGTATACTCACAGTTAGCATGGCAAGCGCCCATAGCGTGGGTTCGGGGCCGGCGGAGTACATGAAGCGCACGGCTGCGCTGGCCAGCAGCGCTCGGGCTCCCCCCCCACGCGGCAGCCACGTAACCAGCGCGCCCGCCACCCCCGACACGCACCACACCACCAGCGACAGGTGCTCGCCCAGCTCTGCGCATGTAAATACCGTACAACCAACATATAGAAGGGCGTCACAATAACAATGCTACGTCACCAGCGCGCCCGCCATCCCTGATCGCACCTCTATAGAAGGATGTTACAAAATTTATTTGTGTTATTATAGTTCAGTCAATGAATGACTCAAAGGAGGGTATAGAGTGCGTGAGCGGGAACCTAATCTTTATCAATATCATGATTGATTGTTTTTCCCGCCTCAGCTCAGTTATCCGCTGTTATAAAAACGCGTTTTCTTACTGTTACCACCTTCATCACGTGGAAGTACTCCCAGTTTATGTTAATTTTCGTATGAAGTAATGGTCATCACGCTGAAGCGTGTAGTTCAAAAACGGTTAAGAATATGGAAAGTGTGTAGGATCAACGTTATAGAGAATTTTATAAGCTTTCATTTCATCTCACAACATTTTTTGCTACAACGCACCGTTTTTGAGATATTGGCGAAAAACCTGAAATTGAAACCTTTGTCACCCCCCCCCCCCTCCGGCTCGCCTCCTAGACGTCAGGACTTTTAGTATGTTTTCACCCTAAGCACCCTGAATAAGTTTCCGCTCACGCATTCTACAACTACTTTATTGACTGGACTATAGGGCCTTCGTCTAGCTGTGAGGGACTCAGGGTGTTCCCACACTGATTGATGCAGAAACGGCTTGAAAAGGTAAAAAAAAAAACCATTTTCTTTCAACTACGTAGTAATGTTATCATTAATCACTACAATACCGATCACAAAGGACGTATTTTTTGCTTAGAACCAAAACAGTGCAGAAATGTTATATGAAATCTCATGGTTGCACAGTTTTCCATTACTTGATAGTCAGAAAGCGCCAAAACAGTGAGCGAGCGTAATAGTCCATGCTCGTTCCTCCTTTGTTTATGAAGAGCTTTTGCTCAGCAGTGGGGCAATAGAGAATATGCGTGTAATTCAAAACTCTTTCATTATTTAGATATACCTTGTTTATGAGTCAAGACACAAATTGCATTTTTTTTTACATTTTTTAACTCATTACTTATTTTACAATTCACTGTTATATGTTACGTTTTTTTTTCGTGGAACGGAACGTAATCTCGAAACGCGTCGTCTTCGAAAATGCCGGAAGTGACATCAAAATCCAGATGAATAATTCTTTAAATATTTTTTTCTTAGCAAACTGTTTGATTTCTCACTGAGGTTAAGTTAGTAAGTGCGATTTCTGCTTGAATGAAGCACAAGAAATAATTTAATTTATATGATATGTGGCTAAAAAAGAGATGTAAACAAAGCAGTATCTTGGATTATGACCGCTACAATAAAGGACGTTTGAACTGTAGAAGAAAAATCTTGAAGTTTACAATTGTTTTGAGCAACAAACAATAGTAACATTTGACTTTTAATACTTTTCTTGGGTTTATATTAATGTGCTTTATTGATTAAGAGAAAAAAAAGTTACATGTATATTCCCTATTACAGGGTGGTGTAAGTGCGTATACACGTAGAAAGCGGGTTGCCGGCGCCGATCTGTCAGCGCTTGTCGGTGCTGGTCCGCGCAGTTAGTTAGCGCAGGTAGTCTCTATACTGTGGCGAACCAGCGCCGACAAGCTCCGAACGTCGCCGACAAGCTTCGACCTGCTCCGATCGGCGCTGGTAGACAGTCATTTGTTGCTGTATTTGCAAGGGAGCCAGCCCCTGCTTCTACCCGCTTCCTTTATGTAGCGGTTACCTACATGAACCAGTACCGATAAGCGCTGGTAGGCCGGCACTGGTTACCTACTTCCTTTATGTATACGCCCTTACAAAGCTCATATCAGCATGCATTAACAACGTGTTAGAGACTTACTTGGATTCTCATCTTGGAAGGGATAGAAGAAAGCCACGATGACGTTGATTAGAACAGCGAAGTTGAAGAGTATGTTGCTCCACAGAGACATGTAGGACGAAACCCAGAACAGGAGACGTTGTCCTGTACACATACAGATGACAATATTGTGTAAATACCATGAAATTTTCATTAAAACTATACAGGCTGTAAAAAGACCCATCATATAGCCGAAATCTACGCACTTTGTACAACAAACTAAATTACATTGACCAAAAATAATTGCTGGGAAACGACTTTTATTTTTTGGCATAAAAAAAAAACGCTTTTTAGCGTTTTTTCTTTGTAGCGCGCAATGTGTGGTTGTGGCGATGCCGCGCGTTTGCATGCGTGCAGCGGCCACACAGCTGAGCCAAGGCGGTCGCGTGCGTTTGATATTCATTGCGTTTTTGTAACTTCAAATGCGTAATTTGTTAGGAAAAATTGAAATTTTTGATAATCTTTGTTTGGAAGAAAGTTTAGTATTATGACTTGGAATTAGTTATGGGAAAAAACTAAAAAAAAAACTATACTTTGCCCTTCAATATCTCCAAAACCAATGATTTCCCAAGTATGGATTAGTGGAAAAAAAATGATCCCAATGATGGGTAGAATATGTGGTTTTCGTTATCGTTAAGGGTCTTTTTACACCAGATATATCGGTGACTAAATTTAACGGTGAAGGAAAACATCGTGAGGAAACCTGCACGCCTGACAGTTCTCAATGTTGTGTGTTATATGGCGGATAACACACAACATTGCCCGCACCAGGCTAGCGAGGAGGACAAGGCCAAAATCCTTCTCATTCTGAGAAGAGACCCGTGCCCAGCTGTGGGACAGTAATGGGCTGATGATGATGATGATTGGTGACTAGCTGTTGCACCCTGTTTCACTCGTATTCTAGGGTAACTTCTTCATGTACTCAGATAAAAAGTATCCTCTGTCCTAATCAAGGTCATGGTCTATCTGTGTGCCATCCTACCAAATCCGGTCAGCCGTTTAGGTGTGATTGATTAACAAACATCCAAACTTTCATGTTTGTAATATTAAGTAGGAAGTAGGATTAAAAACTCGTCAAGCTGTTCTGTAACTTTGCAATGAAAGATGTGTTTTTATTTTCTTATTTTCAAAAGTTCGACCAAGGTCTTTGTCAATGGATACGTCGTAGAAGACAGCATCATCATATTAGAAAGTAATCTGCTGCTATCAACATCAGGTCACGCCAATTCAAGTTTACTGTCCCGAGTTGTAGTGTGGCAGTTCGGGACCCAACCAGCTAATGACGTATGCTTACCCCTCAACTTTCAGAACACCTTGCTGCCCTACTCTTCATTCTAGATCTTGGTTTCTGTGCGTCAGACTTACCTCTTAGCTTCTTTTGCCACTTCATCTCGTGGAACAAGTTGTCCAACCTTGAGAAGAAGTCTGCCACCTTGCTGCCCTGGTCGTCTCGCTCGGCGCTTTGCAGTACGCGATGCTTACTGTCCGCCGGCAAATATTCGCAGATCTCCGGTATTGGGAACACTATCTGTTCCATACTCCGGTCGGTGCGTACTATCTGTGACAAAATGAAATTTTGGAAATTTTAATTGAGGATTGTCCATTGCTAATGTGTATTTTTTTAGACAAGGCCGCTTTTTTGTCACTCAGTATAAAATGCAGCCTGCGGCGGTTCATAGTCAATGTCGTCTATAAATCGTCACAGCAATTGATAATTTTTCAGTAGTTGAGTTAGCTGTGGCTTTATTAATGAATCAATAATAACTTTTTTATATTGTTCTTGGCTTACTCTTTAAGTTAGTAATTGCCATAGAGCCTTAAGGTATCTATTTATTTATTTCTATTCATTTGGAGCAGACTCTCTCACTCTGTGAGAATATCTCTGAAAAATTATCAATTGCTAGTTACGACAGTTAGCGCGGCGGGTGACGAAATACAAGGTTACTCGGACAGGGGGTACTAAGCCCGATAGCACATTATAAGAAATTTCTGTTAGAAAATTTCTAAAGCGTGCGTGAAGGCCCTTTAAGCATACATTTTGAACTAGAGCCAGCAGGCTGGCAGATCCGGCAAATTCTGACAATGTGCAGGGTCTAGTACACAATGTATGAACAGAGTGGCGCGTCACAAATTTTCTAACAGATATTTCTGATAATTTCCCGGCTAATTTGTGACCTCAAAGATGACCTTAGCGTATTTTGAAGTAGAATAAAACAAAAAAAAAATAACAATAGAACAAACGTGTTGTCAGAAGTTAGTGTATTGATTGCATATTTTCTGTATTACTCGTACACGCGTGTTATATGAATACATTCCATGGAGTTATGGAAAACACATAAAAAGTGCAGTAAATATTAAATGCAACGAGGTAGCGCATACAGGACGTAATATTTTGACGGGATGTAATGTCATGTTGGACGCACATACAGTGGTGGACATATAATTAGAAACACCAAGTGTGACTTTTATTTTTAGTATGATTTAACTTGATAATTAATGTTTTACGTATCATAGAGGACTTATACCTATTTATCTATAACATATCCACATCATGAAGTATTACTATGTCAGTTTTGGAAATATCATACAACCGTTTATGTAAAATCTGGTATACTTTATAAAATAAAATGAAGCAGCACAACGTACTAAGGTGGACAACTAATTAGAAACAGAAAAAAAACATTAGCATAAATACGAACAAAGGTAACGAAACAATAAATAATGAAGTTAAATGGTACAAACGTTTTATAATAAACAATTAATGTTTGGTTGAGAAACCTCTGCTGTCGATTACAGCTCTACAACGACGTGACATTGATTCTATCAATGTTTCATACATTTCCAGGGAATTTTTCTCTAAGCTTTTACAAATGCGTCTTAAAGTTGTTGTAGTATGATACTAGTAGTAGTGCGATATTAGTGATATGTTTATTAGACAGTGTTTTCTTTACAATGCACCACAAATTTAGATTTGATTCAGATCCAGACTATTTGCAGACCACTCTAACACCGACACTAATTAGTCTCTTAGAAATTCTTTAACGTTGTTTCTTTGGTTTGGATTATTGTAGTGTCGGTATTAGAGTGGTCTGCAAATAGTCCAGATTTGAATGAAATCTAAGTTTGTGGTGCAATGTAAAGAAAACATTGTCCAATAAACATATCACTAATATCGTACTGCTACTAGTATCATACTACAACAACTTTAAGACGCATTTGTAGAAGCTTGGAGAAAAAATCCCTGGAAATGTATGGGACATTGATAGAATTAATGCCACGTCGTTGTAGAGCTGTAATCGACAGCAGAGGTTTCTCAACCAAACATTAATTGTTTATTATAAAACGTTTGTACCATTTAACTTCATTATTTATTGTTTCGTTACCTTTGTTCGTATTTATGCTAATGTTTTTTTTCTGTTTCTAATTAGTTGTCCACCTTAGTACGTTGTGCTGCTTCATTTTATTTTATAAAGTATACCAGATTTTACATAAACGGTTGTATGATATTTCCAAAACTGACATAGTAATACTTCATGATGTGGATATATTATAGATAAATAGGTTTAAGTCCCCTATGATACGTAAAACATTAATTATCAAGTTAAATTGTACTAAAAATAAAAATCACACTTGGTGTTTCTAATTATATGTCCACCACTGTACTTCTATCTGCGCGGTGTGAGTACGGTAGCATGTTGTGTTGTGTTGTGTATAATGTTATGTACCTACCTCTATCTGCGCGGTGTGAGTACGGTAGTAGCGCAGCGCGTCGGCGTTGGCGCCATGCGGCGAGGCGCGCACCAGTGCAGTGCCGCTAGCTCCTTGTTGTGAGCTGTGACACATGTTGTGTTGTGTTGTGTATAATGTTATGTACCTACCTCTATCTGCGCGGTGTGAGTACGGTAGTAGCGCAGCGCGTCGGCGTTGGCGCCATGCGGCGAGGCGCGCACCAGTGCAGTGCCGCTAGCTCCTTGTTGTGAGCTGTGACACATGTTGTGTTGTGTTGTGTATAATGTTATGTACCTACCTCTATCTGCGCGGTGTGAGTACGGTAGTAGCGCAGCGCGTCGGCGTTGGCGCCATGCGGCGAGGCGCGCACCAGTGCAGTGCCGCTAGCTCCTTGTTGTGAGCTGTGACACATGTTGTGTTGTGTTGTGTATAATGTTATGTACCTACCTCTATCTGCGCGGTGTGAGTACGGTAGTAGCGCAGCGCGTCGGCGTTGGCGCCATGCGGCGAGGCGCGCACCAGTGCAGTGCCGCTAGCTCCTTGTTGTGAGCTGTGACACATGTTGTGTTGTGTTGTGTATAATGTTATGTACCTACCTCTATCTGCGCGGTGTGAGTACGGTAGTAGCGCAGCGCGTCGGCGTTGGCGCCATGCGGCGAGGCGCGCACCAGTGCAGTGCCGCTAGCTCCTTGTTGTGAGCTGTGACACATGTTGTGTTGTGTATAATGTTATGTACCTACCTCTATCTGCGCGGTGTGAGTACGGTAGTAGCGCAGCGCGTCGGCGTTGGCGCCATGCGGCGAGGCGCGCACCAGTGCAGTGCCGCTAGCTCCTTGTTGTGAGCTGTGACACATGTTGTGTTGTGTATAATGTTATGTACCTACCTCTATCTGCGCGGTGTGAGTACGGTAGTAGCGCAGCGCGTCGGCGTTGGCGCCATGCGGCGAGGCGCGCACCAGTGCAGTGCCGCTAGCTCCTTGTTGTGAGCTGTGACACATGTTGTGTTGTGTATAATGTTATGTACCTACCTCTATCTGCGCGGTGTGAGTACGGTAGTAGCGCAGCGCGTCGGCGTTGGCGCCATGCGGCGAGGCGCGCACCAGTGCAGTGCCGCTAGCTCCTTGTTGTGAGCTGTGACACATGTTGTGTTGTGTTGTGTATAATGTTATGTACCTACCTCTATCTGCGCGGTGTGAGTACGGTAGTAGCGCAGCGCGTCGGCGTTGGCGCCATGCGGCGAGGCGCGCACCAGTGCAGTGCCGCTAGCTCCTTGTTGTGAGCTGTGACACATGTTGTGTTGTGTATAATGTTATGTACCTACCTCTATCTGCGCGGTGTGAGTACGGTAGTAGCGCAGCGCGTCGGCGTTGGCGCCATGCGGCGAGGCGCGCACCAGTGCAGTGCCGCTAGCTCCTTGTTGTGAGCTGTGACACATGTTGTGTTGTGTTGTGTATAATGTTATGTACCTACCTCTATCTGCGCGGTGTGAGTACGGTAGTAGCGCAGCGCGTCGGCGTTGGCGCCATGCGGCGAGGCGCGCACCAGTGCAGTGCCGCTAGCTCCTTGTTGTGAGCTGTGACACATGTTGTGTTGTGTTGTGTATAATGTTATGTACCTACCTCTATCTGCGCGGTGTGAGTACGGTAGTAGCGCAGCGCGTCGGCGTTGGCGCCATGCGGCGAGGCGCGCACCAGTGCAGTGCCGCTAGCTCCTTGTTGTGAGCTGTGACACATGTTGTGTTGTGTTGTGTATAATGTTATGTACCTACCTCTATCTGCGCGGTGTGAGTACGGTAGTAGCGCAGCGCGTCGGCGTTGGCGCCATGCGGCGAGGCGCGCACCAGTGCAGTGCCGCTAGCTCCTTGTTGTGAGCTGTGACACATGTTGTGTTGTGTATAATGTTATGTACCTACCTCTATCTGCGCGGTGTGAGTACGGTAGTAGCGCAGCGCGTCGGCGTTGGCGCCATGCGGCGAGGCGCGCACCAGTGCAGTGCCGCTAGCTCCTTGTTGTGAGCTGTGACACATGTTGTGTTGTGTATAATGTTATGTACCTACCTCTATCTGCGCGGTGTGAGTACGGTAGTAGCGCAGCGCGTCGGCGTTGGCGCCATGCGGCGAGGCGCGCACCAGTGCAGTGCCGCTAGCTCCTTGTTGTGAGCTGTGACACATGTTGTGTTGTGTATAATGTTATGTACCTACCTCTATCTGCGCGGTGTGAGTACGGTAGTAGCGCAGCGCGTCGGCGTTGGCGCCATGCGGCGAGGCGCGCACCAGTGCAGTGCCGCTAGCTCCTTGTTGTGAGCTGTGACACATGTTGTGTTGTGTATAATGTTATGTACCTACCTCTATCTGCGCGGTGTGAGTACGGTAGTAGCGCAGCGCGTCGGCGTTGGCGCCATGCGGCGAGGCGCGCACCAGTGCAGTGCCGCTAGCTCCTTGTTGTGAGCTGTGACACATGTTGTGTTGTGTATAATGTTATGTACCTACCTCTATCTGCGCGGTGTGAGTACGGTAGTAGCGCAGCGCGTCGGCGTTGGCGCCATGCGGCGAGGCGCGCACCAGTGCAGTGCCGCTAGCTCCTTGTTGTGAGCTGTGACACATGTTGTGTTGTGTTGTGTATAATGTTATGTACCTACCTCTATCTGCGCGGTGTGAGTACGGTAGTAGCGCAGCGCGTCGGCGTTGGCGCCATGCGGCGAGGCGCGCACCAGTGCAGTGCCGCTAGCTCCTTGTTGTGAGCTGTGACACATGTTGTGTTGTGTATAATGTTATGTACCTACCTCTATCTGCGCGGTGTGAGTACGGTAGTAGCGCAGCGCGTCGGCGTTGGCGCCATGCGGCGAGGCGCGCACCAGTGCAGTGCCGCTAGCTCCTTGTTGTGAGCTGTGACACATGTTGTGTTGTGTTGTGTATAATGTTATGTACCTACCTCTATCTGCGCGGTGTGAGTACGGTAGTAGCGCAGCGCGTCGGCGTTGGCGCCATGCGGCGAGGCGCGCACCAGTGCAGTGCCGCTAGCTCCTTGTTGTGAGCTGTGACACATGTTGTGTTGTGTATAATGTTATGTACCTACCTCTATCTGCGCGGTGTGAGTACGGTAGTAGCGCAGCGCGTCGGCGTTGGCGCCATGCGGCGAGGCGCGCACCAGTGCAGTGCCGCTAGCTCCTTGTTGTGAGCTGTGACACATGTTGTGTTGTGTATAATGTTATGTACCTACCTCTATCTGCGCGGTGTGAGTACGGTAGTAGCGCAGCGCGTCGGCGTTGGCGCCATGCGGCGAGGCGCGCACCAGTGCAGTGCCGCTAGCTCCTTGTTGTGAGCTGTGACACATGTTGTGTTGTGTATAATGTTATGTACCTACCTCTATCTGCGCGGTGTGAGTACGGTAGTAGCGCAGCGCGTCGGCGTTGGCGCCATGCGGCGAGGCGCGCACCAGTGCAGTGCCGCTAGCTCCTTGTTGTGAGCTGTGACACATGTTGTGTTGTGTTGTGTATAATGTTATGTACCTACCTCTATCTGCGCGGTGTGAGTACGGTAGTAGCGCAGCGCGTCGGCGTTGGCGCCATGCGGCGAGGCGCGCACCAGTGCAGTGCCGCTAGCTCCTTGTTGTGAGCTGTGACACATGTTGTGTTGTGTATAATGTTATGTACCTACCTCTATCTGCGCGGTGTGAGTACGGTAGTAGCGCAGCGCGTCGGCGTTGGCGCCATGCGGCGAGGCGCGCACCAGTGCAGTGCCGCTAGCTCCTTGTTGTGAGCTGTGACACATGTTGTGTTGTGTTGTGTATAATGTTATGTACCTACCTCTATCTGCGCGGTGTGAGTACGGTAGTAGCGCAGCGCGTCGGCGTTGGCGCCATGCGGCGAGGCGCGCACCAGTGCAGTGCCGCTAGCTCCTTGTTGTGAGCTGTGACACATGTTGTGTTGTGTTGTGTATAATGTTATGTACCTACCTCTATCTGCGCGGTGTGAGTACGGTAGTAGCGCAGCGCGTCGGCGTTGGCGCCATGCGGCGAGGCGCGCACCAGTGCAGTGCCGCTAGCTCCTTGTTGTGAGCTGTGACACATGTTGTGTTGTGTTGTGTATAATGTTATGTACCTACCTCTATCTGCGCGGTGTGAGTACGGTAGTAGCGCAGCGCGTCGGCGTTGGCGCCATGCGGCGAGGCGCGCACCAGTGCAGTGCCGCTAGCTCCTTGTTGTGAGCTGTGACACATGTTGTGTTGTGTTGTGTATAATGTTATGTACCTACCTCTATCTGCGCGGTGTGAGTACGGTAGTAGCGCAGCGCGTCGGCGTTGGCGCCATGCGGCGAGGCGCGCACCAGTGCTGCTAATTCCTTGTTGTGAGCCGCCAGCTGGTGACACAGTATGTAGATGTTGTGCCCCACCTGTATAACAAGTGATATTCATTTTAGCATGTCGATTTCAGTATCCAATGTACAATTCGATCGCTTCCGTCGCTAAAAAAAAACCGTGAACCGTGTTGTGGGTTCAGAACGACATGTAAAATTAGCTGGTTTGTTAAAAAAACATTCTGTATAGCTTGTAGTAGATTGAGAATGAGTTACGTAGTTGAATAAACCTAGATTTAAAAGAACAATGTATACAGGGTGTTAACGAATTCGTGTAATTCCTTAAAACCACATGATCTACTACTGGTGTAGACAGGCCCCGCACGGGATTTAGCTTGATTAAAAATAAAAAATAAAATTCTTTTTTTTTTCATGCGGCTTTGTTACCGATCGTATCTAAACCACCTAATAAGGATTCAGTAAAAAAACAAGTTTTTTTTTTTTGCAAAAAAATTATTTTATTTGTGTGAACATTTCGATGCCACGCATAAATTAATGAAAGTACGGCGACACGGCTGGCAGGAACGACTAACACGATATCGCTCTTTGCAGTCAGATAACTCAAGGTTCAAAAAGACTCAGAAATTGAAATCCAACATTTTTTTTTGATTTTTTTTTGGTTTATTTTCGAAAACTCCCATTTTGGGTTAATCTGTGTCACCAGTAGATCACGCGGTTTGAAGGAATTACACGAATTCGTTAACACCCTGTATTTGACCTCTAAATTTCGTCATAGATTCAGCGGAATGGGCTAAATACGTTCGATTCAGAGTCTTCATATAAAAACAAGTTTCCGAATATCAATTTTTAATCAATGTATCAACTTTTTAACCTCAGAGCTAAAAGTAAAAGAAATCAACATTCAAACTATTCAGTGACGTCACAGAACAGGGTCACTAGCAAAAAATTTAACTATATTTATTAAATAATTACCGCGTAGCAAACAAAAATATTCTAATGTGATTCTTAAAATAGCCTCTCCGAGAAAAATATAAAAAAAAAAACAAAAAAAAACTTTTCGTATTAGTTTATAGAAAGTATATGTATAAAGAACACGGTTTATGACAAAATAAAAAAAAACGATGAAAAAATAGAGGAGATACACGCTTTCGAAGTTTGTTGAGGTGGTATTTTATTTTCTGTCCTTGTCACGCAAAATGGATATTGTACAGAGTGAAGTTAAGTCTCTATGAAGTTTTTAAGGATAATAACGTCATATGGTAGTAGCACAGTGTATTACTCCTTACAGTCTTTCAACGTAGAACGTAGTCGTAGAGCAATCGTGCGGGAGGAGCTTATGTCCCAAGCTGCCATACTGCAGCTTGGGACATAAATTCCAGGGCTTCCGCTTTTTGATTTCGAATTAGATTTATATCGTTCATAGAAATTAAGATAATTCATTAATAATTATGAACGGTATTTAGGAGAATTTTACTATAAAGTCTGTTTACTAATCAAAGATGGCGGCCATCTACATTTTCAAATTATTGTTTGGGGGATGTCTTTTCCACGGTTTTCGAGGTCACTGATGCCGAATTTGACGTCAAAATCCAAATCCAAGATGGCAGCCATGAAAATTTTCATACAATCATCATGGGTGTTAATTTCATGGTTTTCGGGGTCACTGATGTCGAAAATGACGTCAAAATCTAAATCCAAGATGGCGGTCACAAAAATTAATAATAGTCATGGGTGTCAAATCTATGGTTTTCTGGCGTGCGGATGCCGAAAATGAGGTCAAAATCGAAATCCAAGATGACGGCTATCAAATTGTAAAGTAGTCGTCATGGCTGTCATTTCTATGGTTTTCGGGGGTAGGTACTGATGCCAAAAATGAGGTCAATATCCATTTCCAAGATGGCAGCTATAAAAAATCAAATTAACTGTCATGGGTCAAATCCATGATTTTCGGTTGTGCTGATGACGAAAATAAGATCAATTCTCAAACACCAATTTGGCAACATCGTTTTACTTTGACAATTTTATTTAACTGGTTTTTCATACCGAATTACTGAATATTACCAAAAGAAATATTTAATAATCGAACCGATTATTGAATATTTCATTGGTTTTTCCTCTGTTGCTTATTATCTTTGTAACAGATAAGAGATTTCTAAAAAAAAAATGTCCAATAAAATATTATCGCTATTGTGTTTCGTGTAGGTAAATGAAATATTTTTTCTTATACGTATTTCGATGCGTTTGTCTTAAACCCAAAGGTTGACCTGAAAGAATTACTGACCTCCTTTGGTGATACGCCTTGTACGATGGCGTCGTCTTCCGAGTCGGAATCGGCGTCCATGGCGTGTTCTTGATGGAAAGCGGAACAGGCAACATCGACCTGAGAAGACACATTAAATAATCACAAACATGATCATATTGGAAACTATACAAGGTTAGTCGGAAAGGGGGTACTAATCCGCGGGCCACTTAAAGTATCACTGACGACTGTCTTAAAGCAAGTGTTATAATTTCAAAATTCGGTAAAAAATGCAAAATGATTATTATTTTAGGTTTATCAAAAATTCTTCATCCCTGCTTTAGTTACAAATTCAGAAAATGGTGCTTCTAATTCATGACCCCAAATATGACCTAAAATGTAAACACAGCTGATCATAACTGGGGACAGATAGATTTAGAGTTTTTTTTTTGAGAAGTTTGATCTTCTATTTCTCTTAAACTATTGACTTTTGGAAAAAGTTGTAGAACAAAAGTTATTCATTACCATGGGTACTTAAACCCCCTTTCGGATTAGTACCCCCTTTCTGATTAACTTTGTATATACTTGGGAGCAAATAAAACGAGCCACTTGTATTTTTCACGTAGGTATAATTGTTATTATTTTTGGTATTATGGAACAGATAAATTCTAAACATAAATCGCCTAAAAGGTTATTTGATAACCTTTACAATGAGGGTAGTTTTTTGTATTTTGAATTATATAATTCATGAAACCAAAAGTAACAACCAGGACACGTGAAAACAGGAGTGGCTCAATTTCTTTGCTCCCAAGTGTATTAAAGTTTTGCTAATTGTTGTTACTGTCTTATTTCCTGTGAAATAAATAATAATCTAACAGGTTTTATAGTAAAAACAAGGGGATATACGTTAAATATATTTTTTGAAAAATAATAGTTCCCACTTTAAAAAGGCTTATCTTTAAAATTAATTGCACTTTAATTTTAATATCTTCAAAAATCTTCTTTAAAAATAATACTTTGCACCATAATTTTAATGCAAATCGCTGAAAGGAAAGTTAGGTTATGTTAGAACTGTGACGACTCAACGCACGAGCCCAGCGAGCGAAGCGAGGGGTGTCGTGGCAACGGGCGGCGAGTTCCAGAAACGATTTGCTTCGCCGATTACTTTCCACCATTCATTTTATAGGTGCGTTCAGAAAAAAAATGACTTAAATGATTGTACAGCGTGGGCCCGAGGCAGTCGAAATATTTTAACCACGCCTTTCTGATGGTATTACGAGTCAAATTTTATATTAACGAAAGTCCAAGTTTTTCGCTACTTTATAAATCAATTAACTTTAGTACTTCCTTGTAAAAACAATACCTTAGGTTGAATTGGCAATATTTATAAATTATCGTGTGAGTGGTTAAGAAACTTCTCACTTCACAACCCTCCCCGACAAATAAGACATACGGCGTGAGGGGTATGGTATGACAAAAGTCCCAACGCCGCGTTCATAGGACTTGTTACCATAGATATTTTTCGATTTGTGAATTTCCGTAAATAATTAATATTTCGAAAATAAAGCTATATTCAACAAACTATATCCTAGCATTTCTTCTTCAATTGGGCATCGGAATCGAAGGTTAAAATCTTTCGGGTATCTCGGGCCCGCGAGATACTTGGGAAAAAGCTCTTTAAAAGGTTAACCAAGTTGACTCACCAGCTGCTTCGGGTTCATGTTATACAAGATTCTCTCGGCATTATTCTCGGAGTCGTTCCTCGACTCCATGATTGCCAGCAGCAACTTGGACGCGTTGTTCTTCAGTTCTAGGACCAGGTCCATGCGTGTCTTGCCGAGCGGGTTTATGTCGTTTAGTATTAGAGCTGTTATTATGTCGAGGCCGTTGCTTTCGTGGGTCGCTATGCAGTTCTGGTTTTCATGGCAGGGTCCTGGAGGAAATATGGATTCGATAATTCAGCCCTTCTCCTTCCCAATCTCGCCAGCAACACCCTAAGCCGAGGTCCGAGTGGCACTAGGGGGCGCCCTTAGCGCTGTTGTTGCTAGTAGTCATGATGTTAGTGGAGTATAAGTAATTAGCTTAAGTTAAGTACAGGGTGTCTCAGAACGATCTCAACTATTTCGAACGATAATAATTAAAAAAAAGCTAATTGTAATTATTTCTTAATTGACACTAAAATGTACACAAAGAACGAAATTTTACTTTTTAAATATTACATTAGATAAATGACGACCGTTTCTTTGGCG
Organism: Amphipyra tragopoginis; assembly: GCA_905220435.1. Classification (NCBI taxonomy): domain Eukaryota; kingdom Metazoa; phylum Arthropoda; class Insecta; order Lepidoptera; family Noctuidae; genus Amphipyra; species Amphipyra tragopoginis. Next base: position 14,716,964 of record HG992017.1, on the reverse strand, counting down.
TCAAGAAAATGTTGTCAAAATCGACAAATCTCCCTAACATTATGTTCACATAATTTAATCTTTGAACATAATCATTTGCGTTCAACTTCTGCACAATCTGAATTTTATAGGCCTTAAGATGCAAATCAGATTTAGGCCCTGCGCAGACGACGGACTTTTTGTCCGGCGGACTGCCGCGGACAGGAATTGATGTGGTTGGTAGTCTTTGCCGGTCGCGAAATTTAACACGGACTCAACGCACACGTAGGTAGTTTTGTCTGTAGTTGTGGTTAGAACTCTAGTTTCTGAGATGGCAACAACCACCAACTACTTTCATTCTTGTCCGTGGTAGTCCGTCGGACAAAAAGTCCGTCGTCTGCGCAGGCCCTTAATTATGCGGTGAATTGTCGCTCTAGATAGCCCCAATTGCGATTCGCGCTTCCTAATGCTAACACGAGGCTGTCGACTTACGGAATTTGCTACCAACTCGATGTATTTGCAGTTCTTGGACGACCATGATGAATATTGCCTAATGTGTTTCCGGTAGCGTTGAATGCCTGGATCCACACGAGGATAGTGGCATTACTAGGGGTTTCTCCAAAATTGCGCAATCTTAAATGAAGTCGAAATAGCCGACGAGCGCGAATGAACAATCGACTGTTCTCGAAATACGCGCGCACGCAAAGTGAACGTTTCTCTTCCGTGTAAGGCATAGCGACAACTAAAAATGTACGAACAAATCTTTCTAGCGCTACCCCTCCCTCACGTCCACCCCGCTTTGTTTGCGTCTCGGTCATTCTCAAAATAGTTGGACCGTTCTGAGAGATTCTGTATTTTACTTCCCCCTTATTAGCTGGACACTCTTCAGGTTTCGCCAATGTCTACCCGGTTACGTAGAAATGGTCCGTAACAGCCGTTACGCACTGCATCCGATCCGAATCCGTGGAAATACGTTCCAAAGTAGCCATAGAACTATTTGTATGGTAGTTTACGCACTACATCCGGCATGCGTCATCCGATTTCTATCCGTCATCCGTGAGTTTCTAATTCGGAAGAACAATTGACGGACCGAAGTAGCCATGGAACTATTTGTATGGTAGCTTACGCACTACATCCGGCATGCGTCATCCGATTTCTATCCGTCATCCGTGAGTTTCTAATTCGGAAGAACAATTGACGGATCGAAGTAGCCGTAGTACTGAATTGTTTGAATTTGAATCAGAGATCGGCATAGTGCGTAAGCAACATTCGAATTCAGTCCGAGATTTTTACTCTAGATCGGTATTTTCACGGATTCGGATCGGATGCAGTGCGTAAAGCAATATCCGAATTCGGTCCGAGTTTTTTATATCCGTATTTTCACGGATTCGGATCGGTTGCAGTGCGTAATCGCTCTAAGGATCTACAAACGGTCCAATAGGAAAAAGAAAAGTGTATATACAATTTAAGATACCTTGGCAGTACTCGGTGAGTGTCTCGAGGGTCTGGTTGATGAGCGCCACGTTGCCCTCGTTGATGTACAGGCCCAGCAGACCCAGCCCACCGGTGGTGGACCCGCAGATGCAGTCCAGGAACATGAGAGTTTCTGATACCAGGTTGTAGTTGGACTTGTTGTTTTGGTTGCGAAGGAGGTTCTACAAGGAAAAAGTTTACCGGTTTAGCCTAAAGAAAATCTTTGAACAGTTGTTTTTTATTAGAAAGAAAGAAAGAAGGAACGCCTCTGACCTTGACCAGAGTAAAGAGCAAGCCAATCTAAAATAAAAAAAAGTTCGTGCAGGTATTTTTTCATTGTAATCATTTTATTTCACTACCAGTTTTAAAGCTGGTGATTACGTATCGAACATCAAAAACGAGCTAATTGAACGAGTAAAACCTTACTTACTGCCACCATTAAACTCAAACAAAATACTGTTAGTAGGAAAGCGGTTTCAAATCCAAAATCACTACCAAACTGAATTTCGACCAATCGTTCTACGACAAGATTTTACATAACTACATAACTTCACGCCTTATTCCCCGAAGGGTTGGCAGAGGTGTATAGTACACCCACGTTTCGCCGTTATGTTTAAGTCCCATGTAATAGGGGGCGAGCCTATTGCCATCAACCGGGCACAAATCCAGACTCCAAGCTGCTACTGACAAATTCCAGACGGAAAAACCCAATAACACTTTGCCCGACCTGGGGATCGAACCCAGGACCTCACGCTCAGCAGTCGCGCTTGCGACCGCTACACCAACGAGGCAGTCACTACTCCTACAATTATGGAACTTCGACACCTAATTTGGAGCACCCCGACATGGATAGGTTAGGTTCGAAGGGGATGACGACGCCCCCGTCATCCCCTTCGTTTTAGGTTACTTTAAACCCCAGTGTCGAATTTCCATAATTATCGGAGTAGCGTAATGTCGGAGTTCCATAATGTCGAAGTAAAATCTTGTCGTAGAACGATTTGTCGAAATTCAGTTTGGTAGTCTTCGTACGAACGGCTACAGATCAAGCTACAATTTCCAGTATAAGCCGATCTCGCACTGTATAGGATTTCCTTACAATGAGAGGTCAGTGTAAATTGGAAATGTATAGCTTGATGTGTAGCCGTGTGTACCTAAATCCATTTTCGTTAAGGTAAATAAACAAAAAACAAAATCACTTGTCGTAAAACAGTCATCAGTGATACTCTAGGTGGCCAGCGGACTAGTACCCCCTTTCCGACTAACCTTGTATAATGTTCCTAACTTAAAAAGTCCAGTTTACCTGCAGATCAGGGTTGTGGTTCTCACAGAGTAATTGCAGGAACCTGAGGATGGGTCTCATGATGGCCACCTTGGGAGGCAGCACATCCGAGTTGCCAGCCTCTTTCTTTTCTGCCATTATCTCTTCCAGTGCTGTTGTACCTGAACAATAAATATTATAATTAAATATCAGAGTTTATAAGTAAGCTAATATGAAAATATAAAATTAAATGTTATTGTAACTTGCAAACAAACTTAACTTAGTAACTCATAGTGCGTTCAATCCACGAAGACGCACCCCACTCTTTGTCTAAATCGCTACAGTGCAAAAGTGTGCGTTATAAATAAATAGACGATTGCTTAGGGCCCTTTTCCTGTCATGCGTATTTTGGCCCGCGCGCGGATCTGGTCCGCATGCGGGTGATAGCACGCTCCTGGCCACACGCAGGACAAAGATTTCGTTTACCGCTGCAATGTCGTGCGTGTCGCCAGTAACTTAACTCGTGCACAAAGATGAACGTTAAAAAAGTAATCACGCGTACTATGACCATGCGTGCGATCCGCGTCACAGTAAAAACAACACTGAAGGCAGAAGAACGTCGCCCGCATCCGGTTAGCACGCACGCGGGCTGCACGCCCGCAGCCAATCAGCGTTCCGCGCGCGTGCTGCCCGCATGATAGGAAAGACATGTATGAAATTATTGGATGCGGGCAGCCTGCACGCGGACCAGATCCGCGCGCGGGCGGAAATACGCATGACAGGAAAAGGGCCCTTAGAGCAACGCGATCAACATAGTTGGGAGTGGCCATGCGAGACATTTCCCCTTTGTCAACTCGCTTAGGCCCCATTTCACAGTTCGTGTCAAATGGGGCCTAAATTGTTTAATCTATAATGTGTGAATGTCGTTGCTACAGGGTAGAATGCATATGTTAGACGCTCCCCCCCCCCCCCTCCCGACTTTTTTCGTATTGAAAGAGAACGCTTTGGCCACTCCCGACGTTGACGTCTACCGCGTTGCTCTAAGAGCTATTGAGTTAGTTGTATCGCCACTCTCCCGTCATAGAGCCGGTCGTCTTTTCAGACACCGATAATTCAGCTCTCAGCAAGGCCCTAAGCCGAGGTCCGAGTCCCACTAGGGGTCGCACTCAGTGCTGTGCAGTAGTTAGCTTAGGTTAAGTATTTTGCTTCACCACCATTGGCTGGAGACCCTTTAGGTCTCGCCAATAACTGCTCGGTTACGTGAAATCGGTCCGCAAGGACCATCTACAAGAATCCGAATACATTAAAAAAGTTTGGTCACCCTTTAGTTAGATGCGTGCATACGCACCACGGGACTACCAACCACTACAAGGAGAGGGGCGCGTCATGAAAAATGAAAAAGTGTTTATTCACGGAAATAATTATTTAGAAGATATGTTTGTGGAGAAACTTGGTGTGGTGTTCCTCCAACCAAAGGGAGGATCCTCCAACCAGGCGGAGTCTTGTGCCTGGCGGACTACTGCCCAACGGTTGATGTTGGGAGGTTGTATATATACTATCTGCGTGTTAAATCTTGATTGCGCGATGTAGGATAGTTCGCTAGTTCGCATGTGGCGAGATAGATGCCGCCACATGTTTACCTCTGCCAATCTGCAAAGCAGTTTGTTGGCAGACGTAGCTTCTTTTTTTTTGTACATATTAACATAATTTTTATAGTAACACTTTTTCAGGTTAAAACTATTCTATCGTTCCTTAAATTAAAAAAAAAAAACAGACATTCTTATTGTTTTTGTTTTTTTCAATCTTCTCTTCATTGAGGCTTTGACAAAATATATCCAAAAGGTACTTATGTATTTTATTTTTGAAAGGAGGTTTTTGTGATACAATAAATTGATCATAGTGAATTGAACGCACTAAAGCAAATGTTAAGTAATGTTTTGATATAAATACAAGTTTACCCTACCATGCGACATGGTGTGTATATCCGAGTATGCGTGGACAGCGGAGCCGCAGGCGCTGCTCACTTCATCATCCATCTCCTCACCGACGACTAACACGGCGGGAGTTGATTTAATGGCTGCTGAACAACATCAAGGTTAATTGTTATTTTGTGGCAAATTTGCGATTGAGCTGCATCCATCTACTTTAAGCAATAAACGATGATACTAAAACTAAAAAAGTATTTTTTTTTAATTGCGATTTCTTTGCTCTTTTCTTTGGTCAAGGTGACGGAGACAAAGTCTACGATGGAGCGAGCTTACCCAGAAGAAGGCTGTAAGAAAATAAACACTGCAAGAAAAAAATAATTTTATTTTTTCATTTTTAACAAATCTAATCCCGTTCGGGGTCAATTTACACCAGTGGTAGATCATGTGGTTTTAAGGAATTACACGAATTCGTTTACACCCTATATCATCATATTATACAAGGTTAGTCGGAAAGGGGGGTAATCTGCGAGTCACTTAAAGTATCACTGATGACTGCTTCAAAGCAAGTGTTAAAATTTCAAAATTCGATAAAGGAGAATGGGCAAAAAAAACCCAGATCCAACAGAAACGACTCATATTGGTATTTGTCACACTTAATGTCCCAAACAATTTTGCATTTTTTTTTTCTTTAGTCTCCGTCTGAACCCGGTAAAATAAGGCCAAAGTTTGAAAAATGTCTGTTCGTATAGTCGGTGTAGTACAGAATTAAATGAATATATCGATACCCTAGTTCACAATCACATTAATTACATTTTTGTTGTCAATGAAATTGTAACGTTATGATTTGTGCACTATCGTCCTAATTACACCACCTTTTTTCCCGTAATTAGTATCATTGTGAACTAAGGGATCGATATATACTAATAATTCTACTGTAGATCACTTGCTTGCTCAGAAAATGGGTAAAAACATTATCAAAGTCCTAAAGGTGATCCAATTAAAGTTGAAATATAATTACTCAACATATTCCATCTTTGTAATGTGAGATAGTTCCTTTTTTTTATTAACCTGTATTATCCCACTGCTGGGCAATGGTTGCTTAGTATAATTATAAAGGTATCACAGGAGAAACGCACAATTCCCAGTGTCCCCATACGGGAACCTATAGGGGGTGCATCCTTCTACTATTCGTGCAGACTCCAACAGTCAGCAGTTGCTAACATAATCATGGAACTAGTCAACCTAAACCCGTCATGGGCTGTGGTGTCATAAAGGTCAACCTTTATGACACCACAGACCAATTGACTCTGCAGTCGCTGATAGTCCTCGGGGCAAGCTTCCACTGTTCCCTGACTATGAACGTTATCAATATACGGAGTAATTAGAAATATGTACATAATTATCAATTTTAATTGGACCACCTTTACAACTTTGATAATTTTTCAATGCATTTTCTGAACAAGCAGCTGGTGTGGTGACAATTTAAGGGGATGTCTATACACAACAGTGATCTACAGTAGAATTATTAGTATAAATATTCATTTAATTCGGTACTACACCGACTACACGAACAGACATTTTTCAAACTTTGACCTCATTTTACCGGGTTCAGACGGAGCCTAAAAAAAAAAAAAGCAGAATTGTTTAGGACATTAAGTGTGACAAATATCAATATGAGTCGTTTCTGTTGGATCTGGGTTTCGGTTATATGAAATTTGCCCATTCTCCTTTTATTTCGAAGCAAAATGATCTTTATTTTAGTTTTTTCAAAAATTCTTCATCGTTACTTCAAATTCAGAAAATGGTACTTCTAATCCATGACCCCTAATATGACCTAAAATGTAAACACAGCTGGGGCCTAATTCTCCTAAAATAAATCTTGATAAATTACAACCGAACCAAGGCCGAACCGTTCATTCAGACAGTTCTCAATTTCAAAAGCTATCAAATTGTTTGACACAAAAAACAAAATCAATCATTTTGAAAGTTTTCGAAAACAAAAGCTGACTGACGGTTGTGGTTCGATTGCGTTTGGCAACAATTTATTTTAGGAGAATTGGGCCCCAGATCGTAGCTGAGGATAGATAGATTTTAGCATATTTTTTTTTGAAATTATTGAGCAGCTATAAATCTCTTACACTATTTTGGGGAAAGTTGTAGAACATAAAAAATAAACTTTAAAAAAAGTAAAAACCGACTTCAAAGAAATACTAAAAGGAGTAAAATAATTACCAAAATATAAAATTAACAGTTTCAGAAGTCGGTGGCTTCTATTTGCTTCAGTGTAGAGTTGCACCGACTTCTGAAACTGTTAATTTTATATTTTGGTAATTATTTTACTCCTTTTAGTATTTCTTTGAAGTCGGTTTTTACTTTTTTTAAAGTTTATTTTTTATTAAATACGTTTTAGTGTCATAATTTTAACCCCTTCCTTCATAACCCTTCTTTTTGGCTTTGACGTAGTCGGGCATAAAAAGTCCTTTCAAATGATACCTTACACGATGTAATGAAAACATTCCAAAGGGTGGGAGGGGGGGACACGCACCCCCTCCTCTTTTCCAGTAGTCAGTTCCCAATAACAAATATAAACAAAGCAATATTAGTAATTTGAGAATTTTGCTTTGATCCGATGAGGAGTTCCGTTCTATATCTCTGAAGTTCATGGTTTAATCATAACAAAATTTATATGGGACCAATCGGGAAGTATACCCTTTCGAACAAAGAAAGAATTTTTCAAATCGGTTCATAAATGACGGAGATATGAGGTAACAAACATAAAAAAAAAAATAAAAAAAATAAAAAAAATAAAAAAATACAACCGAATTGAGAACCTCCTCCTTTTTGAAGTCGGTTAAAAAGTTATTCATTGTTATGGGTACTCTAACACCCTTTTGGATTAATACCCCCTTTCCGACTAATCTTGTATAATATCGATCGATCGACGCGTACCGACCGTACGGTCAAAGAGAAGCCCAGAAGATCTCTTACCATCGGTGGTGGTTTGCTTCTGTTTCTCGGAGTAGCTGGAGCGTTGCTTATCACTACTGGCAGCAGAAGTACTGCTTGCTGCCAGCGACCTGATCTCCTGCTGAGCCTCGCGCATTTTGTCGTAGAATACCTGCAGGACATTGTGGTGTAAGAAGAGTGAAGAAAGATTGGGGCACATTTTATTAAAGTGTTAAATATTCTTCTCGACAGATTATGGTAGATCCATAATGGATATTAGCTCACATGTCAGACTTTCAGTTGCTATGCTATAGGCACAGTCTACCTATATCTTACTCCTTACAGTCGGCCAACATAGAACATTGTCGCAGAGCAATCGTGCGGGGGGTTGCGGGGTGAAGGGGCGAAGGTTATGTCCCGAGTAGCCATACTGCATACTTGGGACATAACCTCCGCTCCTACATAATTTTGACATTTCATAGGACCTGTCAAATGTGTGGGCGTTGACCCACTGTATGTAGTAAGTAGGTACACTGTGCTATAGGCATACGTATGAGATGAGACCACAGAGCAAATACAAAGATGTTGTAATGCGATTTTCCGAAAATACGATGCGTGACATTTCGCGGGGCGAGGGGAACTTACACCCCGCTTATTTCTATATTTTTTTTCACGGTGAATAGGAAACACTAAATCTGATATTATAGGTAACTAACACGTGGTTTAGCTATACTATGCTAGATGTCTTTAGTAATTACCAGACGAAGGGTGAATTTTCAGAAAAGGGAAGCCGGACCAAAAAATGCTTACCTTGCTCAAGTATGATGCGTGAATTCCAGTAACTACTCGTTTCGAAAGGGAAGCCGATAGGAATCGAGTTGTATGGAGCCTTCGCCACTGGTAATTACGTGATAAAATAACAAAGTGAAATGTGATGCAATCCATGGCATCAGAATGTTTTTCCGAGTAGCTTTCGCAAGATAACACACAACACTTGATCTATTTCTTTCAAATAACAAAGAAAACAATAGAATGGGATGGGAGAATCACGAGATTTTTACGATGGATACAAAAATGCATTCGATAATTGCAAACACCTCAACTTTAGGTAAATATGCATCCGATTATCCTATCTCTAGTTATAACTATTGCCTAAGAAATAAATGTCATACCTTCAAAAAAGCCTGTGATATTTCACCATTTTGCAGTTTGGTGTATATGCTGTGTTGAATGATTGGGTTGCCACCTTCTAGAAGCGCAATACCTGTACACGAAAGAACACATAAAATTAATTAATTGACGACACATTTGGTGCAGTGGCTGAACGGTTGGCTGCTGCGCTACGGGTCGTGGGTTTGATTCCCACACGGAACAAAATTTGTATGGCCTACAGATAGTTGTTTCGGGTCTGGGCGTTTCTGTATGTGAGATTTCTGTAAATCTACATATAAATATATATCTCGCATCTACGATACAGGAGAAACACTAGAACAGGCAAAGTGCCTAAATAATATGTATTGACTTGCATAATTTACCATCTAGATGCGATGCAAGCATAAGCAGAATCAGCCCATGACTGACCCACTGCTGGGCAAGGGCCTCTTCTCAGAATGAGAAGGGTTTAAGCTTAAGGCCACTACACTAGCTTGGTACAGAGACCAGGGGCGGATTTTCCTATAGGCCAGGTAGGCCCGGGCTAGCGGCAAAATTGTGTGTGTGGGTTTTTTTTTTAGTAGTCCCGCCTTCTTTGAACCAACTCAATAAACTCAACTCAAATGTAAAAACTCGAGTGTAAAAACTCAAAAATGTGTCCACAGCATCCCGCAAAAAGACAATTTGTGAATAACGATTCACTGTTACTTACAAATAAAAATGGTAAGCGTATTGAAACACTAATTGGAGATAATTATCATTTACTGACTTTCGTTGTTTTTAATTTTAATTCCTATAGTTCATTTAATTTTTCTTGATTTACAGAGAGTAGGGGGCGGCAATATTTCATAGGCTTAGGGCAGCCAACGTATCAAATCCGCCCCTGACAGTGACGATGGAAACACCAGCACAAAAACTAGTCAGGAGCTTATTAGCAAATCAAAGTACTTCATCGCTTATTTGAAGGTTTGACAACCTGGTGCACTTCTCCGAGTCACGTTAGGACTTCAATGACCCAAAAACGGTCACAATTAATGAGAAGAACTACAGTTTAAACACTATATTTATGGCTTAGAGAGTGTTTTAACTGTTCTTGATGATAATGCTTAGAGTCTAAGCATTATAATCGATAACACAGCATGTGTCTTTAATGTTCTGCCTAGCCTTTTCCCAATTATCTTAGGGTCAGCTTCCAGTCTAACCAGATGCGGCTGAATACCGGTATTTTACACGGAGCAACTGCCATTAGGCCTCTGCAACCCAGTTACTGGACAATGCCGATATCTTAACTTATCAAGTACTGTAATTATAGAGACAATAGATAAACAATGGCACTGACGATGCGGATTGTCGGGCGGGCCGCTAGTGTTTAAGGTTATACCGGTTCTCAGACTTTCGGGGTTCTGACTACCCGTAACGACTGAAACCCAGAACGAATAGCTTAACATGCTCTCCAAGGCAAGGCGGGGTCACTCATCCACCGACTGACCGCGTCAAGTGCAGCTTAATCTTGCAAACAGTACGATCCGCGCGGTTTTTAATTACAAACAATCAATCAAGGTATAAAAAATACAAATGCAAATATACTTGGGACCAAAGAAATCGAGCCACTCCTTTTTTCACATGTCCTGGTTATTAGTTTTGGTTTCATGAATTATATAATTAAAAATACAAAAAACTACCCTCATTGTCAAGGTTATCAAATAACCTTTTAGTCGATATATGTATAGAATTGATCTGTTCCATAATACCAAAAATAATAACAATCACACCTACGTGAAAAATAGAAGTGGCTCGATTTATTTGTTCCTAAGTATAGATATTCTTAAACTCACCAAGCTGTATAGCCTCCAGAAAGATGGCCTGTCTGTTGGTGCTCTTGATGACCAGGTCCACCACGAGGTCCGAAGCCCCTTCCTTATCCAGGTGAGCCTGCACTTGGGCCAGAGTCTGCCCAGTGCGAAGCAGGACTTTTGCTGTATAAGCGATGTACACTGTTAGTTCTATAGCAACTTTATAATGGAACTGTGTGAGGTTAGCAAAGGTGTTATAAAGCATTGCTAAATAAAATAGGGAGAAAAGGGGGTGAGGGGGCTAAGATTGTATTTTATACGAATATAGAAAAAAAATGGGTTATATTTTAGTGTTTTTAGGGTTCTGCACCCACTCATTTAAACCAAGACTAAGGTAAACCCAGGTTTAAAATATACCCATCACTTTCTTATGTCATATAACAAAAAGAGACGGGGCTATATTAAAACCAAGGTTTTTCTTAGACCATCTTTTGTAATAAGGGGGAAAGGGTCTAATATTATTGTGGCAACGCTGGCAGAAATATTTTGTTACCACTAGGTCTACCTAAAAAAACCGGCCAAGTGCGAGTCGGACTCAGCATGAAGGGTTCCGTACCATTATCTATAAAAACGGCAAAAAAAACACGTTTGTTGTATGGGAGCCCCCTTAAATATTTATTTTATTCTGTTTTTTAGAATTTGTTTTTATAGAAGCAACAAAAATACATCATCTGTGAAAATTTCAACTGTCTAACTATCACGGTTCATGAGATACAGCCTGGTGACAGACGGACAGCGGAGTCTTAGTAATAGGGTCCCGTTTTACCCTTTGGGTACGGAACCCTAAAAACGGTATTACGTAGAGTAATCAAAACCTCAAATATTGTTAATAATATTATACTTAAACAAATAATACTAATAAAAGTAAAATAATAAAAATAACACAATCAGGCGTTTGCGAAAATCCATGACGTATAAATATGCAATTACAATATTTAGTTTTAATTCCGAAACTAGTTCGCTAGCTTGGATGCAGTATGCAGCATCGTCCCCCCCACAAATATACACGCTGACTTTTAATTGGTAGTTTTACTAGAACCAACGTTGTTCAGACCTTGGTCCACTAATCTATCATAGCATCAAAAAAAAAAAAAAGAAAAAAAAAACTAGGCTTTCTTAAAAAGTCTTATGTTGCTCAAACGTGCAAAACATTAACCGTAACATTAAAGTAATCATCGCAGCAATCGCGGTAAAGTTGCGGGAAATAACTTGAACCATCGTGGCGCCGACTGCGCAGGTCCCCCCCTTGTGTCTTTGGTGGTGTCTTTTTTGAGTTTTTTTTAAAGACCAATGACGTTTTTTTATTTGATGCATTTTAATTGTAGTAGACCATGGTCTGAACGACGTTTGTTCTAGCAAAACAACCAATTAAATGTCAGCGTGTATACAAGGCGTAACAAAAATAAGTGTACAACCTCTTAAGGGGTCACTGTACTCATCATTATGAACAACTTTTACTATGGGACCAAACATGAAATCGCGAAAAAAAATCAGCTGTCCCTGCATTAATGTTCGCATAACTCATCAAAATGTAGGGAACAGCTGATTTTTTTTCGCGATTTCATTTTTGGTCCCATAGTAAAAGTTGTTCATAATGATGAGTACAGTGAGCCCTTAAGAGGTTGTACGTTATTTTTGTTACACCTTGTATACGTATACACATGGAGAAGGTGTGATTAAAATGCAACATGCAACCCAAAGCGATACGGCACGAGTTTCGCTCCTCCACGGGGCATCCTCACGAGATGTTGACTCGTCGACCGCTTGGACGCGTTTCGAGAGTAGTTTCGCGGAATTAAAACTAAATATTATTGTAATTGCACATTTATACGTCTAGGATTTCCGCAAAGTAACGCTTGATTATATATGATTTAAATCAGAGTTGGGCAAAATGTAATCAGATTAATGATTAAAGATTACGATTACAATTTGTAATCATCAATCATGATTACAGATTAACGAAATTAATCAAGAAAGTAATCGTATTCGGTGATTAATGATTATTAATCTGTAATCGTAATCTTGATTACTTTTTCTGATTTATTTTTCTGATTGATATCAAAAATCCGAATAAATAAAAGATAATTTATATTGCGTATGATAGAGTTTAGCATACTGCATAATACATATTAGATGAATTTAGATCTATACTTGACTAGCTTTTAATATTTTGGATTGTACCATCACAGTTCACGTACGTAATTTATGTGCGTGTACACATAGAAAGCGCGATGGCGGCGCCGATCTGCTAGCTCTTGTCGGTGCTGGTCCGCGCAGTTAGTCGGCGCAGGTAGTTTCTATACTGTGCGGCGAACAAGCGCCGAACAAGTTCCGAACGTCGCCGACAAGTTCCGACCTGCTCCGATCAGCGCTGGTAGGCCGTCATTTGTTGTTGTATTTGCAAGGGAACAACGCGTATTTTTGTTAAAAATGCGGATCTGGTACATTTGCGCGAAAAACGTTTCCGCGAAAGACACTTGACCACTATAATTATTATCTTACACGTTTCCCCTCCAGAGGATGGGGGAGATCAAAATCAAAATCCATGATGGCGACTGTGAAATGTTACAAAATATGCGTCATGGGTGTCGTTTCCGCGGTTTTCGGGGGCGCAGAAGATGAAAATGAGGTCAAAGTCAAAATCCAAGATGGTGGTTGCAAAATTTTACAAAATATGCGTCATAGGTATCATGTCCATGGTTTTCGGGGGTGCTGATGCCGAAAATGAGGTCAAACTCAAAATCCAAGATGGCGACTATGAAATGTTACAAAATATGCGTCATGGGTGTCGTTTCCGCGGTTTTCGGGGGCGTTGATGACGAAAATGAGGTCAAAGTCGAAATCCAAGATGGCGGCTGCGAAATTTTACAAAAAATGCGTCATGGGTGTCGTGTCCATGGTTTTCGGGGGCGCTGATGACGAATGGCTGTAAGATATTGCCCATGACGCATACTTATTTTGTAAAATTTTGCAGCCGCCATCTTGGATTTTAACTTAGACTTCATTTTCGGCATCAGTACTCCTGAAATCTATGGAAACGGCACCCATGACGCATATTTTGTAAAATTTCACAGTCGCCAGCTTGAATTTTGACTTTAACCTCATTTTTGTCATCAGCGCCCCCGAAAACCATGGACACGACATCCATGATGCATATTTTGTAAAATTTCGCAGTAGCCATCTTGAATTTTGACTTCGACCTCATTTTCGTCATCAGTACCCCCGAAAACCATGGACACGACATGCATGATGCATATCTTGTAAAATTTCGCAGCCGCCATCTTGGTTTTTGACTTCGACCTCATTTTCGTCATCAGTGCCCCCGAAAACCATGGACACGACATCCATGATGCATATCTTGTAAAATTTCGCAGCCGCCATCTTGGATTTTGACTTCGACCTCATTTTCGTCATCAGCGCCCCCGAAAACCATGGACACGACACACCCATGACGCATATCTTGTAAAATTTCACAGCCGCCATCTTGGATTTTGATTTTGTCCAGTCGCGCAAGTGTCTAGTCGCGCAAAAGTCCATTCGTGCATATATCTAGTTGCGCAAAGGGAGTTGCGCAGGTATCTTTCGCGGAAATGTCTTTCGCTCATGTGTCCTGAACCTGATACCAAAAAATGCCAGCCCCTGCTTCTCCTATATGTAGCGGTTACCTGCACGGACCAGTACCGATAAGTGCTGGTAGGTCGGCGCTGATTATATCGCAAGTTTAAAAAAAAATATAGGTACATATAATACCTACCTAGTATTTTTATATTTTTTTATAAAACTTACGATTTAATATGTGAATTGTGATGGTACAATCCAAAACATTAAAAGCTAGTCAAGTATAGATCTAAATTCATAGTATTATGCTAAACCCTATCATACGTAATCATGTAATTTTGATTACTGATTACTGTAATCAAAATTAACGATTACATGTAATCTTGATTGAATGTAATCAAGATTAAAAGTAATCATGATTGATGTAATCATGATTACTTTTAATCAGATTATGTAATCTGATTACAAAAGTAATCGATTACGCCCAACTCTGATTTAAATATAGAATAGTAAACAAATTGATGGATTATAGGTAAATTAAAGCCGGATTTAAATAAGAAGAATAGATTTAATAATCGGAATAATCTAACACAAGCAGACATGAGAGTATTTCGACCAAGAAGAAAAAACAGGAGAGGCGCCACCTAGTGGCAGATTGATACAACAGAAAATAAGATTATAAACTGTTTGGTTTATACTCAACACAAATTGTGACTAGTAGTCACTAGAAATTTTGCGATTTTTCTTGGTCTAGAACCCTCGGTGTACGAGTTCAACTCGCGCTTGGCCGGTTTTTCTTTTTTAAGATTTCAACTATGGGAATAGCGGGGAAAACCATGTTCAAGCGTTTAACAATTAGTTTGAGGAAGGATTTTGGAACTTTTCTCCAAATAATGCTGTTTTTACCCGACTGCGCTACAGCAAAGGCAGGGCTATGTTTTTTAATTACAAGTATGTCTTCTGACACATTACATAAACAGTTACATTAAAGTGGTATTTGAAAAATAAAAACAATGGGAACAGCGACAAAGCAATTGAATAGGTGGGCTTTAATATATAAGGTGAATTATGCTTTGGGAATACATGCAAACTTATTCCCTGTTATTACAAAAGATGGTCTAAACAAAACCCAAGTTTTTAAAACGTCATATAACTAAAATAGGTCCGTCTCTATTTGTTATATGACGGTAGAAAGTGATAGGTATATTTTAACTCTGGATTTATTTTGGTCTTGGTTTAAATCATCTCTCGTAATAGGGATTGCGTGTTCAATTGTTTAAGCTATCTCGAATTTAAATTAACTTTTAATTAGTGTAAACTCAGTGTTATAAAAGGAATTTATGCTTAACATCGCTTCGCATATATAGTTCAGTATAAATCGGTAGATCAATAACTATATAATGTAAATACAGGTGGGATTTAACGAGAAAATTATGCTCCCTAATTTGTTTTTCTTCAGGCCGCCTTTCAACAGTTTAAGGGTCATGGCACACTATAACGGCACCGCTCCAACCCAGCAATTAACTTGTCATTCAAATTAGAGAATTAAATCGTGGGTCGTATAATATATTTCACTAGCTTTTGCCTGCGGCTTCGCTCGCGTTAATTTATGGATCCCTAATTTTTTGATCCCAAAATATAGCCTATAGCACTCAGGGATAACGTAGCTTCCTACTGGTGAAAGAATTTTTGAAATCGGATGTGTAGTTTCGGAGATTACCTCCTACATACAAACAAACAAACAAACAAACAAACAAATTCTACCTCTTTATAATATTAGTATAGATAATGTCAATATGAAAGAGCCAACGGCAGGCAGTCAGCGCGCTTGCCGCTACTATTACAACTCGACTCGCAGCCTGCGCTCTGCAAGCGAGCGGACCGCGTGCTTACTGCGCGCCGACTCCGAGTCGCCAGCGAAACAAAGTCGTTATGAAAACGTGCAAGTACTAGGCGTGTGTAAGTCTTCAATCACAAATGCCATATAACTACTGTGTTCGCGGTGACAGGAAGCTTGCATCTCGCGGCCAGCGCGCGGACTGCGAGCTTGCACCTCGCGGACGACGCGTAGTTAGCGCGCTGGCGGCTAGCAGTAGCCTAAATTCGAGGCGACGCCGTGCTGCAGCTGTGCAGTTGCGGTGCCGGTATAATGTGCCATGACCTTTAGACACATTTCGTCGTGTCGTAAGCAGTGGAAAACTGGCCTAAGAGTTGGACCGATTATTGTTAAATATGCCAAGCGATATACCAAACACTGTGCAACACAAAATACTTATGTATGTAGTTGGCACTTTTAGTACCGTCTAGTGGCATGGACCCACCTGTCTTCAGCTGAGGCGGATGACTTTCTGCGTCGCATGCGGTGAGAAATAAAGAAACAGATTGCTACACTAGACTATTAAGTGTTAAGTTTTAAAGATGCCTTTGTTAAGTATTGGAGAGAAAAGTAAACGTGTTTTTGGGACATCTTAGCGCCAAGCAAAAAAGAAACTTCGACCATTAGCATACAATTCATTCTGCCTAGCCTTTTCCCAACTAGGTTGGGGTCAGCTTCAAGTCTAACCTGGGGGCCTACTCCCTAAGTCCGTAAACGAAGTTAGCCGCCCGTCCGAAAGTAGCCCGAAACGTAGGAGTGAACAAAACAAGTGTCAAGTTCAACTTTTCGGACGGGCAAAAATCAAAAACACATCGGTAGTAGGGACTACTGTCAAATCGTGTTGTCATTCATTCTTAGTTCGGGCCCCGAAATAATCGTATGTCCGTAGGTGATAGGGAGTAGGAAACGCTCGTAACTAAGGCCGAAACCACGGACTTCGTGCTTAGGGAGTAGACCCCCAGATGCAGCTGAATACCTCTATTTTACACGGAACGACAGCCATCAGACCTCCGCAACTCTGTTATTAGGCGATCAATGCCGATATCCTAAGGTTAGACCGGTTGTCAGACTTTCTAGTCAAAGCTGGCGTCCACTAGGCTCGCCGAGTCGAATCGAATAAAACCGCAATAACTCGCCTCCTATACATTTACTATAAAACTGCGTCGATCAGCGACGAGCCGAGACGCGCCGAGTCGCGGGTTGGACCTCATCTGGCAGCACGGAATCGCCTTTTTCCGTCGCCCTTTCTCTTTCTGTCGCTTAGAACTGCCATTGGCGACCATTGCATTTTGTCCGTGATGCCGATCGCCTCGAGGATTCCGCCGCGTGCTATCGCATTATGCTTTCTGTCTCGGTCTAACAAATGGCAGTTCTAAGCGACAGAAAGAGAAAGGGCGACGGAAAAAGGCGATTCCGTGCTGCCAGATGAGGTCCAACCCTAACACGCGCGCATCGCTTGTCACGCGAATTACTATTTTAACGACTTGCGATTACTGACCGTTTCGCCTCACACGGAACAAATGCGACTCGACTCGATTCGACGCGTTTCGGCTGTAGTCGACGCCAGGCTTCATAGGTATTCGCATGAATCGCGACGCAAGATAGTCAAAGTGTGATCTGGCGTTACCAGCAGTATGCTTAATTCTTAATTTTAATTTACTTTTTCCTCATAAAGGCATCTTTGTTTTACTAAACGTACGTACTATCCTATCACCAACTAACAAGTTTAGTGTCATGTATAAATTAAATTACGAATATTTTCAAAGGGAAAGAGAACCAAGACTCCAATTACACATTTTCAAGACAAAAATATAAAAGACACTTACTTTTTTTTATATCAATTTGGCCTTATTTCATAAGATAAAATGCTGAACCCAATCCAATTTGATAAAAAAACAATAATTTTGTTTTTTTTTATCTGAAATGGTTATTAAAAATTCAGGTATTGTTCAAATCAAATCTATTTCCAATTGTTTTATAAGTTCATATTCTTTTGTTAAAACACGTTAATGTTTTTAGCTACTATTTTTTTTTATAAATTACAAAATCGTTGTCTCCTTTTTTATCAAGATAGATCGGGCCAGCCTGTAAGTTGGTGACGATTTTTTAAAACCATTGCTGCGTAGAACGAATGCAATTTACTTTTACCTTTTTTTCGATTTAATTAACATTAAAAAATAATACTTATAGCGGCGCCTTATTTGTTCAAACAGTATTTGCTCAAAATAGTAATCTTTCCCTTTGAAAGATATAGGTTCCGTAAAATGGGGCTATTTGAAAACCACAAGGGTAATTGGAATTCAGTTAAGGAATGTGCTTCTTGAACCATCACGCCTGCAGGCCCTGTTTATTCTCGATTTCAATGTTATTGTATATTACAATACTTGAAATTGTAGATATTTATGATTATTTACGGTTTACTCACGTGCATTTTTTCGGGATTGCCCGACTAGTTTCAAATTAGTTAAGTTCAGGAAATCAGCCGTCATCCGAATTTCAATAGAGACGGTGGTTGGACACTGCCACCTGCCTGGAAACCAGCTCTGAAGTCTACGTCATATAAAAGTGAGTTAAGTCTGGAGTGCGACACAGTAAGCGCGGCATGCACTCAGTACTTCAATAACCCGGACAAGACAAGTGACGAAGACGCACGAGCAATACCGACACAGAGCGCGCCCCTCTCAGTGCAGCGCTAGTTCGACTCGCGACCTCGCCGTCGCCACGTGATCAGCTGATGAATAAGGGCTCCGTTTGGATCCGAAACTAGTCGGGCAATCCCGAAAAATGCACGTGAGTAAACCGTAAATAATCATAAATATGAATGTGTCTCACGAAAGTTATAATACAAAAATTATAGATAGTTTATAAAATATGGCGAAAAATCTCCTATGCCATGTTCATACCGATTAGCCGTGTTTTCCAAATAGCTCCATTTTACCGGTTATCTTAAAACTTTCTAATGAAGTTATTATCTGTTGAAGTTTACTAATGAAGTTATTGTCTGTGCTTATATCTACCGCTAATTTAGTGCACACTAGTTTGACACTATCCCTGGGAAACAAGTTAGTTAATTTAGCATGGTTACTATTAGAAGACCGGTTCACCATTTTTGTGTAGAAAGAAATTAACCGGTAACGCCCCGCCGTCGTCCCAGGACGACACCCGCTTCAAGCGACTTTGAACTCTAATTGGGTTATAATTAGAGTTCAAAGTCGCTTGAAGCGGGTGTCGTCCTGGTACGACGGCGGGGCGTTAGCGGGGCGTTACCGGAGAATACAATAGGGTATTTGACTATTATTTATCTCACTCGACAAACAAAACAGAGTTTCTGTAAACTGAGTTTTTTCGTTTCAATAAATTCTATATTAAATTCAATAAATTATACAGGCTGAAATTGTAAACACTCGACAAACCGAAATGGGAGATTGTACTCATCACTATGAACAACTTTTACTGTGGGACCAAACCGGAAATCGCGAAAAAAATCTGCCTTTCCTACATTTTGACGAGTTATGCGAATATAAATGTAGGGAATGTCTCTTTTTTTTTCGCGATTTCCGGTTTGGTCCCATAGTAAAAGTTGTTTATAGTGATGAGTACAATCTCCCATTTCGGTTTGTCGAGTGTTTACAATTTCACCCTGTATATGAATCTTGAAACTATTACAAAAACTATAAACAACAGTGAAAAGACCAATGAAATATTTAATAAAATGTTCAAGTTATAACGATTTAAAATTGTTCACTAGACTAGAAAACTTTATAGTAATTTGAAATCATAGTTTCGAATGACAGGAACAAAAAAAAAATCCTCTCAAACTTCGAAAACGCTCGTCTATTTTTTTATCGCTTTTATTTGTTTTTCATAAGTCGTATTTTTTCTATACTTTCTTTAAAATAATATTAGTCAAACACCCTTTATCTTGAAACACCCCAAAGTATAGTTTAATTAACCAATGGTGAACAGTCCCTGATACACTACTTCCCACCTCAATAATAATAATATTGAAACATGATTCGGATTATGCTAAAACTACAATCAAGTGACGAGTTTGAAAACGAGAAACAAAAAAAACTTTGTAATCATTTAAAAAACTTTTTCTCGTTTCAAAATTAACAGTAATATTGGTCTCTCCAGAAAGGCAACAAAAAATTAACTGTGGGACTTCCCATGGTATAAAAATACAGGTAGTCTCTTCCCATGACAGACAATCATTCCCGTGGTCTACCATGGGATTGACTTATACTACGTCATAGCTACTGATGTACCAATGAGATTTAGCTTCGGATGTCAAACTTTGTTATTGTAATTGGAAAAATATCATGACGTGACGTAATACGTCATCGTATTATAAAAATACAGATTCGGGTCTAGTCGCGTAGAAACTTAGAAGGCACTAAATACCTTTTTTATCCCGACGTTTCGGCCGAATTACACCGGCCGTGGTCACGGGTAGACTGAAGTTGCGGAGCAGTTGTCATCTTCGTGAAGCAAAAGTATTTTCATCTACCCTCACTAAGTAGTAAGAAGTACCGACGATAACTTAATACAATAAAATAAAAATCGAGATCGAGTGAGGGTAGATGAAAATACTTTTGCTTCACGAAGATGACAACTGCTCCGCAACTTCAGTCTACCCGTGACCACGGCCGGTGTAATTCGGCCGAAACGTCGGGATAAAAAAGGTATTTAGTGCCTTCTAAGTTTCTACGCGACTAGACCCGAATCTGTATTTTTATAATGTGTACAAATCGCGAAAGTTTAAAAACATTTACGTCATCGTAGGAAAAGAATACCTTGCTTAGATTATATACCTCTAGATAGTGCCACCAAGTGGCCGCTCATGAGACAGCAATCATCTGCCTAGCCTTTTCCCAACTATGTTGGGGTCGGCTTCCAGTCGAACCGGATGCAGCTGAATATCAGTATTTTACAAGGAGCGATTGTCTATCAGACCTCCACAACCCAGTAACTGGGTAATACGATACTCTTGGTAAGACTGGTTGTCAGACTTTCTGGCTTCTGACCAACAGTAACGACTGTCAAAGATCTACAAATGACAGCCGGGACCAACGGCTTTACGTGCTTTCCGAGCCACGGAGGAAACTCGCTATGGTAAATGGTCACCCATCCACAGACCAACCTCGGCAAGCGTGGCTTAACCCAGAAGATCGGTCTATGCGGCTGTAATTATTTAGCCACGAGCTCATGAGACAGCAATATAAGACTTAAATACTGCATTTTCCCATCGTAGAGCTCACAATAAACACTAAACACTTATTTAAAGCAGTCTATTTCTCATAAATACAAGAATACGGGGAAACCGACGTTCTGTGACAGTGAGTTGACTAACATTAAAAAGTTCGCCAAGCGAAAAACCGACACCTCA
This sequence comes from Amphipyra tragopoginis, assembly GCA_905220435.1. Taxonomy (NCBI): domain Eukaryota; kingdom Metazoa; phylum Arthropoda; class Insecta; order Lepidoptera; family Noctuidae; genus Amphipyra; species Amphipyra tragopoginis. The sequence goes on along the minus strand of HG992017.1, from coordinate 14,695,573 downwards.
TATGAGACAGGAGATACGATGCTTTGTCTCAGTTTTCTTACTAATTTTGATGCTTTTCCTGCCACATTACCTACTGTTGTCATGGCGACATCTACACGTGTATAATCTAAGATACCTTGTATTATTATGCCATGGGAATGACATTTGAGTACGATGCAAAATATTAATTTTAAATGATTGCTTGAATAAATAACTAATGAAACATGTTTCCTCTCTATCTCTTAATATAAACATCTACTTCGCCTCGTCACTCAAATAAGCCAGCATAACCAGAACCTCATTAATCTAGCATGTAATGTGACAATACGTACCTCCGGGCCCGTGCGTGACGGTGACGGAGGACGGCGGCAGCAGGATCTTGGGCTCAGACTTGCGGTTTATGAAGTACTGCGACAACAGCTTCGAACGGAGCTGGTTGCCCTGGATACGAAAAAGGGTAGATTAAATAAGGCGTAGAAAATTAGTCTGTCCCCTCGTCGGTAACAGGGGAACAGATCGAAACTTTTTCATTCTATTTGTGCCCCTAAAGAACAGCAGGGGACAGACCAGAAAGAATTCATTCGATCTGTCCGTTCGTCTTGGTGACAGGGGAACAGATCGATTTTTTTATTCCTGATTGTGCCCCGAAGGAGACAGATCGGAATATTCCGATATTTGTTGTTCAGCACCGATTAAACTAAAATTGGAGAATTGCTATATTTTACTAACAGACAGCGCGAGAAAAGGACGGTGATTGATAAGAACTACAGTTCGGACAACGTAATAGGCCCGATTTGGCGTATGCTTTAAAGCACAAAATAAATGTGTACGGAAGTTGTATGCTTTCAATCTTAAAGACTGTCGCCTTTTCATTTATCTGCACATAGCGCACCCATGATAAATTTAACTAAACGCCACGCATTGGAGTAATTATTATTAGGCCGAAAACGCACAGCAGGCGTCTAGCTTAGCGCCTAGTGTCTAGCGACTTCCACTTACAACAGTTTGGTAGACCAAGCGCACAGTACGGCCGGTCACGTATATTTCATGCGTTTCTTTTCTTTATGCGTTTTGCTAGACACTAACCCCCTTATTACAAAAGATGGTCTAAGAAGAACCTAGGTTTTAAAATAGCCCCGTCTCTTTTTGTTATATGACATAAGAAAGTGATGGGTATATTTTAAAGCTGGGTTTACCTTAGTCTTGGTTTAAACCATCTTTTGTAACAAGGGGGTAGGTGCCAAGCGAGACACCCGCCAGTGCGTTTTCGCTCTTAGGGGCCGTCTCCACGAGCGAGAGAATCGCGGCGATATTATCGTTGTGCCACGTATTTCTATACACTCTCTTAGAACGTGTCTCCACACGGCGATGCTATCGCGGTGATAGTTCGTATTGAATTTGATGGCATGGTGAGATATCGCCGCGATTCACTCGCTCGTGGAGATGGCGCCTTAGTGTTGACATTACTTCTAGTATTTTGACATGTGTCAAATCGGACCTATTATCTCTGGTAGATCTGCGGGATTGATGACCTCAATCCTGCAGGCCTGCGGGATCGCAATTTTGATGCGGGATTGGATTCCCTATACACAATATAGTGCAACTGTTTCCATAAGTCTTCTAACATCATGAATGAATGCTCCTGGGGTACTTAAGAGGGCTCATCAGTATATTTTGTTAATGGAAATATCGTAAGTAAATTGTATACCTTTTCTCCATATTCAGGGTCGACAGCCATCATCTCCCGCAGAGTACGTAACACTTTGACGCACAGTTTTTCTTCTTTCTCTTCTAGAAGCTTCTCCGTGTGACGGATTAGCCTGAGAAGGAACAGCATTAGTGTTATTTTTAACAGCTGATCAACAATGGAATACCGTTGGAATACTGTTGGGACAGATCCTCTCAAACTGCTCTGGAACTTTCCTCAAAAGGCCAGTCCAGGCGTTGCTAAATAAATATTTCTATTCTATTCTCGGTACTCATATTGTCCTCACACAAATTTTTGCTACAGAAAATATGTCTGGACTTTTAAAGTAACTAACTCCTGAGTTTGTTTCGACAAGTCAAACATGTGACGATGTATAAGCATAAGCGTATACGGAAGCATAACGCCTATGGGTCAGTTCACACCGAGACGCGACGCTGCGCGCACATTTTAACCGGTTGCGTACCGCCAGTTGTCCCAGGACGACACTTAATTGTCTTATCTATTGTGTCTATAATTCCCGTGCTCGAGGTTTTAATAGAGCTACTCAAAATATAACTTTATTTACTGCACGAAAAGATACACATTTCATTGTGAGAATTCAGAATACGTTGCACCACAGTCTACCTATATCTTACTCCTTACAGTCGGTCAACGTAGAACATTGTCGCAGAGCAATCGTGCGGGGGGTTGCGGGGTGAATGTGCGGGGTGAGGTTATGTCCCGAGTAGCCATACTGCATACTGGGACATAACCTCCGCCCCTACATAATTTTGACATTTCATAGGACCTGTCAAATGTATGAGCGTTGACCCACTGTATGTAGTAAGTAGATACACTGTGGTTGCACCATGCAGCGCTGCGCCTCGAGATGCCTCGCGGCGTAGAGCGATGCATCGTCGGTCCGCGCGGCGTGCAAGAAAGGCGCTGCGCTCGCGAAGCCGCGAGGCATAGCCTGAGGCCGCCATTCATGCGCTTGCAAATGGTAGACTACGAGTGGACGCGGCGGGGCGGGTGCACGCGGCGAATGTAGACACGTTCCGCTGCGCCGCGCGGCGTCTCGCTGCGCAGCGAGGCGTCGTGCTGCCAACGAGTTTACGATGCGTCCCGCGACGTTGCGATGCGTCCCGCGGCGGCGCGCGGCGCAGCGTGAAATCACTAGCCTGTTCCAGTATCGTCGCGTCGCATCTCAGTGTGAACTGACCCTATAACTTCTGCCGCGCAGACATGACTCCACGCATCTTTTTTTATTTGTGTGCGATGAGTCTGGCTACTTTTGTATAGAAATTCTGCCAATGCTAAACCTTGGATAAATGTTATCTGACGTTAATAAAATCTGGCCTAAATCCCATAATGGATGCAGTTACCTGGATATAAAGATCCCGCTGGTGTCAGAGTGCGAGACCTCGCCAGGACTGGTGAACAGCAGGTGTGGCTTGTACAGGATGTCCACAAGGAGGGACTGCTCCGCCTGCAGGAGAGGACGTAGCTGTTCCTCCAGTAACGCCACTATCTCTTGAAGACCTTCCATTACGGATCTGTCGTTTTGAAGGTTAGCCTAGAGAAGGAAAGGTAAAATTTTGGAGATTAAAATATGTAAAGTCGCCACTGCTTTTACGAAAACCACTAGTATATGAGATGTTTTCTATTGCATAAGAATAATATACAGGGATGAATTCGTGTAATTTGAACGATTCGATAAGTCAGTTGTTCAACGATTCGGTTTACTATCTCTTTTCTCTTTTACGAGAATTGTATATGGAACGAGATAACATATCGTATTGGTTTCTCGATTCAGAAACTTTTCGATAAGCAGATGTCGACCGATTCAGTTTATTTCGTTCTGTCTACAATTCTTACGAAAGAATTGTACCAACTTTACCTCTACTAACCTTTTAAGGTGAGACATAGTGATACGTAAATATTTTTAATATGCCACCAAGTTTGTAAACTTTTACTATGTTTTACAAATAAATTATTTTGATTTGATTTGAAAAAAAAGGTAGCTTACCGATTTATTTGACAACTGACTACACGGAACTACGAGTAACTACTAACATTCTTCTGAAACGCAACCAAGTCAAAGAATAACAAAATAACTAAAACGATAATAGTGTTCCATTGTATAATACTGCTTACCTGTGAAGCCATCTTCTCAAGTTTGGAAGTCTTGGATGCTAGTAGCCACTTGCTGGTCTGTCGGGAGAGTGCGGCTGCTTTCTCGAATACCGTTTGAATCTTGGCTTCCAGTTCCAGGGGAATGGCTATGCTTCGAGATTTAGCTGTGGACAAAAAGGAAGTATTTATAATGATAGCTCAGCTGAACCTCTTAGTTAAGAAGAAGATATTTTTTTTATTACACATAGAAAGACGCACACACAATGCAAATTATACCATTTACAAAAAACCCATTGTACTAACAAAATTGATACCAAACCGCAAACGAATTACAACCGTCATCGCGTCAGTCTCTTTTCGTTTACGAGAACTGACAAAATGTTTGGTTTTGTTTTCATTTTGACTGTTTTTGGTAATAAAAAACTGTCTGAATGGACGGTTCAGCTTCGGTTTAGATGCGATAGATCAGCGTTTTTGTTAAAAAAAAATTGTTTCCCTGACACGATGCGTATTGTTAGGACATTCCTCTCTCTGAGGCCTTGACCACCGGTAGCTTGGACCCTGTTCCAGATGTCGGATGGCTTCATTTTTTTAAATGTTTGTTTTTAAATTATTAAAAGATGAAGATATCATGGTATAGGTCTTCCAATCTAAAACTGAACGACCCTCTAATGTGTTTACGCTCAAATGCAAAGTAGGTGTTGGTGACTAATCGGCCTGGACAACGGAGGGATGAAGCACGCGAGGGTGGAGAGGCGCGGCCGCCCGGGACGAGCGCCGCCGGCGCACCGATAGCGAGCACGCAGAACTCGATACATACACACTGTACGCGCCGCGACCTACTTGTTGTCAATATTAATTCATCTCGCTCTTGTCACGGCTCATCTTCCGAGCGGAAGATGTCCGGTCCTTTGGAAGGCATACACGGGGACACAGGTCCAACGCGCAGAGGCCCCTTTGAGACCTGTAATCTAAAATGGGGTGGGGCACCAACCGGGGACTATCCACGGCTGCACTATTGGAGAACAGTCATGGACCGTCCCAGGTGGGTGCAAAACTATTGTGAAATATGGTAAAAATAAAACTGGTCTATGGGAGGGGGTGTTAAGTGGACTATATAACTTCTTTTGCCGGAAGAAAACGGCGTCTGCCTTTCAAGTTTGTTAATTGTTAATTCATTATAATTATACTAGTGTTACCTACTAGTTCCTAGTAGTATCCTAGTTATTTATTTATTTAGTACAATTCCAGAGTACCCTTACACACGTAGATAGGGTACTGGAACCTACAGGTGTATAGACGTAATACACACATCGATCTTCGTCATTGGTCGTTAAGTCACACACATTTCCTCTCACACATTGAAACAATCACGTTTAGTGGAGGGCCGTACAGTTTTAGATTAGATGATCTCTAAGAAGCTGAGTACAGTCTAGAGATAATAATAATAGATAACTAACACTCACCAACTTCGCTTAGAGTACGGATACATTTCTCAACGTTAAGTTTCTGCGGCGGCGTGAGCCACGGACACTGGTAGATGCTGAATGTAGTCTGCAGCAGCTTCACGAATATCGACTGGCGAGTCTGTGGGAGAGATAGGGTATAAGGTTTTATTTAATTGAATTTCATTAAGATAAGTCTACGATGCTGTGAGAAAGTGACCATACACACATTCAGTACCCCTGTATGAGTTTGCAAATTACAAAACCGATCGTAAATTCACAAAACTGAATGATATATTTCCCGTGCGGAGACGGGCTAGACCGCTAGGATATAAAACTTTCTCACCGCACGCTGGGAATAGACGCGTGTTGTAAGATTATACAAAACCCAGCACGCGACGTGGTAGGATCTAGACGGTCCGCCTGACTAGCTACCACCCTACCCAAGTGTGCATAAGAGCGTCAGAAGGGTATAGGGAAATTCCTCTTTACCTCTGTTACTTGGATTCTATGTTCCATCTTAGACCATGTCTGCGCTTACCAGCAGTTGCAAGAAGGGTAAAACGCGACAAAGTCAAATAATAAAAAAAATACTTGTGGGTGTGTAAAAGAGAGAGACCTTATTTTTTTCTTTTTTTTTTTTCCTTTGGACTGCTTTAGGTGGTCCTTGGGTTCCCCTCCTACGTAACGGACAGTTATTGGCGAGACCTGAAGGGTCTCCAGCTAATGGGGGGAAAGTAAAATACTTAACCCAAGCTAACTACTTGTACTACACTAACATCATGACTACCTGCAACAACAGCACTAAGGGCCACGAGCACTAGGCTTAGGGCGTTGCGGGCGGGGACTTGGGGGGGGGGGGGGGGAGAGACAGTTTGATGAGGGATGAATTATCGGTGTGACGAGAGACCTTATCAAGCTCACGATAATTATAGCTGTTTTCGTATTTTATAAACTCGTACTAGACCCCTAGTATGAGTTTACGGCTATGTACAGGCAGATCAGTCAGGTAAACTGTAAAACTGTTAGCTTTGTCCACAGCGAAGATATAGGGGGGGGGGGGGGGGAAAGCTCGAGAAATGTATGGTACGGCCGTGCCTGCTTTGCTCGAGACTTGGCGGGGCACTGCTGTGCCCCCAGATATTTGTCCATAAACACTATGTGACAAATGACGCGGTATATTTTATCGGTTGCGATGTTCGGCTACATCAAAAGACATCACCAGACATCTGTTGCCGCTACATTTTCGTGCTGTGTTAACGGAGAATTCACACGTAGGTACTACAACCACACCATATCGCAGCGACAAAAGGGGATCAAGCAGTGGTTACGTGTGAATAGTGTTACTACAGCTTCCTGCAGTAGCGTTGTGGTAACTACAAAATGTCGATGTGGTGGCGTTGTCGCTAGTAGTTGCGATGTGGTTACATTGTGGCTAGTGGGGGATCGCAGGCGTGCGCACGGTTTCGTTGCGTCGATGCAACGTGCTGTTTGCGAGACGGCCGGGCGCTAGTGCGCGGTGTCGCTGGTGGTTGAGTTGTGGTCGGTATCGCCCACACGGTTTAAATTTACGGCAAAACGTGGTCCGTGTGAATTCAACTATTCATTTATGTACAAATTAGTGCCCGCTACATGTTGTTGTTGTGGTAAGTGTGAAACAGGCCTTAGTAGAGCGATATTGCCAGACATGCCACGCGACGAGCTGCACCGAACATCGCTGACGTCACGTATTGCGCGACTTCTGTTCCCTAATGTATACGTGGCTTAATATTGATTGAATGTAGAAGTTTTTATTACTTACGTAAATATGTAGTACAGTAACATTCCAAGCAGCGATAAAATAAGAGATAAATGATTAATTCAACACGTATATTCAATACATTGTTGTTTCATACGCAATATACGTCAATATTTACGGATCTTCATGAGTGGGCAAACGTCTAAGGGCCTGCGCCCATTGGTGGCATAGCATGGCAAGGGATTATTTAAGCTCAAAGAATTTTACACTTTATTAATACCCTTTACGACTCAAATTCACGTACCGCGGGATGCTTCGGCATGCTGTGGCACGACGAAGCCTCCCGTGGTATGCTAACCAAATACAAGTCATCATCATCTGCCTAGCCTTTTCCCAACTATGTTGGGGTCAGCTTCCAGTCGCACCGGATGCAGCTGAATATCAGTATTTTACATGGAGCGACTGCCTATCAGACCTCCACAACCCAGTAACTGGGTAATACGACACTCTTGGTAAGACTGGTTGTCAGACTTTCTGGCTTCTGACCAACAGTAACGACTGTCAAAGATCTACAAATGACAGCCGGGACCAACGGCTTTACGTGCTTTCCACGTGCGAGGCACGGAGGAAACTCGCTATGGTAAATGGTCACCCATCCACAGACCAACCTCGACAAGCGTGGCTTAACCCGGAAGATCGGTCTATGCGGCTGTAATTATTTAGCCACGAGCTCCTAATACAAGTGCTAGTGGTATTAAAATAAGGATTAACATTATTTGAATTAAAAAAGTCCTTGCCATGCCGTCCTGCCTGTGGGCGCTGGGCCTCAACCGTCATCGCATCGTGCCTGAACTGTAGTTTTGTATCTAAACATATTTCCTTACCTGTACTGTAGTACTCTGGTCGCTGAAGGGCGAGTTAAAGAACGTGCAGATAGTGTGCATGAGCACGTCTGTCACGTAGTTGACCCAGGCCTTCTGTGTGCCCACCTGGGGCGGCTTGCGGGACGTCGACGGAACCTCTGTGGATGGACCTGGTAAAAAATTGTTACAGAATCGTTAAACTTTGTGAAAACTTTGTGACGACACGTTTGGTGCAGTGGCTAAGCGATTGGCTTCTGCGCCACGGGTCGTGGGTTCGATTCCCACACGGAACAAAAATTTGTATGGCCTACAGATGGTTGTTTCGGGTCTGGGCGTTTGTTTGTGAGATTTGTGTCTGTAAACGCACCCACGATACAAGAGAAATCTTAGTGTGGGGCAACGTTTTTTAAAAAGATAATAAAATAAAAAAAACCCTTGCAAACTCTAGCAAAGAAATCCTGACACTTTAAGGACTTGTCACACAGGATGCGTTCTGCGTCCTACAGTCAGGTCAAATCGAACGCAGCCCGCATCCTATGTGAATATCATTTGCGTTTTATATATATTTTATGTAATTACGATTTGACTATGCGTCAAGCAAAGAACGTACCACGCACCGGTCAGGCGGGCGGGGTGGGAAGGTAGCGGACGGGCTGCGGGTTGCGGGCTTAGGGCTCAGGGCACAGGGCGACACGCAATCAAATATAAAATGGCCGCTGTTTGCCTTGCCCGTCAGATCGTTGACCGTGCCCGGATCGCTGACCGGTTGCCCTGACCATGAACTTCACATAGGATGCGGGCTGCGTTTGATTTGACCGGACCGGAGGACGCAGAACGCATCCAGTGTGACATGTCCTTTAATGCTGTTGTACACAACTATAGCATCGTTACTACATTAAGACTGGTATTCTACTTATCAAATATCTTTGTCCAATGTTCGTTTGATCAAAGAAATTGTGCATTTGATCAAAGAAATTGGATGATTTTAAGAAGGAAATTCAAAGAAAAGAAATTTGATCAAATATTGGACATCAATATTGGACAAAGATATTTGATAAGTGGAATACCAGCCTTAGAAACGTTTTTCTTATGTGGTATGTTGGCAAATAAGCAGGCGGTCCATCTAATAGTAAGGGCCCGTCCACATCTCCACGTCACGACGTCGTCAACGTGGAACGGTGCGGTAACGCGGCACGGTGCGTTGACGTAACGTGCAAATTTACGTTACCGTATCGTAACACGTTCCGCCTCTAGCTGCAAGCGCACACGTATATGCGCTCCGCCCGCGCTCTCCGCGCCCGCGTGTTAGTCGCCGTCTATGTGCTCTGATGCTTTAAAACCATACCTTACTGTTTCTCTTATTAAAATTCAGGATCTACACGGTCAACAATAAATCTAACAATGATCCTGACGTGCATTGTTACGATACGGTAACGTAAATTTGCACGTTCCACGTTGACGACGTTTTGACGTGGAGATGTGGACAGGCTGTAAGTGGTACACAGTTGGAAAATCTCATGTGCTTGTAATTTCAGTGGCACCTACTATACCCTTCAAATCGGAACAAAGCAGTGCTGCTTAGCGGCAGAAATAGTAAGTAAGTAAGTAAATCATTTATTTGCGTAAAACATGGTATACATTGATGTTAATATTATTACAGTAGCTCAACATGTTTCGCTAAGATATAACATAGCATGCAACAATTTATATTTTGACAAAAGGAATCAACATCTCACATCCATAAAATCTTTTATTATTATTATTATCAGCCATTTCTGTCCCACTGCAGGGCAAAGGCCTCCCTTCCCTCCTATATATAAAATCTTTTAAACAGTAAAAATTACATTCAATAAGCCACTTGTGTAATTCTGTCTTAAATTTTCTCGAGTTCAATATTTTAAAGCGACTTGGTATTTTGTTATAAATACGTACGCACATTGCAAGGCAGTTTTTGTTGTATTTCGCAAGTCTTGGCAAATCACTTAATACCAGTTTATGAGGATCTCGTCTGTTTCTGGGATTTACATCATTTGCTGATTTAAATAAATGTTTGTTGTTAACTACAAATATACATACCTCATATATATACAGACATAGGTATGGTGGTAGAGCTTTCCCCGAGAGAACAAGAAGCTCTATTATTACTGGTCTGGTACTCACCAGGAGCCTGATGCGGCGCGTCGCTGTGCAGGATAGCCTGCATGTCCTGCAGGAAGGAGCGCTCGAACAGGTCCCACATGTAGTTGCTTGAGTAGATCTCTTTCATCTCGACTTCGGTGTCGATGTAGCAGTGGTTTAAGAAGCCCACGTAGGCTTCTTTTACCTACAATGGATATTATTTTATTTTTGGTTTGCTATATTCTATATAGATAAGCCGCGTACGATTGAGCAACTTAAAGCCAACATTACTCGCGTTATTCATCAAATAGCAATTGAAATGCTCGGACGCGTCATCGAAAATTGAAACTGCAGAATGGACCATGTTAACCGCAGTTACGGACAACATTTGAAAGAAATAATCTTTAAAAATAAATGTCAAGAATGGTTCTTTTCTATGATAATAAATATAACCCGATAAATTTGTTTAAGTTTTGAAAAAAGTACCTCTAAAAAATCACCCATTATAAATCGGGCCTTAGTGGTTAGGTTAATAACGCTCTCAAGCAGATTATTTTGAATATAGTCTTTTGTGTATATTGTTATCTATTTCACACTTACCTCAGGTATGCAGTCAAGGTGCGTGATCATAGACACGATGTCATCTAGCGGCAGTAGAGAATGACACTTTATCTCTGTGTACACATTCTTTCCCATCGTGCAGCATGTTAGCAGCTTCACCAATTGGATGTGGTACCTGGACGACAGAAGAAATTGCTGGAGAATTTTCAAGGTCATGTAGAAAGAAAACTTGCAGGGAAATATTGAGACTGTACGTGGATAATCTACAAACATATAATTTCTATGGCAAACAGGGTGAAATTGTAAACAGTCGACAAACCGAAATGGGAGATTGTACTAGTCGCGCGCAGAAGGTTTGCCGATGACTGCCCCTCCCACTTCACCGACCGCTACCCGCGCTCGTCTGGCCTACCAACTAATCGTACCGACCATCGACGCGTGACGTCATGAGGCTATCGGCAAACCTTCTCCGCGCGACTTATACTTATCACTATGAACAACTTTTACTGTGGGACCAAAACTGAAATCGCGAAAAAAAAAACAGCTGTTCCCTACATTTATGTTCGCATAACTCGTTAAAATGTAGGGAATAACTGTTTTTTTTTTCGCATTTCAATTTGGTCCCATAGTAAAAGTTGTTCCTAATGATGAGTACAAACTCCCATTTCGGCTTGTCGAGTGTTTACAATTTCACCCTGTATATTTCAAGAGCACCAAAGGGTGTTTAAAAAAAACCAAAGCAGTAGATCATGATTGTGTCATCAATGGGGCCAAGGTACTGATCTAAGGAATTTCCAACCAATTGGGCAACGCCTTTGATGTCGGGCAATGCCACCGTCCGTGTTGGCGCTGTCCAACTTTATGGATTGTAAAACAGTGATTGAATAGGGTATTTGACTGAAAAAATCTAATTAGTCCGTCAGTTGGATTATCAAAAAATATTTGACCCGTATTTTTTCTTTTGTTACGTAAACCAAAATTGACGAAGATACGACACTTTTAAAGTTGGCAAAACGTCACAAGAAAGTACAATTTTTACTTGCTTCTGACGTCACAAGCTTCCACTCGCGAGTTTTGATGCGTTTTATCATACCAAATATTCATAGATTTAACAAAAGAAAAAATACGTGTCCATTATTTTTCAAAACTCTAACTGGCGGACAAATTAGATTTGCAATTTATTGATGCTGTCAACATGCCTATTGTGTTGCCAGTGGTGCCTATGTCCCTGTACACACTTAGGCTTATAGTTACCTGAGTGCTTCAGGCATGTCGTTGGTCTGTCGGAACTGCCGCATCATCTGAATGAAGTAATTGAACGACACTTTGTCGTTGTAGAACACTAGCACGTCTTCACCTGCGTTCACCATCTGAGGAAGTTATAAAAGTTATTTAACATAATAACATAATCACGCCTTGTATTCCCCGAAGGGTTGGGCAGAGGTGTATATAGTAACACCCACGTTTCGCCGTTATGAAGTCCCATGTAATAGGGGGCGAGCCTATTGCCATCAACCGGGCACAAATCCAGACTTCGAGCTGCTACTGAGAAATTCCACACGGAAAAACCCAATATCACTTTGCTCTACCTGGGGATCGAACCCAAAACCTCACGCTCAGCAGTCGCGCTTGCGACCGCTAGACCAACGAGGCAGTCCAAAAGGTTATTTATACGTATTATAATTTGTCATTACTACTAGACTAACTAATCCATACACTGATTATAACAATAGGCAGAAGAGAACATAAAAAACCCGTCTCCTCGAATAACCACATCCTATTTTTCATATTTATGATTATTTACGGTTTACTCACGTGCATTTTTCGGGATTGCCCGACTAGTTTTGGACCCAAACGGAGCCCTTAATCATGAGCTAAACACGTGGCGAGGTCGCTCGCCGCGAAAATAATCATAAATATGAATGTGTCTCACGAAAGTTATATTACAATAATCCTATTTTTCCTTGTGTAGCGATTGCACTGCGGAAACTTCCATGTTCACCAGAGATATTGACCGAAAGTATGAAGTTATAGTATAAAAGTTTAGTTTTCGTATACACTAAACCTGAAACTACCTAGTTTGTTCAGAATCACCAGGAGAATTGACTGACATAGTTTTTACATCACAGTATATTTTACCTTTTTTTCATAAATTTCAATTCTCTTTCAATAGGTTTCTACGCATAACAGTAGACGGGAATAGACACCTTGAGGCTTGAGACAGTCCGCTCGGTCAGTTTCCGTCATCTCAGGCATTTCACAATTTACTAGGGAACTTAACGCGACATAAACTAAGGTGTAACTTGGAGATGTATTAAAAAAAAACACACACACATTCAGCCAGTTCTAATGAAAATCTTGTTGGGGTGTCTCCGTTTTTGTATATACTAAAAATAAAGTTGTATAGTAGCACAGTACTTGTAACTATCAACAAAAATCTCTTTTTTAGAAATGTATTGATATAAACAGCGGGTTGCAAATGCTAAACATAATCAACTAACCTCCTGCATGACCAGGTCCTGACTCCTGCGTATGTACTGAGTGTCAGCGTGTACTATAGTCTGCAGGAAGTGCAGGTACTCCGGCCTCCTGCCTCTGGACTCGATGCAGTGCACGAAGTGAGCCACCACCTTCTCGTTACCCTCGTGGCTGCAAAGTGCTGCGTTGTCTTTGAATATCGCGCAGACTGTTTGGGCTTCGCGGATCTGGAAAGGAAAAATTAGGTGAATATATTGTAGATTGCTGCTGCCTGTAATGGTTTTATCATTAGGAACTCCACACATAATGATAATGCACACAATACCGCACTGCGGGGCAGCAAGGGGAGGTCACCAGCTGCAGCTGCTCCGTGTCTATTAATAAGACAATTAAAAGTGGCGTGGATGGATTTATTGTTTTAAAATGGAAAAAGAGATCAATATTGAAGAATTTAACCTTTTAACCGCCCAAGTCGGATATATCCGGCAAAAAAAATGTGTCCATTTCGCCCTTGTCGGATAAACACGACAAAAAAAAAATATTTAAAATGTCTATCTCTTTTCATAGTAGTAGTCTAAATTACAGTAACTCAAGCAACTATCTGGAACTACTGCTCTGGAACTTTCCTCAAAAGGCCAGTCCAGGTGTTGCTCTGCATCGTCCTCACACAAATTTTTGTTACAGAAAATATGTCTGGACTTTAAAAGAGACTTTGATCCCTGAGTTTGTTTCGGCCTTTCTTTTCAGAGGTAGTCAGATAGGAAACGCCGGCGACATTTAGCTTTAAAAAAATAAACCGACATGTTAAAGTGATTGTTAAACACCCAATTTGCAGAATAAACAATTTCATTTCATTTCACATCATGTGACCTTCGCACTTCAATCATTGGAGGAAACTGATATCATAAGGCTGGACTAGTTGTCACACTTTTAATATACACCTTAATGAGTGTTACAGGACAACTCTTAACGAAAGAAATGTCTTTGGAAGTTTCGATGTCTATTTCAATGGATAAATTAATATGAAATCAACTCTCGCCTCTTGTATCCTCTCCCTTTGATCTTTTACTGAAAATAAATAACTTGGCACTTAAATAATATATTTGGTGCTACTCTAAAACTTACGCCAGCATTCAGGAACAGGTCCAAGTGCTTATGGAGAATAGCCTGGTTCTGCTGGTTCCCATGGCAGAAGTGTTGCAGGAACTCGTGAGCGAGAGCCAGAAGTTCGTCCATTGCCAAGTCATCTTCATCGTGAGGGACCTGTTTAAACATTTAAATACATAGTAGGGAATAGGGGAATCCTTGGATTCGTGTGTACCGTCTTACCCTGTCTGCGCTTACCATCAGCGACTTGGATCAAACGAGACCAAGAGAAATAATAAAAAAAATGGAAATTCCATAAAATATGGTGTTGGGAGTTTCGAAAGTGCTTGCATAATAATAATAATCTTCATAGATTTACAGGGAGTTTTAAGGATTATACACACGTCTGTCTTACAGTGCAGTCTTTTGAAGAGTGGGTGTATAAAGTCACTAAAATTTCGTGTCTCGAACCGTGTAAATCACTACTTTGGCAACTATTTGATATAGCCCGATAAGTTCGTGCGCGATCGTCCTAAGGGGCAACAGACGTTGAGGGGACGGCGTAGCACTTAGTAACTTGTGGTGCAGCGCGCACTTTACCCTTCCGCGCTGCACCACCCGCATCCGTTATCATCGGGAGTACCGCGTTCCCACGTCTGTCGCCCCGTAGAACTTGTTGGACTATAGTCGTAAACAAGGTATAACAATATGATACGGCAGGTATTCTCTGCCTGTGATAGCTAGACCAAGTGATTGGCCCAACACTACGTCATCGGGTGTGGGTGCTGCCACCATGTGTAAATAAATTACCTGAGCAAAATGCATTTTTTTCGCTTATTTTCTTCTATAAAGAAACAATTTTGAAATAGTAATTTTATACAGTTATTTTTTAACTAAATATATGAATAACACAAAGTAGCAAATAGTTGGGCTAGTTAGCAATTGATTTTATATTCATTATGAATCAGAAACCTCCTTAATTATATTGAAGATGTTAATCAATGGCAGCACTGACCGTAACATTCATGACGTAGTCTTAGGCCAGCGTTGGATGAGAATACCTGGTGTAGCATATTATTATGCGATGGTAGTACACGTTAGGAGTTATGAAAATTTTAGTGACAAAAGTCTCACACTCCTGGCAACACCGAAGAAGTGCAAATAACAATAATTTATGTGTTTTAGCTGTTCGGAGCTTCATTTTATGTAGATTTAAGGATTTTGCAAGTTCGGGTTTGTGTCTAATAGTGTCAAACTTGTCCCCATTCGTTTGAAATGATAATGATGTGCATATCGATTGTTTGAGGATGGAGGTCTTCCAACATGCACGCATTTAGAAATGAATAAGCACTCACACTTGGCCGCCAGGCCGATGGCTGGATATTCAGAGGCATAAATATATAAGAGGACGGGCTTATTGACGGCATAGAAAACATTTTATAAACAAAAACAAATAAAAAATACGGCCACCCGCACACGTGCCACTCGACATAGCTACAAGTGGCCGACCACAGGCTGTTTCCATATAACTTCCCCCTCCACGCTAACTGTCGTATCTAGCAATTGATATTTTTTCAGTAGTTGCGTTAGCTGTGGCTTTATTAATGAATTAATAACTTTTTTATATTGCTTTTGGCTTACTCTTGGCTTGGTTACGAGTAGTAGTTGCCCTAAAGCCCTAAGGTATCTATTTATTTATTTCTATTCATTTGAAGTAGATACGTCACTGTGAGAATTTCTCTGAAAAATTATCAATTTCTAGTAACGACAGTTAGCGCGGAGGGTGACGATATTTTAAGTGGTTGCACGCGTGCGATTAGTTCCTGCGAAATGTATGGAAAAGTAATTTCGCAGCTTATGACGGGTGGCCCGTGTGCGGTTTCCTAATTTTGTATCGTGGCCAGTTAACGGGATTCTTCCTAATTTATTAAACCAGCCGTCTCTTGGACGTACATTATCCACACCGATAAATGTGAAAGTGCGGTTGCCTGTCTTTCTGTCTGTTACTTCTTCACGACTAAACTGATTGAACTACTGAATCTATTATAAAGCAACTTGGCACAGAGATAACTCATACTTTTTATCAACTTACGACGCAAGTAAAGCCGCAGGTGTCAGCTGGTTCTATAAGAAGATGGACTATGACCTATTCCCCATTTTCTTTTGGACCACTGGGTCCGGGATGCCCTGTATATTTAATTACGTCGGAAGGTTAAGATAAAGACATACCTGTAGCAGATCCAGCACAATATTATGTACTCCAATGTTCCTTAGCAGTCGTTGCTCGTGTCGCCTCGGGCGCCCACTCTCGCCCGACCCGCTGTTGCCGTGCGTGCAGTATTTTATCATGCGTTGAAGTATCTGTAGGTTGTTTGTATCATGAAGGCTTGGATGCAGTATGATTTTGTAGACAAAAAAGTAACACGGCTGTTAATATTGTCGAAACAATTACAGGGGGCTTACCATGACCTCTTATGAAAACGTTCAAATGCCAGCCAGTCAAATTCCGTTCGAAAGCAGGCCTGCTTCTGAATCGCTAAAAATCGTACCATGACAGTACTAAAAGTGAACGACTATAGAATCAAGTTTTCTTAGACTTTTCGTACCATGAACAAGCATAACCGTTCGGTTATGCTTGTTCATGGTACGAAAAGTCCATACAAAAAAAAAAGGTGAACGGATTTCCTAAACGTCAACGTAACAGGCCTGCCGCAGGCCTGCTATAACAGTTCAACTTCCAGGCAACTTCTGCCCGGCTTTAAGAGGTCATAGTAAGCGCTCAGGTATTCGGCAAATATTAGTGCTAGATTGGTAATTATGGTCAACATTTTGTAAATCCTTAAGTACTAATATTATAAATGCGAAAGTAACTCTGTCTGTTTGTCTGTAACTTCTTCACAATTAACTACTGAACCGGTTTTGATGAAAGGTACAGAGATGCTCTGGGACCCGGAGAAGTACGTAGGCTACTTTTATCCCGAAAAACGTGGAGGACTCGATAAACGACATCCACGCGGGCGAAATCTCGAGTAACCTCTATTTTCTTATATTCGAGTTATTACGTATTCACAATTATACGTTTATTTGGCGAATAGCTTGATAAGCGAGGTTCTGTGTTTAATCCTAAATGATTCTAGGGTTAAACACAAACCCCGTTATTACAAAAGATGGTTTAAACCAAGATTAACGTAAACCCAGGTTTAAAATATACCCATCACTTTCTTATGTCATATAACAAAAAGAGACGGGGCTATTTTAAAACCTAGGTTTTTCTTAGACCATCTTTTGTAATAAGAGGGAATACGTCGAATCAAAAATATTCGAGAAAAATACGATTCAAGGTCACTGATCAGATAAATCGATTGCTCTGAGCATTATGTAACCTTTTCACTCAATCACTGATGCATGCCTGCTGCCTGCTGTTGATTAAACCCAATCTCAATTAAGTTCCGTGTGAAGCCGGACGTAAAGAATAGCACTACCCCATCTGTTAGGGACCTATCTAAGTACTTTTAAAGGAAACAGTGGACTGTAAATACTGTGTTATAATAATATAAAATAGGTACAATATTGAGTGAACAGTGAATGCGCGCGCGTGTCGTCGATGGAGATCGGTAGTGAAGTGGTGGGCTCCTTGGCCTCACGTCCCGCGCGCCCGCGCCTCGAGCCGCCTCCCGCCGATGCCTCGCCGCCGGCCGAAGATCCTCGAAGGCGCCCGAACACCATCTCTTCCCATGGGATTACGTAAAAGACGACTAAGGGATTCACTAGAGGATGGACAGCAGCGTTTTCTGAGTACTTTAACAATCATACTGCGATCGCCAACCCGCCTGTCAAGCGTGGTTATTATGGAAAACCCCTCCCAACATGGCTTGGGGGAGGCCTATGTCCAGCAGTGGACTTCTTTCAGCTGAATGATGAAACCCAATCTCTAGATACATCACAAATGCACTAACCTCTTTAATCTTCTTATACTCGTTGTGGTCGTGCTTGGCCGTTCTAGAAGTGTCGAGAACATTATCTAGCGACGCGTTGCGCTCCAGCACCGCGCCACCTGGACCAACTGTACCCGTTAGACCTGACACAAATACAGTTTGCGTTAAAATTCAGGGTTCCCGTAGAATGATAGGCCACCTCTATGGATAAGTTTTTGAGAAACCATTTTGTGTATTTGTTTTACAAAGGAAATGGCTCAAACGCCTGACGCCTTATTCATTATAAAACATCAAAAGGTAACACGTAAATAACGCGCCGAAAGTAGGGTATTAATTTAGAATTTACTGAATTTGACAATTATTGTCAAATGGCCTTCGCAAGTGCCACCATGAACTCCAAGGACACAACTGTAAAGTTGGACTTCCGCCAGTCGCGGCTGATACGACTGACGCGTGCGACAGACGCGCCGCGTCTTATGCGACATATATTTATTATAACTTGGGCATTTTATTAAATATTTCATTGGTTTTTTCACTGTTGCATTTTTGTAATAGTTTTGAGATTTCTAATAAAAAAAACAGGCTGTAAACGAATTCGTGTAATTTCTTCAAAATACGTGATCTACTGGTGACACAGATTAACCCTAAAGGGGAATTTTTGGAAAACAACTAAAAAAATTAAAAAAAAAATTTGGTTTTCTATTTCCGAGTCATTTTAGAGCCCCGAGTTAACTGACTGCAAAGAACGATATAGTATTAGTCGCACCCACCAGCCGTGTCGCCGCACTTTCATTCATTTTCGTGTGGCACAGAAATGAAAAGTAAGAAAAAAAATGGGCATTGTGCATTTTTTTAAAATCTGTTAAGATATGAAAACCATTTCGAGGAATAAGGTTACTGATCACCTCTCACTATTTAGAAATGGAAAATAATCATGGATTATTAGTATTTCGGGTTATATGTGAATGACCTTAATTTATCCTCCAAATGACGTCATTGCTGGCAGTATGGCAGTAATGCCTTTGCCTACGATTGTAAATAGAAAAAATGATAAACGTGGTCACCTGACGTGAATGTCACAAATAATAAACAATAAACATAACCTCAATCCTCAACAGAAATTCAACTTTTACCTACTATTATAGTGTTTTATTGAGACGGTCAAGCAATAACGATGGAATATAGGAAGTGCTTTGTTCTTGCAAGAATGACACTAAAAATAGCCAAAACAAGATTTTTGTTCGTGTTCGGGAACTCAAATTTCGGAAGGTTCCGCGAGTCAGCTTTGATAAAAGTATCACTCATGGCGATTGGTTGGTCGGTAAATAATATGAAGGGCGTACGATCGAGATTAATTGCAATAGCGGCGTAACGTGGTATTTTGTTTGTTATGAATTAAACGCAAGGAACATAATAATCTGAGGTTATTATTTCATTGATTTGACAGTTGACACTATTAACATTTGACATCACTGTTACAGTTTTTAGAATATGGATTGAGGCAAAGGCCCAAAGATTTTATGCCACTGATGACGTCATAGATCAGAAATGATATTGAATTTTAAGTAATTAATAAAAAAATTATTACAATGAAAATAACAAAAATATTTAAAATGGTTTCTTAGATTACTCTATATTTTCAAAATCTAAAATAAAAAATTGTGGTCAAGAATTTTGCTTCATCCCCATTGCAAAACAATTTTTTCATTTTATTTTTACTGAATCCTGGTTTAGATACGATCATTCATTAAAAACGCATGAAAAAAAAACAAGCTAAATCCCGTGCTGTGCCAATCTACACCAGTAGTAGATCATGTGGTTTTAAGGAATTAAACAAATTCATTTACACCCTGTATAAGTCAAACACTCTATTTCCCCTTTGACCGTTCATTGGATACTCATAGCCAGCGGTAAATGTTTACGGCCTGAAAATATTTAACTCACTTATGTGCTCGTCAATCAGAACCGCTCGTCCTTTATTGAAGACCCACAGCTCAGACTTCTCGACGCTCTGACGCAGCAAGTCTAGATCCGCCTTGATCTGCTTGTAGGACTCCACGTCTGCGTCTGAGACGAGCAGTTGGACCTGTGTTGATAAATTGAAATCAGAATGTTAGTCTTTAGAAACCTTTTATTGATTATTCTTTGTTAGTATTTTAACTGCAAAAACAAGAGTAATTAAGAAGCTCAATGACTCTATAAATTCTATACAACGTGTAAAATAATAAACGCAAATTCTAAATGTAGTTTGTTAAGAATCGGCAACTGAATCGATTGGAGCAGTTTTTGATGTGTATTTTTTTAATCGATGTAAAGTAAATTGAACTTTATTTCAAGGTCATAAGACTGAATTTCAAATGCAGTTAACATTGAAAAAGTAATATTATTTTCTTAAATAAACAATATTTAAGCACGTAAAAGTATCAATGTATGTATTACGATTGTAACTGAATATTCTAATTGGGATGTTTGAATGTTTGCGTTATTCCTGTTACATGTTGTACAATACGGCCGACGTATCTTGGCGAGTCTGAAGTTAGTTGTTTGGCTGCGCAATGAATCTTTTAGAAACGAAATTGTCTACTGTGCAGCTAATCAGCTAACTTCAGACTCGACAAGATACGTCGGCCGTATTGTATAACTGTGTTTTACCGGTATACGAAAAGTAGCAGCAAAGTTAAATTTATGTGTGTCAATTGACAAGGTACAGAAAGAATAATTGCAAAGCTCGGCACATAAGATTATACTCTATTTGTCGGAATGTACGAAGATTTAGATTTTGCTTTTTTTAGCGGTAAGCTCTTCAATGCCAAAGCAACTGATGAAATAATGTACAAACCTGCTTAAACGCGGCCAGAACCTCCTGCCTCTGACTGAAGTGTCTAAACAGCAGAGCCAGGGCTCCCGACACTAGAGCTGCAGAAGCTCCTTGAGAGCATAACTGTAGAAGCACGCGGAGCACCATACGGCCTCCACATTCATCCAGGTCCAGACCATCCCTGGACAGAGAAGTCTTCACATGAAAAACAGATTCTATGGAGATTTGTTGATGTTTTAAGCGGAGGAAGCTCTTGGATAGACCTTAGTCTTCTGGATGTGTACGGGGAGGGGTAAAAATGGGCACAACGCAGAAGAATATAGTTAAAAGATATAATCAAGGTTGAGAAGCATTCTAGAGGAGTTTAAAGACACCAACTAACGGTTATTAACAAACCTCAGAGGGTAATTGGACATTTTAAACAAGATCAAACAGAATTATATACTCCCCAGTATGTAATTAAACTTGAAGAGTTTTTAAGAATGCAAAGATAAAGAAAATATTTAACTCCCAAGACGCCCAGAATTATCTTTAAAAGAAAACAGAGAATTTTATTAGTTACGTCATCACTAACATTAAAGTATTCGACTACCCGAAATTAACTAAAATCGGCTCAAATTGAATTCTCGCCGAAGCCATAGTACTGACACAAAAGCCAGGGTATTAGAAAACAAATCCTTCTCACCCAATAAGCAATTTTGTTAATGGCAAATCTCTCGCATGCACCTTAAGGAGTCACGGGGGACAATCATTCTTGAAACTAAACATTTATTGGACAATACAGGGTGTTAATGCAGCCCTCTGATACAGAACTTTTCGATCAGTTATCTGTCGATCGATTTGTTGTTATCTCGTTCTCTCGATAAGAGAATCGTAAAGTCAGTTCGCTCAAATAGTGGCGGTACAACCGGCAGTGGCGTAACGTGAACTAATCCAGCCGTGGGCGAAGTCGCATCAGCGAGGACCATTTCATTCAGTACCTATCAGTGGCGAAGGCTCCATACAACTCGATTCCTATCGGCTTCCCTTTCGAAAAGAGTAGTTACTGGAATTCACGCATCACACTTGAGCAAAGTAGGCATTTTTTGGTCCGGCTTCCCTTTTAAGAAAATTCACCCATCGCCACTGGTACCTATTCCCAACTTTTTTCAATCTCTTTTTTGCCAAGCTGTATATAAAATCAAATTATGTGTTGTGGTCAATTTACAGTAGGGTACTAATCGTAATATTTAGCATAGTTCACGACGTTCGGCCTCAGGACAGCACTCGCGACCGCGAAGCCCCTAAGAGTGCAAGGCCGTGGGCAAGGAGCTTTGCCCACGCCTAACTACGCCATTACTAAACGGCATGCAGGAATTTAATGTGATAAAATAGAAAATGCCTTACATTATTCTTCATCATTAGCGCTATTTTAGCGAACGAACTTTAGACAAAACAAGATAAAAAATCAAATCGATCGACGACTGGCTTATGCAGAGCACACACATTACGACAAATCGGTACGATTACTATGCACCGTTCAAACGGAACAGTACACTTCCTATAAAAGAAAACTGTATAGTTTTATATTTTCGAACACACGTTACGTTTTTTCGGTACTGTTGGAACGGTAGCAATTTCTCGTAACGTGTGTGGCCTGCATTGTAGTAACAACGTACTGAATCAGGCGGCAACCTAAAACATAAGCATTGTTACTTCGATAGCCACGAGAAAGCTGTGTGTTTTCTGGATATGAAAATGCTATAATGCATTTTTTCACATACATTATCAAAGGAATAAATGATTGTGGCAGAAAGAGCGCTCATCACCACCAAACGTCGATCATTTAGTTTCTCTTAAAAGCCAGACAGCAATCGCTCTGCGTTAATCTAAAATATATTCTTCACATCATAATCTTATAATTAGTGTAATCAGCCTATTATTGTCCCACTGCTGGGCACGGGCTGCTTCTCAGAGTGATAAGAGTGTAGACTAGGAGTGGGCAACTTTTCTCATCAAGGCCCAAAAACCCGGGTCAATCATATGGGCGCCAGAGTTTCTTTACATTGATTAATATCAACAAAAAGGCAACGCAGGTATCTACATTTAATTTCGAGACTATTCGAACGGTTTCTACGACTACGGTTGTTGGCGGGCGGGCGGAGCTGGCCCGCGAGCCGTATGTTGCTCATCGCTGGTTTAGACCTTAATCCACCACGCTGTCCTGGTGATGGTTGGCAGACTACACACAGGACTGACGTTTTCTTGAACCCTTTCTAAATTACTATTCGTCATATCTTCGTCGTCTACAACATCAAAAGTATTGCTGATGCATTGCCAACCTAGAGACAAAGTTGAAAAGTCTCATGTGTCTGTAATTTCACCGGCACCCTTTAAACCGGTACATATTACTTCTATACCGGAACACAGCAATGCTGCTTAGCGGCAGAAATTGGTATGGTGGTTGTTGAAGCAAAGAGGGTTTGCTTTCTTATTAAATTTTAATTTAATTTAATTGCTGCCCCAAAAAAAAACCTGCAGATGACAGATACATTTTTCGAGTTTCCGTTTCAAACCATTTAATTTTTTTTTATCGCGATGATTTGGCAGCCTTGAAATAAAATCTCGAAATAGATGCATTTTAGCATAAAGCATTATTGTGTTTTTAGATCGACCTTGCCATGGGATCGTGACCAGTAACCTTGTATACATATTATGAGTATTATACCTATAGTTAATTTCCGAAGTGTATTAGGATGAATATTCGAAACTTCCTTAAAAAAAAAACAAATCATTGTTCTCCTTCGTTGTTAACATTAATATTAGTTTCAGATTGCTTTTATTCTTGTCTTATTGCTCGACGGCAGTGGTACAGTTTGATTTTTCATTATTATAATTGAAGTTTGAAATATCTGCATTTAGAACTTTTGGGATGATGATAATGACGCTCTTATTTTTTACAAAAAGAAATCGAATAATCACCCATTAATTTAATTAATATTATTCAAAAGATCTCTTGATTAATAGTGGTAGTATTTCCGGGACGAACTCTTACACAAGGGGCTCTACTACTACTAAGTTACACATAACTTCTAAGTAAAGGGGTATAAGGTTAGTATTTGCATTCTGCAAGTCATTTCCACAAGACCAGTATGTCATGCAAGGTTATGAGTTGGCATTTCCTTAAGAAATCGTCTTTTTGGTCCTCCAATGTTATTTGAACTATTAAAAAAACAGATGGTACTAGTTACAGTACGCGTAAAATAACTTTGCCTCTCTGAAGTAAGGAACGGAAGGCTCAAAGCCTGTTTTCAGAGCGGCAAAGTTATTTTACGAGTACCAAATAAGTTTGTCCCTCTGAAGTGAGGAACAAAACGCTCAAAACGTGTATTCAGAGCGGCAAAGTTATTTTACGAGTTCCAAATAAGTTTGTCCCTCTGAAGTGAGGAACAGAACGCTCAGAGACTGTTTTCAGAGCGGCAAAGTTATTTTACGAGTACCAAATAAGTTTGTCCCTCTGAAGTGAGGAACAGAACGCTCAAAGACTGATTTCAGAGCGGCAAAGTTATTTTACGAGTACCTAATAAGTTTGTCCCTCTGAAGTGAGGAACAGAACGCTCAATACCTGTTTTTAAAGCGGCAAAGTTATTTTACGAGTACCAAATAACTTTGTCCCTCTGAAGTGAGGAACAGAACGCCCAATGCCTGGTCTCAGAGCGGCAAAGTTATTTTACTGTACTTAATACTATCATGATGGAAGTCGGCTCATACAGTAACTACATAAATTACGAACAGCCGACTAAATTCGATGGTAAAAAAAACTTAATTCTTGTATTACCCGACTAACGACGAACGCAGTTCGACTCACGACCTCGCCGCGTGTTCAGCTCATGATTAAGAGCTCCATTTGACAATGCCGAAAAATGCAACACCTCTGTTTACTCCTTGGGGATTATAGGGGTGAGCATATGTATTGTTTATTTACCAAGCTGGAAGCTCAATTACTGGTTATTATGAACAGTAAGTACATCAGCCTCCCGATTCAGAACCTTTTCGATAAGCAGTTGTCGACCGATTAGGTTGTTATCTCGTTTCATCTACGACTCTCGTAACGAGAGAAAAAGAGATAGCAAACCGAATCTTTCGACAACTAACTTATCGAATCGTTCTGAATCAGTGGGCAGCTATACACGTAAGGTGACTAGTAATAAGTGTCAAATATGTAAACACATGACTGTGATCATGATAACAAACAATTTTCCCAAATAAATGATTATAAACGTTATTTTATTAAAAAATTGTTATAAACCTCTACGGTATAAACGCGGTCAGGGCGCCTCGTGTGCTGGTCTGACTAGTAAAATATCGTAGACTGACCGCCATAGCTCGACCGCTTATCTGAGGGGTGTGGTGACGCGACGCGAGAGCTCACTGATTCGTCAACTTGTGACAACTGTCACCCCTCCCGTACCGCGCAGCTACCTCAGGAACGGTCTCAGTTAAGTGGTCGAGCTATAGTTCAAAGCCTAGAAAAGTGTGATGGGAAAGTTGGAACCACTTGGACAAAGCGCGCGAGAAATGCTCAGCACGTGGGGCGGTCATGCTGCATTTACAGCATAGTGGGTTATTAATAAATACTAAATAAAATAAATCATTTTTTTT
The DNA here is from genome assembly GCA_905220435.1 of Amphipyra tragopoginis. Lineage (NCBI taxonomy): Eukaryota > Metazoa > Arthropoda > Insecta > Lepidoptera > Noctuidae > Amphipyra > Amphipyra tragopoginis. Next base: position 14,670,088 of record HG992017.1, on the reverse strand, counting down.
CTTTGTGATCTTGGGTACAATCATTTGGTTAAATATTTGACACTAATCAATTAATCACTAGTCACCCTGTATTTGCATATACGACCATTTGTCACGACGTCACGACTCCTTTTAAACTATCAGTTGCTGTAGACAAATGGCAATCGATGATCGCTAGATAATAGAAACAACAATGAGATGTACTGAATTGTTATAAGCTTTCAACCGGTCAAGCGATCTGTTAAGTCATTTCCATACATTTAATTGACATATCTATTCTCTAGCGATCGTCGATTGCCATTTGTCTGCAGACGCAGGACTGTTGCAGCCACTGAGACTCAAAGGACCAAAAAGACCAACGCCAAAGGATCAAAGCTGATTAGTCACAGTCCTCAACCACATGCGATGTTAATCATTCCATGCATATACTATATCTTACTAACAAATCTACATTTTTGGGCAGACAGCTGTCAGGCACAGTTTGTATTGCTCTGAAAAACATTTGACATTAGTACCATTACATCGATCCCAGACCTAGAACATTTTATTAACAGTCATTTAATTTTTTTATTAATACGGTTTATGTTTTGGTCATTACATATTAAATGTTGAATTAATTTAAAAAATACGAAATCTGTGCTTTCATTTCCCTTTGGAAAATTACTGTTTCAGAGACGAAGACGTATAGGATAGTGTGTTAACGAATTCGTGTAATTCCTTAAAACCACATGATCTACTACAGGTGTAGATTGGCCCCGCACGGGATTTAGCTTGATTAAAAACAAAAACATGCAACAGAACCAATACGACACGTGTTTCGCCCCTCCCATCCCATCCTTTACGGGATGCGATTCGCATCCAAGCGGTCGACGAGTCAACATCTCCTGAGGATACCCCGTGGAGGGGCGGAACACGTGTCATATTGGTTCGGTTGCATGTTGCATTATTTTTTCACTCCTGCATGTGCATATACTTGTGGGCGGGAGGGTGATGCTGCATATTGCATCCAAACTAACGATCTTGTTCAGCGGAATTAAAGCTAGATTCTGAATATTCTGATAGAGAAGCTGATTCTATCATTTATCAAACTCTATATGTAATGACCATATTTTTAATGACCCGTCACCAGATAGCATGCGTTAGTCACTGATAGTAATACCAGTAAAGAAGTTGAAACATCTCTATTTATGCAATAAAGTACTTGAAATTATTTAATATATAGGATTTATGAAGTATCTAATAGAGTTTAAATGAATCTTGTAAAAATATAATAGACTTTTAAGTTCAGTGATGCATTTTTATTTTAAATATTAGTAATCGTGCATTTTTTTCGGCATCCTCATTTTTGTTACAGTTATAAACTTGACATATACCGAGAGTTACTTAACTCAACGTTAAGTCGGGAACAAAATAGGGCAGTTTTTGGCTGTACACTGTTGGTTTTTTAATCTTATCTTTTTCGTGTTTCAAAGTTACCATGAATAAAAATTTAACCTCATAAATCTAATAATGAAATGTGTTTAAAAAAAAATTATACAGCATTGTTTTTTTTTCTGCACCTTTATAAGTTAGCCTATCATTTGTTCCGGACTTGACATTGAGTTTCGAGACACCCTGTATAACCCCCTTATTACAAAAGATGGTCTGAGAAAATCCACGTTGTAAAATAGCCCCATCTCTTTTTGTCATATGTCATTAGAAAGTGATGGGTATATTTTAAATCGGGGTTTACTTATTTTATTTATTTTTTGAATAATTTATGGACACACAACACTTAATAAAAGATAAGTTCATCAGAAGCATAGCGTAGAAAGGTACTGCTTATTTCTAAAAGAAATCTCTTACAGCAGACCTGTGTAATTTAGAACAAGAAATGTAGAAAATAGTGTGTAAAAACAAAAGAAACAGATAAATATACAGACACAAAGAACCACATAAATACAACGACGCTTGAAAGCCAAAAACTACACAAGAGCATTTTAAAGTTTTATTTAAGTTCATAATCTTTAAATGCCAGTTTATTATAAGCCTTTAAACTGCACTTAAAATACGTTGGAATCAAGTAGTCATGACAAATAAGGGATATTTTTATTGTTTCTTTCCAAAAAAAAACTTTAAAATGCTCCAGTGTAAGAGCGATTACGCACTGCATCCGATCTGAATCCGTGAAAATACGGATATAAAAAACTCGGACTGAATTCGGATATTGCTTTACGCACTGCATCCGATCCAAATCCGTGAAAATACCGATCTAGAGTAAAAATCTCGGACCGAATTCGGATGTTGCTTACGCACTATTCCGATCTCTGATCTAAATTCAAACAATTCCGGGGCCATCTTTGGCATATCCATTTGGCGTCCGATTTGAATCAGAGGTAGTGCGAAAGCGTTCATACAAACAGTACTACGGCTGCTTCGGTCCGTCAATATTTCTTCCGAATTGGAGACTCACGGATGACGGATGCCGGATGTAGTGCGTAAACTACCATACAAATAGTTCTATAGCTACTTCGGAACGTATTTACACGGATTCGGATCGGATGCAGTGCGTAATCGCTCTAAAGTTGCCAACATGTCGCTTGGTAATTTTTGCCTTTCAAGCATCGATAACCTTTATTTTTCCTTATTTACCAAAGTTTTGGTTTAAACCATCTTTTGTTTTATGGGGGATAAAGTTTATAATGTAATATAATCACCTAAATTATACCTCAACATGCACTTTTTGCATTCTCAAAAATGTTAAAGATTCATTTAAACTCAATTTATTTTTATACAATGTATACAAATAACACTAATTACATTTTAAAATTGTGTTATGAAGAGATTTTTATTTTACAATTTTTATACATTTTCTACAATGAGAATAAGAGTTTATTTTAAAGACACATTATTATCTAATTTAACTAGGAAGTTTCTATAAAGAATGATAGAAAGTTTAAGAAAAATGTTACATCGCAGTGATTTTGTAAAGGAAATCTAAAGACCGAATGATGATTTTTAATTACAATAGTAATTGAGAAAATTATTTAACAGAAGTAAGAAAATACCCTCAATGAATACGTATGTCTCAAATTAACGACTAATAAATCAAGCAAAATATAATAATAATAATAGGCCTCCCCCAAACTCTATAGTTAACAAGAAATAATAAAAACAATTATTTTTCAGACATGATTGGTGGTACGGAACCCTTAGTGCGCGAGTCCGACAAGTACTTGACCAGTTCTTTTGTTACTTAATTAAATTAAAAAATATTTAGAACACTAAACACGAAATAATATCACGAGTATTTTTTTTTCAATTTTCCATTTTGTCAACAATAATCTTGCTTGATTTACCAATCGTTGATACTACAAAATTCCCCACCCATAGTTAACCCCCCACATTCCCCTTACTCACCGACAGCTGAATATCCCCTCGGCTTGGAGACCTATGGCTTCCACATCGGCTCTCCCAATGGTGTCGGCGGACCGTTCTCCGGCCTGCTCGAACTCCTTCTTGAATATCGACAAGAGACAGCTGATGCGGTAGTCCAGTCGCACGTCTAGGATGAACTGGAGATACGACAATGGTCAGAATATGGGAGTGAGAAAGACTTAAAAATGCTTAAAAGTTAAGTTCTGCTTATAGAGACTTTTAGAAGCCATCGAATTTTTGGTCCCGATCTGCAGAATGGCAACTCGGGACAAGCATAACGTCCTCTGAAATGCTGATCAACACAAATCTAACACTAAACAGCTGTCAAATCTCGTGTCGAGTGCTGTGATTGGTTGTTAGTATTTTGGTCGACGCATTACATCCGTTGACGTGTAATTTGTCACCAGATTAAATTGGACAGCCTTGGAGAATTGGGGTTAGAGGCACTCATCTTTCTCCACTGACTCCGCATGCTAAGCAAGTGACTCGGTGACCGCAGAGCAAGCGGTTACACTGCTGCAGTTTACCAGCTCAAATGCCCATTTGACCTGGTAAGTTAGCTGATCATCCCACCGTCTACCGGGAACCTTTTGGGAAAGCTGGATGTAGTGCATTTATTTAAACCTATAGCGATGTTCACCTCACCTGCAATATCTCTATAATCTTGAGCTTGGTGTCCATGACTAGGGGATGTTCTCTAGCCAGTAGCAAGGCGGATGCACTGCGCTGCAGCCCCCCGCCCCCGCTGCTGGTTCCGCCGCTGGATGTGCTGCCACCTGCCTGGAGTGTGGTACATATTAAAAACGAACTAAATGATAACAGCTCATGCCGATTAAAGATTAGCCAGTTAACAAGGTTGGTAGCGAAGCTGACTGCCCAGGGTGCGCCGGACGTACTTAAGTATCATCATTCATGGAGGCTCCTGGTTATTAATAGCTTATTCTAGTCTTAACCCAAGAGTGAATCGACACGACGGTTTAACATCATACATATTGAGCACTTAAACACCATTATCGGTTTAAATATTCCCATTTATCCAGGACTCAGGACTAACTCGGAAACCTACTACCGTAGTTGTAATGGATTAGCAAGATTTAACTTAGGCCATTCGGCAAGAAACCGACTACGGTATTTTGTGGACTGCCGTAGGTTATCATTATTAAAAAGAAAAATTTAATTGGACTCTTGGCCTTGGGGTAGACAGAAAGAAAATATATTAGACTTACATTTCTGGCAACAGAACCCAGAGTGATTGACGTCATCACGGCGCCCATGTCACCGATACTACGCAATACGCCACCCTCAGCTGAAAGGTATAACAAACACTGCAATAACTGAACGTTAAAACATGATAACGGTTATAGAGCATAACACGAAACAGAAAAAACACGTGGAAGTGCCCTTATACTTCCTTAGTACGAGAACCAGTGTCGCAAAACTGACACACAATTATACAGGGTGTAAACGAATTCGTGTAATTCCTTCAAACAACATGATCTATTATTGGTATAGATTAAAACCGCACGGGATTTAGATTGAATAAAAATAAAAAAACTTTTTTTTCCTTGCGGTAGTGACAACTAAACCACCTAATAAGGCCTAAACATAAAAAAAATGCAAAAAATATTTTATGTGATAGAACATTTCAATGCCACGCATAAATACGTAAAGCACGGCGACACAGCTGGCGGGCGACGACTAGTGCGATATCGCTACGTGCAGTCAGTTAACTCGGGGCGCTAATATGACTGAGACACAGAAAACCAGGTTCTTTTATTTTTGCTGGGGTTACCAGTAGATCACGCAATTTAAAGGAATTACAAGAATTCGTTAACACCTTGTATTTAAAGATTTAAAGTTTTATACTTTAAGAGATACACTTTTTGTTCTGCTATCATTTTTCACGTTAAAATTGCACAATAAGGCATGATTCTAATATTTTACATAAGTTTGAGACTTCGTGTTCCAGCATGCGTTTAATGGCGTGAGCCAGTGTTGCGGACCTCTTCATAATTATGACACAAGCGCGATAGCTGCGTGGGCACTTCCACTTGTTTTTTCTATTCTGTGGTGTATAAGGAAATTTACTGGCAGGAATTTACGTCTAGACACCAACTTATTACCCCTCTTTTTCTCCTCTTATAAAGTCGGGCAAGTTAGTACAACTTCCAGAAGATTTGTTGCAAGTGCGTTTACGCTGCAAGTCGGTTGCAATTCAACTTACGCAATACACCTTACTTGTGGACCCTGCACATTCAGCTTTTCAAGTGCTTACCTCGTCTATCAAGTCAATACTTACGTTTCTTTATCTCCTTTTCCTGAGCTGCTTGCGTTATAGAATAGACATGTATTTAGCGATAATTGGACCAGTTAGACACTACCACATGCTACATAGGAATCGAGCATTAAACAGGTACTACGACTAATAGTTAGTTAGCTAGTAACAAACAGCTTAGCGGTTAAATGCTGTGTCTGCCTCGCGGTAAGTAGGTACACACGGCAACACTTCAAGCTATGCAAAACCAGTATAAGCTGACCGTTACTTGTGCGAAAAGATTATACAAGGCGACGCCAAGATCAACTGGTTATGTATAACTTGATGTATAGCCGTGTGTACAAGATACGGGATACGATTTACCTCCGGTTTCTGAATTGAGAATTCGGGATAAGCAATACTTAAGTAGTATTTGAGTACGGAGTTGTTAAAAAATGCTTTAAAATCCGTCATTTTTTGACAACGTCGCACTCAAATGTTACTTAAGTACTGCTTATTTTAGAATTCTCAATTCAGAAACCAGGGTGGTGGTAAGTGTTAGTTTTTTCGACTCACGTTCGATTGCGAGCACGTTAGAATTTTGTATGGGAAATTAGATTTCTCCTAGTGACCACCAGGTGGCGCTATAACTTTTTCCCACATAAAATTCTAACGCATTCTCAATCTAACGTGACTGAAAAACCTCACACTTAGCACCCAGTACTATTGAGAGGGCTCCGAAAAGTTGTCGATGGTGTGTATTCCACCAACCCTCACCAGGCCAGCGCGGTGAACCAAACCCTATACCCTTCTCATTCTGAGAAGAGACCCATATCTAGCAGTGGGACAGTAATGAGCTTACTACGACTAGTTATACTAAAACAATGAAATCTATTAGATTAATAATGGTTTTTTCTTACATTCCACCTCTCCAGAGAGCGCGTTGGTTTCGTTGAGCAAGTCCATAGCGGTGACGCAATCCAGAATGCTGAGCAACGTCTTAGTCAAACGCAGGAGATCGCTAAAGCTGGTGACAAGAGAAAAAATATTTATATTGGGTGACTGTTAAGTAGTATCAAATACTTAAAACCCATGATCGTAATGATGACAATAATCAACTTTCTCAAAGAAACATTTTTTATAGAACAAAAAAACTAGTTCGAATTAAAAAAAACAAAGAAGTGTATAGGCAGGCCGCCAAAAAATTGTAGTCTGATATCATAAAAAATACTATTAGCTAGCTTGAATATGGTAGCTCCAAGAATAGAAGAAAATTGTCAGCGCATTAAATTGGAGAAGCATGGAATTAACCAATTACCTTCGTTCTCATATTAAGAGATATTCTCAAAATATGTTTTTCTATAAAAATATGATATGCTTAAAAGATGAGTACTACCTACTACTACAGTCATCAGATCGTTTTTTTTTCTAATTCTTTCATGAATAATAATGTAATACATAACAAGTACTAACTAGGGTGTCATGAAATCAAGAGGATACTCTTTTTTTATGTATAACTAAAAGCAGCTGGGTTTACTTTTATACAATTCTGGGCACTTATCTATACATATAAAAGGAAAAGCTGACTGACTGACTGACTGATCTATCAACGCACAGCCTAACCCGCTGGGGTTAGAAAATTTAAATTTTGACAGTAGGTTCCTTTTGTAACGTAGTCATCCACTAAGAAGGGATTTTTCGAAATTCAACCCCTAAGGGAGTTAAGTAGGGGATGAAAGTTTGTATGGAAAATCGTCACTTAACGGGTTCAAAATTTCACGCAAGCGAAGCTGCGGGCGAAAGCTAGTCTAGCATAAACTACTACGCTGTCACAACATCAAGGTGGTCTTCTTTTCAATATTAATTACCTTTTAGCTTAGAATCTGTTATCGAATGTTGTGCTTTACTTTTTAGCTAGCAAACATACAATCTAATTTTACTGATACAGAAAACCCAGTAGATTGGTCGGGGGCAAAGGGCCAAATGAGCATTCAACAGCTAAAAAATCAGGTTTTCTTACCTATAAAATCCAAAGTAAATCAGTTCCCTTGCCAACTTCACGACTTCGAAGGTCAGTTTATTCTGGTCATGGTCACTGAAGTACCAGGTCTTGGTGACCACATTGCACAGGTAGTTCTCCACAAAGCGGATGGTTGACGCGAACTGTTCCTTGACCTTCTCCCGGTTTGCATCTGGACCGCCTTTTACGCATTGGTAGCTGTGGAAAGAGAGAGTAATGTTTTAGTCGAGTTACAGCCACCTTAATATTGTGGCATTAAGTCCGCCTTTGTACTTTTGTGCGAAAGTATAAATAAATATATGAGACTTTATACCAGAAGCCAAACATGGATGTACAATCTCCTACAAAGGAGAGCACTTCTGCTCAGCCCTTCGGGGGTTTCAGTTTAAGTCTAAAATCGAAGTCCGAACCGAGAATTTTAAACGCAGCGTTTTTCACTTACGCATCTCACTTTTTTTTTTGTTACAACTTTATTTTTCTTCAAAAATATAATGTGTGATATAAATATCTTAGATATATATAGATAGATAGAGAACCGGCTCCTCAGAGTCATGATCACGTGGAGATGCAGCATCAGACAGAATGATGGTATATCTCACTATAGTAATACTTACTCATGTATATGTATCCGGTCACACACTTCAGTCCATAGCCGCGCGTATTTGACCGGCGTGACCGGCTCTTGTGGGTCACGGTCAGCGTGCAGATGCAGCATCAGTCGGCAGAATGATGCGCGCACCTCGTAGGATAGAGATGCGTTTGACATGCATCTGTGGATTAAGAGTTTTTGTATTAGTACGTAATCGAACCGTATACAAGGTTGGTTTTAGTATATGCGAAACCTGAAACTAGTTTGTTCAGAATCACTAGGAGAATCGATTGACATATTTTTTACACCACATTTTTTTTGTTTTTTTTTTTTCATAAATTTCAATTTTGTTTTAAGTAGATTTCTACCCATAACAATTGACGGGAATAGACACCTTGAGGCTTGAAATGGTCCGCTCGGTCAGTTTCCGTATATTAGACAACTCCTGCAGAGCACATCTCAGGCATTTCACACTTTTTTAGCGAACTTAACGCGACATAAACTAAGGTGTAACTTGGAGATTTACTAAAAAAAAACACATATTCAGGCAGTTCTGATGAAAATCTTGTTGGGGTGTCTCGGTTTTCGCATAAAGTAAAAATAACGTTGTATAATAATGTACTCAGTGACACTAAAAAGGAACTGTGCATTTCCTCAAAATAGGCACAATATAAGTGTAAAATAAAAATTACGTTGTATGTAGCCCAAAACAAAAACATGTTACAGTCGCTCGACAGATTTGGCGTCGCTAATTAACAGTATGGTACCGTTTGAAGGTTTGTATGAATGAGACACGTGCGCAGACGTCGAGCGCGAACTTTAATTGTAATCTCACTTTAATAAATCTACTAAATATCAAACATGTCAAGTACTACAAAAATGCAAATAGAATATCTAGCTTTAATTCCGCTGAACAAGATCGCTAGTTTGGATGTGCAGTATGCAGCACCACCCTCCCGCCCACAAATATATGCACATGCAGAAAGAGTGAAAACGCGAAATTCGCGTCCTAGCGGTCGAGGAGTCAACATATCCTGAGGATGCCCCGTGCAGGGGCGAAACACGTGTCGTGTATTGGTTTGGTTGCATGTTGCATTATTTTTTCACTCTTTGTGCATGTGCATATACTTGTGGGCGGGAGGGTGGTGCTGCATACTGCATCCAAACTAGCGATCTTGTTCAGCGGAATTAAAGCTAGATATTCTATTTGCATTTTTGTATGTCATGGATTTCCGCAAAGTAACGCCTGATTCCATCATTTATCTTATGTCAAGTACTGTCAAACACAAACATGGTGACTCGTTGTCATGCACACACACATTGAAGACAGATGTTGGAGAGGCGTGCCATGTTATTGTAGTTGATCTCTAATTGAAAACTGGCCTAACGGTTCTAAATGAAGGGTTTTACTCCGGTTCAGTTGCGATTGATCAACGTTAGGGCTCCCAGGAAACCTGTAGGTTCACATACAGGGTGTAAAAAGATCCATCACATAGCCGAAATCTACGCACTCTGTACATCAAACTAAACTAGGTACATTGACCAAAAATAATTGCTGGGAAACGACTTTTATTTTTTGACATAAAAAAATGCTTTTTTTTGTAGCGCGCAATGTGTGGTTGTGGCGATGCCGCGCGTTTGCATGCGTGCAGCGGCCACACAGCTGAGCCAAGGCGGTCGTGTGCGTTTGATATTCGTTGCGTTTTTGTAACTTCAAATGCGTAATTTGTGAGGAAAAATTGAAAATTTTAATAAGGTTGTTTGGAAGAAAGTTTAGTATTATCACTTAGAATACGTTTTTGGAAAAAACTAAAAAAAAAAATGTTAACTTTGACCTTTAATATCTCTAAAACCAATGGTTTCCCAGGTATGGTCTGGTAGAAAAAAATGATCCCAATGATGGGTAGAATATATGGTTTTCGTTATCGTTAAGGGTCTTTTTACACCCGATATACTTACTTCAATATAAGATGTATGTGCAGCTGCGGCGACAGCGTGTTGAGCGCTAAGTACTGCCTGTTAAGACACATGTTTGAGAACAGGTCCAGTTGGTGTCTGTAGTAGTCCAGGATGGCTGCTGATTGGCAGTTCGGGTCTATCCTGGCTTCGGAAGCCAGTTCGGAGAGTAGACGGGAGCACTGGGAAATAAAATAAAAATGTAAAAAACCGGCCAAGTGCGAGTCGGGCTCGCGTACGAAGGCTTCCGTACCATTATACCATTTTGGTACCCTAAAAATATTACCATGTACAGAAAACCTTATTCCCAAACTAATTCGTCAAAGACCTAGAAAAAGTGCTCGCGCATGCGAAATTGAGCTTTAGTATCGAGCGAGAGAGTTCCCATTTCGCTGTTAGTTTGTGCTCTTATTACATTTCGGTGCAGTTACTCATTAACATTCGGGTCGATTTTCTTTTGTGTTCCACTCCGGAGTTGCAGCGGCGCGTACGCATGTTTTCATACCTAACCCGTGGAGTGACACCGGGCTCATCATCATCTCCCTGCCTTTATTCCACTCTAGGTGTGTCGGCACAACATGTATTCCATTTCTATTCTCCTCTATCAGCCGTCATCTCAGTACTCACTTCTTTCATACCTGTAGAGGTCGGGGTGAAGCAATTCAGTTAAAAAGGGTTTTTTCGGTATAGGATTTATATTTAAAATAAATGTAGGTAAGTCACTTTGACAAAACTGAGCTAAGGAAGCGCGTAGCGTGCGGCGAGTATCCGATGTGACTGACTTGACCAAAAATGGCGGGGAAACCCCTTCCCCTTCAGTTCGCCCTCACCCCGCACGCTTCCTCTTACAATATTATAAAATTAGTTGTTATTTATCTACGTACGTTTTGTTTACATTATTTGACTCGAGTTCGCGTCGCTAACAATACCCATATCATCTTTCACACAATCCATCCATCTTTTCTTTGGCCTACCTCTACTTGTATATCCATAATACTCTTCTGATAACATCACTTTCTTTCATCCGCATAACATGTCCATACCACGCTAAACTGTCAGTGTGCGTCCTTCCTGACGGCGCACGGGCGTATTGCGGATTGCGGAGTGGCTTTACCGTCGATACCTGTCCTTAGTGCACGCGGGAAACTTGACGCGTACGCACGTGTGCACGTGTCGAGTTTATTTTAGTTCGGTTTTAATAATGTCGATATCAAAATTCAAACGTTTCGAACATTTATTTAACACGCCGTTCATTCCGCCTGCGCGGTGCGCCGTCACTCAGGACGTACACTCACTTCTGGAGTGACACAGGTCTGTGCTAGAATAAAGATAATTCAACATTTACCTTTTTATTGTTCCATAACAGCATAACTTCCTCTTCTACAGTATATTTACTATCGTCCGGGTCTAATGTCTTGCTTTTTTCGTATTTAGTTGAGACCAATCTGTAAAAGTAAAAAGACTTAATCTTTTATTTTTAGCATTATCTTTATCAATGAGACAGAAACAAGATTATTACATAACATCACGCTTGTAGTCAGCGAAGGTTTGTACAATACACCCTCATTTTGAAATGATGTTTAAGTCTCATTTAACTGGGGGCGAGCCTATTGCCATCAACGGGGCATGAATCTAGAATCCGAGCTGCTACTGAAAAATTTCACACGGAAAAACAAAATAACAATTTGCCCGACCTGGGAATCTAACCCAGGACCCCACGCTCTGCAGTCGCGCTTGCGACCATTAAACCAACGAGGCAGTCATTCGAGGTAGCAACCTACAATAATCACCTGAAGTGACACACTCACGCAGACACGCACTGTATACTGAGTTTAATGTACTTTTTGTCATCATCTGCCTAGCCTTTTCCCAACTATGTTGGGGTCGGCTTCCAGTCGAACCGGATGCAGCTGAATATCAGTATTTTACATGGAGCGACTGCCTATCAGACCTCCACAACCCAGTAACTGGGTAATACGATACTCTTGGTAAGACTGGTTGTCAGACTTTCTGGCTTCTGACCAACAGTAACGACTGTCAAAGATCTACAAATGACAGCCGGGACCAACGGCTTTACGTGCTTTCCGAGGCACGGAGGAAACTCGCTATGGTAAATGGTCACCCATCCACAGACCAACCTCGGCAAGCGTGGCTTAACCCGGAAGATCGGTCTATGCGGCTGTAATTATTTAGCCACGAGCTCCTCTAATTTATTTAATGTACTTTTTGTATGGGACTGTATTCCAATAATACCTAGAAGTCTTTTTGCAGTGCGTGTCTGTGTGAGTGTGTCAATTCGGACGATTGTAAGTAGTTGAAGTACTACTTTAGCTTATATGTCTAATGTGGTAATGAGCTGATAAGTATTATATGCCAGGCAGATGATAAGGTACCTAGTCTCAATAAGTATGTCAGAGTTGTTAGCACACAGCACACTCTTGCAGATCAGCTCCTGTGTAACAGCAATAGCCTTCTTGTTGGAGATGCACAGGTCGCTCAGATAGTCCAAGAAGCGAGACTGCCAGGTCTTCATGTTCTTGCGGACCAGGCCTGGGGAAAATATATAAAAGTATTACAGTGCGTTCAATCTACTAAGGATCTCCCCACATTTATCGACGCGGAATCGGCTTAAGCCGAGTGCGTATCACCACACTACTCGACTTATCTCGACAAACGGCTCGTTTCGCCGTCGGCGAACGTCGCGACGCGTCGTCCGAGCCGAGCCGATGCGAATGGTATTAGTAACACCCTTATCACGTAGATATAAAGACTTTTTTGACCGGTGTTAGCCGATTCCGCGTCGATAAATGTGGGGAGACCCTAAGACGCGCCCCACTGCTTTGTGTGTTCGGTAACCGCGTGGTTCGTGTGCACACATCTCGTTTATTCGTCGTATATGTATACATATAAATTATATCGTTAAATAAAAACAAATAAATGGTAATCCACCGGCACGCGGCATCAGGAACGGAGTATTCCGATCGGTCCCCTAAATCGATCTGTTCTCCTTTCACCAAGACGAACGGACAGATCGAACGAATTATTTCTGGTCTGTCCCCGTGCTATTTTTTAGGAGGACAAATAGAAATATGACGTTAATGCCCGTGGCATCACTTTGGTCCTATCTGAAAACCAGCGTTGCGACATTTTGTTTTTTTTAAATGTCGCAGCATTATGCTGAGATAGGAGCCTTTTTTGGCCTCGTGCATATAGTTTTTTTTATTTATTTTTTATTTTTATAAATTAGTTTTGTAACTGCCTGTGTAAGTCCTAAATAAGTATTTTTTCTTCTTTCTTTCTTTAAATAAAAAGTTTCGATCTGTTCCCCTGTTACCGACGAGGGGACAGATCAGGGGGACAGATCGGAATATGCCTCAACACAGTGTCCAAGCTGCCGCCAGTCAGGGCTCCAGAGAAAGGAATCTCCTTACTTTGCGTGCCGTGTCAAGAAGTACTGCTTTCTGTATCGAGACCTTGATCCAGCCGCCCAGCGAGGTATCAATCGATTTGCATGGAGAGCAATACAAGAAATATGCAAATTTCTAAATTACTTAAGTTGTTCAATTTCCCATACCGAGTAACCCTGCTAAATTCTTATAGTTATTTTTTTAATACCTTTTATAGTAGCACAAACTGCCGATAGATGGGTTCAGGGTGCCTACTCCCTAAGTCCGTCAACGAAGTTAGTCGCCCGTCCGAAAGTATCCCGAAACGTAGGAGTGAACAAAACAAGTGTCAAGATCAACTTTTCGGACGGGCAAAAACACATCGGTAGTAGGGACAACTGTGAAATCGTGTTGTCATTCATTCTTAGTTCAGGCCCCGAAATAATCATATGTCCGTAGGTTATAGGGAGTAGGAAACGCTCGTAACTAAGGCCGAAATCATGGACTTCGTGCTTAGGGAGTAGACCGCCAGGCCAAACAGTGGACTGTCATTGTTCGAGTTGAGTATATACTAACCCACAAACGTCTCGATCTCGGAAGCGGTGATATGCTTCTCCAAAAGCTTCCTGTTGTTGTGGAGCAGTGCTGTGATGGTGTCCTCTGCTAATATGTCGTAGCCAATTTGTTTTTGCATAAAGCCGAAGTGTTTTGCTATGTACTCCTATAATTAACAAGCAGGTTATAAATAAGAACTGAAAAAATTGCGGCGGATACAACGCACCGCTCCGCACGCGTCCACGTTACCACGGACGAGTCTCTTCCCATGGTGCGTCGGTGAGAGCGAGTGCAAGCGGTGCGCGCTATCACGCACCGTGGGAAGGCGGTATAAGGCAGGAAAAATAAAGGTACTGCAGTGCGAGCACGGTTCTTTTTATCGAGTCGATTCGAGAAAAACGTCAAATTTGACGTAAGATATTGATAAAACGACAAAGGTAGCTCGGATCGTATTTTATGGAGGTCTCGATATAATCGACAAATCTTATCGATTATGTCGAGTTTTGACAGTTCTTATTGGTAAATTTCTCGAATTATCACGAATTATTGTCGTCAGTTAAAAGTTGGTAGATAAAGATTCTTTGAAGCTATTTTTGCAAAACAAATGGATTTTGGAGAATTCATTTTGTTAGATGTTGAAAGCAGAACGCATCGTGATATGAAAAGGACCCACAAGCGGAGTTTAGAGACGCGAATTTAAGTTTAATTCAATAATGTATGACTAGTGGTGCCACCAATTTTTCTACTCTTTTTTGACAGACTGTATGCCACTAAAATAATATTTTTTACAATCTTACAAAGATTATAAAAAATAGTTTACAATATTTCTAACAAAATAATATACCGAAATAGTTTTCAGTCGCGAGAAATAACCAGGAAAAGATTATTTCGTAAATAAAATAAAGTATGAGTGAATGATATTTTTAAATCTGGTGTTGCCATTTTGAAAAGTCGATAAGCTATCGAGAAGACAGCCGTCGACAAGGCTCGATAAAGATACCGAGGCAAGTTCCGTGCTACCGACTCTCGATAAAATTCGGTATGTTTAAATTTTTATCGAGTCGAGAAGTTTATCGATCAAAGAACCGTGCTCGCACTGCTGTTATGCCATATATGTGCACAAAGAAAATATATATGCCGCCGTCTTTAAGGCACGATTCCATTAGGCAAGTTACTTGTATGCAAGTTGCAAATTGCGTACAACTTGAACAAACCTGCATACAAGCTACAACTTGTATGAGGTAGTTTTAACTTGTACATTTTTTATTCAAGTGACGTGCAAATTGAACGCGCAAACGTTAGTTGCACTTTTCGAATTGCGAACGAGTGATTAACACCCATAATGTCCAACTCAATCGTTGAACATCTCCACTTGTATGCAAGTAAAACTTGCATGCAATTTGCACGCTCTCGAAAACATGTTCCCAATGTAAGCAACTTGTACGCAAATGTGACGTCATACTTGCATGCAAGACTTGCCTAATGGAATCGCGCCTTTATAGTAGGAAGAAACAGGCTTTCAGAAAAAGTCAAAAACTTAGGCTACGTTCAGATGTACCGAGCGATAAAACGCGTAAGCCCATGCGGTTACTCGTCTCACGATCTGATTGTAAAAAAAACGGGAAGGAAACGGACTCAATGGGTTCATCCAATTTTAAAGAATAGTCACTCTACTATTTGAGTATTATATTGTCAATTAGTAGGTTAGTGTCAATAATATGTTCAGATTTTAACACTCATTTTCATCAGATTGCTACAACTTCACAAACGAAAAACACGTACGAGCGCGATGGAAACGCGCGTTCAACTGAACAGCAAACGGGCGTTAATTATATTTCTAAGCGCGCAACGACGGGCAATCATGTGAGTGGTGTGGTATAATGCAGATTTTTATCATCTGAACGTAGCCTTAGGGTTGGACCTCATCTGGCAGCACGGAATCGCCTTTTTCCGTCGCCCTTTCTCTTTCTGTCGCTTAGAACTGCCATTGCCGACCATTGCATTTTGTCCGTGATGCCGATCGCCTCGAGGATTCCGCCGCGTGCTATCGCATTATGCTTTCTGTCTCGGTCTAGCAAATGGCAGTTCTAAGCGACAGAAAGAGAAAGGGCGACGGAAAAAGGCGATTCCGTGCTGCCAGATGAGGTCCAACCCTTATTTTATTTGGAGTTTAGTTTTCAAGCCACTCCCAAAAATCGTTCTACGACAAGATTTTACTTCGACACTATGGAACTCCGACAGGAGGAGCTCGTGGCTAAATAATTACAGCCGCATAGACCGATCTTCCGGGTTAAGCCACGCTTGCCGAGGTTGGTCTGTGGATGGGTGACCATTTACCATAGCGAGTTTCCTCCGTGCCTCGGAAAGCACGTAAAGCCGTTGGTCCCGGCTGTCATTTGTAGATCTTTGACAGTCGTTACTGTTGGTCAGAAGCCAGAAAGTCTGACAACCAGTCTTACCAAGAGTATCGTATTACCCAGTTACTGGGTTGTGGAGGTCTGATAAGCAGTCGCTCCATGTAAAATACTGATATTCAGCTGCATCCGGTTCGACTGGAAGCCGACCCCAACATACATAGTTGGGAAAAGGCTAGGCAGATGATGAGTGTCGTAGTAAAATCTTGTTGTAGAACGATTTGTCGAAATTCAGTTTGGTAGTCAAAGAAAAATCTACGAACCTGGTTTTTCCTGTAGTCCTGCTGACTGAGTCTCAGGATCCGGTAGCAGAGGCGAAAGATGTACTTATAGGCGGCGTACCGAGGGTCATACAGCTCCTCGATCTTCAGGAACGCCTCCCCGTCTGCTGTCTCTTGGAATGGACCCTGGGTGAAAAATATAGAACTTAAATAAATAATAACGTAACATCACGCCTGTATTCTAATTAACGAAAATTTCAGACGCATGCACGACGAAGCTTTTTTTTAATGATGGGAAATCATCAAATTACTTCTTCCGCTTTAGGTGGAGCGGCAGGGAGTGTCAGACTGTTAAAATGAAATCATTTATTTGCATAAATGATTTGATCTGTTACTGACTAAAATCCATTCGTGTTCCTCCTAATGCCCTTTGCGTTCTAGGGCCGCGGTAACTCTTTCGATCAAATTTCAGACGACCTTTTGCGCATATATGTTGCACTAGAGCAAACAGGCTCCCGGATACGGGAAATTCAGACAGTGTTCGGGTCTAGTACAAAATGTATGAGTAGAGAAGCGAGTTCTACATAAATGAAGCAGGTAACCAGCGCCGACCTACCAGCGCTTATCGGTACTGGTCCGTGCAGGTAACCGCTACATGAAGGAAGCGGGTAGAAGCAGGGCCTGGCATTTTTTTTACAAAAATACGCCTTATTCCCTTGCAAATACAGCAACAAATGACGGCCTACTAGCGCTGGTCGGAGCAGCATGCTTATTCTCAACCATCGGAAACTGCCCTTTCCGAATCCGATCGGAAAGTATCCGACAGTGCCCTCTAAACTCTATTCACAAATCCGAAATCGAAAACTTTTGACAGTTCTATTCGGAATGAAGACGCCAATTCACGGAAACTAATCCGAGAGCTATTTATTGTCGGAAAGCACTCGATTTTAAATAAAACAATACAATTTCTGCTGGGATGAATTAAAAACTGTTTAATAACTATATTATAAGGAATGTTAATCATTTTAAGGTATATTTGAGCTAAGTTTACCTATTTTATAACAAGTTTTAAGAATGTTTTGGCCGCTGCTTTTAAATGCTCGATGTATCAAAGTATACGTAATTTTAGGTGGTTACTTAGACACACGTAAGTAATAATGAGTTTGTGTTAACCCATTTTTACAAAATCGAATTATACTCAACTACGTTTTACATATCAAAAAATTTAATAACAAGAAATTATACGATACTGATAACATTTTTACATTCATTTTTCTGGACCATCACACGCTAGAGTTTTGTTCGGTGATCACACTGAACTTCACACGTTTTCGGTTGATAATTTGATTGAATATTTAATTTTATCAATAATTAAATGAATACGGCATTTTTGTTTATTTAGGTACATTGTCTATTTCCCCGTTTGGTTTGACAGATTATAAAAGTTGTTTTTTTACAAAGCATGTTTTGAAATAAGGAAACGATCGCATAAATTAGACATTATTTTACAAAAAAAATGATGAAATTTATGTATTAATGTATATTGTATAGTTGCACACAAGATTATTTGCGAAATACATAATAATAATATTATATTTACTACGTTAACATTTTCTACCACAGTAATCTATTTTCTACCATTGCGTAGCGTACACCGTAAACACACCTTCCAAAAACCATTCACGCATTCGGAAACTCCCTTCCGATAGGAACTGTGAATAAAGATTTATAATCCATCGGATCGGGAATCAATCCGTCGGATACTTTCCGTTCGGATACGGAAACTCATCCGATAGTTGAGAATAAGCATGCAGGTCGGAACTTGTCGGCGACGTTCGGATCTTGTCGTAGCTGGTTCGCCACACAGTATAGAGACTACCTGCGCTAACTAACTGCGCGGACCAGCACCGACAAGCGCTGGCAGATCGGCGCCGGCAACCCGCGCCAATAGTGTATACGCACTTTGAAATTTTCTGACAGTTTCTAATAACGTGCCTCCGGACTTAGAGGCCACCCCGGGCCCCCAACTGGGTTAGTCGGCCACTGCAGTCAGCAAGATTAGTACCGGAGCTGACTGCCCAGGGTGCGCCAGACGTACTTAAGTATCGTCAGGAGTGGAGACCCTTTTCATGCTCCCCGGCCAAAATTTCAATACACACCAAATTACAATATACCTTTCTTGTTCTATCTCCTAGACTCTGAGCAAGTTCCAGCGAGATACACATAGTTTTTATATGTCAATTTTTCGTCAAAACCCCTGTCTGTGACGACACCCACTGTGGGTGTCGCAACGCATTAGGCTTTTTTGACATTCACCCACCGTGGGTGTCGCAACGCTCGAAGGGAAGGAAATCTACCTGTAGTATCTTGAACAGCTGCCTGAGTATATACTGTTCTCTCAGCAGCTTCTGTCGGTCTCTGTTAGGGTTTTCCACCACCAGGTCCAGTGCTTCAGACTTATTGGGCTCGTTCTCGAAGCCGGCTATGAAGTACACTATGTCTTGGAGGAGGCAGGTTAGTGCCCTGAAACAAAAAGGCACTTATTAAGACCGTAGGAACTGTTGGTCATACAAAATCGGGCAGAACCTGCTGGGCATCTTCAAAACACAAATTAATAATGATTCAGATTGAGAAAAGCTCTTTTTAACGTCAATGTCACCAATAGTGTGCATTCTGTCACAAACAGACGAGTCTCAAACGATTCATTAATTGATATCCCAGTCCCCGGGGGGCAACGAAGAAGTGGAGGCCCGTTGAATTGTTTTTAAAAACGTGAATGTGTGAACTTTTTGCTCTTTGTCAGAATACCTATTTTTTTTTGGTATCCAAAAAATTCAAAATCTCCTTTTGTGGAGTGGAGGCCTCTCTTTTGTGGAGGCTCCGAGACTAAAGCCCCGGTGTTCCCTCGCACACTTAGGTCGAGGGCCGCGGACGCAATACATTTAACCTTTTGGAGTCCTGTCTTAAGCAAAGGACTGCGTATCTATTTCTGATATTGAGGACTAGATCCGCAATAAGTGGTTGTCATCGGTATTCACGGGATACAACACACGCAAATAATACGTTTCAGCCAAAATACATGAAAAGCTTCCTCGAACGCCCTCAAACCAAAAGTATGTCAGCACACAAAACAAATACTGCCAAACAGAACTATGCCTTACTTCCTCTCGTTATGTTCTATATTCCCGTGCTGCAGCTTGGTCGACAAGGCCGACAGCACTTTGCACGCGTCGTTGGCAAAGTCCAGGTCTCGCACTTCGCTTGGTGATACGGATATCAATGCGAAGGCTTCCTTATCTTCTTTTACTAGGGAGCACCCCACCTGGGAACATAAATACATGTTTTTAAAAATTTATAAGGAAAACAATTACTTTTAGTCAATGCATTTGGTTCGATTGATATCCAAAATACTGAAAAAACTTAAAAAAAAGTAAAAACCGACTTCAAAAAAAAAAAACTAAACGGAGTAAAATTTTCAAAAGTCGGTGCATTCAATTTGTTTCAGCTTAGAATTACACCGACTTCTGAAACTGATAGTTTTATTAAATGATTAGGTTTAGTTTAGTTTTTTTTGAAGTCAGTTTTTACTTTTTTTTTAAGTTTTTTTATTTTATACTTTTTAGTGCCACAAATCATAATTACAATAGTGTACAAATTCTCGGACCAGCACTACAACTAGAACGTCGTCTACATACGATTTGTGAACTTTTTTTGTTGTTTTTATTGTTTTTTCAAAAAGAGCTGAATCAATTTCAATAAAATTTATATGGGACCACCCACCTCTGAAGTATGGCCTACCGAACAAAAAAAGAATCATCAAAATCCATTCATAATTGGCGGAGATATCGCGTAACAAACATACACAAAAAAAAAGACATTCAGACGAATTGAGAACCTCCTCCTTTTTGAAGTCTATTAAAAATAAGAACATGGGAAAATGTGAAAAAATAAGTATAGTTCGTGCTTACAATGGACGATGTTAAGCATTTTCGGACAAGACATTAATGAAAATGCGCTTGCATTTACCATTATATCTTCTTCTTGACGTGACTACCTTATTGGTGTAGTGATCGCATGCGCGACTACTGAGCGTGAGGTGCTGGGTTCGATCCCCATATCGGGCAGTGTTATTGGGTTTTTTCGTGTGGAATTTCTCAGTAGCAGCCCGGAGTCTGGATATGTGCCCGGTTGATGGCAATAGGCTCGCTCCCAATTACATGAGACTTAAACATAACGACGAAATGATGGTGTACCCTAAACCTCTACCCAACCCTTCAGGGAATACAGGCGTGATGTTATGTTCGTTGATCAGGTTATTCCACGAAGTCCGACAGCTTATGGTTACCTACCTATTTTTTTTATGAATGATTTTATGTTTATGATTAGTTACGGTTTACTCAAGTGCATTCTTCGGGATTGCCCGACTAGTTTCGGACCCAATCGGAGTCTCTGGAGTCTCGACTCGCGACCTCGCCGCATGATCAGCTTATGATTAAGGACTCCGATTGGGTCCGAAACTAGTCGGGCAATCCCGAAAAATACACGTGAGTAAACCGTAACTAATCTATACATATAATAAAATCGTGTATCTTAGGTAAGTAAAAAAATGTTGTCCAGAACTTATAAATCGCGCGGTAACGAAACCATAGCGCGATCTAATTCGACGCCAACGCCATCTAGGGAAGTAAAGATCAAACATATTTTTGCATGTTTATGTAAGCATCACGTAAAAAGAGCTGACCCAATGCCGTTGAATTTTATAAACAAATATTGTGCTTATCTCCAAGTAACATATTTTTTTTGTTTCATCACAATCGGTTCATGCAATCAAAAGATATGCAAATAATCAATATCTTCTATACATATAATAAATCTGTGGACTTGGCGTGTCTGTACATAGCAAATATTTTTAAAAACATGGTTGGGGTGTTATAGGTAACCAAAAGAACCCATTTTTAACATTTTTGGATTTGTTTTCTGTTTGTCTGTTTATCTGTTTATCTGTTTGTTTGTTCAAGCATCACGTAAAAAGAACTGACCCAATGCTGTTGACTTTTATCAACATATATTGTGCTTATCTCTAAGTAACATATGGTTTTTGTTTCATCGCAATCGGATCACGCAATCAAAAGATATGCGAATTTTAAGTTTTCTAGAAGAATTTAGCATGTATTACCATTATTTTCAATAGATGGCGTTACGTGTATCAAATCACGTTGTGAGGAAATATATTACTACGAATAAATCCATAAATTACCTAATATTAATAAATTGTTGAATTAGTACCTATTCTCAGTCTACGGAAGGTCTATTGAAATGCTACCCTTATGAAGAAGGTACTAAGCTTTTATTAAAAAAAACGAAGATATTTTTATTTAGAATTTATTAGGTTTTACCTATCTGAATGGCAGTGGAATCGGGAATACATTCAATTTCTTATTGTTGTTCACAATAAAATGAATCCATGATGACTAATAGTAGGATTTTTATTCATTGAATGTTCATACTTTTTGGGAATGCTGATGCCGAAAATAAGGTCCAAATCCAAGTCGGAGTCAGTGGCCATGATTATCTATAAGGAAAGCACTCACCCAATGCTTTCGTCGAAATTTAATATTTCGTAATCATTCTATCTATTCATATTATAAACATGAAAGTTTATGTAAGTTTGTGAATTTGGATGTTTGTTAATCAATCACGCCTTGCGGCTGAACGGATTTGAATCTAGCTATCTATACTATTATATATTACTTATTATACTATTAATAAAACTCAAAGTGCACTTTGTCTGGGGTAGGTTAGGTACTATACTATCGATAAAAAAATGAAAACATTTTTTTTGGAATTATTGTGTATCTGTCTGTCTGTCCGAGCATCACTTAAAATTCCGTTGATGGATTTTGATGGGACTTTCACTGATGTGTTGCGTAAAAAGCGAAAATTTTGCTGATACCTATATATACCATCACGCTATTGTTCATAGGAGCCGAGCAGTGGAACATTATTTTCACAGCCTGCGATGTATAATCACGTAAAATTCCGTTGATGGATTTTGATGCGACTTTCACTGATGTGTTGCATAAAGAGCTGCGCTTTTGCTGTTTTTATTTTATTTTATTTTTTATTTATTTCATATGGCAATTACAACAGGTAACAATCAGCATGACATAGGTGGATACAAAACAATAGGCGTTGCACAGATTGATACCCTAACGCAATCGCACAGCATGATAAACATAGCTATTATTATAAAAGAAAAAAAAATAATAATAATTAAAAGTTTTTTTTTTTAAATACAAAAAACAAAAATGAGCAAATCTTAAGCAATTTCTACATAATTATGTATTAACAAGAATGCTGCTGCCAGTTAGACAAATAGGGCAGCAACATTTCTTCTGAAGACCGTGGCACGGGAATCGAAGATATCAATTTTATTACTGCTGTCACGCGATACTTCATTATAAAGACGACACATTCTAATTATAGGATTGTAATAGGAGGTGTTATTTTTAAATACCTGGAGTGTAAATGTATTTGGCTTTCGAGTGTTATGTCTTGTGTTAAGATTAATGAGAGAGAGCAAAGTGGAAGAATCAAGTGTGGAATGTAGTATTTTATGTAGATTAATTAAATCCTGCTGCTTTCGACGTATATGCAGGGGTACCAATTCAAACCTAGCAAGACGTTCCGAATAAGATTGAAGCATCCTAGAAAGGCCATGTCTATACGAAATCCACTTAACACATTTTCTTTGAATACTCTCGATCCTGTCAGAGTGCACTGCGTAGCAAGGCGACCATACTATTGAACAATACTCCAGTACACTTCTCACTAAGCTATTGTATAGAAATATAAAGCTTTGAGGTTTTTTAAAGCCTTTGGTAGACCTAGCTACAAAACCGAGGAGTTTTAATGCTCTTTTTGTAATCTCAGCATAATGATCTCGAAATGACAGTTGGTCGTCAAATAGTACGCCGAGATCCCTGGCCACGCATTTACGTTCAAGTGGATAACCTTCAAGGTTATAGTTATAGGTGGTCCTAATACGCTTCTTTGTGAAAGTTATAACGAAGCATTTATTTATGTTCAAGTACATGCGATTAAGACAACACCAATTCGAGATAGCGTGAAGATCGCGTTGAAGGGATTCGCAATCAGTAATGGTTTTTATGGACGTAAATACTTTTAGGTCATCAGCATACAAAAGACAGGGACACTTTAACTCCTTTACGAGGTCATCGATGAAAATTAGGAAGAACAAGGGCCCCAAATGCGATCCCTGTGGTATACCTGACGTAGCGTGTATGGGTAGTGATAAATACCCTCTCACAGAGACAAGTTGACTTCTATTCTTTAAGTACGACTGGATCCAACGGAACAAGCAACCATGTATGCCGTAAGCTGAGAGTTTCAGGAGGAGCAAGTCATGGTTTACTTTATCGAATGCTTTCCGGAAGTCTGTATAGACAGAGTCTACCTGACCTCCCTTCGCAAAAGCGGAGCAAAGATAATTCTTGTATTCAAGCAAGTTCGTAAGTGTTGATTTGCCTCGCACAAAACCATGTTGGCACTGAGATAGGTACGGTTTAACATGAGTGTAAATATGCTGATACAATGAAGCCTCAAAAAGTTTCGCCATACCGGATAGTATGCTTATTGGTCTATAATTGGCACAATCAGATCTGTCGCCAACCTTATAAATCGGTACTACATGGGCGGTTTTCCAGACCTTCGGAAATGTTCCTAGCAGTAGGGATCGATTAAATATATGATAGAGTGGTAAGGACAACACATCAGCACACTGGATCAGAAATAGAGAGGGTATTCCGTCCGGTCCAGCACCTTTGTTATGATCTAGTTGTTTTAATGCACGAAATATATCCTCTCGTTCGATATAAACCTTTGACAAAGAAGAGTTACATTCAATAGCAGCGCACTCCGCACCGCTGTGGGAAGTCACAGATGAGTCCTCAAATACTGAGCCAAAGAAATCCGAAAACAATTCGCTAATCATCTGACTGTCAGATGAGACCACTTCACCCAATTTCATAGTTTGAGGTAATCCGTGAGAGCCCTTTCTGCTATTAACAAATCTCCAAAAAGATTTAATATTGTCAGACATGGCATCCTCTGTCGATGCCACAAACGACCGATAGCATTGTTTTGTAAGTAACTTGCATCTATTTCGTAACATTGAAAAGGTATCATAATCGCGCGGGTTGTTATATTTCTTGTAACGACCATGGTACTTTTTTTTTTCCTTAAGAGTTCTCTTTAAAGCTGGCGAGTACCAAAGGGGATGTTTAGATCCACCACTCTTGCACAGTGGAGTGTATTTGTTAATTATGCCATTAAGGACATCGTAGAACCACTCGACCGCTAGGTCAATATCGTTGGATAGTGAAAGAGTGGTCCAGTCAAACTCCCCGATGGCAGCCCTTACCAGGACGTAATCACACTTACGAAAATTAAGCCGCATTGTATTATTAGGCTTCATCTGTTTCGTCGGAATACTACCCTTAATACGAATGCTAAGACATGGGTGATGCCCATCAATCCGAACCAATGGTTCCTCCACTGATGCAACGCAAGTATTATCCGATGTGCATAAGACTAAGTCTAGAAACCTATTGTTCTTGTTGGATAAATGGTTAAATTGTGTCAAGTTACAAAATGCCAACAAGTCCAGCAAGAGAGTGGACTTAATATCAACGGATACTTGAGCTGATGTCAATTTACTGCCTGAATCCGTGGGAGTCCATAGTACCCCCGGAACATTAAAATCTCCCACAATTAAATTTATGTTATTATCTTGGAGTTCTACAAGTGTTTTTTGAATGTTGGCATAAAAAGCCTTAAGATCATTATGTGGCAAATCGGGGGGAAGGTAGCATACACAAAGGTTCAACTGAGACTCATACCGATCATCAGGCAAAACACTAATCCAAATATCTTCCACTTTGCTGTCCCATGAACTTTGCCGAATAACTTTATATTGTTTCTTAATTGCAATTAAAACACCCCCGCCTTCAACTTTATTTATGCATGAATTTTCACGGTCTCTTCGATACACGTTATACCGTTGGTCAAATAGCTCGCTATCAAAAATGCCAGAGTTAAGATTAGTTTCCGTTAAACATATGATGTCATAATTATAACTTAATGTATTTATATATATCTCTTGTAATTTAGATCTCATTCTGTTAACATTTTGGTAATATATTAACAAGAAGGTGAACAAGCAGAACCAATTAGGAAAACAATCGTGACAAAAAATAAAAATAAAATAAATACATTACACAAGTTTACTTAAGCAACTAGCGTCTCTTATAAATATAGCAGGCTCTTGCTCAATTTTTCTCACATAAATACGGTCAAATTTTACCCATACAAATTTATAGCAGCGTTCCTTAGCTACTTTTCTCGTCTCGGCGTGAAGCTGCTTACATTCAGGTGATAGGTGTTCCGCCAAATAAATCTTACGCTTGTCTCCAGGGATGCCTAGGTGCGACGAACTCAAGTGATCATCTTTGTTGTCCTTGTTGTACTGTCTAAGGGCTGAAATAAGCACGTCACGCTGCCGCTCGGAATGTAACGTGACTAGTATGTTTCGTGGACGATCGGAGTCATTGTTTATCTTTGCAACTCTGCGAATTGCAAGTACATCAGTATCGGGTATCGGTGCTTTTAGTTCATCGCATAAATTCTTGAAAATTGCAACTAAGTTTTCGGTTTTTTTCTCTGGAACAGAGTGAATTTCTATATTGCGGCTTCTAGATGACTTTTCTAAACTATGCATACGACGTGTAAGCTCGTTCATCTCTGAACGGAGTTTCATATTTTCCGACTCAAGTAATTGGACAGTGTTATTAACAGATGTAAGACTGTCCCTAAAGTCTTTTTGTTCAGCCGCCAGGAAGTCAGTGGTTCGTGTAAATTCATCTTTCAGACTGTCGATTGCCGTTGCTATTTCCTTCTTAATGTCCGCGGTCAAGGCAACCCTAATACTCTCCAGCTTAGAGTCCAAGAGTTGACCAAATTGCTCATATGAGATAGATTGTGGTGAAGCAGATGAGTGCAACAACGCTCCAGTAGCAATCTGTTGAATAGTCGCCTTTGGAGACAACTTAGAATCGCCGTCGGTGTTAGACAATAAGTCGTCGCACGACATATCGGCGACATCGTCACGAAGAACATCGAATTGGTTACGCACTGGGGTGTCATCGTTTCTGCGACGGGTGATGTTAGTGCATGAGGGGCAAAGCCAAGTGCGTTTTAGTTCATAAGAATTGACTGTATAGTACTCCTTAGTCATATTCACACATTTGTAATCATATATCCCGCGGCAGGAGGAACAAACCAACAATTCTCCACGATCTATTGTTTTATTACAAGCCACACAATGCATCTTAAAAGCTTGTTTTGTATTGTAGATAAAATGTATTATTGTGTAGGTAGAATCGCGCACAACTTAATAAACACACAAACCAAATTAAACTTAGGGCGCTGTGACCTAAGGTCGCATTAAGCGCGACGCTTGCGCAGCGAGACGATCGCGCTAATCACCTTCACTAATTAATGTAGATTACGTTTTTTGCTTTATTTTAACACTGTTATTATGTTCAATGTTTACGATTTTGCACTGTTCTATAGTCAGAATCACTGAGTTTATACTTTAAGCTTTCTAATGGTATACGAATCCACTGCAAAACTATGTTTGAAATTATAAATACAATTAAAAACAAGAGAGCATAATAATAACGATGTTAACACTTGCACGGTCGTAATGATGATGTTATATATATCATTACGCTATTGCTCATAGGAGATGAGCAACAGAACATTATTTCCACATATTCCACATACGGCGACGTATAAGCTTAATACGTCGGATAGGTATTATCCACGGTAAGTTTAATACGTGAGATATGTATTATCACGGTATTTACAATGAGGACTGAGTAGATGTTTCCTAAGAATGTCATCTAATTTCAGAGAATTTGTCAGAAATCAGCGTAGCAGAATGCTGTTGTGAGAGATCGGTGGCCCTACATGTTTTGCGTTCGAATGTTTTCAAATTAGCTTTTTTTATTAATTGTTTTTGCAATGTTTTTTTTATTTTGGTCATTGTTGTCAGTATTATAAAAAACCTGTCGCTTTTATCTATAACTTTATTTATGTAGGTATAGTGAAATGAAATTATAACAATCAATCGGTAGCTATAAATATGTAACCAACGTGTAACATATTAATTCACAATAAATATCAATATACAATTGTAATCCATTTTAGCAAAGAAATGTATTAAAGTTGTAGGTTTTATGAATCATAACGGTCAATCAAAATGAGCTGAAACTCTACTTGAAGAAATGGTTCAAAAGATATTAGTGCCCTGGTGGGCCACTTTTGTCTATTATTGTTTTATTGTAATAAATTGGGTACTTAAACATTATTTAGTTGCTGCGACACGGTTTTGTTTTCCGACTTCCACGCGTGCCTGCGACTCCGTCCACGCGGACGGAGTCGCAGGCACTGCTATTGGAAATAAATGTGATTAGATTTAAAAAATGATTACAAATACATTGTTTAGTTGTTGCGACACAATGTTGTTTTCCGACTTCCACGCGGACGAAGTCGCGGGCACAGCTAGTCATAAATATGAATGTGTCTCACAAAAGTTATAATAATAAAAATGATTTTATGTCTCTCATTGATCTAAATGGAAATCTAAATGAATTGTTCGACAGCCGACGAATATTCTGAATCTGGTTTTAATAAATTATATCAATATGACACATCTCACCTTGGACATGACAGGTTTCTCCTCATCCTTGTCGATGGGTATGGAAGTGGAGTGCACCCAAGTATGCGTGCATAAATGCTGGAGCCTGCAAATTGAAGACACAACTATTATAAATGTCGTGGTAAGGTCCCGTAGTAACTTGCAGTTTTAGTTAGAAGTGGTAAGTAAGTAGGTAAGAGTTTTGAGTGAGGTGAATTGACGTAAACACACAGATTTTGTAACACTTACCCCCATATTACAAAAGATGGTCTAAGAAAAACCCTGGTTTTAGGGTAACCCCGTCTCTTTTGTTATATGATATAAGAAAGTGATGGGTATATTTTAAACCTGGGTTTACCTTAGTCTTAGTATAAACCATCTTTTGTAATAAGGCCCTAAAAGTTTATTAGATGTACCGATCACAACTAAGTTGGAGTAAGTTAAAGTTGGATGCTAATCCGCGGTGTTCGCGTAAATAGGTAATTTGTCAACTAACTTTAAATTATATTAAACATTATTATAAATACGGTAGAGAAAAGTAGGTTGCTACGTTTGCAGCCTGACGGTGTGTACGTAAACGTACAGTCGTGGTGGCCCGGAGGGTACAGACCCGCTTGTTAAGCACCGAGTTGCAGGTTCAAACCAAGGCATGTACCAATATTAGTTTTTCAAAGTCATATGTTCTTTCTTAGTTAATCTAAGATGCCACTAACATACGGTGAAGGAAAATATCGTGAGGAAACCTGAACTTAATGGTGTGAAATCTCCAACCCACAGTGAGCAAGTGTGGTGATCAATGCTAGTTCCTTCTCTGTATGAGAAGAGGCCTTTGCCCAGCAGTGGTACAGTTACATACTGTATTTTTTACATTATATGTACCTGACATAGCTGCTCTGAGGTACCGGCGCGTCCGAGTGCGTCATGGTAGTGGGGTCCAGCTCGAACAGCGTCGCGATCTCCGAGGAGTGTGGGACGGAGACTAGCTGGTATGCTGGCTCGCCGGGCTCCACTGGTGCGTCACTGCAAATATACATGGTGAAGGTTCAAAATATTTTAAGTTAAAGGGTCGATCCGCCATTTTATTTTCACACAGGTGTGAAATACAGATAAGGCTCTAAAGGCCCAATGTTCGACATACTCGTTGGGGATGAATAAAAGTGGACTGTGTATAGTAAATAGGTTGTATTGCCGTTTGATCTTATAAAACATTTAGCTGTGCCGGACAAACATAAATTAATTAATTAACGTTTGAAAGTGTCGTCCGTCACGGTGTGCTCCGAGAAAGCGCTGGACCTTCGCTCGCTCGCCGACGACGATGAAGCGGAGGTCGGTTACGCCGTCTGCGCGTACCGTCTGCGTGGTTATTGGGTGCGATTCCCGACAGAATTCATTGCCGAAGTCAGTGGACAACATACTTTAAGGACGGTATTTTTTTAAATTGCGCGTTTATTTTTGCTGTATATAGGCGACAGTCACCCATTCCATCATGTGCATTCGGCAAGTTTGCCAACGTATTAAAAAAAAACTTGGATCCCTAAAAAACTGTTAAACACTTACGGCGGTCTGTTACACGCCTCAGCGGCCAGGTAGTGTCCGGTGGCGAGGTGTTTGAACCTGAAGATGGAGTTCCAGTGGCCCGCGCCGCCGCGACACGGATCGTGTTGGACCACCTGCAAAACAAAGGCAGGTTAAAACTATTGGAAAAAGAAACCGCATTTCTGTGATTATAACAGCACTAGGAGCTGCCTTAGGCCGGGCGTACTTTGAATCATTATAATTAATACGTGAACATCGAGAATTTTCGTACTTTTTTTTCTTATTTATTATAAAAGGAGGGGAAGGAAAGTTATATCATTCGAAAGGTACGGTGCCATAGAAGTGTACAAAAAATGTTGGCGTTATGAGAGGTAAAATAATGGTCGGATCTCGACTACTAGCGATACTAACACTAATTTAATACCTGTTTATAAGACTCTTGTTGTACGTTTTTACGTTTTGTCGATCACGCCGCACCGGACATCGCTGGCGACAAGTGTCGCAGGACATTTGTCTAATGAATATGCGGCTTTTGTTGCCATACTTGTCGCGACTTCAGAATATTCACAAAAACCCCTGTAAGTGCGGCTTTGGGGTTGTATTACAGTCTGATCGGATGCTGACGTACCTCGATCTCCCACAGCGCCTTACTGCTAGTAGCAGCAGTGGCACTTGACCTGCCCGTGGTCCTAAGGAACACGTGCTGCCGCTTCTGGTACTCGTCCATCGTCAGGAACTTCTCCTGTTCAGCGTGGAACAGCCTCACCACGTCGCCTCCCTTGAGGATCTCCTCTTGGTTCTCTTTGTGTTCGAGGAAGAGTGTCACCTTCCATGACGTTGAGGAGTTTACTACGTTGACCTGGTAAGGAATAATGTCATGATTAAGTACCCCGATTGGTTTGGTGGAGCTTTAATCCGAAATTAGAGTTCATAAGGCAAGCCGCCACACATATTTATTGCTAGTGGACAATTCAAGGAGGGTCCTCCGCATTACGTTTGCGCTAAGAGTGGGCCAACGAATAGGGTTCTTGGCATTAGGTTAAAAACCGTGTCATAAAACAAGCTACTACGAAGTAAAATAGAGTTTTCAGGGGGTTTTATTGCTTATTTCATAACGGTGTATTTTCTGAGAAAAACCTACATTCAAAATGAGACCTCCACGAGGGCACCCGGCATCGCGAATGCGACTACGGGGTGCCTTCCAGGAGGGCAATCGGCACTGAACGTGTTAAGCAAAAATAAGGTAGGTAGCCGAAGATTGTGAGAATTTTCCTGTCGGAAACTTTCTGACGCGCGCCGGAAGACATTGCGCATATATTTTGTACTAGAGATAGCACACTGTCAAAAAAATTCTGCCGCCTGCGCGAAGAGCCTTGCGCTTATATTTTGTACTAAAGCCAGCAGGCTGCTGTATCCGGCAAATTCTGACAGTGTGCGGGGTCTAGTACAAAATTTATGAGCAGAGTAGCGCGTTAGAATTCTTCGACTTGCCCCACACTAAGATTTCTCCTGTATCGTGGGTGCGTTTACAGACACAAATCTCACATACATAAACGCCCAGACCCGAAACAACCATCTGTAGGCCATACACATTTTTGTTCCGTGCGGGAATCGACGTCCCGTAGCGCAGAAGCCAAGCACTTAACTACTGCACCAAACGTGTCGTCACGTTTTCAATCTCTTAAGTTGTCAATTAGGTTCTCGCAAAGAACAACCGTCTCGTGGGTATAAAGGGCGTTTAGTTGCCAATTGTATCATGTCTCAGGTAGCCATCTTATTGCCTTTCTAAAGGGAGAGATAGTAATTCTTCCCATTCCATTTCACATCATTCAGACGAAAGACGTCCACTGCTGGACATAGGCCCCCCCAAGCATCGCGACATTGACCGGTCCTGTGCTTCTCGCATCCAGCGGATTCCCGCGACCTTCATCAGGTCATCGTTTCGCCATGTGGGAGGCTTACCCAAGCTGCGCCTTCTGGTACGCGGTCGCCTTCGCGATTCGTACCATTCCACACCATAAATTATTTTCTTATAAATTCCAATCATAATATAAATTATTCTTACCTCCATGCAGCCAACATTGTCAGGCAGTTCGTGGTTAGAGGATACGTGTAGGACTTGTTGACCCGCATTCACGGGGTTCATTATTACTTTGTCGCCTACCACTACGTTGTCACCTGCAAATGTACAAGAGAATAAGAAAAAACACCAGAAAGAGAGCAATTTCAAAATTAAACATCTACTTATACAGGGAAATAAAACATCTACTTATACAGGGAAATTAAACATCTACTTATATCGGGAAATTAAACATCTACTTATACAGGGAAATTAAACATCTACATAATATACAGGGAATACAGGCGTGATGCTAATCACGCCTGTATTCCAGAAAGGGTTGGGTAGAGGTGTATAGTAAACACCCTCATTTCGCCGTTATGTTTATTGCCATCAACCGGGCACAAATCCAGACTCCGGGCTGCTACTGAGAAATTCCACACGGAAAAACCCAATAACACTGCCCAACCCAACCAAAGAGGCAGTCAAAAGTAACATTAAAATCACAAGTATTTTGTGCAATATATTTTAAGTGTATCAGAGACCCAACTAAAGTGGGTTCAATCCACGAAGACGCGCCGCACTCCTTTCTGTTAGAGGTAGTATGGTGCGTATAACTGAGCAAATACTGGGAGGAGATGTTGTAATGCGATTTTCCGAAAATACCTTAGAATAAGTACTAGTACTTATTCTAAGGAAAATACAATGCCTGACATTTCGCGGGGCGAGGGTCACGTTACACCCCGCCTACTTTTATATTTTTCATCTAGCGGCGAATAGGAAAAACCAAAAGCTTCGGATATAGAGAAAACTAACAGGTGTTTTAGCCATATTACGCTAGATGTCTTTAGTATCACTAATGTAATAAATTAGGCACATATAAAATTATTTACAAGTGAAATGTGATGCCATCCACGGCATCCGAACATTTTTCCGACTAGCTTTTGCGAGATAACACACGACATTTCTTATTTTTCTTTCAAATAACAAGGAAAATAATAAAATTTGATGGGAGCGCGAACGTAGTGTGCAGAGGACGAGTGCCGACAGACTGACAAAGGCCGCACCAAGTGTGATGACGTCAGGACCTAGCTGGTATCACAGTGCACAGTTGCTTAGGCCAACTCCTCTGTCTTTTTTTTTATTTGTGACATGTTTACTCTCGACTCTGGTCAAGGTCAGAGGTGACAAAGACAAAGTCTACGATAAGGCCGCGTTTCCACTGACGCGGAGCTGGGCGGAGAGGAGCGGAGAAGAGCGGTGAAAAGTGGTCAGTGTTTCCACTGAAGCGGAGCTGGGCGGAGAGGAGCGGAGCTGGGCGGAGAGGAGCGGAGCTGGGTGGAGAAAACATCAGAGAGATCAATGAACTTCTCATCCATTTTGATACGTATGCACCTAGTGACGTAACGAAACTGCACGCGAGTCACGCACCGCCCCGCTCCGCACCGCTCCGTACCGCCCCGCTGTCCTCCGCTCTGCACCCCAATGCTCGCTGTCCTCCGCACTGCACCGCCTCGATGTATGAATATCCGCTCATCTCTGCTCCACCCCGCTCGTACTGTTTCCATTGAAGCGGAGCGGAGATTTCAAGCATAGTCATTGGTCAATTTGTGCACCGCTAAGCTCCTCTCCGCCCAGCTCCGCGTCAGTGGAAACGCGGCCTAAAGCGAGCTTACCGAGAAGAAGCCTGCTCACTCTAAGTATTAGTATTTGCTTTGTGATAGCGGGGCTGACTACCCAAGTGGCGCCGGATGTACTTTAGTATCGTCGCTCGTGGAGGCTCTTTTAGTGCAGCATGCTATGCTGTAATTGCTTACCCGTGGATCTCAGTTTGTAGAAGGGCATTACATAAAACCAGGAGCCCTCGTTGCCGTTGGCGTCTAGGTGAACGCGCATTGCGTTCTTCTCCAGCAACGCGGGCAGTCTTTTGTTTACCTGCATATGAAAATGGGTAGGTATTAATTTTTTGCTGTTTTTTAGAAATTGATTGATTTTGGATTTTTACTTTCGCCCAATACCTACTAATCTTTCTCAAATATCAACCTCACCTGCACGTGGTTAAGTTCAGCTACTAACCGGAGAGGCTCAGAAGATACGTAAATGGCGGAACAACCATTTCACCGACTACTTGAATGAATTAATTCTTCATTCCAAATAAAATGTTCCATTTTAAATACTCTAAGCTGTTAACGTGCAGCAGCGACAACGATGCTAAACAACTGTCGGGGTTATCACCGACCTGCTTGCTACGTGTTATATTATTTTGAGAGAAGTCCTTCTCCAGTAGTTGATCAGTCAGCAAGGGTGCTAGCGGGGCTGACTGACGGACCGAGGCCTGCCGGGGTTGCGGTGCATGCAGCTGCGAATCCCGCGACCCCGGCCAAAGGTCAGGAGAAGGAACACCGAGGGTTTTAGCCGGTAAGAGGCCGGCATAACCCTTCGCCTTCCCCAGGCGATGGGTATCCATGAAGACATTCAAAAGATAAAAAAAAAATACAAGAAAGGGCCAAATACGTCCACTTACTCGTATGTATCGTCCGAAGTAGAGGCTCTATAAAAATCCTTTGAACGGGCTAGAATAAAAAACTTCTTCACCGCACGCTGGCAATAGACCCTTGTTGCAAGATTCAACAAAACCCAGCACGCGACGTGGTAGAATCTGTATGGTCCGCCTGACTAGCTACCAGCCTCACAATAAGTCCAGCGCCAAACAGTTTATTGTGTTCCATCGTGTGTATGTGAGAGCCAGAGAGGTATAAGGGAACCTCTCTAAATCTTTGCTACTTGGATTCGTGTGCTCTATATTAGTACCCCGTCTATGCTTACCATCAGGGTCAAAGTCGATCAAGTCAAAGAATAAAACGAAGTACTTACAGTGAGGTATTTGTTAGATTTGACGTGCAGTAGTTGTAAGACGCTGCCGTACTGCACGACAGTCCCCAACAACTTCTTGTTCTCCAACTCATTTTGCTTCTTTTCTATCTCAGCGGCATGCTGTGGAAGAAATAATTATTATGTTATCTTCTTATAATATTTACACAAACAATATTTACATAATTACAAATAAAAGTATATACAAATAAAAATATCCTAATAAAACTATAAACTAAAATAGGGCATCAAAATATTCCTCCGCATCGCTGTCGACTGGTAACGTGCCCAGAAGGCTGGCAGCATTGCCACGTTGTATGGCAATGCTAATCCTTTGACCAAAGTAGAGGCCAGCCTTCCGGTCACGGGTCGTGTCGACCAGCCGCCTTGCAAGATCTTTATATAAAATTTGGGCACTCGGACCCCACGGCCCCAAACGGCTCGAAAATATAATTACTAATCAAGTTATTATATTTTCGCCGCTTGAGGGCCTCCGCAGCTGCAGCAGCAGCGCCAGCACAGCCTACCGAGCTAGGAAGATGACGTTGTTATCTTCTTCATACCAGCTAGATGAAGAAATTACATCATTGCACTCGCTCGCTAGCGCCCAATAATTTATTTTCTTCCAGATTCAAAAGGTCCACTTTATGAACGTCTACTTCGCAAAAGGTCAACTTGACAGAAGGACGAAATTTCAAATAAAAGGTAAATTTCCCACATTATTCATATTTACATTTCCTGGATTTACTTGGGGCTATCGCTATCTGAAGGCCAATTCTCGTAATTAAAAATGTTCAAAATATAGTTTCGATCTAGTCTCAGTCTAGTCTCAATCTCATAAATATGACAAATGGTATTCTTGTTCGTTAACAAACAACGTCAAACGTGAGATTATATTGAAATGAGATTGAAAGTTGACTGAAGCCAAAAGGGTATTCTGGTTACATTATACAGGATGTTAACGAAATCGTGTAATTCCTTCAAACCGCGTGATCTACTGGTGACACAGATTAACCCGAAATGGGAATTTACGAAATCGAACAAAAAAAAAAATTCAAAAATATTTTTGGTTTTCAATTTCTGAGTCTTTTTAGAGCCTTGAGTTATCTGACTGCAAAGAGCGATATCGCGTTAATCGTTCCTGCCAGCCGTGTCGCCGTACTTTCATTAATTTATGCGTGGCATCGAAATGTTCACACAAATAAAATTATTTTTTTGCAAAAAAAAAAAACTTTTTTTTTTTACTGAATCCTTATTAGGTGGTTTAGATACGATCGGTAACAAAGCCGCATGAAAAAAAAAGATTTTTTTATTTTTATTTTTAATCAAGCTAAATCCCGTGCGGGGCCTGTCTACACCAGTAGTAGATCATGTGGTTTTAAGGAATTACACGAATTCGTTAACAACCTGTATACTGAGCCATTTTGAAAAGTTGGAATTCTCATTTATTTCTAGAATTGTAGTCTATGACTGTTGATATCGGTATGCTATCAGTAATAGATTTTAAGTTGACTGAATTGACATTACATCGATTATAGACTGATATGATACTGAAACCGGACCGAACTTTAAGTATACCAGAATACAATTTTTTATTCAATTCATAATTTAATCTCAGTTCGGTCAACCTTCAGTCTTACTTCAAATTAATTACGAGAATTGGGCTTCTGATCTTTGGAACCCAAAACCAGCCAAGTAGCCAGCCAGCAATCATCTTATTTCGTGAACGAGATACGCGACAAAGTTATTTGTACAGTTTTCCTGACGTTTCTGTACAAAACGTTACCACACACAGAATATTAAATATTTTTATAAAACAAAGCACATATAATATAGCTAATTAGCTATTGTACGGTTTTTGATGATGTCGTTTACATTTTTTCGATAACAGTCTTCTTACGGGTACAATTTTCGAAGTTATCTTATGTTGAACAGAGTATAGTCGTGTCGTAGTGTACCTCATTTAATATTACCGTGGAAACAGAACACGTGACGAAACCCACTCAGTCAGAAATTCGTGTGGATTTTAATTAAGTTCCCATAAAATTAACCCTTAATTTGTGAAAGCAATCACGTCGGATCCTGGAATTGGGTCAAACTGGCCAATTTATGTGCGGGCAGAGTATTGTATGCCTTGTTGAGGAGCCTGAAAATTATGTTATTACATAAAGTTAAAATATTAACTTGAATCGCCCAAGTGTACCGAAAACGGTACGGCCGCCATTGTTTATCTATTGTGTCTATAATTGCCAGTGATCGGAAAAGGGTGAGCTAATTTACCTAAACTTCAAAGAACAGAAACAAAAACTGGAGACTTCCTTACGACAACATTTTTTTTCGGGAGAATTTTCTCGGAAATTGTCTTTCATTTGTTTTCAAAAAATAATCTCTTTTTAAAAACAATGAAAAACGTGTCATCTGTTTTTGTGACAATTTTGGGAAACAAAAATAGGAAACGAATTTAATTGTTTTCTGTACTATTAACATTAATATTAAATGTACTTTAGTGATACAAAACCAAGAATAATTTTCACGAAAAAAAATGTTGTCGTAAGGACGTCTCCAGTTTTTGTCTCTGTTCTATGAAGTTTAGGTAAATTAGCTCACCCTTTTCCGATCACTGGTAATTAGAGTACTACACAGGTTAAGGGTCATTGTTTTCATTTAAAATCGACTGCTGAAGGTTTTTGACGTCAAACGTAATGAAAACCGGCCAAGTCTGAGTCGGACTCGCGTACTAAGGGTCCGTACGTTGGAAGGAAACATGTAAAAAGTCATTAAGTCTGATTTCTAAAAAACTGTGCTAGTTACAGTAATCGTAATATTGACATAAACCTCTTTCAACTCTATTTATTCCAAATGTTTCGCTTTGCAAACTGGGGTGCATGAAAAGAGCCTCCAGGAGTGACGATACTTCAGTACGTCTGGCGCACCCTGGGCAGTCAGCCCCGCTACCAACCTTGCTGACTGGCTAATCTTTTCCCCACAGCTTGAGCTATTCTTGTATAGCTCGTGCCGACACGATAGAAGAAGCTTTGCAAACTTTGGAGATAAGATGGGGAGGAATGGTATTTTAACAGACATTTTTTATTCATAAGTCAAAATTATGCGGCATAAATGCAAATGGTGGTAAAGTGCTTTGATATGATACCATACTTGATCTAGTTAGCCCATTTTAAAATTTCAATCCCCGCTTCAGTTTCTATTGAAATGAAAATAAGAATATTTTTTCAATTCTTTCACTTGCAATTTAGATGGACAAGTATTATTTCAAACGATTCAAAAATTCAAGACGGAAGGACGAAGTCGCACCATCAGGGTTCCTTTTTAGGGTTCCGTACCCAAAGGGTAAAACAGGACCCTATTATTAAGACTCCGCTGTCCGTCCATCTATCCGTCTGTCACCAGGCTGTATTTCATGAACCGTGATAGTTAGACACTTGAAATTTTCACAGATGATGTATTTCTGTTGCCGCTTTAACAGCAAATACTAAAAAACAGAATAAAATAAATATTTAAGGGGGCTCCCATACAACAAACATTTTTTTGCCGTTTTTATAGATAATGGTACGGAACCCTTCGTGCGCGAGTCCGACTCGCACTTGGCCGGTCTTTTTACTATTTTGGTACGGTACCCTAGAAGGATTTTGATGATTATTATTCAAAAGAACGCGTTTTGGAGGAAAGGAACCCGGTAACAGGATGGGTGTAAAGGCTTTGTAAGAGAAAGATTTATTCAAATCCAGCCTGGCTTTGGCTGGGACTACGCGCCGATTCAGTTATGCTGCGATGCGAACCAGTTAAAACTAAATGCTACGATCTCTAGTGAAGTCTTTTGTGTCTTCAACTTTTTAGTTAAATATTTTGAAATACAGTGGACCTCCGGTAATCCGGCCCCTGTCTAATCCGGCACCCCCTTTAATCCGACATGTCTATTATTATTGAATATTTTTTTGACGATCTTCGCTAATGAAGATAATGTATGATTGAACAGGTTACAACTTGTACGCGCCACCACTATTGTGCTCGACGCGTAGGTATTGTGGTGATTCTAATTGCTAATTTACTAAAGGGCAATGTCCATTTTAGGCTACGCGTGAACATAATGCTACAAAAATAATAATTTTAACAATAATAATTTCATGTTTTTTAACCGACTTCAAAAAGGAGGAGGTTCTCAATTCGGTTGTATTTTTTTTTTATTTTTTTTATTTTTTATGTGTGTTACCTCATATCTCCGTCATTTATAAACCGATTTGAAAAATTCTTTCTTTGTTCGAAAGGGTATACTTCCCGATTGGTCCCATATAAATTTTGTTACGATTAAATCATGAACTTCAGAGATATGGAACGGAACTCCTCATCGGATCAAAGCAAAATTCTCAAATTACTAATATTGCTTTGTTTATATTTGTTGTTGGGAACTGACTACTGGAAAAGAGGAGGGGGTGCGTGTCCCCCCCCCCCCCTTTGGAATGTTTTCATTACATTATATCGTGTAAGGTATCATTTGAAAGGGCTTTTTATGCCCGACTACGTCAAAGCTAAAAAGAAGGGTTATGAAGAGGAGGGGGTTAAATTTATGACACTAAAAAGTATTTAATAAAAAATAAACTTTAAAAAAAAGTAAAAACCGACTTCAAAGAAAAATTAAAAGGAGTAAAATAATTACCATAATATAAAATTAACAGTTTCAGAAGTCGGTGCAACTCTACACTGAAACAAATAGAAGTCACCGACTTCTGAAACTGTTAATTTTATATTATGGTAATTATTTTACTCCTTTTAGTTTTTCTTTGAAGTCGGTTTTTACTTTTTTTTAAAGTTTATTTTTTTTCAATTATTTCTGATTATATCTTTGTATCAATCAACACTTTTATGAATATGAATTTTACCAGTATTTTATTTGATTTTTATGACTACCGGTCATCTTGAAACAAGGCAAATGACAGTCAATGACAGTTGTCATTCGCTTTTTTAGAGTCAGGGTTGCCAAAATCTTACTGGCCATTTTTATCCATTATTTATCGATTACTAAATGCTACTGGTGATATAAGTGTACCTTCATTATTGTTTTTTGTTTACTGATTTTATCAGTCGTATTATGTTTATATTTTATTAATAAAATTATTTTCAAATGTTTAATAGCAGCAATGCAGCAGCAGAAATGTACTAAAACTAATGAGAAACGTATCCGATTATTAAAGATTTTTTATATCGATTTTTGATTTTATCATGTATAGCAACACAAAAAACTGAAACAAAATGTCATTTTTAAACAATCATATAAACTGCTACGACATGAGATTTTTAATCGTGCTTCTACTCATGCCATGACAGATGTCCGCGTTGCTGCAGCAATAATTAATAAGTTTCACCTAAGAGTCGGAGACAGAGAAGATGCAGCGCAAATCCTGGAGATAATAAATGAAAATATGTATCGAGAAAATACTTTAGCTGATTTTGTGCTTCAAAATAATTTAAATAGACGACGAGCAGACTTTCTCAGTATAAATGTAAAACATCATCATCAACAACATATCATTTCTAAGAATGGAATATAATGAATTAATATTAGTTGCCTGTGGAACATACCAGCTAAAACAAGCGCGTTCATTCATATTATGGCGAACATATACGCGGCGACGGTTCCTATGCCACTGAAGTGTGCAGAGACACAGCCGGCAACCCACTTGACAATTACCCTATACCTTCGGCCACCTGCAGATTATTACGAGGTAAAATACACAGCAGGCACATAAGCCGAAAAATATATTTCGTATATATTATTTATGAAAATAACAATGGTAGAAGCAATTAAAGAATATTGTTGTAATTGCATGGTTGACCGGAGAATAGTGGGTTGCTGCGCTCATATCATGACTATTATATGGTATTTGAGCTGGGCAAGGTACCAAGAACATATATATCTCCACCTGCCCAGTTTCTAGATAACATATTATTAACGTAATGAATCAGAATAAAATAAAAATAATTCGTAAAAATGTCTTTTATTTCACATTTATAACCTTATTTGTTGTGACAATGTGTGTGTAATAAATCCTATTTAAATACTTTTGATACTAAATCATATTCATATTCTTTTTCTTAGGACTGCTAAGTAATTGATTATTGTAAAAATATATTTCTCAATGTTTGTTCATGCCAGGCCAAAGTCTCGTACTAAATGGACAATCCCCTTTGACATACATAATGAAGTACGATTTGTACTTCAGAGTATAACATATAGAATCTTATCATTGGATCTGTAATTTGTTGGATTACAAAGTAGGTACTCTTTTGTAAAAAATCCGGACTATAGGGGTCTTAGGTAGGCTACACTGCCCTGCAAAACGTTTGTCAGATTACCGGGGGTCCACTGTATAGCTAAAAAGTAGACTAGCATTGCATAACACATTAGCCATCGCAAAAACTTTCATTTTTAACCGACTACCAAAACAGGAGGAGTTTCTCAGATCAGAGAGGTTCTCAGATCGACGTGTTTGTTTTTTTTTTCAGCTATTTCTTCGCTAATAATTGTAAACCAATTTTATTGATTCTAATAAAAATAAAATTAATAAAAAAACAGACTTTAAAAAAAACTGAAACGAACTCTTAAGGGGTCACTGTACTCATCATACACCTCTACTCATCACCAAATCTGAAATCGAGAAAAAAAAAACAGCTGTTCCCTACATTTATGTTCGCATTACTCGTCAAAATGTAGGGAACAGCTAAATTTTTTTTCTCGATTTCATATTTGGTCCCATAGTTAAAGTTGTTCATAATGATGAGTACAGTGACTAGGGTTGCCAACTATTTGTCGGTCAAAAATAGTAGTTCTAATATTATTACCCACAAAAATATAGTAGTTATCAAATGGATGAGAAATAAAATAGTAGGTTCCAAATTTTATTTCTTTAAAGAATATTTTTTATAAGTTAACTTCAAAAGTAGGTAGTTACCAAAACACAAACTCGAAAGCGTGAAAATCGGAATTGCCAATCTGTCAAACTCAAAGTGAATGCAACTGTTAACTTGACATACCAGTATCGTTCAGAAATAGTTAATTACGTTTTACGCTAACACATTTTGAAACGAATATTACAGCTTTGAGTTTGATGCCTTTAAAATATAGTAGTTTCGCCTACTATATATTTTTTTCAGAAATATAGTAGTCGGGCCTCTAATATAGTAGGATACTATATTATATAGTAGGGTTGGCAACCCTAACAGTGACCCCTTAAGGTATTGTTAGTGTATCACCAGTCATTCTGCATAATAATAACCGAAACGAATAAAATAATAACCATAATTTAAA
Source organism: Amphipyra tragopoginis (assembly GCA_905220435.1). Classification (NCBI taxonomy): domain Eukaryota; kingdom Metazoa; phylum Arthropoda; class Insecta; order Lepidoptera; family Noctuidae; genus Amphipyra; species Amphipyra tragopoginis. The sequence goes on along the minus strand of HG992017.1, from coordinate 14,627,728 downwards.
AAACCGGCTAAGTGCAAGTCGGACTCGCGCACGAACGGTTCCTTACCATTATCTATAAAACGGCAAAAAAATCACGTTTATTGCAAGGGAGCCCCCTTAAATATTTATTTTATTCTGTTTTTTAGTATTTGTTGTTATAGCGGCAACAGAAATACATCATAAGTGAAAATTTCAACTGTCTAACTATCACGGTTCATGAGATACAGCCTGGTGACAGTGACAGACGGACGGACAGACAGCGGAGTCTTAATAATAGGGTCCTGTTTTACCCTTTGGGTACGGAACCCTAAAAATGAACAGTTTCAGAAGTCGGTGCCTTCAATTTGGTTCAACGTAGATTATCACCGACTTTTGAAACTTATAATAGAGAGACTGCCTCGTTGGTCTAGTGGTCGCAAGCGTGACTGCTGAGTGGGACGTCCTGGGTTCGATCCCTAGGTCGGGCAAAGTGCTATTCGGTTTTTTGTGTGGAGTTTCTCTGTAGCAGCCTGGATTTGTGCCCGGTTGATGGCAATACGCTCGCCCCCTATTACATGGGACTTTAACATAGTGGCGAAATGAGGGTGTACTATACACCTCTGCCAACCCAATAAGGCGTGATGTTATGAAATAATATAATATAATTAATGATGTTCCGACTAGTGGGTAAAGCTGACTATCCGGCTTCTTACTTTGTACACAATGTATTTCTCAATGAAATGTATACCTACAAGGTTAGTCGGAAAGGGAGTACTAATCCGCGGGCCACTTAAAGTATCACTGATGACTGTTTTAAAGCCACGATAATTTTTATTATCACGTAAAATAATTTTTATTTTAGTTTTTTTCAAAAATTCGTCATCTCTATTATTTTATTTTGACAATACAACAATATTCAAGGCGTAGCGCGAAGACAGATTGTTAATACATAGTTAGCTAGAGAAATTGTTAACCTGTCAAGACCAAGGCTATCCCAATTGTGTTTGTAATTAGGGTGCCGCACAGGCTGGGTTGAGGCTTTGTTGAAGGAAGATTTATTCAAATCCAGGCTGGCCTTGGCTAAGATGTCCGATACAGTTGTGTAATGTGAGCCAGAAAGTTAAATTAAATGCTGGGATCACTACAGTCTTTTGTTTTTTTTTACTTTTTAGTTTGATGGAAAAAATATGAGGCTTACCTAAAAATATACGAGTTATGACTATTAAACGAAAAAGTTCTTTTAATAAATCAAATCCCTCTCACTTGCTTAAAGCGCGTATAGCAGAGAAAGGGCCACTATAGAACAAAAAACACAACATATTTAAATTTCATATGTGTACAATAATTTAGTTAAGTGTTGTTGTAGAAGTTTTAGGACACAAAGTATAAGCATGCTTCCGGATTCGAAGTTTTAGCGAGATGGGTACCAAAAATTGTCGTTTTAAACATTATTTACTATAACTTTACTTTTACTTTATCTTTTTGTGTTTTAAATCTTGAACAACACTTGACTAAAATGTTAAACGTACGTTTCAATATGTTTATTTATTTATTCATATACTCTTTATTGAACATATGCTCGTGGCTAAATAATTACAGCCGCATAGACCGATCTTCCGGGTTAAGCCACGCTTTCCGAGGTTGGTCTGTGGATGGGTGACCATTTACCATAGCGAGTTTCCTCCGTGCCTCGGAAAGCACGTAAAGCCGTTGGTCCCGGCTGTCATTTGTAGATCTTTGACAGTCGTTACTGTTGGTCAGAAGCCAGAAAGTCTGACAACCAGTCTTACCAAGAGTATCGTATTACCCAGTTACTGGGTTGTGGAGGTCTGATAGGCAGTCGCTCCATGTAAAATACTGATATTCAGCTGCATCCGGTTCGACTGGAAGCCGACCCCAACATAGTTGGGAAAAGGCTAGGCAGATGATGATGACTCTTTATTGAACATAATACACCGGTAACAAAAAAAGGAATGCAAACATTTACACAATATGTACAGTCAACAAAAGAGTTAGGTATACAGTCAAACAACAGATATCAATTCACTACCTAGGCAATTATCATTGTAATTGTGTGCGTAATAACTTTTTATATGCAAAACTCGCTCAGACAAGCGATGGCAAAAACTTGGCCACTCAATACAATCATAACTCTGTTAAACTACGAATGTAATTAGTTACCTGTATACTTATCCTCTTGGTTGACTGTACAATGGGCGGTCTTATCGTACAAGGCGATCTCTTCCAGACAACCTTTGGATGGACTAAAAGAACGGAAAGAGATAACGGGCAGTCCTGGTGTACAAGTATGTATCGCACATAATATTAATTAGCTATAATATCATGAAATACATATTAATAATTACACCAATCACTACATAGTATAAAACAAAGTCGCTTCCCGCTGTCGGTCCCTATTTATGCTTAAATCTTTAAAACTACGCAACGGTTTTTTTTTTAATAGATAGTGATGCAAGAGGAAGATTTTAAGCTATAAAACATACACGTGCGAAGCCGGGCGTGTCGCTAGTAAATGAAAAAGAAAAAGTAACATAATATTAAACAAACTAATAAATAAATATAATGTTGTGTGTTAACAGTTTTTTTTTCTATACTGCGCCACTTTCCTTGCTGTACGCGCCATAAACAAGTCAAACAATAAGAAAATGAAAACAATGTTTCCATTTCAAAAGAATCAACTAGATTTTAACTACCAAAACTGTCCCAAGTTTAGCCATAGCTTTAATTAATTACAGAATAAATCATAATTATATAATATTAATAAATCCTCCTGTCACATTACACAGAATAGATTCTCCGGTTAAATGCACCAAGTCCATTGAATAGTCTGGAAACATCCATCGTCTCTTTTGTTTAACGACTATAGCCCTTACTGTAACGAAATAAAGTCCATATTATGACCAATAAACAACCCATTATTCTTTATAATGATGATATTTATTAACTAGATGGCCCATTTATGGAAGGAAAGAATTATTACGTCGTTATACAACGTGTAACATTAATTCATTCAGTCGAAAGACGTCCACTGCTGGGGGTCTACTCCCTAAGCACGAAGTCCGTGGTTTCGGCCTTAGTTACGAGCGCTTCCTACACCCTATCACCTACGGACATACGATTATTTCGGGGCCCGAACTAAGAATGAATGACAACACGATGTGACAGTTGTCCCTACTACCAATGTGTTTTTGCCCGTCCGAAAAGTTGAACTTGACACTTGTTTTATTCACTTCTACGTTTCGGGCTACTTTCGGACGGACGACTAACTTCGTTGAAGGACTTGTGGAGAAACTTGGTGTGGTGTTCCTCCAACCAAAGGGAGGATCCTCCAACCAGGCGGAGTCTTGTGCCTGGCGGGCTACTGCCCAACGATTGATGTTGGGAGGTTGTATATATACTATCTGCGTGTTAAATCTTGATTGCGCGATGTAGGATAGTTCGCTAGTTCGCATGTGGCAAGATAGATGCCGCCACAGACTTAGGGAGTAGGCCCCTGGACATAGGCCTCCCTTAAGCATTGCCACATCTCGCGGTCCTGTGCTTCTCGCAACCAGCGGATTCCCGCGCGACCTTCACGAGGTCATCGGTCCATCTTGTGGGAGGTCAACCCATGCTGCGTCTTCCGGTACGCGGCCACCACTCCAGAACCTTTCGGGCCCGTCGGGGATCCGTTCTGCGAGCAATGTGCCCTGCTCACTGCCACTTAAGTTTGGCAATTCTTCGTGTTATGTCGATTACCTTGGTTCTTCTGAAGTTAATCTTAATCTTATGAAGTTTTTTCCGGATAGAATTTCTCAGTAGCAACTCACTCTGGTTTATGCCCGGTTGATGGCAATAAGCTCGCCCCTATTACATAGGCCTTAAACATAACGGCGTAATGAGGGTGTACCTCTACCCAACCCCTCGAGGGATAAAGGCATGATGTTGTTTTTAAATGAAAAAGATAAATGGGATACCCCAAGTGACAATTCTTTTTTTGCCATTAAGGCTGGACATCCACCAGAGCTGTGCGATGAGAATGTGCGGTGCGAAAATGTGTAGCGAGGATGTGAAACGGTGTGACCCTTTCCACCAGAGCTGTGCGAGGAATGTGTAATGCGTAATGTGTACAAATTATCATCTACCTCTTCCAAACACCATGTACTGACTGAGTGGTAGGCGCATATTTTCAAATCCTCGCACACATTCCTCGTAACACATCCCTCGCTCGCATTTCTCGCTTGTTTTGTATGAACAAAAGCCACGCTCCGCTAAGCCCATATTCACCAAAGCTGCGCAGAGCGAAGCTAGGTAAATGAAGTGATTCTATTGGTGCTTACAAAACACATTCCTCGCTACGCAGCTTAGCACAGCTCTGGTGGATGCTCGGCCTAATCACGAAATAAATGTTTTTTTAAGGTTCTGTATCCAAAGAGTGCCAACGAGACCCTATTACTAAGTCTACGCCGTCTGGCCGCCCGTCTGTCTGTCACTTGGGCTGTATCTTTCTAACCGTAATAGTTAGTCAGTTGAAACTTATTCACAGAATAGGTGCTACTATGGCCTCTATCAGTGCAAATATTTAAAGTACTTAATAAAAAGTCTAAGCCAAAAGGGAGGCACAAGAAAGCTCGAAAAAAAAAAACATTTTTGCGACGGTTTTTGTTCCTGATCTATCTTTAAAACGGTAATACATACAAGTGTGAAACTTGGTGTGATTGTAGTGCATAATTTATCGTTAAACAACAAATAATAAAAAACAGTTATTTCACAGACATGTGTGGTGGTACAGAACCTTTAGAGCGCGAGTCCGGCTCGCACCTTGTCGGTTTTCTTTTATCTATCTCCCTCTTTAACAACCTTTTAAAATGGCTGCCGTAAACATAACAACTAATCCTTTAAACAGTATACTTACTTAATTACTCAATATTAAAACTACTAAAAGAAACGCAGATGCCTCTAAATAAACTTAAAAAAATAATGGCAATATTTAAAGCTGTTTTCATAAAAACTAATCAAAGACAAGAGATTTGGGTCAATTAACTTTTTTATACTGTTTTGGTGACAGATGAATGAGCTTCATAGAGGAAGTGAAGACATTAACCTATTACAATTTGGTTTTTATTTTGATTTATAATGTTTTTCTTGATTTAGCGGTACCTATTTATTTATAGTTTGGAAATTTTAATAGGTTAATATACAGGGTGTTAAAAATTAACTCTTAAGTCTTGCGGTGTTACTCGCTATCGGTAATTGAATTTAAAATTAAAATCATTAGATCTGTATGGAAAGTAATAAAAATACGCGAATTTCGAAAAGTTGTTCTACGAAAGTAGTTCAATAGGGTATTTGACTGAAAAAATCTAATTAGTCCGTCAGTTAGATTATCAAAATATTTGATCCATATTTTTTCTTTTGTTACGTTAACCAAAATTGACGAAGATACGACACTTAAAATTGGCAAAACGTCACAAGCAAGAACAATTTTTACTAGCTTCTGACGTCACAAGCCCCCCCACTCTCGAGTTTTGACGCGTTTTATCTTTCCAAATATTCATAGATTTAACAAAAGATAAAATACGTGTCCATTATTTTTCAAAACTCTAAGAGCGGTTACGCACTGCATCCGATCCGAATCCGAGAAAATACGTTCCGAAGTAGTCATAGAACTATTTGTATGGTAGTTTACGCACTAGATCCGACTTCCGTCATCCGATTTCTATAGCCGTAGTACTGTTTGTATGAACGCTTTCGCATTACCTCGGATTCAAATCGGACGCCAAATGGATATGCCAAAGATGGCCCCTGAATTGTTTGAATTTGGATCAGAGATCGGATAAGTGCGTAAGCGATATCCGAATTCGGTTCGAGTTTTTTAGCCTCTAGATTCGTATTTTCACGTATTCGGATCGGATGCAGTGCGCAAAGCAATATCCGAAATCGGTCCGAGGTTTTTACATTCTTATTTTCACGGATGGCGGACTAATTAGATTTGCAATTTATTGATGGTGTCAACATGCCTATTGCATACCGAGTAACCCTACTAAATGTTTAAAGAGTACATTTTTTCATTTTTTCTTGCCAATTGAAAGTCCAAGAGGCATATTATGTTAAAAATAAGTTTTATGACAAACCGAACAGGTCTTTTTAACAATAGTGTATTTTGCATGATTCCTAGATTGTATAATCATTTGCCCAATTCTTTGCTTGAAATTTGTAACTTTATTGTATTTAAAAATAAACTAAAGAAATTGCTTTTAGAAAAAGCATATTACTCGGTGGCAGAGTTTCTTGAAGATAGGATTTAAGTAGGTATTGGAATGACTGATAAATTATTGTGTTGATACTATTTCGTTTTTTTTTTTGTGTTCATTTGACATCTATTTATTAATCTGTTTAAATGTATGTATTATTTAAATGTTTGCATGGCGTAAGCCTGAATGTGGCGATCATTATAATTGGTTTATTGTAACACCATGTGTACCTACCCATATTACGCAAATAAAGAACATTGAATTGAATTTTTTAACACCTTATGCAGGGTGTAATTCCTTCAAACCGCGTGATCTACACCAGGACACAGACAAACGATAAAACTATATTTTCTCAATTCATTTCCCAGGTAGGTTTCTGGTTATAAAACTTTACGATAAGATCTAAAGGATTCAAGAAGTAAGTGGAGAGCGAAACAGTATTTCTTGAGAGCTTTTTTACAACTTTCAAATGCTTCAGAACTTTTATTTGTTTTTCTAAGTTCAACTGAGTGGTAATGAAAACTGTAATGCAGCTTAAACACCTTCACCTAGACTACGAAGGGGCTCGATTCCGCTAAAAACCGAATTAAACCGGGTTTGCGTAATACAAAGTTTGGTAAAATTAAATGCCCAACGTTAGTTGGCTTTTATTGGCTTTTGTTGGCTAGATATGTATGTTGCATAAGAAAAATCACAGATTTTTGTAGGCCCGATAATCGTCTTCATTCGGCGCCCTAATCCTTGTACAGCCAGCGACATAAATTGGTAAACAAGTAGATAGAGAAAGATTAATTTCTCCTCGATTTATGCTCATAGTTTATGAAGGACCTAATAATGGATCTTTTTACCTCTTTTCATCACCAAAAGATCGGCCACTGATTGTCGGTAGACTAGTTGGCCCTTTAAGGGTCTCCCCCTCCGCATCACGCAGCGTAGCGCGGGAGTGCGAGTTCTTATGTTGTTTGCAAGTATCTGTATTTGAATAGAAAACACACATACTGCAACACACTGAAACACACAGTGTTTTCAGTGTGTTGCACTATGCGTGTTTTCTATACAAATACAGACACTTGCAAACAACATATTTAAGAACACGCACTCCCGCGCTACGCTGCGTGATGCGGTGCAGTGTGCGAATCGCCTTACGGACGTATTTTCATACAACATTTTGCCATATCACGTGTTGCGTGTCGACGTTGAGTTTTGGGACAGCTTATACATATAAAGGATAAGATAAGTAATTACTTACGTGTAACCTCTTTAGCAGTCCTGTATCGGTGTTGGAGTTTGCGGACTGCTTGGCAGTATTCCAGAACTGCTTTTGGGCGGAGTAGCGGTTCATAGGACATATTTTAAACAGGCAATCTGAAATTAAAGACAGAATTGTAATATTTCGGTGTCAACAGTTTATCTGGTCTGGGTGATGGTGGTGGAATTGCTCAGTAGCAGCCGGGAGTCTGGACCTGTGCCTGGTTGATGGCAGTAGGCTCGCCCCCTATTACATGGGACTTAAACATAACGGCGAAATGAGGGTGTACTATACTCCTCTGCTTAACCCTTTGGAGAATACAGGCGTGATGTTATGTATCCGAAAATAGGATTTATCCGGTAATGTGGGATCGAACACGTGACCTCACGCTCACGCATTCGCGATTGCGACCAACTACACTCACCGACAAATTTAGCGGACCGCAACAAAAAATTGTTTTTTTTCCATAATTTTGTATTGTTTACTAATGTTTTTGTTTAAATATTTTATAGTTAGGGTTAAATGCATGAAAAGGACAAATAATCAAGAATCATTTAATTGAATTTGGGAGCTGAGTCACCCTCGTCCGTGGGAAGGCACCCTTAGTTCGAAACCCCACACGTGGTCCCCGAGTGGTGCCAGTCAGGTGACAACCTTTCGCTTGGTGGTAGGATCTATACGGTCCGCCTGGCTAGCTACCACCCTCACATTAAAGTCCGGCGCCAAGCAGTTTACTGTGTTCCGTCGTGTGTATGTGAGAGCCAGAGGGGTATAGGGGAATCTCTCTATATCTCTGTTACTTGGATTCGTGTGCTTCATCTAAGACCCTGTCTGTGCTTACCATCAGGTGCGACGAGGGTCAAATGCGACCAAGCCAAGGAATAAAAAAAAAAATTGGGAATTTAAATCTTTAATTTGCTAAAATAGCCATTTTGTAATTTTCGGCGCATATTTATTGGAATCATTAATTTGCTATTTATTTTACTTTTTTGTAACTGTCTCGAGGCAGTCAGTTTTGAAAGTTTCCTTTAATTCGACAATATTTCCTAGCGAAATACTTTGAAAGATTCCTTTCGGCAACACATGGCCTTACTCACTTTAACCTAATTTTCCAGGATTCAATCATGAAGACGAACCCAGGACAAATCTGATATATTTTACCCATGAGGGTGCTAGATTTCATCAAAAATCTTTCAGACGTAATTGAATAAAAAACATCCTTAAGCCTTGGTTATGTAGACGTGGGATTTGCCGCGCACTCCTCCGCGTTTTTCCCCGCGTACGTTTAATCATACAACTTCCTGCGCCTAGCTTTTTCCCAACTATGTTGGGGTCAGCTACCAGTCTAACCAGGGGGCCTACTCCCTAAGTCCGTCAACGAAGTTAGTCGCCCGTCCGAAAGCAGCCCGAAACGTAGGAGTGAACAAAACAAGTGTCAAGTTCAACTTTTCGGACGGGCAAAAACACATCGGTAGTAGGGACAACTGTCAAATTGTGTTGTCATTCATTCTTAGTTCGGGTCCCGAAATAATCGTATGTCCGTAGGTGATAGGGAGTAGGAAACGCTCGTAACTAAGGTCGAAACCACGGACTTCGTGCTTAGGGAGTAGACCCCCTGATGCGGCTGAATACCAGTATGTTATACGGAGCGACTACCACCAGACCTCCGCAAGCCAGATACTGGGCAATGCCAATAACCTAAGGTTAGACCGATAGTCAGACTTTCGAGTACCCGTATCGACAGTCATAGATAATCGTGCAACAACTGGGACCGACAGTTTAACGTGCTCTCCAAGGCACGGAAGGGTCTCAATGTGTAACGAACGGTCACCCATCCACGGATTGACCGCGGCAAGAGCAGCTTAACCTTGTAAACCGTAAAGCTGCGGCCCCACGGCCCGTTAATCGAAAGCGTGGCCTGCCGCTGCCCGTGCCGAGTGTTCCCACGACGTGAGTCGGTCTGGTGCGGCCTGTTGGCCGCCATTCCAACATGAAAAGTGATTCGTTCGTCTACTCCATCATGTGTGCAAACGAAATGAAAAAGTGGAATAGCGACGGTCGTGCGTGACAGGCGCCATTGCACCGCGCCGTGCCGCGCCTTTGAACTTACCGACTCCCGATGGATCGGACGGGCGATGTCAGGCCACCGCGGGCTACATCGGATGCGACGGTTCCCACGGCCTGTCAGCCTGGCCTGGGAGTCTACTCCCTAAGCACGAAGTCTGTGGTTTCGGCCTTAGTTACGAGCGTTTCCTACTCCTTATCACCTACGGACATACGATTATTTCGGAGCCCGAACTAAGAATGAAAGACAACACGATTTGACAGCTGTCCCTACTACCGATGTGTTTTTGCCCGTCCGAAAAGTTGAACTTGAACTTGTTTTGTTCACTCCTACGTTTCGGGTTACTTTCGGACGGGCGACTAACTTCGTTGACGGACTTAGGGAGTAGGCTTCCTGATACGATCTGGCCTGTGATAAATCAGGGCGTGGGACCGCAGCTTAAGATCCACGCGGTTGTTAATTAGCCACGAGCCCCCTCTACCTAGCCAGACAGTCTATTATCCGCGATACGCCCCGCACTAAGCTCCGCGTCCCTATAAACGAGGCCTTACTAACTTCCGCATTTATAATAAGAGTGGGATACGGGAAACCGTTTTTCCGCAAATGCCGTCTGACCTCAGACCTTAGGGAAATCATGTGGTCACAATATGATATCATCAGCGTAGGTAGACACGGCACCCAAGGGAACAGCAGGTAGCCTTATTGTCCAGGAAACACACGTTAAATATTTAAAACTCTAATCCTTGTAAAAAAACACCTTCATAAAAACCCACTGTTACCACTGTTAGATAGAATATATTTTATTGTACACCAAATTGTAACACAGCTCATAAACATATCGTTGACACTGTTGTTCATTTTACTTCCTATAAACGGTGATGAAAGGCAATATAACCATGATCACCAGGCTTGACAAACAGATTGGTGATGAATTTATATTGTTGTTCTTCACAGCATAAACACTAGGAAGCGGTGAAGGGAGGGCTTTTTTGTGGACTATCTATTGTAAAATTTACGTTCAAAAAGAACTAAGTAATTCTAGTCTATTTTGAATAAATGAGTTTTGAATTTGTTATTAGAAAATGCTGCTGCTACCAAATCCCATTATGATGTCACGAAACCCACATGAAGAAATATGGTGGGCCTATTCTAAGCCGGAAACCACGTAGGGTATTTATTTTCTCTCAAATCACTTTTGACCTGTGTCATAGAATAGAATATACTTTATTGTACACCAAAATTGTAATACAGCTCTTATACAATAACATATAACATATGGAAAGTGTTTTACGAAAATCGTTTAAGGATTAAAGCACTTTAAAATTAATGAAAATAACAACAAAAAATTTTTGAGGCACACTTCAAAAATAATGCTTTCCACTACAAAATTGATGGTTTGCCATATAATTAATCGAAAACCGTTAGTTTTTGAACGCACCTAAAAAATAAATGGAACGTGATCGGCAAAGCGCATCGTTTCTGTCACTCGTCGGCCGCTGGCACGGCACCGCTCGATTCGCTCGCTTGGCTCGTATGTTGAGTGGTTCTAACATAACCTAACCTACCTTTCAGTTAACTATTTGTCATTTTGGTACATATTGCGCGGGTGATTGCAAGCATTAAAATTAAAACGCCAACTATTAATTTTAAAGCTAAGCGTTTTTATAGTGGGAAGTATTATTTTTAAAGTTTATTTGTACCCTTTACTAGCGACCCGCCCCGGCTTTGCACGTGTACGTTTTATAGCTTAAAACCTTCCTCTTGAATCACTCTATCTATTAAAAAAAACCGCATCAAAATCCGTTGCGTAGTTTTAAAGATCTAAGCATACATAGGGACAGACAGCGGGATGCGACTTTGTTTTATACTGTGTAGTAATTAGTCTACTTCGATATTTTCCTGCTTCCTTTGTTGACTTTCCACCATTCCTTTAATGCATTCAGAAACGAATAAATGATTGATTATAATTATAGTGCAAACCATTAATTTTGTAGTGGAAAGCACCTTATTTTTTTTTGTTATTTTCATTAATTTTAAAGTTATTTTAAATACATCCCATTAATAAATGTCCCCGATATAAAGGTTAATATCCTTTTCTTTTGTTAGGAACATTAATAATCCGATTTAATTTCCTCTAGGAGGTCGCGGGAGATTTATAACTTTAATATTCTTATTACAATACTGGTTGTGAAAATATGTTAATACAGTACATTTAACATACTAGATTAGGACATAAAATAAAAGTTATTATATTTTTTTTATAAAGCTATGTAGTAGGTAAATAGTCTCCGAAAACTTTAATTTTAGAATGAAATATTGATCTTAGGCCATGCTTCTAATACCGCAATCTGAGCTGTTTCATTTCATATCCGCAGAGACTATAGAATTTTTAGGGGGCCCATGGACCACTTACCACATGCTGCGGACTAACTTTTCCCTATATTACGCACGTGTGCGGAAAGCATATCGACGCTTTAAAGGCAATATTTTTATTTACCAAGCGACATGTTGGCTTTACACTAGAGCATTTTAAAGTTATTATTTTTGAAAAAAAATCGTACAAAATCGCCTATTTGTCATAACTACTTGATTCCAACGAATTTTAAATGCAGTTTAAAGGCTTAATAAACTGGCATTTAAGGATTATGAACTTAAATAAAACTTTAAAATGCTCTAGTATAAAGTTGCCAACATGTCGCTTGGTAATTTTTGCCTTTCAAGCGTCGATATTCATGGAAACAATGAGTTCAGACGCTTAGATTTATTTACTTAACAAGGTAACAGTTATCGCATAGATCAAAAATTGTTCGCTTAGGTGTGCTAAGGAGCACAGTGCTCTTTTATTAAATGTCGTTTAATTCATATTTCGCAGTTTGTTTATTTACTAAACTTCACTTTAAATTACATTGGTCCTGTGTCTATTAATCTATACATATAAAAGGCGAAGCTGACTGACTGATCTATCAACGCACAGCCTAAACCGCTGGGGTTAGAAAGTTGAAATTTTGACAGTAGGTTCCTTTTGTAACGTAGGCATCCACTAAGAAAGGATTTTTCGAAATTCAACCCCTAAGGGAGTTAAATAGGGGATGAAAGTTAAGTTAAGTGAAAGTTAAGTAAGGGGGCGAAAGCTAGTTTAACATAGATCTGTAAATATTCAGTATATCATTCACAAACAACACAACAACCAAGTTTTAAAAACAAATTCCTTCAACACAGACATGTCATCGCGGATAATCCTGTTTTTCATTCACGACAGCTCGTATCCGTGCTAATCCGTGCTGACAAATGCTCATACATACATAGCTGTATGATGAATAAATTATTTGCTACGGACGGATGCTAGTACCTACCTACTATGGATTTAACAAAAGCTACTCTGACATTTAATTGGTTGTTTTGCCAGAACAAACGTTGTTCAGACCATGGTCTACCACCATAGTATACAGGGTGTATACCTACTATGGAGTCAATAGGAAATTTTAATTTACGTAATTTTTTTACGTTTACCCATTTGTAGTTACATGAATTACTTGTTTATGTAATTATGTTTGCCAAACTATGTATTACATACAAAAAAAAAACATAACATAGCATCACGCCTGTATTCCCCGAAGGCTTGGCAGAGGTGAGTACACCCTCATTTCGCCGTTATGTTTAAATCCCATGTAAAAGGGCGCGAGCCTATTACCATCAGCCAGGCACAAATCCAGACTCCGGGCTGCTACCGAGAAATTCCACATGGTAAAACCTAATAACACTTTGCCCGACTTGTGAATCGAACCCAGGACCTCACGCTCAGCAGTCGCTTGCTTGCGACCACTAGACCAACGAGGCAGTCAGTAATACTTTAATGTAACTACATAAGTGATTTTGTCGGAGTGTCTGGAGTACTGCGAGAGGAATGCATCATGAACGAGTGAAAGAATGAACTGTCAGAAGCATTGTAAGGGATTTATGAAAGATTATTAGAATTATTTTTAATTTTTATTTTCTTGCCATTGTATTGTATGTATCGTTTTCTATTACTATCTTTAATTATTGTAATTGGTCTAAGACCGTTTTAATTAAAGTAAATAAATAAATAAATAATACGTGTTATGGGTACCCTCGTCAAGTACTACGCACAGGACACATTTTTTCTTAAACTAATCTCACACTTTAGCTGCTTTTGATAAATAACTGACTTCTTCGATGGAGTTAAATTATCAGGCTAAGCGTATGCTGAGACACAGGTGACGCAGGTGCACGCAGCGCAGCGCAGAGCAGATTTTGTAATGTATGAAGGTACTAAGAGCTGCGTACGCTGCGGCGCAGACGCGTGCGACGCAGACATGCGTCTGCCCTGCTCTGCGCCTCGTTGTAGTGCCGGCACAGATTTCTGCGCGACGCGTGCATGTCGACATGTGTTTTTTACCGCTAATTCGAATTTTATTGCGATGACAGAACATTTAATTGAATTAGTGCGTTGTGAACCTTGTTTGTATGATACTAATCATCCAGACTATTAAAAAAAACGTTCGTCAACTCGAACGAGTCTATTCTTTGTACTAGTTAAAACTCGAATGTGTCTTCGAGCTGCGTTGCAGCATGCGGTCGTGGCCTATGTCTGCCTCGCCTGCCCTGCGCGGCAAAATCTGTACTGTGCTGCGCTGCGTCACCTGCGTCTCAGCATACGCTTAGCCTCAGACCAGCGAGGCATTAAAAAAAACACAATTGTGGGAAAACCGTCCAGTATTGGCTGAATGCTGTTAGTAGAGAGTCGTTACTCACCTCGGAACTTTTTGGGTGGATCAGTCAGGTCGCCCGCTTCCGGGCACACTACACACCTGTCATCTACCAACCTGTGGACAATAAAACAGTATTAATAGATGAAGATAAGCTGCAGCAGCGCCGTGTTCCGCGCAAGCCTCTCAGGAGGACATGGGGCCAGGCACCATAGAATAGGAGTGGGCGTTAATTCAACGAACGGCTTTTTTTAACTGTTAATCTAATGTTAACGAATTAACTGCTTTTTGTTTACCGCAAAACTCGTTAAATCTATCAACTGTTTCACTCAACGATTTTGGCAAAGCGCATATTATTAACTCTACGAATAGGTATTCAAAAGTCGCTAACGTTATCTGAAGCTGCTAACGCAAAACCAGCTAAAATTGTTTCTTCTGCGTTGAAAGAACGACTAGAAAGTCTAGAAACGGAATATGCCGAGTGGGCGCGAGGGCGCCTATGCGCCATGGTATGGCCGATATGGTATCCTTTTTTCGCCAGCTAGTCCTAAGCCTGAAAAGTATGAAGGGAAGTTTATTTCATTTATATGTCGACTTTTGATCATTATTTAAAATTGACTGGTCACTCAAACAAGCTAACTTCAAAACACGAAACCGTTGTTTTGGTTTTAACAGCCCGCGGCGTAACGTCAGCTCCTTTTTCAATTTGAACAAATTTTCGTCTATTAACTGCTACGTTGGTACAAATCTGTTACATTAATGAAAACCTGTTAATAACGTTGACGGCTTTTTTAACAGGTTAACAGGATTAAATTAACGGCTTCGTTGCGTTAACCCAAAAATCGTTAACGACCCACCACTACCATAGAATGAGAGATCCGCACTGAGGCCTGCCGGGGTCCCGGTGCATGCAGCTGCGAATCCCGCGACTAGGCTTGCCAAACGTCCCACGAGAGCCGGCACGTCCCGTTTCTAGAGCTTTAGAGGATGCGTCCCGTGAAAGACGTGTGCGGGACGCCAATTGTCCCGTTTTATCGTACCTACGGCTAAACCTTCGGGTAGAAGTCGGAATTTAGTGAACGCACGTTTTGTTTAACTAGAAGAATGGAGAGAGATCGCGACCGCGAGTCTCGCGTCGAACGAACACCATATTACATTTCCTAATTTTTTCAACTTTTGCTATGTTGTGACTTGTTGTACCTAAGTCTTGTACTTGTATGACAAAGTAAAACATTCAATAATACTATTTAAAATAATTTCTAATTTTATTTTTCGCCTCCCTATACTTAATTTGACAGGTGTGGTTTTTTTTGCCACTTTCCGCATTTTGTTTGCCAAAGTCCCGGTAAATCCATTCATTCATTAAGGTTGGCAAGCCTATGACGGCCATGGGTCAGGAGAAGGAACACCGTGGTTTAGCTGGTAAGAGTCCGGTACACTCCGTCTTCACCGGGCGAAGGGAATCCATGAGAATTTTCTGATAATAAAAGGGTGCTGTGTTTAGTATCGTCAGTTCACAAGCTGCGTTCTGCGAACTGAGTTGTGTCAGACAAATCTCAAACTTGTCGAGACACTTGTCGTGACACAGCGTGGATAAAAAAACTAAGCGTTATTGATTATACTGTCGATTATCTGTGTGTTATTTGCTTCTATTATCATGTGACACTGTGACATTATGAATATCGAGCTAACCGTCGATATTGAGGTGGGTTTCTTACAGAATGACACTAAAGGAGTTTTAATTTTTTAAGTTACAGCCCTGTTTCAATCTTGCCCGGTAAATAGTAATATGTTCACCCCTCACATGACGTAGGATACTAGACAGAGGTGTCTACCCCGTTCGCGTATACAAGGACGAGCAATGGAGAGCAGCTGCCCCACCGCCCACCCTCTGTCAGAAAATCACATCTTATTCTGGATAGGAAGGCTGGGTACGCCCACCGGCGTGATGTTGATTAAATATTAGTGATGCGCCGAATAGTGATTCAACCGAATACCGAATACGGTTTGACTCTTATCGAACCGAATATTCGACAGAATAGGCATGTTGACAGCTTCAATAAATTGCAAATCTAATTAGTCCGCCAGTTAGAGTTTTGAAAAATAATGGACACGTATTTTTTCTTTTGTTAAATCTACGAATATTTGAAAAGATAAAACGCATCAAAACTCGAGAGTGGGGGCTTGTGACGTCAAAAGCAAGTAAAAATTGTACTTGCTTGTGACGTTTTGGCAATTTTAAAAGTGTCGTATCTTCGTCAATTTTGGTTTACGTAACAAAAGAAAAGATACGGGTCAAATATTTTTTGATAATCTAACTGGCGTACTTATAAGATTTTTTCAGTCAAATATCCTATTAGTGATGCGCCGAATAGTGATTCAACCGAATACCGAATACGGTTTGACTCTTATCGAACCGAATATTCGGCAGAATTATCCGTTTCCGATCTCTGCAATTTTGGCGTGTATACAGGTTTATACAGCAAACCATCGGTCGGCTCCCAAGTGAGCGGTGCCTCGCCACCCGCTACCCGCCCGCTGCATAGTTACTGTCGTTTGTCGCGAAACGTTACACGAACTATTACGGTATGCGCACAAATATTTCTTTACTTCCAGCTGTTGTCTGCGATTTCACTAGCATCCTAGGGGAACTACTAACCGGATAAAAATATCTTAAGTCCTAATACAGGTCATGGTCTACCTGTGTGCCAAATATAATCCAAATCCGTTCAGCAGTTAAGACGTCATTGATTTACAAACATCCAAATTCACAAAACAACTTTCACATTTATAATATTAGTAGGATTTTGTTTTGATTAGTTTTACGACAAAAACCTATTATTTAGTAGTCCTTAATAGTAAACCTATAATCAGCTTTAAAATAGAATCAATTTAACCGAATATATTCGATAAATTGTCGAGACGTTTCCTAAGTGCATGTACTGTCTTGTACTATTTATTCTGTGGTACTGTGCCTATTCGAAATAAAAAACTTTGAATTTTAATTTTGAATAGTACAGCTGAATATGAATATCTTAAATTTGCCGAATACCGAATACTTAACGAATATTCGGCGTATCTCCAATTATAAATCACCACTAAACAATAGCATTCTTAGCAAAAATTAGGTCAACAGAGCTACCTTACGAAGGTCGCGAGCCGATGTATTTGTTTACATAATGCGGAGTAGTCGTAACGTAAACAACTTTGTAATATTATGATACAAGTAATATGTGAACAGTGTTATGTGACACAATTAGGTGAATTGTTACATAACTGTGATACTGTATTTATCCTGAGTCACCGCACACGTGGAGTAGGCGCGTTGTAAGATGTAACAAAACATAAGCACGCTTGTACCACCCTCACGTTAAAGTTCGGCGCCAAGCAGTTTACTGTGTTCAGACAGGGCTGGTCTCACATACACACGAAAATCGTACATTGGACAGCACTGGTGAGAGGGAATCTCTGTATATCTCTGTTACTTGGATTCATGTGCTCCATTTTAGACCCTGTGCAACTAAGGTCAAAGATGACAAAGTTAAACAATCACAAAACTAACACTCATCCTGCTACATCGGCATGCTAATATGCCAGATAAATGTAAAACTACGTTTTAGATATATACAATGTTAGTCGGAAAGGGGGTACTAATCCGAAAGGGTGTTAAAGAATCCATAATAATGACTAACTTTCGTTCTACAACTTTCCTCAAAACTTAATAGTGTAAGAGAAATAGCTGTTCAAAGATTTCATAGAATACATTAACATCATTCAGCCGAAAAACGTCCACTGCTGGACATAGGCCTCGCCCAAGCATCGCCACATCGACCGGTCTTGTGCTACTCGCATCCAGCGGATTCCCGCGACCTTCACCAGATCATTGGTCCATCTTGTGGGAGGCCTACCCACGCTGCGTCTTGCGGTACGCGGCCGCCACTCCAGAACCTTTCGGCTCCATCGGCCATCCGTTCTGCGGGCAATGTGCCCCGCCCACTGCCACTTAAGTTTGGCAATTATTCGAGCTATGTCGGTTACCTTGGTTCTCCTGCAGATCTCATCATTTCTGATATGATATGATCATAAAATACGTTAAGATCTATTTATCTTCAGCAATGATCAGCTGTGTTTACATTTTAGGTCATATTTGGGGTCAAGGATTGGAAAAACTTTTTTATCTAATGGTCTGATTGTAGATTGTCCTTGCAAACCGTTTTTACGTAGCCCGGCAGTTATTGGCGAGACCTGAAGGGTCTTCAGCCAAAGGATTAGAAACTCCATTTTCTGAATATGTGTACGGTGGAC
This sequence comes from Amphipyra tragopoginis, assembly GCA_905220435.1. Lineage (NCBI taxonomy): Eukaryota > Metazoa > Arthropoda > Insecta > Lepidoptera > Noctuidae > Amphipyra > Amphipyra tragopoginis. The sequence continues at coordinate 14,609,170 of HG992017.1, read as the reverse complement.
ACAAAGGCATTCATTACTCTGATTAAATATTATTGTCCTACATATCGATCGCGTTCGTTTGTTTGTTTGCAAACAATACAAAGTGCTTCAATAGCGCTTCAAGAAAAAACTGTCTTGCTATAGGTACATATAGGGTTTATTCGAATTCGTGTAATTCCTCGGAAATATGCCCAAAGTTCCAGGGGTTTTTATGTAGGTCACACCCGTATTGCAACTCGACGTGGATTCAATGATTAATGATATTTATTTCTATAAATAAATCTGTTTCAGACACTTTTACAAGTCCATGTAATGTTTTTTTTAAGACTAGTTGGCTCCGGCATTTCCTATCTGACTAGCTCTGAGAAGAAAAGCCGAAACAAACTCAGAGGTCAAGGAATCTTTTAAAGTCCAGACATTGTTGTATAAAAGTTTGCGAGTGTAACAATGTAGGGCAACGTCTGGAATGGCCTTTTGAGGAAAGAGCCAAAGCAGTTTTGAGATGACCAGTCCCAACTGATTTCATAGGCGTGTATACGGTTTCAGAACAATAGTGCATCCACTGAAATGCTCTAACTTCTGAGAGAGTTCTAGCGTATTAATTTTAGTGCAAAGTTTGCCGCAATTTTAACATTAAATTGAAACTCAACGTAAAAACAGAAGTCCCAGGCTAGGCTCAGAACCGGTTACAAAAATATCGGTGAGTTAAGATTTTTACCGGTTTCGCATAATGTTCAGAACGAAACCGATAAAACCGAAATATAGCGGATTAAATCAACACGACATGACATGGGATGCATGAAAAGAGCCTCCACGAGTGACGATACTAAGTACGTCCGGCGCACCCTGAGCAGTCAACTCCGCTACCAACCTTGCTGACTGGCTAATCTTTTCACCACGACATGACCTATTCTCGTATAGCTCGTGCCGACACAATACAAGAATCAACACGACGGATAGCTCTCGACCTACGTTAACAACTTCTTAATAACAAGTTTTAAACTTGTATAGAGACATTTTAAGTACGAAAACCGGTTAATGAACGCTAACCTTTTTTTTCTAAAGAATCACGGCTCATCTTCCGTGTGGAAGATGTCCGGTCCTTTGGAAGGCATAGAGGGGACACAGGTCCAACGCGCAGAGGCCCCTTTGAGAACTTTAATGTAAAATGGGGTGGGGCACCAACCGAGGACTATCCACGGCTGCACTATTGGAGTACAGTCATGGACCGTCCCAAGTGGGTGCAAGACTATTGTAAAGTATGGTGAAAAATATCTGGTCTATGGGAAGGGGTGTTAGGTGGACTGGATAACTTCTATTGCCGGAAGAACGCTAACCTTATTATTAACATACCCTACATACAGAAATTCAAGCCTTTTTCCCATGGGGGTAGGCAGAAACTGCAAAACGCCACATGCTACGATCCTTGCATACTCCTTTCGCTTCGTCCACATTCATTCATTTTCTCATACACGCATGCCGGTTGAGAGTACTACACACCTATCCTTTTTTAAGAACATAACCAATAACATCGATGTATATCCTCCTTATTATTTATTTTCGAATACTGCTCAATTTACCGGTTAACAAGAACGAAACCGAAATATTGAGTTCCATCAGGTCTTCCCGGTTTTAAATTTTACCGGTTTCCGAGCCTTGCTGAATTACTCTAACTTTAGATACGAGTTCTGGCTTATTCATTTTATTGCAAAGCCGCTTGCAGCAAGTTTAATATTAAATCGAAACTGTACGTCCAAACGGAAGTCCCAGGGGCAAGAAAGTTTTCATACAAGATTTAATATAAAAATGGAAACAGCGAAGTATTAAAGTTTAGAAGATATCTTGGCCTTATTTTGTTTGTGGACACAACTTTTAACATGATGCGGGTAAAGTAGGGTACTCTGGGTTGTGTTTTGAGACTCCCTGTAAAACAATTCTACTAATATTGTGAATTTGAAAGATTGTGTAGATGTTTGGATGTTTGTCACTGAATCAAGCATTAACGACTAAACAGATTTGGATGTTTGTCACACATATACAGGTGTAAACGAATTCGTGTAATTCCTTCAAACCGCGTGATCTACTGGTGACACAGATTAACCCTAAAAGGGAATTTTTGAAAATCAACTGAAAATTAAATCTTAGTTTTCTATTTCTGAGTAATTTTAGAGGCCCGAGTTAACTTACTGCAAAGAGCGATATCGCGTTAGTCGTGCCCGCCAGCCGCGTCTTCATTCATTTAAATACGTGGCATCGAAATGTTCAAAATAATACAAAAAAAAATTTGCAAAAAAAAAACTTATTTTGTTACTGAATCCTTATTAGGTGGTTTCGACACGATCACTTACCCCAACCGCATGGAAAAAAAGTTTTTATTTTTTATTTTTAATCAGTCTAATTCCCATGCGAGGCCAATTTACACCAGTAGTAGATCATGTGGTTTTAAGGAATTACACGAATTCGTTTACACCCTGTAGACTACAAGCTGTTGCTCGCGGTTTCACTCGCATCCTGGACCGAGGCCTGCCGGGGTTGCGGTGCATGCAGCTGCGAATCCCGCGACCCCGGCTAAAGGTCAGGAGAAGGAACACCGTGGATTTATTGCCGGTAAGAGTCCGGCATAACCCTTCGTCTTCCCCGGGCGAAGGGTATCCATGAGGATAATCTAAAGAAATAAAAAATATTATATGGTATTTTTTTTATAACTTTCCTTACAAATCAAAAAAATATTTTTATTGATTTGTATGGACAGGCATAAAAAAAATTGGCGAATTTCGAAGTTGTAGAACAAAAGTTCAATTTCCGATACCGAGTAACCCGACAAAAGGGGAATGCCAAGATCCGGCCAATACAAAGTATTAAGAACAGACATGCCGTAATTTTGATAATTCGCGTTTATTTTTTGTAAGATTTATGCAATATAAATAAAGTCTGGGGAAGTACACCGTCGGATAATCATTTGAAATAGTATTTTATTGTTTTGGTTAGTAAGTTTCAACGCTTTTTTTATCTACAACTGTAAATAGAAATGTTGCACAGTATAAAAATATAATTATATCGATACTAAAATTACATTTTAATTACATTTGTCTGACGACACGTTTGGTGCAGTGGCTAAGCGATTGGCTTCTGCGCTACGGGTCGTGGGTTCGATTCCCACACGGAACAAAAATTTGTATGGCCTACAGATGGTTGTTTCGGGTCTGGGCGTTTGTTTGTGAAATTTGTGTCTGTAAACGCACCCACAATACAAGATAAATCTTAGTGTGGGGCAACGTTTTAAAAAAAAAAAAAAAAAATTTATAAATCGATTACAATCATGAAACAAAATGTAATTGTAAATAATTATATCATAATAATATCATGTTATTTAGGTAAATAAGTACCTATTTATTTTTTATTCACGTTTTCTTGTTTGAGAAATGTGTTAAGTGAATTGTGCTCTTCCAATAGCTACAAATTATAGTACTAAGCTTTATTACTAATAAGCTATTACGAATAATCCTAGTAACCACTATAACACAACAGGTTTGTCACTATTCTTGTGATTTAACTTAGGGCTACTTTTCTTGTACGAAACACAATAAATAACATAATATTTTATTACGCTGAGTATGTATAGGTACCAAAGGCATTCAGTAGTGTTAGTTAACATATTTAATTAATCTCTTTGATTTATACTAATTTTAAATTAATGTTTTGTAATATTATGAAATAATTTACAAAGCTATTATTACTATATATTACTATCAACTATTTATTTTGCGAAATAAGTATATTTCTTTTTTTATTTTATATTCCATTCGATTTTATACATACTTGATAATCGATTACGTTTAAAATCGAATATTGTTACAATTTTATTTTAATGGCGACAACACCTTTGTCACAATTAAAATGACTTCCACTTTTTTCTTACGATTATTGCCATAAATAAGTAGGTATCTGTATCGAAGTAAGTACCTAACCATATTATGTACAATATTCCTATCGTGAATACAATATTATGGATTTTTGTAAAATAAAATACTTTGTTTAGTAAAAGTATGATTTTAATGTTATTTGATAATATGGCATTCATGTTTTATCATCGTTGCCATGGCAACGTCAATATACGACAAATTCCAAATAATATAATATTTATTTTGCTTTGGTTTGGTTATTTAGGTATTATTCTGACCAAAAATGGTATAGTTTTGTTATTTACATAATTGAATGCTTTAATCAAACAATATTATTAAGATTTTTACAAAAATATTGAAGGTCTACCAATACGACAAGGATGAAAAAATTATTCATGAAAATGTCGACGGAGTATAAAGAAAATGTTAGTTCGATTTTCGAATTACCATTCTTCTCCAGGTTAAAAATCTACTATTAAGGTCAACTTTATCGACCTATAACTTTTCTTGGTGCACTTCCAGCGGAAATGTTGTTATTGTAATACATTCTACAATATTTTCCCTTTTTAATAAGATATTTTTCATCCTTGTTCTATCTGGCCGAGTGGTAAAAGAAATCTTGGCATTCCCCTTTTTAGAGTTAATTTTTTAACATCTTAGGGGCCGTCCATTAATCACGTGAGGCTCGAAAGGGGGGGGAGGGGGTTTGGCAAAAATCATGAAATATCACAAGGGGGGAGGGGGGTGTAGTAAAATATCACGTGTATTTATTTTTTCGTCTAACGCGTGGTTTCTAAACCGAAAAGCGGCGTGTAGTGTGACATTGCCTCGCCTGGCAACGAACGAAGTCCTCGCGCGCCGCGATGATCGCCCGGCTCGGCTTGCCAGTTGCCAGTTATTCTGCTATTTTGTCGCCGAATACATGCGTAAACCGTACGTTTTGCATTAAAACAATGTCTAAACTAGGTGATCTGTATAAAGACCTATTTGTAGAGTATACTTAATAAGAAAGGAAAAAAACCTAGTGTGGCTCAGAAAGAATTTCAAAATATAATATTAAAAAAAAATTAAGATTCTTTGTAGACACAAAAAAATACACGTGATTTTGGGTGGGCAGGGGGGGCAGTCTTAAACCTCACCACGTATCACCAAGGGGGAGGATGGGGTTAAAATTTGCTAAAAAAACATCACGTGATTAATGGACGGCCCCTTACATTAGGATAAGATGTCCTGGATAAACGCATAGGATCCTTTTTATCCAGGTATATGAACTACTCGTAGTTCTCCTAGAATTCGGCTGAAACATCGGGTATCAGCTAGTATTAAGATATAAAGGTATAAGCGAACGGAGTGCATTCTAGATACGGTACGTTTTGTTGCAGTTGATTGAACATAGCATGCAACAAGTCACATTATATGAAACGTATTTTGATATCAGTACTATGTCATTTTATGTAAAATACAGAAAACCTTCACCATAGTGCGTACAATCTACGAAGACGCATCCCCGTCCTTTTTGTGACTACGTGGTGCGTATTCACACAGCTCTTTTAATTACCATATTATATTCTGCCGCGCTAACGAAGAATACAATAACTCGATTTTGGACGATTTTGAAATATATACCTTAATAATATAATTATGTATATTAGGTATATAATTCAAAATCGTCCAATCGTATTGGTGTGCGTATGAGAATATTCCGTTCACATCGATAATTCAGCCCTCCTCAAGCTGTCTCCCCCCCTAAGTCCCCGCCAGCAACGCCCTAAGCCGAGGTCCGAGTCCCACTAGGGGTCGCCCTTAGTGCTATTGTTGCAGATAGTCATGATGTTAGTGTAGTACAAGTAGTTAGCTTAGGTTAAGTATTTTACTTCCCCCCCATTGGCTGGAGACCTTCAGGTCTCGCCAATAATTGCCCGGTTACGTAGAAACGGTTCCCTAGGACCATCTACAGCAGTTCAATAGAAAAAAAAAGAATATTCTGATCTGTCCCCTGAACTGTCTCTTTCGGGGGGGCAATCAGGAATAAAAAAATCGATCTGTTCCCCTGTCACCAAGACGAACGGACAGATCGAACGAATTATTTCTGGTCTGTCCCCTGCTGATCTTTAGGGGGACAAATAGAAATAAAAAGTTTCGATCTGTTCCCCTGTTACCGATGAGAGGACAGATCAGGGGGACAGATCGAAATATTCCTGCGTATGCACACATCTTACTATTGTGTGGCGATGAAACGAATACAATACTATGCAACGAACATATTTTTTTTGACACACTTTTCCTCTGTAGTGATTTAGACAAAGATTGGGGTGAGTCATCGTGGATTGAATTATCTGTATCAAATTAACTACCATAAAACACGCCGTTGAACAGTTTTTGACGCTTAATGGGGTGAAAGAATTTTTGCCAGTCATCTTTCGTCTCTTTCAAATGAATATTCCAATGAACTAATTAACTCAAATCAAATCAAATCTTTTTATTGTGGGCGTAGGTTAAACAGATGTTGATATAAATTAAAGTACCATTACGTCCTGCCTAGTAGGCATAAAATAATTATTAGTTTCAAAACATTTCAAATACTTCTTAATAATTTCAAAACATTGAATATTACATATAAAATTGTAACATTACACATCATTACTATTTATTTAAGAAATCTTGGATCTTGTAGTAAGCTTTTTCAATTAAAAAATTACGCAACTCACCTGCTATTCTCATTTTTACATAAGAACGCAACAATTAACTGTTTCGTGTCATAACTAGTTATTATATCGTTTAGATGACTATAACTTCGCCTGTTAAAACGTCAAGTCTAGCAAAAAATTATGCATATCCAGTAAAACCTGTATTTTTAATTTATCACTTTTTATTATACGTGCGTCACTAGACATTGAAGGATTTTTAACTATGCAAGTGAGTTCGATCATCTAAAACAGTTTAGCAAGAAAATTAGTACAATACGACGACGCGGCGACGGCTAATTTTACGACACGTCTTGGTGCAGTGGCAGATGGATCAAAGGACACAGCGGTTCCCGAGGCAATGATGCAGCAGATGAGCTCGCCAGAAGGGGATCGAGCATGGATGCGGTAGGTCCCGAACCCATAGTACCACTCCCCTTCGGATACCTACGCACCCTGGTAAGGAAACGCACCAGAGACCAACACAACGAGTTATGGATAAACCATGGCGAGTGCAGGCAGGCCAAGGAGGTGCTTCCCGTCACTGACGGTCGCCTCACTAAAAAAGCGCTCCGGCTATCAAAGCTACAACTGCGTACAGTCACAGCAGCCATCACTGGCCATGGTTCATTTAACAAACACCTCTTTGTCATTGGAGTTACAGACAGCTCACTGTGCAGAGCATGCATGGAGGAGGACGAGACGGCAGCCCACGTGCTACTAAACTGCCCTGAGGTCGCCACATACAGGGCCAAGTACTTCGGAAACCCAGGTACTCTCCGAGAGATCACCAGTAACATCAAGGGTGTGCTGGCCTTCTTCGAGCAGTTAGGGTGGATCGAGTACTTACCACCCATCACGCAAAATACGCGCTTACACGTGGAGTTGCGGATACCAGCCCGTTATACCTTATTGGTGCAGTGGCTGAGCGATTGGCTCTTGCGCTACGGGTCGTGGATTCGATTCCCGCACGGAACAAATATTTGTATGACCTACAGATACTTATTCCGGATCTGGGCGTTTGAGCATGTGAAGATTTATGTCTGTAAATGCACCCACGATACATGAGAAATCCTAGAGGGGCAACGTTGTTTTTTAAAAGAACGAATACAAAAAGGTTTTTCTTTTGTTTTTTCTTCACCAGAAGAGTCCAAGTAAATAATATTTATTCCAGTTACTGAACAAAATATCCAGATATTATGCATATGTCATCAATTTTAGGTTACTGGAATTTATTATTTCCTATTATACATTTACATACTACTTCACATAATTATTTGCCCTCAGTCACTTAATTCGATTACCCTATTTCGAATGGTTGCTCAAAACATCGCTATTAAAGCCCATCCCAAACTTTACACACATGAATTATTCAGGAGTTCTCCTGAAACTACTTACGGAGTCACTTATTTATGATCCTACATGAACATTTTATGATGTTAAGGCTGTATTTATGGATATGCTGCTTGATATGAAGATCTAATAAAGTTATCTATAAGTTAAGATCAGCTGAGGCTAACTGAAATTGACGTTTATTGACTCGGGATAAGTTTGGACCATTTGATTAGGAGTGGACCTATCGCCAATTACTGGGTATATACTTTTAAACTCTTGCCTACTAAGGATGCACCCCAGAACGGGCAAGTTTTTAGAAGCCGATCATAGTAGCCAAGCAGCCAATAGTAACTTTGTTCCAGGTCCTGATCCAGATCTTGATGATGATCAGAGATGCTCCTGACATACATAATGAGCTGATTGGACTCTATACACCGAATAATTAACTCCGTAGCAGAAAACATCGACTACTAGACGTGCTTTCGTGTCTGACTGCAGCCCGTGCTGCGTCTCCCGTACCGCGCGTGTTGACCGCACTAAATAAGCTCGTGGAAGCCAACCCGGACTGCGATCTATTCGCTAACAAATTCGCCAATTTAATGGCTATGTGCCTACATTTTTGTGAGAATAATAGCATTTAATTGTTGTTATAAGTTTATGTTTGTACTTATTATAAACTTTGATGTATGTAATTGGTTTCTGAAGCCGTGTAAATCAATAAATAAATCTAACGCTCGTAAACCACGTTCTTCACTAGACTAAGGCGGTATTTCACCAACCTACCAATAATGTAGTCCGTAAATATTTACCAGATAAGCTAAATGTGACCTAGAAATATGACATTTATGTGTTCAATAATCTTGTAATTATCACTATTGATATGAAGTGAAAAGCAAATGTTAATTATTGAAAAATTTAGAGAACGAATTAGCTTAATGAACAGTTAATGATAGGTAGGTGAAATACTCTCTTAGAGAAGAGATAGAGATACCTAGTTAGCTTGTGAACTCTTGCCAGTTGATTTAAAGACCTTAGTCTACAGGATCTTAACGTATTCGTGTAATTCCTTAAAACCACATGATCTACTACTAGTGTAGATTGGCCCCGCCCGGGATTTAACTTGATTAAAAATAAAAAAATAAATTCTTTTTTTTTTCATGCAGCTTTGTTACCGAACGTATCTAAACCACCTAATCAGGATTCAGTAAAAATATATTTTTGTTTTTTTTTGCAAAAAATTAATTTTATTTTTGTGAACTTTTCGATGCCACGCATAAATTAATGAAAGTACGGCGACACGGCTGGCAGGAACGACTAACGCGATATCGCTCTTTGTAGTCAGATAACTCAAGGCTCTAAAAATACTCAGAAATTAAAAACCAAAAAAAAATTTTTTTTTATATTTTCGAAAATTCCCACTTAGGGTTAATTTGTGTCACCAGTAGATCACACGGTTTGAAGCAATTACACGATTTCGTTAACACCCCGTATTAGTTATTAAAAATTAACTTACCCTAAGGTACTGAGGAATCCTGATACAGTGCCCTCCGCGTGTAGGGAGACAATGTCCCCCAGGTGCAAGAAACTGTCTCCCATTTTGGCACCTTCTCCTTATCCCCACCATGCAACAACACCTGTAACAAAACAAATAAACACTTTTAGATATTGGTATACTAGCCGGACCCTGGCAGAAGCTGAAATTCACAACGATAGGTAAAACAAAATCCTATTAGTAGAAATCTTCACTGAACGGCAGTTATAAGGCAACTCGGGATAACACATAAGGCAGCTCGGGATGAACACAAATTCTAATTTTCCGAGCGTTGTTGGTTAGTATCTTTAACAATAATGAATTAAAGACCTTAGGCTTTGCATAGTAGATCCTTCCATACGTTTGTAGCCATCACAGGTAAAATTAGCTTACGAGTCCATTTATATCCCCGGTTTCGCGATAAAAAATAATACCATTGGTAAACAAAACGATTTGTTTTTGTTCATAGGAACCGGGCTTTAGTAAGCGTGTACGTTAAGCTGGCAAAAAGTTTACGCATAAGGTACTGTTGAGTTGGTTGGTTGGTACTGCCAGAGAGCTGGCAAAACAATTGAAATGTAATAGAGATGGGTCATTCTTTTTTATCGAGTGTTCAAGATATCGATACTTTTTAGTTTTAAACTTTATTGCTTAATTAACTTAACATGTACATTTAGTTTTTATTCTTTACATTTAAATAATCATTAATGACAAATAAATAAAAAGTGTCTTATCTGTAAAAAAAATCTGATAACTACCGCGACTCGGGAAGATTACCCTATAGACACTATGATGATATTTAATCTTTTGTTTACGGTACTATAAATACTATAATAGTACTTACGGTAATCAAAATGAAAAATAAATTACGTCATGTCTATTTCAATTTTGACATTTTGTGTTGAACTTTTTATGTGTTTCTAAAAAATGGGTAAAATGTCTGTCCGTCCGTCTGTATTCACAGCTGTTAAAAAGTATCGATAGCTTGAATACTCGATGAAAAACAATGACCTATCCCTATTACATTTCAATTGTTTTGCCATTAGTTTCCGCTCCCTGGGAATTACCGAAAAAACAGACGGGCAGGGAATTTCGTCGTAAGCTACTAGGATCTTATCTTCCTTTGTATGGTCGGTAATGACCGTTGACATGCCTTCCTTGAATTCGCCCTTATACGGATAATATACAATTCATAAGTAAGTTTCTTAATCTCGTCTGCATGGGTTTTCCATATCAATCTACTGAAACGATAACGATGACTTAAATTTAAGCCTGTAAATAATTGGGTCCGGAAATCCGTCATTACCAAGATATCGATTACATAACTACTTATTAAAGACTAGCTTTTGCTCGCGGCTTCGCTCCCGTTAATTTACGGATCCCTAATTTTTTGATCCCAAAATAAGTATAGCCTATAGCACTCAGGGATAACGTAGCTTCCTATTGGTGAAAGAATTTTTGAAATCGGATGAGTAATTTCGGAGATTACCTCCTACATACAAACAAACAAACAAACAAACAAATTCTACCTCTTTATAATATTAGTATAGATATAGAAGAATATAAAAATAAATCATTGTCGTATCTTATAAATTACTCGTATTATGATTATCCGGTGTGTTATACAAGGTTAGTCGGAAAGGGGGTACTAATCCGAAGCCCACATATAGTATCGCTGATGACTGTTTGAAAGCAAGTGTTAAAATTTCAAAATTCGATATATTTTTTTTCCAAATAAAATGATTTTTATTTTAGTTTTTTCAAAAATTCTTCATCCCTGCTTTAGTTACAAATTCAGAAAATGATGCTTCTAATTCATGACCCCAAATATGACCTAAAATGTAAACACAGCTGACCATAACTGGGGATAGATAGATTTTAGAGATTTTTTTTTGAGATTTTTGAACATCTGTTTCTCTTTAACTATTGACTTTTGGGAAAAGTCGTAGAACAAAAGTTATTCATTATCATGTGTACTTTAACACCCTTTCGGATTAGTACCCCCTTTCTGACTAACCTTGTATAATTTGGGGTAAATTTGGCTTCTCTTTTAACTTGGGTATGTTTACAGACAAATCTCATCCACGCACACCCAGAACCAAAACAACTCTGTCCATGTAAATATTTGCTCTGTACGATTGATAATAGTTCAAAAAAATATTCTAGACTTGTATCACCGAGTTCGTAAAGTTTGTTGGGGTAATTCCGGATATGGGGTAAATTCGTTCAAATGAATTTACCGCAGAATGTGTCGTCAAAATATTACGACGCGGACTGAAGACAAAATGGCGTCACACTGTACTCTTGCCAACAGTTAAAAGTATCATTTTTAACTAGAATTTCTTTACTCTTTGCTCGAGTTTCTAAAAACATAAAAAAGGGCTGGCTTCATAAATCACATCGTTATAGTATCAGACTTCAGTCGTTTATTAAAGCAAATATCACTCGAGGCGGGAGCGACATGAAACTGAAGGCTTTCTAACTCGCTATGAAGTTTGCCAAGCACAAAGATTGCCCTCGGCAAAGAGTGATAGCAAAAAATTGCCTTTGTTACACACACTCTTTGTCAGATAGGGTGGAAAATGGTTTTGTTCCTTTCTTTTCTTTGTACCGGTGATAGTTCTTGCAGTGTTATTACGCTAAAGTTGGTTTGAAAACATTTACTTATGTCGTATTTATTTATTTAATAGTTTATGTACACACAACACTTAATAAGATAAATGTAAAATGTGAGGATCATGCAGCATATAGTGTTACACTTTCATTCTTAATTCTGCCTATTGTCTATCGGTATGAGTCTGTCATGCTCACTGAAATGTCCTGCTGATGGTGGCGTTGTGCATCGGGTCGTTGAGTTCCCTGCAACATGGTTGAGCTGAGCGACGTCGATGTATGCGTCATGCTCGTGAACGGGTGCTGTGTGTTGGGACTGGTCAGCTCGTAACTGCTATGGCAATCGTTTTAAAAGGCTAACTTTCTCATTACCTTTATGTTGTTAACTGCATGTACATTAATCTGCATTCTTCTTAAATTACTACAATGAAAATAGTCAAACTTTTTTTTTTTTTAAAGAGTGTCTATGGAGTTTCTTGCCGGCTCTTCTCCAAAGGACCTACTACTTGGAACCGAGCACTTAGTGTTGACCTTTTGAAAGCACCAGTGATCTGGTCTACTTGAAATAAAACAATACTTGACCTGACAAGAGATAAGTTAATCTGGACTATAGCGTACAAAGGTACTGCTTATTTCATAGTGGTTTTTGCATTGTAAAAATCGTCGTGTTATATGAAAATAAATTGTAACTATTTTTTTTTTAGAATTGCTTTGTTGCTTTTTGTTATTATTTGACTTGGTCGCGTTGTCCCTAGTGGCACCTGATGGAAAATGCAGACAGGATCTAAGATGGAGCACACGAATCCAAGTAACAGAGGTATAGAGGGATACCCCTATACCCTTCTGGCTCTCACATACACCCGACGAAACACAGTAAACTGCTTGGTGGACTTTAACATTCAGGTGGCAGCTAGCCAGGTGGACCGTATAGATCCTACAACCAAACGGTTCTGTTGAATCTTACAAGACGCGTTTCGGAGCCTACTCCCTAAGTCCGTCAACGAAGTTAGTCGCCCGTCCGAAAGTAGCCCGAAACGTAGGAGTGAACAAAACAAGTGTTAAGTTCGACTTTTCGGACGGGCAAAAACACATTGGTAGTAGCGACAGCTGTCAAATCGTGTTGTAATTCATTCTTAGTTCGGGCCCCGAAATAATCGTATGTCCGTAGGTGATAGGGAGTAGGAAACGCTCGTAACTAAGGCCGAAACCACGGACTTCGTGCTTAGAGAGTAGGTAGACCCCCTGTTCTGAGCATGCGGTGAGGAAGTTTTATTTTCTTGCCCGTCCCCCCACGGTTAAAGTAAAAGTGTTAGTAAGAGCCGTAGAAACAATTTTAATAGTTGTATTATTTAAAATTGTTAGTGGCAAATGAAACAGTCTTGTTTCAGGAAACATGCTATTGACAAATGGTTGAAAATTGGACGGCTTTAGAATTCGAAAACAGTCGAAACCGGAGGTTAGGATGTGGTTTGTTTGCGTTTTGGCACAAATGTTTAATAGCCTCAAATCACTGTTATGTACAAAACCGACGCAAAAAGACAATTTTTTCTCACCATTTTAATCAGAGAAAATCTATGCTTATTTTTTAATAAATGCTGCTGTAAAAAAATTGCAAGCACCGTTTTTAACCTTATTTACATAAACTCTCTCAAGATAATTAAATGCGATTTCAACGATTCTTTTTATAAAAGTTAGGTTTTATTATGCTCTAGTGAATTGATTAATAATCTAAATATATAAAAGCGAAAGTTCACTCACTCACTCACTCATCACGAAATATCGAAAACCGCTTGACGTATGAAGATGAAATTTAGCAGGGAGGTAGTTTATAGTTAGTAGACGTCCGCTAAGAAAGGATTTTTGGAAATTCTTCCCCTAAGGGGGTGAAATAGGGGATGAAAGTTTGTATGGAAAATCGTCACTTAACGGGTTCAAAATTTAACGCAAGCGAAGCTGCGGGCAAAAGCTAGTATATTATATTACAACAATAAATTCGCTCGCAGCACTCAGGCCGTTCGGATGCATTTTCCATAATATTGATATTTTTTTTCGGTCTTTCTAATTTTTCCAAGTACAGATCTTGGACTAAACACGCAAACATTGCTTTCAAGCTTACTTAAGCTCAAAAGCTACTAAAGATAACGAAAGTAAGTCATTACTGATTCCATCACGTACTACCATTACCAATACTGTATCATAAACACAAAAATTGCCAACGGCACAGGTTTACGCTTAGAAAAACATTTTATAAGAAGCTTCCCCCTACCAAAGTCACGTAATATCGCCCTCATAAGAGCTCATAAGGCGACTTTATGAAGTGCTGAAGAGTATATACGAACTAAAAGCTACTCAATCTTTATTACCTTATAAAATTGATGGGTTACGTACAGATTAAATGAAGAGAAGCAGGGAAGATTCACAGCGGTTACGCACTGCATCCGATCCGAATCCGTGAAAATACGTTCCGAAGTAGCCATAGAACTATTTGTATGGTAGTTTACGCACTACATCCGGCATTCGTCATCCGATTTTTATCCGTCATCCGTGAGTCTCCAATTCAGAAGAAATATTGACGGACCGAAGTAGCCGTAGTTAATGTTTGTATGAACGCTTTCGCACTACTTCGGATTAAAATCGGACATATATCGGCGCGGCTCGACAGCGGGGAGGGACGTGGGGTGTACTGATGTGATTAGTGATTTTCACGGATTCGGATCGGATGCAGTGCGTAAAGCAATATCCGAATTCGGTCCGAGTTTTTATATCCGTATTTTCACGGATTCGGATCGGATGCAGTGTGTAATCGCTCTCAGGATAAAGACTGCCTCTTTAGTCTAGTAGTCGCAAGCGCGACTGGTGAGGGTGAGGTACTGGGTTCGATCCCAAGGTCGAGCAAAGTGTTAGGTCTTACCTACTAATAAGAGGACTTTTTTTTTCATTTTAACACGTCTCTACACAAAACTGGCTATCGAAAAATATTGACGGAACACTTAACGGAGCACCTTCAGCTTCCTATACAGGCTGTCCCAATACTCAACGTCTTGCCGAGAACAAAATGATACAGCAGCTTATGAATGTTCAGAAAAAAATAATTAAATATGTATACATACTTTTTTTAAATCACATTATAAATATTAAATTTTGATGATAACTAAATATTTAAGTGATTTATGAAGTAAAATTTTATTTTTGGTAAGTTTGAAACTAGAAAACGATTTAACGAAGACCCCGAAGACCTTTAATTTGTTTTTTTTTTTTTCTGAACAGTCTTAAACCTTTAGCTCGACGTTGAGTTTCAGGACACCCGGTATACTTATACTCAATCCCTATTACGAGTTTTGTCGACAGACAGCCGATTCAAAAACACTTTAAAAAAATGCAACACTTCCTCTAATTCTAGAAATAGACAGTTTATTTGTACGAACTACAATCCATTCGCAACGTATGGACAGTGTTACGGTACCCTGTACAATGTTTTCATCAAGAGTTATTTAGATTAGAAATATTCTAGACGGACTATAACTGTATGATCATAACGTGTTTGGTATGATTTTGAAATATATGTAAATATTATGCGATCTTGTTTATGATGACTAAGGTAAGAGGATTGCTTTATGATTTGAATTTAAAATGTATTTGTTCATGCAAAAGACGGTATTCACCGCGAGCATTCGTTATGCGAAGTTTGGTTAGCGAGCATTTGGTTTTGCGAGCAGTGGCGGGGCCAAAGGACGGTAGGTATTCACCGCGAGCATTCGTTATGCAAAGTATGGTTAGCGAGCATTTGGTTTTGCGAGCACAGTGGCGGGGCCAAAGGACGGTACTCACCGCGAGCATTCGTTATGCAAAGTTTGGTTAGCGAGCATTTGGTTTTGCGAGCAGTGGCGGGGCCAAAGGACGGTAGGTATTCACCGCGAGCATTCGTTATGCAAAGTATGGTTAGCGAGCATTTGGTTTTGCGAGCAGTGGCGGGGCCAAAGGACGGTAGGTATTCGCCGCGAGCATTCGTTATGCAAAGTTTGGTTAGCGAGCATTTGGTTTTGCGAGCACAGTGGCAGTAAAGAGGTAAAGGGGCAGTAAAGGAAGGGCGACGGGGGCGGTCTGCCCGAGTGCAAAGCTCATAGGGGTGACAAACCGCGCCGCGCCTGTGGGGAGCCACTGTCACGCACTTTACCTAAGGAAATTAGATAATTGTCCACAGTGCAGCACAGAAAAAATACTTGCTCAGCCATGAGCACGCGGGGCAGGTGGGTTGCGTAAGCTGTTTTGTGCCCAAGAGAAACCGAGGTACCGCCCGGGGTGGCAGCCCATGCTACGCCGCCACTGTGTGAGCAAATTCTTTCGCGAACAAAACTTCTGGTATTCGTTCCGGTTACGATATTTCATTTCTCGTGAAAATAACATTCATCATCCTCATCCTGCAATTAATTGAAATGTTCCGGATGTAAAGAATCCCACGTGAATTCTGTATTTTTCAATAAATAATTTGTATAAAATAAGTTGGCACAATGATAAAAAAAAGAAAATATCATTATGCCAACGCAATTCGGGAAACAAACAAAGTTGCAAAGCGAACGACCGACATTCGTTTCAACGTACTCACCAAATATTTGGCTCGCCAAAGAATGTGCTCTGGTTTGCTAAGCTAGCAAAAACTTGTGCAACAAACGCTTGTTCGCGAAACGAATGCTCCCTCCCTGTGAGCATACCGTATTTAAGAGAAACTTTTAGGACGGCATTCAGAATAGCAACTAAGTAAATAGCTAAAAGCGTCAAATCTACTTGCAAAATTTAACTGCGCACTCGGGGTTTGCAAGCAAGCCATGGAGCGCAGTATTTTAGGATTATAAGGAATAGTGTGCTCAAAAACTAAAAAGATCGCCGACGTTGCGTAGGTCAGAAAGCTGCAAGCTTAAGAGGCCGGCGGACGATGAATTGTCCATACAAACGTAATACCAAAATCATTTTCATTTTGAGCATATTTCTACCTTATTATGCTGTTATTCGGAACAAGACAGTATTTACCTAGGTTCTCATTTTATTTTTTTTGAAAAATATTGAGTTATAACGAATTGTAAACAAATTGAATTTCTAACATTTTTACAGCATAAATAAGACGTTTTCATCTCATCTGTTCTATATTAAAAACGGTAATATTTTTAATATTGTTTATTTCGAAACATGACTTATATTGTTAAGTTACATAATATAAAAAAAAAGTTGTAAAAGCATTGAGTTTTCATTCATCATTTTTGGTATTACGGCACACATTCAAATTAATCACAAATATTCAGCGGCTAGTCGTGCTGTCGCATCAAGCATTGAGCTGGAGGGGGCGCGGGGCGCGGGACAGAACACTTTGGATGTGTTGACGTAGTATAGTAACAAATGTAAATGTGTGCATGGGCAGACTTACCTATTTATGAATCTATACTATTAATAAAACTCAAAGTGCACTTTGTCTGCACATTTAATATTTTTCCAAAATTTCGATTGGGGGGTATCTAATATACTATCGATACGAGAACGAAAACATTTTTTTTGGAAATATTGTCTGTCTGTTTGTCTGGGCATCACTTAAAATCCCGTGTATGGATTTTAATGGGACTTTCGCTGATGTGTTGCGTAATGAGCAACGATTATGCTGGTACATATATCATCACGCTATTGTTCATAGGAGCCGAGCAGAGGAACATTATTTTCACATACTGCGATGTATAATTAATCACGTAAAATTCCCTTGACTGATTTTGATGCGACTTTCACTGATGTGTTGCATAAAAAGCTGCGCTTTTGCTGTTAAATATACTATCACGCTATTGCTTCTTCTTCTTCTATCGTGTCGGCACGAGTTTACAAGAATAGCTCATGCCGTGGTGAAAAGATTAGCCAGTCAGCAAGGGTGCGCCGGACGTACTGAAGTATCGTCACTCGTGGAGGCTCTTTTCATACACCCCCACGCTATTGCTCATAGGAGCTGAGCAGTGGAACATTATTTCCGCATATTCCACATACTGAGACGTCTAAGTTTAAGGGCTCCCACACAAAACTGCGAATTCGCATCGCATCGCAAAAATCTGCGGGCTACATAGAACCATACCACCATATTTTGCTGCTATGCGGCGTCGTATCGCATCGCATCGCAGTTTTGTGTGGGAGCCCTAATACGTCGGATAGGTATTATCCAAGATAAGCTTAATAAGTTAGATATGTATTATCACGCTACTTACAATGAGGATTGAGCAGATGTTTCCTAAGAATATCATCTAATTTCAGAGAATTTGTCAGAAATCAGCGTAGCAAAATGCTGTAGTGAGATATCGGTGGCCGTACATGTTCTGCGTTCGAATATCAGTTTTCAAATTAGCTTTATGTATTATATGGTCATTACTCATTATTTTCAGTGTTATAAAAAGCCTGTCATCGCCGTGGTTTATTTAATAAATGGTAACGGTTTATTTTTTTATCTATTACTATAATGATGTATAGTGAAATGAAATTATAACAATCAATCGATAGCTATAAATATGTAAACAACGTGTAACATATTAATTCACAATAAATATCAATATACCTACAATTATAATCCATTTTAGCAAGGAAATGATATAATAGATGAAATAAGAGGTTTTATGAATGTTAATGGTCAATCAAGATGAGCTGAAACTCTACTTGAAGAAATTATTCAAAAGATATTAGTGCCCTGGTGGGCCACTTTTGTCTATTATTGTAATACATATATTGAGTACATATACATTATTTAGTTGCTGCGACACAATTTCATTTTCCGACTTCCACGCGGACGGAGTCGCGGGCACTGCTAGTAAATTTAGAGTTCCGTACCCAAGGGGTAAAACGGGACCCTATTACTAAAGCTCCGCTGTCCGTCTGTCACCAGGCTGTATCTCATGAACCGTGATAGTTAGACAGTTGAAATTATCACAGATGATGCGTTTCTGTTGCTGCTATAACAACAAATACTAAAAAACAGAATAAAATAAATATTTAAAGGGGCTCCCATACAACAAACGTGATTTTTTTGCTCGTTTTGCTCGATATTGATAGCGGCAACAGGTAGACGTTTGAAATATTCACAGAATATTTAGTTATAGGTATATTCACTTTAAAAACAAATAATTAAATTAAAATAAAACAAATATTTAAGGGGGCTCCCATGCAACAGACATGATTTTTTTGCCGTTTTTATAGATAATGGTACGGAACCCTTCGTGCGCGAGTCCGATTCGCACTTGGCCGGTTTTTTTATTTTTATCATTCCCAGCCGAGAATGCTGTCGAGAATGCTTGGGACGTAAAACTTATGGCGGACGTATCACGTAAGTAGGTAGATAGATACTTAAATTTCAGATTTTCAGGCGAACCGTATATGTACTTATTCGTTAAATTAGTGGTAGGTATAGAAAAAGTAGGTAAGTAACCCAGTTTTTATTCTACAAAGCCTAGATTTTGAGATATTCTAACATTTGAGATAAAAACATTGTAGACAAAGGATAGTGGGCAAAAATGTATGGGCGGCACACCCACACCCGCCACAGCTTTGACTACTTTTATTTAGAAGGCACCACATCCATGTTTCTCTGTGCCAATGTACATCAAGTTCTGTCCTGGGGTTCTCTATTTATTAAAAGTTGAATAATAGGTATTATTGAGACAAATACAACTTAACTTATAAAACATTTTTATCCTTTATTCATCTATTATAAAAAATATATGTATATAAAAACATTTAAAAATACAAAAAATAGTGGTCCGCCGGTGTCGGTAACAGGGTCCAAGGTAGTGTCGAGGCCGTATCGAGGGGAACTGCCTTCTGAATCAGGCCCTTGATCCAGCCGCTCAACGAGAGCCTCCAAAGATGTTGATCGAGGCTCTTGGCTATCAAGCCGTTGGCCGTAACGACTTTGATTTATTTCTCTTTCTCAGCTTTCACGAGATTCTCGTCATGCGGGATGGCAATATCGTCAAGGGTATATCACAATATCAGGCTTATTGGCTACAATAGTCCCGTCGATGATGATAGACCGATCCCAGGATAACTTGACATGGTCATTTTCGAGAACTGAATCGGGCACATACTTGTAATACGGTACCTCAGAATCCACAAGATTGTATTTCAAAGGAAGTTGCTGATGAATAATCCTGGCCACTTAGTTAGTTATACTTAGCTATACCTGTGCAAGTACTCGCCGTTAGCCAGACGAGAACAGCCAGAAATAATATGTCTGATAGACTCACCCGGACGGTGGCATGCCCGACAAAAACATTTTTTATTGTTATAAAAACGAAATAAACAGTACATATTAATTATTGTGATCTATTATTACGGAGTCCAAGAATAGAGCCGGACTGTGGATATTTTCTTCATGCCTTGCCAGGCTTAACTGCATGGATGACGTATCGACTACCTGCGTCCAGCAAGCAACGGTTTGTAAAGCGACACGACTACGGCGATAAGAGGGTCGCAGGGGATTTTATGATCGGTCTGGCGCATTCATATCGTTAAACTCATCTAAATAATTATATATAATATTCATTAAAAATATTTTTTCAGTTTAGGTACGAGTATGTATATATTTTTATCTCTGGGATATTTTTTTATGCCTTCATAAGAAAAGATGCTCGTTTTTGGTAGATGTTTTAGGTCACACTTACTGTATGGCTGGCGGAGCTGGGTGTATTTTGCCCACCGTCCTTTCGTAAAAACGCATTACTATTCTGCACATACACTAACAATTGCCGAATGTAACAAACAAAAATAAAGCAAATAATGAACATAATTACTACAAAGGTAAACACTATACGCTAATCACACACGCATACGTAAACACTATTCACACACACGCTCATGCGCGGCTTCGCAACGCGCCGGGAAGTGCGAAACAGAGATAACAATATTTCGTCGGATTTTTGCCTTCGTTTCAAATGAGCGGACTCCGCCGGCCTCTTAAAATGGAACTAGGCTGGTCGCATCTGCCTCATGTCGGACGAGCTGTGGTCAAAATTCACCACCGAGTGGAGCCTACCCGTACACCCGCCTCATTTGTTTTTTTTTTCATAAATTTCAGCTCGCTTTCAATAGATTTCTACGCATAACTGTGGCATAACAGTGGACGGGAATAGACATCTTGAGACTTGTGACGGTCCGCTCGGCCAGTTTCCGTGTATTAGACAACCCCTGCATAGCACATCTCAGGCATTTCACACTTTACTAGGGAACTTAACGCGACATAAACTAAGGTATAACCTGGAGATTAATTAAAAAAAAACACATTCAGGCAGTTCTGATGGAAATCTTGTTGGGGTGTCTCGGTTTTCGTATACAAGGTTAGTCGGAAAGGGGGTACTAATCCGAAGGCCACTTATAGTATCACTGATGACTATTTTAAAATTCGATAATTTTTATTTCCATGGTCTCTACCTTATCCAAAGGATTAGCATTGCCATACAACGCGGCAATGCTGCCAGCCTTCTGGGCACGTTACCAGTCGACAGCGATGCGGAGGAATATTTTGATGCCCTATTTTAGTTTATAGTTTTATTAGGATATATTTTATGTTATTTGCAAATACTTTTATTTGTAATTATGTAAGTATCGCATGGAAAATTAATTTTAATTTAGTTTTTTCTCAAATTGTTGATCCCTGCTTTAGTTACGAATTGTATACTAAATAAAAATAAAGTTGTATATTATAGTTATTGCCCTCCATTGTTCGCTTAGTTTGTTAAACTTGCAGAAATCGATTTACTGCGGGTGTGTACACAGCTTGAAAGTCAATTTCCGCTGTAAAACCTACTAAATAGTGGATTCTATTCTTCTATTCCATTCTTTGCCGGGAACTTAGCAGCCGCAATCAATTACGAAGCGGTTTTGTCATCAAATCGGTGCAAATTGTTTAGATTGCAGTATGTAAATACATTTGGCCTTGTTCAGGTATGATATCACGGGATGCTGTGCAATTAAATAATTGTCAGTGTACGCCCAGAGACTTGGCCGTAACCTGCAGTTGATTGTATAACCGTACTTGTACCGATCCAATGAATAAGCGTAAGTACACACATCAAAAAAAGTTTGCGATCACTTTGAAAAATTATGTAGCCTTTTTGAAGCCGAATTTTCTAATCGGGATTCAAAGCGATAATTCAAAATCAAAATCAAAAGTTTTTATTTCACATAAACCATTACAGGCGCTTATGAAAAGTCGAATTTAGGTGCACGGTTCCAATTAGTCGTTTCCTATGGAGAAGAACCGGCAAGAAACTCCATGGTTACTCTTTTAAAATCCATATCTTTAACAATTTCAGTGGGTACAGTTATGACTTAGATATGAGAGAGCAAAGTAGACTTAAGAGCAGGAACCACACAAAAAAACAAAATGAAAAATATGGTTACAAATTAACTAGATATCCAGGCATCTAGCAAGTCTACAAAGCTCTCACATTTACAAAAGGTAAAAGGACGCTAAACTATATAAAACAACTGATATGGTTAATTGTCATCAAAACACATTACAAAAAAAAACACTGTATAAGATAAAGATATCTTGAGAGTAACGTTAGTAAAAAAAAAAGCTAATCGAATGAGGTTAGTTAATAGACATAGGTACACATACGACGTTAATGAGGTACCAGGGAAGCCACATGTGCAGAAGGAGTTATTTCCAAACACCTTTATCGTCAACGTAGTCCTTAGTCTTGTAATATGCTTTTTGAATAAGGACACGTTTAATATGGGCTTTAAACTTTCCCTCGGTAAGATCAGTTACAGATTTCGGTAGCTTATTATAAAAACGCACGCCATTTCCAAGAAATGACTTATTAGTTTTACTCAATCTAAATTTGGGAATCACAATTTTATGTTTATTACGTGTATTTTTATCATGAAAATCGCTTCTAACATTAAACATATGCAAATTTTTCCGAACATACATAATATTTTCAAAGATATAGTGTGACGGCAAGGTAAGTATATTAATATCTTTGAACACGTTTCTAAGGGACTCGCGGGAACCCATATTGTAGATTGCACGGATTGCTCTCTTTTGTAAAACAAAAACAGAATCTACGTCAGCTGCTGAGCCCCACAACAGAATGCCGTAGGACATAATGCTGTGGAAATATGCGAATTATCATAATAAATATAGATTGATAGTTATCTAGATAAATATAATCAGATTTCAGTTGGACTTTGAATTCGGAATCTTCACATACATAATTATGCTAGTGATCGCAAACTTTTTTTGATGTGTGTACTTATATTCAGTCTATCGCACTGCTGGGCACGGGCTTCTTCTCAATATGAGAAAGATTTAGGCGTTACTCCACCACGCTGCTTAGCCTAGTGCGGGTTGGTAGATATTACCTACACTACCCGATTTTTAAGCCCCGGTTATTGGCTCCTCGCCCATGATGGGCCATCATTGGCACTATCATTGTGCGAGCATCCACACGATTGTCCGTAATCATTTGTCGTGCATCAAGCATTCAAGATGGACATGGAATCATTTATGAATGCAAAAAAAAACTAACTCATTTTAGCATTTTTAATATTGACACAGATCAGATAATAATATTATAGCGATTTTATAAGTAGGTACCTTATTTTTACTTTAAGAGGTTCCATATTGCAATATGTAATCCTAAACATAAAGATTGTTCTGTTATAGGCCCTGCGCAGACGGCACACTTTTTGTGCGATCGAGTCTGCGGCGCACAAAAAGTCTGCATGGCGCGCAAAAAGTCGGTCGCGGATTTTTAACAGACTCAACGCACACGACGCACATCTTCGATCATTTTGTCGGCAGAGCTGTAGGGACGTAGACGCTATGGAAATCGTGCAGAGATCGCGAAGTATTATTTTGTACATGAAGTACAGAAAAAGAAGAAGAAATAGAGAATTTTGGGTACATCCTAAACTTTCGGAAAGATTACTGAAGGGACAGTTCCATACTAAACATTCAATTCTGAAACAACATCCGGCAAATTTTTTCAAATTTTATAAAATGTCTGTTACTACATTTGATGAGTTGCTATTTATTTTGAGACCTGCTTTGACTCATTCAGAAACAACAATGAAGAGGTGAATTAACATAGTTACATCGACCTCTGGCGCCATGATAATAGATCGCGTGCGTTACATCCACCCCTAGCAAATGCAGATTGCCGACTAAAGTGTGCGCCGTCTGCGTTAGGCCCTGCGCAGACGGCACACTTTTTGTGCGATCGAGTCTGCGGCGCACAAAAAGTCTGCATGGCGCGCAAAAAGTCGGTCGCGGATTTTTCACAGACTCAACGCACACGACGCACATCTTCGATCATTTTGTCGGCAGAGCTGTAGGGACGTAGACGCTATGGAAATCGTGCAGAGATCGCGAAGTATTATTTTGTACATGAAGTACAGAAAAAGAAGAAGAAATAGAGAATTTTGGGTACATCCATCCTATACTTTCGGAAAGATTACTGAAGGGACAGTTCCATACTAAACATTCAATTCTGAAACAACATCCGGCAATTTTTTTCAAATTTTATAAAATGTCTGTTACTACAATTGATCAATCATAATATTCTGCCTTAGAAGTATCATAAATTGCTGGTCTGTTTTGTATTTCTTGAATTAACATGGTTACATCGACCTCTGGCGCCGTGATAATAGCACAGTGTACCTACTTACTACATACAGTGGGTCAACGCCCATACATTTGACAGGTCCTATGAAATGTCAAAATTGGTAACACTTGTCATAGGGTTGTCACATAAAACAAATTACACAAACTTTGTCAAACAAACGTCCAAATTAATTAACGTTTTATAGAAACAGTGACACGCAAAAAGAAAACCACGCATGCGTAATTTTGACGATTGACAAAATAATGCAAAGGTATGTAGCCGCATAAGTTCGCCATCTTATGCTGGAATTTACTAACAATATTTAAAACTACAAATTTTGTCGAGGTTACAGTCGCAGTGGCTAACGCTTGCGGGGGTAGGTAAGAGTAATAAATGATTCCTAAATCCAGGAAGGAGCCATAGAAAATTACTTATTATTTATGGTTATTACTTCTATGATTTTCGTGGGTGCTGATGCTGGAAATAAAGACTAAGTATTCCTCGACAATATACGGCGGTCAAAAAAATTTACCAGTTAAATTTAATTTGCCAGGTAAAACGTGGTCCCTATCTTGGTGTTTGAGAATGGATCTCGTTTTTGTAATCAGCGTCCCAGAAAATCATGGATTTGACACCCATCACGGCTAATTTGAAAATTTTCATGGCCGCCATCTTGAATATAGATTTTGACCTCATTTTCGTCATCAACATCCCCGAAAACCCTGGAAATGACACCCATGATGGTTAAATTGAAATTTTAAAAGCTGCCATCTTGGAAATGGATTTTGACCTCATTTTCGTCATCAGTACCCCCGAAAACCATGGAAATGACACCCATGACCACTAATTTGACATTTTTATTGCCGCCATCTTGGATTTCGATTTTGACCTCATTTTCGGCATCAGTACCCCCGAAAACCATGGAAATGACACCCATGACGACTAATTTGACATTTTTATTGCCGCCATCTTGGATTTCGATTTTAACCTCATTTTCGGCATCCGCACCCCAGAAAACCTTGGATTTGACACCCATGACGACTACTTTACTAATTTTCATGGCCGCCATCTTGGATTTGGATTTTGAAGTTATTTTCGGCATCAGTGACCCCGAAAACCATGAAATTAACACCCATGATGATTAGATGAAAATTTTCATGGCCACCATCTTGGATTAGTAAACAGACTTTATAATAAAATTCTCTTAATAGGTACATACAACATACATACTATTAATAAATTAATATAATTTCTATGAACGATGTCAATCAAATTCGAAATCAAAAAGTGCGAGCCCTGGAATTTATGTCCCGAGTACGCAGTATGGCTACTCGGGACATAACCTCCGCTCCTTCACCCCGCAACCCCCCGCACGATTGCTCTGCGACAATGTTCTACGTTAACCGACTGTAAGGAGTAAGATATAGGTAGACTGTGATAATAGATCGCGTGCGTTACGTCCACCCCTAGCAAATGCAGATTGCCGACTAAAGTGTGCGCCGTCTGCGTTAGCGCGCGTTGAAGCAAACGTTCAATTTTTTTCACACACTTTTTGTGCGGAGCGGCGCGCCGCGGCGCGGTGCGGTCTGCCCGAATTACACGGATTTTTTGTGCGCCGGACTTTTTGCGCGTCGTGTGCGTTACTGCATATAATTGCATAGGTTCTATTTTCACAGACTAAAAAGTGCGTCACGGATAGTCTGTCGTCTGCGCAGGGCCTTAGCGCGCGTTGAAGCAAACGTTCAATTTTTTTCACACACTTTTTGTGCGGAGCGGCGCGCCGCGGCGCGGTGCGGTCTGCCCGAAATACACGGATTTTTTGTGCGCCGGACTTTTTGCGCGTCGTGTGCGTTACTGCATATAATTGCATAGGTTCTATTTTCACAGACTAAAAAGTGCGTCACGGATAGTCTGTCGTCTGCGCAGGGCCATATGTATCTACTAATGTATATTAAGGCCCTGCGCAGACGACAGACTATCCGTGACGCACTTTTTAGTCTGTGAAAATAGAACCTATGCAATTATATGCAGTAACGCACACGACGCGCAAAAAGTCCGGCGCACAAAAAATCCGTGTAATTCGGGCAGACCGCACCGCGCTGCGGCGCGCCGCTCCGCACAAAAAGTGTGTGAAAAAAATGGAACGTTTGCTTCAACGCGCGCTAACGCAGACGGCGCACACTTTAGTCGGCAATCTGCATTTGCTAGGGGTGGACGTAACGCACGCGATCTATTATCATGGCGCCAGAGGTCGATGTAACTATGAAATGAAATGAAATTTGAAAAAAATTGCCGGATGTTGTTTCAGAATTGAATGTTTAGTATGGAACTGTCCCTTCAGTAATCTTTCCGAAAGTATAGTAGTCCAGTCAATGAATGACTCAAAAGAGGGTATAGAGTGCGTGAGCGGGAACCTAAGCGATTTCTTCAGAAACTTATTTAGGGTGCTTAGGGAGAAAACATACTAAAAGTCCTGACGTCTAGGAGGCGAGCCGGAGGGAGGGGGGTGTGACAAAGGTCTCAATTTCAGGTTTTTCGCCGGTATCTCAAAAACGGTGCGTTGTAGCGAAAAATGTTGTAAGATGAAATGAAACCTTATAAAATTCTCTATAACTTTGGTCTTACACACTTTTCCATATTTTCAACCGTTTTTGAACTACGCGCTCCAGAAATGTAGAAATTAAAGTTATTCAGCGTGATGACCATTACTTCATGCGAAAATTATCTTAAAATGTATTGTAACATAAGCTGGGAGTACTTCCACGTGGTGAAGGTGGTAACTGAGCTAAGGCGGGAAAAACAATCAATCATGATATTGATAAAGATTGCTTTTCGCTAATATCTCTACTACTCACTGTAGGAAACGCGACCTTACTGGCTAAAACTCCCATTAATATCGTATACATGCCTTTGGGCTTATGTTATTATAGGTTTCCGTAATTTGTTTGGCACGGTAGCCTACCCGGTAACGCAGGGGCGCAGCCACAAAATATTCTTTTCAGTTATGCACTCTTATTAGTAATACAATTGGGTTATCCAACATAGTAAGTGTCCTGTATGTGACGAGGATGTCGTTAAAGGAAGTAAGGATGTCTCTGAGGTGAAATAAAAGGGAATACTGGGTCCTACTATAGGTAATAAGGAAAGGAAAGACGACAAGTACCGAAGTTTCTTTGACTTGACATCCCTTTTTATTCACACCAGCTGCCGTAAAAATTACACCCTAACTGACACCATTAAAAAAGATGTTAGGCAGGCATCTTTATCCAATGAAGAGGCAGGGCCGTCGCAGGTCAGATCTTCTGCTCCGCCATTTGACTTTAATGAATCATTGTTTTAGGGCATTAACGATCTTGTTGCTGAAGGAGCAAAATATCACTAAGACTTCGTTACCCCAGGCATCATTTCTCAAAGAACATACCTCCCTGATACGATATTTTACAGTTAGAGCCTCAACTGAATGTACAACCCCCCTTTTGTTCAAAGGCTTTTTATATCTTCATTAAGGCAACGTGTACATAAAAAACAATGATTCTTGAAGTCAAATGGCGGAGCAGAAGATCTGAGCTGCGACGGCCCTGCCTCTTCATTGGATAAGGATGCCTGCCTAACATCTTTTTTAATGGTGCCAGTTAAGGTGTAATTTTTACGGCAGCTGGTGTGAATAAAAAGGGATGTCAAGTCAAAGAAACTTCGGTACTCGTCGTCTTTCCTTTCCTTATTACCTATAGCAAGACCCAGTATTCCCTTTTCTTTCACCTCAGACATAGTTACTTTCATTAACGACATTCTCGTCACATACAGGACACTTACTATGTTGGATAACCCAATTGTATTACTAATAAGAGTGCATAACTGAAAAGAATATTTTGTGGCTGCGCCCCTGCGTTACCGGGTAGGCTACCGTGCCAAACAAATTACGGAAACCTACAGGGTGTTAACGAATTCGTGTAATTCCTTAAAACCACATGATCTACTACTGATGTAGACAGGCCCCGCACGGGATTTAGCTTGATTAAAAATAAAAAAATAAAATTATTATTTTTTCATGCGGCTTTGTTACCGATCGTATCTAAACCACCTAATAAGGATTCAGTAAGAAAATAAGTTTTTTTTTTTTTGCATTAAAAATGTTTTATTTTTGTGAACATTTCGATGCCACGCATAAATTAATGAAAGCACGGCGACACGGCTGGCAGGCACGACTAACGCGATATCGCTCTTTGCAGTCAGATAACCCAAGACTCTAAAATGACTCAGAAATAGAAAACAAAGTTTTTTTTTTGAAATTTTTTTTTAGTTGTTTTTCAAAAATTGTCATTTAGGGTTAATCTGTGTCATCAGTAGATCACGTGGTTTGAAGGAATTACACGAATTCGTTAACACCCTGTATAATAACATAAGCCCGAAGGCATGTATACGATATTAATGGGAGTTTTAGCCAGTAAGGTCGCGTTTCCTACAGTGAGTATTAGAGATATTAGCGAAAAGCAATCTTTATCAATATCATGATTGATTGTTTTTCCCGCCTTAGCTCAGTTACCACCTTCACCACGTGGAAGTACTCCCAGCTTATGTTACAATACATTTTAAGATAATTTTCGCATGAAGTAATGGTCATCACGCTGAATAACTTTAATTTCTACATTTCTGGAGCGTGTAGTTCAAAAACGGTTGAAAATATGGAAAAGTGTGTAGGACCAAAGTTATAGAGAATTTTATAAGCTTTCATTTCATCTTACAACATTTTTCGCTACAACGCACCGTTTTTGAGATACCGGCGAAAAACCTGAAATTGAGACCTTTGTCACACCCCCCTCCCTCCGGCTCGCCTCCTAGACGTCAGGACTTTTAGTATGTTTTCTCCCTAAGCACCCTAAATAAGTTTCTGAAGAAATCGCTTAGGTTCCCGCTCACGCACTCTACAACTACTTTATTGACTGGACTATACTGCCGTGCTAAGCCAAAAAGCGGTATCTAAAATTTTTTTGTAAAGTTGATTCTTATTGCATCGGATAGCTTAAAGAAATATGCATCCAATGAACTAAGCCAAATAGCAGTATCGTATTTAAAACATTCTCGCACAACACAAAAAAGTTTTCAAATCACATGGAGGATAAGGAAACTATATTTACAAAACCTCAATTTTCTCGAAATTACCTTTCCCTGAGATACCGCTTTTGCGTTTAGCACGGCAGTATAGGATGTACCCAAAATTCTCTATTTCTTCTTCTTTTTCTGTACTTCATGTACAAAATAATACTTCGCGATCTCTGCACGATTTCCATAGCGTCTACGTCCCTACAGCTCTGCCGACAAAATGATCGAAGATGTGCGTCGTGTGCGTTGAGTCTGTGAAAAATCCGCGACCGACTTTTTGCGCGCCATGCAGACTTTTTGTGCGCCGCAGACTCGATCGCACAAAAAGTGTGCCGTCTGCGCAGGGCCTAAAATGAATCCCTATTTCCCTTGGTCATCACGCGTGAGCGGCTGGACCGATTTCGCAGATTTTTTTTTGGTTGTGGTTTTAATATTGTCAGGAGAAAGTTCTTATGAAAGAAAATTTTGATAATTAAAAAAAAAACTAAATTATCTCAGTATGTCCATATTCTTCGTTTGTTTACCGCATGCATGAAAATGATTTTAACTTTTTTTTACTATTTTGATTTTGTTTCTGAAGGTAGGTAGGTAAGTACTAAGTGCATTGCAATGCATGCCGCCGGGTACAGCTAGTAATTCTATACAGTTCTAAGTCTCTTCGTTCGTCCATCCGGCGGCCATCGTATTTAAATGCCAACAATACCGAGACGTATGCATTTCTTCGCTGTCCTCCGTTAAATGAACGATCGGCGATCGTGTGGGCATGTGTATGTAACTACAGGCGATTGGCTTTGGTGTGTGTCCGAAAAACCGACAACTTTCCGACTGTCGACGTTCATAGCCCGTGATGGGCGATTACAGAAGAGCATGATCTCCTCACAATGTCGATTGTCAAGAGGAGCCATGAAAGAATCCAGATCGAAGACCGGACACCTTGATACTACACTGAATAAGAGTAAAGGAACTCTAAAAATCGGGTTATGTAATAAGCTCTTTATTTAGCGGTCTTTTCATAAATTGTAGTCATAACTAAACTATCGAAAAATAAACGACATCATCAAAAATCTAGCGTATCTATTTATTTTCCTTCTTTACGTACACTACACATATACACACACATGTTGGTTTAAGTGAACGGGCATGACCGCTGACTGACATCCGTGGAGCACAAAGGTTCCAGACGAAAACCAGCGCCAAGTACTTATAGTGCTTTTTGGTCCAGCCGTGAGACACATACCCAAGACTTTTTTATTTGTATCACATTTTTTACCTGTTGTGTCTCTTTGTGCTATGTCCAAATAAATGATTCTTTATCTTTTATCTTTAAAAACCGTAAAATAGATATTTTAGCGGTGTTTTGTTTTTTAACAATAGGTATTTAATATTGAATACAGGGTGTAAACGAATTCGTGTAATTCCTTCAAACCGCGTGATCTAATGGTGACACTGATTGACCCTGCATAGGTTTTATCAGAATCAACAAAAAATAAGTTTTCAAAAAATTAACCATTGTATTCTGTATCTGACTAATTTTAGCGTCCCAAGTTAACTGACTGCGTGGAGCGATATCGCGCTAGTCGTGCCCGTCTGGTGTGTCGCCATGCGTTCATTCATTTATGCATGGCATTGAAATTTTCTTTCAGATAAAAATATGGTAAAAAAAAGGTTATTTTGATTTTTAATCAATCTAAATTCCGTGCGGGGTTAATCTATACCATTAATAGATCGTGGGGTTTGAAGGAATTACACGAATTAGTTTACACCCTGTATTTAGGTTCGTAAAAAAACCCTACCTCACATTGAAAATGGTGTAATCAGTTTGCCAAGCGTGCTGATTATGACAATATTTCTTCATAACAGTCTATTGGAGCAGTCTATTAGTAATAAGTAGGTCGGATCGTTGCCAGCATAAGACATTAACGAGTCGATATCATAGAATAGACATATGTTCATTATTACATTATTTAATTCGTAGAAATTCCAGTTAGAATCGGTTGGCAAAGTTTCCCGGCTGTGCATAGCATGTAATGTATTTTATTACATTTTAACACATATTTATGTCAAGCGTGGTTTCAAATAGTGTTCTGGATCTAATTGCATGTCAGGGTCTCGGGAATTTCAAGCGCGTTTTCGTGTTATAAATCCTGCAATACACTCTTCTTGCTAGCCCTATTCCAGATTTTAAATAGGTAGATCTGGATTCTTTAGTGTAGTGCACGCTTTCCTCTGGTTTCTGAATTGAGAATTCTAGAATAAGCAGTACATAAGTAACATTTGAGTACGGAGTTGTCAAAATAATTACGGATTTCAAAGCATTAATGAAAACTCCGTACTCAAATATTACTTAAGTTGGTTATCTCGAATTCTCAAATCAGAAACCGGAGGTTTGTCTATCCAGATACCTACGACAAAATATAAGTCATCTAATACGGAGCGCATAAGGTTTGCCGATGACTGCCCCTCCCCCTACACCGACCGCTACCAGACGAGCGCGGGTAGCGGTCGGTGTAGGGGGAGGGGCAGTCATCGGCAAACCTTATGCGCGCGACTTATACGCAACATTACTAGTGGATACTAGTATGTACCTACCTTAAAGTTTGTGTTACATTTGGCGAAAAAGAACAGGACTGCATGCCTAGGCTGTATTAGGCTGCCTTGGCTTGACTCTGGTCAAGATTAGAGGTGACAGAGACAACGATGGAGCGAGCTTACCCAGAAGAAACTGTTCACTCTAACTTTGAAGAGATACGGGTTGTAAGCGTTCGGGAACACACGTCTTTGTAATGTGTTTCGATTGTATCTAAATAAACGTTTATTCTTTCTTTAATTTTTCTTTCCGTTTGCAGCATGAAAGCTGAGACTACCCTCCCCGATAAACAGTTTTGATATTAATTCCACGATAAACAATCACATATCAAAAATTAACCACACCAATGCCACCCAACTTCACAGTTCTATCAATCTTGCAGTAACGACAAGCATGTTTCTAATTCCTATTTACATTTCATACAATACCAATAAAAAGTATAATTTAAGTTTTGCTTATAATTAAGGAATCCGATTCTAAACCCGTAGACGTGCTCTATGGGCTATCAAACTATCAGCACGATGGACCGTTACGATCTATAAAACTAACTTATGAACTGATAAGTACAATTGGGATTTAAGATTTATTGTTAGAAAAATCTCAGTTTTGTTTCGAATTGGAATTGACTCTATTCACTAATTGAAAATTGAAGATTACAAATAAACGGCAGAAACGACCCCTTGCTTTAAGAACTTCATTAGAAATAAACCATGTTATTTTAAACATAATAGAAAAAAAACAAGATTTAAACCAAAACCTGTGTGCCGAGTGCCGATGTAAAATTTAACAAGAAATAAAATGATGTCGTACATACCAGTAGATAGATACCATACCATAAGAGCGATTACGCACTGCATCCGATCCGAATCCGTGAAAATACGGATATAAAAAACTCGGACCGAATTCGGATATTGCTTTCCGCACTGCATCCGATCCGAATCCGTGAAAATACCGATCTAGAGTAAAAATCTCGGACCGAATTCGGATGTTGCTTATGCACTATTCCGATCTCTGATTCGAATCCAAGCATGTCAGGCATCTTTGGCATATCCATTTGGCGTCCGATTTGAATCCGAGGTGATGCGAAAGCTTTCATACAAACAGTACCTACTACGGCTACTTCGGTCCGTCAATATTTCTTCCGAATTGGAGAATCACGGATGACGGATGCCGGATGCAGTGCGTAAACTACCAGACAAATAGTTCTATGGCTACTTTGGAACGTATTTTCACGGATTCGGATCGGATGCAGTGCGTAACCGCTGTAAGTGTAATGTACATGACTGTAGTCCGCCAACCCGCACCAGGCTAGCGTGGTGGACTAAGGCCTAAACCCTTCTCATTCTGAGAAGATGCTATGTTGATGCAGTTTTATCGACGAAACGTTGCGAACTGAAATTCGGTATTCTGAAGTATTCTCGTTTTGAAGGTCATAAATCACCATGATGGTGCTGATCCTCTTATTCGCTAACTTAACTAAAATTAGATAACTGCTATCTTATATTAACGGACAGCGCAAGAAAAGGACGGTGATAGATAAGAACTAACGCGTCATCCTACGTGAGCGATCTACAAGCGACGCGAAGCGGCGCGGCGCGACGCGAAAACAATAAACAGTCGATACCTATTGAAGTGTCCTACGTGACCAAACGCACGTGGAGTGCGGTGCGGCGCGGTGCGGCGCGAAGCGAACGCCGTCAGTTGACTTGATATTTTTACGCGAACTGGATGCGGTGCCGTACAGTGCTACTGAATGACGGCGGCGCGCGGCGAGCGGTCCGCGAGCTCGTAGGACAAAGCCGCCGCTTCGCACCGCATCGCAATTCGCGTCGCTTTAAACCGCCTACGTAAGACGTCGCGTAAGTTAGAGATGTCAGGCTAGTTTACACTTTGAACTTCACCGTTTTTTAGGCGACAATTTTTTGTCAGCTCTTATTACGTCCATCTCTTTCTAATTTTATCAGAGTGAAATAGATGGCAATAGTCTAAATTCATTATAGTTTGTGCACAGCAAAATCGGCACCATTGTCATTCTTCTATCTAGTTCGCAGAACATGTCTTTGATAAAACACAAAGACGAGAATACTATCACAGATTGTGAACTTAACAGAAGTTTTCACAACTTACAAAGGTCTTTGTCTGTGAGCCTGACCCCGTTTGGCTTCATATTTTTCTTTTAAACCTACCATTATACTAAAATTCTGGAGATAAAAGTTTAGTTCGTGAGTTTAACGGAAATACGGGTTATAGTGCGTAAATTCGGTCAAATGGGTTTACCATAGAATGCAATGATATTTTTAATTATTGGCAAGAATAGTGCGACGCCATTTTTCTGCCCCTCACTTCAGTCCGCGTCATAATATTTTTACGACACATTTTGTGGCAAATTCATTTGAACGAATTTACCCTATACCCGGAATTACCCCAACAAACTTATATGAACTTGGTCATACAAGTCTAGAATCATTTTTAGAACTTTTTTTTTTAAATTTAATTTCCATTCCACACGATTGGGTCATTGGCTAAGCGATTGGCTTTTTCCGGTCCGGATCTCGGGTTCGATTCCCGCACGGGACAAATATTTGTATGGTCTATAGATAGTTTTTTTCTATTTTTTATAGATAGTCTTTAGATAGTTTGTGGATGAGAAGATTTGTCTGTAAACATACCAAAAATACAGGAGGAACCTGGGTACCTACTATTAAGAAAAAAATTGCAATACCTAGAAGTTTCTAGTAGATTATATGGAGGGTTAATTTTTTTGCATTTTAACCCTATAACGTAGTGCAAGGAATACGTTGAGTTTCCAAAATCACTGTATTTTAAAGACTAAATTCTGTCACAAAGAAACGTACGAAGACGCCAGTGTATTTTAAGATAGGCAAAAATGCACACATGCTATTTCCCGATATCCAAAGCCGACGTTCAAGCTCTCCAACCATCAAAGTTACCGTTTCCAGTGAGACTGAACCCGATGGATCGATAGCAACGCAATGTCAGGGGAATAATGAGATAAGCCTATTTGATATTAAAACGTAATAACTATAGATAATACTTTTGGTGTAGATAGGTTGATAACTGTCATATGAGTAGCTGATACTTGATAGTAATTGTAGTACGTGACGAAGCTTTTTCAGAATAATCACAGTAAGAGTGGAAGGAGGGTAGGAAGACTTTTGCCCTGCAGTAGTTTGATCATGGCTGAATAATAATAAAAATCATAATAGCCTGACCAATACCTCATGAGGCTCTCGTTAGGTGGCTGAATCAAGGGCCTGATACAGCAGTCCTCCTCGATAGGGCGCGTATTGTGAGGAGGTTCCTGTCTCTGGAGCCCTAACCACCGGTAGCTTTGACTCTGCTCCCGATGCCAGTGAACCCCTATTTTTATACCTGTATTGTAGAGTCGTGAAACATGGTTAAACGGCCTTAAACTGCATTGCTCCTTTATCCAACGCGGAACAGCTCAAAGTGAGCCAGCATTTCAAACAGCCAGCATTTCAAACAGCCACCATCAATGAAAACACATAACAACGACGTTTGACGTGTTGCAAAGAGCTCATTAAATTCCCGTAAAAGCCGCAACGCAACGAATTGGAACAGCAAACAGGTGATTTGTTTCTAATTCCCTTAGCTTCTTAAAATAGTTTGTTGTTTGCCTCCAAACACAAACCAATAAGAAAAAAAAAACAGACTTAAAAAGAACAAAAAAGTTTCAGAAGTCGGTGCCTTCAATTTGGTTAAGCGTGGATTAGCACCGAGTTCTGAATCTGTTAATTTTATTTTAATACGCTAATGGTTAATTATTTAGGTACTCATTTCAGGTTTTTTTGTCGTTTTCTTTTTAGTAATTTTATTTGAGAAATAATAAATCAAGCCACAAATTTATTTATTGGCCACGAGACCAAACTTCTCATTTTATAACTAAGCAACACGGGAAAATGAGATAACCTCTAATAAACTAATTCGACTTTTTTACAACGCCAACTAAATTTTTGGGCACCCCGACACGGATAGGTTAGGTTCGAAGGGGATGACGGGGGGTAGAGTGAGCGAGCAAAGCGAGCGAACGAAGCCCCCGTCATCCCCTTCGTGTTAGGTTACTTTAAACCCTGCAGACAGAAATAGGAGCCGCGCGCAGCGGGGCTCCGTCGACTCTTTTTGTTTTTCATTTGTTTTTATTGTGAAAATGAAAGTGGGTGACGAACAGTGGCTTATATAGAAGATAACTAGTGGCTAAGATAGTATCATTCAGACGCTCGTTAATTGTGGCTGACTTAGTAATTTAGAAGCCAATGTAGATTTTTAGAGGCGAAAAATGCTATTAAAAAGAAGTCTGTTTAATTAGCACCCATTTTATTTTTCTCTTTTGTGTGGTATAAACAATACATGAAGATGCGATTACAGCATTCGCGAGTGATTTGCCGTTATCCATTGTAGTGTTCCATTGTCTATCTCCAAAGGTGTTAATCAGATCTTCATAAAAAAATGGGACCACCTCGGGAGAATTCTCTCTCAAACAAAAAAGAATCATTAAAATCAGTTCACAATTGGCGACGATATCGATGAACAAACATTGAATGATAATATCATTGTTGTTCTCTGAATAGTTTGATAGGCAAGCGATGCCAGTAAAAGGTATTAAATAAAAAAAAAAATAGGTAATTACAAGACTAACTGCCAATATATTTCAAATTTAAGCTTGAAAGGCAGACGCCGTTTTCTTCCGGCAATAGAAGTTATCTATTCCATTTAACACCCCCTCCCATAGACCAGTTTTATTTTTACCATATTTCACAATAGTTTTGCGCCCACCTGGGAAGGTCCATGACTGTACTCCAATAGTGCAGCCGTGGATAGTCCCGGGTAGGTGCCCCACCCCATTTTAGATTAAAGCTCTCAAAGGGGCCTCTGCGCGTTGGACCTGTGTCCCCGTGTATGCCTTCCAAAGGACCGGACATCTTCCGCACGGAAGATGAGCCGTGATGTCCAAAGAGATGCAAGACTAAAAACATGACTGCTCAAAAAATACTAACCTCCGGTTTCTGAATTGAGAATTCTAGGATAAGCAGTACTTTAGTAACATTTGAGTACGGAGTTGTCAAAAAAAATAGGGATTTTAAAGCATTTTTTTGACAACTCCGTATTCAAATACTACTTAAGTATTGCTTATCTCGAATTCTCAATTCAGAAACCGGAGGTTTAGTGACTAAAAAATTTAACTGAAAAGTAAAAAAATTAGATGAGTTGAACTTTTCAGCATAACAGCAAATTCTGTGGGTATTTGAAATTCAGATGCTGTCGGGGGACAATTTTTTTGGATAACATAATTTAAGCGTAGTTTTTTGTTTCATGCATGATTTTTATTCATGTACCTACCACAGCAAGCCCATTAATATTTTTTAAGTTTTCACTTTTCTTTGTTACCCGTAGGATTCCAACGATACCACATAAATCTAAATCGGTTCAGGCGTTTACAAATTAAGGTGGAATAAAGAAACTCACGCACATAATACCTGAAAACATCCTCCTTTTTTTGGAACTCGGTTAAAAACAAGACTTTTTTTAACTTACCCGTACAAATCATTTCATCTTCAGTTCATGTCAAGTTCAACCAGCTTCATGAGAAGCTTCAGCAGATCGCACACGATATAAAACGTGTGTAATATTAGCTTATACCATGCGCGTTTTAAGTCTATGAAGTACCAACAGATCACTATGGCGAACAGACAGGCTGCACTGTAGCATATTATCTTCCGATTATCACTAATGACCATCTGAAACGCCTTCACTGAGTTCAAGTTACACGATTTTGAACCTTATGTCGGGAGCTTTAGATGCAGTTTCGGTTGTGAAGACCTCTTACACATTTTTAATGAATATTTCTTATGGAACAAGTATAAAGGGCGTCGTGTTTGACATATGAA
The DNA here is from genome assembly GCA_905220435.1 of Amphipyra tragopoginis. Lineage (NCBI taxonomy): Eukaryota > Metazoa > Arthropoda > Insecta > Lepidoptera > Noctuidae > Amphipyra > Amphipyra tragopoginis. The sequence goes on along the minus strand of HG992017.1, from coordinate 14,570,889 downwards.
AAACTTTTGGGAGAACTTAAGGGATGTTTGGAAGTACAATTGACGGAATTGGTACAACAATCTATACATATAATAAATCTGTAGACTCGGTGTGTATATAAAATGGAAATATTTAAAAAAAATGCGGATTTCGTCAGTGAATTCCTAACAGTGCGGAAGTCAAAAAAAACCTTACAAGAGAGTGAAAAAACTATTTAAAACGAGCGTAACCTACGCTGAACGCAATATTGTTTTTAATTATCATTATAAATAAACTCTTTGATGATTTAATAAACCTTTGAAAATCCTAATAATCTTTTTCATTTCAAGTAATAATGTGGCTTTCGCAGTGCTGTCTGTTTTGTCACAAAATGACTTACGCACTCGTAGAACTTCACTAACGATTTGTTAAAGGATAAACAATAAAATCCATTTCTATAATTTTTGGATTATTTGTTTGTTTGTCGGTTGGTTTGTTTGTTTGTACACGCATCACGTAAAAAATACTGAGTCAATGTAGTTGACTTTATACATATACAAATATTGTGCGTATCTCGAAGTAACATTCAGTTTTTGTTTCATTGTAATCTGTTTGCTCAAAGAAAAGCTATTAGAATTTAAAGTTATCAAGAAGAATAAAACAACGTAGCTTCCCGCCGCGCCGTCTGTACGCTTAGATCGTTTAAACTACACAACGGATTTTGATGCAGTTTTCATCAATAGACAGAATGATTCAAGAGGAAGGTTTATACAGGGTGTTAACGAATTCGTGTAATTCCTTAAAACCACATGATCTACTACTGATGTAGACAGGCACGGGATTAAGCATGATTAAAAATAAAAAAATAAAATTATTATTTTTTCATGCGGCTTTGTGACCGATCGTATCTAAACCACCTAGTAAAGATTCAGTAAAAAATAACAATTTATTTTTTATATTTATGATTAATTACGGTTTACTCACGTGCATTTTTCGGGATTGCCCGACTGGTTCGACTAGTTAGAGTTCGACTCGCGACCTCGCCGCGTGATCAGCTCATGATTAAGGGCTCCGTTTGGGTCCGAAACTAGTCGGGCAATCCCGAAAAATGCACGTGAGTAAACCGTAATTAATCATAAATATGAATGTGTCTCACGAAAGTTATAATACAAAAATTTATTTTTTTGCAAAAAAAATGCTTTATTTGTGTGAACATTTCGATGCCACGCATAAATTAATGAAAGCACGGCAACACGGCTGGCAGGCACGACTAACGCTAATCGCTCTTTGCAGTCAGATAACTCAAGGCTCTAAAATGACTTAGAAATAGAAAATCAAGTTTTATTTTTGATTTTTTTTTGTTGATTTTCAAATTTCCCATTTAGGCTTAATCTGTGTCACCAGTAGATCACGTGATTTGAAGGAATTACACGAATTCGTTAACACCCTGTATGTATAATACATGCATACGCGATAAACGACAAATAAGCGGGAGAAGCCGCAAGCAACCACTAGTACTGAATAAAATAAAGGAATTCTTTCAGAAAAAGTACGTTTAACGAATAAAATTGTTAAACAATGTTTCTTTGAAGTGCTGCGAGTTCGGGCAAGGTTAGGAGCCACCTGTTGCCAATGTAACCGGCTTTTATGGGCACTTGTAGCTTCTTATAGCTACGAAACGGGCCTTACATTTTTGGGCGCGTTTTATTTGTGCGATAAAATATTCAAGATCTTTGGATAGCCACAAATGCGTTAGTAGAGGGTGAATTCTTCTGGAATGTTCTAAACTGAAAGTTGGGGCAAATTAGAGACGTAATTTTATAGTACGCGGTGTAAACGAATTAGTGTAATTCCTTAAAAGTACATGATCTATTACTGGTATGGATTATTATACCCGCAAGGGATTTAGCTTGATGAAACGGTTAACGGTTAATTATTCTTATTTAAATAAGGAGAATTTAAATTATTTTGTACTTGTGTGTACATTTCAATTTATTTGTGTAATTGCTTTGTGTTCTTTTTTTGATATATCAAATGAAATGTTCTTTTTAATTTGCACCTGCCATGTTATCTCGTCACCACTTTTGGTTGACTGGTAGAGAATGCCTAAGGCATTAAGTCCGCCTTTGTACGTTTTTGTTGCATAAAGTTTAAATAAATAAACGGTAAAAAAATAACTTTTTTTCTTGCGGTAGGGATAAATGATCGTACCTAAAACACATATTTAAGAAAGTAAAAAAAAAAACGCTAAAAATTTTGCGTTTTTTTATGCGACAGAACTTTTCGATGCCACGCATAAAACAATGAAAACACGGCGACACAGCTGGCGGGTACAACTAGCACGATATCGCTCTTTGCAGTCAGTTAACTTAGGACGCTAAAAGGACTAAGAAACAGAACACGAAGTTTTTTTCGAGTTTTTTTAAATACTCCTTTAACGTTAATGCGTGTCTCCAGTACATCACGCGGTTTCAAGGAATTACACGAATTTTTTTACACCCTGTATAGCCACAAACATGTAACAAACAGATAATTCTTACAGAATATTTTAGTTGTATTAAAACTAAAGATTGGGGACATATTAGAAAAAGAAAATAAAGATGGAAAACAGAATTAAGGGCCAACGACAGTATTCTTCCCAATACATGGGAAAGTTTACCAACATACCCACGATTTACTAAAACATGATACAAACACAAATGATTTCTTGAAGGTAACATTTTAACCACAGCACTAAATGAATCCACATCCACAAATGAACAAGAAAAGGGGTCTTCAAAACCCAACCACTAAGTTTTTAAGCTATTTCCGTTTAACCAAACGTAAAACCGGCCATCAGTTAACGAATATTATCATGAACTAGCAGTTAACACCTAACGGCTGGATGAGATAATGCCAATCAATATGTGGGCATGAGTGGGTGCGTATTATGGTTAATCAACCGTCAAGTAGGGGACGGAAGGTTATTAATACGAGGGACCTTTGGAGATATTTCTGCTTTTTAGCAGCTAAGTGACCTGAATTCGGATTCCTTTGTCCGTGTAATCTTGTTACAGGGTTGGTAGTTGCCGCAAAACATATTAAAATATTCCCTGATAAAGACGCCCTGATTCTGTTGAGTGCACTGTACCCATTTCAACGTAAGGTGAGTCCTGAGGTTTGTCTAGAAAACATTATTACACAAAGAATATCAAATATTTAAAAACAATAAAACACTGATGCTTTGGCTATTTTACGATTTTTGATGATTGAAAGTAGCACCAGTGACAGAAAAGTTGAAAAGGAGAGATGAAACGCATGTGTCCAAAAGAGTTATGAATATAAATGCGGATGGATGGAGAGGAAGAGGGAGGCCAAAGAAAAGATGGATGGATTGTGTGAAAAAATATGAAAGAGAAGGGAGTCAGTGATATCATGACGGTTGACAGGACTGAATGGAAGAAGAAAACGTGTTGCGCCGACACCAAGTAACATGGGATAAGGGCAGGAAGATGATGATGATGATGTCGTTTACGTTTTTTCGATAGCAGTCTCCTTACGGCTACAATTTATGAAATGACTGCTATGTCAGGACTCATCTTACGGTGAACAGAGTGTAAACTTAACTAAAAATATTGTTATCCTTTACTTGCAGATAAAACAAGAAAGAGATGGCAGTATATTAGAGCTGTCAAAATAGGTTCACTAACTAACTTGACTTCTCAAACCGATAAGAGGCCGGCCGTACATTATGAGAAATATCTGACAGAAAATTTCTGACGCGCGGCTCTGCTCATACATTTTGTACTAGACCCCGCACACTGAGAATTTGCCGAATCTGGCAGCCTGCTAGCTCTAGTATAAATGTATGCGCAGTTTTGCGCGCACGCGTCAGAATATATATTTTCTGACAAAATTTCTTATTACCTATGTGCGGCTGGGCTTAGCCAATACCTCAGCGTGTGCAACCTAAAAGTACGCTGATGTTCAACTAGACGACAGCTCTAAAAAAATCCGTCTCTTTCTTAACTTAAAAGATAGCAATATTTTTATGTTTAGTTGTCGTGCAACATAATCGGCACCAATGTATTCAATTTTTCGCTCGAAAGACATGGATTTAGAAGACATTTAAAGCTCTAACAATAGGAAAAAAAAGTTTTTTAAACAAATATGAAAGGGAAGTAGTAGACATAATAACGATAGGGCTGGTCGACATTTCGAGTGACCAGAGGGCTGGCTTATTCTGTGGCCAAAGAATTAGCGTTGCCATCCAGCATAGCAACGCTGCCAGCCTTCTGGGCACGCTCCCAGACGACAATGATGTGGATGAATATTACGACGCCTTCGCTTTTTTTCCATACTTCTTTTGTAGATATTGTAGTAGTTAGTTTTTACTTTAGATTATATTTTGTAATTTAGTTTTATATTGGATATATTATATTGGTCTTGAAGTGCCAAAGAGAAAAAAATAACGATAATATTTATTCGCTGTCGCGAAGGTACTCGTATTTTCACAGAACTTTTGACAGATATTTTCGGTAATCGCAACTTTTCTTTAGAAATATCACAGTAGCAGAAATTCAGTGTAATTAGTCGTACAACACACACTTTTCACTAAACACTGAGCAACCGAAACAGAACTGTACAAGAAAATAAGTATCAACCATCTCCCTACACAGATTCGTAAAAATATCAACGTTTGTTTGTTTGTCTGTAAAATGATTGATGTTCAGTGGGACCTTGCCTCTAAAAGTGTTTATCCCATCAAAAACATTCATGAAAAAAAAGCCAAGTCCCGCCGACTCTTGCCGTGAAAGGTTCTGTAGGTTAATTCACGGAATTTCATGCGACCAAGTTGCAGTGATGCTGCAGAAGTCCACTCGAGCGTATCTGACAACGATCGCCTATTAAGAGAATACGAAAAGCGTTGTTTTGATCGAAACTTAACTGCAATTGAACTTTTTTAGCAAGGTGAATCAAGTTCCTGATCTAATGTAAAGCCAAGTCTGGCATTTCATTTATAAAGGTCATGGCACATAATACCGGCACCGCAACTGCACAGCTGCAGCACGGCGTCGCCTTGAATTTAGGCTACGGCTAGCCGCTAGCGCGCTAACTACGCGTCGCCCGCGAGGTGCAAGCTCGCAGTCCGCGCGCCGGCCGCGAGGTGCAAGCTCGCAGTGCAAGCTAACGTGCAAGACGGCGCAACGTCGTTGTTTCGCTGGCGACTAGTCGGCGCGCAGTAAGCACGCGGTCCGCTCGCTTGCAGCGCGCGGCCTGCGAGTCGAGTTGTATGGTAGCGGCAAGCACGCTGACTGCCCGCCGTTGGCTTTTTCATATTGACATTATGAAATATATTATACGACACACGATTTAATGCTCTAATTTGAATGAAAAGTGAATTGCTGGCTTGGAGCGGTGCCGTTGCGGTGCCGGTATAGTGTGCCTTAAAGATGATTTTCAAACTTGACAATCACGCAGCATAAGGATAAGACAATTTGTTTACCGTGGTACAGATCTGTTTAAAAATTAACAAGGTATCTTGCATCTCAGTATTCCTCATGCTGCGAGATTGTGAAGTAGGTAATAACGAAACTTTGATGGCGAATATTTTGTAACCTGTTTTAGTTAGAAACTTGTAATTTGGCAATTTAATTAAATACATTAAGTACTCTCTGGAAGATAATTTTCTGTTCTTCGTTCTTATCTGTTTCAAAGATATAGGAGGCTTCAAAGTGCCTTGAGTTATTTCGAGAAAAAGGTGTACGGCCGTGCCTGCCCGACGTTGGCGGGGGCACTACCGTGCCCCCTAATTTTACTTTTTCTGTGCATTTTCATCAGCGATGTTTTCAGCTTTAATAGACCGCGAGCTAGACGGGCAAAGTGAATAATTTCCTAGAATAACATAAACGAATTCAGTGGAATGCTAAAAAGTTTTTAGCGTATGCAATTTTATTGAAATAGATAGATTTTGTTAGAAGTTTCAATGTGAATTTATTTGGAATTCTTATCGTTTAAAATCAATTTGTATCGAAAGGAAATGTACCTACGTATTTTTCATTACTATATAGCTGCTAATATACTAAAACAGGTCTTTTTTTACATTTTTTTTACTTTTTCTGCGTTTTTGCATACATATAACTATCCTATCATAACATAACATCACGCCTGTATTCCGCCAAGGGTTGGGCAGAGGTGTATAATACATCATCATTTCGCCGTCGTGCTTAAGTCCCATGTAATAGGGCCTATTGCCACCAACCGAGCATAAAGGGAAAAACCCAATGACACTGCCCAACCTGGGCATCGAACGCAGGACCTCACGTTCACGCAGACTACAGAGACAGTCCTATTGTAGTAAATATCAAAAATTGTCTGGAATTGGAATTCTAGTTACCAATTAAAATAATGGCAATACCCAATTAGGAATATTCTTGACAATTCGAAAGCATCCTTGACTTATCGCCTATTGTTCCTATTGTTATGAATTTTCCCCGTCACTAGAAAACTAATCGAAAATTCAACGCTTTTGTGCTGCTGTTTAGTTATAAGATTTATATAAAAGTTTTTATTAAAGAAACATATATAGAGTGTCGTGGGTAATTAAAAAAAAATCGCAAGGTTAAGCTGGGCTTGCCGCGGTCAGTCCGTGGATGGGTGACCATTCGTTGCATATCCAGACCCTCTGTGCCTCGGAGAGCACGTTAAACCGTCGGTCCCGGGTGTCATACGAATACCTATGGCTGTCGTTACGGATAGTCAGAAGCCGGATAACCGGTCTAGCCTTAGAATATCGGTAGCCCAGTAACTAGGATGCGGAGCTCTGATGGCAGTCGTTCTATGAAATACTGGTATTCAGCCGCATCAGGGGGGGCCTACTTCCTAAGTCCGTCAACGAAGTTAGTCGCCCGTCCGAAAGTAGCCCAAAACGTAGGAGTGAACAAAACAAGTGTCAAGTTCAACTTTTCGGACGGGCAAAAACACATCGGTAGTAGGGACAACTGTCAAATCGTGTTGTCATTCATTCTTAGTTCGGGCACCGAAATAATCGTATGTCCGTAGGTGATAGGGAGTAGGAAACGCTCGTAACTAAGGCTGACCACGGATTTCGTGCATAGGGAGTAGACCCCCTGGTTAGACTGGAAGTTGACCCCAACAGGGTAAAAGGCTAGGCTAACAACAACATAATGACTTTGTCATACTTAAAAAAAATATCAAGTACATTCATATTAGTTGGAAAGATTATCAAAAGATTGGCAACGCTTCACGCAAAATATCAAAGCAAAAGCCATTAAAATTAGGTTATTTAACGCACATTCGAGAATTCCACGTGGTAAATGTAAGTTAAGCAAATAAATACAGTTGGTAGAAAGAAAATCTAACAGTGTTATACAGCATGTCTGGTTGTTGCTTTACATCCGAGAACCATATACCGTCGGTGCGCTTGCCAAAACCCATATGTGCACAGCCAAAAAATCTGACATGTTCACGAAAAATACAAAACAAGGTATATTTTGAGCTTACAAAGTAACACAAAAAAATTGTTTGATTTTTTAGATTTTTCTTAAACATATTAGTTATCAGATAAAACAGTCCGCTTCCTGAAAAGTTGATATAATTCACATATGGGTTTTGGCAAGCGCAGCAACGATACTCTGCGCCATGGTACAATAATAACAGGTATTCTCTTCCCGCGATGTCCCAAGCTGACGTCACGAATGTCACGACTAGTGCTGCCATTTTTTACATAAACTCACGCCTGTATTCCCCGAAGGGTTGGCAGATGTGTATAGTACACCCACATTTCGCCGTTTATGTTTACGTTCCATGTAATAAGGGGGCGAGCCTATTGCCATCGACCTGGCACAAATCCAGACTCCGGGCTGCTACTGAGAAATTCCACACGGAAAAACCTAGTGACACTTTGCCCGACCTGGGGATCGAACCCAGGGCCTCACGCTTAGCATTTCGCATTCGTGACGTAGTCTTGGGCCATCGTTGGAAGAGACTACCTAGCGTAGCATATTATAATACCATGGACCCACCGTTATTAAACTGTAGTATGTAACGTAAGTAAAAGCGACGTAACGTCACCCATAAAACGTAACAGTCACATAATATTACATGTATGGACACTATCTCCGGGCTTGCAGGCTGGGCGTTCACGTTAAGAACTTAATCCTAACTTCGTCACATCTTGAGAACTAATATTGAAGATTTCATTATGTACTACACGTATTTTCTGAGATGAAAGTTTTCTTTACAGAGCCTGTATAAAAATTGAGACACACAGAAGAGTCTGCAGGCCGTTCAAATATTTGTTTCATGCGAGAATCAGACCTAAAAGAAAAAGACCTGAAAATAATTTGGATGGTAATTAAATGAAAAATCTGGCTGTATTTTAGTTTGTTAATTGCTTGATTTTCTTCGAAATTGGCAAGGGAAATAAAAACAAAAATAGTAGGTAGTCATTTGGTTCCAACATTCCCGCCTCACTTTCATAAAAACGAAGATTTCTCCCCCGTTGGCGAATAAAATTAATATAATTCTAAGTGAATGCCCATGAAATGCTCTGTGCAATCCATACTACTTTCATATCTGAAACGAGTGTTAGGCCTAGCCTTGGCCCAGCCTAGTTAGGGCGTCTCTCATCCTCCTTACCGTAAGTTAGTAACCAGGGGGCCTACTCCCTAAGTCCGTCAACGAAGTTGGTCGCCCGTCCGAAAGTAGCCCGAAACGTAGGAGTGAACAAAACAAGTGTCAAGTTCAACTTTTCGGACGAGCAAAAATACATTGGTAGTAGGGACAACTGTCAAATCGTGTTGTCATTCATTCTTAATTCGAGCCCCGAAATAGTCGTATGTCCGTAGGTGATAGGGAGTAGGAAACGCTCTTAACTAAGGCCGGAACCACGGACTTCGTGCTTAGGGAGTAGACCCCCAGATTGGACGTCAAGGGATAGATTTGAATATAATATGCAATTACTAGGGAAGTACGGCATAAAAGAGAACACCACTTAATTCGACAGTCGGTAAAACAGCTTTCAATGAAGATGCCATCCTTGCATAAAAGCAGAAGTGGATTGTTTAATCCATTTTACCAGCAGAACCGCTGTTTGTTTGTTCTGACTAGGCTTCTCTGAACTATGTTGGGGTCAGTTTCCAGTCTAACCAGAAGAGGCTAAATACCAGTATTTTACACAGAGCAACAGCGGAGCGGGTAACCGACATCGCCTGAAGAATTGCCCAACTTAAGTGGCAGTGGGAGGGACACATTGCTCACAGAATGGATGGCCGATGGGGCCGAAAGTTTCTGGAGTGGCCACCGCGTACCGGAAGGCGCAGGGTGGGTAGGCCCCCCACAAGGTGGACAGATGACCTGATGAAGGTAGCGGAAATCCGCTGGATGCGCACAGGACCAGTCGATGTGGCGATGCTTGGAGAGGTCTTTCGGCTGAATAATGATGATGTCACGAAGCGACTGCCACCAAACCTCCGCAACCCAGTTGCCAGGCAATACTGATATCCTAATTATAGACCGGTTGTCAGACTTTCGGACTTCTGACTACCTGTAACGACTGTCATAGATTCGTATGACAGGAATTGCTCTACATTTGATCAAGAGGAATTTGGAATAAACTTAAGCCATGTAAGTCAAATAATATCTGACGGATAAAACATATTCACAAAAGCGAGGAAGGTAATATTATTATGTCGGCTATTTCGAGCCCGGCTGAAGTGTGTAGGGTGGGTATACGTCGAGAACACTCCATCTCAAGCTTTTGTTATCGTTGGCTTTTTAGGTAAGAGAAGCCTTGTCTTAGATATTTTGCTGGTTTTAAAGAAAACCGTGTTCTAGTTCTAGTGACGGGTTAGCTATTTGAGCGAAAGTTAAATATTTAGGAATGAAATGTTCTGTACAGCCAGCAACAAATATATCGGGACGAAGACTTCATAATTAACCTAACAACTAAAGAAATTAAACTTTATCTTAATGGAACAAAAGTCTCAGAATGACAGTTATCGTGTACTGTATTTATTCTGAAACACCCCTTGTATAGAGATATACAGGGCGTCCCACGACTTTGCCACATGGAGGGATAGTAGGTACTTTAATACTGTAGCTAGAATAAGAGGCCTAACTAAAGCCGCCGACCTAAACTAACAAGATAACTGTTCCCTTTTGACCGTAAGGTGAGTCCTGTCCATACAAAAAATATCAAATATTTTTAAAAAACAAAACATGGTTGTTATAGACAGCTATATTTTACGGTTTTGACTGCCTCGTTGGTCTAGTGGTCGCAAGCGCGACTGCTGAGCGTGAGGTACTGGATTCGATCCCCAGGTCGGGCAGAGTTATTGTATTTTTCCGTGTGGAATTTCCCAGTAGCAGCCCGGAGCCTGGATGTGTGCCCGGTTGATGGCAATAGGCTCGCCCCCTATTACATGGGACTTAAAGATAATGGCGAAATGTGGGTGTACTATACACCTCTGCCCAACTCTTCGGGGAATACAGGCTTGATGTTATTTTTTTTTTACTTTAAATAGAACGGCCGATACCAATTACACTACTTAAAGATATTGCAAACTACAAACAAGTAACACATTCATACTTTCCTCTCACAATACTTCATACATTCCGACAGAATAGTCTTCCATGCATCCCCAAACAAATCAAGGTCTGGGTTTGAATCCAGGAGAGCATTAAGCGCAGTCAGTGTCCGGGGTATGGGTGACTGAGAGTGTGCAACAGTTCGACATGAAGGGACTGCTAATAATTTATGTCTCCTGCTACGACAGTAATTATTAGGGACAAATAGCTTGCAGACTTGGTTATGAAGATCTGGGGCATCCATGATCCCTTTTAACATTTTGCATGTGACGATCATCTGGTCATATGCCCGTCTCACCTCTAAAGAATTTAATCCCAAGCAGCCCAAAAGGAATTTCGTGGGATACAAAGTATGAGTAATAACCATTTAATTTTTATGTTATGTTTTACGGTTTTTAACCGACTTCAAAAAGGAGGAGTGTATTTTTTTTTATTTTATTTTTTATGTTTGTTACCTCATATCTCCGTCATTTATGAACCGATTTGAAAAATTCTTTTTTTGTTCGAAAGAGTATACTTCCTGATTGGTCCCATTTAAATTTTGTTATGATTAGACCATGAACTTCAGAGATATGGAACTCCTCATCGGATCAAAGCAAAATTCTCAAATTACTAAAATTGCTTTGTTTATATTTGTTGTTGGGAACTGACTACTGGAAAAGAGGAGCATGTCCCCCTCCCCCCCTTTGGAATGTTTTCATTATATCGTGTAAGGTGTCATTTGAAAGGACTTTTTATGCCCGACTACGTCAAAGCCAAAAAGAAGGGTTATGAAGGAGGGGTTAAAATTATGACACTAAAACGTATTTAATAAAAAATAAACTTAAAAAAAAAGTAAAAACCGGCTTCAAAGAAATACTAAAAGGAGTAAAATAATTACCATAATATAAAATTAACAGTTTCAGAAGTCGGTGCAACTCTACACTGAAGCAAATAGAAGCCACCGACTTCTGAAACTGTTAATTTTATATTATGGTAATTATTTTACTCCTTTTAGTATTTCTTTGAAGTCGGTTTTTACTTTTTTTTAAAGTTTATTTTTTATTCGATAGCAGTCTCCTTACGCTCCTTACGGCTACATTAATTTACAAAATGACCGCTATGTCAGAAGTTCAGAACTATGCACAGAGTACAATACTGCCGACGGCGACGTATCTTGGCGAGTCTGAAGTTAGCTGATTAGCTGCGCAGTAGACAATTTCGTTTCTAAAAGATTCATTGCACAGCCAAACAACTAACTTCAGACTCAGGGTACTAATCCGAAAGGGTGTTAAAGTACACATAATAATGAATAACTTTATTCTACAACTTTTCCCAAAAGTTGATAGTTTAAGAGAAACAGTTGTTCAAAAATCTCAATGAAAAGTATCTAAAATATATCTATCCCATTGTCTATCCCCAGTTATGATCAGGTGTGTTTACATTTTATGTCATATTTGGGGTCATGAATTAGAAGCACCATTTTCTGAATTTGTAACTAAAGCAGGGATGAAGAATTTTTGAAAAAACTAAATAAAAATCATTTTGTTTGGAAAAAAATATATCGAATTTTGAAATTTTAACACTTGCTTTCAAACAGTCATCAGCGATACTATAAGTGGGCTTTGGATTAGTACCCCCTTTCCGACTAACCTTGTATACGACGCAGCAGTTTACGTAAATACACAATTTCACTTTAACCAAGCCGCCGACCAAAACTAACAAGATAACTAATAACAAAAACTCTCACAAACGTTTGAACGTGACTAGAACATAAATAAGCCCAATTAGATGAAATAATATGGAGTGACGGATGTGGTACAAAGTGGCTCACTAGCTACTTTCCCGTTCCTACAATCCTAACTTCCTAACTAATATTATAAATGCGAAAGTAAGTTTGTTTGTTTTTTACCTTTTCACGCCTAAACCACTGAATCGATCATCCTGAAATTTTGCATATACGTTGTCAGGTGTACAGAAACGGACATAGGGTACCATTCATCCCGAAAAAAAGTACTGTTCCCGAAGAAAACAACAATAACGTTCATAGATGGCGCCACGTGTCTTTCAAATCATGATCTATATAAATAAAAAGAAAAGGCCTGACTGACTGACTCATCAACGCCCAGCCCAAACCCTTGGACCTAGAAAGCTGAAATTTTGCACAGATGTTCCCTTTATAATGTAGACAAGGAATAAGGAAGGATTTTTCGAAATTCAACCCCTGAAGAAGTTAAATAGGGGTTGGAAGTTTGTATGGAAAATCATCACTGACGGGTTCAAAATTTCACGCAAGCGAAGCTGCGGGCAAAAGTTAGTTGAATTATATTATTATAGAAACTTTAGTAGTGTGATAAGCAGTGATCGGAAAAGGGTGAGCTAATTTACCTAAATTTCAAAGAACAGAGACAAAAACTAGGGACTTCCTTACGACAACATTTTTTTTCGAGAGAATTTTCTGGGAGGTTGTCTTTCATTTGTTTTCAAAAAATAAAAGACAATCTCCTTTTTTGAAAACAATAAACAATCTCTTTTTAAAAACAATGAAAAACGTGTCATCTGGTTTTGTGACAATTTTGGGAAACAAAAATAGGAAACGAATTTAATTGTTTCCTGTACTATTAATATTAAATGTACTTTAGTGATGTCCCGAAACCCGGAATAATTTTTACGAAAAAAAATGTTGTCGTTATGAAGTCTCCAGTTTTTGTCTCTGTTCGTCGAAGTTTAGGTAAATTAGCTCACCCTTTTCCGATCACTGGTGATAAGAGTTTTTTTTTAATCTAAAAAACGAGAGCGAAACCGCGGGCTCAAGCTAGTTCTTTATAACGGAGAGACTTTTCTTTGAAGATTTACGTGATGATTTATATCGATGACGTTTCAAACGGCACAACGGCTGTCTTTCGTTACCAGAATCTTGACTCGCTTTTCTTCTCCGAACCTGGATTACTCATTGTGGTTTTTGGAAGTTATGGCTGACTCGAGTCAATATACAAGGAATTCTAGTGCTCCAGGCTAGGAGTGTTTTTAATTCTTCGTTTTTCAAAGTGTTTTGCAAATGGCGTGATTTAAATAAGCCTGTACATTATTACACCTAAGGTTAATTGTCTACCGCGCGTAACCATGCGATCTCCACCATTAGGGCCGGTATTCACCAAAGCGGAAAGGAGAGGAGACGAGAGGAGATGTGCTGGGAAGCTGGCAGGTTATCTCCACCAAAGCGGAGGAGATGCGTAGCGGAGAGGTGATGTGAGCTGTGCATAGCGGAGATGTGAGCTGTGAGAGTTCAAAATCAGTCAGTTCGGGTGTGCGAGGCGTGGGGAGAAGGCACCGGGGGCGCCCGAGCTCGCGCGCCCCTTTGGCCGCCGAACTACACACATCTCCGCTCTGCTGCGCCGCTTGCTCGCTCGCGGCACAAAATTCTATAAAAAATGAGACATATCCTCTCCTCTTGATCCATTTCCACCGAAGCTAAACGGAGAGGAGATGTGGAAATAACGAAATCTGATTGATTATTCAAAACACATCTCCTCTCGTCTCCGCTCCTCTTCGCTTTGGTGAATATGAGAGAGCAATATCACGGGTAATATCGTATTTAGCCGTCTGCCGGGTCTCTATAAAATTAATGCGCGCATTGTATCTTTTACAATGCTGGAAAATCTTGGAAATTGAATCACACATCTATCTCATTCAAAGAAAAATAGTATAGCCCATCGCATCGGTCGCATTTGATCCTCGTCGCACCTGATGGTAAACGCAGACAAGGTCTAAGATGAATCACACGAATCCAAGTAACAGAGATATAGAAGGATTCTCCTATACCCCCTCTGACTCTCACATACACACGATGGAACACAGTAAACTGCTTGGCGCCGGACTTTAATGTGAGGGTGGTAGCTAGCCAGGCGAACCGTAAAGATCCTACCACCAAGCGAAAGGTTGTCACCAGATTGGCACCACCCGGGAACCACGTTAGGGGTTTCGAACTAAGGGTGCCTTCCCACGGACGAGGGTGACTCAGCCCCCCAAAAGAAAGTCCAAGATTTCGAGGAAGTAATGCAATGGCATTGCAGACCGTTGTTCGGATCGCTTGCTTATCACCAGGAGCAGCCTTTCTGGAGCTCTCTCAGGTGTGCAGGTTTCCTCACGATGTTTTCCAACCGTTAACGCAAGTGACGCACATAAATTCGAAAAGTCAGAGATGCGAGCCAGTATTGAACACAGACCTTCCTACATGGAAGGCAAACGTTGAATGATTATTTATTGGCAAGAACATAGGTTACAATAAGGTCGTCTTAGGTTACAATTGGGTTTCACTACATTCGACATTTCTGTCGTGCAAATATTACGAAAAAAATATTTAAATACTTAATATTTTTTAATAATATTATATATTATTAAAATTATTATAATTAATACTTAATTTTTTCATATTATAAATTCTTAATATTCAAATAAAATAGTTTAGACACATTAAAAATATTATACAAATCAACCAATAAAATAATATTCCATCAATTAACATTACAAAATCAATTTATTAAATACATTTTACTAATTAGAATTATAAAAATCATTAATTAAGTAAAATTAATTTAAAAGACGTCAGTCATGTCATAAATAAAATTAAAAATTGCATCATTAGGTTGGACATAATTTAAGTGTAAAATAAAAATAATCATTAACCGAATAAAAACATCTATCACACAACCAGTTATGTAGTTTTTTATTAAATCTGTTATGTTTCTAAATTCCTTCGGTAATCTTCTATAATATAAAAATGAATCGCAAAATGTGTTGGTAAGCGCATAACTCAACAACGCCTGGACCAATTTGGCCAAATCTTTTTTTAAAATGTTCGTTGAAGTTCAAGGATGGTTTTTACGGCGAGAAAAATTAGAATTATTGCTGGAAAAACCCTAAAAATAGCCCTTTTCTTTTTCCCATACAAATGATTTCTAACTAAAACGTAGTCAATTTGAGCTTTATTGCTATGGTATAAAGTTCATATTAAATTACAAGCACTCACTGTTGTCTAAGCAATGTAGGTGTGTTCCTAACGTAGGTAGGTAGTAGGTAGGTAGTAGGTAGGTAGTAGGTAGGTAGTAGGTAGGTAGTAGGTAGGTAGTAGGTAGGTAGTAGGTAGGTAGTAGGTAGGTAGTAGGTAGGTAGTAGGTAGGTAGTAGGTAGGTAGTAGGTAGGTAGTAGGTAGGTAGTAGGTAGGTAGTAGGTAGGTAGTAGGTAGGTAGTAGGTAGGTAGTAGGTAGGTAGTAGGTAGGTAGTAGGTAGGTAGTAGGTAGGTAGTAGGTAGGTAGTAGGTAGGTAGTAGGTAGGTAGTAGGTAGGTAGTAGGTAGGTAGTAGGTAGGTAGTAGGTAGGTAGTAGGTAGGTAGTAGGTAGGTAGTAGGTAGGTAGTAGGTAGGTAGTAGGTAGGTAGTAGGTAGGTAGTAGGTAGGTAGTAGGTAGGTAGTAGGTAGGTAGTAGGTAGGTAGTAGGTAGGTAGTAGGTAGGTAGTAGGTAGGTAGTAGGTAGGTAGTAGGTAGTAGGTAGGTAGTAGATAGGTAGTAAGTAGGAAAAAGTGCATTGCAACGCATGCGGGTACAGCTAGTTTATTATATATTTTAATTGCCATGGTATAACAGTTTTTATCACAATACTTTGAGCCTATTTCGTGGTACGACAAGCGGTTTCTGTACTATTTTTCTTCTAAATACAGCCTTTTCATCCTTTTCAAAAAGGGAATGGTTATTTCTACCAATGCACAATATTTCAAATATGTATAAAGACGGGAGGGTAAGCAGCTTTTGCTTAGTCGTTCAACCGTCAGGCTATCACCGCTTTGGCATTCGTAATAAAACAAGAAAAAGAAAATTACGGAAGTAAAATGAAATTGTTACTGTTATTCTCATTGCTATTTAAACGAGAAAACCTCCCACTTTGGCCAACAAATCAAAACTTTGGCAACATAACAAATACGGAAACTTCCAAACATTCAAGTGAAGTTAACAATGAGAGACAGAATTGGAATGAAATACTTCTGGATGGACTCCAAAAGAATGCTCAACTTTTTGGAACATTATTTTTATCGTTCTTTGATCAAGTAAAATATTTGTTATTCAATTGTTTTCCCCAAAGGTAAGGCACAGGAATACCTACTAGTATTTGGAAAGAGACTTCAAAGATTCTCAAACGCGACTGTCTAACCAAAGACTAAGAGCGGTTAGGTACGCACTGCATGGGTGTGTAATGTATGATATAATAACAAATGCTCTAATTTCACTTGAAATAACGTTCATATAATATAATTTTCATATGCTATAAAATCATTTAACCTAATTTCATATGACCTAATGTTTCATATGATATAATTTTCATTTAATATAAAACATTTAGTATAACCACAGTGTACCTACTTACTACATACAGTGGGTCAACGCCCATACATTTGACAGGTCCTATGAAATGTCAAAATTGGTAACACTTGTCAAAGTTTTGTCACATAAAATAAATTACACACACTTTATCAAACAAACGTCCAAATTAATTAACGTTTTATAGAAACAGTGACACGCAAAAAAAAAACCACGCATGCGTAATTTTGACGATTGACAAAATAATGCAAAGGTATGTAGCAGCAGTTTCGCCATCTTATCCTGGAATATTCTTACAATATTTAAAACTACAAATTTTGTCGAGGTTACAGTCGCAGTGGCTAACGCTTGCGGGGGTAGGTAAGAGTCATAAATTATTCGCAAGTCCACGATGGAGTCATAGAAAATTACTTATTATTCATGGTTATACTTCTATGGTTTTCGTGGGTGCTGATGCCGGAAATAAATCCTAAGCATTCCTCGATAACAAAACGGCGTTCAAAAAAATTTACCAATTAAATGAGATTTGCCAGATAAAACGTGGTCCCTATCTTGGTGTTTGAGAATTGATTTTGTTTATGTAATCAGCGTCCCCGAAAATCATGGATTTGCATCCATGACGGCTAATTTGAATTTTTTATGGCCGCCATCTTGCATATAGATTTTGACCTCATTTTTGGCATCAGCATCCCCGAAAACCATGGAAATGACACCCATGATGGTTAAATTGAAATATTAATAGCCGCCATCTTGGAAATGGATTTTGACCTCATTTTCGGCATCAGCATCCCCAAAAACCATGGAAATGACACCCATGATGGTTAAATTGAAATTTTAATAGCCACCATCTTGGAAATGGATTTTGACCTCATTTTCGGCATCAGCATCCCCAAAAACCATGGAAATGACACCCATGATGGTTAAATTGAAATTTTAATAGCCGCCATCTTGGAAATGGATTTTGACCTCAATTTCGGCATCAGTACCCCCCGAAAACCATGGAAATGACACCTGTGACAACGAATTTGACATTTTTATAGCCGCCATCTTGGATTTCGATTTTAACTTCATTTTCGGCATCCGCACCCCAGAAAACCTTGGATTTGACATCCATGACGACTAATTTACTAATTTGCATGGCCGCCATCTTGGATTTGGTTTTTGACGTTATTTTCGGCATCAGTGACCCCGAAAACCATGAAATTAACACCCATGATGATTAGATGAAAATGTTGATGGCCGCCATCTTGGATTTGGATTTTGACGTAATTTTCGGCATCAGTGACCCCGAAAACTATGAAATTGACACCCAGGATGATTACATGAAAATTTTCATGGCCGCCATCTTGGATTTGGATTTTGACATCATTTTCGGCATCAATGACCCCAAAAACCGTGGAAATGACTTCCCACGAACAATCATTTGAAAATGTATGTATGCCGCCATCTTGGATTAGTAAACAGACTTTATAATAAAATTCTCGTAATAGGTACACATACATATTTATCAATAATAAATTAATATAATTTCTATGAACGATCAATCAAATTTGAAATCAAAAAGTGCGAGCCCTGGAATTTAGGTCCCGAGTAGCAGTATGGCTACTCGGGACATAACCTCCGCCCCTTCACCCCGCAACCCCCCGCACGATTGCTCTGCGACAATGTTCTACGTTGACCGACTGTAAGGAGTATGATATAGGTAGACTGTGGTATAACGTTCATTTTATATAATTTTCAATATGTATAATATTCTTTTTATATAACATTCATTTGACCTAATGTTCTTTTGACCTAATTTTCATGTTTAATGGTCACAGTTCTAACCTAACTCAAATGGCACCTAACCAAATCTTAAAATATTCAATGCATGGTTGAGGGTGGGCTTGGTCGACGGAGCCCCGCTTGGCGGGGCTCCTATTTCTGGATGGTTTATAAAAAAACCCCGCCATCCCCTTCTAACCTAACCTGTCCGAGTCGGGGTGCCCTAAAGTCCAGATTGCATCCAATTTCTACTGGTTACAATAGTTGAGGGTGGTAGGTGTATAGGGTATAAAGCGAAGAAAAAAAAAACAGAAAATCGTATCAGATTTTCTAAATTATATTAAAAGTAATTAGAGATTATGAATATTATAGTAAATGAATAATATACTACATGAATATTATGTCAAATGTGCATTAAAGGAAATGTTTATTATATCATAAGAAATTAGATAAAATGAAATTATATCAACAATTCATTATCTCAACTGATCGTTATATTAAACAAAAGTATATTAACTGAAATTAGGTCAAGTGAACGTTAGATTTTTTGTTATTATATCAACCGTTACACACCCGCACTGCATCCGATCCGAATCCGAGAAAATACGTTCCAAAGTAGTCATAGAACTATTTGTATGGTAGTTTACGCACTAGATCCGACTTCCGATTTCTCTCCGTGATCCGTGAGTTTCCCATTCGGAAGAAATATTGACGGACCGAAGTAGCCGTAGTACTGTTTGTATGAACGCTTTCGCATTACCTCGGATTCAAATCGGACGCCAAATGGATATGCCAAAGATGGCCCCTGAATTGTTTGAATTTGGATCAGAGATCGGATAAGTGCGTAAGCGATATCCGAATTCGGTCCGAGTTTTTTAGACTCTAGATTCGTATTTTCACGTATTCGGGTCGGATGAAGTGCGCAAAGCAATATCCGAATTCGGTCCGAGTTTTTTATATTCTTATTTTCACGGATCCGGATCGGATGCAGTGCGTAATCGCTGTAACGCTGAGATCTATGCTCAGACTTTACTTTCGAGTTAAGTCAAAGTCGGTATTCATACGGCAATCTTCCAATCCCTCTGAGCTTAGTAAATGCTAAAGTCCATGAAATCGACGACTTACCAAAAACTTAGTCTGTAAGCCCAGCCGCACGGAAACTGTTAATTTTATATTATGGTAATTATTTTACTCCTTTTAGTTTTTTTTGTAGTTTTTTTATTTTGTTTAAAGTTTTTTTTTTGGTTTTTATTTTCATTAATTTTAAAGTGTTTTTAAATACATCCCAATATTAATATTCCACAGAAGGTTAATATCCTTTTCTTTTGTTAGGAACATCAATAAGCCGAGTTTAATTTCCTCTAATCCCCTCGAGATTTATAACTTTAATATTCTTAGTAGGTACAATAATGGTTTTGAAAATATGTTAATACTTTAAGATATATTTTTTCCTATGTGTAGGTATTTCTTCTGTATTTTCTTTTAGTGTACAATAAAGTATATCTTGTAAGAACCGCAAAAGCCTGGCCAGATTTTGTACCAGTTCTCTTCAAAGAAAACTGCGCTTAGTACGAATTTCTGTTACACTACAGAGAGCAAAATGATTGACCTGGTTTCAACAAAAGGCGAGCTGAATTCGCCTTTGTGAATAGTCAAAGCCTAGTTAAAATTCTGCAATCCAAATGTGATGGATCTAAAGCCGAAATCAATGCCTTTGAGTACAGGGGCCTAATTCTTCTAAAATAAATTGTTGCCAAACGCAATCGAACCACAACCGTCAGTTTTTGTTTTCGCTAACTTTCAAAATGATTGATTTAATTTTTTGTGTCAAACAATTTGATAGCTTTTGAAATTGAGAACTGTCTGAATGAACGGTTCGGCCTTGGTTCGGTTGTGATTTATCAAGATTTATTTTAGGAGAATTAGGCCCCAGTTCAGTTATAAGAATTTTAAATTTTAGTAGTAGTTGGTAGTTCCATGAGAATAAGTCCAGGGAAGCATGACTGTCTGCCTTCTGGTCTAGCGGTCGCAAGCGTGACTGCTGAGCGTGAGATCCTGGGTTCGATGTCCCAGATTGGGTAAAGTGGTAATGGATTTTCCGTGTGAAATTTCTCAGTAGCAGCCCGGAGTCTGGATTAGTCCCCGGTGATGGCAATAGGCTCGCCCCCTATTACATGGGACTTAAGTATAACGGGGAAATGAGGGTGCTCTATACAACTCTGCTCAACCCTTTAAGTGAACGGGCATGATCGCTGACTGACATCCTTCTTCTTCCTGCCCTCATCCCATGTTGCTTGGGATCGGCGCAACACGTTTTCTTCTTCCATTCCGTCCTGTCCCCCGTCATGATATCACTGACACCCTTCTCTTTCATATCATTCTTCACACCATCCATCCATCTTTTCTTTGTCCTCCCTCTTCATCTCCATCCATCCACATTTTTATTCAGAACTCTTTTGGTCACATGCGTTTCATCTCTCCTCTTCACATGACCATACTAAGACGAACGGTTCTCTTTCAACTTTTCTGTCACTGGCGCTACTTTCAAACTTCAACTAAAACGACATACTCTAACCGCCACACACCAAGCAAAGTTTATAGTTTCATAAATGGTTACATGGTACGCACATGTACAATGGGTAAAAGGGTATGGGTACCGGTGAAATTACTGGCACATGAGACTTCAACTTTATCTCTAGGGTTGGCAATAAATTGGCAATCCTCTCGGTAGCTACTATAGGCAGCGGTAACCACTTATCATCAGGCGAGCAGTCTGCCGGTTTTGCCAAATTAATAAATGATATTTATTTCTGTAAATAAATCTGTTACAGACACTTTTACAAGTCAATCTACTAGATGGCGCCGGCATTTCCTTATTGACTAGCTCTGACAAGAAAACCCGAAACAATCTCAGAGGTCAAGGTCTCTTTTAAAGTCCAAACATTGTGGTATAAAACTATGCAAGTCAACAATGTAGGGCAACGTTTGGAATGGCCTTTTGAGGAAAGAGCCAGCAGGTTCGAGTTGACCTGTCCTAACTGACTGCACGCATGCTTCAGACATCGTATAGTTCTAACCTTATTTAAGGAAGCTCTCGACCCGACGCCACCGATTCAGCAGTCGGACATTTTCGTAAGTCACAAAAAATACTCAAATCCGCCAAGTTTTACGAAATTCTTGCATAAAGCTAGCCTACATGGTACTCACATTCACAGTGATATATAATTTAAAACATAAAAAGCTTTAGTGACTTAGGAGTTAGGTATATTCTTCTCAAACTATGCTACTGTACTATATCCGTCTCAAATATGCACTCAATTTCCAGAAATAATTGGTCGGGGAACAGATCAGAATTCAACCTCAATTTCCCGATATGAAGCCGTTGTTCTAAGTTTCGATGGAACTTAGAACTTGTACCTAATGGTCCAAATTGGATGAGAATTTGAGTCATCGTTGAGCTAAGGAAGTAACTGAAACTCCGATGAGTAGACTATCCCTAGCGATCATAACTGGAAGGTCTGGTAAATGTAAAAAGTTCTGTAAAACGCTAAATAATTTGAAAACCTAATTTAATGTTTAAGTAGGGAAAGGCTCAGGCTCCTGCCTCATCGTTTAAGAGTACCGCAAAAGCCAATTTCCGTCGGTAATCTAGAGCGGGAATTACAAGACGAGGTAAGGGAGCCTCTTGATAATTTCACTTATATTATAAATGCTAAACTTTGAATGAATATGCGAACAAGCCTGACATGCGGACACATCCTTGTCGTCGCATTATGTCGTGCCGAGGCGAGATAATGTATGATATCTCGTCTCGGCACAATACAGGGTGTAAAAAGACCCATCACATAGCCGAAATCTACGCACTCTGTACATCAAACTAAACTACACTGACCAAAAATAATTGCTGGGAAACGACTTTTATTTTTTGGCATAAAAAAAATTCTTTTTTTTGTAGCGTGCAATGTGTGGTTGTGGCGATGCCGCGCGTTTGCATGCGTGCAGCGGCCACACAGCTGAGCCGAGGCGGTCGTGTGCGTTTGATATTCGTTGCGTTTTTGTAACTTCAAATGCGTAATTTTTAAGGAAAAATTTAAAATTGTGATAAGGTTGTTTGGAAGAAAGTTTAGTATTATCACTTAGAATACGTTTTTGGAAAAAACTAAAAAAAAAAATGGTAACTTTGTCCTTCAATATGTCCAAAACCAATGGTATTCCAGGTATGGTCTGGTAGAAAAAAATGATCCCAATGATGGGTAGAATATGTGGTTTTCGTTATCGTTAAGGGTCTTTTTACACCCGATATATGAGTTAAAAAAAACATCACAAAAAAACAAAATTGACACGTAAAAGCAACGCTTATTGTATATGCGCACTTGTCTATCAATGTGGAAAACACGGCAACAACCCATTTAACCTATCTACGCTACTATTTTGGTTTTAAACAGACCGTTCCGAATTGTTGATATTATTTTTTATGTATTTTTTTGCTCTTTTTTGTATTTTTATTTTAATCTATTAATAATTAACTGGTTTAAGGGAACACCCTCTGTTATTTTACATACTGTATATGTCGCTCTGCGCACACGGAGGGGTTTCGATGTGCAACGAAAGGACTGCGGAAATCATTAAGCTTAACCTTGCAAATCATCCAGAAATGCTCCATGATCCAGAAATTTCGTTTGTTAGAAAACATGGCTGAGTAATGTTGAACACAAATAAAGTCCCGTGAGCAATGAAACAGTATTGACTGGTTATCGTCCCGCAACAGTTGTAAAAGTCAGCTAGGGAAGACCAATTACTGAGGTGCACGCAAGCTATGGGATATTACTCTGTTAAGGTGAATGCACACTTATCCGAGCCGAACGCGTCGAACGTATCGAAGTCAAGAAGGCCTCGCACACATATCCGCACCGAAAGAATCGACCGCGCCGAAGAAATCGTTTCTATTTCCTTTATGCCTGTCGCACTGTTATTACTCTATTGTCAGTGCTTTATTAATGGAAGATGAATGAGCGAGCGCATCGATCGAGTCAACCGCATAAGCCGCGCCGAATCTGATGACGTCATCCGAATTCGTCTAGGATTTCTGGGGTTCTTCCAGAGGGCCTACTCCCTAAGTCCGTCAACGAAGTTAGTCTCCCGTCCGAAAGTAGCCCGAAACATAGTAGTGAACAAAACAAGTGTCAAGTTCAACTTTTCGGATTGCAAAAACATATCGGCAGTAGGGACAACTGTCAAATTGTGTTTTCATTCATTTTTAGTTCGGGCCCCGAAATAATCGCATGTCCGTAGATGATAGGGAGTAGGAAACGCTCGTTACTAAGGCCGAAACCATGGACTTCGTTCTTAGGGAGTAGACCCCCAGATTCGGACGATTCGACGAGGGCAAGTGTGCGAGGTTCCATAAGATTTCATACAGAGAATTCTAAAATTCGTTTCGTTTGATGCGTTCGGCTCGGATAAGTGTGCGTTCCCTTTAGACACCAGAATACTTCAATACCATAACATCACGCTTGTATTCCCCGAAGTATTGGGCAGAGGTGTATAGCACACCCTCATTTCGCCGTTATATTTTAACACATTCGAGTGCACCTCACTTTTCATAGAGCTCATACGCAATGCCGCCATACATATGTTAATGGACCTTGCAGGACCTTGGCATTATGTTTGCGCTAAGAGTGAACCCTCGAGGAGGATTCTGAGCATTAGGTTAAAAACCTTGAAAAATACGCTACTACGTCGTAAAATAGGTATTTGCTTGTTTCATGACGGTGTATTTTCCAAGAAAAACCTACATTAAAATGAGCCTCGGCATCGCAAATGCGACTACAGGGCAGTGGCGTGCACAGAGATTTCAGACAGGGTATGCACAAAAAAAAGCTGAGTTCGTGATGACCACGGAATGCTAATTCAGGTTTACCTAGAAAACAAACTACATACATCAATCAACCGTTTGAAGATGTTTCTATTTCTGTCATCTTTCGCGTTGTGCCTTTCAATATCTAACTTTAACTGGCTATTCAAACTAGTCTCTATTCTACCTATACCAAAAGTTTGGAACTTTTAAGCAGGATTCTAGATGTTTTTCTGAAGAATCATGGGTTTACAAGGTTTACAATGTAAGCTATGCTTCTAAAACTCCAACACGCGCAAACATTTTTACGCACACAGTCACACTCACAGAACAGATCACACTTTTGCTGCGTACTACACGAGATGCAATGTATGAAGAATAAGCAAGGCGTAGTACAGCTTATGCTCACTGGGAGCGCTACCTGCGCGGTGCGCTGGGGCACAAATGTTCGCCGCTCCATTGAGTTAGTTCCAAAATAAAGTAATAGATGGCGCGTAACAAAATAAAGTAATAGATGGCGCGTAACAAAATAAAGTAATAATTATAGTTATCATTTAGAGGGGCATGTATGGAACTACAGGGTATGCAGAGCTTATTTGCATGTATGGAGTGCACGCCACTGCTACAGGGTGCCCTCCTGGAGGGCACCCGGCACTGAACGTGTTAAGTCTCATGTAATAGGGCCGAGCTTATTGCCTTCAACCGGGCACCAATCTAGACTCCCGGCTGCTACTGAGAAATTCCACACGGAATAACCCAATAACAGTTTACCCGACCTAGAGATCAAACCGAGGACCTCACACTTAGCAGTCTTGCGACAGTAATACTTTAATATAACTTCATAATACGTGTTACGAATACACTCTTCAAGCATTACGAAGCGGAGACACTTTTAAAAATCATGTCTTACTTTCTCTGCTTAGTTTCAGTCGGTTTTTCGTTTAACTAAGAGCTATCCACGTGAAAAGAACCTATACTCTTTGCCAAGATTCCGAGAATACCAACAATGGACGCATGAACAACAAAACAGCAAAAACATACTATTCACCCTACTTTATAGAATAGCGTAAGCCATGCATTATGGAGCCGGCACCCGGCAGAAAATTAATATTTATTTTGGTAATTTGCAAGTCAATACTAACTCTCGCATTCCCCTTAATCTTAAGGGGAAGATCTATAAAACCTGCTGTCTTAATGTTGGGCCATAAAAGGGGCGAATGAAAGGCAATTGCATGCAGCCGAGATGAGAACGCTAAGAGGGATGTGTGGTGTTACGCAAATGATAGAATTAGAAATGAGTATATAGGAAGTCTGGAAGTGGCGCCGGTGATTGATAAGTTGTGTGGAAACCGGTTATCATGGTATGGGCATGTGATGCGGAGGAATGAGGAACATGTCGTGAGGGAAATTTTGAGTATGAATGTGGATGGTTATAAGAGTAGAAGAAGACCAAAGAAACGATAGATGGATAGTGTGAAAGATGATATGACTAGAAAGGGGGTGACTACTGAGATGACGGCTAATAGAGATGTATGGAAGAAAGACGTGCTACGCCGACCACAAATAAGTTGGGATAAGAGCAAAAGGATGATGATAGCAAGTCAATACTATCAGGTTTATGTACTTTTTTATCGGAATTATTAAATATTTTTTAAGTTTTTCTGACACCTCTCTTTAATCACTCAAACTATCAAAGCCCTCGCAGCGATATGAGAAGACACAATTTGATTGCTTAAAATCAACGAGAATAGTCTATTATATAAAAATGTTTTTTTTGTTTGTATGTTTGTCTCTTATGCGTTCGCGCATCGTTCATCCGATTGAGTTGAAACTTTGTACTATTGTTAGAACTTGCGCGAAAGTTTCTGACAAGGTATACCATGTCAGAAACTTTCGCGCAAGTTGTAACAACGTACAATAGGAGGTACGCGAGTCGTATCGGATAAAAAAATATACTTGTTACGCGAGCGGAGCCACGAGGGCACAGCTAGTATTACATGAAACAAGTATTATGTTTTTATTTCCCGATCGGCATAGACAAACAATACCTACAATAATCCAAGCAAATAAAAACCATTCCCATCCATATTTATGAGCTTTACAGTCACATTTATTCTGAAAAATAACTGAACATTTCAAGAAAAACGTCGCAATTGCTTTTTGTTTTTATAAATCGTTCCACATTCGGGATAAAAACGGGCAGACTAAAATAACATGCCAAGTGAGTGGGTGAACGGGGTACGCAGTGAAGTATTAGGTAGGGTTCCGTAGTCATAATTATTGTTTGAATACACGAAGGCCTTGTCCGCACTGCGATATTTCACCGCGCGATTTTTTTCTCGCAATTCTGCAACATATTGAATCTTATAGGAGTAGCCGCACTGGCGGTTAAAAATTCACGCGGAAATAAAATCTGTGATTTGATGCAAAAAGAACGCGATTCTGAGCGGATTTATTTCCGCGCCAATGTTTTGTACAGTATGAAGTAGTTATGGCTACGGCCGCACTGCGGAATAAAATTCATGACAAATCTTTTAATAATAATAATAATATTTATTTGCATAAAACATGGTATATAAAGTTGTTCAAATTCAATTATAGAGCATACATGTTTTGCTAACATCATAGCATGCAAATTATTGGTTACATAAAGTGTTTCCCGTCAATAAATTCTTTTATGCTATAAAAGTTATTAGTGCTTAACCATTTGTGTAATTTATTTTTAAACAGTCTAAAATCTAAAGTTTTCAAATCACTTGGTATTTTATTATATATCCGAACACACAAGGCTAAACAGCTTTTATTATATTTAGTCAGTCTTGGTAATTCATTTAATATAAGCCTGTGAGGATCTCGCCGGTTTCGAGGACATACATCATCTGCCTTTTTAAATAAGTATTTATGCTTCTTCACAAACATGCATACTTCATAAATATAGAGAGAGGGTAGCGGTAACAAACCAAGTTCTTTAAATATTGGCCTGCAAGATTCGTCAGGTTGAAGCCCATATATAGCACGAATACACTTTTTTTGCGCAACAAATACTCTATTTTTGTCGGTACTATTGCCCCACATTATGAACCCGTAGCGTATTAATGATTCAATGTAAGCATGATAGGTAGTGATAGCAGTTTTAATGTTTGTTATATTTTTAACTTTTTTGAGTGCATATACAAATTTGTTTATTCTTTTAGATACATCATCTACTTGTGCTTTCCAATTGATGTCCTGATCCAATATTACTCCAAGAAATTTTGTTTGTGTAACTTCACTAAGTTTTGGTATATCAAGTTTTAAATTGTATTTATTATTATTAGATTTATTAAATTGTATATATACAGACTTATCTAGATTAATTTTTAAGTTATTCATGTCAAGCCATTCAATTAATTTGTCAATAGTGTTGTTAATTTCTGTTTCATGGTTGGTAATTGTATTGTTCTTTTTATCGGATGTCACTATAATCGAAATATCATCGGCGAATAGTATACATTTGTGATTAGTTATATCTGTGATTGAATTTATATAGAGTAGGAACAATATTGGGCCCAAGACACTTCCTTGTGGGACACCATAATTGTTACATTTATATTCAGATGAGTATGGTGTCATGATGTTGTTTTTGTCTAATTTTACAATAGTAACACGTTGCTGTCGGTTAATTAAATATGACGATATCCATTGAAGTGCGTGTCCTCTTATCCCGCTTATCTCTAGCTTCTGCAGTAATAAGTCATGTGACACTAAGTCAAAAGCTTTTGACAAATCAAAGAATAATCCTGTTGTCAAATAATTTTTATTAATATTGGATAGTATTGTTTTTACCAGAGAGAAGATGGCTAATGTAGTAGATTTGTTTTTTTGAAAGCCATATTGATCTCTATTAATTATGTTAAATTTGTTACAGAAATTAACTAGTTTTTTATACATGCATTTTTCGAATATTTTTGACAGAATCGGTATTAATGTTATTGGCCGATAATTATTTATATACTCTTTATCTCCCTTTTTAAAAAGCGGTTTAATAATAGATAGCTTTAATACATCTGGGAAAGTGCCAGAAGAAAATGATAAATTAATTAAATGCGTAAGAATTCCAACTGTTTCATTAATGCATGATTTAATAATTTTAGTATTGATTTCATCGTAGCCTGCAGAATTAGTGTTAGTTAGCGATATTATTTCTGTTCTGACCTCATTTTCCGAGACCGGTGAAAGAAACATCGAATCATGGGTTGAATTTTTACTACAGCTAACTTTAGTGTCTATTTGTGTTGATTGGTGTGCCAAATTGATGTAATGGTTATTGAAAGCAGATGCTTTTGCAGATGGATTTGTAAGTATTGTGTTATCGACTTTAATGTTCTCTATATTATCCTTGCAGTTAGTATTAAATATTTCATTTTTTACAACAGTCCAAGTGGCTTTGCATTTGTTTTCACTTCTATTTATAAATTTAATGTTAACGTTTCTTTTTGAATAATAAATACATTTTTTCAATAAGTTTGAGTATGTTATATATTTAGTTTTATTAGATAGATTTTTATTTTTATAGTATTTGTAGCGTAGTGTCCTTTTGATTTTACAACTTCGTTTTAGCCCTTTGCTTATCCAATTTTGCTTATTTTTGTTATTCATATTTATTTTTACCTTTATCTTTGGAAAGCAAAGATTGTAGAATAGGCATATTATATTATGGAACTTACTGAATGCTATGTTTAAATCATTTTCCATGTATATTTCTATTTTCCATGTATATTTTGATACAGTCTATCACGCCGCGACGTAGTAGGTATCAGGTAAATTTAAATTTTTCTGTTGTTCATTTTAGACGCTCGTCTCAGTCGGGAACTGCATCGAACTGGTAAAAATCGTACGAAATTTTATTCGCAGTGCGTACTAGGTGTAACGCGTCATCCTACGTGAGCGATCTACAAGCGACGCGAAGCGGAGCGGCGCGACGCGAAAACAACAAACAGTCGATACATATTGAAGTGACCTACGTGACCAAACGCACGTGGAGTGTGGTGCGGCGCGGCGCGGCGCGAAGCGAATGCTGTCAGTTGGCTTGGTATTATCACGCGAACTGGATGCGGTGCCGTACAGTGCTACTGAATGACGGCGGCGCGCGGCGAGCGGTCCACGAGCTCGTAGGACAAAGCCGCCGCTTCGCACCGCATCGCGTGTCACCGCATCGCATCGCTTCGCAATTCGCGTCGCTTTAAACCGCCTACGTATGGCTGCAGAAACACTGAGCGTATCTTGTGCGGTTCATATTTCGTCGTGTTACGCGTAAGCATCGCGCTTCATGCAAATTCTCCTGCACCGCCTCAACGTGCGTATTAGGTCGTTACGCCGAGTGTAATAGGGCCTAACAATTTCGCGC
Organism: Amphipyra tragopoginis; assembly: GCA_905220435.1. Taxonomy (NCBI): domain Eukaryota; kingdom Metazoa; phylum Arthropoda; class Insecta; order Lepidoptera; family Noctuidae; genus Amphipyra; species Amphipyra tragopoginis. The sequence continues at coordinate 14,540,987 of HG992017.1, read as the reverse complement.
GCCCCTTGCGTTCGATCGATATTAAGTTAACAATATTCGGCATATTTTAAGCGGCTACATGTTGGCCCTAACAAAACAATTGAACAGTATTCCAGGAACTTATACCGTACTACTACACTATACCGTATCTCTAAAGCCAGCAATACACATTGGCCATAGCTAGTCGAGCGAAGTGAAGTAACAACGTATAGACAGTTTTTGTCTAGCCTCACCATTGCTCGTCGTCGATCGTCTAGCTGACCATGCAGACGAGCTCCAACGCGTATACGGTTCGTTTGGTGTACCTTGCCACCACTCGGGATCGCTCGCCATGACTCGTCTCACTTCGGAACAGTGTCGGTATTTCTGCACAAATCAAAGGCTCGCCAGCACTCGGCAAGTCATGTCCACGTTGGAGAGGGCCAAAAAAAACATATTTGCATTTGGCAAATATTCGCTTCGAGACGCCTCGTCAATCGTACTTTAGTCGCCTTTTGCGACAGTCAAGGGGGTGTATTCTTTTCCGAAACCACACAGACGTCATCGTGGCATTGTTTTGGCTCAAGTCGTTGGCACTTCGGGGTCACAGTATCGATTTCTTTGATTCCACTGTAAATGAAGTATGATTTATATACCTTGTATTGATTACAAGCTGTACTTCCTCCGGGTATACAAGAGTGTGTAGATAAAATATCTTCGTTTAACAAATTTGGTGTTTTAGGCAATATTTCCGTGTGGCGCCGGACGTAAAGAATAGCACTACGTCATCTCTTCCTATGGGTAGCGTTCTCCAAGTACTTTAACATCCATACTGCAATCGTCAATCCGCCTGCCAAGCGTGGCGATTATGGCAACCCCCCAAACATGGCTGACGAAAACCGGGCTGGAATGCTAGATTTAAGGAACAGATCAAAAATTGACCTTATTTGCTATAAACTTATTACATGTTTAATATACTAGTGATTGCTGCTAGTTGGTTTGATCTTCGGTAAAATGGAATTGCAAAACAGTTGTATCGTGTTACGCCGAAAAACTTATCTATACATAAACTACATAGTATAAAACAAAGTCACTTCCCGCCGTCTGCACGCTTAGGCCGGTTTTAGTGCTCGACCGACCGTCGGTGCGTACCATCGTTCCTGACGATACGCATAACCGATCGTCAGTTTTTAACGTTCAGTGCTCTCCTGACCAACCAAACTGGCCGGACTGGTACAGTCACAAACACGTACACGAAATGAACGCGTTTACAAATTGTTTAATTGCTGCTTACTATCTTCGTAAACGTATAAGGAACAGAAGACGTAGATACCACAATTTGAACACAAAGCTGTACAAACTTCTTCCCATGCCTTTAACTTGGCATCACGGTCTTTGTATAACACGTGGCCTTTGTCCCACAGAAGTTCACGAAGTCGAACTTCGGTAATCAGGCGTTCGGTGTCAATATATGCCATGTTTGATCAAAATTAGGTACTTAAATCATTAAAAGGTAATGATACTGTGGAGAAACTTGGTGTGGTGTTCCTCCAACCAAAGGGAGGATCCTCCAACCAGGCGGAGTCTTGTGCCTGGCGGGCTACTGCCCAACGGTTGATGTTGGGAGGTTGTATATATACTATCTGCGTGTTAAATCTTGATTGCGCGATGCAAGATATAGTTCGCATGTGGCGAGATAGATGCCGCCACATCACTCCCCCCCTGAGACCGGAGGTCGATCGTCTTGATGAGTCAGCGGTCGTTGAATCTTGAGAACTTGCCAGGGCCAGTGATGCCGCGTAGTTCGCAGTGAGTCGGAACTGTGAGCGGTGAGTGGTGGCTGTGGACTGCGTCGACCAGGAGAGAAGTGCCTCTGCTAGTTGACCGGCCGAAGTGCAGTATGATGCGCCATGATGCTGGGAGTGGGCTGAGGGTTGTGACCAGGCTTGCGCGTTCGCTGCAGGCTAGTGGTCACATCACCCGTTGAAGCCGAGGATGCTGGCTGGCTGTGGGACTCGCTGCTTGCTGCTCGATTGAATGCTGAGCTGCTGAGGGAGTGATGATATGGCTGCCGAGGCTGCGAAGGTTGTGTGTGACGTCACCAGTGTGGAAACACTGTCTGTGATGATCACGTCGGGGGTCACCAATGTGGAGAAACTTGGTGTGGTGTTCCTCCAACCAAAGGGAGGATCCTCCAACCAGGCGGAGTCTTGTGCCTTGCGGGCTACTGCCCAACGGTTGATGTTGGGAGGTTGTATATATACTATCTGCGTGTTAAATCTTGATAGCGCGATGCAGGATATAGTTCGCATGTGGCGAGATAGATGCCGCCACAATACCAATAAAATCAAACAATATTATTGATGTTTTGAACTAGTAGGTTTCATTCTTTTTACGATGATACGCGCATCCGTACGGTCGGTCCACCGATCGGTGTAGCACTGAACGCGTTAATATGTATCCATAGCGCGTCGGTCGACCGACGGCACGCATGCGGACGCGCTTGACCGACGGTCCTCGTACGCAGTGCGTAGCAATATACGCGTGCGTACTGTCGGTCGAGCACTGTCACGACTAGTGAATTTTCATACAAATGACAAGCGCGACCGACGTACGCACCGACGGTCGGTCAAGCACTAAAACCGGCCTTAGATCTTTTAAACTACGCAACGGATTTTGATGCGGTTTTCATCAATAGACAGAAGGATTCAAGAGGAAGGTTTATATGTATAAAACGTGCATATTATAGCAGAGAAAAACGCGGAATACGCGATAAACGACATCCACGCGGGCGAACCTCTAGTACAGTGTGTATCATTCATTTCTAGCCTGCGTCATCCCACTGCTGGGCAAAAGCCTCTCCACATGACTTCCAATTTCTTGGGCCTGAGCCGGCCACGTTTGCCGCATGCCCAATGAGCTGTGGGCCAAAATAACCACTTTATGGAGCCCTGACACAGCCAGAAGGCGTCGCGGCAGTCCTCGAAAAAGATGGCGGGACGAGCTAGACAAAACCAATGACCAGTGGTCCACTTTGGCTCTGGATCGAAGAAATTGGAAGTATGTATCAAGTAAGAACAAAAAGATTTGCAATTTTTTTTGTTTCTCTTTTTTCCCGTCGCTCTCAATATTACGACCCATACTGTGATAATCTAGAGCCTTTTTATTATCATTCCAGTAATGTTTCCTTTTTGTCCGCCGTGGGTCAGCAGTTCATACAAAAGTGCCCAGTGTCCTTTACAATGTAAACACGTAAACACCATACTTTAGCCAAACGTAGTGATTATGGCAATTTCCCAAGACCGTTAGCGGTTAATTAGACGCATACGGGCTCATGACGACAAAACATTAATAATGCGAGGATCGAGTAAACACGTTTTGCATAAAATTGACATTTATTCTAATGAGACAGTAAAATAGTTTGATTCATTGTCTACGCCTAAAGATGGCGACTGACCCGAGCATTCGATCGTAATGTAACATTCGGAGCGAGCTTATTACACCGCCTGCTAAAATCCGCGTAACATAATTATGCTCGTTCCGAACACTGTGCTCGCTGTACTAACATAACATGACATAACAGCTGAGCCATGGCCAGCATGTATTCTTGGCTTAATTATACGAATACGATACAGATCTGACGCCGCCTTAAGAAACTGTGCCTATACTATCCGACAAAACTATTGGTCGCCAGTGAAGATAGGATTACTTTTCGCAGTAACCTTACAGTATTTTGTTTATTAAATACGTGTTTTTTCAGGTACCAAATCTACACAGTGTACTTAGCTACATATATTGTAGTTAATAATAATGTAGTACACCCGCGGTTCTGACATCAGGATGGCGGATGTATCTAATTTTTGAAATATCATTGTACGGGTCTAGGTACACAGATTTTCAAGAGAGGTACGTAAAGGTACACAGAAGGAACCCAATAATTACAATAAATTTAGGCAAATCTGAAAAGTACACCCGCGATTCTGACGTTCACAAAATTGACTGCACTACATACCGTGCCATGTGTCGTCTGGATTCCCGCAAATAATACACCTGCCCCTTTTATCCTCGTAAATGATGACTGAGAGCAGAGGATAGGCCACAGCATCCTCATGAGTTACTACTATCACTAATTCATTTGGATTATTCCAGAAATCTCTACTAAGGTTTGCTCATCAGGGCAAGATAATGATTACAAATATACATACTTAGTTCCGTGTGGTGCCGTACGTAAAGAATAGCACTACCCCATCTCTTCCTATGGGTGTCGTAGAAGGCGACTCAGGGATTCACTAGAGGATGGGCAGCAGCGTTCTCTGAGTACTTTGACAACCATACTGCGATCGACCGCCAACGCGCCTGCCAAGCGTGGCGGTTATGGCAACCCCCCCCCCCCCCCCCCAACGTGGCTTGAGGGAGGCCTATGTCCAGCAGTAGACTTCTTTCGGCTGAATGATGATGATGATACATACTCGATCGCGCTTTGTTCACCGATGTAAAGAGGCAATGATTTTTTCAGAACGGGGTGTTTACAGGGCTAAAGATTGCACTACCCAATTAAAATTCAGTTTATGACGAGGACCGTGACCCTGTGCGACAGATATCCGGAAAAAAACGCCTATTGTAATTCAAAAATTCTAACGTTAACGTTTTTAGATTCTGGGATATCTTTATTAAACAGTTACGTTCCGAGTTGAAACAGGAAAATGGACAAATAATTTGCAGTGTGGTACCTATTATGATAGTGTTGTGAGTTTTTTCCCGATTACGGCATTACCTTATAATAGATTCCTAAATTTTTTTTTTTTTTTGATTTATTTACTTAAGTTTCAAATACATTTCCAAGTTAGATTTGTACCATTAAACCGGGAATGGTTTGTATTGGTACTCACATTCGCTATAACGACACTGCTTAATTACTAATCATAAAAGAGAATACAAATCAATAATATTGTGCACCTGGGTGATTCTACGATAAGAGGTAACTTGTGCGGCAATCAGTTTAAAATTGTTTTTTTATTCTAAATGTTGTTGTTTTTTGCAATGAATCATATCATCTTAATGTAATTTATAAATAACATCACAATTAAATGCCCAATTAAAGCACATATTTCTGAAATTTGAAGTTGAAGCTTAAAAAAGTATCTACCCTGGCCTGTCCTCTTGTCGGTTTTAGTTCAACTTGCAGACAGTACATACCTTCTTTGTATCAGTTGCTAAACAAAGTATGTTTAACACGAAATTAAATAAATATAAGTACTTCAATATTATTAAGGAAAAAGACAGCAAAAGTTGTTTATTTTCAACAATTTTTAAGCTTAATTTATGTCCCGCTTTTTTTCTGTATCTACCCTGGCAAATTTCGTTCCGTTAATATAAACGTAAATATAAGACGGTCATATTCTGAACTGCGCTCAAGGACATCTATCGACGTCAAGTTAGCAAAACTAAACACGCGAGCCGTTAGAGTGCCGTAATTTTTTTGTTGTTGCGGCATGACAGTGCGGAGTAGTGCTTTCGCAAGGTCATTGTGTCTCTCCACTGGTAAGTTATAAAAGTTATAATATTCATTGAATGCATTTGCATTTACTGCCTTAATTTAATAATACTGTAACAGTTAAAGTGTAATATATAATTAAGCTCAAAAAAACTTACGCCAATTAAAACAATTGAATTTTTCATGAAAACGTATCTCCCCTGTCATATTTCCCCTGGGGAAAAACTGCCAGGGGAGAGATTCACTGACCCGGGGAGATAATATGTATCATAATATGTTGTGCAAACTAACTCAGATGTAGCTAATTTCTATCAACGTGAAAAAATTTGAAGATTGTAGAAGTATATTAATGACCTGGGCTGCAGAAAGCAAAAATTACTAGCAATTTGAAGTGCCAATGTTATGGAGACAACCGTCAAATCACGCTACGGACTGTTACTTTTGCCTCACAAAAACTTTAGATTTTAACAACAAAAACAAGAAGCATTATACAATACCCTGATATTGCGTCAGTCACAAAACCTGTGTTGTATTCTGATGGACCACCCATCATTGGATTACCCATCATTGCCCATTTCAAGTAGAGAAAATGAACTAGAGCAGATGGAGACTGAAACGGAAGAACCTATTTCGAGTCAGAACATCCCTTTTGATGATGTTGATGATGATGATTAAATCTATTGAAGAATTACCACAAAACGGAGTCGACATGTTTTTAAAAATCATTGACCCGTATGCTGTTAAAAGTAACTGACTCCAATCAGTATAAAAGTAGGAGTAATTTGTATCATTTTAAAAATTTTAAGGATTGATATTTGCAAAAATGTGTAATAGAGATATAATAAATATTTTAAAAACTTGACGTCCTAATTTTTTTCCACTTCAGTATCCAACTTAGGGTTAATTATTCTACCGATACACATTGGTTTCATCTATGGGTAAAAACCGTTGTAAAGTAGTGTAATTAATATGTAAGTCTGATAAAAATGATAGTCTGATTATAACTGTTAAGCACAATGTATAATACAAGTTGATTTAATTAACTTTATTCATTATTTTATTGCATCAAATTCTCTCCCCTGCCCGATGTATTTACCCTGGCCTTCTAAAAAGTACCAAAATATTTATAAATTGACTTGCCCTTACATGAAAAGGTACATAAACGGGACAAAAATCGTAATATAAGTATTTAATGAAAAAAATCCCATTTTGCCCCTTGGCCGTATCCTCTATGGACTTGAAACCTCTTATCGTAGAATCACCCACCTAATCATTTGAGCTGTAAACATTTATTCGCACGTAGGACAAAAGCTATATGTAACGTTAAAATACAAAGTTAGTCGGAAAGAACACTAATCCGAAAGGGCGTCAAAGTATAATAATAACTTTTAACAAAATTCGAACAAAAAAATAACCTAAAATCTATCTATACTCAGCTATGATCAGCTGTGTTTATATTTTAAGTTATATTTGCGATCACTGATTGGACGCTTCATTTATTGAATTCGTAACTAAAGCAAGGATGAAAAATTATGAATTAAAGGCGCGGTGTGATGTCTATTTTGCTAAGTGTTTACATATTTTTGTAGCTGACGGTACATGGCCGACGTATTCTTCGGATAAACACGATGCTATCATAAATTATTAATTAACTACAAGTACCGTTTGGAATGTTTTAATTCTGTCACTATCCTTGATCGAACATATGATAGAAATTACGTAATTTTGACCATCATAGAGGTTGAATTATTAACTTTGGGTTCACGGTTACGAATTCTTAATTCTACTTAGCCTAGCCACAAATCATATGATCCCCACAGTTGTTCATCAGCCACGATTGTAAGGTAATTCGAATATTCACCCAGAAATAAGTAATAAAATAAAAATACAAAATTAGTGTAAGTGCAACCTACATTTCTGCTCATCCTACAACACCAAAAAAAAACTACACAGACAAATCCTAACACAAAATCCCATAAAACAAACAATTTAGAGCTAATTTATTAATAGATTCGCGTTGTTATCACGCTGCTCGAATCCTGCGCAGATACGACGAAGGTCGTTTACTAGTTATTATAATAAAGTCGTCTGTGGATCTCAATACACCGAATTTAGAAATGATTTGTTTTAAATGGCGGTGTGATGCTCTTAAATAGGTATCATTTATATTTTATTGTATTTTTTGACGTAAACAGTCGTATAAGTGTTTTGAACTATTGATATAGAAGGGTAATTGTAAAGGGGGACTAATCCGAAAGAATGTTAAAATACCCACACTAATGAATAAATTTTGTTCTACAACTTTCCCCGAAATTCATTAGTTTAAGAGAAATAGCTGTTCAAAAATCTAAAAAAAATAAGCTAAAATCTATCTATCCTCAGTTATGATCAGCTGTGTTTACATTTTAGGTCATATTTCGATACACGGATTAGTAGCTCCATTTTCTGAATTCGAATCTAAAGTAGGGACGAAGAATTTCTGAAAAAACTAAAACAAATATTATTGAATTTTGAAATTGAACATTGAAATGAAACAGTCATCAGTGAGTGATACTTTAAGTGACCTACGGATTAGTACCCCCTTTCCGACTAACCTTGTATAAGGTTCAAACAACATACCTGTTCAAACTTCTACAGATCACAGTACTCATGAATATGAACAACTTTTACTATGGGACCAAGTATAAAAGATAAAAAACTTTTAAAAAAAGTAAAAACCAACTTAAAAAAAAACTAAAAAGAGTAAAATAATATGGTAATTATTTTACTCTTTTTAGTTTTTTTTTTTTTTTGAAGCCAGTTTTTACTTTTTTTAAGTTATTTTATTTTTCTATTTTAAGTGGCATAAACGAGCATGAGGAGCTCGTGGCTAAATAATTACAGCCGCATAGACCGATCTTCCGGGTTAAGCCACGCTTGCCGAGGTTGGTCTGTGGATGGGTGACCATTTACCATAGCGAGTTTCCTCCGTGCCTCGGAAAGCACGTAAAGCCGTTGGTCCCGGCTGTCATTTGTAGATCTTGACAGTCGTTACTAGGGTTATCGCCCCGGGTACCCGGAACCGGGAATGCCCGGGAATTTGGGGATTTTAGGACCCGGGAATTATTTGGCGGGAATCCCGGGTACCCGGGAATTATTTGAAATGAAGAAATGATGATGAAAAATGAAGGGTCTGCACGCTTCCGAAGATTTTAGAGCATTTTCTGTCACTTTCGCGTGAAACTGACATTGTACTGCGTGGTGTGAACTTAGAATGGGGTAAATGTATCGTGATGTCAGCACACTGTAGTGTTGTCTTGTCTCTGTCTAGAAAACAAATTCTAAACGTTTGTTTTTTTTTGTAAATGTTTCATTTGTAGAAACTATTCACAATCCTCTTTTGTGTAATTTCGAGAATTATATTGAAAATATACAGGGTGTAAACGAATTCTTGTAATTCCTTTAAACAGCGTGATCTACTGGTCACAGATTAACCCTAATTGGTTTTTATTTTAAATACAAAATAGTTTACCTATTTAAGAAAAAAAAAGTTCTTTTTTCGAGCCCTTTTTGCGCCCCGAGATAACAGACTGCAAAGAACGATTTGGTGCTAGTCGTGCTAGCCAGCTGTGTCACCGTGCTTTCATTCATCGATGAGTGGCGTCGAAATGTTCCAACGAATAAAATTTTTATTTAGATATTTTTTTAATTAGCTGATTATGTTTCGATCAATCCCGTGCTCGGTCATTCTACACTAGTGATCATGTTGGTTTTAAGGTATTACACGAATTTGTTAACATCCTTTATATTCATTCACCCTATTGTTATTCCGTAATATTTTGCCATATTATATGAACAGAAGACTTTTTTTTCATTAAAGAAACTCGCGACGTTAAATTTTTTTTAAAAGTGCAAGATTTTTTATTTTAATAAGAAAAGTCGATTGGTATGTTTGATAATCTATCAATTTATCATGTTTAAAGTACTTACACAAGTTTAATGTTGAAATATACGAGAAAAACTATATTTATACAAATAACATGAAAATTCCCGGGTACCCGGGAATTCCCGGGAATTGAGTGAAAAAATTCCCGATTCCCGGGAACTCAAATAGGCCGGGAACGCGAAAACCCTAGTCGTTACTGTTGGTCAGAAGCCAGAAAGTCTGACAACCCGTCTTACCAAGAGTATCGTATTACCCAGTTACTGGGTTGTGGAGGTCTGATAGGCAGTCGCTCCATGTAAAATACTGATATTCAGCTGCATCCGGTTCGACTGGAAGCCGACCCCAACATAGTTGGGAAAAGGCTAGGCAGAACAAGTGGCATAAACAATACACAAACATACAATTGCACGTGGACACGTTTGGTGCAGTGGCTAAGCGATTGGCTTCTGCGCTACGGGTCGTGGGTTCGATTCCCACACGGAACAAAAATTTGTATGGCCTACAGATGGTTGTTCCGGGTCTGGGCGTTTGTTTGTGAGATTTGTGTCTGTAAACGCACCCACGATACAAGAGAAATCTTAGTGTGGGGCAACGTTTTAAAAAAAAAAAAAAAATTACAGCAATCCCGGATAATTTGCTGTTATCCGTTGTAGAGTTCCATTGTCAATCTCCGAGAGTCTTCATCAGCTCTTCACCTTTAAATGGGACCACCTCGGGAGAATACTCTTTCAAACAAAAAAAGAATTTTACAAATCCGTCTAAATATGACGGAGATATGCCAGAACATAAAAAAAACATTTAAACATCAGAATTGAGAACCTCCTCCTTTTTGAAGTCTGTTAAAAAAACAGCTGTTCCGTACATTCCGATCGTGTAAGTATTGCAATTTTGTACGGAACAGCCAGTTTTTAGGGTTCCGTACCCAAAGGGTAAAACAGGGCCCTATTACTAAGACTCCGCTGTCCGTCCGTCTGTCACCAGGCTGGATCTCATGCACCGTGATAGTTAGGCAGTTGAAATTTTCACGATGTATTTCTGTTGCCACTATAACAACAAATACTAAAAAACAAATACCTAAATATTCAAGGGGGCTCCCATACAACAAACATGATTTTTTTGCAGTTTTTATAATGGTTCGGAAACCTTAATGCGCGAGTCCGACTCGCATTTGGCCGGTTTTTAATAGTAGTCAAATATTATTATACCCCATTTATTATAGCACTAGCTTTCGCCCGCAGCTTCGCTTGCGTGAAATTTTGAACCCGTTAAGTGACGATTTTCCATACAAACTTTCATCCCCTATTTAACTCCCTTAGGGGTTGAATGTCGAAAAATCCCTTCTTAGTGGATGCCTACGTTACAAAAGGAACCTACTGTCAAAATTTCAACTTTCTAACCCCAGTGGTTTAGGCTGTGCGTTGATAGATCAGTCAGTCAGTCAGTCAGCTTCTCCTTTTATATGTATAGAAGATTAGATGAAAGTGGCTCACCAAGGCACAAATATCTTTTGAACCATTTCTTCAAGTAGAGTTTCAGCTCATCTTAATTGACCGGTAAGGTTCATAAAAGCATAATACTGTGTTCAAGCTTTGCTGGAAGCAAACATGTTGCTTATTTCTTTACATTTCCTTGCTATAACGGGTCTTATTTGTTGTTTGCTATATTAAATGGAGTATAATTATAAAGAAACTATTAATATATGTATTTATGTAAAGTAAGCTCATCGTTGTAAAACGGAATAATCTTTATATTAAAGATATTCACTATGTTGTAATGAGCATTACAGATGAGTTACTCATACCTACTCACTAGCATTTATATACGCCGTGTCCCAAAATTCAACGACAAGCGGGCACCAGAGGGTGGCCCTGCTCATGATAAATCGAGAAAAAAAAAAGAAAAAAAAAGTAGGTTTACTGCTTTTTTTCTACGCTTTTGCGTAAAAGATGAAAATCTATACAGATTGTAGTAGCTTTATGTGCTGGCGCCTGTACATAAATCAAACGTTGATTTCTGTCTAAAACTAGTTTTGAATCGAGTTTAAATTTTATAACGTTCCTCAAACATAGATTCATCGGTCATAGTTCAGCTGAGTTTGACTTTTCGAACCTAAGCAGAGATTTGAACTGTAATCACACGAGCGTGGGTGAGACCGCGCTTGAGTACGGATTGCCGTGTCAATTTACGTCAAACAGACTTTTGACAGTTCGTAACTCTGCTCAAGACCCAATTTGAGTCTCGATTCAGCTGAGTATAGTTCAATTAACGTTCTGGAATAAGGCCGATGCTCAAGTACTGATTCAATAAATAAACAGTAATCAGGTGATTGGAATTCAAACTGGATTTGAGGAACGCTCTGTAATACGGACCTTAGGATCCCTCCATACTTACCATGTAAAACCATTATAATGATTTGAGAGATCCCTCTCTCAAATCATTATAATGGTTTCACATGGTATAATTAGTTAATTTGATGGAATTCTAATTACGTTATAAGAGATAAACAGATATATATACTTTATCACCCATACCGCGAAGTCTCACTGCGCTCAATGCCCTCCTGGACGCCAGACCGAATTTTGATATGTTTGCGGATGAATGGAGGGTGATTTTGTCGGAATGTCTGGAGTACTGCGAGAGGAATGCATCATGAACGAGTGAAAGAATATACTGTCAGAAGCTAAGGGATTTATGAAAGAGTTTATTAGAATTATTTTTTAAATTATTTTTCTTGTCCTTGTATGTATGTATCGTTTTTAATTACTATCTTTAATTATTGTAATTGGTCTAAGACCGTTTTAATTAAAGTAAATAAATAAATCACTACATAGTATTAAACAAAAACGCTTCCCGCTGTCTGTCTGTCCCTGTGCTTAGATCTTTAAAACTACGCAACGGATTTTGATGCGTTTTTTTTTTAATAGATAGTGATTCAAGAGGAAGGTTTATATGTATAATACATTACACCCGGGCGAAGCCGGGACGGGTCGCTAGTTGTACTCTAAAAGAAATAAAAGAAGAACAAATAGAAGGAATACACAATTAAGTAATGTAAATGGCGGTCTTATCGCTTAAAGCAATTTTTTCCAGACACATTGGATGGAAAAAAATGTTAAGAAAAATATAAAGGGCAGTTTGCAGCGTAGAAACATGTAACTTAATAAAATCGGGAATATACTAAATAACTAAGAATAAAAACATATTATAACATAAATATACAGGCTAAACGAATAAGTGTAATTCCTTAAAACCGCGTGATTTTCCGGTGACACAGATTAACACTAAATAGGTATTTTGAAAAGCTATAAAAAAACTATGTCCTAGTCATTTTAGAGCCCCGAGTTCACTGACTGCAAAGAGCGATATCGGGCTAGTCGTAACCGCTAGCTGTGTGACCGTGCTTTAATTAATTAATGCGTGGCATCAAAGTGTACTCGCAAGAAAAAAAAATTATTTTTATTTTTAATCAAGCTAAATCCCGTGCGGCCTCAGTCTACACCAGTAGTAGATCATGTGGTTTTAAGAATTTACACGAATTCGTTTACACTCTGTATACACATTTTATAATTTAATCTATGAATGTTTATACAAGGTGTAAGATAAATAACGCACAACCTCTTAAGAACTCTTAATAACTTTTACTATGGGACCAAAACTGAAACCGCGAAAAAAAAAACAGCTTTTGCTGTTCCCTACATTTATGATCGCATAACTCGTCAAAATGTAGGGAACAGCTGATTTTTTTTCTCGATTTCAGGTTTTGTCCCATAGTAAAAGTTGTTCATATTGATGAGTACAGTCAGTGCCGGCGTAAGGGCCACTGACACCCCGGGCGAAAATATTGTGGCGCCCACTTGAGGGAAGCAATATCAAGTGTTAGTACTCCAACTTCAGACCTTGGCGCCCCCCAGAATTTGTCGCCCTGGGCCATCGCCCCATCACGCCCCCCCCTAACGCCGGCACTGAGTACAGTGACCCCTTAGAGGTTGTGCGTTATTTATCTTACACCTTGTATGTTCGTAATGAATGCGATTGTTTCAAAATATTTGTAGGTACGCTCGGCAGCGTAAAACAGTGCATTACATTCTCTTAAATGTATCTTCATATTACTAGGTGTCAAATAAACAATTTTGATTACGTAAACAAAATCAAATGCTCCGAATCCCACAGAACACTGCTCAATTCATAGTAGCAAGTCAATTAATTAGTACGGTAGCGCGGCCGTCTATTTAGAACAATTAGCGGGCACGAGAGATTGAATAGTGTGTCATATTCTCATATTGCAGTACGCATGTTATGTAGCCGTTTAGATGGGTCGAACATGAATGATTTAAACGACGATAGCTTCTTCACAGCATAAACACTAGGAAGCGATGAAGGGTGGGGCGTTTTTTGGCAGCTTTCTTTTGTAACATTGACGTTCAAAAGCCAGGGGGGTTACCATGATCTGTTAGAGCAGGAATGTTTTAATATTATTCCGAGAGTGGGGAAGTGACAACGCTAGACAGCTCTCTAGCGCCATCGCGCCATCTCTTAACCACTCTCGTAATAATATTAAAACATTCCTGCTCTAAGAGATCATGGTAACCCCCTGGTTCCTATAGCCGAAAACGAATCATAGAATAGAATATACTTTGTTGTACACCAAAATTGTAACATAGCTCTATACAAAATAATTTAGTGAAGGGTACAATGGTGCCGATTCTGTTATGGACAAACTAAACTTAATTTAGGCTATTGCCATCTTTTTCACTCTAATAAAATAAGAAAGAGACATACGACAATAAGAGCTGTCAAATTTAGTTGAACTAAAATGTCCATACAAATTTAGACGACATTTAAAACGTGTCGACTAAAAACATGGTGAAGTTCAAGGCGTAAACTAATTTGACATCTCTAACTTAGTTGTTATCTATCACCGTCCTTTTCTCGCGCTATCTGTTAGTAAAAGATAGCAATTCTCTAATTTTAGTTTAGTTGGTGTACAAGAGAATCGGCACCAATGGCGGTCTTATCGCTGATAGCGATATCAAATCAATCAAATCAATCATTTTTATTTCACATAAACCAATACAGGCGCTTATGAAAAGTCGAATTTAGGTGCACGGTTCCAATTAGTCGTTTCCTATGGAGAAGAGCCGGCAAGAAACTCCATGGTTATCTACCAGACAACCTTTGAATCATTCTGCTTTCCAATGCTATTTTTTTAATGCCAATCTGGTCTTATACAAGGTGTAACATAAATAACGCACAACCTCATAAGGGGTCACTGTACTCATCATTATGAACAACTTTTACTATGGGACCAAATCTGAAATCGAGAAAAAATGAGGTAACAAACATAAAAAAAAAAAAATTAAAAAAAAATACAATTGAACTGAGAACCTCCTCCTTTTTGAAGTCGGTTAAAAAACAGCTTTTCCCTACATTTTGACGAGTTATGCGAACATAAATTTAGGGAACAGCAGATTTCTTTTTCGCTAAACTTTGAGTATATTGTATAGACTCTAATATACTCATAGTTTTACAAGTTAATGGCATATACAACACGTAAGAGGAATAACGCAAACACTCCAAAACCCCAATACTTTTATGTCCTTAAATATTGTTTATTTAAGAAAATAGTATTACTTTATATTGTTAACTGCATTTAAAATTCAGTCTTTTGAGCTTGATATAAGGCTTAATTTTCTTTATCTCAATTAGACAACTGATATGTAAAAAACACGTTATAAAAAAAAACAAGTTAAAAATTGATGAAACCAATTTAGTTGCCAATTCTTAACAAACTACTTTCAGGGTTTGCGTTTATTACGTTAAACATTGTAAGTATATTAGAGGAGTGGAGAAAGAATTAGAATTTACATGCTTGGTTTAAAGGCACCTTTAATATTTGGTAAGGTCAGAAACTTTCTGACCTTACCAAGAAGAAGAAGAAGAAAGAAGCTACCTTAAAGTTGAATTCCATTAAGACAACTTGTTCTTTTTTTTTTCATCTCAACATTCTTAAATGAGAGTTGTTTATCCATATGGGCCTTAGTAATGTGAAAATACAGTGATTTTCCGAAAGATGGGGTTCCTGCATGTGCAGGCCCTGCTACAGAAGAGACCACTAAGGTAAATCAGGTATTTTTTTGAAGCAGAAAACTATCAGGATTGCTCCAAGTTTCTTTAATAATACAGATTTCATATACAAAAACTGTCAAATTGTTTGACAACAAAAAAAAAACAACATTTTGATGGTTTTTGTTAAAGAAAACAGGATGATAAGAAAACTGCAGGCTTCATGCATGTTTTCTGTGTCAAAAATACCTGAATTCACATAAAATGCAAACTTAAATGAAAGGTTTCCCAAATCGAAGTTGCTTAAAATATAAACTATGAACATTTACCACGCTTCCCTCATTCCGATCTATATTTGAATAAATTAAACTGTAATGTGACAATATCAAATAAACAATTTACATACAATAACAAATACAGCTAACAATGGACATATTTAAACCAATATTACAACAGTACGCTCATTGCATTTAACAAAATCTTTGTATCGGTTTGTTTGACAGCATAAATGGAGGAGCATTTAGTTTTGATTAGAGCCAATTAACCAGTGTGTGGCCGAGATTGACTTGTTACAGTAGTAATTGTGTTTTTGATACTATCTCGGACTATTTATGTGACCTAAAATAGAATTAATTAGAATGAAATATCTTATTAATAGTCTAGAATTATTTGGATATACATATTTTTCTTTATTTAGGAGGAGCTCGTGGCTAAATAATTACAGCCGCATAGACCGATCTTCCGGGTTAAGCCACGCTTGCCGAGGTTGGTCTGTGGATGGGTGACCATTTACCATAGCGAGTTTCCTTCGTGCCTCGGAAAGCACGTAAAGCCGTTGGTCCCGGCTGTCATTTGTAGATCTTTGACAGTCGTTACTGTTGGTCAGAAGCCAGAAAGTCTGACAACCAGTCTTACCAAGAGTATCGTATTATCCAGTTACTGGGTTGTGGAGGTCTGATAGGCAGTCGCTCCATGTAAAATACTGATATTCAGCTGCATCCGGTTCGACTGGAAGCCGACCCCAACATAGTTGGGAAAAGGCTAGGCAGATGATGATATTTTTCTTTATTTGTATGTACATTTATTTGTAAAATGTAAAATTATTCTGTATTTTTCGGGATAAAAGTAGCCTAGCCTTTTTCTGGTTTCAGACTACCTCTGTACAGTCCGCGAGGCCTTAGCTGAGCTTTGCATTTGTGTGACAATGAATGCAAACGCGTCCTTTGCTTGGTTTAAACCGGTTTATACTGCTTTTTGGCAATCGATTCTATATGCACTCACACAAATGCAAAGCTCAGCTGAGGCCTCGCGGACTGTACTAAGTTTCATCAAAATTGGTTCAGCGGTTGCAGTCAGACAGACAGAGTCACTTTCGCATTTATAATTATATTATATTAGTACGTATTAAGTTATATTTTTCTTAACAATTCTTTCCATCCAATGGTTGTCAGGAAGAAGTTGCTTTAAGCGATAAGACCGCCATTTGTACTGTTTTTGATTACCTGTAGTCCTTCTGTTTTATTTCTTTTAGTGTACAATATAGTATATCTATCTATATATCTAAGTCTAGAATTGTAATCATTTTGTACACTCTTGTGTATAAAAGTTTTTGTTAAGACAAGGAAATAAGTTCTGACATAGCGGTTATTTCATAAATTGTAGCTGCAAGGAGACTGTTATTGAAATAATGTAAACAACATCATCAAAAACTGTGAAATAACTAATCACCAATGTTTTGTTTTTTAAAAATGTTTGATATTCTTTCTATGGTAAGATTTTGTAGAGAAACTCACCATATGGTGAAAAGGGCATAGCTTTTGTTTTTTAGGATTCCGTACCCAAAGGGTAAAACGGGACCGTATTACTAAGACTGCTGTCCGTCCGTCCGTCTGTCACCAGGCTGTATCTCATGAACCGTGATAGTTAGACAGTTGAAATTTTCACAGATGATGTATTTCTGTTGCCGCTATAACAACAAATACTAAAAAACAGAATAAAATAAATGTTTAAGGGAATTCCCATACAACAAACGTGATTTTTTTGCCGTTTTTATAGATAATGGTACGGAACTATTTATGCGCGAGTCCGACTCGCACTTGGCCGAATTTTTAATTTAATAATGTTGGCTGTTACAGGTAACACATGAGCAGAATTGAATAAAAAAAAGGATTTATTGTTGGTAACACTCAAAGCATAGAGTTGCTGTTTAAAAGAAAAGAGTGTGACTATCTTGTCCTAGGTCCCAAAAGAAGTTACTTAGGGATGTCACCTGTAGCTATGGCAGCACTGACATTGATCAAAATAACATGATCAGCAATTAAAAATAACCTAACAAACTTTTTCAATTTAAGCGGGATATCAGCTGATTACAAATTACTTATTTTTGTTTTTAGTACCTATGTAAGTTATTTAGCAAAACTTAATAATATTTAAGCTTCAAGTAATTACTTGGTGTTAACCAAAAACTTAACAAATTGTTACCGATAACAAGATTCAAGTCAAAGTCAAATAGTTTTTATTTCAAGTAGACCAGATCCCTGGTGCTTTCAAAAGGTCAACACTAGGGGCTCGGTCCCAAGTAGTAGGTCTTTTGGAGAAGAACCGGCAAGAAACTCCATAGACATAGATTGTTAACTTAAATTCTACAAAGTTATGTCTGATATTGTTTTAAGTAAGTACTTAGATGTTTTTAATTTTATTTAGTGTTTGCTTATGCCTAAAAGTTCAGGCTGGTATTATTTTAATAAAATAATGTGGGTATAACTTTTTTCTATACCTACTTACTTTTTTAAATGACATTGCAAAAAAGTTTGTAAAAAAAAATTGCAACTATTTTTGTTCTTTTTTGTCATGGATAGCAGTTCCCCTAACCTTTAGAGTTCAAGGCCAGTAAGATGACAAGTTGAATGTTAGGTTGAATATGTTATCAAGTTAGCAACTTAACCTAAAGACATACTTGAAAATTATAAAAAAGTTGAAGGTAATAATTAATTTCTGTTAAAGACCTAAGTTGGAGATTTTTTCTTTTTTTTTCTATTTGGAAACTTTCTTTTCTGTGCTAGATAATGCCATGTACCATAAAAAACAAGTCTTATTAGAAAAAACAGTTTAGAGGTTTAAAACAAAGTTTAATCCTTCTAACAAGATTCCAACAGGAACGTTCAAGGTTGTTATTACTCGAAACAACCTTACACAAATGTTATCATATCCATAACATGAAATAATCCGCCTCATTATTATTATTAAGCAAAAACATTGAAAATCATTTCAATAAAATAGTACACAAATATTAAAACAAGTAGGTAGGTACACATTAATATCACGGTCGACCCCATAAGGTCGCAAAACGCCTAAAAATACACATGAAGATGAATATTTTATAATTATTCTATTAATGCAATCATGGTATGAATGAATTTTAGTTTTTTCAAGCATCGCCTGATATGGACAAACATTAGTATTTACAATATTATCTTACCCTTATCGTACACCTCTGGCACTCGTAAGATAACAACACATAATCACAATAATATCACTAGATGATTGGAAATGGATTTAAATGCGATAAATCGAGAAAAAACATGTAAACTTTGATTTCCAGTGACACACGGCGAAGCGAAGACACTTCGATGAAGGCGCGCCACGGCGGTGTTGCCACTGCATAGCTACGTTTACCCACACAGTGCAATAAATTTACCCAACAAAAGTCAAGTTATACTAAATAATTTATTTTTACCGAACACAAAACAAATTCACATAAACTGTACAAAATACTCATCGTAATGTACTTAAACTATTAACAACAAATGTAACAATTATACTATTTATATTTAATATTACGTTTTACTTTCAAGCGTAAAGTAGTCGCTTTTTTGTCGCACTCTGGACAGAAAGTCGTACAAGGATAGGATTGTACCCTCCGACAGATCTGATCACAAGGTAACTTCAAGTTACGTACAGAACAACAATGTTTTAATGAATTAGTAAATGCTCGCAGATGAAATTGGGAATCAGTCAGGAATGCTAGAATTACCGGTATATTATGTCCGAACAGATGCCGTAATCTTCGAAAGTCGTAGTGTGATGTTCTTCGAGTTCTCTTTGTTGTATTTTTTGCTCTTGGCTTTCTAACCTTCCTTAATTTCTTCGTATATGGCTCAAAGTTTGTGTGTTTAGATTGTGTTGCAATTGTCGTTTCTACTGCACAATCAGAGGCTCCCCAATTAAAGTCGCTACTCTTCACGCTTTGATTTCCCATATTCTTTACATGAGAATTTACTTTAAAGACAAACAATTTTGAAGATTTTGGTACACAAATATTTTGACACATTTTTTTTTTCTTTTTGCCTTTGTGAAGGTTTTTAACCTTTTTTTAACCAGTAATATATTTTTGGATTTTTGGTCCATACAGTTATCATTAAAATACTTTTTGCTACCTATCGTTATCAAAACAAAGGTTCCCGCCGCGCCGTGTCTGCATGTCTAGGTGTCTGTGCTTGATTTCCTCCATATAACTACTGAACGGATTTTGTTCTGGTTATCATGATAAGTTAGATCGATTATTGGGGAATGTTTATGTGTAAAATTTATAAACGTGTTGCTTGTGTTAGCTGAATTATCACTATTTATTGTCAATACAGACGATAAAATCAAGCGCTTGAAAGGGTATTTTTCGAGTGCGCTTTCTAAGCCGTTTGGTATTAAATAACATAATTATGATACCCGGACGAAGATGGGGCGAGTCGCTAGTTTGGGTTAAGTCATGTCCGCCTTTTTATTAAACCTAAGTTCCTTTAAGGGTTGCCATTTACATAAGGAAATTCCGGGAGTGAGGAAAATTGCGGCTGGTTGTAAGGTGAGTAGAAGTAGGTGCCATTTGTCGAGCGATATTAGATCGGCGGTGCCCCCCTCACAAAGAATAAAAGACAGAAAACATCCATATTGTGACTTATTCTTTAGTGTGGTTCCGGACAAGGAATAGGCCATCTTATGCCTTTCCGTGGGTGCAGTGTACCTATTAGGCGACATAAAACATTGTCCCGAGGATGCTACATATCAAGCTTTAAATTTCCAGTATAAGCTGACCTCTCATTTTACTGAAAGCCTATACAATACAAGATCACCTTATACTGGAAATCTATAGCTTGAAGCAGCTGTAGGTAGGTACTAGGGTTTCTGCTCGAGAATTCTCGAGGCGAGAAATGTCGAGAAATCATGCCAACTTCGAGACAAGAAAAAACATCCCGAGAAGTCGAGAACTCGAGAAATCAAAGACTTTCTTTTATTACTGTAAAATTGGCTTAAAAGTTGCGTAATCTTTACATTCTGGCGTCATTGTTCACCGAATCCAAATCCGAATTACTCTTATTATAATGTAACATAAAACGGGAAATAAAAATTAACTGTAAGATAAACTCCGTTCATCTATTATTGGGTTTCTGAATACAAAATCGACAATTACGGTCAATTACCCGAACAATAAGTAAGTTCGTAAATTGACCACTAGATCTCTTTTTTTAGCCCAGCTAAATATATTTTTCTCGCATAAACTTTACAACTTTTTGCAGGTAGGCACCAGGTTTAAATGAAAATCTCCTCTGGTATAAGCAATGATTTTAAAACGAACCATTACATAAAATATAAAATTTAAATCACAATATTTTGTCTTTGTTATTTTTCATTAAGTACTTATAACAACAACACAATAAAACTATGAAACCAAAATATTTTGAATTTTTATTGTAATCTATACATAAGTATAATAAAATCGCGTTTCAGGACGTCTCAGCGCATAATGTCCTTTTCTCCAAATGTCCTTTCTCTTAAGGTCCTTTTCTCGAAATGTCCTTTCTTAAAATGTCCTTTTCCCAAAATGTCCCTTTCTCAAAATATGTACACATGTACCAATTTACAGTTTTCTCAGTAATGAAATAGGGCGCAGTCCCACACGGCCAACTCTTCTTAGGGAGAGGGGGGGGGGGGAGTAGACTTCTCATTCAAGAACATTTCGAGAAAAGGACCATTTGAGAGAGGACATTTGTAGAAAAGGACATTATGTGTTGAGACGCTCCTGAAACGTCTCAGCGGATAATGTCCTGGCCTACAACCGTCTTCTCGCAAATGATCTTTTTAACTTAAAATATTTCGTCTAGAACTTATAAATCGCACGGTAACGAAACCATAGCGCGATCTAATTCGACGCCAACGCCATCTAGGGAAGTAAAGATTAAACATATGTTTGCATGTTTATGCAAGCATCACGTAAAAAGAGCTGACCCAATGCTGTTGACTTTTATAAACAAATATTGTGCTCATCTCAAAATAAATTATTTTTTTTGTTTCATCGCAATCGGTTCACGCAATCAAAAGATATGCAAATAATCAATATCTTCTTTCTATACATATCTATACACATATAATGAAACAGTAAAAAAACTGTGTCTGTAAATTAAATATAATTATGAAAAGAAAAATTGAGGGGATTTAGAAACAGTAATAGAACACGAATCCAAAAAAAAAAACTGTCTGTGTGTCTGTTTGTCTGTTTGTTTGTACACGCTAATCTTCGGAACTACTGGACGGAATTGAATGATTTTTTTTTGTTGCATAGTTCATAAGTCTAGGCAACATATAGGCTATAATTTATCTTGGAAACTTGAACACCTGATGCAGAACCGCGACAGACCAGCTAAACTATAAGAGATACAAAAATGGTACCGTAGCAAAAATTGTTCCACGTGATGACCATTTTCTGTTGAGAGAATAAATTTGAAGATTTGGAACACCTTATGTGGAACTCCACGAGCCCAGCTACACTATAACGTATATAGGAATGACGTCTTAGCAAGAGTTGTTCAGCCTGATGAGCACTCTCTGTTGACGTATAAAAATTGAAGATCTGGAACACCTGTTGTGGAATTCCAAGCGCCCAGCTACACTATAACATATATAGGAATGACGTTTTAGCAAAAGTTGTTCAATCGGATGAGCACTCTCTGTTGATTTATAAAAATCGAAGATCTGGAACACCTGTTGTGCAACTCCAAGAGCCCAGCTACACCATAACACTTAAAGGAATGACGTTTTAGCAAAAGTTGTTCGGTCTGATGGGCATTTCCTATTGACTTATAAAAATCGAAGATCAGAAACATCTGATGTGGAAATCAAAGCTATCACTAATTTCACTGTATAATTATAAAATAGCATTAGCTGGGAGTACCTCCACGCGGTGAAGGCGGTAACAGTTTAGGACTGATTTTCGATGACGATGGTATATCATTGAAAATTTGACTCTACTGGCCAAAACTCCCATTTTTTTTTTTTATTTTATCGAATAAATATGTCTTCGGGCTTATTTTATTTCAGTGTTTAATTTCCTTTTCCATTTATCTTCGTGACACGGTAGCCTACCCGGTAACGCAGGGGAGCAGTCACTTAGATTTTAATTTTCTTATTTTTTCCTTTATTTAACTATAAAACAAACATGAATCAAATACTAAACATCACAAAAACCTTAAACAGGTTTGTCTGGATGTTGAGACACTTTTGAGTTATCTATAACATTATCTATTTCTATTACATGCACTATAAAACATCATACACAGGTAAACCATATTATTTGATCAGGTATCTTCACAATAAAACTATAACCATGCCTAGAAAGAGATCAAATCTTTCCCAATGTTCCAAAGGAGCTAAAAGATTGAGGATCATAAGCTCCCAAGAATGTACCGAAGAGCGTCCGGAGAGACTTGATGCTGTTCGAGAACATCAGGCTGCAAGGCTGCAACTCGCTCCGTCGAAACCTCTTCGGATCGCAAAGCACGCCTGCGTTCTCAGCGTATTTACGCATCTACATCCAGGTCTCTAGAGACCAGTGAAGAATATGATGCGCGACTGACCGCTGATCGTGAACGTCACGCATTGTCTCGCGAGTCGGAGATGTTCACGGATAGAGAATTACGTTTGAGTTCTCAGCGTATATACACATCGATTTCGAGGTCTCTAGAGACAAGTGTGGAACGTGATGCGCGACTGACCGCTGATCGTGCAAGTCATGCATTGTCTCGCGAATCGGAGACGTTCACGGATTGAGAAATACCTACGCTTGAGTTCCAAGCGTATCTACGCATTGACTTCTAGGTCTCTAGAGACAAGTGGGGAACGTGATGCGCGACTGACCGCTAATCGTGAACGTCACACATTGTCTCGCGAGTCGGAGACGTTCACGGATAGAGAGTTGCGCTTGAGTTCCAAGCGTATCTATGCATCGACTTCTAGGTCTCTAGAGACAAGTGGGGAACGTGATGCGCGACTGACCGCTGATTGTGCAAGTCATGCATTGTCTCGCGAATCGGAGACGTTCACGAATAGAGAATTACGCTTGAATTATAAGCGTATCTACGCATCGACTTCTAGGTCTCTAGAGACAAGTGGAGAACGTGATGCGCGACTGACCGCTGATCGTGAACGTCATGCATTGTCTCGCGAGTCGGAGACGTTCACGGATAGAGAATTGCGCTTGAGTTCCAAGCGTATCTACGCATCGACTTCTAGGTCTCTAGAGACAAGTGGGGAACGTGATGCGCGACTGACCGCTGATCGTGAACGTCACGCATTGTCTCGCGAGTCGGAGATGTTCACGGATAGAGAATTACGCTTGAGTTCCAAGCGTATCTACGCATCGACTTCTAGGTCTCTAGAGACAAGTGGGGAACGTGATGCGCAACTGACCGCTGATCGTGAACGTCACGCATTGTCTCGCGAGTCGGAGATGTTCACGGATACAGAATTGCACTTGAGTTCTCAGCGTATCTACGCATCTGCTTCTAGGTCTTTAGAGACATCAGACGTTTCAGATCTTCGATTTTGATGACCCCGTTGTCGTTGACATAAGCAACAGGATCCGCGTACGAAGTCGCGGGCAGAAGCTAGTTTATAATATTGGGCAGTAAAGTTTATTTACATCTGAAAAAAAAATTTTTAGGCTACCGTACCTATTTGTGGTGCATGAATGGGTTCTAGGGCAAGATTGGTTATTTCACAAAGATATATCCTAGTGCCCTTGTTAAAATGATATCTCATGTTAAACTCTTCATTCGTGAACATTTCGGATGGATTTCTTCAATGCCTTTTTATTGGTACTGATATATTTGAAATAGCCTCCAGCACTTCCAAATCAAACTCCTATGAACTACTCGAGTTCATTTCATTGGGAATCCAAAACTCACGATCCAAAATAAAATACTAATAGTGACACTCCAAATACTCTTGTATAAAATATGATATAAAACGACAAATAAAGTTCTAGAACCGATGAATGCCCCAAATTGGTCAGTTAAGTTAACTGAAGTTTGAACTAAGATCATCTTCTGACTGGGGTGTCCAGAAACGCAATGTGTCAGTTTATCGAATCAACAGCGATAGAATAGATAAACTATGGTTAGGAGTAGGTACCTCAGAAACCGGAAAAAGTTAGGATTATTTTCTGACTGTGGTGTCCAGATACGCAATGAGTCAGTTTATCGAACCAATAGCGCTATCGAACAGATAAACTACGTTCAAGAGTACCCCAGAAAACGGGCATAAGCTGATTTTATAAGGTTTTTAAAAAATTCTCGAAAGACCCGAGAAACCCGAGAAATTGGTCTCGAGAATTCTCGAAACCCGAGAAAAAAAATATGTCGAGAAAACAGAAACTCTAGTAGGTACGGATGTGCATAGAAGGAAGCTACTGACATCCATTGCTAAATCTGAACAAAGGCCTCTCCCGTAGATTTCCACAACAGCTGGTTGTATGCCAACTACATCCAACGACTCCTAGCGACCTTCACCGGGTCGCGTCTATCTAGCTGAAGGTTCCCTTGCTGCGTTCTCCGGTGCGTGGTTTCCGCTCGAGAACCTTTCTGCCCCAACGGCCATCACTTCTACGACCTATATAATAATAATAATAATAATTCGATCATGTCTGCTTCTCAGAATGGATGTAGGAATGGGTCCCGCGGTACTAAGGAGCTACTCCTCATTGACATGGCCATCAGCCAACAGGTTCGCCGATCCCGAAAGTATCTGTCGACATGTTGGATAGATTATAAGAAGGCCTACGACTCGGTGCCACATACATGGCTCATGAGGGTGCTGGAGTTGTATAAAGTAAATACAACTCTATGCGCCTTCCTGACGTCATGTATGAGGCAATGGAGGACGGTCCTTCGCTATCCAGGATGTCGGCAAATCCAAGGGATAGGTGAACCAATTAGGATTGAGCGGGGTATATTCCAGGGCGATAGTCTGAGCCCGCTGTGGTTTTGCCTAGCCTTGAACCCTCTAAGCACACTGCTGGAGGGGTCGGGGTTAGGCTATCGGTTGAGAAGAGGTGGTCAGGTAATATCCCACCTCCTTTACATGGATGATCTGAAACTCTTTGCCCCCAACAAATTGCAACTGCTGGAGTTACTGAAGGTCACTGAAACTTTCAGTAATTCCATCAGGATGGAATTTGGTGTGGACAAATGTGCAGTCATGCATGTAAAGCGAGGGAGGATTATGGAATCCGTGGGAACCCAACTCACGGATTCCATACACCTTAGATCCCTCTCCTCAACCGAAACCTACAAATACTTGGGTATGTCGGAGGCGTTAGGCATTAACGAGACTGACATGAAGCAATCGTTAAGGGAGCGCTTCTGTGGCCGCCTGAAAAAAGTACTAAACAGTCTTTTGTCAGGCGGAAATAAGGTGCGCGCCTTTAACGGTTGGGTCATGCCGGTCCTGATGTACTCCTTCGGCATACTCAAGTGGACTCAGACCGAACTTGACGCCCTGGATAGGAGGGTCCGTTCGCTGCTGACTGCTAATCGCATGCATCACCCACGTTCATCGGTAATGAGACTGTACATCCCGCGGAAATGTGGGGGTCGAGGCTTTTTAAATGCTAAGACCCTCCACAGCCGCGAGGTGTGCAGTCTCAGGGAGTACTTCTCCCAAGCCGACGTGGGGATGCATCGAGATGTAGTCGCAGTGGACAAAGGATTCACCCCGCTCTCCTTGGCTAAAGAGAACTGGCGCAAACCTGTAATATTCGATACTAATGCCCGCAGGGAGGTATGGCGGAGCAAGGAGCTTCACGGACGCTCTTACCGGGCCCTTCATGGGCCCGATGTAGATTTTCTAGCGTCCGTGGCCTGGCTACGTTTCGGTGACCTATTTGGGGAAACCGAAGGTTTTGTTTGTGCAATTATGGACGAAGTAATGATGACTAACAACTATAGAAAGTATATTGTGAAGGACGGCACGGTTGACATCTGTCGGGCATGCCACTGTCCCGGTGAATCTATCCGACATATTGTCTCTGGTTGTTCTCGTCTTGCTAACGGTGAGTATTTGCACAGACACAACCTCGTAGCTAGGATTATCCATCAGCAACTTGCTCTTAAATACAACCTTGTGGACGCAGAAGTACCATACTACAAGTATGTGCCCGACCCAGTTCTCGAGAATGGTCATGTCACATTGTACTGGGATCGATCTATCATCACCGACAGGGCTATTGTAGCCAATAAGCCTGATATAGTGGTGATAGATCGATCAGAGCGCCTCACAATGATTATTGATATCACTGTTCCACATGACGAGAACCTCGTGAAAGCAGAGAAAGATAAAGAAATTAAATATCAAGACTTGGCACACGAGGTTGTCGACATGTGGGATGTTGATTCAGCAGTAATTGTGCCGATAGTAGTTACGGCGAATGGCTTAATAGCTAAGAGCCTCGACCAACACCTAAAGAGGCTCTCGTTGGGCGGCTGGATCAAGGGCCTGATGCAGAAAGCTGTACTTCTTGACACGGCGCGTATTGTTAGGAAGTTCCTCTCTCTGAGGCCCTGACCGCCGGTAGCTTGGACCCTGTTCCCGATGCCGGTGGGCTACTATATTTTTATATGTTTTTTTATACTTATATTGAAATATTTAAAAATGTAATTTTATATGTTTATGAATGAATAAAGGGAATAATAATAATTAATCCATAACTGGCAACACTCAGTGACAGCTGTAACAATTTCTTTTCGTTCCGTTAATATAATTTAATTAATCTGAATATTTCAGTCTGAAAAACGTTTACAATAGGTACCTAAAAAGGTCAACCATAAGCTCCATAACTATTTAAAGATTTAAATAAACGAAATAAAAATGCCTAATTACAAGAAAAGAAAAATACAAGACAGCAGTGCGAGCACGGTTCTTTTTATCGAATTTTATCGAGACGTTAAGTTATCCACTCTAAACTTCAGATTTGACATGAGATATTGATAAAACGACAAAGGTAGCATGGATCGTAATTTACCATTGATTTAAGAAACATAAGAGGATAAGCCCTAAATTGATGTTATTTTAAATACTATGCCAATATGTATCGCAGTAAAAAATGTAATCTGTCTCGTTCTTACACGTAATAATTTACAAATGTAAAAAGTGTGTACACTATATGTCATAGATTTTAATTTTCTATTATCTTTTTCACCGTCACCAAGCTCCGCCTTTAAGGATATTTTTGACATGACGCCATTTTAGAGAATTACTTATGCCTTTCGTCTGTCGTTCATGCTTTGTTCGAAGTTTATTTACAGTTTTACAGTGAACCTTGGGTGTTTAAGTATTTTTTGTTGTATTGTAAAGGATAAGTGAACAAAACCTAACATGACAAAGTGTTGCATCAGAAGATGTAATTCATTGCATAAGAGGAAAACTTGACTTCAGATCGTGTGACCACATCTGATATCCTCTTATTTTTCTTTCATCAATGTAATTTACCGACGCCTCGATATGAAGTCGACATCCTCGATAAGATTTATCCATTATATCGACTTTTGACAGTTCTTATTGGTAAATTTCTCGAATTATCTCGAATCGTTGTCGTCTTTAAAAAGTTGGTCGATAAAGATTTTTTGAAGCAAAAAAATGGATTTTGGAGAAATCATCTTGTTAATGTTGAAAGCAGAGCACGTCGGGACGTGGAAAGGATCCACAGCGGAGTAATTTTTTTATTATTTTGTGGTTATTTTCTAATTGCTTAGATTGTTTAATAGTATTTATTGTAAATATTTTAATAATAGTATTTGTGTATCTGCATATTTCTGGTGTTGCTATTTGTAAAGTTGATAAGCTGTCGAGAAAACATAGCCGTCAACAAGGCTCGCTACAGTTTCCGAAGCAAGTTCCGTGCTACCGACCCTCGATAAAATTCGGTATGTTTAAATTCTTATCGACTCGAGATCTTATCGAGTCGATTCGGGAAATTTATCAATTCTAAACGTCAAATTTGACATAAGATATAGATATAACGACAAGAGCTATCGTTTTATCCATATCTTATGTCAAATTTGACGTTTATAATAGATAAATTTCTCGACTCGACTCGATAAGAAGAACCGTGCTCGCACTGCAGAACTGACATATGTCAAAGGGAAATTCAAAATTAATTATGAAATAACCATGGAAGTAACGTAAAAGAAATATGCTAACTCGAGCCAGAAGCAAAGCAGCACGCCCACCACCCCCGGACTCGCCGCTCAGCTCCGCCTCGCAGCCGCCGGAACTCGGACCACCAGTGACACCGGCAGCTGCAGCCGCGTCGAGCTCGAGCGACGAGTACTTCTCTCCGCCGACGTCGCCAAGACCTGTACGTCGGCAGGGGAGACACCGGCCACCGACCAGCTTGGGACCTAGGGGCCCCCCGGCCCCGAGCCGGGTCCTCGCTACCGGTGGTTGTGTGCAGCGCATGAAATGGACTCAAAGTATAAACGAGAACGTCATGCGCGCATATTACGGGTCTACAGAGGGGGGAACTAACCTCACTGCGTACCGTGTTAGGATGCTGACTCTGTTTCAGGAACTTGAACCAGCCATTAACGTCTCGGCCCAACGATTATCGGATCAGGTGCGGGTTATTCAACGCAATCATAGATTGGACGACGCCGCACTTGATAGGCTTCGCTTAGAGGTACAGAACAGCCGTGTCACCCCTTTCCCCTCACAAACCGCGGTACATGAAGTTAATATCAATATAGTCCCGCCGCGGTCTGATTATGTAGAGTAGGGGATATGGATGACAGGGCTGTTACAGTAAGTAGCCAATATAACGACCAATTGAGGAGTGCATTGGAGGATGCGATTCGGGAGTATAGAGCTAATCCCGAATTACGGCCACGATTACCACGCTTGCCCATGCACAATAAAAACAGGGCGCTGGTGTGTGCCTTGGATTCGCTGCTTTCTAGCTATTTTGAGAGCAGCGAAGATCTCGGCGATACACACTCAATCCTGTACTGTGCGGCTGTTGCGGCATGTCGTGTAGCTAACGTCAAATTTAATAATAGTGAACGAGCTACACGACCGAAACCAGCCGTACCAGTCTGGCAGTGCAGGATTGAGCGTCGTATCGACGAGGCCAGGGCACTCATCGGCAAGCTAATCTGCTTCAGGGAGGGCAATACTCGACCAAGAGTGATGCGCTTTGTGAGGCGGGCATTCTCGGGGACTGGTATCAGTCCTCGAGAATATATGTCCCGAGTCACAGAGCGCATCGACTTCCTGAAGCAGAAAGTTTGTGCATGGGCGAGCCGTATTCGTCGGTATAAACGCCGCGTGGAGCGATATACTCAGAATCGCATGTTCCAATGCGACCAAAGGTGGCTGTATAGAGCTTGGGAACGACCTGAACAAGGTGTGAGTGATGAGCGCCTGCCGGATGATGATGCCATGAGCTCATTCTGGCGCAGCATCTGGTCGGTTCCTGTCACTCATACCGAGGGTGACTGGATGCGGGATATTGAGCGAGCGTGTGAGCCAATTGAAGAAATGGGGGAAATTTTAATCAGCCCCGATGACGTGGCCAGTGCAGCCCGTCCGTTGCCTAACTGGAAATCTCCAGGGCCGGATGGGCTGCACAACTTTTGGATAAAGTGGCTGCGTAGCTCACACGCTCGCTTGGCGTCCCAATTCCAATCGTCCTTAGAGTCTGGGTCGCTTCCACAGTTCCTTACAACAGGAGTTACCCACCTGCTCCATAAATCAGGTAGTACCGCGGAACCCAAGAATTATAGACCGATCACATGTTTGCCGACGGTCTATAAGCTTCTTACGTCCATTTTGAGATCCAAAATTAACACTCATGTTGAAAATAATTCGGTAATGTCTTCTTCTCAAAATGGATGTAAGAATGGGTCCCGCGGTACTAAGGAGCTACTCCTCATTGATATGGCCATTAGCCAACAGGTTCGTCGCTCCCGAAAGAGTCTGTCGACATGCTGGATAGACTATAAGAAGGCCTATGACTCGGTGCCGCATACATGGCTCATGAGGGTGCTGGAGCTGTATAAAATAAACACAACTTTACGCACCTTCCTGAGGTCATGTATGGGGCAATGGAGGACGGTCCTTCGCTATCCAGGATGTCAACTGACTCGGGGGAGCGATGTACCGATCAGGATTGAGCGGGGAATATTCCAGGGCGACAGTCTGAGCCCACTGTGGTTTTGTTTAGCCCTGAACCCTCTTAGCACATTGCTGGAGGGGTCGGGGCTAGGCTATCCGCTGCGGAGAGGAGGTCAGGTAGTATCCCACCTTCTCTACATGGATGACCTAAAGCTCTTTGCCCCCTCTAAATTGCAACTGGTGGAGTTACTGAAGGTAACTGAAACTTTCAGTAATTCTATCAGGATGGAATTTGGTGTGGACAAATGTGCAGTCATGCATGTAAGACGAGGGGGGATTATGGAATCCGAGGGACTACAACTTTCGGATTCCATACACCTCAGACCGCTCTCCGCAAACGATACCTACAAATACCTGGGTATGTCGGAGGGGCTGGGCATCAGTGAGGCCGACATGAAACAATCGGTGAGGGAGCGCTTCTTTGGCCGCCTGAAAAAAGTTCTAAAAAGTCTTTTGTCGGGCGGCAACAAGGTGCGCGCCTTCAACGGTTGGGTCATGCCGGTCTTGATGTACTCCTTCGGCATACTGAAGTGGACTCAGACTGAACTAGATGCTCTGGATAGGAGAGTCCGGTCTCTGCTGACCGCAAATCGGATGCATCACCCGCGATCGTCAGTAATGAGGCTGTACATCCCGCGAAAGTGTGGGGGGCAAGGCTTACTAAATGCTAAGACCCTTCACAATCGTGAGGTGTGCAGCCTCAGGGAATATTTCCTACATGCCGACGCGGGGATGCACCGAGATGTGGTCGCAGTAGATAAAGGACTCACCCCACTCAACTTGGCTAAAGAGAACTGGCGCAAGCCTGTGGTACTCAGTACTAATGACCGCAGGGAGATATGGCAGAGCAAGGAGCTACACGGACGATTCTACCGGGCCCTCCATGGGCCCGACGTAGACTTCCAAGCGTCCGTGTCCTGGCTACGGTTCGGTGACCTATTTGGGGAAACCGAAGGTTTTGTCTGTGCAATTATGGACGAAGTCATCATGACGAATAACTACCGGAAATATATTGTGAAGGACGGGACGGTTGACATATGTCGGGCATGCCACTGTCCGGGCGAGTCCCTCAGGCATATTATTTCCGGTTGTTCTCGTCTTGCTAACGGCGAGTACTTGCATAGGCATAACCAAGTGGCTAGGATTATCCATCAGCAACTTGCTTTGAAATATAACCTTGTGGAATCGGAGGTACCGTACTACAAGTATGTGCCCGACCCAGTTCTCGAAAATGGTCATATCACGTTATATTGGGATCGATCTATCATCACTGACAGGACTATTGCCGCCAATAAGCCTGATATAGTGGTGATAGACCGATCAGAACGCCGCACAATGATTGTTGATGTTACCATCCCGCATCATGAAAACCTCGTGAAAGCTGAGAAAGATAAACAAATCAAATATCTTGACTTAGCACACGAGGTTGTCAACATGTGGGATGTGGATTCGGCAACCATTGTGCCGATAGTCGTTACGGCCAATGGCCTAATGGCCAAGAGCCTCGACCAACACCTCAAGAGGCTCTCGTTAGGTGGCTGGATCAAGGGCCTGATACAGAAAGCAGTCCTCCTCGACACGGCGCGTATTGTGAGGAGGTTCCTGTCTCTGGAGCCCTAACCACCGGTAGCTTGGACCCTGCTCCCGATGCCGGTGGACCTCTATTTTTATATTTTTAAATGTATTTTTTTTATAGATTTATATTTAAAAATGTAAACAATAAGAATGAATAATGAATAAATGTGATAATAATTAAATGTTGAAAGGCAGACGCCGTTTTCTTCCGGCAATGGAAGTTATCTAGTCCACCTAACACCCCTTCCCATAGACCAGATATTTTCCACCATATTTTACAATAGTCTTGCACCCACCTGGGACGGTCCATGACTGTACTCCAATAGTGCAGCCGTGGATGGTCCCGGGTTGGTGCCCCACCCCATTTTAGATTAAAGCTCTCAAAGGGGCCTCTGCGCGTTGGACCTGTGTCCCCGTGTATGCCTTCCAAAGGACCGGACATCTTTCGCACGGAAGATGAGCCGTGATGTCCAAAGAGATACAAGATAATAATAACAAGAAGACATGACAACATGACAAGAAGCCGGGCGAAAGCACTAATCACACAACCACCACCTTCGGCTTCGTCGCTCAGCTCCGCCTCGCAGCCGCCGGAACCCGCCTCCATCGTGAGTGATGTGACACCGGCCGCTGCAGTTGCGTCGAGCTCGAGCGACGAATACTTCTCGCCGCCTACATCACCACCACCGCCACGACGACGAGGAAGAGGCCGACCGCCGGCCAGCATAGGACCTCGAGGCCCACCGGCCTCTGACAGGGTCCCCGCTGCCGGTGGAAGTGTGCAGCGCATGCGTTGGACACAGAGTATGAACGAAAACTGCATGCGCGCATACTTTGGAGCTACAGAGGGAGGAACTAACCTGACCGCGTACCGTGGCCGGATGCTCTCTCTGTTTCGGGCACTTGAACCAGCTGTCAACGTCTCGGCGCAACGATTGTCGGATCAGGTGCGAGTCATCCAACGTGATCATAGGTTGGATGACGCCGCGCTTGATAGGCTTCGCTCTGAAGTACAGAGTAGCCGTGTCGTTTCTCTCCAGTCGCAGACTGCGGTGCAATCGCAAGTCCCTACTGTGGTTCCACCGCGGTCCATTTTTGCTGACGAGGAGAGCGATGATAGGGTTACAAATGTAAGTACCCAGTGCAGTGATCAATTGAGAAGTGCGTTGGAGCTCGCGATCCGGGAGTATCGGTCCACTCCGCCAGACCTTAGACCACGGCTACCTCGTTTGCCCATGAACAAAAAAAACAGGGTGCTAATGTGTGCTCTGGATTCGCTGCTATCAAGTTACTTTGATGGCAGCGAAGACCTCGCTGATACCCATTCCATCCTGTACTGCGCGAATGTTGCGGCATGTCGTGTAGCTCATGTCAAAGTTGATAATAATGATAGAGCTACACGACCAAAACCTGCCGTACCAGCGTGGCAGTGCAGGATTGAGCGTCGTATTGGCGGGGCTAGAGCACTCATTGGCAAACTAATCTGCTTCAGGGAGGGCAATACTCGCTCAAGAGTGATGCGCTTTGTAAGGCGGGCGTTCTCGGGGACTGATACCAGTCCTCGAGATTACATGTCCCGTGTTACAGAGCGCATCGACTTCCTGAAGCAGAAGGTTTATGCATGGGCAAACCGTATCCGGAGGTATAAGCGGCGAGATACCCAGAATCGCATGTTCCAACGCGATCAAAGGTGGGTATACAGAGCTTGGGAGCGGCCAGACCAAGGTGTGAGTGACGTTCATCTGCCGGATGTTGATGCCATGACTTCATTTTGGCGCAGCATCTGGTCGGTGCCTGTCTCTCACACCGAAAGTGACTGGATAAGAGACGTCGAGCGAGTATGTGAACCGATATTAGACATGGGGGCTATTTCAATCAGCCCCCAAGACGTGGCCAGTGCAGTCCGTCCGTTGCCAAACTGGAAATCTCCAGGGCCGGACGGGCTGCACATTTTCTGGCTAAAATGGCTGCGTAGTTCACATGCTCGCTTGGCGTCTCAGTTCTAGTCATCTCTGGAAACTGGTACGCTCCCACAGTTCTTAACAACAGGAGTTACCCACCTGCTCCGTAAATCAGGTAGTACCGCGGAACCCAAGAATTATAGACCGATCACATGTTTGCCGACGGTCTATAAGCTTCTTACGTCCATTTTGAGAGGCAAAATTAGTAGTCATATTAAAAATAACTCTATTATGTCTGCCTCTCAAAATGGATGTAGGAATGGGTCCCGCGGTACTAAGGAGCTACTCCTCATTGACATGGCCATAAGCCAACAGGTTCGCCGATCCCGAAAGGATCTGTCGACATGTTGGATAGATTATAAGAAGGCCTACGACTCGGTGCCACATACATGGCTCATGAGGGTGCTGGAGTTGTATAAAGTAAATACAACTTTATGCACCTTCCTGACGTCATGTATGGGGCAGTGGAGGACGGTCCTTCGCTATCCAGGATGTCGGCAAATTCAAGGGATTGGGGAACCAATCATGATTGAGCGGGGTATATTCCAGGGCGATAGTCTGAGCCCGCTGTGGTTTTGCCTAGCCTTGAACCCTCTAAGCACACTGCTTGAGGGGTCGGGGTTAGGCTATCGATTGAGAAGAGGTGGTCAGGTAATATCCCACCTCCTTTACATGGATGACCTGAAACTCTTTGCCCCCAACAATTTGCAACTGCTGGAGTGACTGAAGGTAACTGAAACTTTCAGTAATTCCATCAGGATGGAATTTTGTGTGGACAAATGTGCAGTCATGCATGTAAAGCGAGGGGGGATTATGGAATCCGTGGGAACCCAACTCTCGGATTCCATACACCTTAGATCCCTCTCCTCAACCGAAACCTACAAATACTTGGGCATGTCGGAGGCGTTAGGTATCAATGAGGCTGACATGAAGCAATCATTAAGGGAGCGCTTCTATGGCCGCCTGAAAAAAGTACTTAAAAGTCTTTTGTCAGGCGGAAATAAGGTGCGCGCCTTTAATGGTTGGGTCATACCGGTCTTGATGTACTCCTTCGGCATTCTCAAGTGGACTCAGACCGAACTTGACGCCCTGGATAGGAGGGTCCGTACGCTGCTGACTGCATATCGAATGCATCACCCACGCTCATCGGTAATGAGACTGTACATCCCGCGGAAGTGTGGGGGTCGAGGCTTTTTAAATGCTAAGACTCTCCACAACCGCGAGGTGTGCAGTCTCAGGGAGTACTTCTCCCAAGCCGACGTGGGGATGCATCGAGATGTAGTCGCAGTGGACAAAGGACTCACCCCGCTCTCCTTGGCTAAAGAGAACTGGCGCAAGCCTGTAGTACTGGATACCAATGACCGCAAGGATGTACGGCGGAGCAAGGAGCTTCACGGACGCTTCTACCGGGCCCTTCATGGGCCCGATGTAGATTTTCTAGCGTCCGTAGCCTGGCTACGATTCGGTGACCTCTTTGCGGAAACCGAAGGTTTTGTGTGTGCAATTATGGACGAAGTTATGATGACGAACAACTATAGAAAATATATTGTGAAGGACGGCAAAAAAAAAGTTAAAAGATTAGCCAGTCAGCAAGGTTGATAGCGAGGCTGACTGTCCAGGGTACGCTGGAAGTACTTGAGTATGTCACTTGTGGAGGCAACGGCCTGTGTTGACCACGAAAGTGAGAGATTGCAATTGCGTTCGCGAATGTAGACGTGGATTCTTTCATTCCCAGGATCCTGATTAACCTAACTAAAGAAGTTCAGTTGCAGTTAAGTTTAGATCAAAACAACGCTTTTTGTATTCTCACATTAGGCGATCGCTTTCAGATACCTACCTACGTTCGCGTGAACTTAACTGCAGGTCTGCAGTGCAACTGTAACTTGATTACCGCGTCGTGAAATTACTTACGTGAATTAGCCTACAGGTCGGATGAAGACCTTATTACCTATTGCTTGGAGATTCATAAATGCACATCCTGGTTTTTTGATAAAAAAAATTGAAAGAGTGAGTGACCAAATGAGGTTGGTTTAGCCAGTGGCTTAACTAGGGTGGGGCAAGTAGGGTCGTGCGGTCGTGCCCTAGGCGCCATTTAAAGGGGGATCGCAAATTTTAAATTCAAGTCAAACCTACCAATTTCTGACTTTAAAAAAAAGGCCTCCGGGACGAAGTTTTTCGTGAATCTGTTTATTTTTTAGATTTAGAACATTTAAGTAGGTAGGTTACTAAAGGGCGCAATTTCAATGTTCCCCTTAGATGCCATTTTCCATCCTGGATATAGCATAACTTAAACAGATAGTTCCACGATTTGCAGTGACAAGAGAATATGAACATAACCAACCAATAAAATTGCGTTGGTTAGTTAGGCATTATTATTTCTATTAGGTACTTAATTACCCATCCATCGAGTCTGCGCGGTCACCAACAACTTGTTGCAGCCCATCGCTGAACACTAGACCTGGGGCCTGTATTACAAAAAGGAGACTGTATTGCCAGACTGCGTAAATTTCTAATAACATGACAAAACATCACGCCTAGGCTTGCCAATCGTCCCGCGAGAGCCGGAACGTCCCGTTTCTACATCTTTAGAGGATGCGTCCCGCGAAAGATGTGCGGGACGCCAATTGTCCCGTTTTATCGTATCTACGGCTAAACCTTCGGACAGAAGTTGAAGTTTAGTGAACGCACGTTTTGTTTATATATCAGAGTGGAGATCACGACCGCGAGTCTCGCGTCGAACGAACACCGCTCGCTCAACGAACGAACATCGCTCCCGCGGGACGACGTTTAAAGTAGTGGGAGGGAAGGATTCCCTCCCACTACTTTTCTCTATTAAGTTTTATTATTTTTCCAAAACTGTTCAACTTTTGATAAGTGTAACTTGTTGTAAGTCTTGTACTTGTATGCCAAAGTAAAACATTAATTAATAAAACTATTTTAAAATCATTTCTAATTGCATATTTCGCCTCCCTATACTTTGACAGTTGGGTCCCGCTTTTTTTTGCCACGTCCCGCATTTTGATTGCCAAAGTCCCGGTAAATTCACACATTAAGGTTGGCAAGTCTGTATTTTTTTTTAAAAAAAAAACGTTTCCCCACACTAAGATTTCTCTTGTATCGTGGGTGCGTTTTCAGACACAAATCTCACAAACAAACGCCCAGACCCGAAACAACCATCTGTAGGTCATACAAATTTTTGTTCCGTGTGGGAATCGAACCCACGACCCGTAGCGCAGAAGCCAATCGCTTAGCCACTGCACCATACGTGTCGTATTCTCCGAAGGGTTGGGCAGATGTGTTTAGTACACCAACATTTCGCCGTTATGTTAAGTCCCATGTAATATGGAGCGAGCCTATTGCTATCAACCAGGCACAAATTCAGACTTCGGACTGCTACTGAGAAATTCCACACGATAAAACTAGGTACACATAACACTTTGCCCGACCTGGGGATCGAACCCAAGATCTCACGATCAGCAATCACGCTTGCCACCACTATCCCGACAAGGCAGGGTCTAAATTCTTAATAACTACCTACTAAGTTAAGTAGTTCGTAAGTTTTGTACACACGCTGAAGCAAGTAGGTAGTAGGTACCGAGTGATGGTAATTTTTGTAAACAGAGTGCTAAAATCCGTTTATCAACAAAATAAAGGGGTAACTAAACCAGGTGAATTTAATTATTATAATACCCAGTTATTATGTTACCTTATCAAAAGATCTTTGCGTATTTGATAATCTGTACGTGCTTGATTGCCAATGCAAATTATCGGTTACGTGTAAATATTACTCAAAAAATATGCGTATTTTATACAGGCTTGATATTTTTTTTCAAAATTAGATCACTACCTTTTCCAATGTAAGGCGAGTCTTGGGATTTTTCTATAAAACGTTACCATGCAAAGAACATGAAATATTTACAAAAAAAAACATGCATGGCCATTTTACGGAATATTCCGATCTGTCCCCTCGGTAACAGGGGAACAGATCGAAACCTTTTCATTTTTATTTTGTCCCCCTAAAGAACAGCAGGGGACAGACCAGAAATAATTCGTTCGATCTTTCCGTTCGTCTCGGTGATAGGGGAACAGATCGATTTTTTTATTCCTGATTGTCCCCCGAAGGGGACAGATCAGGGGGACAGCTCGGAATATTCCCATTTTACGATTTTTTCGATAGCAGTCTCCTTCCAGTCTTCCAGCAGGGTACAATTTACGAAATGACTGCTATGTCAGGACTCATTTTCGTTGAACAGAGTACAAAGCAGAAGGTTCTGTAACCACAGGGCCTCGTTAGCGGGATGTGACGAGTGTTCGCGTTCTCGCGAAAAATCTGGTCAAGGAATTCGTCACATCGCATTTAGTTGTTTTGGGGTACGATGAATGTTCGCGTTGTCGCGACACCAAGCCACTAATGTTCACCAAATCTTTCGAAAAAGGAATAAACGGAAATCAAAAAAAAAAAAAAAAACTCGAACAAAGAACATGAAACATCCTGTACAGCTAATCAGTCATTCATTGATAGATATGATGGATTACAACGGATAGGATATAAAGTAACGCCACGCTTGTCCCTTGTGTCCAGTTCAGTGGGTCAGTTGAAACATGGCTTCTATTGTGTATCTGTTCGTCGCCATCTTGGCTGCTGGTACGTATCGTCTTTGATTTACCTTCTTCCATCAGCCTTATCCCAACTGTATTAGGATCAGCTTGCAGTCAAACCAGATGTGACTGAATACCAGTACTTACACGGAGCGACTGCCATTAGACCTCTGCAACTCTTCAGATACTGGGCAATGCCGATATTGTAAGGTTAGGCCAGCTGTCTGACTTTCGGACTTCTGACTACCCGAACGACAGTCATGGATATTCTTATGCCACCCGGGACAGACGGCTAAACCTGCTCTTTAAGGCACAGGAACGGTCTTCCATCTACGGATTGACCTCAGCAAGCGTTGCTTAACCTCACAAATCGTATTATTGGAGCGGTCGTTAATTAGCCACGAGCCCCTCTCATCGTCTTTGATTTACCATAGTCTAGATTCTGTAACATCAATTATTTACAAGTACCTACATAGCAACAATTTGAATTTGAAAGTCATAGCAAGTGGAGCAACAAACTGACACATGGGGTGCCCCTCAGCAATAACCTAAAGCATGTAGCTGGGATAAACTGGGAGTAGATTTTGACCAGGTGTTGCGGTACAACTTCTTCTTCTTTTCTCGTATCAGCACGAGCTATACGAAAATAGCTCATGCTGTGGTGAATAGATTAGCCCGTCAGCAAGGTTGGTAGCGGGGCTGACTGCCCAGGATGCGCCGGACGTACTGAAGTATCGTCATTCGTGGAGGCTCTTTTCACGCAAGTGGTACAACTAAGGAGAGCATAGGTCCAGGTCCAGGTCTAGGTATAGGCTGCGATAGCCCAATTTGATTAAATCCTATAGGACTGACAAAATCAGGGTGTAAATCTCTCCTCCCAATATTCCCAAGAACTCGTCCATGTCATGTTTAAAGAAATTGGTATTCCGTTTGCTTCTGGACATAGGTACCTACCCTATGACTGATTCTGCTGAGTGGAAGTTGGCCCTGGGTAAATACAACCCCGTGCCAGTTTCTAAAGATAACGAAGGCTCCAAGGATGTATTCATGTTCTTTTCTCTACAGCCTCAGCAGCTCCCGAAAGCCGCATTGTGGGTGGTGACCATGTCACCATCGAGGAGGTCCCCTACGCGGTGGCGTACACCTACCACTACCCAGTCCCCGCCATCACTGTGCAACGCTGCGTGGGATCCCTGATCTCATCCTGGCATGTGCTGACTTCGGCTTTCTGCTTCACGTGAGTACTATTTGTTTCCTTACTAAGTTATGTTGAGAAGAATTATGTTGATCACATGATTTGCAAGGTTAAGCAACACTTGCCACGGTCAGTCCGTGGATGGGTGTTCATTCGTTACACATCGAGACCCCTCCGTGCTTTAGAGAGCACGTTAAACCGTCGGTCCCGGGTATCTGTATATACCTATGACAGTCGATACGGGTAGTCAGAAGCCCGAAAGTTTGACAACCGGTATCACCTTAGGATATCGATATTGCCCGGCAACTAGGTTGCGGAGGTGTGGTGGTAGTCGCTCCGTGTAATTACTGGTATCTAGCCGCACCTAGTTAGATTGGAAGCTGACTCAAACATGGTTGGGAGAAGGCTAGGTAGGTTGTTCATCCTGACACATCTCATGTTCATGAGAAGAATCATCCCAACACTGTTTTAAGCTTTCACGGTTTGTCTCTAAATTTAAAATGTCACTTACGGGATATCTTCCGTGATTATTTATTGGTTTGAGTTCCCGATATTTCGACGCTGTTGCAAGCGCCATGATCGCGGGTTGACTGGAGATTGCGAGTGGATGAAAATAAATTGTTAGGAGCAGACAAATCTGTCTACCCTCTTTCTTTGTCTCTTGCTACGCGCACTACTGGAACTCGACACTAAGTCACGGCGTGAGTGAGTGAGTGTGTTTTGCCGTGACTTAGTGTCGAGTTCCAGTAGTGCGCGTAGCAAGAGACAAAGAAAGAGGGTAGACAGATTTGTCTGCTCCTAACAATTTATTTTCATCCACCCGCAATCTCCAGTCAACCCGCGATCATGGCGCTTGCAACAGCGTCGAAATATCGGGAACTCAAACCAATAAATAATCACGGAACATATCCCGTAAGTGACATTTTAAATTTAGAATCATCCCATTGGCCAAGTGCTTGCGGTTCGAATCTCAGGTTTATCTAAGTGTTAAAACATTCAAGTCCACCACACTTTTCATAGAGCTGATACGCCATGCCGCCATACATAGGGGCCGTCCATTAATCACGTGAGGCTCGAAAGGGGGCGTTTGGCAAAAATCACGAAATTTCACAAGGGGGGAGGGAGTGTAGTAAGATATCACGTGTATTTATTTTTTCGTCAAACGCGCGATTTCTAAACCGAAAATTTTTATGCCAGTCATAAAGAACCTGCAACCTTTCTGTCTAGGTCTAGACATTTTTATCATGGTCCTTAATTTCAGAATAAAATTAGATTATATTTTATGCCTAAAAGATAATATTCTAAAAATTTTAAGATTATTTTTAGGTACTAAAAAATACACGTGATTTTGGGTGGGGGGGGGGGGGGGTAGTCTTAAACCTCACCACGTATCACCAAGGGGAAGGGGGGGGGGGGGAGGGTTAAAAATGCTAAAAAAACATCACGTCATTAATGGACGGCCCCATATTGCTACTTAGTGGTTCTTCCAGGAGAGTCCTCGGCATTACGTTTGCGCTAAGAGTAAGTCCTTCGGGAGGGTTCTTGGCATTAGGTTAAAAACCTTGAAAAATACGCTACTACGTACCTAGTAAAACAGGTGTTTGCTTTTTTCACGACGATGAATTTTCCAAGAAAAGCTTCTTTTAAAATGAGCCCTGCATGAGGGCACTCGGCATCCCAAATGCGACTATAGGGTGCCCTCCTGGAGGGCACCCGACACTAAACTTGTTATAGGTTTTGGTTTTTAAAAAACTTTGACCTACGGATCTCGAAGGTTGCAGAATAGCTGTCTAACCAATTAATACGTTTTCCCACAGTGGTGCCGTCCTCAACAACATGCAGGTCCGCGCCGGTTCCACAAATAGCCTGGCTGGTGGAGTCCTGGTAAACATCCGTGACGTGGCGACGCACCCCGACTACACCGAAGCTCCCCGCTCCAACGACATTGCTGTCACCTTCTTGGAAACTGCCTTGGGTATCAGCAACATTATCAACGTCCTGTACCTGCCTCCTCCTAGTTATTACATTCCTGATGGCCAGGAGGTCAAGATTGTCAGCTGGGGATTTGAGTCTGTAAGTAACTAACAACATTTAGAATGTAGCTTCTAGAGTTATATGAGAATAGCTCACGCCGTGGTGAAAAGATTAGCCTGTCAGCATGGTTGGTAGCGGAGCTGATTGCCCAGGGTGCGCCGGACGTACTTAAGTATCGTGAAGGCTCTTTTAATGCACCCTAGGGCGTATACATAAGGATGCAGGTAACCAGCGCCGACCTACCAGCGCTTATCGGTACTGGTCCGTGCAGGTAACCGCTACATAAAGGAAGCGGGTAGAAGTAGGGGCTTGCATTTATTAACAAAAATATGCCTTATTCCCTTGCAAATACGGCAACAAATGACGGCCTACCAGCGCTGATCGGAACTTGTTGACGCAGTTCGGAGCTTGTCGACGCTGGTTCGCCACACAGTATAGAGACTACCTGCGCGACTAACTACGCGGACCAGCACCGACAAGCGCTGAGGCGCTGACCGATCGGCGCCGGCAACCCGCTTTCTACGTGTAGGTATACACGCACTTTGTAAATAAATACCTATACCTAGCTAAGTTTCAATCATCGACGTCGAAATACTTACAAGGACCAAGGATCTAGTAAAAAATCACGATAAATTGCCCTGAGTTTATATTCACCACCAGAACAAGCCAAGGCACAACCCCAAAAACTTAGAAATACCAACAAATTAATTTAAATCCTATGTCATCATAATGCCTTATTTAGCTTTTCACCATAAGATTCGACTGCACCCATTGACGTAATTTAGTCTTATTTTTCGCGTTTTAGCATCGGTTCGGATGTTTTTGAGCGCTGACCCGAGGTCCATGTGTTTCTACATCAATGGTTTCAATGGATCATTTTAAAATTAGCAACAACAAAGAAACTTTGTTTTCAACTCTTGGGTTCGCTTATAGTTTACCCTTACTTACTTCAAATTGCTCTGATAACCTGACTATAATGGGAAACTGTTGTCCCACGGGACAACCAGGGTTGCCAGTTTTGGAACTAAAAGGTACCCATAAACATGAGTTGAACACGCAGCGAGTCGCAAGTTAAACCACAAAAACGATACAATGTTTAAAATGTTTTCACTCTTTAGAATGATATCTACAACATGGTACCCGTTTCCAACTATTTATTCATCGTATTTTAACGCCCTATAGGAGAACGGAGCTCAAACGGAAACACTGAAGCAGATTTTCCTCAGCAAGATCAGCGTGGAAGAGTGCCAGTCGGCCTACGATGATAGCGAAAATGTTGCCGTTTCCGACAGTAAGTATCACGATTATGTGGAGTAGTTGTACAAGGTTGGTGTACTCCCTGATTCAGAAAGTTTTGAAAAGTCAGTTTTCGATTCGGTTTGTGTTCTGAATCAGGGAGCAGATCTCCCTTTGTGTGAATCGATATCAAGTCTTTGAGGAGAGGGGAGGGGACCTTTCTTACTTGGTAACGTTAAAAGAAAGGACGATTGTGCCGATTTTGTTGTGGACAAACTGAGCTTAATTTAAGCTATTGCCATATTTTCCACTCTGATAAAATTAGAAAGAGATGGACGTGAATAAAAGCTGAGTACAAACTATCGGACGCGTCCGTCAGCCGCAGCTGACAGACGCGGCTTAGCGGTGTGCACGGTAGTCGAGACGGCGTCTTCGGAAGCCTCGCTTCGGTCATTCCATAAAGGTTTGTCAATTGAGAAACATGACAAGCAGGGACAGCGAGGACGAATTTATAGTTAGCGGAAGCTGCTTTATGATGTCCTCCAAAAAAAGTAGGTAATGAAAAGGAGTCATGTCGCGAGCGCGGTTGGTTCGCTTGTGACACTTGAACCGCCCGGGGACGTCCCGTGCCCCGTTCACACCGTCCGCGGACGCACAAACATCCAGCCGGCTAGATTCTGTTCGGACGTCTGAACGCTAAAGGGTGACTCAAGGCATGTCCGCGTCTTTAAGCGCCATTTACACGGAGATAGTTTCTCGAAGCGAGACTCAATCCGTCTTTGTTTTTCTCTACGATGAAAACAGAGATAGCATGAGACTCGCTTCGAGAAACTATCTCCGTGTAAATGAGCCTTTACGATCGATAGTTTGCACAGTGTAGTATTAAATGTATTGGCTAGATTTCAAGGACGCGTTCGATAGTTTGTTCTTAGCTCAAGAGCTGTCAAATTTAGTTGAACTGGAATTTAAACGACACGTCAGAACGTGTCGACAAAAATACGGTGAAGTTCAACGTGACTTGTGTTGTCAACATGAGTTGACATTTCTAACTTAGTTCTTACCTATCACCGTCCTT
This sequence comes from Amphipyra tragopoginis, assembly GCA_905220435.1. NCBI lineage: Eukaryota > Metazoa > Arthropoda > Insecta > Lepidoptera > Noctuidae > Amphipyra > Amphipyra tragopoginis. Next base: position 14,496,380 of record HG992017.1, on the reverse strand, counting down.
TTCTCGCGCTATCTGTTAATAAAAGATAGCAATTCTCTAATTTATGTTTAGTTGTTGAACAAGAGAATCGGCACCATCTACTCCCCTATGCTAACATGTTTCATTTTTTTTTTTAATCCTAATCATTTATTCCTTCCAGCCGTGATCTGCGCAACCGCCGCCAACAAGGGCATGTGCCTCGGAGACTCTGGAGCCCCGATGGTGATCAACAACGTGGTGGTAGGAAGCTCCTCTTTCTTCCAGGGTTGCCTTGACGATGATTACCCTGATGTGTTCAGCAGGGTCGATAGGTATACCGACTGGATCGTAGAGGTTGCTACTGCTGGCCCTGCTACCAGGGGCGGAGCGGGAATCAGGGTCGCCCCAGTTACCTTGTAAATAGGATAAGTTCAGGCCAAGCTACTAAGTAGTCGAGGCAACAAATTCATAGTTCAGACCAGACCAAAAGTTTTTTGTTATCATCAATAACGGTAGAAATAGATGATTAACCATCTGAAACTGTGTTCAAAATCAAAATCGCATAGTATAATGTACCTACATATATGTATAACAGTTGTTTATACTTTGGAGTTGTGTACAAAAGCATCAAAATTCTGTGATCTGTTCTTTCTCATAAATAGCTGTTTCGAACAGCGAAGTAACTTATTAGCTTTAAGAAATTATATCTTTATAAGAACATTTCATGTGTTTTCTTTTAATATAACTATCTTACAAAACAAATCCTTCATTTTCAAATTAAGGTGTAGTACACGCCAAAGTTTTGGCCGCGCTATGAAGTCAGGGGAAGGTCAAAAAGTTTGAGCAGTACCTAATGTATGGAAACGGAAATCATACATCAACATAAAATTCTATTGACCGATTTTGTCGTTAGAAGACTATTTTTTTTAAATTACTGACTTAGTGAGGCTGACTTTTATAGAAAAATATTGAGCGTATCTCGTAATAATACTTAGTTTTTGTTTGATCGTAATCGGTTCGCTCAATCAAAAAATATTAGAATTTAAGGGCCTTATCACAGTGGCGATTTGCGAGCGAGTTCAATGCGAGGCGAGACCGCAGCTGGCTCGCCGCGAATTCGCAGCGAGAGCGCCACGAGGGCCTTCGCGAGAAGGAGTCGCGAGTCGAACTAGCGCTGCACCGTGCCGCGTAGCGTTGCGCCCGCGACGTGATCAGCTCATGATTAAGGACTCCGATTGGGTCCGAAACTAGTCGGGCAATCCCGAAAAATGCACGTGAGTAAACCGTAACTAATCATAAACAAGAAGAAATTGGCATCATTTGTACCATATTTGCTCAATAGATGGTGTTACATGTATGTTAAATCGCGTAATCAATTGTATCTTTTTTAAGCTAACTTAAAAAAAATGATTATTTAGTAGTGGATAGACGTGTTCATAAAAAATAAAATAAAACAGTTAAATAAAAATATTTATTGAGTAAATCTCTCTTATTTAATATCGTTATACATTCGGATCTACAGATCTGATTAACGGAATGGAGCCCTCTTTGGATATAGTTTTATACAAATAGGTTATTTTTTTAAATCATTTTTTTACAATCTTGGGTAAGGCAAGACAATGTTTACATTAAAGGCACATTGATTATTGCAATATCTTATAACTAATTTAACTATAATACGGGTTTTAAGTAGACATAGACTCTAGTGGATATTTCACCAAGATACCATAATGTAGTGAGTAACTATTAATCAAATAAGCTAAATGTGACCTAGAAATATGACATTTATGTGTTCAATAATATTGTAATTATCACTATTGATATGTAAAATGCAAATGCTAGCTATTGAAAAGTTTAGAGACCGAATTAGCTTAATGAACAGTTAATGATAGGTAGTCCGAGTGTCGGACTGCTGACCACGAGGTCGTGAGTTCGATTCCCACACAACACAAATATTTATAATAATAATAGGTAATAATAGCCCGGACCCAGAGACCTTACAAAACTTCTGGGCAGGAATTTGGGAAGACCCAATTGAACATAACGCTCAAGCTAATTGGATAAAGACGGAATCAACAAATTGCAGCACAAACATTCAGGCAATGACATTTGAACACATTTCTCCAGAAATATTTCAAAAGGTACTTTGTCGTTTACATAATTGGAAAGCACCTGGATCAGATCATATTCATAGTTATTGGTACAAAAAATTTACAACAGTTCACAGTTATCTACATAATTATATAAATATCTTCATCCAGGACCCCAACACAATACCATGCTATTTAACATCAGGAACAACTTTTATGATACCTAAAGATCGCAATGACCTCTCTAACCCAGCAAAATATAGACCTATCACATGTTTGCAGACCTTGTACAAAGTTATTACAGCCTGTATATCAGAAATAATATATCAACACATTGATACCAATAACATCTTAGCTGAACAACAGAAAGGTTGTCGAAAATTTAGTCAAGGCTGCAAAGAACAGTTAATCATAGATTCCGTTATACTTAAAAAAGTTCAGAAAACCAAAAACGACCTATTTAGCATGTATATTGATTACAAGAAAGCGTACGACTCTGTCCCCCATTCATGGCTTGTGGAAGTTTTAGAAATTTACAAAATACACCCTACAATAGTAACATTCCTCAAAACCACGATGACAACCTGGAAAACCGTACTTAGATTAACTACCCCAACCGAAACAATAGAGACCAGCCCCATCAAAATACTGAGAGGCATCTTTCAGGGAGATGCGCTCAGCCCACTGTGGTTCTGCCTTGCTCTAAATCCTCTCTCTAATATATTAAATTCAACTTCACTAGGAATTCCTTTAAAAGCTACAGATACTGACGAACAGACTATGTTAAATCATCTGCTGTATATGGATGACATCAAACTTTATGCAAAAAATGAGATTCAACTTAATGAATTAGCTAATCTGACAGAACAATTCACAAACGACATAAAAATGGAATTTGGAATAGATAAATGCAAAATAAATTCAGTTAGAGCAGGACAGAACTACCAACACCAATACACTTTAGAAACAGGAGAACTGATAGAACCATTAGATGAACAAGATACTTATAAATATTTAGGGTACAATCAATCACTTCAGATACACTACAAAGACACTAAACAAAAACTAAAACAGCAATTTCAACACCGACTTAACACAATTCTAAAAACACAACTCTATTCACGAAACACTATAAAGGCAATCAACACCTTTGCGATACCTGTACTCACCTATTCTTTCGGTATAATAAACTGGACCAAAACAGACCTGAAAACCCTACAGCAAAAAATTAACACAACGATGACCAAATTCCGCAAAAACCATCCAAGATCGTGCTTACAAAGACTAACACTACCGAGAAAAGAAGGAGGGAGGGGACTAATCGACATTTTGAACCTACACAACAAACAGATCACAACTCTTAGACAGTATTTCTTTGCGAAAACTCAATCTTCTACACTCCACAAATTAGTAGCACAAAACGATCAGCAGTTAACACCTCTTAATTTAAAAGACACATCAGAACAGAAGAATGAAAAACTAATCGACGACAAATCAAAACTCCTAGAATGGACCCAGAAGTCTCTACACGGAAGACATCGCCAAGATTTATGCCAAATAAATTTCGACAAAGAGGCGTCGAACACATGGCTTAATCGAGGTGAACTCTTCCCGGAGACTGAAGGCTTCATGATCGCGATACAGGATCAAGTAATTGAGACAAAAAACTATAGGAAGTATATTATAAAAAAATTAGCCACTGATAACTGCAGAAAATGCAATAGTTCCCCGGAAACGATCCAACATATAACAAGTGCGTGCAAATCAATAGCCCAGACCGACTACAAACATAGACACGATCAAGTAGCCAACGTCATCCACCAGAAATTAGCTTACAAATACAAACTCATAGACTCCATAGTACCATATTACAAATACAACCCCGAAACTGTGTTAGAAAACCTCTCAACAAAACTGTATTTTGATCGAGCCATTCTTACCGACCGAACAATTCATTTCAATAGACCAGACATAACATTAATTAACAAAATAAGCAAAACTGGGTACCTTATAGACATTGCCGTACCAAATACACACAACTTACAGACCACAATAGCAGAGAAACTATCTAAATATACCGAACTAAAAGATGAAATAACCCGACTTTGGCATTTACAAAAAGTGATAATAGTCCCTATAGTGCTGTCTGCAACAGGAGTAATACCCAAACAACTTCATCAGTCCCTCATCTCCCTAAGCCTACCTTCAAACACCTATCACCTAATGCAAAAGGCAGTGATACTGAACACGTGCAGACTGGTAAGAAAGTTCCTGCAATGTGATCCCGACAACACACACTAGTACACCCACGAAATACATTTTCATCTTTCATACAGCAATCTACGCATCATATTTAATATCACTCATTAATTTCTTTAAAAACTCTACTGATGTATACTTGGCTTAGGCCCGTACCATCATTGTTCCCGGCTAGCCGAGGAAAAAAGAAATATACACAAAAATAATAATAATAATAATAAAATTTATTTATTAAGGCACCAAGTCCCAATGATTACAGATTACAGATTACATTATCCTTGACATAATTATATTAATCATAATATTTATTTACATTTAATTACATTTATTTATTTATACTTAACTTTATTTCCTATTGGAACTCCGATGGACTTCGAGCCAATACCTGTGGATCGGACTACTCCAATCCTCACTAACGATCCCCAGCAGTTGATTGGCCGATTTACGTATGGTGTTTAAAAACGATGCTATGCGAGAACGTATGATTGCAATTTATGTGATGAACATGAGTGTTTGTGTTGGTCTGGGTGTTTCTTATGTATTATAAATATGTATTTACAAAAAAAAGTATATAAGTATTATATCCATTGTCTAGTACCCATAGTACAAGCTCTGCTTAGTTTGGGACTAGATGGTGCTGTGTAAAAATGTCCCAAAAAATATGTCCCAAAAAAAAATGATAGGTTGGTGAAATACCCCCGATTTTTGTGATTTAATATTATAAGGCGTGATCTTAAAGTTTTCAAGGAAATTCATATTTTATAGATTTTTTACACAAGTCTTGTCAATTGAGATTTTGACAGTAAACAACATTTAAAAATATTTACCTCAGAAAATTGACAATGCATTTGATAAAGATACAAAAGTCACAAAATCTTGTATAATTCAGCGTGCATAATTATTATATCCTTTGATTATATTTTATTATTTAAGTATATCATTTAGAAGACTTATTGGACGATAATGGGTACAACAATTCATAATTTCTCTACATAACATTCAAATGACAATTATGAAACTAAGCTAAAACTTTACAACATTTTATCCAAATTAAAACTAGTTATACATTTAAGTAATATTGGCAAAATAACTAACTTATTTATATACGAATTCCTATACCAAAATAGGGTATCCTAAAACTTAATTCTAAAACAAGTATTTTTCGAATCTCGGTGGTCCAAATTACTATCCACTATAAATAGTCCGTGGCTTATATTAAAATATAATTTGATAATCAGTCACCATGATTAAGATAAACTACGAACATTAATGTAGTATTTAAAAAGTATTTTATTTATTTAACAGTCAATTTATACTTATCTAAAATAGTGACAATAAGGTGTATATTGCATGATTTATGGAAGAGATGTCAAAAACTTAATAAGTACAATGATATTGTTACAAAAAATTCAACATTCGACACAAGTTGTAATCTATACAATATAACATTAGACAAAAAAGACATTTTAGCAAGGATTTGTATAGAAATTAAGCAACAATTTTGCTTTCAGCAGAGAACACAATATTATGCTTTTATCGCTACATAGTATAAAAAAAAAGCCGCTTCCCGCTGTCAATCAATCAATCATTTATTTATTTGTGAAACATAGGTGATACAATATTGATCTTAATTAGTAATACATACTTAGGGCTCTATGTTTTGTCTGTCCCTATGTATGCTTAGATCTTTAAAACTACGCAACGGATTTTGATGCGGTTTTTTTAATAGATAGAGTGATTCAAGACGAAGGTTTATATCTATAAAACATGCATATTATAGTACCCGTGCGAAGCTGGGGCGGGTCGCGAGTTTTTTATAAAATAAGGTCGAGCTACACGATGGCTGATGCAAGTGTGCCGTCAGTTGGGACTGGTCAACTCAAACCTGCTATGTCTCTTTCCTCAAAACCACAATGTCTGGACTTTGAAAGAGACCTTGACCTATGAGTTTGTTTCGGCTTTTTTCTCAAGCTAATCCGGAAATGCCGGCGCATCTATAGTCTTAAAACATTACATTGACTTGTGTTTGTAACAGATTTATTTACAGAAATAATCATTTATCATTTATGAATCTTAACTTATCGAGTACTGTAATTATAGACACAATAGATAAATAATGGCACTGACGAACCGGATCGTCGGTCGGGCCGCTAGCGGTTAATAGTCAATCAAGATGAGCTGAAACTATATTTGAAGAAATGGTTTAAAATATATTCGTGCCTTGGTGGGCCACTTTTGTCTAATGTTATATGAAATGGAGTTGTATATTGGTGCACATTATAATATTCTTACTAATGTTTTTTTAATTTAATTTATTCATTATAACTTTATAACACAGCAATAACGATTTTTTAATAACTTTTAGCATTTCATTTAGCTTAAAAATGCTTATTTTTACTTTACAAATTGTAGCTGTCAGAAGTACTATCATAAAAATTTGCTGGTTCTATCATTTAGTGTACTCCAGAGTATCTATAACTTATCTTTAATAAATCTAGACTTAGCAGAGACTTACAGGGATCAGACTATTGCAATATAATACTATAATTCTGTTTAACTGCCTTGATTTATCCCTTATTTCCGATTTACATACACATAAGTAGCGAATTGTCAACTTATTCGAGCAAGTTATCTATGTTATATCTACTTAACTAATGTGTGTGTAAATCGGTCTTTACACTAATTTATAACTAACTTACAATACTTCATATTTACATAATATAAGAGATTCACAACGGATTTATTAGGAAGATATCATATGAGCGTATTCTGTATACAATTTCTCAAACCGAAGATCAAAAGTAAGACATTTTTTCTTAATGTTTGTGGAGGGAATACAGAAACCGCTCCGAAGTCAGAAACTAGCTACATCTGTCCTTAAACTATCCCTAGCTGGGCAAAATACACTTTTCTCTGTTTGCAGCATAACCCTATATGTGAAACGTGGAGGCAGAAAGACTGGAAGCTTTTGAAATGTGAGATAATTTTGTCGTCGAGCCGAGACAAGATAATATATAGCTTCTCTTTATCATGTTAGGCAAAAAAGTGCCTAACGAAGAGATTCTAAGTAGAGTCAAAGAGAAAAAACTATTTTTTGGAGACAGAAAGGGGGTAAATGATTGGTCACTTACAGCGACACGACAGCTTTACAACTAACATCATAGAAGGTAAATTAGAGGTAAAGGGAAAGTGAGGTAGAACAAGAAGAAAGTACACAGACCAGTTGAAGGAAAAGACAGAAGTGATAACATACAGAGAAGTTTAGGAATTGGCTCTGGATAGAGAAAGATGCAGATTGCTATACTGAGAAGTGCTTAGCATTTTAATTATGGATGGATGGGCAAAATTGACAGCAAAATAGAGTCCGCCATAGCATTGTGGACTAAGGCTTAAACCCATCTTATTCTGAGAAGAGGTTCGTGCCCAACAGTGGGACAGTAATGGGCTAATTATGCTATGGGCAAAATATTTTTTCTCTACTCTTTTCCAACCAATATTTCACAGTGGAGTTTAACTCATCTAGCCTACAGAAAATATCAATCGTAATAATATAGAAAAGGTATTGAATACAGTTTGAGCAAGGTAATACTTAAAAATAGCTGCGGGTATGTAAAATGAGGCCGTCAGCGCAAAAGTGGCCTACGCCACATTTCCTCGTATAATAAGAGTAAATAATATCAAACATACTAATTTTAATTAAAAAATGGCTTAACTCTAGTTTAACATGAGACATTGGTGCCGATTCTCTTGTTCACCAACTAAACTAAAATTAGAGAATTGCTATCTTTTACTAACAGATAGCGCGAGAAAAGGACGGTGATAGACAACAACTAAGTTAGAGATGTCAAATTAGTTTACGCCTTGAATTTCACCATGTTTTTAGTCGACACGTTTTAAATGTCGTCTCAATTTGTATGGAACTTTTAGTTCAACTAAATTTGACAGCTCTTATTTACGCATGTCTCTTTCTTATTTTATTAGAGTGAAAAAGATGGCAATAGCCTAAATTAAGTTTAGTTTGTCCATAACAGAATCGACACCATTGTGTTTTATTTATTTTTATTTTATTAGTATGTTTGATATTATTTACCGCACATAACTCTCATACGAGGGAATATGGCTTAAGCCATTTTTGCTGACGGCCTCAAATATACATTTATAATTGAAAAATATAAAATTATAATTCCTAATAATTACTGTAGATATTTATTAAAGCTATATTTCTCTTGATTGCTTATTACCATGCAGATGTATGCAATATTTACATCTTGGGTAATGGGCGTATATACATTACAAAACATCACGCCTGCATTCCCCTAAAGGTTGGGCAGAGATGTATAGTACACCCTCAGAATACAGAAAAGTACACCCACATTTCGCCGTTATGTTTAAGTCCTATGTAATAGGGGGCGAGTCTATTGCCATCGACCGGGCACAAATTTAGATTCCTGACTCAGAAATTCCACACGACAAAACCCATAACACTTTGCCGGGCCTGGGGATCGAACCCTCACGCAAACGTAATTTGGGATACCTAGAGCCTTACTCATTTCAATTTCATTATTTAATTCAAGTCTTTCCTTATACACGACATTATATTCTTATGTTTTGAGGTATCTTTTTATGTGTATTTAAAATATACCTCAGTTTACAAGACTCGATAGCTTTGCAGCTATCTTATTAACGTTTACATCGACATTATTGTTTATAAAACTTTTAGTTATGTTCTTACTGTGATTGGAATGAATACAAGACACATAACATTTATTTTTCACAAATAGGCATCATCAAGTTGACAAGAGTTGACATAATTTTCAATAACATCAATAAAATGTTTTGCTGAAATCTTCCCTTTCATCAGGAAGAATAGCAACATTTCTATTTAGTACTTCTTCTATGTCTTAACTTTGAATTTTTTTACCGCCACTGACTTTAAAAATCAAACGACCTGGGGTCAAAGTCTGCTAATTTACGGACGCTTCAATAGTTTCGATGGAATAGTTTTAGACATTAGGTATTCTGCTAGTTATTTTAGACCAGTGGCTTTCCACTGACTTTCCATTGAACTCTCATTCAACTCCCATTGAACTATTTACTAAGTTTTAGCAAAATATCAAATCTGTCACAATTGTTATGGAATCTCAATAGCTCAGAGCAATACCGCATGCCCCTGACAAACGAAGATGGGTGAAACTGGACCAAAATTCGGCAGACTTTACCCAAAGAGCATAATATAATCACTACGTATAACTTTACTGTCAGTTCTTAAATTCTTCTTGCAACAAGATATGTGGCAAAATACGTGGCAGTAAAAAGATTAATTTTTTTTAGTAATAATTTTTACAACACAATACAAGAAACAGTTGAGTTTTCAGGAATAGACGTAGAACACTTTGGTATCTACTTCAGTATACTTACAAAAATCTATGATGGTAAATTGTTAATGAACAAACTGATTTAACGGATGGCTAGTATAGTCATGTTCATAATTAGGTATTTTTAAAATGATTTTATTTACAACTAGCTTTTGCCTGCGGCTTCGCTCGCGTTAATTTATGGATCCCTAATTTTTTGATCCCAAAATATAGCCTATAGCACTCAGGGATAACGTAGCTTCCTACTGGTGAAAGAATTTTTGAAATCGGATGTGTAGTTTCGGAGATTACCTCCTACATACAAACAAACAAACAAACAAACAAACAAACAAATTCTACCTCTTTATAATATTAGTATAGATAGTATAGATAACAATAAACTTTGCCTCCAAAATCCGATAAACTTTACTATATCGTGGGAAACGTGTACAACAATTAATTATTTTACGTTTGGACAGGTCACATCATGACATTTTAAAGGGGAGGACAACATTTAATTATTTCTATGCATTGACTTGGAAACACATGGACCAAGGGTTTAATAAAAAAATAAAGAAAAAAGTGTTCTGAATTTACATACACCACCAGAGTGCGTTTAAACGGAATATTCCGGTCTGTCCCCCTGATCTGTCACCTTTGGGAGAAAGTCAGAAATAAAAAAAAAACGATTTGTTCCCCTGTCACTAAGACGAACGGACAGATCGAACGAAATATTTCTGATCTGTCCCCTGCTGTTCTTCAGGGGGGACAAATAGAAATAAACAGTTTCGAACTGTCCTCCTGTTACCGACGAGAGGACACATCAGGGGGACAGACCGGAATATTCCGCTTAAACACGGTCTTATAAACTTACAAATATCAACAAACTAATTTAAATCTTAGGTCGTCATCAATACGAAGGTTCGACTGAAAGTCAACTTTTTTGCGTTTTAGACATTCGATTCGGTCATTTTTGAGCGCTGACCCGAGGTACATGTGTTTCCATGTCAATGTTTATGTAAAATTGAGATTACCATAGAAATTGAGATTATTGCAAAGTGAGATTATCATGAGATTACACGGTGATGTAGCATCTTTATTATCAAGCGTAATTGCCCATTTGACACTTATTTCAGTTACATCCAATTTAAAAATGAGGGAGTTACTCATATTTCAACTGTAAATCACATCATGTAATTCCTCAATTTATTATTGGTATAGTGTGTATTTGACTGATGAGCGAGTGATAAGGACGCAAATATTTGATTTGGTTGTGTTCGTTCATTCGCTCGGCGCCTTTTTTCTCTCCTTCCGTCACCCAGCAAAAAGGCAAGCGCCGCTCACCAGCCCCTCTTATCGTCACCTCATGAGTACCTCACGACGTAAAATGAGGTCCTCTCTCATCCTCGTTGTTGACGGCTTGCATGTGTGCGCTTACACAGCTCTCCTCACGCACACGGCACCAGCGAGTGATGAGCAGTGCGGGCCGCACTCCCCACTTCCCCAGTGCACTCATCAACACCGCGCATTATAGTCGTGTATCACTCAACATTCATATTATTGTAAAATCTTTGAATACAGCCATTATTGTATTAACATAAAAGGAATTACTGACCAGTATCACCGGTTCCTCTTACTACAAGCAGTACCTTCGCCGCTTCACTCGTTTAAAATCATCCATCCAAAATTTAAGTACTGAACACTTGTCGGTGTAGCAATCTCCATCTCTCTCTATCCAGAGTCAATTCCTTCATTTCTCTGTATGTTATCACTTCTGTCTTATCCTTCAATTGGTCTGTGTACTTTCTTCTTGGTCTATCTGGTTTTCTCTTTGCTTGTAATTTGTCTTCTATGATGCTAGTTATAAATCTGTTGTGTCTCAATAAGTGATCAATAATTTTCCCCTTCTTTCTTCGTTTAAAATAGTCGTAGTAATTACCGTTTACAAAATTGTACATACAACTGTGTACAATTTCTAGTACCTGTTTATATAAGTATTTAGTACCTGTTGAAGGTATCAGCCTCGCCCAGCACGTTAGGTGGCAGGCTCAGTCTCCTGTGTCAGTGTTGCCTGTCGGGCAGCACGGTGAGCGTGACGGTGGTGCCGGAGTGCTTGATGAGCGCGACCACCTCGGGGTGCGGCAGGTTGCGGATGGACACGTGGTTGATGCCCACGATGGTGTCACCCACGTGCAGCAGACCGCAGCGAGCGGCGGGGGAGTTGGGGATTAGTTGGCCTGAGGAGAATAACATGATGATGTCAAATTGTTGTGTTCCTTTGCAAGGAGAATCAAACTTGGCCTATTTTATGTTAAAATGCGCATTAAAAAAAAAAAAACTTTAAAAAAAAGTAAAAACCGACTTCAAAGAAATACTAAAAGGAGTAAAATAATTACCATAATATAAAATTAACAGTTTCAGAAGTCGGTGGCTTCTATTTGCTTCAGTGTAGAGTTGCACCGACTTCTGAAACTGTTAATTTTATATTATGGTAATTATTTTACTCCTTTTAGTATTTCTTTGAAGTCAGTTTTTACTTTTTTTTAAAGTTTATTTTTTATTAAATACGTTTTAGCGTCATAATTTTAACCCCCTCCTTCATAACCCTTCTTTTTGGCTTTGACGTAGTCGGGCATAAAAAGTCCTTTCAAATGATACCTTACACGATATAATGAAAACATTCCAAAGGGGGGGAGGGGGACACGCACCCCCTCCTCTTTTCCAGTAGTCAGTTCCCAACAACAAATATAAACAAAGCAATTTTAGTAATTTGAGAATTTTGCTTTGATCCGATGAGGAGTTCCGTTCCGTATCTCTGAAGTTCATGGTCTAATCTTAACAAAATTTAAATGGGACCAATGGGGAAGTATACCCTTTCGAACAAAAAAAGAATTTTTCAAATCGGTTCATAAATGACGGAGATATGAGGTAACAAACATAAAAAATAAAAAAAAAAAAAAATAAAAAAAAAAATACAACCGAATTGAGAACCTCCTCCTTTTTGAAGTCGGTTAAAAAGTCAAAAAAATTACGAACTATTATTATTGCAGAAGCTGTCAGTTGTAAAAATAAGAACGACCTATAAAAAGTAGTACATTTGGGAGTTTTTGAAAAAAAAAAACAGTAGTTACACATTAAAAAAAACACAACACCTTTGAGAAGAAATTATTATATCCTTGTACAATTATTTATTAAGCTAATTTGAGAATTCCTTAATATAGATAAAATAACAAGCGGAGAATTTCATAGTTTTGATCAAAATACAACTAGATTTAAAAAAATGTTGTATGGTGTCCGTACGATTTATGTATTTCGATAGCACAAAGAGAAAACACTGAAAAAACTGTACGTTTACTATTTAAATCGTACATCTGACAGCGCTGGTACAATTTACAATGTTCCAAAATGCTATGAATTTGCTCAAACGCAGTAATAAAGGAGTACAGTAACAGCGCGGTTGCGCAGCCGTCAACGCGTCGCACTGTATTACTAAATTGTAGAAACAGTAATTTGAATAATTACGTTATCTCTTAGAGCATATACCTACGTTATCTCGATCATACCGATAAACAACCCTTAAGGGCGAAAACACACTGGTGCATGTCTCGTTTACAGTGCGCGCAAGATAAGTCTGCGCGTGGCCGAAATCGGAACTAATCACGGTCCACCAAAGTGTGTGCCGTTTTATCAATTTTGATAGTAGAACTACCTGATTGTAGGAATATTTAACGGGAAAATAATGTTTAGCGATAAAAAAAGTTAAGCTTAAAAAGCGGTCATTTGAACTTTCAGCACGCCCTCAGTCGCGCGCAGAGTTATCTTGCGCGCACTCTAGTGTCTAGTGTCTAACGAGACTCCTAAAGAAAAGAAATTGATAATTCTCTTACTCAAGACTTGGTACTGTATAGCTTAATTATTGGTCTGCGCTCAAGACTACATAGTTCTCTACTATCCTAAATCCATAGTACGTTATGCAATGAGCTTAAAAGTAGCTCAATAATTTGGTATAACAAAAACATCTGTATGTCTTCAGAATTTCTAGGGACAACATTTTCCACGTTTCTGCTGATAACTTAAAATTAGGTTTGCTCACTTAACTTAGCCTTTTAGAAATCGGACGGCAGAACTTACCGATAGTGCTAGTAGCCTTGTTAGCAGACGAGATGACGACAAAGCCGAATCCTTCGCCCTCGTTTCTGGTTACTGTCACATCATACGGCACGGACGCCCAACCGCCTGTATTTGTGTCATATTGAACACCATACCTGAGGATTTTGACGAAAAATATTAATTAATGCAAAGCCAGGTGTTACTGAGTACGGGTCTCCCCACACATATCGGTCGGTCGGTCGGTCGTCCGCATCAAATCGATTTCTACAAGTTTTACGAACTAGGCGAGCACTTGCAAGCAATAACTTGCACAAAAAAACTTGCTAGTGGATTTTGCGCTTTAGTCAAGTTTGGTTTCAAGATGTTTTTTTATTTTATAAGTCCATTAAACTGACGCAACATAAAGAGACAAGACGAAATATTAACCTATAGTATGATACGGTTAAACTACTACTGTCTGCTGCCAAGCAGCATTGTGTTCCGGTTTGAAGGGTATTGGTGCCGGTGAAATTATAGGCACATTAGACTTTATATCTTTATCTCTAAGGTTGGCAACACATCAGCAACCCTCTTGGTGTTGTAGGTGTTTATAGGCGGCGGTAACCACTTTCAATCAGGTTGGCTGTCGCGCTGGCTTGTTTGCCAACCAAATAAAAAACTAGCTTTCGCCCGCAGCTTCGCTTGCGTGAAATTTTCATCCCGTTAAGTGACGATTTTCCATACAAATTTTCATCCCCTATTTAACTCCCTTAGGGGTTGAATTTCGAAAAATCCCTTCTTAGTGGATGCCTACGTTACAAAAGGAACCTACTGTCAAAATTTCAACTTTCTAACCCCAGTGGTTTAGGCTGTGCGTTGATAGATCAGTCAGTCAGTCAGTCAGCTTCTCCTTTTATATGTATAGATAACGAATAATAAAATCTTATACTAACATAGGTACGTGCGCCGCTGGTGGATACATGGGTGCCGGGTGCAGAATGTTGTACGACACCGGCGGCATATTGTGATGCATGGCGGGGTCAGCACTGTAAAGAACATTGTTATTATTTTGTAAATAATCAATGGAAGAGAAAAGTGTATTGCGCCTACCACAAGTAACTTGGGAACAGGCAGGAAGATGACGATGAAACACTGCAATAACACAGTCGCACACAATACAAAAATATACCTTAGGTCAGGGATGGCGAACATTCACAAAACGAAACAGCCAATTTAAAAAAAAGGCCTTGTCCAGGCATCGATGAACCCGTTTAAGATAGATTTTCGGCTCAAATCTACATTTAGTACTTTTACTTAATCGTAATAATTATGTGATGATTGATTATGATGAATAGTTATGTGACGAATGATTTCGAATCATTGTTTGCATCTACATGCAAAGTACCTCAATTTCCTCTAGTTTCGGCAAAGCTGATCAATTTAAATCTGTTGTCAGATCTCATATCAGCGAATGTGTTCGACCAAAATATTATGACTACAGTCACAGACATGGCTCTAAATGAATACCTATGGATGACGGCGCTGCTTGTGGATAATGATGTCAAAAATCTGTCAAATCCCCAGTACATTTCATGTATCTCTATTTCCCCACATTCATTTAGATCAGGGATGCACATATTGCGGCCCTCCGTCGATGTACATGCGGCCCGCCAGCGAATTAAACTCTTTTATGCGTTTGTAGGAAAATACTGCATTCTATCAGTAATGGCCAGCTCTAGCTTCTGAATAAAGGTTTTGAATTTTATCAAAAGCCCACACTAATACCACAGTCTATCTATATCTTACTCCTTACAGTCGGTCAACGTAGAACATTGTCGCAGAGCAATCGTGCGGGGGGTTGCGGGGTGAAGGGGCGGAGGTTATGTCCCGAGTAGCCATACTGCATACTCGGGACATAACCTCCGCCCCTACATCATTTTGACATTTCATAGGACCTGTCAAATATATGGGCGTTGACCCACTGTATGTAGTAAGTAGGTACACTGTGCTAATACGATACTTATATATTTTTTTAAATCTAATTAAAGGGGAATGCCAAGATCCGGCCAGTACAAAGTAGTATGAACTGACATGCCGTAATTTTGATAATTCGCGTTTATTTTTTGTAAGATTTATGCAATATAAATAAAGTCTGGGGAAGTACACCGTCGGATAGTCATTTTAAACAGTATTTTAATGTTTTGATTAGTAAGTTTCAACGGAAATGTTGTTATTGTAATACATTCTACAATATTTGCCCTTTTTAATAAGATATGTTTCATCTTTGTCGGTTCTGGCCGAGTCGTAAAAGAAATCTTGTCAATCCCCTTTTTTTATTGTTTTTTATTGTGGTGGCCCGCCTTTAGGTCATAGTCCGCTCGAGTGGCCCCAAGTCCTAATAAGTCAGTGCATCTCTGATTTAGATCCATGTGACACTATAATCAGATCACTTGACGTTATAAGTAAATTTATGAGGGCATTAAATTGTCAGGTCCGCGATTTCTCGTCGAATGCCATTGGTTTCCCATCCCTGACATAGGTAATGACAAGTGCGTAGCTAGGATTTGCTATGGGTCTTGGTGGTGTGGTTTTACATTACTGATTTCAGTGTAAACACGTGCAGGCAAATTGTCGCTTCGGACTATTCGACTACTGTAAATGGTATTGCTGATAGGTATATTTGGGGTAAGGTCAAGGGTGACGGGTTACCCCTTTACCTCAGTCGACGTCTTGTGCGGGACGATAACCAGCTGATATATTCTGACTTTCTTTAATTCCGAAGTCAGCGTGGAAATAAAAAGTATACATGTGAAACTATTACAGATATCAATGAGCACCGAAATACTATAATGGCTTGTAGAGGCAGTTTTCTAGAACTTTAGTGGAGGACCAAGACCTGCTGGGGTTGCGGGAAATGTATTAGCGAATTCCGCGACCCCAGCTATAAGTTCTAGGAGGAAAATCCTGGTGAGTTTTTTCGCCGCCGGTCACAATCCACCGAGCCTTCTTGTCGTAGAGCCGGTCGTCTCTTCAGACTCCGCAGTCACACCGATAATTCAGCCCTCATCAAGATGTCTCCCCCCCAACCCCCCGCCAGCAACGCCCTGCACCTCGCGCTCCCCCCACTAGGGGTCGCCCTTAGTGCTGTTGTTGCAGGTAGTCGTGACGTGTAGTACAAGCTTAGGTTAAGTATTTTACTTCCCCCCCCATTGGCTGGAGACCCTTCAGGTCTCGCCAATGACTGCCCAGTTACGTGGAAACGGTCAAAAAAACCTAGTGATTTTTTTTCGGTAAAGCTGCCTATCCACTAGAGATGTGCGAGGTAACTAAGCGTGAGCGATGATAAAGCTAAGCTACGAAACTATGTGTCTATTTTCATCAAAGACGCAGCGGAATTACTAACTACGCAGTTCATCGTCTACTCAGCTCTCCTCCGTACTTTCCATAGCTACACCACTCGCACATCTTTATCTCGCATCTCTCGCTTCAACTAGTATGTAAAAAACTTAGCTTCTTTGAACCCCTTTCCACGAGAGCTAAGCTATTAAAATCAGGCGATCCTATTGGTGGGTTTCACACACATCCGTAACTTTGTAACGTAGCGCCTGATATAGACCACCACACTGATAGCATCAATAAGCAGGAAAAAAATAGTTTCGAAAAGTATAGGCCCAACCATTAAATAATAACTATTATTTCTCTTTACTCATACTTAAAATAATATTATTTTTGATAAGGAACACGTACAAAAACCTGTATTATTTGTATACTTACGTGAGTAACGGTTGGTGCGGATGCTGCGCCGCCATTGTGGGCAGACCTAACGGCTGAATATCGGCACGATTATGTCTCACTCCTAACGTTACCTGGTAAAAAATATTAATTAAGTCAAACTTCTACCATAAATCCTTACGCAGTTAGTCAACATCAGTTTATGCAGAATGATAAATAATTACGATATCTCTACTCTATCTTCTTGACCAACTTGCAGAGTACAAGAAACTCAAACAATTTTTCTCTCGTGTCAGCACAAGTTATAAGAGAATAGCTGAAAAGATTAGCCGATCAGCGAGGTCGGTAGCAGGACTGACGAGCCAGGGGCCCAATTCTCCTAAAATAAATCTTGATAAATCACAACCGAACCAAGGCCGAACCGTTCATTCAGACAGTTCTCAATTTCAAAAGCTATCAAATTGTTTGACACAAAAAACAAAATCAATCATTTTGAAAGTTTTCGAAAACAAAAACTGACTGACGGTTGTGGTTCGATTGCGTTTGGCAACAATTTATTTTAGGGGAATTGGGCCCCAGGATGCCCGCGACCATTGTATAATAAAATGCTGCGCCAGGTATTCTCTTCCCGTAATGGAACAAGACTACGTCACGAACGTCACGATCAGTACTGTCCATTGATGGCGACGTCTCTGCCAACGTCTTTAATACAATTAAGAATTTGAATTTATAGTGAATATAAAATAAATTGCTTCTTCTTCTATCGTATATGAGAATAGGTCATGCCGTGGTGAAAAGATTAGCCAGTCAGCAAGGTTGGTAGCGGGGCTGAGTGCCCAGGGTGCGCCGGACGTACTTAAGTATCGTCAGGAGTGGAAACTCTTTTCATGCACCAATAAATTGCATATTCGCTATTTCGTGTTATTCATCTATTTAGTTAAAAAACCGACCAAGTGCGAGTCGGACTCGCACACGAAGGGTTCCGTACCATTATCTATAAAAACGGCAAAAAATCATGTCTGTTGCATGGGAGCCCTCCTTAAATATTTGTTTTATTTTAATTTAATTATTTGTTTTTAAAGTGAATATACAGGGTGGTAATTTGAAATGGGGCATGAAGGGCAGCTACCTTAACCATTGTAGCTATAGGAAAACGTTCTTAGAAGACCACCCCTAACTTTTGGGATAATTTCAATCGGCATTCACAGATTTTGAAAAAAAAGTACAGTCAGCGAGAAAAAGGGCTTTTTTCACAAAACTTTTTTATGATGCCAATCGATCCCATTTCTCGTAAGGATCAAAAGACTCTTTGGGACCAACTAAGGTTTGAGTACTAGAAACGTCAGAAATAACAAAAAACTATTTGAGATGGGTTAGTTATAAGGGCAGCTACCTTAATCGTTGTCGCTACAAGAAAATGTTGATAGGAGACTGGCCATAATTTTTGAAATTATTTCGAAATGCGCAAAAAAAAAACGAGAAAAAAAAATTGGTACAGTCAGCAAAAAAATTGTTGGTTCTCACAAAACTTTTTTTATGATGCCAATCGATCCTATTTCCCATAAGGATCAAAATACTTTTCTGGACCTACTGAGATTAGAGTACTAGAAACATCAGAAATCACGAAAAACAACATTTCGTTAAAAGTTACGTGAACGCAGAAAAAAAAATTTTTTTATTTTCAAAATCTGTGAATGCAGTTCAAAATATTTTCAAAAATTATGGACAGTTTCTTAAGAACATTTTCCTGTAGCTAGAACGATTAAGGTAGCTGCCCTTATTACTACCCCATCTCAAATAAGTTTTTTGCGATTTCTGACTTTTCTAGTACTCCAACCTCAGTTGGTCTGGAAGACTCTTTTGATCCTTATGGGAAATGGGATCGATTGGCATCATAAAAAAGATTTGTGAAAACAGTCCTTTTTCTCGCTGACTGTACTTTTTTTTCAAAATCTGTGAATGCCGATTGTAATTATCCCAAAAGTTAGGGGTAGTCTTCTAAGTACGTTTTCCTGTAGTTACAATGGTTAAGGTAGTTGCCCTTCATGCCCCATCTCAAATTACCACCCTGTATAACTAAATATTCTGTGAATATTTCAAGCGTCTACCTGTTGCCGTTATCAATAACGAGCAAAAAAAATCACGTTTGTTGTATGGGAGCCCTTTAAATATTTATTTTATTCTGTTTTTTAGTATTTGTTGTTATAGCGGCAACAGAAATACATCATCTGTGAAAATTCCAACTGTCTAACTAACACGGTGCATGAGATACAGCCTGGTGACAGACGGACGGACGGAGTCTTAGTAATAAGGTCCCGTTTTACCCTTCGGGTACGGAACCCTAAAAAGTAAACTGTATAAAATGATTAGTTCAAAATTGTTTCTTTATAGAAGCAAGTGAAAAAATGCATTTTGCTCGGGTAATCTATTTACATAGTGGCAGCACAGCACCCATAGCCGATGACGTAGTCTTGTTCCAATCACGTGACCTAGCTGTTACGGGAACAGAATACCAGGCGTAGCATATTATAATGCAATGTCCGGGACGTATTTTCGCCCTCACTTATGTAGGCTACTCAAACACTCTAGTAAAATACGGCCGACGTATCTTGGCGAGTCTGAAGTTAGCTGATTAGCTGCGCTGTATTCTAAAATATTCATTGCCCAGCCAAACAACTAACTTCAGACTCGCTATTGTGGCTAATACTCTAAAGCTAAATAATACTTACATGTCCTCTCGACGCCGCTTGGCAAACATAAGACACGGCACGGGTATGCGTGGCTCCTGCTAGTGGTATGCCGTCCACCGACGTTAGTAAGTCACCCGGCCGTAGAAGACCGTCTGCTGGACCACCTGTAGGGTTAAAAGCAAGGTTGAAGTTAACAGTTTTATTTCTAAAATATGTGCTTGATGAGAATGCGTGAACGGTGATTAACAAAATTAATTTATAAGGTGGATGTCAGTGAAAACGTCAGTAGAGGACTCCCTATAAAGGCATACAACAATGTTATTGGTGATGTTCTTCAAAAAAGGAAAAGTTTGTAGTACTCTCAACCAGCGTGCGTGTATGAACGTGGACGAAGCGAAAGGAGTATGTAGGGATCGTAGCATGTGGCGTTTCACAGTTTCTATTTACGCCCATGGGAAAAAGGTGTGAGTTTGTAGTAGTATGTGGTTGATGTATTCAAGTTTATTATAACAGGTTATAACTCCGTAAAATAATGAATACGTCTCCTTGTAAGGCTTTTCAAAGGCACATGGAAGTATTATTAAAAGGTAGGATTTTTTAAACAGGCTAATGGAAGTGCTAACGGTTTGCTTGAAAGCTTGGGCTTGGTGCGTTAAACGTTTTATTGGAGGACATAATATGTTGAATGAAAGTACGTTAATTTTAACTGAACAATGATTAACCTAGGCGAAGTACAGCGCATTGTAGGGTAACACAGATTGAACTGTGTGACTTAGCAATAGTTTGAATTGCATTATAAATTACGCACTTTAGCATAACCTGTAAGTGTGATTTGTATTAATTTCAAAGCAGGTAGTTCAAAACACAAGCGCATACGTTGACTGCACACAGAAAACTGTCTTAACTATAATGTGGGGCAGGTCTGCTCAGGAACGTGGTTGTGTTGCTGTATACGCTCATTGTTTATAAAAAACTGCACTGTGCTGTTTGAGCGGCCTGCGCCTCTGTATACGTTTCGGCTTATTGTAGTTGTCGTTTAAACACTAGTATTTATGTGGCAACATATAGATATTGTTTCAATGGAAAAAACGCATCAGCAAAGCTTTAGTATGTATGTGGTTACGTACCGGGCACGACGTATCCTACAGCGACGCGGCTACCGTCTTCAGTGCCGCCCACGATGCGGAACCCGAACCCGGCCGCGCCCCGTGCTAGTCGCACCAGCACGTCCGCCAGCGGGTCCTGCCCGCCCTGTCCGCCCGCCTCCACCTGTACACGGATATATCATTATTTATTACATCAGATAACTAGAGTACTTAACAGTTTCACCCTAGGATATTAGTACCTCCTAGTATATGACTTGCAGGCGTTAGATGACAGACATTCGAAGTAAAATACGTTATTAGCAGGCGTAGCATTACCATAGTAGACAAGGGTTTTATAGACTGAAGAATAGACAAAATAACATATTGCTATTATGTATCTACAACCTTATTTTTACTTTATACGAAAACCGAGACACCCCAACGAGATTTTCATCAGAACTGCCTAAATATGTGTTTTTTTTAGTAAATCTCCAAGTTACACCTTAGTTTATGTCGCGTTAAGTTCCCTAAAAAAGCGTCAAATCAACGGGAATAGACACCTTGAGGCTTGAGACGGTCCTCTCGGATAGTTTCTGTGTATTAGATAACCCCTGCATAGCACATCTCAGGCATTTCACACTTTTTTAGAGAACTTAACGGGGACATTAGCTAAGGTGTAACTTGGAGATTTACTAAAAAAAACATATATTCAGGCAGTTCTGATGAAAATCTTGTCGGGGTGTCTCGGTTTTCGTATAAAGTTAAAATATGGTTGTACAATTTTGTCCATTCTTCCTCTTAACAAAACCCTTGTCTACAGTGGTCATAATACGCCTACTGGAAGCTAATTTAGATATTTTTTGGAGCAAGAAACGTGCACACTGTTTTCGATTACAAATAGAAAACTATACTATTAAATAATCCAGGAAACTATAGATTTCTGCTTAAAAAAAATACTGAATTAGGCTACTGGTTTGCGTTATAACTTTCATGTGCGTTTTCAACTCATGATAAGGGCTCCATTTCAGTCCGAAGGTAGTCGGGCAATCCCGAAAAATGCACGTGTGATCCCAAAATTCATAGCACTGTCTACTACGAACACTACGTAGCCATTAGTTAAGTACAGAATAAATACTAACCTGCGGATAGTTAGCGACGTACAGCGTGTTAGGTTGTGACTCGTTCTCGTAACAGGAGGGCGATTGTCGCGACACCGGCGAGTGCATGTGGCGAGATGGCGAACCTTCTCGTAATCTGACGACAAAAGATATTACATAAAAAACAATAAAAAATACATATATTAGACGAACGAGTGTTATACAAACGGCTAACGGTAGTACTGCATAAGTGACCCATGTGCGGTTCCGGTATTTGGAAGTGCATAGAGTTGTTAACGATACGTTACGGGATTTATCAGTAAAAATACTTAAATCAGACGAAATCAAACAACTTTTCATAACTTCCATTTGGGGGTAAAATAAATTTACCACCAAATGGAAGTACCATTTGATAGGCTCAAGTTAATAGATCGTATCGTAATCCTTATACAATTTCTGAAATAACGTAATGATTTAATTGTATATGGTTGAACATAATTCTTTTAAACATTTTCTAAAACACTATCTTCGTCGTAGATATTTTGTGTCAACTTTTTTGTGTGATCTTGTCCTTGATTCAGAAGTAAATTGTACTGAAATATTTAATGATTTCCTAAACTATATTTTAATATGAAGAGCTACAAATAAGAAACCTACATGTTGTAACAGCTCTATATTACATACCCTAGTGCGTTCGTATTTCCGAATATAGACGAAGATACCCGAAGCGGAAAATTTATGCCGTAGAAGTACAGATGTGTTTACAATGACAGAGGGTTGCAATGATCTGGTGGCTAACCTTAATTAGCTGGAGGGTACGAAAAAAAGGAGCACTTACCTGAGTGGCGACGACTTTATTCTGCTGTTGGAAGAGTTGTTGGATGGTGACTGGCTTTGTAACCGAGTGGAGGGCGAGTTGGATAGCAGCCGGTCTGTGGCGCTGTTGTTAGATGGCGAGTGACTTCGGAGACGACCTGCCAATGTTTTATAATGTAAGTAAGTGCGTATGCACTACTGGCGCGGGTTGCCGGCGCCGATCTGTCAGCGCTTGTCGGTGCTGTTCCGCGCAGTTAGTCGGCGCAGGTAGTCTTTATACTGTGTGGCGAACCAGCGCCGACAAGCTCCGAACGTCGCCGACAAGTTCCGACCTGCTCCGATCAGCGCTGCTAGGCCGTCATTTGTTGCTGTATTTGCAAGGGAACAACGCGTATTTTTGATAAAAAATAGCAGCCTCTGCTTCTACCCGCTTTCTCTATGTAGCGGTTACCTGCACGGACCAGTACCGATAAGCGCTGGTAGGTCGGCGCTGGTTACCTGCTTCCTTATGTATACGCCCTAATGTGTTTTAGAAGTTTACTGCTTTTGGCGCATTGAGGTTTGTTGAGAGTAAAATTGGGAGCTGTGCGCGCACACCGTCACGAAAGTTCTGCAAAAATTTACGAAAAAAGGGGGCACCACAAGTCATACATTTTGAAATTGTAACTTAAAAATAAGTTTTTTGTTTGAACGTCGAAGTATAACTTATACCGCGCGTACATGAGTACACGCAAAAGTTTTTTATATTGGGGTTTTGGCAAAGAATAGGTCTAAAAGTCTATTCACATTACGACGGGCCGTACGCGAGCGGGCGCAATGAGTTGAATATAAAATAAAACATAATTATATACGGGTAGAGAATAGAATACGAGAGCACGTTGACGACTGACACCTGACGGACGGGCGCGCCCGTCTTCAAAGTACTCTCACTCCCTCTTCATTACCCGACTACGGAAAAGCAAAAAGGAGGGTACATGATTTTTTTTATATTGTACTCATTACGCGGCCCGTCGACGCGTCGTAGAAATAGTGTATTATAAACATTCATACCGGTAGAATTAGATGGTGAATGTGGCCTGATCCTGCTGGTGGAAGGTGACTGTCTGGTGAGACCACCGATCGCTGCCGTCGTTGGTGAATGCAGCATACCGTCTTCTGGGAACCCTGGACAGTTGTAGAATCATTAAACTGTGTAGTTACCGACGGTATACCGTCGGTCCCGAGTGTCTTAAGAGTACGTACGAAGGTCGTTACGAGTAGTCAGAAGCCTGAAAGTCTGACAACCGGTCCAAACTTAGGATATCGGCATTGCCCAGTAACTGGGTTGCGGAGGTCTGATAGCAGTCGATTCGTGTAAAAACTGGTATTCAGCCGCATCTGGGGGTCTACTCCCTAAGCACGAAGTTCGTGGTTTCGGTCTTAGTTACGAGCGTTTCCTACTTCCTATCACCTACGGATATACGATTATTTCGGGGCCCGAACTAAGAATGAATGACAACACGATTTGACAGTTGTCCCTACTACCGATGTGTTTTTGCCCGTCCGAAAAGTTGAACTTGACACTTGTTTTGTTCACTCCTACGTTTCGGGCTACTTTCGGACGGGTGACTAACTTCGTTGACGGACTTAGGGAGTAGGCTGGAAGTTAACCTCAACATAGTTGGGAAAAGGTTAGGAGGTAACGGCAAAGAATAAGCTCCGTCTTTACCCTTGGGGGCCGTAAAAACCTACTAAGCTGCTAAGGTATAATGTTAGGACGATGGATAGCAGCGTCTGTCTATCTGTCAAGCTTGGTGATCATTGAGAAACCCATGTTTATCTACTACTAGTATATTCTAGCAAATAAATGCGACTTAAAGAATGATTCCAAGATGAGTAGCAACCTCTTACTTTTACGTGGTTTTTCATTATTGCTGATTTCAATTTAAACTCTCAATCACCGTAATTATAGACACAATAGATAAGACAATTAAGTGTCGTCCTGGGACGACGGGCGGTACGCAACCGGTTAATTTTGCGCAGTTTTACTCTCTTCCAAGGGGACTCCTTCACGTACCCCGATAAAAAGTATCTGTACGAGCCACTCGTACATTTTTATATGCTCAGCAAATTTGTAAACTCGTGTAACACAAATTAAATTATAACTTATAATATTGATGACTAGGCGGTCCTTACATACGTAGCAACAAACATTGTCATTTTCATAGCATTTAATAAATCGTATATTTTTAGTGTATCAAGCGCACTCAAGCAGCATGGTTGTTTTATTCTATCACATCAGTTAGTTAGAACGCCATGCACATCATCAAGCACCAGCAGCCTAACCTAGCAGGCATCAGCAGCCGCTAGCTCTTATCAAGCATTTCGGTTGTTTTAATAGCAAGATTTAAAACACCGATCTTATTAACATATCATTCATAAATGCAGGAAAACATTCCTACAGTATCCTATGTCCTAATCCAGGCCATGGTCTACCTGTGTGACGAATTTCATCTAAACCCGTTCAGCCGTTTATGCGTGATTAAGTAACCAGGGTGACTTTAGTATGGGGCTGTGGCCGTCTGGAAGAGGTGGCATTTTCGGAGCGACGATATCGACGCAACAAAATGTTGCCATATTAAATGTTAGATATTATATTGCATAAACTTTTAGATTGTTCCTGATTTATTGCGTGTTTATTTATTTTCTTTCTTTAAACACACTACACGTATACACACACATGTTGGTTTGAGTGAACGGGCATGACCGCTGACTGACATCCGTGGAGCACAAAGGTTCCAGACGAAAACCAGCGTCAAGTACATAAAGTGCTTGACATTAAGCTGATCTGGACACCTTTTTGGTCCAGCCGTGAGACACATACCCAAGACTTTTTTTTTAATTTATATCGCATTTTTTATCTGTTGTGTCTCTTTGTGCTGTGTCCAAATAAATGCTTCTTTATCTTTATTTTCATAGCAAAGGCATAAATTAGTTCTAGTTTCTCAGA